>CAMAPF010001022.1:2523572-3785359 GCA_945859915.1 Cuscuta epithymum
TGCATTGCTTGTATCCAGTCAGAGTCAAGTAGGGCTTCTTCAATTTTCTTGGGTTCTATTTGAGAGATGAAGCATGAGAATAGTGCTTCTCTTTGAGTTGCTGATCTTGTACGAACCCCTTCATGGATGTTTCCAATGATTTGATGCGGAGGATGTTTGTTCAACCATCTAATGTTAGATGAGGTTGTTTTGTTTTGACGTTGTTGGTCATCCTCCACTTCTTCTTCGTCACTATCTTCTGGTAGTGTGGGGTGCATAGGAATTTCACCAAGGTCTGGAAGGATGTTTGTTGGTGAGTCACCTACTGGCAGAGGGCTGACAGTTGAGTCAACTGCTGGCAGTGGACTGATATTTGATTCAGCTATTTTTTTTTTTTTTTTTTTTAATTTTTTTTTTTTTTAAAATCCTGGAAGGCAGCTTGGAGCCTTTCCAGTGTCCTTCTTTGAGTTGGATGACTCACCTTCTTTTGATTGAGCAGTGGGGTGATTTTCAAAAACCACATGGATTGACTCTTCTACCACCAGAGTTCTTTTGTTGAGGATCCGGAATGCCTTGCTTGTCGCTGAGTAGCCCAGAAAGATCCCTTCATCAGATTTGGGATCAAATGACTTGAGATAGTCCTTTCCATTGTTTAGGATAAAGCATTTGGATCCAAACACATGGAAATGACTAACATTAGGCTTCCTTTCTTTCCATAGTTCATATGGAGTCTTTTTGTAAGTCTTATGAATGAGACTTCTGTTCTGGGTGTAGCAAGCAGTGTTGATTGCTTCTGCCCAAAATCTTTTGGGTAAGCCAGCTGCTTCTAAGATTGTCCTTCCGGCTTTTTTTGAGAGTTCACAGAGAGTTCTTCTTTTTGTTAGTAGCATTTGGCTACTGATCTGGCCTTACTTGGTGATGGTGCCTTCCTCATTTATTTTGTTCTTGAATACCCTTCTCAGGATATTGGGCACAAGTTACCATACTTCTCTAAGATAGAGTACTTTGTGTATGGTTTGTGTCCAGTCTGAAGTTGAGAAGGTTTCTTGGAATCAGTTTGTTGAGAGAGAAGTTGGCTACATGCTTTGTTTGAGTCAACTGCTTTTCATCATCTTATCCTACTGCTGGCAGTTGTCTTAGTCTGAGTTTACTGCTAGCAGTAGTCTGGCATGTGGGTCACTTTCTTGCAGTGGTAGGGTTTGAGTCATCAGCTGGCAGGGGTCTGGTATTTGAGTTATCTGCTGGCAGTTGTTTGCAGCGTTTTCTTCTTCCATGATCTGGAGTTGATTTGCGCATTTGATTGAACTTTAAAACCTCAACACAGGGTGTGTATTGGTCTGTAAGTTCTTCATTTTAGTGAATCTCCAACTCCTTTGATATCTTCTTCTCTTTTCCTTCTTTGCAAGTGTTTCCTTCGGTTCTTCCTTTGATTAGTTTGTCAGTGGCCTTCTGCTCCTTGTTATGTGCCTGAAGCAACTAGAATGTATGAACTATTCTGTTGGGTTTTGTTGCTCCAGCACCTTCCTGATTTTGTCAGTGTTGAGTAGAAGTAGCCCACTTTGGAGTGGGCATCTTCCTTTGAACAGTTTTGGGTATCCATACCCATCTAGAACCATTTTCCTTTAAGCAGTGTGATCTACAGCCTTTTGGAGTGTTGTGTTCATATGAGGTGGCTGTGTATGAGTTTATCATCTCTCTTCTGTATGTAGGATAAGAGTGATTTCTTCTGGGTTGATTCAGCTGCTTCTTAGGTGGGTAGTTGGTCTTATTGGTGATTTGCCAACTGGTTCTCTGGTTTTCTTGTTTGATAGGAAGCTTTTGTTTGTACAGGGATTTGGATTTAGGTTTGGGAGCAGACATGTTCCCTCTTGTGGGAACTGTATGGAAGTGGGAGTGTTGGTGGCTAAGAAACTTTGTTTCCTTTTTGGGAATGAGTTTTGTGGTAGAAGAGTATTTGGGAGAGTTTTTCAATGAGAGGGAGCATGATGTGTATCCAGTGTCTTTTTCGGTGTGTTGATCTTCCTTAGTGAGTGGGGAAGTGAGGGAGCTTAGTTTTTCTTTTAAAATGATGTTATCACATTCAAGAAAATCTATCTTTTTGATTGATTCACCCAATTGTGTATGAGCTACTAAAAGATTTTCTTGAAGTCTGACGTTTTCATTCATTAAGCTAAGATGCTCCTTTTGAAAGTTTTCAAATTGATGGAGTAATGCCTCCATATCAACACTGGAAGAGTTGGAATAATATGAATTGCTCGAAGAACAGGATAATACCTCATCATTGTCATCTTCATAAGATCTGGCCATACCATAGTTGTGAGAGGAGCTATTTTCTGGAATTATTCCAAAGAAGCAAGTAATAGCCTTCTTCTGCCTTTCTGATGAGCAGCTTTCATCATTTGAGCTACTTTGATTATCTTCTGATTGACTCTTCGTGAGTTCATCCCATACATCCTTTGTTTTCCAGTCATTGGATTTGTTGCAGTTGATCAACAGATTCTTTGCTTGCGGTTCATCCATCATTTAGAAAGTCTTGGGATACAAGTGGGTTTGGATCTTTAGTTCAAAAATAGTCAGAAACTGACTCTAGGAACAACCTGCTCTGATACCACTTGATGGTCCCGGATAGGGTAAAAGTCTAGAGGGGGGGTGAATAGACTTTTAAATCTTTTTCAACTTTATGAAGTTTTCCCTCTAGAAAAGTTGATCTATAATCTTTTGAGAGATTAATAGATGCACAGCGGAAGTCTTTACCCTTTATGTGATGAGTGTTTGACCACTTTCTAATTTGGGAAGATTGGATTTTGAACAGTGAGCAGTTGGCTTGGCAGTTGCCTGGATGGCAGGAAACTGCTGAGGCAACTGCTAGTGGAAAACAGTAGTTTGGAAGAGATAATTATATGGCCTTGTACAGAATGATGAGGACTTTATGAATATGTGTAGAGCTAAAGAGAATAAGGAGTTTTGCCTGAGCAGAGGTCTGAGCAGTTGGGTAGACCCAGGGAACTGCTAAGCCATCTGTTGTGTATGAAAGGAGTATTTCTGAGAACTGGCAAACCAAACCTTTTAGTAGTGGTATTCCAAAGCTCGTGTGAAACAGTTGTCTCAAAGAAAAGTGAGTTATTAAGCAGTAGGATAAGCAGTAGAGTCAATTAAGGCTACTGCTTAGGATGCTGCTGGCAAACTACGATCCCTTTAATGAGAAGTGTTGGGTGTGTGCTCTGTTAAGTAAGGGAGAATCAACACACGATGTGTAACACCCCCAAATTTCCCACCCAAAAATAATACTTTATTCAAAAGAAATATTAACTTTATTCGAAAACATCAGAGTTATGCAGCGGAAAACCAAAAGGGAAATAGGGGCGTTACCGCCACACTCGATTCTCCCTTAACCGAGTGCACAGGCTAAAACAACTTAAACTCCAAAAATAATTATTCACTAACTAAAGATATTGAAAATGGAATTACAATGATTTACTAACTATGTTTTCTAGCGGAAGCTCTCTCGAAATCAACATCATCATCAAAGCGTCACCTGTACAAAATCAAGTACAGAAAGAAAAACAAAAGAAAACAAAAATTAGCAACAATGCTAAGTAAGTTCCACCTAACCCCATAAAAATAATAAATAATAAAATTTAATGTTTTTGAAAAACATTTAGGAGGAAAAATATATTTTTTTTTAAACAATTTATAAAATCTTCTCATAGCATAATTCACTAGTAAAATAATGGTACCTCAAATATAAGCAAATATTTCCCAACCACAAAAATTACAAAAATACCAATTATACGTAAAACCACCAAAAATCATTACTATAATTCCAAAGCATAAATCAAACACCAAATATTTCAAAATACTTATAAATGCTGATAATAAAGAGTATTCAACATAAACAAACCAAATCAAATCCAAAAGTAAAACCCACAAATAATTTAACAACTCAATCCAAATATAATCCAATCCAATAATCCAACAATTCCAATCAATCCAATACTTTAATTCACCACAAATCCAATCAAATAATATTCACCTCAAGTCCAAATCAAGCCAATCAAATAATCTCAAGCACCTCAATCCAATCAAAGTCCAGTTCACCTCAAACCCAATCAAAGCTAGTGGAAGCCGAACTCCTACCTTAAGTGTGCACACCCCCTAAAAGGGATTCCAAGCCCTCCGGGTAGTAAGAAGCCCGAGTAGTCGGGATTTTTCTACCAACTACACTACAATTAAGCTGGGATACTCCGCTTTTGGGAAGTACCCCTGGTGGATTTAGACTTATAGCCATTACCACTCACCAATACCACATTTATCCGGATGTGGCAAACCGACACCACAGATTTCTCCGGGTGCTCACCAAAAATCACAATTCATTTCAAAGTTCCAAACCAATATCACAACCTCAACCAAAACGGATATGAAATCCAAACTCCACAAAATAATCCACAATGTAAAATATTAACTCCAACAAATTACACTCAAATGTACCATACATTAAAATTTCACAAGAGAGCCAAAATATAGAATACTTCATAAATAGCTCAAATCTCAATTTTAATCCCAACAGCTACTCAAAATATCATCCAATATCAAATACTCAAATCTCAAATATAATTTCTCGATAACAATTCATACATAATTCCAAATACTCAAAAATAAATGTAAGTTCAAGAATTCTCATAAATACTCAAATAATAATTTCAAATGAATAATCATACATAGATTTACGAGTAAAAGTATAATGTTGGTTGTCGTGGAACTTACCTCAAATCACGATAACTCCTAATCGAAGCTTCTACCTCAGTCTTCTCCAAATTGACCTTCTAAGAATATTAAAATTCTAATATCAATAAGTAATGAACTTGTAGTTGTATCCGATCCTCTAACCTTATGAATTCCTTTGCTTATGAATTTATTGCTTCAATGATAGTTTAATGTATTCAGTTAATTCCATCTTCATTCTAATCTCATAAAGTCCATTGTCTAAAAGCCATCAATATCCCGTAAGTATAATCCAAACACTTCACAATAAATTTGGGTCCAACTTTAATAAAATAGACTCAGCCCACTTTAAATCAACAAATGGAGTATTACGCCCATACAGAAGCAACGGAGAGGAACGTACCTATCTTCATTGATGGTTCTGACGACGCAGGGCGGATCGACGTTCAATGCGGTGTTCCTCACCCCGGCACTCTCATCTCATCGTCTACAGTAAGGTATACCGGCGGTGACATGGCGGCACATCCATTGCAACGCAGAACGGCAGCTCTTCCTTCCGGCGATGATGGTCCAGAAACCAGCCCGGCAGTGGTCACGACGTATTCCTCTATCCCCAGCGATTCTCGTTAGAAACGTGACAACGTCCGACAACAACCCTTCTTAGTTTCAACAGTCCGGCAATCTGAAAGGTTCTCCGGCGGTTCTCCCTGTTCTTCAGGCGTGAATCAGTCCGGCGACGTTCATCTGCTTCTCTTCTTTCTTCCTCTGTTTTGCTACACCGGCCGACAGTTCACGGTGAAGCTTCGTTACTTTGGTGATAGGTGAAAACGCAGGTGATGGTCGTATATGCTGCAGATGGTATATGTAATGGGATATACTTCGTATATGTAATGTATTTACGTGTATATGTAGGCGGCGGGTTCTCCATCGGTGGGAAGTCATACATATATACCTTCAGATTCGATGTTTCTAGAATAGGGTTTCAGGCATGCCGCGTGAGCCATTCGATCAATCATTCCCATTTATTATGATTATATTACATTATTACTATTATTATTATTATTATATATTATATTATATTAATATATGCTATATACGTGTGAAATATATGGGCATGTCAAGCAACTCCTTCCGTTACCCAAAATCTTTGTTATAATACTAGTATCATTTATTTGTATCATAATGTAGAATAATTGCCGGCCATGACTAAGTACGAACATGTTGTGTATAGGCGTTTATTAGTTTTTATATGTTTAAAAAAAAAATCAACCTTTGTTGTTGTTGTTGTTGTCATTATTATTATTATTATCAATACACTTTGGTTTAAAATTGTTAAAATGTCACTTTTTCACAAATTACATTTTTACCTAATTAATATCTTAGCTATTATATTTTATTTAAATTTTCGGAGTGTTACACGATGTATCCTGGTTCAGAGGTGGTGTAATCCTCCTACATCCAGTCCCATTCTATTTCAAATGGATTTCCACTAAAGTATTCAGCCCAATACATTTAGTGCCAATCTAGCCTTGACAACTCTGGCCTAGATTGAAGGTTTTTCACAATGAGTATAACACCACTCAAAGTTACTCATTCCTTAGACTTTTCTCAATTGATCCAGTGGGGATCAAAAGGTACTCTATCTATCTAACCACACTATAGGATTCGAACAACTGTTCTCCTAAGTGTTTACAACAACATGATTTGATTCACGAAGTTTCTAACCTCCAACTAAAACCTAAGCTCTATAAATGTTACAATGAATGATCTAATCTAAGAGCTTAGTGAAGCATGAGTCAAAGCAGAGTGTTCAAGCACTTTTTCTTTTGCTGGATATTCGTAATGTAATGACTGAACAACTTGCTTTGAACTCAATGACTTGTTTTTGAACTCATGCTTCTGCCTATTTTTATAGGCATCTCCAGTAGATTAATTTCCTCCGTTGGTTGAGAGGATTTAATCCTAGACGTTCAAAGTATTGTACTTGCGTCTTCTTGTGTTTGGAGCAGGATAAGGAATTGTCTTTGGTGCTGCTTGAGGGCCAACTTGCTTCGTACGACATGTCAACCCATACCTTAGGCCTTTTCTTCACTGTTCTCCTGCCATTAGGTCTTGGCTTTGTCTTGCAACTACACTCGTGTAGTGAAGTGCGTGAACCTGCTCAATTTGTTTAGTGAGGTAGTAAAATGTGTGACTTAGAATATTTTGTACCAAATAAATTTTGTACTGGTAGGATCTTTTAAATATCCTATTAAGGTAGTAAAATTACCTTATTTCATTTTGTTCTTTCCAGTACAATTTATTTGGTACAAATTTTACAATAAAATTTGTCACTTATTTTACTAATCACTTTCTTCCTAAAGTGACATGATTAAACTTATGTACCAAATAAAAACTATACTGGTTGGATTTAAATATCCATGTAAGGTAAAAAGAATTTACCTCATTGTATTTTATAATTCCAGTATGTTTAATTTGGTACATAGTTTTTACATTTGTGTTTTTGTCACTTTTAGAGTTTGTGAAGTTTAGCAGGTATTGTGTACAACTTAACTGGTAGATGATTTTTCCAGTCAAATTTATTTGTCTAATTAAATGGACCAAGGAGCAAGACACATCTAGATAGTTTTCTTAGTACTAGTCAATTTCAAGATGTTACAGCAGAGGATAACCAAGACTACTACATTTTCCAAACCTATAATAATGCTACAAATAGAGGGGAGATAACAAAAGCTTTTGGCATCATCAAAACAGTCAGTTCATCAAAATCTAGGGTCTAACACGGAAGAAGAGAGACGCCGAAGAGGCTAAGAAGAGAAGATGGGGAAATTCTGGATCCCAAGACCATTCTCGGAAACATCACGCCGGGAATGGACGATCATTCAGGGCGCCGGAACCCCCGGCAAAGAAGAGTAAGGGCCCAGGAGGGCAAGGGCATAGCTCGGGGAGCGTGAGGCCACCGAGGTGTCCAAACTGTAACAGGAATCACTCTGGGAAGTGCAATGAACCACCCCGGTGCTACAAGTGTGGTAGCACAAGTCACCTCAAACTCTCTTGCCCAATGTTGAGTGGAGGTGGGCCGACGGGAGCTGTTGAGGCACCTACGACAAGTAGGGGACGTGCGGGACCATCCCAGGCTGGCACGGGAAGGGGCGGACCTACGGCAAGCAATGCCGCGTCCGTTAACCAAGGTAGAACCCAGGCACGGGCGTATGCAATGACCGAGGCGGATGCACGAGCAAACCCAGACTCCGTTGCAGGTAATGCACTAAAATTTTACATGTTTCTAGGCTTATACTAAAGTTATAAGTCCTAGGGGTCAATTGCAAACTGACTTAGGGTCGAATCGGGGGAGATTCAATGAAACCAGGCTGATACCCGACCGGGTAAGGCAGGTCACCCGACCGGGTATACTGAGATTTTTGGCCTGGTAAACCCACTGGAACGGATACCCGACCGGGTATAGTAGGTTACCCGACCGGGTATGATGAAATTTTATACCCGCGGGCTTCTGGAACGGATACCCGACCGGGTACAACAGGTTACCCGACCGGGTATGACAAATTTCCATACCCGCCAGTGTTACCAGACCGGGTATAGCAAGAGAATTGCTTCTGGATTGGATACCCGACCGGGTACAAAGATGTACCCGACCGGGTATTGCTATATATTTTTGAGTACGGATTTTTTCGGAGGCCTACAGTTCAATTTTGGTAGGCAAAGTACCTTACATGACTTATAAATGTAGGAACGTTAAAGATTAATGGAAGGGATGCGAGAATCCTTATCGATACGGGAGCACAACGTTCATTCGTTAGTGAGGTGTTTGCCATGGGCTTAGGCACACCTTTAACACCAATGACGCAAACCCTTTTGGTGTCTACGCCTCTAGGGGAGGACGTTGAACGAAATGGTCTACTATCCTTCATGTGATGTGGAGATAGGGGAGCACTGTCTAAAGGGTGACTTCGTACCGTTAGCCATGCTTGAGTTCGATGCCATACTTGGCATGGACTGGCTTGGAAAACATCATGTAAAGGTAGATTGCTACACTAAAGTGTTAGAACTCAAGGATGGTGCAGGAAATGCTGTATGTTTCGAGGGGGATAGAGGAAAATTCAATCCTTGCATCATATCGGCCATAAGAGCAAGGCGTATGATGAGGAAGGGATGTCAGGCGTACTTAGCCTATGTCATAGGCAAGGAAGGCAAGGGGAAGAGTATCATAGAAGTGAGGGTGGTGATTGAGTATCCGGAGGTGTTCCCTGAAGAACTACCGGGACTCCCACCCGATCGGGAGATCGAGTTCGAGATCGAGGTTGAACCAGGCACCAAACCCATCTCAATTCCTCCATATCGAATGGCGCCGGCTGAACTTCAAGAGTTGAAAGTTCAGTTGGAAGAGTTACTAGATAACGGGTTCATTAGACCAAGTCATTCACCATGGGAAGCACATGTACTCTTTGTAAAGAAGAAGGATGGCACAATGAGAATGTGTATCGACTACCGTCAATTGAACAAGGTCACGATAAAGAACAAATATCCTTTGCCAAGGATTGACGACTTGTTTGATCAATTGCGGGGGGCAACCGTGTTCTCCAAGATCGACTTGAGGTCGGGCTACCATCAACTAAAGATCAAGGAGAGTGACATACCCAAAAGTGCATTCCGTACGAGGTATGGTCACTATGAGTTCCTAGTGATGTCGTTTGGGCTTACAAATGCCCCCGCGGCATTCATGGACCTCATGAACCGGGTATTTCATCAATACTTGGACCAATTCGTCATAGTGTTCATTGATGACATTTTGATATACTCCAAGAACGAAGAAGAACACGAGAAACATCTAAGGCTCGTACTTGGAACACTGCGGGAGAAGCAACTCTTTGCCAAATTCTCTAAGTGTGAATTTTGGCTTGGGGAGATCGGTTTTCTCGGGCACGTGGTATCAGGTTCGGGCATTTCAGTTGATAACTCGAAGATTGAAGCAGTCACTAATTGGGAGAGGCCCAAGAATGTGAAGGAAATAAGGAGTTTCCTTGGTTTGGCGGGGTATTACCGCAAATTCGTGGAGAAGTTCTCCGTAATAGCATCTCCACTCACGAAGCTCACCAAAAAGGGAGCTAAGTTTGGGTGGGATGACAAGTGTGAGAAGGGGTTTCTTGAGCTAAAGAAACGGTTGACTGAAGCACCAGTACTTGCTCTACCCGTGCAAGGGTTGGGGTATGACATCTATAGCGATGCTACCATCCAGGGGCTTGGGTGCGTACTGATGCAATCGGGGAAGGTAATTGCTTATGCTTCTCGGCAACTGAGGAAGCATGAAGTGAATTACCCCACACTTGACCTAGAACTAGGAGCTGTGGTGTTTGCTTTGAAGATTTGGAGGCATTACCTCTACGGTGAGGTGTGTCACATTTATACAGATCACAAAAGCTTGAAGTACGTGTTCACTCAGAAAGAGTTGAACATGAGGCAGAGAAGATGGATGGAGTTAATCAAGGATTACAACTTGATTATAGATTATCATCCAGGGAAGGCTAACGTGGTAGCCGATGCTCTTAGTAGAAAGAGTTCATCGGGGGTTTTACTCTCATGCTTGCAAGCATTGAGGGCACGCGTGGAGGTATCCACAAACGGGGCTCTATTGGCCAGATTTGAGGTGAGACCCACCTTATTAGATGAAATCAGGACGCGTCAAGGCAATGACGAGGAAATTCAGAAAATCCGGGAACGGATGCTGGTGGGGCCCATCGAGGGTTTCCGTGAACGAGAGGATGGACTCTTACTATTCAAGGAACGGGTGTGTGTGCCATCAGATGAGGAGCTCCGTAAATCTATTCTTGAGGAGGCTCACTCATCTGCGTATGCCATGCACCCAGGTGGAACAAAGATGTACCGGGACTTGAAAGAAAGTTACTGGTGGTCGGGGATGAAGAGAGAGATTGCTGATTATGTGAGTCGTTGCCTTACCTGTCAGCAGGTTAAGGCAGAGCACCAACACCCGGCAGGGTTATTACAGCCACTTACCATCCCAGAATGGAAGTGGGAGCATGTTACTATGGACTTCGTGGTAGGTTTGCCACGGACGGTTAGGAACTTTGATGCGGTATGGGTGGTGGTTGATAGGTTGACCAAGAGTGCCCATTTTCTACCTATCAACACTACTTATACGCTTGAGCGACTGGCCAAGTTGTATACTGATGAGATCGTGAGACTGCATGGGGTTCCGGTCACTATAGTGTCGGATAGAGACCCACGGTTCACATCACGGTTTTGGCCTAAGTTCCAGGAATCCATGGGGACGAAGTTGAGGTTCAGCACGGCATTCCATCCTCAGGCGGATGGGCAATCTGAATGGGTGATTCAGATTTTGGAGGACATGTTGAGGGCATGTGCCTTGGAGTTTCAAGGAAGTTGGGATAACCAGCTGGCTTTAGTAGAATTCGCCTATAACAACAGTTATCAGGCAAGTATAGGCATGCCTCCATACGAGGCATTGTATGGGAGGAAATGTCGGACACCTTTATGTTGGGATGAGGTTGGCGAGGCCAAGCTCGAGGGTACTGAGCTAGTTGAGATCACTAAGGAGAAGGTGAAAGTTATCCGGGATAGACTAAAGGCTGCCCAAGATCGACAGAAGAGCTATGCAGATAAACGTCGTAGGACGTTGGAGTTTGAGGTCGGCGATGAGGTGTTTATGAGGGTGTCACCTTGGAAAAGGATCATCAGGTTCCTCAGCCGGGGTAAGCTTAACCCACGTTACATCGGCCCATTCAAAATCACTGAAAGGATTGGGGTTGTGGCGTATAGGCTTCAATTAACTCCAGAGTTAGAAAAGATCCATAATGTATTTCATGTTTCCATGCTCAAGAAATATGTACGGGACCCGTCACATATTCTCGAGAAACCACCGGTGGAAATCCGGGAAGACCTTCATTATGCAGTGCAGCCGGTAAAGATCATGGACCGACAGGTAAAGAAGCTAAGGAGCAAAGAAGTACCGATGGTGAAGGTGCTTTGGAAGAGTGATCGTGTCGAGGAGCAAACTTGGGAAGTGGAGACCCTGATGAGGGAACAGTATCCATTTTTGTTTGACTAGACACGTGGATTTCGGGGACGAAATCCCAAATAAGGGGGGTAGAACTTGTAACACCGCCCCCAAGTATTGGTACTTTATCAAATTGTGTATTGAACCCGAGAAATGAATAAACGCATTCTACGTAATTGTAAATTTTTATCATTTCTCTTACGTGAATAATAGAATTCACGTGGGGCCCACACCGGAAGTGGGGGCCACCCGATATGTTCGGGACCACATATTATATTCGTTTGGGTCAAGATAATATGTGTATAATGGTGGATGTCCTTGTTGGGCCATAGAACCTTTGTGAGCAACCAGTTGTGCATGTGAAGCCCATTTATCGGTATCGAGGTAATATTAGATAAAAAGCCATAATAAATTATGGAGACCATCAAATTAAAATCTGGGAATATACATTCGTTCTTATAGCCAATATTAATTGGAAGAGTGATAGATATTTCATTTTACCCGATAAAATGAAATACAATTAAAACAGTCCGGAAAATACAACTTTCGGGACCAAATGTACACTTGGGGACATAAAGGGATGACCACCCATGTGACACTCCATAAGTTTAATAAAATAAAATTTAATATTAACTAAGCTGTGGTATTCATTTGTGGATAAAACTTTCTTTAATTTATGTTTCGGGACGAAATATCTTTTAAGGAGGGTAGAATGTGACACCTCGAAAAATTTAATAAAATAAAATAAATAAATTTTATTAGTCAGATAAAAATGTTACGAGAGTGACATTTTAATAATTAAGTGAATCAGATGAAATTTTAACATCAGTGACATTTTAATCAGATAAAAGTGTTTCAATAATAAACATGACATTTTTATAATAATTATGTTGACTACATAGGACATTGACTTAAATAACAAAAGTGACACTTTTGTTACAGGTGATAACTATACATATGACACAAATAATAAAAATGATACTCCGTACTTTAATATGAGTAAATAAAATAAGTACAAAAATACCACACAAAAATAAAAATATTAGAAGAGTTGACTTTTAAAGCCTAACTAATAGTGCATATGATATTACATACTCCGTATAACAATAATATGCCTGCAATGGCAATAATATACCAAGTACATCACATATTAATAATAATATACATAACAATAATAATATAATAATAAGGTGAGGTAGGGTGCCGCACACACATGCAATGCACCAATATGGAGACACATGCGTATGTCTCAAATGAAGCCAAGATACCCAACTCATCCACCCTAGCCTAGAATTTTCCTCATGCCTCAGCAAAATGAACAACAAACAATCACACATGCTATATCGATCAGTAGTTAGAAGAGACCAAAGACATGCGAATGATGAAGCAAACGAGCTACGTGTTCTTATTCTACACCAAGCGAAAACTAGTGACCTGCGTATTCATATAAACACAAATACATATTTTAATATTTACATGTATACATTCCCATGTGAAACCTGCTATAACCCTTTGTCTATATATCAGTTTATATACTGGCCCCGACCTGAACTTACACCCGCACCTCTTCTCTGTGACCTGCTATCTGAGCCGACCGATATATATACATATATGCGTTTATATACACAATTTTTCAACCCTTTATTCTAGTACAAAACCAGAGCTTAAACACCTCTGAAAACCTTACCCTCCGTGAGAGGAATCCAACGGCGAAAGAATCATTGAAAACGGACGTGAAACGAGGGAGAAAAGCTTCGCCGTAGTTCACCGGAGTGACCGCCGGACTGGTTTTACGCCGAAGAACGGAGGAATCCCTGCTGCTGCCGCCAGACCACCTCTCTGCCACCAGGTCGACCTGAGACGTCCTCCTCCGCCACCGTACCAACTCTTCCATCATCAATAAGGTAAGCCGGCTACCCCTTGCGTTTTTCCGGTGATTATACGAAGAAGACAAAGTTATGTAAGGAGTAGTTCATGCGAACAGGCTGGCTAAGTGTTTATTTGGGATTGGGCTGAAATTTTATAAAGCAACTGGGCTGAATGTTTAATAACAAAATTAAATATTATTAGTTGTATGTATTGATAAACCGGTCAATTGCTGTAAATATCTGGGCTGATTATATTCATTTAGACCATTAACAATAATCATATAAACAAGTGGACGGTTGAATCATTTGGTGGATTGAACTGGAATTGTACAAATGGTTACGTCGGCCGATTACTTTTAAATACCGAACTACTACTACTACCAATAATAATAATAATAATAATAATAACAGTAGTAATCTGCAAAATGAATAAATTTGAGATGAGAAATATTAATGATGATGTTGGCTTGGTTGATCGATAATAATCACTTGGATAAATTGTGTATTTGTTATTTAACATAAATACATAATGTTAAATGGTAAAATAAACCGATGTGTAGTTAATAAAAAGTTAAAAACTAATAACGTGACCATGAATAATTAAGAGATAAATTGGATTACAAATTGTGGATTATTATTTACACTAAAATAGTGGATTAATTAAGATGGACTAAATAAAGGCAATTAGAGAAATTTCATAATTAGGATATATTATCTGTAATAATATACATTTCGGATCTATTATTTTATAAGTATTACATTAATAACAACATCTTTAATTGATGATGATTAGTAAATTAATTATATATGCGGAGGTTGGATTAATAATAGTAAATAAATGAAAGGCCGAATTAAAAATAGTAGAGTAAGGAATAAAATTGATAGAAGAAACTAATCGATGATTAATGGCAAAATGAAATTCGAATTAATGGCTAAACAGATTGATAACCTCAACTAATAATAAGGGAAAAATTTGGTAAATAATTAAGGTTAGAAAGTCGACTAATTGTATCATCTTAACTAAAAAGGTGATTATCTAGAGACCACAATAGAGGAAGAAAAATAGAAGCATTGGATTTGAGGTAAGTTTCTCTGCCGATCCAAAATGATTTCCTCGTATTATATGCTTATTATGCATTACATGATTAAGTGTGAATTTTGAATTATGTGTATGTGATGTTGAGGAGATATTAGATCTATGGTATTTGAGAAGTGCAAACTAAGTACTTTTGGGTATTAAATATTTTTAAATACCTGTGAGACTATTTAGAGAGAGTGAGAAATATTTTTTTTTTTGGAAGTATATCTAAAGTCAAGATAAAATTTATGTTTTCATAAGAAGTGAGCACCCGGGAGAAATCCGTGGTGTCGGTTTTCCACATCCGGATAAATGTGGAGGGTGATTAAGGCTGCTACTACTAAGAAGTACAGTTTGAGTTTGAAGTGACATTTGGATCTATGATCCCTTTTTAGAAGAAGTTATGGTAGTAGTAGTCCCTAATCATTCAAGAATTTTAAAGGTGGGGTAGTTGGTAGACTGAGTCCCGATTACTCGTGACGACTTACTACTCGGAGGGCTTGGAATCCCTTTTAGGGGGTGTGCACACTTAAGGTAGTCGTTTCGTTTCCGCAAGAGCAGTTGTGGTACCGGCACTCGTTCGGGGTGGCCGTCCGTAACCACGGTCCACCGGGCTCAGTCGAAAGGTTGAGCACCGCCCTTCTAAATTACTAGGAAGATAGAGAAGAAGTGAATTTTGAGAAAATCTAAGAGAAGAGTTACTATAGTATTTTCAAAGAAAAGTTGAGGACTTTATTAAAGAAGTGATTTTGAGAAATATCAAAGAGAAAAGGATTTTGGTGGAGTGTGTCATTTTTATATAGTATTATATGAAAAACTATTTTTAGCCAAACCTGATTATTTTACGGGGTTGGGTAGTACTTACTTAGCTCTAAAGCTAATTTTTGTTCCCTTTTCTTTGTTTTGTTTTCTGCACTTTATTTGTGCAGGTGATGATGCTTATGTGGACTGATGATTGTATGACCACGAGAGCGGTTTAGAGATGCCTTAGTCAAACCTAGTTATAAATAAACAATCCAATTATGTTGAACACTTGTTTTACTTTGTTTGGTGATTGCCTGTGCATTCGGTTAAGAGATGACCGGATGTGGCGGTAACACCCATTTCCCATTTAATGTTATTTCCGCTGCAAAACTTTTTATCTGTTTTGAAAGAATAAATCAAGTTATTATCAATAAATCTATTATTTCAAGTATTATTTTGGGAGGGAAAATGGGGGTGTTACAAATTGGTATCAGAGACCTTAGGTTTTTGAAAGGATTAGGACACGGGGTAATAGGTCGTAGGGAGGAATTCTGTCAACGAGACGATAAGAGTCTGAGCTGGTTGGTGCATAATTGAGCCTTTGCGCTCGTCCAACCAACTGGGAATTTCTCCTTGTGCTGAAACTTCGTTGTTCGAAATCTTTGACGAAAACAATGGTTTCAAAGTGGGGATTTTCAAAATGTTTTTCGTAAGAACTAGGAGAATGAACATACTAGGAAAAGGACCTTTCTAGGAACGCAGTGAGAAGGAGAAACCTTGACGATATTATTGAGTTATGAAATGCTTGAGATTCGTGCCTATGTGAAGTATGTGGACATGTTATCCTCTGTATGTGTTTATCTGTCATAAGAATTTGAGTTAGTAGAGAACTTGCATAACATAGAAGCCTTATGAATGCCTTAGTACTTAGTATTCGTTTTCTTTATTAAGAATCATGCCGCCAAGAAGGAACCCCCACACAACCCCAACCGTTGAAGAGCTTGCCCAAACTGTCCAACAAATGGCACAACTTATCGGAGCGGCTCAATCCTCGAACCGTGGGATTGATTACGCAACAAGAGTAGCCGGGCGGAACCCTCCAAAATATTTGGGCGAGGAGGACCATCTTATTTTGGAGGACTGGATTCGCACCTTCGACAAACTCTTTGACTCACTCAACTGCCCGTTGGAGCAGCGAGTGAACATTGCGGTGTATTACCTGCACCAAGAAGCGGACCACTGGTGGGCCGCCACCGGACCAGCACTTCTCGAGCAACCGGGCTTTGACTGGGAGGACTTCATAGTAGCTCTGCGTGATCGCTTCTATCCGGATCACGTAAAGGAGGCAAATTATGACGAATTTGTCAATTTCAAGCAAGGTGACTTGACTGTTCAGGAATATCACACGAGGTTCGTCCAATTGGCTCGTTTTGCCAAAGACCTTGTGTCAACCGAGGCCAGCATGACCCGCAGATTTGTTAACGGGCTTAACTACGGGGCCCAAAAATTCGTGACTGTAGCAGAGCCACGAAACCTGAACGAGGCATATAGGAAGGCTGGTAAGTACTATCTGGTACACCAGAAAGAAAGAGAGGCACAGAAGAGAGATCGAAAGAATGCTGAAATGGAGCAGCAACAAAAGAAGGCTAGAACTGACCGCCCGGAACAACGTCAAAACAATCAAGGCGGGAGAACCATCCATGGCCATGGTCAGGGGAGAATCCAGCCAACTCAAACACGGTACTACAAATGCAAACTATGCCCAAACAACCATCCTGGGAAGGATTGTGCAGGGAACGCGGTGAAGTGTTATAACTGCAACCGTATGGGGCATAGGGCGTATGAGTGCCTGGATGAGAAGAAACCCCGGATCCAGGGCCAAAACCAGGGGAACAACCGGACCGGGGGTGGGGATAATCACATTAACAACAACCGTGGTAATCCCGGAAGCCGATCAACGGAGGGCAACCGTAACCCGGGCCAGGGAGGGCAAAACAACACCCAAGGCCGGATCTACGTCATGAACCAAGCTCAGGCAAATGCCAATGACGACGTGGTGTCAGGTACATTCCTTGTAAATTCTACACCTGCTCATGTACTGTTTGATTCGGGTGCATCCCACAGTTTTATATCCTCAAAACTTGTGGAAAAGTTAAAGTTAGAACCTACCACTACACTCAATCTTAATGTAAAAACAGCATCTAATAAGGTTGTAGCTTGCGGGAGTGTTTTCACCAATGTTTCTATAGTCATATCTGATACCGAATTACCCGGAGATCTAATCCAATTTGACTTGGAGGATATCGACGTGGTGTTGGGAATGGACTGGCTAGGAAAATATAAGGTGAGAATTCTTTGTGATGAACAAAAGGTGGTCTTGAGAGGACCCCACAAGAAGCGTGTATCCTACAAAGTGGTTACATCTCAGCCAGGCGTGAAGCTGGCAACCATGCAACAAGTCAAACGATACGTACGGAAGAGGTATGAAGTTTACTTATGCATGATCAAAGACTTAACATCCGAAGATCCAACCATTGATCAAATCCCTGTGGTCAATGAATTTCCGGATGTGTTTCCGGAAGAAATTCCGGGGATGCCGCCAGAGAGGGAAGTTGAGTTTTCGATTGATCTAATGCCGGGCACCGCACCTATTTCAAAGGCACCGTACCGTATGGCACCAAAGGAGATGCAGGAGCTGAAGGAACAACTCGAAGAACTGTTGGAGAAGGGCTACATCAAACCGAGTGTCTCACCGTGGGGCGCTCCGGTCTTGTTTGTAAAGAAGAAGGATGGGAGCCTGAGGCTCTGCATCGATTATAGAGAATTAAACAAAGCAACAGTCAAGAACAAATATATGCTGCCTCGCATTGATGACCTCTTTGATCAACTGAAGGGGGCTAACACATTCTCCAAAGTTGATTTGAGATCCGGGTACCATCAAGTGAGGATTGCTGAGAAAGACACTCCGAAGACGGCTTTTCGAACGAGGTACGGACACTATGAGTTCACCGTGATGCCGTTCGGCCTAACAAATGCGCCTGCGGTATTTATGGACCTCATGAACCGTGTGTTTCGACCCTACCTCGACTTGTTTACTATTGTATTCATCGACGACATCCTGGTGTACTCTAAGACACCAAAAGAGCACGAAGAACATCTGAGGACAGCGCTGCAAACTTTGAGAGAGAATCAGCTCTATGCCAAACTCTCAAAGTGTGAATTCTGGAAGGATCGGGTAGCATTCTTGGGCCACATCATCACCCAAGAAGGTGTATCTGTTGATCCATCAAAGATCGAAGCAGTGATAGACTGGCCTACACCCACAACTGTGACAGAGGTCCGGAGCTTTCTAGGCTTGGCAGGCTATTATCGCAGATTCGTGAAGGATTTCTCAAAGATTGCAAAACCTTTGACTAACCTCACGAAGAAGACCACGAAATTCATATGGGATGAGGAATGCAAGAAGGCTTTCCAGGAGCTTAAGCAAAGATTAACAACCGCACCTATCTTAACCCTACCATCGGGTACTGAGGGGTTCGAGGTTTACACCGATGCTTGTTTGAAAGGGTTGGGTTGCGTATTGATGCAAAATGGCAAAGTGGTGGCCTATGCATCAAGACAACTGAAGACCCAAGAGGTAAACTACCCGACTCATGACTTGGAACTGGCAGCGGTTATCTTCGCCTTAAAACTATGGAGGCACTATCTATATGGGATACAATGTAAAATTTACACCGATCACAAGAGCCTAAAGTACATCTTCACCCAAAAGGAGCTTAACATGAGACAAAGACGTTGGCTAGAACTCGTCAAGGACTACGACTTGGAGATTCAATACCATGAAGGGAAAGCAAACGTAGTTGCCGATGCGCTAAGCCGAAAGTCAACACACTCCTGCAGAGCAACATGGATACTACCTGATGAGCTATATCGGGACTTTCAAAAACTAGACTTGGAGGTACGGGATTTCGGAGAAGTAGATCGGGAAACGCGGTTACTCGCCATGACCGTTATCCCATCTCTTTTCGACGAAATTAGAGCAGGGCAGCCTGGAGATATAAAGTTGGACAGAATCCGAGCTGGTATGACGAATGGCTTAAACGGACCATTCAAACTACACGAAGATGGTAGCATTCGACACAAAGGAAGGTGGTGTGTCCCGATGAAATGTGAAGAGATTAAGAAGAAAATCATGGAGGAGGGGCACAACACGCCTTACTCGGTACACCCTGGAGGCGACAAACTCTATAAAGACCTCAAAAACAATTTTTGGTGGCCAAAGATGAAGAAGGAGGTAGCTGAATTCGTGGCTAGATGCTTAAACTGCCAGAAGGTGAAAGCCGAACGTTGCAAGCCCAAGGGACTCGTGCAACCTTTAGAGGTGCCAAAATGGAAATGGGATTCTATATCCATGGACTTTGTTGGGGGCTTACCCCCAACCAAGTCTGGCAAAGACAAGGTTTGGGTTATAGTTGATCGGTTAACAAAGACCGCTCGTTTCATCCCAATGAACGAGACATGGAGCATGGAAAAGTTAGCTCGAGCTTACATCAAACATGTAGTTAAATATCATGGAGTTCCACAAGACATTGTTTCTGACCGTGATTCTAGATTTCTATCTCAATTCTGGAAGGAATTGCAAGCTGCTCTGGGGACGAAACTGAAACTGAGTACAGCCTTTCACCCAACCACTGATGGACAAACTGAGCGAACAATCCAAACACTCGAAGACATGCTGAGAGCATGTATGTTAGACCTACAAGGGTCATGGGACGAACACTTAGACTTAATAGAGTTTTCATACAACAATAGCTACCACGCCAGTATCAAGATGGCCCCATACGAAGCTTTATATGGTCAAAAGTGTAGAAGTCCACTATGCTGGGGCGACTTGACAGAGAAGGTGGTGTTAGGGCCAGAGTACCTACATGAGACCATGGAGAAGGTGAAGCTGATTCAAGCTAGGATGAAAGCTGCACAAGATCGCCAGAAGTCTTATGCAGACTTGGGGAGGAAGCCAGCCGAATTCAAAGTAGGAGAAAAAGTCTTACTCAAAGTCTCCCCAACGAAGGGAGTAATGAGATTCGGAAAGAAGGGAAAGCTAAGCCCGAGATTCATTGGCCCGTATGATATCCTCGAGCGAGTGGGACGATTGGCATACCGTTTAGCTTTACCCATGGAGTTGGCTAAGGTAAGACACATCTTAAAACCTCTCGATGGTAAATATAATAGTAAGTGCCTCTCAAATACTAACGTGTGATGTACTTAGGTACACAACGTTTTCCATATTTCACAATTGAAGAAGTATATTCGCGACGAATCACATATCCTTAACCCTGAGGTACAAATCGTAACCTTACGATTTTCAAAATCAAATTCCACATGTCTAACATTGACTCAATTAGGTGGTCGAATTGGATGAGACATTGACTTATGAGGAAAGGCCTATCCAGATCCTTGACACCAAAACTCGTGAGACTAGGAGAAAGTCAATTAAAATGGTAAAGGTATTGTGGTCTAACCACTTGGCCGAAAACGCCACTTGGGAGTCCGAAGACGATATGCGCAACCGCTATCCAGAGTTATTTGACTAAGGTAAAACGTTTGGGTTACGGGGACGTAACCTTGTTTTTAGAGGGGTAGAATGTAATACCTCTGAAAATATAATAGAAGATATTTTATTTATTAGATTATGCTTCGGGACGAAGCATCTTTTAAGGAGGGTAGAATGTGACACTCCATAAGTTTAATAAAATAAAATTTAATATTAACTAAGCTGTGGTATTCATTTGTGGATAAAACTTTCTTTAATTTATGTTTCGGGACGAAATATCTTTTAAGGAGGGTAGAATGTGACACCTCGAAAAATTTAATAAAATAAAATAAATAAATTTTATTAGTCAGATAAAAATGTTACGAGAGTGACATTTTAATAATTAAGTGAATCAGATGAAATTTTAACATCAGTGACATTTTAATCAGATAAAAGTGTTTCAATAATAAACATGACATTTTTATAATAATTATGTTGACTACATAGGACATTGACTTAAATAACAAAAGTGACACTTTTGTTACAGGTGATAACTATACATATGACACAAATAATAAAAATGATACTCCGTACTTTAATATGAGTAAATAAAATAAGTACAAAAATACCACACAAAAATAAAAATATTAGAAGAGTTGACTTTTAAAGCCTAACTAATAGTGCATATGATATTACATACTCCGTATAACAATAATATGCCTGCAATGGCAATAATATACCAAGTACATCACATATTAATAATAATATACATAACAATAATAATATAATAATAAGGTGAGGTAGGGTGCCGCACACACATGCAATGCACCAATATGGAGACACATGCGTATGTCTCAAATGAAGCCAAGATACCCAACTCATCCACCCTAGCCTAGAATTTTCCTCATGCCTCAGCAAAATGAACAACAAACAATCACACATGCTATATCGATCAGTAGTTAGAAGAGACCAAAGACATGCGAATGATGAAGCAAACGAGCTACGTGTTCTTATTCTACACCAAGCGAAAACTAGTGACCTGCGTATTCATATAAACACAAATACATATTTTAATATTTACATGTATACATTCCCATGTGAAACCTGCTATAACCCTTTGTCTATATATCAGTTTATATACTGGCCCCGACCTGAACTTACACCCGCACCTCTTCTCTGTGACCTGCTATCTGAGCCGACCGATATATATACATATATGCGTTTATATACACAATTTTTCAACCCTTTATTCTAGTACAAAACCAGAGCTTAAACACCTCTGAAAACCTTACCCTCCGTGAGAGGAATCCAACGGCGAAAGAATCATTGAAAACGGACGTGAAACGAGGGAGAAAAGCTTCGCCGTAGTTCACCGGAGTGACCGCCGGACTGGTTTTACGCCGAAGAACGGAGGAATCCCTGCTGCTGCCGCCAGACCACCTCTCTGCCACCAGGTCGACCTGAGACGTCCTCCTCCGCCACCGTACCAACTCTTCCATCATCAATAAGGTAAGCCGGCTACCCCTTGCGTTTTTCCGGTGATTATACGAAGAAGACAAAGTTATGTAAGGAGTAGTTCATGCGAACAGGCTGGCTAAGTGTTTATTTGGGATTGGGCTGAAATTTTATAAAGCAACTGGGCTGAATGTTTAATAACAAAATTAAATATTATTAGTTGTATGTATTGATAAACCGGTCAATTGCTGTAAATATCTGGGCTGATTATATTCATTTAGACCATTAACAATAATCATATAAACAAGTGGACGGTTGAATCATTTGGTGGATTGAACTGGAATTGTACAAATGGTTACGTCGGCCGATTACTTTTAAATACCGAACTACTACTACTACCAATAATAATAATAATAATAATAATAATAACAGTAGTAATCTGCAAAATGAATAAATTTGAGATGAGAAATATTAATGATGATGTTGGCTTGGTTGATCGATAATAATCACTTGGATAAATTGTGTATTTGTTATTTAACATAAATACATAATGTTAAATGGTAAAATAAACCGATGTGTAGTTAATAAAAAGTTAAAAACTAATAACGTGACCATGAATAATTAAGAGATAAATTGGATTACAAATTGTGGATTATTATTTACACTAAAATAGTGGATTAATTAAGATGGACTAAATAAAGGCAATTAGAGAAATTTCATAATTAGGATATATTATCTGTAATAATATACATTTCGGATCTATTATTTTATAAGTATTACATTAATAACAACATCTTTAATTGATGATGATTAGTAAATTAATTATATATGCGGAGGTTGGATTAATAATAGTAAATAAATGAAAGGCCGAATTAAAAATAGTAGAGTAAGGAATAAAATTGATAGAAGAAACTAATCGATGATTAATGGCAAAATGAAATTCGAATTAATGGCTAAACAGATTGATAACCTCAACTAATAATAAGGGAAAAATTTGGTAAATAATTAAGGTTAGAAAGTCGACTAATTGTATCATCTTAACTAAAAAGGTGATTATCTAGAGACCACAATAGAGGAAGAAAAATAGAAGCATTGGATTTGAGGTAAGTTTCTCTGCCGATCCAAAATGATTTCCTCGTATTATATGCTTATTATGCATTACATGATTAAGTGTGAATTTTGAATTATGTGTATGTGATGTTGAGGAGATATTAGATCTATGGTATTTGAGAAGTGCAAACTAAGTACTTTTGGGTATTAAATATTTTTAAATACCTGTGAGACTATTTAGAGAGAGTGAGAAATATTTTTTTTTTTGGAAGTATATCTAAAGTCAAGATAAAATTTATGTTTTCATAAGAAGTGAGCACCCGGGAGAAATCCGTGGTGTCGGTTTTCCACATCCGGATAAATGTGGAGGGTGATTAAGGCTGCTACTACTAAGAAGTACAGTTTGAGTTTGAAGTGACATTTGGATCTATGATCCCTTTTTAGAAGAAGTTATGGTAGTAGTAGTCCCTAATCATTCAAGAATTTTAAAGGTGGGGTAGTTGGTAGACTGAGTCCCGATTACTCGTGACGACTTACTACTCGGAGGGCTTGGAATCCCTTTTAGGGGGTGTGCACACTTAAGGTAGTCGTTTCGTTTCCGCAAGAGCAGTTGTGGTACCGGCACTCGTTCGGGGTGGCCGTCCGTAACCACGGTCCACCGGGCTCAGTCGAAAGGTTGAGCACCGCCCTTCTAAATTACTAGGAAGATAGAGAAGAAGTGAATTTTGAGAAAATCTAAGAGAAGAGTTACTATAGTATTTTCAAAGAAAAGTTGAGGACTTTATTAAAGAAGTGATTTTGAGAAATATCAAAGAGAAAAGGATTTTGGTGGAGTGTGTCATTTTTATATAGTATTATATGAAAAACTATTTTTAGCCAAACCTGATTATTTTACGGGGTTGGGTAGTACTTACTTAGCTCTAAAGCTAATTTTTGTTCCCTTTTCTTTGTTTTGTTTTCTGCACTTTATTTGTGCAGGTGATGATGCTTATGTGGACTGATGATTGTATGACCACGAGAGCGGTTTAGAGATGCCTTAGTCAAACCTAGTTATAAATAAACAATCCAATTATGTTGAACACTTGTTTTACTTTGTTTGGTGATTGCCTGTGCATTCGGTTAAGAGATGACCGGATGTGGCGGTAACACCCATTTCCCATTTAATGTTATTTCCGCTGCAAAACTTTTTATCTGTTTTGAAAGAATAAATCAAGTTATTATCAATAAATCTATTATTTCAAGTATTATTTTGGGAGGGAAAATGGGGGTGTTACAACCCATCTAAGTGGGGGCCACCCCACGACTTTGGTCTTGCAAAGAGCCAGGAGAGCTGCACCAAATGTGGGTGATGGGGGCTAGATGTGATTGAGAGACAAAATGAAAAGAAGAGGGGACCCTCTCCCTCATATTATTGTGAATAAGCCAAAGAAAGGAAGCTACCCTCACTCCCACACCTCACTCATTCGATCAGATCTCAATCAAAGGGAGAGAGACCTTGCTAACACACCATTTTCCATCTCCATTTTCGCACAAGGCAAGGGAAGGGAGAAGAAAGGAAAAAGAAGAAGAGAAAGAAGGAAGTTAGGAGGAAAAACTTGTGGTTAACAAGGTAAGGACTCCATTAATCCTTTTCCTCTTCTTTAATCCTCCAAATATGATTATGTAATCATATTTCATACCCCTAGGATCATTCTACATGTTATATGTGAAGAATGAAGGGTTGGAAGGTTGATTCATATCCAAAACAAACTTTGAGAACAAAGTCGACCGGTTCGTCGGAAAATAACCTTTTAGAGGTTATTTGTGTTGATATGGGTTTTATGATGATAAAACCTTGTTGTTAACTTGTATAAGGTGCTTCAAGAACTTTCACGGAGTTGAAAGGGTTGCCGGAGTTGTCGCCGGAGTTGGCTGAAGTTCACCGGAGTTCCACCGGAGCTCAATAAGAAAGGCTAGAACTTCATAAGCTTCTTTTAAGGTGAGAAGACGGCTATATGCTTTATAACTTTTGATTGAGGCATGAGATTACCTAAAGTAATCAAGGATATGTTTTACGGAATGATTAAAGTTAATCAAGTATGGGCTTATGCCATGAATATATATAAAACAAAGTTGAAAGGCATGTTTGTATGTTTGGTGATTAAAAATGTGATAACTTATTATGTACAATGATCCAGGGGTCAAAAATGGTATTTTTGGATCAAGGACTTCAAGTAGAATGTGCATATAAAATTTCACGTTAATCGGACTTCGTTTGGGCGGTCAAACGGACGTTGACCGCCGAGACAAGGGTGATACCCGACCGGGTAAGATGGATACCCGACCGGGTATTGATTAAATTCGGCTCCAGAAGCCACTGTCACACTAGACCCGACCGGGTAATGTCAGGGACCCGACCGGGTCTCAAGTAAAGTCAGTTCCAGGGGCTTCTGCCCGGCCCTACCCGACCGGGTAAGGTGGATACCCGACCGGGTATTGGTTTATACTCAAAACGGGTAGCTTTTGAGTAGGATAATGTGGACCGATCAGGTGGGACCCGTCCACATTGGTTACTAAGGATTATTATATGACTATAGGACTAGGTATTGTCCATAGTTAAGTGAATGCAAGGTTAGCCATATCCAGGTTAGGGTTTGGTTAGAAATACGGTTGAGGTTGAGCATCCTCGGGACGGTAAACAATCCCAGAAACTCGGTGGGGTTGAGTATCCTCGGGACGGTAAACAATCCCAGAAACTCGGTGGGGTTGAGTATCCTCGGGACGGTAAACAATCCCAGAAACTCGGTGAGGTTGAGTATCCTCGGGACGGTAAACAATCCCAGAAACTCGGTGAGGTTGAGTATCCTCGGGACGGTAAACAATCCCAGAAACTCGGTGAGGTTGAGTATCCTCGGGACGGTAAACAATCCCAGAAACTCGGTGAGGTTGAGTATCCTCGGGACGGTAAACAATCCCAGAAACTCGGTGGGGTTGAGCATCCCCGGGAGGGTAAACACTCCTGAAACTCGGTAGGATATTATGAAGGTAGAATGTAGCCCGTGAGCTAGGCATTCAGGAATGAATGGGAAAGGTTGGGTAATCGCCATACCTCTAAAAGACTCTTTGTGATAAAACGACCTACGGGTCAAGTATTTTACAAGTATATACAATATGTATTATCTTGGGAATGGGGTAACAATGGTTACACCTATAAATATAAGTATCACCCTATTTTTGGGTCTCGTGTCTGAAACATTAGTTATTCCTCATATAGCCTGCTTGTCACTAGTACTTCTATGGAGTACTGACCCCTTCGGGGGCCCTCACATTTTTCAGGTTGAGGCTAGAGTCCTGCTACCTGCACCTTTGCCCAGGGTGAACTCAAATAAGGAAGACGTGGTTCGTGCTTCCATTCTTATTTGAAATTGTGAAATTGCTCATGGATATTTGAACGATGTTTTCTATTAAACTATTGAAGGGCCTGTGTGCCCGTGTTTGCCACATGTGGCTGAATGTCAAACTTATTTTATTTCCGCATGCATTTGACTAATATATTGATGTTGATCGTATGGGTTTACTAATCGGTTTGGCAATAGAAATCTTTCGGACGCCTTGTGCGATTTGATAAGAATGAACTACGTTGTTCTTATTGGGTTGTACGGCGGTTGTCTACGTGGCACGGACGCGGTCCGGGGCGTGACAGAAGGGATTTTGTCAACTTTCATGGTACGTTAAATGTGCTATGTCAAATTAAAGTTGCAGTTCACTACTCACAGTTCAACCCAGTCCACTTTTGATCTATAATTCTAAGCATCAAAATGTTACGGAGTATTGTTTTTAAGTTCAAATTTTGCTATTTTATAGAACTTTTAGTATAGTTTAGAGCATAGAACTTTTAGTATAGTTTAGAGCATCTTTAGTGGAATATGGACTGCTTGAAAATGCATGGCCACATCACAGTACACTTGCTTAAAATTATGCTCTCCAGCGAAAATATGGATTTTGGCCGTCGTGGTGCACGACTTGGAATGGAAAAACGAATTGAAGATACCGTCTGCCTTCCCTTCTATTTTCAGCAAGGCTTCCCAACAAATCTCCAATATAATAATTGTTTACGGAAAACATTTACTCGGTATATTGATCCGGAGTGCTTGCCTGCTTGAGTATCCTCCCAGAACGGCAGCGCTCCTTTGGACCTTCGGTCCTTCCCTTCAAGCAACACAAAACCCGGCCAGCTATTCTCCGCGGACCTCTTGTGTTACGGCGGCACTCCTATAGGTGGCAGAGCGAGCATGCCCTTTATTCTCCGGCGACTTCTTCTCCGGCTCGTTTTTTCCGGCGAGTAGTCTACAAAACTAGGTGAGTTTATCCCTTTTTTTTTTTAAATTCTTCTCCGGCGGCTTCTTCTCCGGCAACATTCTTCTCCGGCTCATTATTATTTTCTGGCGAAAAGTACACAAAACTAAATGAGTTTGTTTATGTTTTTTTTTAAATTATTCTCCGGTGACTTCTTCTCCGGCAACCTTCTTCTCCGGCAACCTTCTTCTCCGGCAACCTTCTTCTCCGGCAACCTTCTTCTCCGGCAACCTTCTTCACCGACTCGTTTTTTTCCCGACGAGAATAAATAAGGTGTGAAGCGAATCGAAACAAGAATATTATTTCGTGTTTTTAATGTACATCCATGAGGCTGAATATATACAGCTTGGGAACCCTATGCAAACTACGGTCAAAGTAAAATACAACCAATATAAGTCTAGAGCAATACGTAAGCTACCTGTTACAAGTGATAAGAATAAAACAACATAATATAAGAATAACAAATATATACGGATATATATGGCCAACATGATGGATAGCCTGCGTGCGTGCGTAGTACGAAATAACATTAACACCCCCCTCAAGATGGAGCATGGGGATCATGAATGCCCATCTTGGCAAGGAGATAATTAAATTGAGAAGCTCCAGATTGTTCTGAAGTAGACAAGTAGGACGGAATGATAGCTCCAGATTTCACATGGTCGCGAATAAAATGACAGTCGAGCTCGATGTGTTTAGTACGCTCATGGAAGACGGGATTGGAAGCAATATGTAAAGTCGCTTTGTAATCACAAAAGAGCTTAAGTGGTGGAAGCTTGATCCGTAGTGATGAACATAAACTGCGCAACCACAAGAGCTCACAGGTAAGTGCGGCCATGGAGCGATATTCGGCCTCAGCAGAAGAACGTGAGACCGTAGGTTGCTTCTTTGTGCGCCAAGAAATAAGGGAGCCGCCAAGTGTCACAAAATATCCTGTAACCGATCGGCGTGTATTGGGACAACTAGCCCAATCAGAATCACAATAACCAAGAAGGGAAAGAGGAGAATTTCGCCTAAACACAATCCCTCGGCCGGGGTGTGCCTTGAGGTACCGAAGCACTCGTACAATAGCGTCCCAATGTGCCTCCCGAGGTGCTTGCATAAATTGGGAAAGTATATGAACAGAATAATTAATATCGGGGCGCGTGAGCGTAAGATAAATAAGCTTGCCAACCAGACGTCGATACCGTTCAGGATCCGCAAATAAAGGACTGTCATCAGATTGAAGCCCATGATTTTGTGACATAGGAAAATCAGCCGGTTTGGCACCTGTCAGACCTGTCTCAGCCAAAATTTCTAAAGCATATTTCTGTTGACACACAAACATGCCATGCGGACCCCTTGCAACTTCTAGGCCAAGAAAATACTTCATAAATCCCAAATCTTTGACAGGAAATGTGCATGCCAAATAAGATTTAAAAATAGAGATCATCTCAGGACTAGTGCCAGTAATTAGCAAGTCATCAACATAAACAAGAATGCATAGTAGATGATCATCACGATGAAGAGTGAATAAAGAATAATCAGCATGTGACTGAGAAAAACCATAGGCAAGAAGTGCATTAGTTAACTTGGAAAACCAACAACGTGGGGCTTGACGAAGCCCATAGAGAGACCGTAGTAACCTGCACACCTGTCCTGGTTTAGCTGATGAATAGCCGGGAGGCAAGTGCATGTACACCTCCTCCTGTAAGTCACCATGCAAGAAGGCATTGTCGACGTCCATCTGATGAGTCTCCCATCCTCGAGACGCAGCTATGGCCAAAATAGTACGCACCGTGACCATTTTAGCAACTGGTGCGAAAGTCTCGTCGTAGTCAATTCCCTGTACCTGGCGATTTCCGCAGACTACAAGTCTAGCTTTATAGCGATCAACGCTCCCATCACTCTTATGTTTGATTTTGTAAACCCATTTACAATAAATAGGTTTCTTACCAGGGGGAAGATCTTGTAGTTTCCACGTACCTGTGCGTTCCAAAGCATCAATTTCATGTTGCATGGCAGTCCGCCAATTAGGATCAGAAACTGCCTCACGAAATGTATTCGGTTCCCTAGTAGCCGAAATGGCTGCAAGAAAACCCCGATGCTGCACCGAAAAACAGTTATAATTTACATAACGAGATAAGGGATACGAGTTACCTGAATCAACTGACGGAGATGAGGAAATAACCGGAGGAGTATCTATTTTCATAGTATTAATCTGCACTGCGTAGTCTTGGTGCCACAATGGCTGGTGCTTTGTTCGCGTGCTGCGTCGTACATTAGTTTCAGATGTATGAGTGTGGCCAGCCTCCTGATTATGCGTCGTAGCATTCTCCGTATCCCCAAGGCTCTCATGACCTGATGATGTTGTGGCATGCACCATGTCCCCATGCATGTCTGTATGATCATTATTCGTAACATCATGCATGTTGTCCTGATCATCTCCAATAAGACATGATGGTGGGTGAGTCACCATCACATTGGAATTTTCATTGCATATGTCTTTCGTCTCAATTTTAGCAAAAGGAAACTCAGATTCAATAAACGTTACATCCCTCGAAACAAAAAAACGCTTTGAGTCGAGATCATACAGCCTCCAACCTTTTTGGGAATAAGGATATCCCAAAAAAACACATTTCAAACCCCGTTGAGCAAATTTATCACCATCAATCCTGTGTGCTCGTGCATAACAGAGGCAACCAAAGACACGAAGATGTTCGTACTTCGGTGCCTTGTTATACAATAATTCATACGGACTCTTATACTCCAAAACCGGAGAGGGCAACCGGTTTATAAGATAACATGCAGTCAACACACATTCCCCCCAAAAATCAATCGGAAGATTAGCATGAAAACGAATAGTCCGGGCTATATTTAAAATATGCCTGTGTTTTCGTTCAACCCGTCCATTTTGCTGTGGAGTATATACACAAGTTGTTTGAAAAATAATTCCATGATCCATGAAATAATTTTTCAAACACTGAAATTCTGTCCCGTTATCACTCCTAACAATTTTCACCCTTTTGTTAAATTGACGATCCACCAGAACAATAAATTGTTTAAGTATCCGGGACATCTCACTCTTATCTTTCATAAAAAAAAACCCATATGGCACGTGAATAATCATCAACTATAGTTAAGAAATAACGAGCGCCACACGACGCAGGAGAACGATATGGACCCCACACATCACAATGTATCAAATCAAAAACTGCAAAAGCTCGGGAATCACTAATACGAAAAATATCCCGTGTCTTTTTACCACGCAAGCATGCGTCACAACTTTTATTCAAACTAGAGTCCAACATGGAATTATTCAAAGTAATAACAGAACGTAAGACTTTGACTGATGGATGTCCTAACCGGGAGTGCCACAAATCTCCGTTGATCGTCTCCGTTATTGAACATGCACGAACAGAATCAAAACTACGAAAATAGTATACTCCTCCATGTTTTTCACCCGCTCCAATCAGCATCTTCGTAGGTAGGTCCTGTATCACGCAAACATCATTAGTAAAAAATACACTGCAATTTCGGTCTTCAATTAATTTTGCCAAGGAAATTAAATTGCAAGTTAATCCTGGAACCAACAAAATATTTTGCAATGTAATTCCAAGGCTTATCTGCACGTTCCCCTTGCTTGTGGCCGAGGTGACTTCGCCGTTTGGTAGGAAAACGGGCAATGGTTTTATTTTCCGTATATTCATCAACAAGCTCGTCTGCCCGGTCATGTGAAATGAAGCACCGGAGTCTAATAACCACGTATTAATACAAGAGCTCATACCTGACAATTTTTCCTGTGAGTCCGTCGTCTTACACTTCTCCATCAATTGGAGAAAATTTTTCCATTGGTCTTCGGTGAAATTTGGGATACACACTGCCTCAGCCGCACCAGGTACCGCAGCAGTAACACTCGAATTTCCTTCTTGCGTCGTCTGCATGGCATGAGCTGCAGCTCTGCCACGTCCTCGTCCAGTGTTACCACGTCCTCGCAATCCACGTCCCCTTCCGGGGTTATCGTACCACCATTCCGGGTATTGACCCGTCCGCTTGAAGCAATACTCCACCGTATGGCCGGGCTTTTTGCAATACGTACAGATGATTTTCTTTTCTCGGTCAGTTGAGGTGTCCCCAGTCTGGGCAGCAAAGGCAATTGCATCATTCTTCTCACTCACGTTCTGTGTCATACCCAGGTGTCTCTCCTCCAGGGTCATAATTTGGTATGCCTTTGTAAGACTAGGTAAATCATCTTGACTGAGCATATTGGAACGTAGGCCGCCATAGGATTCACGATCCAAACCCATCAGAAAGTCTTGGGTCTTTTCCCGCTCGATTTGTTTTGCAAGGTGTTTGTTCACGTCACACGTGCAACCACGGCATTTACATGCCGGCACGCTTCGAAAAACCTCATAGTCATCCCACAACGCCTTAAGACGTCCAAAATATGAAGTGATCGTCTGGCCGTTTTGACGGCATGAACGAATTGCTTCCTTGAGTTCATAACTTCGCATCGGATCTCCGACCTCAAACCGTGTCTTGAGATCCTCCCACAGTTCTCGTGCATCATCGGTGTAGGTCACGTTGGTCCGCAAAGCGGGATCAATAGCCGTCATCAACCACCCAACAAGCATGGAGTGCACCGTGTTGCGATTAGGTAAAGATAAACGATAAATTAAGAGCAAGAACACAAGAATTAATGTGGTTCACACAACCGGGTTGATTGTGCTAGTCCACGGCGAACGAGAGAGAGTATGTATTATTATCAGCGTCACTCTGGGTTTACAGATGCATAAGAGTCGTTTTTATAGGCTTAAGAAAACCTAAACAAAGATTAGAGCCGCAGGCCCAAAATTAAGCCTGTAATTAAAAATCCCGTCGACTGACCCGGTCGGGTCTCTTATTTGACCCGGTCGGGTCTCCTTCACAGAATACAAACCCGGGTAGAAAACTAGGGCGGGTCTTAACAGAAGCTCAAAACCAACACTGACCCGGTCGGGTCCCTTCCCTGACCCGGTCGGGTCTCACATTCCAGAGAGTCCCCAGGTCTCTGCTTCAACATACCCGGTCGGGTCCTTCATCTGACTCGGTCGGGTATCAGTTCTGAAACTCTGAACAAGACTCCATCTTCAACAATCTCCCACTTGGATGCTTGGTCAACAATTATCTGCCATCCAAGAACATGTATCTTCTGTAAAACCCCTGATTTCTCTCTCTCTCTCTCTCTCTCTCTCTCTCTCTCTCTCTCTCTCTCTCTCTCTCTCTCTCTCTCGTCCACGCCTTCTCATCAAGTATCTGGAAGGCCCGTTGAAGCCATGCATAGCTTCAACTTCTCCGTTGTCACCGCCTTGGTAAGCATGTCTACTGGATTCTTCGTACCAAGGATCTTCTTCAAATTTATAGTACCATCTTCAATCAATTCTCGAATGAAATGATACCTCATCTTGATGTGTTTCGTTCTGCTGTGAAACACTGGATTCTTCGCGAGATGAATAGCACTCTGGTTATCACAGTACAGACCACAATCCCCCTGTTTCATGCCCAACTCCGAAAGAAAGTTCTTCAACCAAATCATCTCCTTGGCCGCTTCAGCAATAGCCATATATTCTGCTTCTGTGGTTGAAAGAGCTACACTCTTCTGTAATCTGGACATCCAACTGATTGCCGTACCTCCAATAGTGAATATGTAACCCGTAGTGCTCTTCTCGGAATCATGACAGCCCCCCAAATCAGCATCTGCAAAACCTTCTAGAATTGCCCCATTCCTCCTAAAACAAAGAGCAGTTCTAGAGGTGCCTTTCAAGTAGCGTAGCAGCCACTTGACTCCTTCCCAATGTTCCTTCCCTGGATTTGACATAAACCTGCTAACAACTCCCACTGCATGAGCAATGTCTGGCCTTGTTGACACCATTTCATACATCAAACTGCCAACTGCTGATGCATAAGGAACTTTAGCCATCTCATCTTTGTCTTCATCGGTCTTCGGAGACTGTTGCTTGGAGAGCTTCAACTGACTCCCTAACAGTGTACTCCTTGGCTTGGCATCCGTCATTCTGAACTTCTCAAGGACCTTCTGAATGTACTTCTGCTGTGAAAGCTTTAAAGTACCTTCCACCTTGTCTCTGACTATGCTCATCCCAAGAATCTGTCTCGCCTCCCCTAAATCCTTCATCTCAAATTCTTCAGACAACTTCTTCTTGAGCTTGTTGATCTCCTGCATGTTTGCTCCAGCCACCAACATGTCATCAACATACAAAAGAAGAATAATGTATGAAGACTCGAATTTCTTCAAGTAACAACAATGGTCCATCTTGCATCTAGTGTACCCATTCCGCTGCATAAAATTGTCAAACTTCAAGTACCACTGTCTAGGAGCTTGCTTCAGTCCGTATAGACTTTTCTTGAGTTTGCACACCAACTTCTCCTTACCACACACTGAGAAACCTACCGGTTGAGCCATGTAAATGTCTTCTTCAAGGTTGCCATGAAAAAAAGCAGTCTTTACATCCAGCTGCTCTAAGTGCAAATTTTCAGCAGCAACGATACCAAGGATCAACCTGATAGTAGTCATCTTCACAACCGGAGAGAAGATTTCATTGTAATCAACTCCCTTCTTCTGTTGGAACCCTTTGACAACTAACCTCGCCTTGTATCTTTTGCTTCCATCTGCTTCATCTTTGATTCTGAACACCCACTTGTTCTCCAAAGCTTTCTTTCCCGGTGGTAGCTTGACTAAGGACCAAGTTTGGTTCTTGCCAAGTGAATCTAACTCATCCTCCATGGCCTTCTTCCACTGTATGGAGTCTTTCATGGTCAACGCCTCTGAGTAAGATTCTGGCTCTCCATTCTCGGTCAGCAACAGATAATTTGCTGAAGGAGAATATCTGTTAGGAGGTCTTCTGATTCTAGTGGACTGTCTGACTTGAGGAGTAGCTGCCTCTGAATTTTCACCATCTTCATCACTCCCACTATCTTCAGACATTCCTGTATCTCCTGAGCTCCCACTGCTCCCTGAGCCTCCAGCTGTCTCATCACAACCAACAGGTTGTGCTATGTCATCTTCAGTCATCCCGTCAAACACCACTTGTTGTTTGTTTTCTGGTTGCTTGGCTTTGCTAGTTTCTGCTGCAAGACCATCGTTATACAGGGCATTCTCGTTGAAGGTGACATCTCTACTTCTGATAACCTTCTTGCTGTGGTTGTCCCAGAACCTGTAGCCCATGTCATCCATCCCATACCCAATAAAGATACACTTCTTTGCTTTTGCCTCGAGCTTGTCACTATCTGCATCTCTAACTTTGACATAAGAAATACAACCAAAAACTTTCAAGTGAGTAAAGGATACCTCTCGACCTTTCCATTCCTCTTCTGGAATTTTGAAATCATTGGGAGATGAGGGTCCTCTGTTGATCAAATAGGCTGCTGTGTTCACCGCATCTGCCCAGAACATCTTAGGAAGTCCTGCATGCAATCTCATGCTTCTGGCCCTCTCATTCAGTGTTCTGTTCATCCTCTCTGCAACACCATTTTGCTGTGGTGTTTCTGGAACTGTCTTCAGCATTCTGATCCCCTGTTCAGCACAATACTCTACAAACTCTGTGCTACTGTACTCACCCCCATTATCACTCTTTAAACACTTAATCTTGAGATTTGTTTCATTCTCAACTGCAGCTTTGAACTTCTTAAAAGTGTTAAAGACATCGGATTTATTTTTAAGAAAATAAACCCATACCTTCCGTGTAGAGTCATCAATGAATGTAACATAGTAACGGGAACCTCCAATCGAAAAGACCTTTGTAGGTCCGTAGACATCTGAATGAATCAACTCCAGCCGCTCAGTCTTGGGTTGCTGCCCTGTCTTCACAAAGGTTACCCTCTTTTGTTTGCCTAGAACACATGGCTCACAAAAGCTCAACTTTGAATTCTTCAAATATGGGATTTTGCCCTTTGAAGACAGCATCTTCATTCCGTTCTCACTTATGTGCCCAAGTCTTTGGTGCCACAAAGTAGAGACCCCTGTTAATAGAGTACCAGTTGTCCGCTGAAATGAAAAACACATATCAGCAATACTGTCGAATTAAAATTGTGTTGGATATACGAACAAAATACTCCTTAACCAAAAGAACAACATCCGTTAAGTGCTTCCGTTAATAAGGGATAATTGCCCTCCTTTCACTTATTTTGAAGCTTTTTGCACACAAAAATAGTCTAAGGGCTTAGATGCCCTTTCATGACAACTTAAAGGGGGTTTTTTGCCCCTTTTCCCTATGTAAATTAAAATTTATAATTCCGAATATAGAATTATCAGGGAGCTGGAAGTTTTCTTTATCTTCACTTAAGTCTCAAAATTAGGGGTGCGAAAAACCGAATCGAAACCCGAAAACCGATCCGGGCTCGGACCGAAAAATGTTACCGGGCCGGGTTTTTTTAGGGGCCAGTTAAAAAAACCCGGACCGAACCTGAAATCTCGGGCCCAAATCCGGTCCCTAAAAATTAAAAACAGGTCCGGACCAGCCAAAACCCGGCCCCGAATATTTCATTATAATTTATTATAAAATATTAAAGTATACTCCCTCCGTCCCCTTTTAAATGGGACGGGAGATGGTGGCACGAGTTTTAAGAAAAGTGAGTTTGTGTGGTTGATATTAATTGATAAAGTAAGAATAAAGTAAGAATGATTTTGAGCCACACAAAGTTTACCAAATAAGGTATGAGACAATTAAATAGGGACATCCCAATATGGTAAAACGGGACATTTAAAAGGGGACGGAGGGAGTATGTAATAATACATTGGAAAACCAACGCTCCCAACAATCTCGACATCTCCATTAGCGATTGAGAATCGGAAAGAGAACTTAGAAGTGTAAAGGACAAACAAAGGATGCCATTTAGAATTAGGAAGAGGCAAATTTATGGAATTTTCACGTTTCCAACGAATTTTTATGGGATTTTGCTAGTATTTATGTTTAGCTCTTCATTAGTCTTTTGTTCAGTACTTTTTTTGTGCTTGAAATTGAAATATCGTTGCTTTATAGCCTTTGAATTATTGATTAAATAGTTTTGCTTTGGCTATAATAGAAAGTGTGAAGGTTGAATCAATTTGATTGATTATCGAACATGTTTTTGACTACTTTTTTTCAATAAAAACAGTGATAATTTTTTATTGGGTTTTAACCGACCCTACTTGAACCCGGACCGAACCCGAGCCTAACAAAACCCGGCTCGGCCCGAATATGTCGGGCTTTTTTCCGGTCCCAATTTTTCATAACCCGAGAAGTTTCGGGTAATTTTCGGGTAGAGCAAAAACCCGACCCAGTCAGGACCGATCCCACCCCAACTCAAAATCCACAATGTAACTATTATTTTGGAACGGATGTAGTATTTTATATAGAAATTGTTCAATCACTAGTGAAAAAATATTGAGAAAGTTACCTCTAATGTTACTGATACTAATTTGTTTTCATGGGAGATGATTACTAATGTTTTTTTTACTAGAATGACATCGTTCATCTTTACATGTATTGCTATTCATTCCTATTTTTTAGTCATTACTATATTCATGATTCATCTGTACCAGTGTTACTCTGACAGAAGTAGTTTATGGGGTCCTAAGGCTGACCGCAACCCCAAGCATGAAAACCCAATTTAGAATTTTTTTACCCCTCAAAATCCTGCAATCCTAGTATTTGTGAATGGAAAATTAGTGTACACCAGTTGTACACAAATTTTACACAAAACCCCTAGTTGCCTGTGTACACAGACAATTCGTTTAAAAATGGGCAGGACTTGATTTCAAATTGTCTATGTACACAAACAATGTACACTTTTGGTATATATCTTGTGTACACCAAGAATGGTCCATTTGTGAATTGTGAGTGCCAAAATGGTTAGATAGCCTCCAGGCAGGGCTATTATTCGCGGATGATTCAGGGAGAGAGAAGGTAGTTGGCGCTGGCTAATGACAACGAGAAGTGTAGGGCCATGAAAATTAAAATCCCAAATATCTTTAATGTGTTGTACTACGTATCTTTTTTATTTGTATTCTAATTTGTATAAAAAAATATATCAAAATTCATAACTTTCTTTCATATGACATTAATTATATATAATTAAAAATAAAAATAAAAAGTTTCATCAGTTGGAAAATTTTGTGCAAATTTTTTGTCAAGTAGATCCAAGCGCTCAAATCAAAATCACATGGTTAAAATAATTGTGTACCTCTTTCATTTATTTATTTTCAAAAATAGGTATAAATTAAAAAAATTCCAAATTTATTTATGTTTACATCAAAATGTTTGACATTTAAAAGAATAATTATTTGCAAAAACAAATGACAAAAAAATGATGTATAATAATAAAATGAAGGCGTTGTAATTAAGAAAAACTTTGATGAGTGAATATATTGACGGTGCTGGATTGCAGAAGAAAAAAAATTGATTGAATGAATACGTATAAACAGGTGGGAAATTTGATTTTTGGAGGGAACACGGTTGTGGTGAGCGCGCCTAACCAGACCTTAATGGCCTGTATGGTTGGGGGATTTCGGAGGGGAGAGAAGGAGATGATTGATTTTTTATTTTATTAATTTATCTGAATTTTTTAGTTTTTAACTTCAAATAAATATATAATTGGTTAAACCATGTATTTTTATATACTATTTTGTCTTCACTTTATTTGATTTTTTTTAAATGAAAAAAATATTTTAAATTTAAATATGACTCCTCCCCTTCCCTTCCCTCCGAAATCCCCCAACCATACTGGCCATAAAATTTCAGTACGAATGCAAGTTACATATATGGAAATATGAAGACTGATGTGGATATAGTCATGACTAAAAAATAGGATTATATTAATACATGCATAGATGGATTATATTATTCTACTAAAAGGCATTAGTAATCACGACCTTGGAAAACATATTAGTATTAGTAACATAAGTGGTAATTTTCACAAAAAATTATAAATTATTTTATGGGGGCGTGCGTGCAATTGTTTAATTTCAAGGGAAAAATACAGAAACAGTACATGTGGTTTGGGCCGTTTTCAGATAAGGGTACATGTTTCATTTTTGGGAAAGGGGGCAAATAAGCTCTCGAACTAACCAAAAAAGTGCAAATCACCCCTAATATATGAGATTCTGTCCTACCGTCGTCATTTGGGGCGGTTCCCGGTGAAATATTTTGATGAATTTTTTTGAGCATCTTCTTCATTAAGTCTAGTTTACCCATACCAAATTTCAGCTAAAAATAAAATCGGGAAGGCAGTCAAATGATTTTCTGAAATATAGTACAATGTTTAACTGAGCAGTTATCTTCAAAATTTATTTGACTGCCTTCCCGATTGAATTTTTATCTGAAATTTAGTATGAATAAACTAGACTTAATGAAGAAGATGGCAAAAAATATTCATAAAAAACTTCCACCGGGAACCTCCCCAAATGACGACGGCCGGATAAAACCTCCTATATAAGGGGTGATTTGCACTTTTTTTGTTAGTTCGAGGGCTTATTTGCCCCTTTTCCCTTCATTTTTTAACAAAGTGGGACATGTGTTATCATAGTAGGGGCAGTGCATCTAACGTCGTTAGAAAATCTAACCCGATTTTCAAAAGTCTCCGAAACATTAAAAGAAAAATACTGGGATGTGCGCCTCGTCAAGGAGACTAACAAACTATCATTCTCTTTCAATTTTTCGGTTCTATTTGGATTATTTTTTTAAAATGAATCCTTTAATATCACTTTTCCGGAGGTTTTTTTGGCGACATGGTGGTTGGAAACAAAAAAAAGAAAGATAGTTTGTTGGTCTCCTTGATGAGGCACACCTCCCAGTATTTTTTCTTTTAATGTTTTAGAGACTTTTGAAAATTGGGTTAGATTTTCTAACGGCATTAGACGACATGCCCCTGTTGTGATAACGGAATTGAAACATGTGTCCCACTTTGTTAAAAAATGAAACACGTGCCCCTATCTGAAAACGGCCCAAACCACATGTACCTTTTCTGTACTTTTTAAATTTTTAATCTTGTAACTTTACATTTTTATAAATAGACATCTAAATTTTATATGTAATCTTAAATAGATTTTAAAATTAGATAGATAGACATCTAAATTTATATGTAATCAAAATTACTGAAATATAACTTTATATTTAGATGTCTAAATTTAGATGGACATATATAACTTTATACTCAATGGCCATAACTAGATGGCCCCTGAATAGACATCTATTTAATAGACATCTAAATATGGACTAAATTTAAAGTAATTTTAAAAGAAACTATAAACTATAAAGTAATTTTAAAAGAAACTAAATAATTGTTACAAGATTAAAATTTAAAATAATATACAAGTTCATAATATAAAATGTAGATGTCTATTTACAAAATAATAAGAAACTATTTATATTTTGTGGTAAATTAAATATATAAAAAATATAAAGAAAATAATTTTGTTTACATACATAATATAAAAATGTAATAGCTATTTTGGTATATACTTTTTATATAGTACGGATTATAATTTTTTTAATGGTGTATACAATTAGTATGAAATATAGTATATAAATCTAGAATAAAATAATATGAAGTATATATACATATATGCATGTGTGTGTGTGTGTAATTTTACATATAAATCTAAAACATATTATAAATATTAAAAAATATCAAATGAAAAATACAACTTGTTGAGGTTTATTCCTTCAACCCTCGGGTCCAACACGTAAGCCCAAGGATTTCGAGTGGAGTGTGTATGGATATCTAGCCCAACAAGCAAATGATATGGATCAAAGAGAACAAGAAGTAGCAAGTAAATGATTAGGTATTATTATCTCTTAATAACTCCCTAATACAATACTTTTCGCTAAGGCTCCGTCGGCCGTTCGTCTTACAAGGCAGTAGAAGTGCTGCGAGTAAGAACGCTATAGCTAGAGTGCTAAGAATAGAAAGTTGCCAACCCTTTACAATGAAATAAATGCTCCTATTTATACCCGCCAATGGGCAGGTGGCTGTACTGACGTGGAAGCCTGTGGATCGCTGGTGTCCCAACCACCAAATCTTCAGCATTAAATGCACTTCCCGCCAGAATCTAGGTTTCCCGCTCAATTAGTGGGGACGTTCGTCCGCCCGGGAAGCGAGCTGGATTACTCCAAGTGGCCTCCAAGGGGTATTGGCCGTTCGTCTCCTGGCCTTTGTGGATTCTCGCCATGTGGACTGGACCGCCTCCGATGGCTATGGGCTTGCTCTGACGACGTTCGTCGTCATTCTGGTGACCCGTGGTCCTGCTCCTTGTCCCTGCATAGACGTCCGTCGAGATGGGCCGTTGAGCCTAAGCCCCGACTGCAGACGTTTGTCTCCCCTGGGGGATCGTGGGCTTGTCAGGCTAGCTTAGTGCTCTATCCGGACGTACGTCCGCAAGAAGGGGAAAATGGGCTGAACCTCAACTTGGTCCATTAACCCAACACAAGTCCCCCACTTCTGATGTTCTGAGCATGCTCAGGACATAAGGAAGTATGGTGTCCCCCGAGGATAAGACGCTCGTGGCCTGGTACTTGCATTTGTTGCATCCGGTGGAAGCATATGCTCGTGGTCATGGTGCTTAACAGCTGTCGACGGTTCAGGAAATGAGGTGACGGCTGCTGTAGCGACGGTGAATTTTCCGAGGAAATGTCATCATTACGCTTCCGCCCCACGCACAGCGCGTGAGCCGGAATACGCTCCTTGCTACGTGTCAACCCCTCGTTGGTTCCCCCATCGGTGTTTCTCCTATAAATGCCGGGTTTTCCCTCTGGATTAGGGTTCCCAATTTCTGCTCCCTTGCTCTAGAATCTCCGCTGTTCTTCGAGTTCTCTCCCCCGCTTCTGGGTTCGGCTAGTCTCCTTGTAAGGTAATTTTCCTCCTCTGCTTCTTTTATCTGTCTTGACTTCTCGCCAAAATGACCTCGATGGAGATCTCGTCAAGTTCTGATTCCGGTTCGTCGGGTTCCTCCGCGGGCTCCTCTTCTGACTCCGGTGCGCGCTCCCCCGGGAAGGCTAGTGTTTCAGGGACTTCCGGTTCGGCCACGACGGTGGGGACCATCCGGGCTGATGGTGAGCCCGATGACGCTTCCCAAGGTAGTGGGAGCGACGCCGGGGATGGGAACGTTGACGGGGCAGTAGACATCATTGACGCAGTCCCCCTGAATGAGCGCCCTGCTGATTATGATTCTGGGGAAGAGGCCGAATCCGGCTCTGATATGGAGGTACATGATCTGGGCATCCCCATGGACATGGAGCGCCACATTTGTCCGATCAGGAGCGCCCTCGACCACGATCAAGTCCTTTCCCGTGTGGCTCTCAACAAAATCCGCACTTTCTTCCCCCCGCCGTTCGTCTGGAGCGTGAAGGGCGCTGAGCATGTGATGAGGAGACGTCCGGGGATGATTATGCTCTACTTGGACTCCGTTGAAGCCGGGCTGCGGTTTCCACTCCATTCATTCTATGTGGAGTTCTTCCACTGCTTCCAGGTGGCCCCGACGCAGTTCATGCCAAACTCCTATAGGTTCATATCGGCCTTCTTGGTGCGCTGCAAACATGCGGGAGTGACTGCCACCTTGGATCTGTTCCACTACTTCTACCGGATCACTCCTCAGAATTCCGATGGTTACCTGAGCGTGGTCGCACGTCCAGGAAGGAGGCTGTTCAAGAGCTACCCTTCGTCTATCCATGATTGGAAGAACCGCTTCTTCTTCCTTAGATACGACGGCCCTCCTCTCCCGGTTCGGTGGAACGGCTATCCCCCGAAGATTGAGTCACCGGATCTGACCGACGATCTGAGCGGGGACGTGGAGAAGGTTTTGCAGGGCGGCGTCTGCCCTATAGCTGGTTACCTGACCTTCGAGGCACTCTCCGGGGCAGGCATAGGTACCGCCCGTGTCCCTGGACTTTTTCCACCCTTCGACGCTCGTCTCGGGGCACCGGGCGGTCCTGTCCTTCGAGGTGAGTGTCTTGTCATACTCTCCGCTCGTCTCCTAACCCTTTATTGTTTCCTGCAGGTTCTCCACCAGATAAAGCTCAGATGAATCACGCTGAGTGTTTGAAAACCAGGAAAGCCAAGGCGGCTGCTGCCAAGGCCGCGGCGGAGAAGGCCAAGAACGCTCCTGCCTCGAATTCCAACTCTTCGGCCTCCGATGCCGCCCGGCGAACGGCTGAGGGTGAGCAGCACTTGATTGCCACCATGCTGGCCCAAGGGTCCGGGGCCCCAGCTCTCGAGGCTGCTCTTCCACCGCCAGTCGTCTCCACGAAGGCGGTTTCTCAGAAGGGGGTGGAGAAGGCCCCAGAGAAGAAACAGAAGAGGGGCCGTGAGGCAGCCTCCACTGGCCCTTTGCTTGAAGACGCCGGCTCCCTGCCCTTGAGCCGCCCAGCGGAGGAACTTTGGAGGGAGATGGCCCTCAAAGTCGGTCTTGAGCTGCCCCCCCCCCCCGTTCGTCTTCGGAGGCGACCAGCGCTGCTCTGGCAGCTGCTCTTCAGGTATTTCCTCTATACCAGATCTGGGTACATCTCCCATTCTCTGTTCATCTCTTCATTATGTGTTCTGACTCCTTTCTTGTTCAGTCTGGGCTTCTGGTGCTGCAGGCTGAGGCCGCTAGGGAGGCCGGTCTGAAAGAGGCCAAGGTGAAAGCCGATGCCGCCTTGTCCCAAGCCCGGGAAGCCGCCCGTCGTGCCGAGGCGGAGGCTGCGGCCAAGGAGAGGGAGCTCGCAGTTCTGCGGGCTGAATCCCGCAGCCAGCTGGCTGGCCTTGAGAGAGCCGCCTTCAAGCTTGTTCCGGTGCTCCCCGTTGAGAAGGACGCCAATCCAGAGTGGCTGGTTGACACCTCCGGCTTCAAGAACACCGGGGAGTTCATGGACTCTGCCAGAGACTACTGCGCCGGGGCCTTCGGCGACGTGTTTTCTGCAGCTCTGGTGAAGATACCGCCTCGCCAGCGTCTGGCCTGCGGCGTCCGGATCCTCGAGAGCTCTCCTCTGTCCCACAAGTTCCTGTACGAGGTCGGCGACAGTACCTTTGCCGCTGGGTATAATGAAGGAGTTAAGGCCACTCTCCCGATATTCGCCAAGCTGCAGGGGGCTGACTTTGATTTGGCCGCAAATACTGACGACGACCTGCTGATCCAAGCTCTGGGGAAGCTAGTGTTGGTCTTATGGGAGATCAGCACCACCCTTTGATTCAGGGCTGTGGTGCAGCCCCTCATGTCCATCCACCGCTCAGTAGTGGGGCTCTGCACTGCCGTAGTGAACTGTGGGGGGTGCCCCACAGGAATCTACCTTGACTTGGGGACTACAGAGTAATGGGTTAAATAGAGGGTGTCCACTTCCTTATCACCAATTGGTTTTAAGAAAGATATGGCTGCTATTTAACCATAGAACTCTGAAGTTAAGCGAGCCCGGGGTAAGAAAGCCCAGGGATGGGTGACCCACTGGGAAGTTTGTCGACAAGGGGTGAATCGATCCAACAAGTGGTATCAGAGAGAGGTCACAGGTGAATCTCTCGGCTGGTGCTGGGGGGGTGATTGTTGGTCTTATGGGAGATCAGCACCACCCTTTGATTCAGGGCTTAACCGCCCAACCTGTTGGCACCACAAAGTGGTGCAGCCCCTCATGTCCATCCACCGCTCAGTAGTGGGGCTCTGCACTGCCGTAGTGAACTGTGGGGGGTGCCCCACAGGAATCTACCTTGACTTGGGGACTACAGAGTAATGGGTTAAATAGAGGGTGTCCACTTCCTTATCACCAATTGGTTTTAAGAAAGATATGGCTGCTATTTAACCATAGAACTCTGAAGTTAAGCGAGCCCGGGGTAAGAAAGCCCAGGGATGGGTGACCCACTGGGAAGTTTGTCGACAAGGGGTGAATCGATCCAACAGCTAGGGAGGGACCGGCGTCGGGAAGAGGCCAAGGCCAGGGGAGAGATTCCGGAGCCGCCGACCCCCGAGCCTGAAGTCGAGGAGGAAGAGCTGAACCAGGGAGGCAGCCGGCCGGGGTCCCCTTTTCTTGTATAATACAATTTATAATTTCCTTGTTTGAATATGTAATGTCCAGCCGTTAGAGCTGAGGAATACACACGCTTTTTGCCCATAATTGTCTCTACGTTCGTGATCTCTTACTTCATTATTTTTCTTTCCTTTATCGTCTGTTGTGTGGAATCTCCTTCGGTGCCTCGCTGTACTTCTGAGGTAAAGTTAAAGTCTGCGGGGACGTTCATATCTGTCCCCCATTTTGTTTAGGGCAACGGGCGCCCCCTTGCCATGTCCCCGTACGTACTCGAATGCGCGGACGTACCGCGAGAGTTCGTCTTCGGGTGGCGACGCTCGGCGCCGATGCTTGCTTGCCGCTCGGAAATAGTATTCTGACAGCGACGTCCATCTTACAAGTGCGAGCATATCACCAACCGCTGTCTGTAGTCAATTTTAATGCCGTAAGACGACGTTCGTCGGTGGTTGCCTCCCTGGTCAGTAGCAAATCTCTTAAGTATGGAGATATGAACGTACTTCCCAGAACCAGCACTTGATTGAGACGTTCGTCTGTCATATGCGTAAACGCAAATATCCATGCTGCGCGTGCTCTACCCAAGCTTCGTAGGGAGACGCTCGTCTGGTCTAAATGTTCCCGTGGCGCAAAGTATGGAAAGACGGACGTAGCCTGTTGATGCGTATGTCTCCCATTAGCTGCCGATATTAGGCACAGCCGATGGTCGCGATCTCTGGGCGTCTCTAGATCCCTTGGAGCTGGTAAACCTCCCCTGCGGGACGTTCGTGGCATCGATCCGGGTTTCCTCGCCGTGATTATGAGGTGAGGGAATCGAGGCACCTTTAATACCGTGGTAGGTACCGGTATCTAGGTGCCACGTGTCCTACTTCGGTTGGCGCGATTCCACGGTGCTGCCTATAAGTACCCAGAAACCATGTGATTCATTCACACTTCTCCTTACGCTGCACAATTGCTTCCTCTCTCTAGATTTCCTTCAAGCCGTGTCGAATCTCGAATTTCCAAGGTACCGTTCGTTGCCATGTCTTCTGAAACCCGTTTCGACGATGGTTGTTCTTCCGGCGATGACTTGGAATATTATGAGCGGGGAATGCCGCCGCCTCCCCGTTATAGCCTTAGCTTCTCGTGCGTCCGGCGTCAAAACCAACGCCTGACGAATGCTGATAAGCGTCTGATCGGCCAATGGTTTTATCCCCCACGGACCTACAATGATCGGCGCCTGCGCAACCCCATGCGCCATCTGTCCGGCTATGTGGTGGTCCACCTGGATTCGGTGATAGCCGGGCTGAACTTTCCCTTGCACAGTTTCCACTTGGAGCTCTTCAGAAGCGTTAAGATAGTGCCTGCGCAGTTCGTCCCTGCCGCCTATAGGATTATTGCCGGCTTCATAATTAGATGCCATAGCGTCGGCGTGGCCCCCACCGTGGATCTGCTGCACCATTTCTTCCGGCTGTCCCCCTTCGGACGTACGGGGTACTTGACCCTGATCGCCCGTCCGTCCATGGTCCTGTTTTCGAACAACGCCGGGAATCCGGACGGCTGGGAAGAACGCTTCTTCCTGGCCGGAGTAGGCTCACCGATGCCATTCTCTGACCGGTGGAATGCCTACCCGGTGAAGACGATTCCGCCGCCCATGACGGACGAGGAGCTCGGGTATGCCAAGCGCATTGCTGGACTCGGCATCCAGAACCTCCGGTTGCTGGTGGCCGAGCCTTTTAAAGCTCAGGCTGGGTTAGGTGCGTCCGTTTGTACTTGTATTGTTTTATCATCTCTTCGTTGTTACGGCTCTGAACGTCTTGATTCCTTTTGTGCAGGAGTTTTTCCATCTACGTCCACCACGGTTCGTACCAACACCGCTTCAATTGCCGCTAGCCGTGAGCACAGGGGGCATGACAAGCTCGAGAAGCCGCTCGTCCCCAAGGTCGAATCTCGGGTGACCAGGGCACATGCTGATGAAACTTCGGGGGCCGGCGCTTCCAAGAGGCCGCGTGTTGAGGGTACTGCTTCCAAGGCCATCATAGTGGCCGATGACTCTGATGGGGAGCCCGGGAGTCCCCTAAAGCGGAAGCCCATTCCCCGGAATAAGCCCCACATTTCCCCTTCGCGGAATTCTGACGTCCGTCGCCTCCGAGATGAGGATGTCCAGGCTGCCAAAGGCTCTGACGACGGTCGTCATTCTGTGCCCTCAGAAACCAATGGGTCCTCCCTTGGCCTGATTGAATTTTCCGGGGTTGGTCCCCGCAAGGAGTCGATGATGCTCTTCGGCCAGACCGCGTCCTCTATCTGGTGTGGCCTGAATCTCAAGGTTCCCCAGGACTTCGCCGCTCAGGAGGCCCCTGAAGATCTCCTGGAGTGTGGTCAGAGCACTCTGGATTAGGCCGGGCTCTACTTCCACAGGGCTCGGATGGCTTTCGAGCATCAGGGTAGGGAGATGGCCAGAGTACGGGCTGAATGTGATGCCCTTCTGAGGAATGCCAAAGGCAGGGCTGGAACTCTCCAAGAGAAGGCCGACGCCTATGACAAGCTCTTCCAGGAGAATGCTTTCCAGAAGGAGCTCCTCAAGAAACAGGAGGCCGAGCTTGTGGACCTCCGCAGCTGGATGTGGGCCGTAGAGCAGGCCAAGGTGGAGCTCCGCCGTACGGGCGTGGACAATCATGTCCCCATCTACGAGGCCGATGTTGCCAAGATTACGGAGTCTGGTTCCATAGAGTTCCAGAAATCCAAAGCTTATACTGGCGCCATTCATACCATGGCCATGAAGTTCCTCCCTAGGCTCGTCGGTGAGTTTTTGGCCACCTGCCCAGACGCCTATCTGGATGGGGTTAAGTTGCTCCAAGCCACCCCCACCGGAAGGCGTTTCCTCGATGATCTCGCCGATGACACTTATCGCAAGGGTATGGTTGGGCTGGTGGCAGAGAATCTTCCGACCCTCGAGCGTCACTTTGGGGCACCCTTCGATCCGGAGGCCGCCGGTTTTGACTTCCTGATGGCGGACGCTCATGCGGGGGCCCTTGAGCTGCTGAAGGAGCGTAGGGAGCAGGAGGAAGCCGAAGCAAGAGAAAAAGCCAAGCAGACTCTTTTCAAGGCTCCAACTCCGGACGTCGATCGGCAGTGATTCTCCGTTCATTATCTTGTACTTGTACTAATTTTTTCATTATTCACATTGTACATTACACATTTGTATCTTTCCGGTCATCAGTACCGAAGAATAAAGATCATTCTTGCTCCATGTTCGTCTAGTGTATCTTGCTTTTTTTTTCCGGAGTCTTTTATCGTTCTTTGTTCTTCCCATGCTTCGTGATTACTGGTCTCCTGGTTTCGCAGGAGACGTTCGTCATCCCCACTCTTGAGAAGAACAGGTTTATCCGCGTCGGGATTCCCTATCTCCGTTCGTCCCCAGTCGTGAGTTACTAGTCTTCTGGCGTCGCAGAAGACGTTCGTCATCCGTTCATCGGGGGGAGGAACTGGTATACCCTGTCAGGGTTCCCGTTTCTTCGTTCGTCCTTGTCGAGACCCTACTAACCTTCTTACTTCGAAGAAGACGTTCGGTATTCACCGATCGCAAGGATGTCACTGGTTTACCCTATCGCGGGTTCCCTGCTTCGTCGTCCCATGCTCGTGGCCCTACTAACCTTCTGCTCTGGCAGAAGGTGTTCGTCGATCCACGGGAAATGGGAGGAACTGGTTTATCTTGCCAAGGTTCCCTTTGGTTCGTCTAGCCCCCCCCCCCTCCCACGTTCCTACTAGCCTCCGTGTCAGGAGACGTTCGTCATACGCGGCGAAGGAAGATCTGGCATACCTCGTCAAGACTCCCTCTCTCATAGGAGTCGTATCTCCCCTTCTCCTCTCTCTCTCTTTTTTTCTTTTTTTTTTTCTTTTTTTTTTGAGGAGGAAATCATTTCAATAGCACTTCGGCTTATTCTCTCTGCAAGAATCGAAAGACAGGAAGTAATCCTTTTAATATAGAGAGGACGATCGGTAGTGTTACATGGTGCTTCGACCAAATATGACAAAAACGATCTATCTCTAACTACTGGTAGAATTTCTTCAAGTGTTCGACGTTCCAGATCCCAGCGTGGTTCCCCTCCAAGGTATGGAGAAGGAACGTCCCCTGGTTATACCTTCTCATGACCCTGTACGGCCCCTCCCAATTCTTGGCCATCTTGCCACCTTCGAGTGGTTTGCTCTTCTCTCTCTTTCTGAGTACGAGGTCCCCAGCTTCAATTTCGCGGATCTTCACCGCCTTGTTGAAGTATCTTTGGGTGGCTCGGTGATATTCCTCCATGCGACGGGCTGCTAGGTCCCTTCGCTCCTCGATGAAATGGAGCTCTGCTCGTAGGTTGGCCTCGTTATCCTCCGGCTGGAAATGCTTCGTGCGATGTGTGGGCACTAGCACCTCCGTTGGCACCTTGGCCTGGAATCCGTATGCTAAGGCAAAAGGTGTCTCGCCGGTTGCCGTCCTTGGGGTCGTCCTGTACGTCCAGAGTACGTAGTTGAGCTGCTCCGGCCAGGTGGACGCGTAATCTTCTAATTTCTTTTTGATCCCATCCATGATGGTCCGGTTCATGTTCTCCACCTGGCCGTTGGCCTGTGGATAGGCCACCGAGGCCTTAGAGTGCCTGATACCCCACTTCGCCAAGTATGCCTCAAATCCTCTGCCGACGAACTGCCGGCCGTTGTCGGTGATGACCTGCTCTGGAAGCCCGAAGCGGCATATGACATTCTGCCAGAGGAACCTCTGACATTGATACTCGGTGATGGAGGCAAGCCTGCTTCATAGCTAAAGACAATCCAAAGCTAAGCTGGGAATGGCACAAGAAACTTAGTCACTTGAATTTCAAAACCATCAACAAACTGGCAAGAGAACACATTGTAGATGGTCTGCCTGACATTGTCTACAAGAAGGAGACCCTCTGCAGTGCTTGTCAGAAGGGCAAACAAGTGAAGACTTCATTCAAACCCATAGCTGGAGATCTTTCCACCTGTCCTCTAAATCTGATTCACATGGATTTATTTGGACCAGTTGAAACCCCCAGTGTTGGTGGAAAAAGATATACACTAGTCATGGTGGATGACTATTCAAGATACACATGGACTGTGTTCCTAACAAAGAAAAATGAAACTCTTCAGAAGTTGCCATCTCTGTTAAAGCAACTTCAGACTGAGAAGAACATGAAGGTCAGGACAATCAGATCTGACAGAGGAACTGAATTTGTCAACAAAGTAATCAAAGACTTCTGTGATCAGAATAGCACGTTTCACCAACTTTCTGCTGCCAGAACACCCCAACAAAATGGTGTTGCAGAAAGAAGGAACAGAACACTGAAGGAAGCTGCAAGGACAATGATTGCAGAATCAGGATTGCCCATCAGATACTGGGCTGAAGCAATCAACACTGCATGCTACACTCAAAATAGAAGCATGATCCACAAGAATCATCAGAAGACCCCTTACGAGCTATGGAAAGGAAGAAAGCCAAACATCAGCTACTTCCATGTGTTTGGATGCAAGTGCTACATTCTAAACAATGGAAAGGAGAATCTGAAAGTATTTCAAGAAAAAGCTGATGAAGGTGTATTTTTAGGCTACTCAAGCTCAAGCAAAGCCTATAGAATACTTAACAGGAGAACTATACAAGTTGAAGAATCCATTCATGTCAAGTTTGATGATAGCACCTCTGCTGAAGAAATATCAGAGACTCTGCAGAAGATCAATCTTGAAGACAAAAGTTCAGAACCATCAGAAGAGGTCACCATCAATCCTGGATTCTCAACCCCTCTTACTAATCCAATTCTGATAGACAAAGATGAAGATGAAGAATCAGAAGATGATCAATCAGAGTTGCCTAGACAGCAACTATCAGAACCTGATCTAACTTGGTTAAGAGATCATCCTCCTAATCAAGTGATTGGTCAAGTTACCAGTGGAGTAAGGACCAGATCTGCATCTAGAAGAGAAGCCATGTTCACTTGCTGCATTTCTCAAATGGAACCAATGAATGTGGATGAAGCTCTAGAAGATTCAGATTGGATCAATGCAATGCAAGAAGAGCTTACACAGTTTGAAAGGAATCAAGTATGGGAACTTGTTCCTAGACCAAAGCATCAGAATGTCATTGGAACCAAATGGGTGTTCAAGAACAAAGCAGATGAAGAAGGTAACATTGTAAGGAATAAAGCAAGGCTAGTAGCAAAGGGATACTGCCAAGAGGAAGGCATAGATTTTGATGAGACCTTTGCACCTGTTGCAAGATTGGAAGCAATCAGAATCTTCCTAGCCTATGCTGCCTACAACAACATCAAGGTCTACCAGATGGATGTCAAAAGTGCATTTCTGAATGGAGAACTTGAAGAAGAAGTCTACGTTGAACAACCTCCAGGTTTTGTCATTCCTACTCAATCCTCTTGTGTCTACAAGCTTAGAAAGGCCCTTTATGGTCTTAAGCAAGCCCCCAGAGCTTGGTATGACACCTTGTCCCTATTCTTAGTGAAACATGGGTTTACTAAAGGAAAGGTTGACAAAACTCTATTTTAGATTTCTGTTGCTAATCATATTCTGTTAGTACAAATCTATGTTGATGATATCATATTTGGAAGTACTAATCCAGAATTATGCAAGAAGTTTTCTAAAGTTATGCAGAAGAAGTTTGAGATGAGCATGATGGGAGAACTCAGTTATTTCCTTGGTTTACAAGTCAAACAAGTCCCAGAAGGCATCTTTATCAATCAAGGAAAGTACACCAGAGACCTAATCAAGAAGTTTGGAATTGATGGGAAATCATCAGTCAAGATTCCCATGAATGCTTCTCAAGGAATTGGACCAGATGATGAAGGAAAAGATGTTGATGCTACAACATATAGAGGAATCATTGGATCTCTCCTCTATCTGACTGCAAGTAGACCAGATATAGCATTTGCTGTGGGAATCTGTGCCAGATACCAATCAAAGCCCAAGGAGAGCCATCTAGTTGCTGCTAAGAAAATCATCAGATATATCAAAGGAAATCCAAATGCAGGACTATGGTATCCCAAGGGAGGTAACTTTGAACTTATTGGTTACTCTGACTCAGATTTTGCAGGTTGCAGATTAGACAGAAAGAGCACCTCTGGTCACTACCAATTGCTAGGTGGGAGACTTGTCTCCTGGTTTAGCAAGAAGCAGAACTCTATCTCAACAAGTACAGCTGAAGCTGAGTACATTGCTGCTGGAAGCTGCTGTGCTCAATTACTCTGGATGAAGCAACAACTCAAGGATTATGGAGTGCAAGCAAAAGAGATCAAGCTATTGTGTGATAACACAAGTGCCATTGCCATCACCCAGAATCCGGTGCTCCATTCAAGGACCAAACACATTGAGATCAGACATCACTTTATCAGAGATCATGTGGAGAAGAAACACATTTCAATTGAGCATGTTCCAACTGAAGATCAGCTTGCAGATATTCTAACCAAACCTCTCTCTGAGGCAAGGTTTAACAAGCTAAGGGAAGAACTGGGAATGATGGATGATCTTCCCAGAGATGCATGAATCAGAACTGAAGAAGAATCAGATGTGGGTTTTTATCAGAACACCCCACCTCTGGTACCTGAGCTCTTATCCATAAGAAGAACTCGAATCAGAGTTACACAAGATCAGAGATCCACCCATCAGAGTACCACCTTCTCTGACACTGGAACTCATATGAGAAGACCTAGTATCAGAATACCCCTCGTCTGATACATGGACGGTTATTCATCAGAGTGGCTGTGAACTTAGAAAAATTTTCTAAATTTCGGGCGAGACTATTCAATAAACTGGGTTTACCCCCGGTAGTTATTACCATATTTGGAAAACGGCTTTCCGCCCACAATCCATTAAATGCGACCTCGAAACTCCAAATTATACCAAACGTCCACTAACCCAAATCAGCTTATACCCAAATCAGCAAACCTAAACCGCCACTGCAATTCTATCCTTCGTCCACAAACTTTATCTCTCTAAACTTCCAACTTTCAGACCTTCTCAAACCTCCTCAACAACCTGAAAATGAAGTTCATTAACATCAACGATCTCTCCAAGGAGGAAATCAAAACACTTGTGGATAACATTGTGACTGGCATGCGTGTTGACATGTCCGCCCTACCCCTGTTGGCCGAAAACCAGAAAGTGATGAAGAAAATCATCCAAGGGATGCATGACTCCCATCTGAGCAAGATTATTGCTCATCCTTATGAACAATACAGCACGAAGGACGTTGCTGAGTTCTACTTGAATGCTACCATTACCGGTGAAGCCATTTTCTCTCAAGTTCAAGGCAAGGACTTGAAGATTGACGCCGACGCTCTAAATGAGTTCTTTGGCGTTCAACTCGACTCTCAGGACCCAGATACCCCCACCCTGATTGATCTAGACACAGTGGACATCACTGTAGAGACCTTTGTTGACACCTACTACAGGCCTGAGGTCACAGGCATAGAAAAACTCTACATGAAGAAGTTCTTGTTGAAAAAGGACTATGAAAAGCTGGTCAGCATTTTGCACAGATGCTTATGGTGCAAGACCGGATCCACAGATGAGATGAACAATGCAAACGCCAAGGCGATTTATGCAGTTCATCGGGGCATGAACATTGACTCGGGAAAGTTAATCTTCAAATCCATCTCTGAATCTGTGAAGAAGAAGGACAAAGAGACTGGTCTATTCTCAACCAAGATGGGCCACGGTCTCCTCATCTCTCAAGCTATCAAAAAAAAGGATTGGAGCTCAGAAATCCTTCCAAAGTTGACCACTCCAAATCAATCTTTCTCACTGCTTCCCCAAAGCTGAATGTGGCTGTAGCAGCAGAACTAAAAAGAGAACAAAGACTAGAGGAGAAAAGAGAAAAACTGACTGCTAAGCCCAGAGCTGTTTCCAAGAAGAAAACTCAGAAACAGCAAGAAGCCACACCAAAGAAACTTACATCAGAAGCAGATACATCAGAAGAGGAAGCACAAGCTGAGGCCCCTGTCAAAAAGCTGAGACAGAAGAGGAGAAGAAGAGCTGTCATTCAGAGTGACTCTGATAGCTCCAAATCTCCTATTAGAGTGCAGAAGAAGAAGAAGAAGAAGAAGAAGGTCAACTCACCTCCCAAGGATTCAGAACCTCAGGGGGAACCAACACCAGAGTTGGCTGCTGCGCAAGAACCAGCACCAGAGTTGGTTGATACACAAGAGGGATCTGCACTACAGATCTCTGATACTCAGGGGGAACATGTATCAGAGGTCCAACCTCTCTCTGTACCAGACCTGCAAGTCACCATATCTCCACCAGTACAGCTAACCTCTACTACGGTCCTTGACAGACAGTTTCAAAGGGTGCTTACATGGAGGAAATGGAGAATGGGACCTCTGCACCAAATACTTGCCCAAGCTACAGCTTTTGAGTCTGAGGAAGAAGAAGTCCTCAAATGGGCAGGTACAGATGATGTCTCCCTATGCTTTGATCTTCAATTTCTACATTCTGTTTTGGAAAAGAAGAAGGGAAGCCTCAAAGGGAAGGAGAAGATGACTGCTTCATCTTCAGAAGAGCATATCAAACCTCTATCAGAGAGCGAGGTTCCAGTCTTTGAGGAATGGCTGTTGGAAAAGAAGAGGAAGGAGTCACTGATCAAGATGAAACCGATCCCAGGTGCAGAAGGTGAACCATCTACTGTCAATAATGTAGCTCTGGCAATGATGAATCTAATCAAGGAATGGAGAAACTCCTCGTTTGAAGAAACAGTCTTCGAGGTAATACCTGAATCCCCCATTCCTCTGATTACTTTGCAACCCACTCCATCCCCTCAACCTCTTCCAAATTCACCAATTCCCACACCCAAGAAAACTCCTTCACCAAAACCACCCTCACCTAAACAACCATCACCCTGCCACCAGATAACCCCCATCAGAAGCCGCTCACCATCACCTTCTCCTTCACCCCAACATCAGAGAACCCCCGCTCTCCAACCTTCACCTCATCAAAGCTCACCTCATCAGAGATCCAAACCTGCTTCACCTACTCCTCATCAGCAATCCTCCAAACCACTCTCTCCACAACACTCTGCAGCATCCACTCAAAAGAGAGCACCAGCTGTGAGGATTCTCTCCTCAACAGAGGATAATGATGGATTTCTTACATCCTCACTGGCTGGGGACCTCCAATCAAACAAGAGGAAAACTCCTACTTCCCCTCCATCCCCTGCTCAACCTCAGCCTCAGAGAGGTGACATACCTCTGCCTGAGACTCCAAAAGAAGTCCTCATCCCCTTCCAAGAGTTTGTGGAATCAGCTGAAGATTTTGGAGATCAGATGATTGCTGGGCTCAACAAGATGCTTGTATTGAATCAGAAGCATGATGCTCATCTGGATTTGGTTCAGTACAACATCGAGTCTGAACTTGCCAAAATTTCCAATACCCTCTCCACACTGGCAACTACCTTCCTCAGTTACATGAAGACATCTAATGAGAAGGTAGACAACATAGCCTCAGAGGTAGCAAGCATCCACACGGTTCTCTTCTCACAATCTCTGACCCTCACCGCTCAAGACAAAGCTATTCAGGAACTGTCTGATGCTGTAGATACTCTACAATGGTCTCATGACAAGAATGCAGAGCACCTAACAGACGTGGAAGAAATCTGCAAGACAAACAAAGAGTTTGGTCTTAAGCTAATCAACAGTGGAAAGGACAGAGATCACAAGCTGACTCTCCTTGAAGCTACTACCAAGGATATCCAGTCTGACGTGGTCAAACAAAAGGAGATTATAGAAGGGCTGGCCTCTGTCACTGAGACTCTCCCCGGAGCCCTTGACGCAATCAAAGAGATCAATGCTACTGAATTCTCGAAGATTGGACTTCTGCTTGGTGATCTTGTTGATGCCAAAAAGGGGGAAGCTGTCAGGAAACCTGCTAAAGCTATCAGAGCTACAGAAGGAGCAGAAGGTACAAGCACCAGAACTCTGACCCCTATCTCTGGTACGCCTGATCCTACAATATATTTTGAGAGAGCCAGGCAGAAGCAAATTGCTGCTGGTATTCAAAGACCAACTCCTCCTCGCTCCAAGAAAGGAAAGAAGAAAGCTTCCTCATTCACTCTGGCTCAATGGCTTAACAGTGATTTAGCCAAGCCTGATGCTTCCCAGTTCAGAGAAATGAAGAAGCATATGACCCCTCTACAACAAGAGAATCTCATTTTAGATAAAGATGGGCTGATAATCATAAACCATGGTGGCTCAATGCAAGAAGCTGAAGACTGGTGGCAAATGAAAGTGATCCCTGGCAAGGACATCTCAGAAGCCATCAGAAACTATCTGGATTGCAAGCTTGAACCACACTGGCATGAGTGTCAGAATCCAAGGAATCTGGCCTCTATCAGAGCAAAGGTCAATGCTATATTGAAGAAGATTGATGAAGCAGAAGCACAGGTAGATGAGGACGACTTCTAAAACTTTGTCTTATGTTGGTTATTTTTGTAAACATCTGTTATATATAAAATAACCAGCTTGCCTCTAATTTGCTGGCAATATTAAATTTTTTGTGTCCTTTACTGCTTTATAGTTGCTTATAAATATTTGCGTGATTGATTGTATCTTACTCTTACTATCTTCCTATGCCAAGTGCCCACCAAGATTTGTAATGGAAGTTTTTAACTTATTGTCTTTTAAGGTGAAAGGCACTTCTCTGGAAATAGTTTAAGGGTTTTGGCATCATCAAAAAGGGGGAAATTGTAAGGCATAAATGTAATTAGATTTTGATGATGCTAGGATAATTAGATTAGAATTTTAGAGTACCCCTACTTAGATTTTATGTATTAGAATTTTCAGTTGTAAGTATTAGTATAGTCGACCTTCAGAGTTGCTATGTGGATATGATCAGAGTTGCCTTATGAGAACTGCTTTCAGAGTCGCTCTCGGAAGTCATGAGAGTTGCTCATCAGAGAACCTTCAGAGTTGCTCTTCAGAGAAGTATCAGAGTTCCCTATCTAAGTTCATCAGAATCCAAGGTCAGAATGCCATCAGAGAATCTCATCAGACCTGGATAAACACTTAGAAGATTTCGAAGCTGCTTTCAACGATCAGGGAATCTTCCAACGGTTAGAAGATATCTCAACTAAGGACAGCATTTAATGCTCATTTAATGAGCCTGATACGCTGTGGAGTAATTGCAGATGATTGACCGAGATTCCTGGAGAATATTATACAAAAATAGAAACCTTCCAAAACTGTGGGTCCAACCGGTCAAATCCACAGTTCGCGCATTCAATGCAGTTGTCTCCTCCTCCAACGGGCAGACAACCCCAGTATATAAGCTACACGCTGAAGAACAGGAAGACAACTTTGCTCACTTCAACATTCAAAAAGCTCTCTTGGGATTCAAACTCTTCAATCATCAACAAGATAAGCTTACGTCGGGAAGATTCAAATATTCATATCCTCCAATCCCAACACACAGCAAAGTTCATCCTATTCTTCAACCTTCAAGAACTTCAACTACATATCTGTTGTAACGAAGCAAGTTGGAGAAAACTCTGTTTTTCAGAACATCTTCTGCAAAGAAGGGCGTCCAAGTAACTGCAGTAGCGAAGTGGTGATACTTCCGGGAAGCTGAGTGAAAGGACCAGCCATCAGGACGTGGAACTGCATCCTGGGTGGCAACTAGGCTTGAAGAAGACGTGGAGAGCTTCTTAAGTGCTAGGGAACTAAGGCTTTGTAACTGACGCTTTACAACTTAGTGGAACAGTGGACTAGAGGAACGCGTTGTTCCTTGAACCACTATAAAAACCCCGGTGTCATTTACTTTACTGCACTTTAATTTCTGCACTTAGGACTAAACTGATTAACTCTAAGATTTGGAATCTGTGTTCAGCAGATCTTCTTTTCAGAGTTATCAGAAAGGCATTTGCCTTAGTATTTTTGAGGCTACCCGGAACTCTTATCCGCTGCAAGACCAGTTCTGATCATCAGAACTCGACCCTCTCTGATAAGTCAACTCTGACTTAGAGAAAAGTTGAAAAACTTGAATCAGTCTATTCACCCCCCCTCTAGACTGATTACCAACTCAAACGGGACCAACACTTGGATAATATGTCAGCCTCGGCGTTCTCCACCCGAGATACCTGCTCGATTATCACCTGTTCGAACTGCGCGGTTTGTTCCTCCGCGAGTTCCTTGTAAACCTTCATCCTCTCTTCCCTGGTTTCGGCCGTCCCGTTCATCTGGGTTACCACCAGCTGACTGTCCATCCTCACCTTTAGACGAGCTGCGCCGAGTGCCTTTGCACATTTCAGTCCTGCGATCAGTGCCTCGTACTCAGCCTTGTTGTTGGTGACCTTGAACTCAAACTTCATGGAGTAGTAGGCCTTGAAACCCTCAGGTGAAGTGATCACCGCTCCTCCGCCACAGCCCCGCGCACTCGAGGTCCCATCGGTGTACATCTCCTACCAGTTGTTGAAATTAGTGTCGCCTTGGGGATCGTCCTCGGTGCGCGCAGTACATTCGGCAATGAAATCTGCCAGCGCCTGCCCTTTGATCGTCGGCCTCGGCTTGAACTCTATGTTGTACTGGCCGATCATCAGGGACCATTTGGTTATCCTTCCGCTAGCCATGGGGTTCCTGAGGATTGTGGCGAGAGGTTGTGTTGTGTATACTGTCACTGGGTGTGCTTGGAAGTACGGTGCCAGGCGTTTGATGGATGCTATCAAGGCGAGGACCGTCTTCTCCATCAGTGTGTATCTGGTCTCTGGGCCGTTCAGTGCCTTGCTCACAAAATAGATTGGCCGCTGAACGCCTTCCGCCTATTTTAGTAGTACAACACTTACAGCCAGATCTGCTACTGCCAAGTACATGTATAATTGCTCCCCTGGGTCCGCTTTGGTGAGGACGAGCGGAGAGGAGAGGTATGCTTTGAAATCCTCAAAGGCAGCCTGGCAGTCCGGTGTCCACTCAAAGGGGTTCGCCTTCTTCATGATCTGAGAGAAAGGGATCGCCCTGTCTGCTAGTTTCGACATGAATCGGCTCAGGGCTGCCAGTCGCCCGGTGAGCCGCTGTACGTCCTTCAGGTGTTTTAGGGGTTCCATGTCAACTATTGCCTTTACTTTCTCCGGGTTAGGCTCGATCCCGCGCTCGCTCATCATGTAGCCGAGGAATTTGCCACCCTTGACGGCAAAGGCACATTTTTTTGGATTGAGCCTCATGCTGGCCTTCTCCATGATGCTGAAGATCTTCTCCATGTCCCGGACGTGGTCTCCCTTCTTCCTGCTCTTAATCAGGATGTCGTCTACGTAAGCTTCCATGGTTTTGCCCAGTACGTCTTTGAACAACATCCCGATCATCCTCTGGAAGGTAGCCATGGCGTTCCTCAGGCCGAACGGCATGACCACGTAACAGTACACGCCGTCCGCCGTGACGAACGCCGTTTTCTCTGCGTCGTCCGGGTGCATGAACACCTGATGATATCCCCTGAATGCATCCATGAAGCTGAGCAGCTCGCAGCCCGCCGTTTCATCTACGAGCAGGTCGATCTTCGGCACCGGATATGGATCCATCGGGCAGGCCTTGTTGAGGTCCGAGTAATCGACGCACATCCGCCATGTGTCGCCCTTTGGGGCTAATACCACATTGGCCAACCACTCCACGTGGATGACCGGCCGGATGTGCCTGATGTTGAGGAGCGTAGCAGCCTCCTTTTTGATGAAGTCTCGCCGGTCAGCCGCCATGTATCTCTTATTTTGTTGGACGGGTTTGGCATCCGGCCGCACGGCGAGTCTGTGACATATGAGGTTGGGGTCAATGCCTGGCATGTCCTCCGGTCCTCTGGCAAATAGGATTTTGAACTTCCGAAGGATGGCTATGACCCCCTCCTTAATCTCAGGTTCAAGGTCAGCACCTATGGATACCTTCCTGTCCGAAGGGTCATCCAGTTCCACCTCCTCGAGCAGGGCAGCTGGTTCCAGATGAGCGTCAAAATCGGCTCGTCTGGCCTTTTCAGAAATGTTGTTGACCCGGGCTTCCCGCTCGTTGAACCTCTCCATGGCTTTGGTGTAGCAGGCCCTGGCCATGTGCGGGTCCGTGCGGGCTACTCCCACTCCAGTCTCGGTGGGGAATTTGATGCATGAGTGCCGCACGGAGCATATGGCCTCAAGATCTTCCAAGCCGGGCCGGCCCAAAATTGCGTTGTGAGCGCACTTTAGGCGGACCACGACGAACGTCATCCGGATGCGGGTGGTGTGAGGTCCATCCCCGATCTCCACGGGGAGGCCGATGGTGCCCTCCGCATCGATGCAGTCCCCTGTGAAGCCAGAAAGGGGGGTGCGTAGGGGGGCCAGCTGATCCTTCCTCAGTTTCATTCCTTCGAATGCCTCCCAGTAGAGGACGTTCATGCTGCTCCCAGTGTCAACAAGGACGCGTCGGACGATCGCATTGTTGATGTCCATGCTGATCACCAACTCATCCCTGTGCGGGGCCGGTGACATTGGCAGGTCGGCTGGTCCAAAGGTGATGGCCTCCATAGAGGGATCTCTCAAACTTCTTCCGCTCCGCCGGTGTGTCCCCAGTCTCAGCACCCCCGAAGATCACCTTGATCTCCAACTTCTTCTTCCCGCCGTTCGGGCCGAGGGACCCCTCCGGACGTTTATCAACACTTCGATAGTCTACGTCCTTTGGTTCCGCCTCGCGCCGATCGTCGCGGCGCCATGATCGTGATCTCGGATTCGGCTGCCTTGGGCTATTCTTCTTTAGTAGTTGGGTGAACTCGCCCAGGTAGCCTTGTCGGACCAGCTCGTCGATGGCCATCCTCAGTTGTTTGCAATTGTCGGTGAGGTGGCCGACCCTCTGGTGGTATTCGCAGTATGCGGTCTCATCAAGACCCATAAGCGCCTTCTTGTCTTGGGGCTCCCTTAGGAGGCCCTTGTCTTTGATGGCATCAAAGACCTGGCCCACGGGGTAGGCTAAGGGAACGTGGTAATCCCCTGGACGCACGGTGCTTGCCTCAGGGTGGGCCTTCCAAGGGATCATGCCACCGTCCGTCTTTTTCTTCTTGTTTGGGGGGGATGGTCCGCCCCCGGGGCCGAGCCTATCTGCCAATTTCCGGGAAGGGGCCGCAGGCGCGCCGTCCCTCAGTCTGATCTCCTCCTCAATGGAGGCATACTTCTGTGCCCGAGCCAGCACCTCGGTATAGCTGGTGCTGGGGTTCCTCCGGAGGTCCCGGTATAAGTCCCTCGTTGCCAGAGCGCTGGTGAACATGTTCACTCCCAGCCGCTCGTCCAGGTCGTCTACCTGGAGTACTTCGTCTCTCCATCTGACCAGAAATTTGGCCAGAGGTTCGTCCTTCCCTTGCTTCACACTGGTGAGCGATGTGAAGCTCTTCTTGGGTGTGGTGCTGGCAGCGAACTGTGCCATGAACTGCTGGGACAGCTGTTCGTAGTTGTCAATAGATCCGGGCCTCAGCTGTCCGAACCATTCCTGCGCCGGCCCCCTCAAGGTGCTGAAGAAAAGCCGGTAGATGGCCTCATCGGATGCTCCCAGCATGGAGAGGTTTCCCTGGAAGCTGATCAAGTGAGCCTTGGGATCTCCGGTCCCATTGTATACTATCCCTCCGGGGGGTCTGCAGTCCCGCGGGATCTCTGCATTCATGACCCTTGGAGTAAATGGTGAGGTGAGGGAGAAACGAGGCGTAGCTGGGGTGGCCTCCGCCCGTCTGTCCATCTCGGCTATTCGCCGCTCCATTGCCTCTAGCCGGGCCTCCTGTGCGGCCCTTCCGGGGGACACATGAGGGGCGGCCTCGAGCGCAATGTTCCTTCTTGGGGCAACCGCGTCGGGTTGCCTTCGGGTAATATGGGCACCACGCCTTTGGAAACGTCGTCCAATGTTACTGGTGGCGGGGGTAATGGCGGTGCCCTGCTGTCCTGAGGGAACATCCGGCGTGCACCCCCGATGATCATCCTGCCAACCATAACGAGGGGTGCTGGCGCTGGTGTGCCCCCCAGCCCCGTGGGAGGATGGATTTTGGCCCAACCTCATGTGGATGGGCGTCCGACGCCCGGCAGACTCTGCTGTCTCGTCCAGGGACTGCATGTGGTGGATGGGTGATATGGGCGTCCAGATGGTGTTAGCTGAATACACCTCCTCTTCCGCCTCCTGTTCGTCCGCCATTCGGTGCATTGTTTCCGCCAACTCCCTCATGAGTCGGGGGTCGCGTCTAGCCTCGTGGGGGATGAGATTGGTGAGGCCACCCTCACCCCCAGCAGTTCCCAACGTCTCGGAGCGTTCCGTGGTTTGCCCGCGGTTGCTTCGCCCGCGGGACAGCTGCTCGGAGAGGTCACGTTGTCGATTGTTCCTTGTCATCGTGCTTGCTGTGGGTAGATTTTAGTAGCTGTTTGGGAGAGTTTTGGAAACTTTTAGTTCAGTTTCCCACAGACGGCGCCAGTGTTGAGGTTTATTCCTTCAACCCTCGGGTCCAACACGTAAGCCCAAGGATTTCGAGTGGAGTGTGTATGAATATCTAGCCCAACAAGCAAATGAGATGGATCAAAGAGAACAAGAAGTAGCAAGTAAAGGATTAGGTATTATTATCTCTTAATAACTCCCTAATACAATACTTTTCGCTAAGGCTCCGTCGGCCGTTCGTCTTACAAGGCAGTAGAAGTGTTGCGAGTAAGAGTGCTATAGCTAGAATGCTAAGAATAGAAAGTTGCCATCCCTTTACAATGAAATAAATGCTCCTATTTATACCCGCCAATGGGCAGGTGGCTGTACTGACGTGGAAGCCTGTGGATCGCTGGTGTCCCAATCACCAAATCTTCAGCATTAAATGCACTTCCAGCCAGAATCTAGGTTTCCCGCTCAATTAGTGGGGACGTTCGTCCGCCCGGGAAGCGAGCTGGATTACTCCAAGTGGCCTCCAAGGGGTATTGGCCGTTCGTCCCTTGGCCTTTGTGGATTCTCGCCATGTGGACTGGACCGCCTCCGATGGCTATGGGCTTGCTCTGACGACGTTCGTCGTCATTCTGGTGACCCGTGGTCCTGCTCCTTGTCCCTGCATAGACGTCCGTCGAGATGGGCCATTGAGCCTAAGCCCCGACTGCAGGCGTTCGTCTCCCCTGGGGGATCGTGGGCTTGTCAGGCTAGCTTAGTGCTCTATCCGGACGTACGTCCGCAAGAAGGGGAAAATGGGCCGAACCTCAACTTGGGCCATTAACCCAACACAACTCTAAAATATAAACATAATATAAATTGTAAAATAGAAAACATAAAATATGTTTTATATTTCCAATTATTACATATAATACACAGAAAACATATTTAATTTAATTTGTAAAAACATGTATGTATTGTTTTTTTAAATAGATTCAAAATATCAGAATAGTTTTAATGAATTCGTTTTGGTTTATTTTATATGCTTTTACCACGAATATAAATAAATTCTTATTATATTATTCAATAGTATGTTTATATTTTATATTTTCGACTTGTATCTTATTTTATATTTGTATTTTCTGTTTTTAATTTTTTTGCAATTCTTACACTTTTTAACGGTTGAGGGGGAATATTGAACAACTCAGTTCAGTTCAGGGGCCTATTTGACCCCTTAAATTGCCACATAGGATGCACGATTGGCATCTGACCGGGTCACGTGACGGTGACCCGACGGTTACATGCAAAAAATGAGATTTGATTTTTTTGTCAAATTCAGGGGGTGAATTGGAGCTATTTAGAGTTCAGGGTGCGGATTGAGCATTCCAGACGGGTACAAGGGCCTATTTGACCCTTTACCCTATTTATTATTAATATTTGTTGATTTTTAGGAAATTACTAAGGCAAAGATCTTTTGTGGTTTCCGAAAAAGAGACTAAAAATATACTCCCTCCGTTCTCTAATAGATGGGAGTATAGCATTTGGCACAGGATTTAAGAAGAAATTAATAGGGGTATGATAAAAGGTGTACTGTAGTGGGTTGTGTGTAAAGGAAAAAGTAGGAAAGAGAATGAAAAAGTAGGAAAGAGAATGAGAGTAAATGAGTATATTTATTGAAAAAACTTACCAAAAATGGAAAGGCAGACAACTAATAGAGAACATCCTAAAATGGAAAGAGGGACAAGTATTAGAGAACGGAGGGAGTAATAAAATAGTACTCCCTCCGGTTCACATTCTTCTTTGCACTCACTATTCATTGGTCAACTTAAATCAGTAAATCACTCTTAATCTTTTACTTTATATATCAAATTTTTATCGAATTTAAATTTTCTTGATCAGACTTTGTAGCGGTTTTAATGTAGTTACTGAATATGTAAATTTTATTTACTAAAAATAATCTGAGTGTGAATATGGATCGAGTTGTTTTATCGTCGGTCAAGCATTTTTTCCCAAGTGTAAAGAAGAATGTGAACCGGAGGTAGATCTAGCTCTTTGTGAAGACCCCTAGGTAGAGTCGAATCCATGAAGCAGCCGCAGGCAAGCGATCGTAATTATGGCCATTAGTAAGGCGCCTGCTCGTGGTTGTTCGACGGCCGCAATAGAGAAGACGACCAGGTGATATCAGCTTTTGAAGATTCTTCGCAGGGGTATGACCCATCTGGACTGTTCTTCTTTTCTGGTTGTGTTTGTTTTGTTCTACTGTGGTTCTTTCACGGACACCGGCGCTCTATGGTGTTACTTTTAGGCTTCTGTATATTTCGTTGCACCATAGCCTCTCGCATTTTCTCTTTACGCGTGTTTACAAATTTATATGTAGAGAAGTTCTGGTAAATAGAACTAAATCTAAATTATGTAATTATGGATGTCCATTAGTCCGTAGCCCAAGATCATATGTATCAGTCCATCCGATGAGTGTAACCCTAGCTCCCCACCTCTATATATCCATCTTATATGTGAATGAAACGGTGCTTTTCGGTCTTGGTTTCAACACGTTATCAGCATGACAACATGTATAGCTCTCACTAAGAAACCGTCCGCCCGCGGCCCGCCTCATTAGCAAAAAAGTTATTCACACCCCTCTTCTCCGATCGATCGATTTCCATCGATCATTTCTCCAAGAGTTCAGATCGCTAAATTCATTTGCAAGGCAGGCTGTAGGCAACCCAATCGCCGATGAGCGTAGGAATTCATCCCAATCGCAGAAGCAATTCACTTCATCGATCATCTTCTTCGTTCAATCTATCTCCATCTATCAATTCCGAGGGGCTCATAGATCGAGCGACATCCTGTCCAGCCGCATCTTCAAAAAATTCAAATATAGTTAATTCAAATAAATGGATAAAATGTTATATTTCTTTTTTATTTTCAATTTATTTTACTTTAATTTTTCATTTCTTACACTTTAATGTATCAACACTTTTTCCTAGAGCACTTTAATTTTAAAATGAAAGTTATTTTGTCATTGTCTAAACTTAGAATGTACTACGTAATAGATTTAAATATTGTCGTTTATGTAATAACGAAATTTTTTCGAATAAAAAAAATCGCAAAGCTCTAGGCTCGCAAAAAAATCGCACCACTACCTTAGGGGAAAAAAATTTCGCCCCCCTAATTTTCAATTCCTGAATCCATCCTTGCATAAAAGAATACAAAAAAAAAACAAAAGATTGCCCGCAGAGTCAAGAATAATTAAAAGAATAATAAAAAGAACGAAAAAGCTCCAATTGTTTGAGGGATTATTTAGTGTCAGAGTTTAATTGACTTTTTTAACATAGTAGAAGGATGGATTTGAGAAAAAAGAACGAAAAAGCTCCAATTGTTTGAGGGATTATTTAGTGTCAGAGTTTAATTGACTTTTTTAACATAGTAGAATGATGGATTTGAGAATTTTTCCAAACTTATTTGATTATGTAAAAAGTGATGCATGTTACACAAGTGTGGAAGTACAATTGCAATTAAAACTACAATTTAAATCGGTGTCACCATCATCATCTTACTTTATTTTATATTATTAGTTTTAATAATATGAAATGAAACAAGACAATGATGGAAACACCGACTCATATTATAGTATTAAGTCACTTGTTCTATTATGTGACAACGTGTGGGTTTAGTATTAATTTATGAAGTTCTAAAACATTTTTCGTTTTCGGTGTGGGAAGATTTTGGAAATAATGATTAACTCTAGATGTGAAGAAATTAATCTTTTTCTCATTTATTCTTTCCTTTATTCTTCTTCTCTCCTTTTTGCTTGGCCCTCACATTCCTGTTCGCATTGTTTCTCTTCATCCGTCATATATTCTAATCTCTCTCTAATTCCATTAAATAGAACTCCGGTAACAAAAAACTATTTTCCTTTTTTGCTTACCTCCATCATGATTCATCCACGACCATGGATGGATTTAGGGGGCGCGGGGGCGACCGCTCCTTGGACTTTCAAAATTTTCTACTATACATGTAATATTTTCATAAAAATTTTATATTTTAATTAGGTATATCTATTTTCGCCCCCCTTAACTTATAATTTTCAAATTTAATATATAACCTTACATAGTGGGAAACTATGTAAGGCTATATAAAATATAAAATCATTTACATAAAATAGTTTACATAGTTTAAGATTTAGGATACCTATTATTAGATTATTAGTACTCGATTTTGTAAAATATCAAACGATATTAAATACCAGACACACTAGCTAAAAAGTTTTTAGATCATATGAAGTGAATCCAAAATATAAATGTTTATTGACATTGGCGGTCGATAATCCAATGAGGTGTTAAAGATCAAATTTTGGACGATTTTGGACGATCAAATTTTAGATAATTCCTATTGAGAGTTGATTAGGAGTATTGGAGGTCAATGAGGTGTTAAAGATCAAATTTTGGACGATTTCGGTCGTTTATCTGTTCATGTGCTTCTTACTTTCTAAAAACAATGAATTGCATAAATAAACTTTCTAATATACTATGAACCATATATATAAATTAACATACTATGTATAAACTTTTTTATATACTATGTACCATATATATGAATTAACAATACTATGTATAATATTAATCTAAAAATAATAATCTCATACATACTATTGTAATATTAAGAAAACTTATTGTGACCAATGAACAACCTCCTTGATAGACAAAAATTACAATTCAATAATCAGTTCTTTATTTTGATAAGATTCACGTGATTAAACAAGGTATAATTAGTTTAAAAAGCATTAGTTGTTGTGTACCTTTTAAACTTTTTACCTTCAAATAATTTGATAAACTATTATATACTCGTATCTTATAAAATTCCTTTGATTTAATTTGTCATTTCTTACGCTTTAGTATCAATACATTTTTCAAGAGCATTTACAATTACAAAATCAAAGGTATTTTTCCATTATCTAAATTTAGAATCTAATAGATTTAAATGCCATCATGTATGTACTAATGAAATTTTTTGAATAAAAATTAGGCACAAAACCCTCCACTAACGAAAAATTTCACCCCGCTACACTAGCGGAAAAAAAATCACACCACTACGTTAGCTAAAAAATTCACCCCAGTTACCCGGTACGCTAGTGAAAAAAATTTCACCCTCTACAATAGCAGAAAAAATTTCACCCCCTTGACTCGAAATTTTGGATCTGTCCTAGACGCCACAACCTTTTCTCTCTTTTTTCTTTCTTTTCTCTTTTTTTTTTTTTACCTCAGGGGGCGTTAGGGGGAGGGGGGTTTGGGGGGTCTAGGGTAAATTGGACTCAATCTCACTCCATTGAGAATTGAACCCGGGACCTCCCATATGGGAGAGTGAGTCGGCAACCAGCTAGGCTGGACCGATTCCTCCGTCACAATCTTGAGTCTCCATCTAAATTAAATAATTTTAATTTCTTTATTTAGTCCACAATTTAATTTGTTTACCGGGTTTTTACATTCTTTTCCAACATTACAATCCTTGCTACTAGATTTTTCACCCGTGCTTCGCACGGGATGCATTTAGCAAATAATATATTATTTGGACTATATAGAAATTTTGTGATATGATGGAGATCTACCAATGCATATATTTTTTTAACAAAATTAAATAAAGATTAAAAATTACGAATTATTTTATACTCCCCTGTAAACAACATCTTGTTGGCTAGTTTTTCGTCACCATCACATATTAGTCTATTATCAAGACGGAGACGACTTTACTTTTGAGACAACGATGTAAAATTGTTCACTGAAAATTGGGCAACATAAAGACACAACAACTCTCTCTAAAGATTGTCCCCAACTGTGCGTTGCACGAGATGCATGGTCTTAGATTTTGTAAATGTTTATACTTACTATAAGTTAATTATAAATATTTTGTGCCCATTGTGTTGGTTGCGACAACTTATGCATTGACAAATACCTCGTATGACAAATTATGATACAACTCTTAGTGTATAAAGTATAAATGGGGTGTTTGGAACTGATTCTGCCTCTGCTTCTTTTTTAAAGCATAATCATCATCAGAAGCAGTTTTCAGAAGTTGGTCTCCTCCACCTTCTAAAAACAGCTTTTATGAGTAAATTAGAGCACCAGAAGTACTTCTGTACTTTTTTTCCAAACATTCCAACTTTTGCTTATGTTCCCTGAAAAAGCATAAGCAAATTTAAGAATCAGGTCCGAACACCCTTGATAGACTTGAGCACATATGAAGTGCTATACTTGAAAATATAACTACCCATTTTGTGAAAATAGGTGATAAAAACGTGACTCTTTTCAAACCTTGTGTTAAATTTTTAAGATATTTTTTGCATATCCTTCTAAATCTATTTTAGTATTGCTCTAGAAATTTTTAAGAATTAATCTCTTGATGAAGGAGATTATGCCATGAGTTAGTATAAGATGTTGAATGTGAATATGAAAGTGTCTTTAGTTTTAAGACATTAAGCCTAAGACGTAAGTAATGACCTTAAATATTTCCGTGTATATTTCCGTGTATAAAGAGTCTGTTTGGCAACACTGTTTTTCGGCTAATCAGCCTTATCGGTCAACTTTTTCACCAAACACGTAAATTTTGCTTGCGCGCGGTGAATTATGTAATAAACAGAAAAAATAAGGTTGAAGTTAATTTTCTGACTGTATTGACTGATCTTACTTTAGATGACTATTTTAGCTATTTTTACATATAATGTTTTCTTTATTTCATAAATAAAATATATATTTTTTAAAAAAATCTTAAATCAGCAGAATCAGCCAATGCAACCACTTCCGCAAGAACTTTATTAATTTCAGCAGAATCAGCCAAATCAGCCGATTTTCGTGCTATCAAACGAGTTCAAAATCTTACTCCATATAATTAATCAGATTCAAATAGTCACCCGCCATTCCGCCAACCATACAAAGATTAAAAAAGATCATATACTTAATGTTCAATTTAACGAGGTATACATTTTATGTTAATAAAATAATGTTCAATTTAAGATTTCATCTAAAGATAATACCCAAAAAAAAGTACTACCTCCGTCCCGCTATGATTGTCCATCTTACCTTTTCAGTCTGTCTCACTAAGATTGACCCATACCAAATTTGATAAAATTTGTGTGGCTCTAAATCATTTTTACTTTATACTTACTTTACCAATTCATTATCAACCACATAGACCACTATTTATTAATTTGCGTGACACTCCCTCTTGTCCCATTGTTAGCGGGATGGAGGGAGTAACACTCTAAAAAAAGGTCTTTAAATACAAACACAGTTTTGTTTGCAAGAAACAATGGGTTTTGCAAAATATAAGTAATATTAGCATATCTGAAATGGAAATCAAAGAGGATCCCAAAGATCATGCCGTAACTCTTATAATCCAATAAACCATTCTCCAAAGCATGGTGCCCAGCTGATAGGTACGGTGTAGAAAAAATTTGATACTCTACTTCCATGCTGATTTTTCTAAAATGTACTGCTATAGCGCTATATAAGGATTTTAAAACATATTAACAACATATGTGGTACTTCTCAATAATCACCAATAAAGAGGTGCTAGATCGTGTGTGTAATTTGCAAATCATACCAAATACGACATGGCTACACTTTTTTAGAAAATTAAACTTTATTAAGAATAAGCAAATATTACAAATTTACAATCAATTGAAAAGTTAAAGAAACTAAACAAACTAAAGATAAACTCATAAAAAAAATCTTAGTTTTCTGCGCCTTTTATGTGGAACCTTTTGATGGCACTACTCCTATGGGGATCAACCAATTGATCAAGTAGTTCCTGATCGAATAATGACATCTTAATAGATATAATTTCTTCGTCGAACTATTCAGAGTCAAGGACCAATCGTAATCTTCAATATTGTTTGAAGCCAAAGCCTCTCTGTCAAGTCTTCCCAAAAGAAATTCTGGAATATAGAAAGATAAGACTATGGAAATAATAAAACTAATAACATAAATTCAAATGTAAGTCCCATATTATATTCTTAATTCTTCCAACTAATATATTTTCATAATAAAAGCTAAATATTGAACTTACAGGATACATGATTTATGTTCCATCGTAGTAAGGTAGTGCATTAAAAACAATAGGTCATATATATTAGGATGAAAAACAAAAAGATAAAAAAAATTGTACAAATAAAACTTTCGGAGGGCATTGGTCCGCCAATTTGTACAAACAAATGTTAGAAAGTGCCGCCAACTTAAAATTACACAACTTCTTCGGTAATGTTTTTTTCACACAATGTATGGAGGTAAGAAAGGATCAATAGCACATGAAATAACCAAAGAGCAGTACTTATCAAGTGTATATTCAGGTAGGGAATACATAAACAGGTAAACTAATGCCAATGGTGCCACAAAAATATGATACTTTAACTCAGCCCATCTAAGCATCCATGCTTTTGATATCGGCTACATTTACTTCCAATTTTAAATAACTAACAAATCCAAACGGACCAAACCCCGTTGGAAACTTAGATACCCAATCAATAAGTCAATCACTTGTTTAGATGCAAATATTTGAAAAAAGAATTAGTGTGTTCGCATTGGGATGAATTTCATAGGTTTATAGTCGCTGATAATGCTATGGTCCGTATGAGAGAAAATATTCGGTATACCGTACCGAACCACCCTTAGTTATGGATGGGTAAAAGAACTGCTCAGGAAAGTTCTTGTCTTATGTTTAGTTTTATTTTTGAGAAAACAAAGACAGCCTAAAGAAAGCCTTCAAAGTTTGATAAGATCATGAGATAATAGAAAATTATAAATCCTTAATAGTTGGTTGACTACTTTGAATATAAAAACTAAATAAAATACTGCACAACTCACACCAATATGTACATTTCAATATAATTGACACTAACTTCCCCTAATTTAAGAAATTCATTATAAAAGTAAATCAAATAATCTCACTCAAATAGAATTTCAAAAACATGCACAGTTTTTAAAACAAATAATTAATTGAGAAATGATTGTTTGTAACAAACACTGAATAAGAATTGCATATATGGAAGAAGAATATGAAATTGGGTATGAGTGTAAGAACTAATCCTCTCAACCTGAACCCAAGTTTGAAGAAAACAAATCTGGCAAGTATGAGAACCAAATTCTAAGTAGCCATAGAAAAAACGAATAAAATTTGTTCTGACACAAAAGTTAACACGGAATGGAGAGGAAAATCTGAATGCCTTGGAATGAAGAATAAGATTTTATATGAATGAAAAAAATGAAAAATAAAAGAAACATCAGAAGATCTGGACAATTTACAGAGGAAAAAAACCTCAAATCACGATCAAAATACAAATTTGAATGAAAAGTCAATAACAGATTTAAAGGAAAGAAAAAAAGAATCGAAACCAGACATTCGAAAAAACGAAGCAGAGAGGAGAGAAGATTACCATCCTGGCGTTGACAACTGCAATCAAATGTGACTGAGACGTACAGTCATCAAACAGGTGGAAGAAATGACCCACTAAAGCGAAAATCTATCGTCTTAACAGCTTATCTACAAATTCAGGTTAGTAAGTGATTACTATTACTCTATTATCATTTATCAATGTAAATCGGACTATCTTCCAGCTCAGGTCTCGTCTATTTCATCCACAAAGAATGAATATCACACACTAGGATCTAAAGGGGAAAATTGGGCATCAACCTACTAATCTATCCTGCCAATTACTTCAATTCGTCCACAGAGGAGAAGAAGAAGGGAAAAGGGTTCGGCCGAGTTGGGCATGTGGGGCTTGACTATGAAGGAGACAAGGCGTATCTAAGGGCACAACTGGTCGGGAGCTATTGCCGTTCCCCTGATGAGCCCAAGGCAGGGCGAAACTAGTCCGGTTCCGTATGAGAGCGAGGCTGGTCCTCGGGGATGAGAGGGACCCCGGGACGCCGCACGGGCGCTGTGGGCTGCGCCAGACTCTATGCCCGTGTCAAATGGTATCAGAGACGGTCATGCTTATATTGTCGCGTGTAATGGTGGGGTCCTCATGAGGGATGAGGACTATGCGAGCATGGTGGCTTTAGGGCCGGTACGTGCTGATGTCGGCTCCACTCCTGATGGTCCGCAGGGGCGGATGGGTTCCTGAGGGAATGGGAACTCGGGTGGCCACCAGCTCGGTTGGGCTGCTTTGAGGGGAGGCGGCCTGATGATGAGGCGCGTTGACAATATTAAGCATGACGGTCCTTGGGCGGAGTCCTCTCCCATAGCACGAGGACGTGCTAGAGTTTGGGTGTGGGAGAGTGTCACGGACCGTTGTTCGTGACCGTGTTAGGCTCAATGAGTGGGATGGACCGACTGGCTAGCCGGACGAGTGAGGCATGGGGAAGGCAATAGCGTCAAGGGGAGTTCTGCCTTAGACGCTAGGGTCTGGCCGAGTTGGGCATGTGGGGCTTGACTATGAAGGAGACAAGGCGTATCTAAGGGCACAACTGGTCGGGAGCTATTGCCGTTCCCCTGATGAGCCCAAGGCAGGGCGAAACCAGTCCGGTTCCGTATGAGAGCGAGGCTGGTCCTCGGGGATGAGAGGGACCCCGGGACGCCGCACGGGCGCTGTGGGCTGCGCCAGACTCTATGCCCGTGTCAATCAAGTTTAGCTACACTGCTACAGAGCAATGTGAAGCAGCCCATTTTCCTCTATGCTAAAGAAAGTTCAGGTTAGTAAGTGATTACTATTAGTCTATTATCAAGCTCAGCTACACTGCTATAGAGCAATGTGAAGCAGTCCATTTTCCTCTATGCTAAAGAAACTTATCAAGAACTTAAAAGGTGATGATGGCATAAATAAAAGTATTGTTTGGATTAGTAGAAAAGAATCATGAATCAAGAAAACTTCATCTGCAGGAGAACATATACTGCTTGGAGAATGCTTTTTTTTAGCACCAATGCACCATTTGCCAACCAAAATCTGATCAAAGGTAAGAGATAGCTCAATCTATTATCTTAATAGTATATCTACAAAATCAGGTTAGTGAGTGATGACTATTATCAAGTTCAGCTACAGAGCAATGTGAAGCAGCCCATTTTCTTATACACCAAAGAATATTATCAAGTATTTAAATGTTAGGAAATAAATAAAAGTATAGTCTGGATTAGGAAAAAAGAATCAGGAATCATGAAAAATTAAAAACGGCATCTCCAGAAATCTTGTTACCCCGGAATCAATCTGCACAGAAATCTGCCAGAAATCTTGTTACCGTGCAACCTGCACACCATGAGCATCATGCTCCTGTGCTCAAAACGACGCCATTTAAACATGTTGATCCCACATGTAAAAAATCGCGTGTTACTGTTCACGAGCGTGAACAGTAACCTTTGTTTTTGTTTTTCATTGTCCAGGCCCTTGTCCAGGCCAGAATGATGTAACTCGTGTGTATTCAAATGTAACTTACGTTGATAGACAGTGTAACTTAAATCATGTCGAAATGTAAATTTTCCAAAATGGAATATAAGATGTAAAACATTGATTTCAATGTAAATAATGAAAAAAAAGAGTCTAATTGTTCAATTATTTTTCATAAATAGTGAATATGTGTTATTTGTAATATTAGAACCATTAAAATTGTTTTTAAGAAAATTATTATTTTGTGTCAATAGAAGAGTTTATTTTGTGATGTAACTCGCGTTATAACAAATGTAACTCTCATTTATAGAAAATGTAACTCATGTGTATGTAAAGTGTCACTTGCTGAAACAAGTTTAAATGTAACTCACAGATACAAAAATGTAAATCGTGCATAAAAATGATGTAACTCCATGTATTATGATATGTAACTAGAAGTTAAAATAAATTTTGTGATTAGATTAAAGTGAGGGCTTCGCCAGAATTTAAAGGAGTTCATTCTCATCATTCTCTTCCACGTTAAAGTTGGCCTGTAAAATGGATGACCGGTTGTTTTGCCAGTTGATTTTTGGAGTAGTTTCCATCCATTGATGATGAGTTGATCTGAGATGAACTAGCTATTATTTGATCGGAAAATTCTTCAGAAAAATCTGCTAGCTAAAATAGATGGTCTAGTTTGTTGCGGCCAGAGCATAGAAAGCGAGGCAAGCCGTCAATGCAACCGGCGGCAAGCGGCGGCGGGTAAACAAAATTGGCCTTCTCCTCTACGGCTCTACCTCGCACATGGCTATGGACCTATGGCAGCACTGATTAGTCAAAATTAGTACCCAACCACCTCTTCTCCATAGACAGAGGCTCCCTGATATGAGCCGCATAGCTTCTCCATGGACGGTGGCGCATTCCTGTTGGTGGCGGCAGATGCGATTGTGGGCGAAGAGCGAGGTTGTCTCCTTGATAATAGTAAAAGCTGGCTGTTAATTTGGAAATAGTTAGGTCTGAGCTATCGGCAAGACCGTTGATCTTCATGTTTCTTACGCTTGGAACGACACCGTATAGGTACCGGTATACCATGCGCATGGTATACCGGTCCTACGGTATAATTTGCCAAATTTAGATATGATAGCACAAGGGGAGTAGAATATTTTGATAAGGTGTATGTAAGAAGGGGAAGGAGGGAGGGGAATAATTAATGAGCTGGCTTGTTTGCTATATATATGTAAGGGTGGGAAATAAGAGGGAGAGGCTGGAATTCATTTAGAATTGGCTGGGCTTTGGGCTAGAGAGAGAAACCCACTATCTTTCTCTAGATTGGACTGTTCTCGTTTTCTATCCACTGTAATCCTCCTGGAGTATTTTCTTCCATCTCGATTACTAATAATACTGAATTTATTACCGATTGTTAGCTTCTCTAACAAGATATTATTAGAGAAGAATTAACTTTATTTTTGTTGGTAATTTTAGTGTCACCGGCCGTCCGGCCATTTGTGTAATTGGAAATGACATGAGTGTCAATGGGAATTAGGACTATGATCTAATACAAGTTAGTAGGTGTGGAGTGCACACTTGTATATAAGAACTAGTTTAATTCCAAATTGTCTATGTTAGTGGAACTCGAGGTAGAACTCGAGGTATACCCTTCAGTAGACCAGCTCTGTTGTCACGCCCCGGATCTACCCGGACACGTCAACAATCCGCCGTACAGTACGAATAGTCAACCGCAGTCCAACACATCCATACTATACAAGGCGTCTGGAATATCATTCACACATAGTTCATCCATAAACAAACATAATGTAAAATATTCATTTAAAGCAGCGGAAACAATATTACAAGTGTTCAAGCCATACTTGGCAAACATGGGCGTACAAGCCCTCAAATAGTTATTCAGAAAATAATGTCCATGTGCATTAATTTAAATGTTTTAAAACGGAAGCGGAGGAAGCACGAACGACATCTTCCTTCCTTGATTCTCCCAGCAACGGGCACTGGTAGCAAGCTCAACTCCTACCTGAAACTGTGAGGTGTGGTCTCCCCCGTGAAGGGGAGGTCAGTAATTGGAAGCATTTGACAAGTACAATTACAACTATACTAAGTATAATCAATGTTTCAATTTCCAAGACCCTCAAACTAGGGTGTTATCATATTATAGTTAACTTCGTTCGTTTAGTGTCAATTCATCGTTATTTACCACGGTCTAGAGCCCAGCTCATAATCACCGTTATCTACTACGGTCTAGAGCCCAACTCAATAATCACCGTTATCTACTACGGTCTAGAGCCCAGCTCAATAATCACCGTTACCTATTACGGTCTAGAGCCCAGCTCAATAATCACCGTTATCTACATCGGTCTAGAGCCCAGCTCAATAATCACCGATATCTACTACGGTCTAGAGCCCAGCTCAATAATCACCGTTATCTACATCGGTCTAGAGCCCATCTCAATAATCACCAATATCTACTACGGTCTAGAACCCAGCTCAATAATCACCGTTATCTACATCGGTCTAGAGCCTAGCTCAATAATCACCGATTCTTTACAATTCAATTTCTTAGGATCCATTCATCCATTATTCAACTACAATTCCAACTAATATTTCAATACTAGTCATTTACTCATTTCAATAAAATTCTTCATTCATGTGAAATTTGGTCTTAATATCAAAATATCACTTTAATACTTTCATGGCTTCTTCTCATGAAATAAAAGCATACTTATCACAAATGGGATTCATGGTTGATAAAACTATCATGCCATCATATTCATAACATATAAACATACACAATTTATTCGTAAATTTGTATATTATGCAAACCTTACTTATAACCAATAGTAATTTCATTTAGGCATTATTAACCATTAATAATCCATGCAAATCACATTTTGTATTCATTTAGGGAATCTCATGAAATTAACCCAAAGATTATAAGCAAATGCTCAAGCTTCGGCCAAGGGAGTTTGAGAATTGATTCCTTGTTTATGAATGAGTGTTAGACAGCCTCCTCAAGGTGCTAGCTCAACTCCTAACCGAAGACACGAAAACAGTCCCTAGAACGGGTGTTTTCCGGCAAATTCGTTCCCTAACCTTTCAAGGTTTTGTCTAGGTTAGTATCTAACCTTTCCAACAATTAAAGTGTCTTTATAATAACATTTTATACACTTCAACCATTTTATAATAGTTCTTCAATCATTTATATGATTTAGACAATAGAGAGGAAGGTTTTGGATTCAAACTTACTTTGAATACAAAAACGTATTCTGCGAGTTGTGTTTTGTTCGGACGATTTAGATGCCTTAAACTGCTCAGTTTTCTTCAAACCGCACGTATATGGATTCCTCTTCTTGAGAGATTTCAGTGGACACCTCACACTCCCTTTTTGGATGAGTATTTCTCAAGATACGAACCAAACAGTGAGCTCCACGAACCGGAGATTATCCCTGCGGCCAGCTCCCTTATCTATCTCTCTTTTGAGTGTGAGGCTCTCCCTTCTTTCTTATCTATTTCAGTTCGAATGGAGGGTGAGGGGGAGGTGTTTAGGAGCTCTCAAAATGATATCTAAGCATGTGGTTCACAAAAAGAAAGGGTAGGGTGTTTGATTGCAATCAAACATGGTGTGGACCTCCTCTTTTATTTCCTTTTTGTAATGTTGTAGCTCTTAAGTCAAAATGTCCGCCTCACATAGTTGTCTCACCCATTTTTCTTTGTCTTGCAGGTACCAAGGTCATGTGGGATGGTTCCCAAATGATCCCATTCAATTTGGGGTCCAAAATGCCTACTAATACTCCCAAAATGAAAAGATGGACCCTATTGTTTTATCTTTGTCATGAGATGTCTTTTTGTACTCATTATAATTTATGTAGGCCAAGTCAACTTCATACATCATATTATTGATCCCCAATACGTGTAGGATCATCCCAATAATTTACATGATGAATATTATAGAAGGAATAATCGTACTCCCATTATTTAGCCCAATAATGTCAAAGATTGGACCATATGCATTTGTATTCTTCTCTAATCATTCTATCACTTATTTTGATATTTGTCATTCATATTATTGGGGTGTTACGATAATAATCACTTTAAGATTATCGCCTGAGGAAATATCTGAATGTTTTAAGGATAGCATTTGTTCCTTCTGTGGAGGAGGTCACCATTTATGTCTTTGCCCCATCAAACCTCTATATGACCATCCTTTCCGGGAAACTGCAGACCCTTCTTCATCCTCCCCACAATTTACGAATACAAATGTTTCAGCCACTCATACATCCTTGCCAAGTAATGAGCCACATAATCAATGTAAGAAGACACTTTTAGAAACTTTGGCTGAGTACGAAGAGTCTATGAGGGAGAGCTCTTTAGCCATGGAGCAGAGCTCTTTAGCCATGGAGCAGAGCTCCTTAGCTATGGAGCAGAGCTATTCAAACATCATGAAGCATTTAAATACCATAAGGAGGCATCTGGTAGAAGACCAATCCGAGGAAACCAATATGGATGATCATGTGAGCGAGTCAGACTATGATGGTGGGAATATGATGGATGATACACTTCCTAATGCCTTTGAAGACCCACCTATGGTTGAAGATGACGAAGAAGATAGTAGTGTCAAGTTGTTTTTCCTAGAATACAAGAAAAAGTTTGAAACGGTACAAGCTGTAACTAATGAAGTCACTGATCACTGCGATTTTCATACAGAAACTCCCCAACCGTTTGATTTACCATTAGTCTCAACACCTGAGGAGGGAAAGGAGCAGATTAGTCATGACATTGATGCAGCCACTGAGGTAGGTTTGGGTACTGAAGATGAGTTGGGAAAAGATGATCACATGCTCCAAGAGAGTGGGGGCGAGGTAGATGATGTCCATAATGAAGAAGTTCCGCTCCACAAGCAAGAATTCTCTTCTTGTACACATGCACCGGTCCACTCTTACGTGGTTTCAGATTTGGATTTCTTTGATCCATTCCTTGGTGATGATATTTCTTTGTGTGTGGAGAATGATCACAACTGCTTGGAGGATATTAATAAGAAGAGTGACAAAACGAATTGGGCTGCTTTGGGGAGTGATAAAGAGTCTAGAGGAGAGGTTGTGAATGTTCATGATATTTGTGGAGAAGAAAAAGACTTTTCTATGGTGCATTTTGATCACGGTGTTGCTCCTAATCTTTGCTTTGAGACATGTTTTGAGCTTCCAGTGACACCTAGAGTAATCAAAGTTTTCACTCATGTTCCCTATCCACCTGAAGAGGATGACAGTTTCATACTTCACTTCTGCGCTGATGAGGGTTATGAAGACCATATGCTGTCTACGTGGACTGAAGAATTTAAAGATCAGCGACACCTAATGTTATTTGTTGAGAGGAAGCTAGAAACATTGATTATTAGTGCACCACTGCAGTCTGTGCTATTTGAGAGCCTATGAGGTAGCGTCGGGCAAACGACGTTAAAAATAGCGCTTCTTGGGAGGCAACCCAAGCTTATTTTTGCATTTGTTTGTTTGTTTGTTTGTTTGTTTGCTTTCAGAAAACCCCCGAAAAAAAATCAAAAAAAAAAATCCGGGTGTGTTTTCTGTTTTTGTTTTTGTATGTCTGTTTTTGCATCTCAGGGTCTTGCTTTGGGGATGATGTGCCGAGGATTACATTGACTCAGTTTAGTTCTGCACCGACCAGCGCCTTAGGGAAGTTTTTATGACTAATAATCGCCTGTTTGTAATAATTGACTTGAGTTAAGTTGAGCACGCGTGACCCTTTCCTCTTTACCCCTTGTGCATAGTGCATTTTTGATCATCGAGGACAATGCCAAAGTTTAAGTGTGGGGGAGTGAATTGGGCATTCGGGCAGTAGTTGTTACATGTGATTTTTAGAGTTAGCATGCGCAGGTGTTAGTTGTATATTCATAAGGAAATTCATGTCAAAATTTTTGAAATTTTTTCTTTAAACTGTGTCTTTGTGAACTGGCTAGCGTTTTGACTATGCTTTTATGACATTCTTGAAGTGTTTAGGCTTAAATTGCTTGCATGGTAATATAGTTTTTGAAAGGATGAAGGCATTAGTCACCCATTGAATTTTCCATTAATCATCCACCCCACCTGAAAAAGTCCTTTAGGAGAAGCCGTTTTGAGCCTGACTGTTCTTTGTTTACCCAATTAATTTAGCTCCATAGCCAAATGGACTGTGTTTCCTTACCCGTGAATATTTCTGACATAGTTTTGATGTTTAGGGAACTAAGGGATTAATTTGCTAAGTTTAGGGAATTTTTGCAGGAGCCAATTTTGGCACTGTTCCTATGTCCCAAATGGGGTAAGAGCAGTCATCTTTTAGGAATATGATACTTTCGAGGATTGCATTGTAGGCATGGATTCACTTTGAAATTAATGAACTTTAATCGCTATTTTTCCTTGGTGAGGCCGAGATTAGAATGGGGTAATGTCTAGTGAGAATCCGAAAGGTGAAAAATTAATATAGCTAGAACATCTATGTGAAACTTTCTGTGAGGGAGAGCTCTTTAGCCATGGAGCAGAGCTCTTTAGCCATGGAGCAGAGCTCCTTAGCTATGGAGCAGAGCTATTCAAACATCATGAAGCATTTAAATACCATAAGGAGGCATCTGGTAGAAGACCAATCCGAGGAAACCAATATGGATGATCATGTGAGCGAGTCAGACTATGATGGTGGGAATATGATGGATGATACACTTCCTAATGCCTTTGAAGACCCACCTATGGTTGAAGATGACGAAGAAGATAGTAGTGTCAAGTTGTTTTTCCTAGAATACAAGAAAAAGTTTGAAACGGTACAAGCTGTAACTAATGAAGTCACTGATCACTGCGATTTTCATACAGAAACTCCCCAACCGTTTGATTTACCATTAGTCTCAACACCTGAGGAGGGCAAGGAGCAGATTAGTCATGACATTGATGCAGCCACTGAGGTAGGTTTGGGTACTGAAGATGAGTTGGGAAAAGATGATCACATGCTCCAAGAGAGTGGGGGCGAGGTAGATGATATCCATAATGAAGAAGTTCCGCTCCACAAGCAAGAATTCTCTTCTTGTACACATGCACCGGTCCACTCTTACGTGGTTTCAGATTTGGATTTCTTTGATCCATTCCTTGGTGATGATATTTCTTTGTGTGTGGAGAATGATCACAACTGCTTGGAGGATATTAATAAGAAGAGTGACAAAACGAATTGGGCTGCTTTGGGGAGTGATAAAGAGTCTAGAGGAGAGGTTGTGAATGTTCATGATATTTGTGGAGAAGAAAAAGACTTTTCTATGGTGCATTTTGATCACGGTGTTGCTCCTAATCTTTGCTTTGAGACATGTTTTGAGCTTCCAGTGACACCTAGAGTAATCAAAGTTTTCACTCATGTTCCCTATCCACCTGAAGAGGATGACAGTTTCATACTTCACTTCTGCGCTGATGAGGGTTATGAAGACCATATGCTGTCTACGTGGACTGAAGAATTTAAAGATCAGCGACACCTAATGTCATTTGTTGAGAGGAAGCTAGAAACATTGATTATTAGTGCACCACTGCAGTCTGTGCTATTTGAGAGCCTATGAGGTAGCGTCGGGCAAACGACGTTAAAAATAGCGCTTCTTGGGAGGCAACCCAAGCTTATTTTTGCATTTGTTTGTTTGTTTGTTTTTTTGTTTGCTTTCAGAAAACCCCCGAAAAAAAATCAAAAAAAAAAAATCCGGGTGTGTTTTCTGTTTTTGTTTTTGTATGTCTGTTTTTGCATCTCAGGGTCTTGCTTTGGGGATGATGTGCCGAGGATTACATTGACTCAGTTTAGTTCTGCACCGACCAGCGCCTTAGGGAAGTTTTTATGACTAATAATCGCCTGTTTGTAATAATTGACTTGAGTTAAGTTGAGCACGCGTGACCCTTTCCTCTTTACCCCTTGTGCATAGTGCATTTTTTATCATCGAGGACAATGCCAAAGTTTAAGTGTGGGGGAGTGAATTGGGCATTCGGGCAGTAGTTGTTACATGTGATTTTTAGAGTTAGCATGCGCAGGTGTTAGTTGTATATTCATAAGGAAATTCATGTCAAAATTTTTGAAATTTTTTCTTTAAACTGTGTCTTTGTGAACTGGCTAGCGTTTTGACTATGCTTTTATGACATTCTTGAAGTGTTTAGGCTTAAATTGCTTGCATGGTAATATAGTTTTTGAAAGGATGAAGGCATTAGTCACCCATTGAATTTTCCATTAATCATCCACCCCACCTGAAAAAGTCCTTTAGGAGAAGCCGTTTTGAGCCTGACTGTTCTTTGTTTACCCAATTAATTTAGCTCCATAGCCAAATGGACTGTGTTTCCTTACCCGTGAATATTTCTGACATAGTTTTGATGTTTAGGGAACTAAGGGATTAATTTGCTAAGTTTAGGGAATTTTTGCAGGAGCCAATTTTGGCACTGTTCCTATGTCCCAAATGGGGTAAGAGCAGTCATCTTTTAGGAATATGATACTTTCGAGGATTGCATTGTAGGCATGGATTCACTTTGAAATTAATGAACTTTAATCGCTATTTTTCCTTGGTGAGGCCGAGATTAGAATGGGGTAATGTCTAGTGAGAATCCGAAAGGTGAAAAATTAATATAGCTAGAACATCTATGTGAAACTTTCTGTGAGGGAGAGCTCTTTAGCCATGGAGCAGAGCTCTTTAGCCATGGAGCAGAGCTCCTTAGCTATGGAGCAGAGCTATTCAAACATCATGAAGCATTTAAATACCATAAGGAGGCATCTGGTAGAAGACCAATCCGAGGAAACCAATATGGATGATCATGTGAGCGAGTCAGACTATGATGGTGGGAATATGATGGATGATACACTTCCTAATGCCTTTGAAGACCCACCTATGGTTGAAGATGACGAAGAAGATAGTAGTGTCAAGTTGTTTTTCCTAGAATACAAGAAAAAGTTTGAAACGGTACAAGCTGTAACTAATGAAGTCACTGATCACTGCGATTTTCATACAGAAACTCCCCAACCGTTTGATTTACCATTAGTCTCAACACCTGAGGAGGGCAAGGAGCAGATTAGTCATGACATTGATGCAGCCACTGAGGTAGGTTTGGGTATCGAAGATGAGTTGGGAAAAGATGATCACATGCTCCAAGAGAGTGGGGGCGAGGTAGATGATGTCCATAATGAAGAAGTTCTGCTCCACAAGCAAGAATTCTCTTCTTGTACACATGCACCGGTCCACTCTTACGTGGTTTCAGATTTGGATTTCTTTGATCCATTCCTTGGTGATGATATTTCTTTGTGTGTGGAGAATGATCACAACTGCTTGGAGGATATTAATAAGAAGAGTGACAAAACGAATTGGGCTGCTTTGGGGAGTGATAAAGAGTCTAGAGGAGAGGTTGTGAAAAATTAATCCGAAAGGTGAAAACTTTCTGAAAGAAATCTCAAAAACAACTTTCTGTGAAACTTTTTGAAAGAGATCTCAAAAACATCTTTCTGTGAAACTTTCTGAAAGAGATCTCATTAAACAACTTTCTGTACTACTCTTTGTGGCTAATTTTACTCTGTGGGCCCGTGATATGTACTCAAAGGCGCCAATCCAACAGCTCAGGGGAGCGACCCACTAAACATATCGGACTCTTTGAAACTGATAACTCTGTAACTCTGTGGGAACTTGTTCCCGAGTAAATATCACTTAATCTTTCACTTTAAGTATTAGTTCTTTTTATAGTGACGTTGGGATAAAAAACGTCATTAATCAAAAAATAAAAATACTGACAAACTCTTGACTATGCCAGATAATAATCATAACTTAATACAACAAATAAAATAAAAGATTATCGTAACTAGATCGTTTTAATCGGGGTGTTACACAATTGTTTGGAAATCGGAAACTCAATACATAAACTTTGAATTTTTTTTTAATTGAATTTTCGAGGACGTTCGGGTGCGGTGTCACATCTGTGGTTCTAGACCGAGTTCTAGAACAGTTGGGCAGTTTTCAGCAGTTTCCAAAAAACCGTCACGGTTATTTTCAAACGTGTTGTAACTGCCTAGGGCGGTTAATATGGATATATATATCACCATATTTTGTACAGAGGAGGGAGAGGAAACATATCCAACACATCATCATCACTTTGACACTCAAATTAAAGAAAAACAATCCATATACTCACTAGTATGGCTCTAGTTCTTGTGCCCAAGTTCTAGAGTGTCCTTAAGGATTATCCTAGATTGAATTTCTTGTAACCCAGACATAGGGGAGAAACATCAATTCGGAAAGTGAACTAACACGATCCTTAAGCAATCCAAGTACTTGATTATCACCCCCTGCGTGATACCCCAATAATCGAATTGATATTCCTTATCATGAGTAACGTGGAAGAGATGACGTCCAAGTTCAACAAATTGGACAACTTTCAAGGGAATGATTTCGTAGATGGCAAAAGAAGATGCACTTCCTTCTCACCACAGTGAAGGTCGTGTACGTGTTGAGCACTACGATGCCGGAAGTGATGTGGAGGATGAAACTCTGGAACAAACTAGGAGGCGTAACAAGTGGGAGAACGATGACTACACATATAGATGCCACATTCTTAACGGTATGTCCGATGCGTTATTTGATATTTACCAAAATGTTGAGAGTGCGAAGGAATTGTAGAATTCTCTTGAGTTAAAATACATCGCCGAAGATGCTTCTTGTAAGAAAGTCTTGGTGAGTGAGTTTAATAATTATAAAATGGTTGACTCAAGGCCAGTTATGGAACAATACAATGAACTCCTTCACGTTCTTGGTCAATTTAAAATCCACAAGATAGGTGTTGATGAATCCTATGCCATGTTGATTGTAATTGACAAACTTCCACCCTCTTGTTAGGATTTTAAACGTTTTTTAAAATATCAAGATGAGGAATTGTCATTGGTTCAACTTGGGAGTCACTTACACATTGAGGAATCTCTTCGTGCGCAAGAGAATGACCAAATTATGGTTGAAGTTGAATCTGGACAGCCTCATGTTCATTTGGTTGAGGATAATAAATCTAACCCGAAAGATAAGGGGAAAGACAAAAAGAAACTGAAAGGTTTGGTTTGTTGGAGGTGTCAAAAGGTTGGACATGTCAAGTGTGATTGCCGTGTGAAACTAAACAAGAATGGCGGTGGAACAAGTGGAAGTGGATAGGAACGGTCTAAGGACCTGGTTCCACGAAAAGAAGGTCAGTTCTTGACTAACTTTGATAATTTTGTCAAGAATTATGTATCACTCATTCCAGAATCGTTTTATGTACAGGATGATGATTGTGCATGGTGGATTGACTCGGAGGCTACGAGCCATGTGTGTAAGGATAAAGGATGGTTTGAAGACCTAGAACCAATTAAGGTTGTTTCTTACTTACGCATGGGAGATGAGTCAATGGCGCCAATCTTAGGAAAGGGTGTAATTGTTGGCCCATGTGTTGGCTGATCCATTTTTAAGTCCGGCCCATTTATGTTTCTTTAATTCGCTGGATGTGCTTCCCAGATCTGCAAGGCTTATTTATTACACTGATTTGTTTGGATTTCCTTATTTTAGACATTAATTTTTACTCATGTCAGGTCAGGCCCCCCTGAGTTTTCTTTATTTTGCCTGTTTTTTATTTTCTAGGAGAGGTTCTGGTCTAGTGCCCCTCTCTATTTGTATTCAACTCTATTTTAATAAAATAATGGTAAACGTTCCCGGCATTTGCCCCACTGGATGCGGTGGTTTGCCTTCCGGGTTAAAAAAAAAGGAAAGGGTGTAATTGTTTTAGAATTTACTTCTAGAAAAACAATTACGTTGTTTGATGTTTTGTATGTACCAAAGGTTCGAAATAATCTTGTTTCAAAAAGTATGTTGAATACTTTAGGGTTCAAACAAGTGATTGAATCCGATAAATATATTCTGTCCAAGTGTGGTGTGTTTGTTGGTTTTGGATATTTATCAAATCGCATGATTGTAAAGAAACATGAATGAGCCGGACTTAATTCGTTTCTAGTGATAATTCTGTTTTTAAGTCCGGCCCATTTGTGAATAAATTCATTTCTAGTGATAATTCTGTTTTTGTGGCATCTTCCATGAATGATTGTATGATTTGGCATGCTAGACTAGCTCACGTTAATTTTAAAAAAATGCATGAAATGTCTAAAGATGGTTTAATTCCGGCTTTTGATATTAATAATGATACGTGTAGGACTTGCATGCTTACTAAGATCACAAAACAACCATTTCCTAATATTGAAAGGAATTCGGCTATTTTGGATCTTGTACATAGTGATCTATGTGACTTTCACTCAACTCCTTCCCTTGGCAATAAAAAGTACGTTGTTACTTTTATTGATGATTCAACTCGGTTTTGTTTTGCGTATTTATTGCACACTAAGGATGAAGCTATAGAGAAATTTAAAGTGTATAAAACCGAGGTTGAATTGCAATTGGGTAATCCAATTAAATGTCTTAGGACAGATCGGGGAGGAGAATATATGGATCCCCATTATTTTCAATATGTTGGAATCATTCATGAGACCACGACTCCGTATACACCACAACAAACTGGTGTGGCCGAACGGAAAAATCTAGTGTTAAAGGAAATGGTTAATTCCATGCTTTCCTACTCGGGTTTGAGTGAAGGGTTTTGGGGAGAGACCATGCTCACAACCTGATATGTTCTAAATAGGGTTCCAAACAAACGGAACAAGACAATCCCATATGAGCTTTGGTACAAAAAGGCTCCAAATTTGAAGTACTTTCGAGTTTGGGGTTGTAGGGCGGTTGTAAAATTGCCCGAGCCCAAAAGGAAAACATTGGGAGAAAGGGGAATTGCTTGCATATATTCATAGGGTATGCAGACAATTCCAAGGCTTATAGATTTTATGTAATAGAACCTAACGATGCGGTAGCGGTTAACACCGTGATTGAGTCTCGGGATGTGATCTTTGATAAGATGAGATTTTCATCAATTCAAAGACCAAAGGACTTAGTTCCAAGCACAGTGAGGTGCAAGTTCCTGAAAGTTTGGATGGCGTCTCGGATCCCGAAACACTACAAATTAGGAAAAGCAAAACATGCCGTATCCTGAAAGATTTTGGTCCCGATTTTCACTTATATTTAGTGGAAGGTTCAATGGACGAAGCGGGGGGTACAATATTCATATTGTTACCAAATTGAGGATGATCCAAAGACCTTTAAAGAGGCAATGGAGTCCTAAGATGTTTCCTTTTGGAAGGAGGCAATTGATGATGAAATGTCATCAATTATGGAGAACAACACAAGACCTGTTGGTTCCGCTCCCGCTCTTCTGCCGAAAATGCCATCACACAAGACCTTCATCATCAAGAAGAAGCTTGCGAAGAAGCAGAGGCAAAATGACCTATTCCACACTGGATTCGCATGAGGACCGACAACAAGATCAGGTACAATGCTAAGCGCAGACATTGGCGTCGCACCAAGCTAGGGTTCTAAGATTGATGTAACCTCCATGTGAGACATTTATGAAGAAAAATGAGCTGTATCTTTAGAAAGTAGTTATCGATTCAGAACTTATTTACTTTTGTTTCCTAATTTTGGTACTCCCTTTGATATGAGACACTGTTTGGTTTGACTCAATTCAAAATATGGATGTGAGATTTGCAGTAAAAAAAATGGAGATCGAACAACACTTGGGTGTTGTCAGATTTGACACTGGGTTCTAAACCCTTAGGCTGGAAATGTATATTCAAAAGGAAGATGAAAGTGGATGGAACTGTTGACAGGTTCAAGGCCCGGTTAGTCATTCAAGGTTCTAGACTAAACCCGGAATTGACTATTTTGACACGTATGCGCCAGTTGCTCGAATTACAACCATTAGGTTATTAATTGCTTTGGCGGCTATACACAATATGATTATACATTAGACAGATGTCAAGATAGCATTTTTAAATGGTGATCTTGATGAGGAAGTTTACATGGAACAACCGAAAGATTTTGTTATGCCGGGAAATGAGCATAAGGTTTGTAAACTTGTTAAATCATTGTATGGGCTTAAACAAGCACCCAAACAATGGCATCAAAAGGTTGATGAAGTTATTTTGTCCAATGGTTTTAGTTTAAACCAATCAGACAAGAGTGTCTATAGCCGATTTGATGCCTTAGGGGCGGGTGTGATCATATGTCTCTATGTTGATGACATGCTAATTTTTGGAACAGACCAAAATCAGGTTAATAAAACTAAAAGGTTATTATCATCAAGGTTTTCCATGAAGGACATGCGGGAGGTGGATGTGATCCTTGGTATAAGGATTAAATGAGTAAACAAAGGGATTTCTTTGACACAAGTTCACTATGTTGAGAATATTCTCTAAAGGTTTAATTATTATGATTGTTCACCCGTTGGTACTCCCATGGATCCTAGTGTGAGGTTGATGCCTAATAAAGGAAAGGCAATATCACAACTTGAGTACTCTCAAACCATTGGTAGCTTGATGTATGCCATGACAAGCACCTGACCGGATATTGCTTATGACGTAGGTAGGTTGAGCCGGTTTACTAGTAATCCTGATACTCAACATTGGAATGCAATGAAGAGAGTGTTCAAGTATTTGAAGGGAACCATGGATTATGGTTTGTGTTATTTTGAGTATCCATCGGTGGTAGAAGAATATTCGGATGCAAGTTGGATATCCAATTTAGAGGATCATTCTTCTACAAGTGGTTGAGTATTCTTGCTTGGGGGAGGTGCCATTTCTTGGGCATCCAAGAAGCAAACTTGTATAACAAGTTCAACGATGGAATCTAAGTTTTTTGTGTTGGCTACCGCCGGTAAAGAGGCAGAGTGATTGAGAAATTTTATTTTTGAGATTCCATTGTGGGGGAAGCCGAATGCACCTATTTCTACTGCCACTATGGCTAAGGTAATCATGTTTATAATGGCAAGTATAGACACTTGGGTGTTAGACATAGTATGATTAGGGAACTAATCATGAATGGTGTAATTTTGGTGGAGTTCGTAAGATCGCAACATAACTTGGCTGACCGCTTAATCAAAAGCTTGACCCGAGACTTAGTGCACAAGTCCGTGATAGGGATGGGTTTAAAGTCCGTTTAATCCTTAATGATTAGACACCCAATTCCCCTCTAATACAATGTTAGAGGCTGAATTCAATGCGGAAAGCTCACACTTATGCATTGGAACACACAATCAAGATCATCCCAAGGTGTGTGTCGGACCTATAGTAGGGAGGTTGAGTTTTATTCTTAATAATTCCTTTGATAAAATGTAAACAGGTACATAAATAAAGGAATTACCTATGTGACCGTGAAGTGTAGCCGCACTTCAAAAGGCTTGGAACTTGGCTTTTATACGGTCATGAATGGGATTAGGACACACGACTTTATAATTGTGTCAAGTTTGTATTCTAGTTGAGTATATAAACTTGTATGTATTTAATCTTGAGGTATTCAAATGGGTTGACGGGTTCAATCCGTAGGACACCCCGATTCTCGAATATTTTGAATGTGTAAAATACTAAGATGGAAATCCAATCGTATCGACATTTCCATTTATGTGTAAGTTTTGGTTTGTGAACTTTGTTATTTCATTTCATGGGTTACACTAAAATGAGGGAGGATTGTACGTGATTTTAGTGTCCCCAGTCGTTTGTGTAATTATAAATGACATAAGTGTCAATTCATGAGAGTTAGGACTATGATCTAATACAAGTTAGTAGATGTGGAGTGCACACTTGTATATAAGAACTAGTTTCGTTCCAAATTGTCTACGTTAGTGGAACTCGAGGTAGAACTCGAGGTATACCTTCAGTAGACCAGCTCTGTGGTTCTAGACCAAGTTCTAGAACGGTTGGGCAGTTTTAAAGAGTTTCCCAAAAACTGCCACGATTATTCTCATTCGTGTTGCAACTGCCTAGGACGGTTAATATGGATATATATCACCATATTTCGTACAGAGGAGAGAGAGGAAACATATCCAACATATATACATCACTTTGGCACTCAAATTAAAGAAAAACAATCCATATACTCACTAGTTTGGCTCTAGTTCTTGTACCTAAGTTCTAGAGTGTCTTTAAGGATTATCCTAGATTGAATTTCTTGTAATCCAGGCATAGGGGAGAAATATCAATTTGGAAAGTGAACTTACACGATCCTTAAGCAATACAAGTACTCGATTATCACCCCTTGCGTGATACCCCAATAATTTTTAGTATGTAATAATTTTTGCAGAACAATTTGGGATGGACGGAGTGTATATTTAGTTAAAATTCGTATAAAAAAATTACATTCCACGGCCACCTTCCATGGCTTCTGCTGCAGTGTCCTTCCACTTATTGAACCTGAAAACCGCAAGATTTATTCATTCAGGCACAGTTATGTGTTAACTCATATAAACACATAAAAATAGATAGATACATGAAGCTAGCCTGGGTAAGCGACAGAGGGAAGCAGGAGCTTACAACCAACCATAGCGGTGGTCGAAACCCAGGCTCTTAGTGGGGCGTTTGCAGTTTTGATGGGATCAAATTCGGGCTAGATTCCATTGCTTGAAACGCTCAAGGGTAATAAAATATGCGTAGGAACATTGGATTATCCGTATGTAGCAAATATGTGCAACCAAAATATTCTTTGTACCACCCTTATACCCACTTTTATATCAACCATGTTTATGCAAGATTTTTTTTTTGTTTGCGAATCCCATTCACAGATAAAATTTGTCAATGCAAATTTTGCACAGACAAAATAAAACATATTTTGTCTGTGAATTGAATCCACAGACAAAAAAAACCCTTCACAGACATGGTGGGTATAAGGTGGGTATAAATATGGGTACAACAAGAATGATTGTATATACAGAGTGCCTGACCAATATTGGCAATGTACTAGCCTGTTTTATATCAAGAATCTAGTGTGCCGAAAGTTGTACAATATGTTGGTTGTGTTCCGGAAATATGAAGAAAAATTAATTAATTAAAATGATTAAAGAAAAACAAAAATAAGAAAGAGCAAAAATTAGCCAAAGCTCATGCTACGTACAATGTTCTTAAGACGTATTTGTTGCCTCCCTAGGTGCTAGGAGCGTTGTAACGATCGTTTCCCAGGATACGATGACTACGAACAATCGTTGAGCACTCAAACAAAAGTTCTAGCGAACGGGAACAAAGTATGAACACTAACGAAATTTCGGAATACTAGAGGTGTGTTTAGCTGAAAAACTACGTGTAGACTGTGTATGAATGCGTGCTGTTGCAAAACACCTGCCAACTATATATAGGGATGAATTTGTGGTGTGTTAACTGACCTTTAGTGGACTTGAACGTTGGTCATAAATGACCAGCACGTTGGTCATCAATATGTCAAAAACTGTCCATTTAAATAGCGCATTAGAGGAGAAGAATGTTGGACATTAACTGCTTTAATGTTCCGGACGACTTTTGGTCTGAGCAGTTCTGCTCGTAGCAGAGGACTTTTGGCTGATCAATTCTGCTGCAGAAGAAGAGGTATTCTGCCCGAACAGTTCTGGCGCTGAGCAGAAGCGACACTGTCCAAGCAATTCTGGTTCTGGAAAAAATAAAAACATTATGGGAAGAAGAAAAAATTAAATCGTATTTTTGAAAGATAGATTTTCAGATGACATTCGTGTCCACAGGTCGCTCACGCACGCAAATCGCGACTTTTCTTCTTCGTTTTGGTGATTTGATCAGCATCCCCTGCGCGCGAAGAGAGTCTTTCCACCTAAGAATCAACCCCTTCAAAGAGTGCTCTCTTCATAAGAGTGTGAAAATCCCTTGGATTTTCCGGTGTGAGAAATATAAGATGAACAAATGTCTTCCATGCCATTTGACTTTTGGGAGAAATTAATTTTATCCACCAAATATAAAAAATGAGTGAGTGGTGAAGGGTAGTTAGGATATTTAATGTAAAAGGAATTACTTAAAAATGAAACATAAAGAAATAAATGAGACGTCCTAAAAATAATATTAAGATTTAAATGGGATGGAAGTAGTATTTCATTTTTTACCTTTTCATTCGTCTCAAAATATACGTTAATTTTTTTGTTGTAGCAATTTTTTATTCGTATCATTTCTCCTTCTTCATTACAATTGCATGATGTTTACATTTTTAATTTACTAAAATCAAAAGAGGAGAATATTGGAATAATAAAAAGGAAAATCAAAGAGCCGGAGAGGAGCCGATGACCAGAACTCCGGAAGGTAGAAATAGGCGGGAGGTTTGCTGAGTTTTGTTTTAGACATTTGAATCTGAGAATATACGTCCGCCTCTGTCGCCTCCCCAAATAGAAATCCTCTGCTAACCCGTTTTCGGCAGATTGGACTTGCATAGCATGATGAGTAGTGGTTACCAGCTTCCATCTCCAAGTCATTCTAGCCTCTCTAATGCTAGTGGTACACTATTTCTATAATTCTACTCCCAGGTCGCACTCTTCATTTTTTATCTGCATTTCTTCCTCGATTCAAAATTTCAGAGTCGCTCTGCTCTTAAATGCGCTGGAGGTTGTGTTCGCTTAGTAATGCGGAAACTAGTGGTTTTAAAATGCCATTTAAAATGCGGAAATCATTATTTCTTCTAACAATAAAAAATTAAAAGATGGGATCGAACAAGATAATAATCAAAGAAATAGCAGGCTAAAATTATCCTTATGAACTTTGTTGTTGAATACAAGAATTGATAGTTGATAGATTTAATCAAGAATGATCGTAAAAAGCTTCGTATATCAATATTATATTATTGATAGTGGACTACCTCCCCTATGAAATAATGCTCTCTATTTATACTTATAATTGCTAAAATGAAAGTAACGTGCCTAACTTCCAGGCACTTCCCTCTCCTACGCCAATATGCCATGGAATTAGGGAATTTGTTACCTAGTTCTACCACTCCCTTACACTAGCCAAGTCAAACCTCCATATCCTTATCCATTTAGGCATAGTGTTGGATCAGGCCACTTGATTATATATTTGCTTTTGAGCTGGACTCCAAATTAATTTCTTGAATTATTTCGTGGCCTAACAATTACCCCCTTTCGAGAAGTTGAGGCGTATGAGCGCACATGCCGACCCTTTAAGCATCAACTTTTCGAAATCTTGAAAGAACCTACATTTGTCCTCCTCAAATATTGCACATGTCAACTCGTCATCAGTTTGACAAGACATGTTATCAACCCGTCACTCGAATGACAAGACGTTTCTATCGATCCGTCATTTATCTGGCGAGATGCATTCTTCAACTCGTCGCTCGTCTGACGAGACGACTTCTGTCAATTCATCATTTGTATGAGGAGACGCTTCTATCAACCAGTCACTCGTCCGGCGAAATGCTTTTGTCAACCAGTCAATCTTCAGATAAGACGTTTCTGTCAACTTGTCACTTTCCTTGCAAGTAATTTTTGATCGAATCCGTCTCTTTGACTGAAGCGACGTAGAACGAAGGCTGATCTCATATCCTCTTTCTCCAAATTGTGCTAATGAATCATAACTAGTCAGTGCTGACGAGATGAAACTTCGTCTAGGTTGATGTCGACACTTCAGTTGACAGAGGGAACATCATATGTCGTTGAAGATGACGAGATGGGTTGTGCAAACTTGGTCCATATCCTGCAAAAACTTTAAATAGCGTTACGTTTGTCGTTTGCACTATCTCCTTATGTTGGAGCATGTGTTTCTGTTGTGTAGTTCTGTATTTTTTGTTGTACGCATGTTGTCATATATGTTTTGGTTGCACGTGTGTTATCATATATGTTTTGGTTGCACGTGCGTCGTCATATACGTGTGTAGGTTTTGGCCAAAGTATATATGTCGCAAGGGTCAGCTGGGACTATGATCCATGAGATATTCTCATGGGCTGCCCAGCCGTTTCCCATTTTGATGTCTGTGTACAGTGCCCAACTAATACTAGTGTGATTGACGCTTTCCAGCCTTCGCGAATTGCCCCACAATTGCTTGTCTTAAGATAGTCCTGCACTCATTACAAACCGTCAAAGTTGGCCGTTGGCTTTGGGCCAACGGCCCTGCGATGGTTAAGTCAGTAAAGTGATAAACCAATCTTTAGGAAGAGATATAAACTTTACACTCAGCACGTCACAACTTTCTTAAACAAGATAGCTATAGAACACTTTTTAAATGAATCAAGAGCTTTTTTTTTTTTTTTTGAATCAATAGCTTATTAAATTCAATATAAATAATGAGACAAGTTGTTTGAGATTAAAGTCAATGTTCTGCCCAGGATCAAGTCAGTAAACAAGACAAAGCTTCAAAGAGACATACAGGTTGACATTGTCAACTTTCATTACGACGCCTTGACAGATTCGTTGCACTCGATACGTCGTTGGTTTCTAAACTTACAAAGAAATGTGAAGTATCAAAGTAACTTACTGGTGGTGCTCCGCTTTACCTGACGCCTTGTTCAGTCTTCTGCATTCAAAACGTCATTAGGTTCGGTCGTTGGTCTTAAGCCAACGGCCCTCCGACGATTAAGTTAGTGATCATTTATAGATAAATGAAAATAAGAGATTAAGAATATGTATACCAATCTAGATAAGTTATCGCCATAACATGTCTACCGTAGGACGATATGCCCCCCGTCTAACGATTTCAATCGTTTCGTCACCGAAGTGACTTATCACGAAAGTGACTCGTCGCGGAAATAACTCGTCATGCAGGTGATTCGTCACGGAAGTGACTCGTCGCCGAAGTGACTCGTCGCCGAAGTGACTCGTCGCCGAAGTGACTCGTCACAAAAATGATTCGTCACGGAAGTGACTCGTCAAGAAAGTGATTCGTCATCAAAGTGATTCGTTACGAAAGCGATCCGTCACAGAAGTGACTCGTCACGGAATTGATGGCAATGTGCGAAAGAAAGTAACAAACTAAAAATGAAACAACTTTAAGGGTACCGTATTGCAACTCTTTAGAATCTGTCTATCATCGGACGATGTGCCCCCCCGTCCGAGATATCAATCACTTTGTCTTGTTCATCTCGTCATGGCATGACGACTCGTTCCTCGGGTCTTGAATAAGGTTTCCCAGACTTGTAATCCTGCCTCCTAGGAGATTCTGATTTCCCGTGCCCCCATTCATGCTCAACATGTCCAAGACGGGATCGTAAGTCTTCTTCTAGGCGGATGAAAGCAAACGCCTTTGCTTGGACATCTTCGAAGGATTGAAGATGGTATTTCATCAGTTCACGGTACAGCTCTGAATCGTCGACCAAACCTCCTCGGAATGCCTCAATTGCAGTTGGAATGTCGCACCTTGTGATCGACACCTTCTCCTTGTTGAAACGATGAAGATGGTCCCTCAATGATTCGCCTCGTCGTTGAACAACTCTGTATAGATCACTTGTTCGTTTCTCCAGAACGCGACTACTTGCGAATTGTTGTTTAAACAAGTCGACGAGTTCTGCAAATGAATTGATCGCCTCATTTGGCAAGTTGACGAACCAGGTTAGAGCTGGTCCTGAAAGTGTCGCTCCAAATCCTCTGCACATGCATGCTTCCCTTTGATCTGGATGAAGTGACATGGCCATCATATGTTGCTTGTATTGGGCAACATGTTCCCCCGGATCAGACGTACCGTCAAACATTGTCATGGAAGGGGCGACGAACTTTCTGGGTATCCCGACTTCGGTAATCCGTCTGCTAAATGGAGACTCTGCGTAACATGTCCTTGACGTCCAAGGGTGGGGGGGTACCCCTGGCAATCCGTTGATCTTGCATCTGACACATTTGTTCCATCATCATGGACATTTGATCTGCCACGACCGGGTGAGTTGGTACTGGAGTCGAAGTCGTTGGTCTGACCATTTGGGTGACTTTAGGTCGGGTCGGTGACAGAATGAATATTACCTCAGGGCGTCGTTCAGGTAACGCGGGCGCTGATGTAGTGACGGGTCTGCCAAAGCGTTGCGTCTGAGGCTCCAGAAATGACACACTAGGCCCGTTACGTCTGGCATCTTGCATGAAGCTTGACGGACCAGGATCCCTGCATGTTCAACTTCTATAGTGAGGAGTTGACGGTTCTGCCGAGACTGAGTTACCCGTCAAAGACATGAAATTGGACAGACCGGGATCCCCACAGGTTCTGCTCCTGTAATGAGGAATTGAAGGTTCTGTCGGGGTAGAGGACAGAGTCTTCATAGGCATGCTCTGGGTCACCGAATATAGGCCGGACCCGTTTGATCTGACCCGAAGGGATTCCGGGAAAAAGCAAGCCGGAATATTGGATGGTGGAGTAGCCGCTGGGACAAGAGGCGTGTAAGGAATAACCTGCGATATGACCGTCGAGTATGGCTCTCCGTTCGGTGTTGGCGACTGGCCTAGCGTGAGGGAGATTGGATCCGTCGACATTGCTGGTGGATCCGTCGACGCTTCAGGTGGATCTGTCGCAGCTGGGCAGAAACTGAGATTTAGCGTTGTTGCGACAGTCATAGTGTCACTCCTCCGGTGGAGTCTTGAATTTGAAGCTATTGATACCGCCGACTGCACCTGGGATCGAAGCACGTCGTTCTCCCGTTGAAGATGGGCCATCTTCTCCGCCATCTCTTGCCAGATTTCTTCCCTGACTGTCTCTAATTGCTCATGGAATTCAATCAACAATTGTTTCGTTCCTTCCATAATTGATCTTTTTCTTGCACGATGCCCCACGATGGGCGCCAAATTGTTTTAGCAAGAAATAATTATTTCTTCTAACAATGAAAAATTAAAAGATGGGATCGAGCAAGATAATAATCAAACAAATAGCAGGCTAAAATTATCCTTATGAACTTTGTTGCTGAATACAAGAATGATTTAACTGATAGATTTAATCAAGAATGATCGTAAAAAGCTTCGTATATCAATATTATATAACTGATAGTGGACTACCTCCCCTATGAAATAATGCTCTCTATTTATACTTATAATTGCTAAAATGAAGGTAACGTGCCTAACTTCCAGGCACTTCCCTCTCCTACGCCAATATGCCATGGAATTAGGGAATTTGTTAGCTAGTTCTACCACTCCCTTACACTAGCCAAGTCAAACCTCCATATCCTTATCCATTTAGGCATAGTGTTGGATCAGGCCACTTGATTATATATTTGCTTTTGGGCTGGACTCCAAATTAATTTCTTGAATTATTTCGTCCCCTAACATATACCCGGGTATGTGCGGTTAAGAAAGCGATGTATGGCTCCCAAAAATATATGACAAAGGGGCGAACATGCTTTGTTCATGGGTGTTCAAGCGAACACCCAAAAGTTTTAAAACAAAATGAAAATTACATGTATAGAATTGATATAAGAATTTATACTATCATCCGTTCTATAATTCTTGCAACAGTTTGACTTTCACGTTTGACAATACACAATTTTGACTGTAATTATATTTAATTATGTATTAGTAAACATTATAAAAAGTTGATATTTTGGAATTTCACATTGATAAGAGTTCAATAACAATTTATACGTAATAATTTGATTATGTATATTAGTAAAAAAAAATCATGGTCAAAGTAAGATCTGTGAATAGTGCAAAAATCACAATGTTGCAAGAATTATAGAACGGAGAAAGATATTATATTTTTTATATAATACGGAGTATTTTTTTACGCCTAACACTTTATGCTAGTTTTTTGTTGTTGAAAAAATTACATTTCTTCAATTGCGGGATCGAACAATTATTGTGCAATATTTTAACCATAAACTTTTTTTAGCACCCAACTTGTGATTGTAAGATCCGCCAGTGGCTGCTCCCACCATATAACGACTCATTGAAGTGTGTACTTTTTCACACTGGTTTCAATTTTTGTCATCGCTTGGTAAAAATCACACTTTTAACAGTCGTTTTTTTTTTCTTTTTTACCTTTTCATTCGTCTCAAAATATACATCAATTTTTTTTTGTTATAGCAACTTTTTACAAAATAAAATAATATAATTGGGAAAAATAAATTGGAAAACAGAGTAAATAAATAACTTTTAGTGAAAATAAATCGAAAAATGACTAAAAAAATTATACATTTGTATAATTTTTGTAGTTGTTTATACATGTTTAAAAATATTTAGTTAGAAATTTATAAAAATATTTTACATCTTTCAAAAATTGAGAGTTGATAGTTGAGATTAATAAAAGAAAATGTCAACTATAATTGATACGGAGTATTATTTAAAGATTACATACAATTCACATTTAGAAATGATGTGCTATACCAGGTTGTAACCGGTTAGAGACTATTTTTGAAAAGTAGTACCTATAATTGGGATCACCTAAAAATAATTGATAGTTAGAATTATTAGCGGCAGAATCACAATAATTAAGATTATTATTTTCAATTTTTGTTACTTCTTATACTTTCTTCTTTTGAAATTTCTTATCTGCTTTCTTAATTTACAAAAGTCAAGAGAATACCGGAAGAAAGGAAAATGAAGAGCCAAAAAACTGGAGAGGAGCTGGGAGAGTAGGAGCCGATGACCAGAACTCCGGAAGGCAGAAATAGGCGGGAGATTTGCTGAGTTTTATTTTAGACATTTGAATCTGAGAATGTACGTCCGCCGCTGTCGCCTCCCCAAATAGAAATCTCTGCTAACCCGTTTTCAGCAGATTGGACTTGCATAGCATGATGAGTAGTGGTTACCAGCATCCATCTCCAAGTCATTCTAGCCTCTCTAATGCTAGTGGTACACTATTTCTATAACTCTACTCCCCAGTCGCACTCTTCATTTTTGTCTGCATTTCTTCCTCGATTCAAAATTTCAGAGGCGTTCTGCTCTTAAATGCGGTGGAGGTTGTGTTCGCTTAGTAATGCGGAAACTAGTCGTTTTAAACGCTAAATGAGATGTACTTATTTGGATGTGTTGCTGCTTTTATATGTGGAAACCAGCACAGTTGCTCAATCTGCACATCGATATTTTGGTGGCTTTAATCTTTGAACTCCGGTACAATTAGTACAGTGATCAGAAATGGCATCGTGTAACTTTTACATAGATTTTGTGATTCTGTGTAAAATTAATAAGCCTTCTTCATTCTGAATTCTCAAATGTGACAATGGAAAATGATGTGTAGATGAATCTACAACTTCAAATACGTTCACAGTTTGACTAGTAAACACGGAATCAAGAAAATGGTAGTTGAATTTCAAAATATCATTTGTACATTTTAAGGCATAACTCAAGTACAGGTGAAGCATTTGCATTTCTCACTTCTCAGTATCAACAACACCCGTGTTCAGTGTTTTCGTAATGTGACATGAAATAAGCAGATTTTTCAAGGTTGTGCGTTTTCACTTTCAGTTGCTTTTCTTTTCTAAGAAACTTAATTGATTAATTATTGTATTTTCATGAACGGCCTAAGACACTACATTCCTATGGATATTATTATTCATATGTATCTCCCTACACTCCCTCATGCAGTAGGACAAGGGATTGGTAATTTCTCATTCTAATATAGTAATATGATTAGCTTTGTTACTTTTATGATTTATGTTTGTGCTAGCACTTTGTACACATCATACCAGTATTCATCTCTAAGTAGCTGATTGTTTCTTACTAAAAGGATAAGATGTTGTCCTTATTTCTGTTCTGAAGCAGACCTGCTGCACCAAACTTTTCAATATTGCCTACTTATTTCTGAAACTTTTAATGATATTCAACTGATCATATGTAGCTCCTTAATGTCTTCCGAGTCTCGAGTAATAAATTGGTATTATTATTTTAGAAGTATTTCGTCAAATCATCATATGATAGTTTACCATGCAATAGTTACTTGTTTAGGTTGCAATGGGGTATGTATGATGAGTAACAGCTGGAGAGATGATCAACACCCATCATTTCTTAATTTTGTTTCCAGCTTCTTACATGAAAATTCTTTTCGTCTGAATTTTGTCCCAATAACACCGGTAAATATCACATTTCACACCATGCTTGTTCTAACTTCTTCCTTTCAACTGGTACTAAATTATGGCTGTTAACAGGATATTATCATTAACTGTGGGGGTTTGTCTATTGCATTCATTTTTCTAACAAATTGGGACAGTATGAAAACAGAATCGTTCTTTTGCAGGTAAATTTTATTTTACCTTTCCACAGTGAGTGTTTTGCATTTTTCGCTAATCTTGTTTAACTTTGAGTAGAGTAAAGAAGCTAAAAGAGCAATTTGCAAACTTTTATGTGGTTGTGACCCTTCCAACTAAAGAACAAAATGATTGTTTCAATTGCTCTTACTTCAAGTAAGTCCATTCTGTTTTATTGTCACTGGCATTGTGCATATTGTAATAATGAATGACTTAGTGATCTTAAATCTGTTAACACTTTTTAAGGTACAATATGGAACTTGGAAAGCCAACTTTTATTCCAGTACGAGATTTAGAGATGGGGTGGGAAAAAATTGTGAAGATTGCACATGCTCGTGGGGGTAAGAAGACCCAAGTGTTGACCTTTGGTCAATTGTAACTTTTAAGCGTATCTTAACCAACTGCTACTACTTGCAGTGTGCAAAAAGCAACATGCTGTAGAAATGATGAAAGCGGAGGTTATACCTTGAACTTTTCTTTGATTGTTGATAGTAATTACATTTTTTTGAGTAATGTAAGATGCTATGTTACACCGTTAGAAGGAAAAGTCGGTTCAATCAATGGATGCTTATCTCAGAGTGGTCACTTCAATTCCAGGCATTGACAAGCATGATGCAAACGCAGTAAGAATCTGATTCATCATCTTTGTCTAATAGAGTTTAGAATAGTCTGATTGCCCTCCATATTCTATAGCTCAGTAATAACTGTTTTTGTTATGACAGTTTAGTGCTTCCTCTTTCCGTGAAAACCTGCACTGCATTTTTTCCCTTGAACACTTTTTCGCTTGAAACTGGGATTTTTTTGGGGAACGAATATGGGGAGGTAAATATAGAAGGCAAATTGAAAGGAAATAATATCAAAGTTTTAACTAAAGGCGAGACTAAGAAGAATATCACTTGAAAAACATTGGTTCATGCTCTTTAAAAAAAATACTCATGCTCTTCTTATGTATTTATTTATTGATTGATTGATGTACTTTTGTAAAGTAATAAAGGTATGCACATGCAAAAGAACATTAACAATATTTCTTTTCCTTTGCATTATGAGGTAAAACAAAAACAAAAGCAGACTTTCCTTAGCATTTGTTATCCTTTCTCCAGTATTTCCTGAGATGAGACCCAAACATACCCTACAAGCTCCGGCATGGGTAATTGGTGTTTCATTCATCTGTGATCTAAGTAAACTTATATTAATAAATATATTCATTCTATTATGTCAAATGTAGTTTGAATGGACCACATTGCCACGACCTTTCCGTAAGAGAACGAGTCCATGACAGTAAGTTCTGGAAGAATGTTTTTCAATATTTGAATGTTCTGACTTCAAAGGGAGATCAGTAATCTTGCTCTATAATTTATCGGTGATTTGGTTAATTATTACTAAATAAGAACGCATTTAGGATGCGCCAGCTCAAACTAGAAGGCTTGCATTATATTAATGCCGTCTCCATTCCTAATCTAAACTTTATTTAACGAATGTAGAGCACACTCTCTAGCAATGATAAAACAATTGCTTTATAAGAGGGGGGGACTGACTAGTTTCCATTTCCTTTTCAGCTTAAGCAAGCGATCGGGTCAATTGAAGCAATAGCCAAAGCATCAAAGGAGTGTATTCTGGAAAACACAGACCTTTCAGTTGATAAAGCCGAGAGAATATCAATGTTTTTCAGGGATCCGAAGTACTTCCTTCGTCCTAAAATCGGTTGAGTTATAATGCAAAAGTGATGAGATTGAATCCAGGATTACCTTACATTTATGGTGAGAAAGTTTAACTTGAATGTTGGAACAAAGACTTCCTGAGTTCCGCTTGGGAAATAGAGAAGCAAGCATGCTTTATTGGCTTATTTGATTTAAAGGGGAATTTTATCCTCTTCCTTAGTTATTTCAAGAGAAATGGTCCCGGACCTTAAGTTTATGTATATACTTAAATAGGACCTTGACTTTTCTTTATACCTAAATCGGACTAAATATCCCGTGCCTCCCTAAATTACCCTGCATCCCAAGACTCTAGAGAACGGTCTCGGAATTACTCGCTACACCTTCACCACTGTGACGACTCTCCCAAATTTCAAAGTATGCCGCGGCATAGCAGGCGAGTACGCTGCGGCATGGCAGGCAATTATGCCGCGGCATGGCCAAGTAATAGGCCGCGACATAATACGGGCAAGAGGACAAGCTGGAGTCTAGAAGTTCCCAAGAGAGAGGGGCAGATTTCTAGAGGCTTAGAGAATATTCTAGACTCATGTAGATAGAGATACACTTGTATAAAGTATAGTAGAATACTCTAGAATGTTATAGAGTTGTATAGAAGTAAATCGTAGCCGTTAGATCAAGTAGATCTTAGCCGTCCATTGAAGAGGGGGACAAGTATAAATACCCCTCATGGTTGGCTCATTTGTATCCATCAAACCATCTAATCATCGAATTCTTGAGAGCAATAAAGCATTGTATACGTTTCTCCACAATCGGTGTCCTTAGAAGTTAGGTTGACTAGCATAGTTTGGGTGAAGTGTGCTAGTGCCGCATGGGTCTTCAGAATAAGTCCGTGACACCACCCATCTACAGATGTTCTTTGCAGAAGGTGAACAGAAGAAGAATAGGAGCAACCGTAGAAGAACAGGAGAAGAAGCTGCACACTTTGAAAATAATCAGATCGACGGCAAAGAGACAATGGACAACAAGGAAGGTGTCGTCGGCGCCAGTGAAGATATTGCAAATCTGTTCTTTTTCCTCTCTTCCTCTTCCTTCTCTCTTTCCCCGTCTTCTTGTCTTCTTCTATCCGCGCTCTTTTTTCTATCTGCTACTTTCATCCGTCTTGTTCTTTAACTTTCTTCTTTTCTTCCGCCTTGTTTTTGGTTTTGGCTGTTTGTGATTCCATTTTGTTTTGTTTCTAATTTTTTTCACTTTCCTTTCCGAAATTGTAAATTTTTAGTCATGCCAGTAACACCATAGTCCATATATTCTGTTTTACTAGCTTTACTCCCTGCTGAAGCTTATACTGCATTAGAATGCAAAAGCCAGAGATGAGTGTTGCTAGAAGTGAAATTGTCATAAAGTGACTGATATAATGACATTATAACACGTTATTTTTCCATAAAAATTATATTTTATAGTTTTGGCATTAGTTTTAACAATGTCATTTTCATAATGATTGACATTCTTATAACATTGTCCTTGTCATTCTTATGACATTGTCATTGCCATTTTATAATGACTGAATCAAATAATGATTGATTATTTGATATTACGACAATTTTAATAAAATTAACATTGTCATAATAGTTATTGACATTGTCATAATTACAATCTCATTTTATAGCATCGTCAATCCCATTGTCATTGTGACATTTTCTTGATCTGATGACATTTCTATATGTCGACAATGTCAAAATAAAAATGACATTGGTTTAGACATTGTTATTATCACAATGTCACTTTTGTAATGTTGACATTGCCATTGTATAGTTGGTAATCAACGTGTTTCCAAGTGAGTTTGAATAGGTGGCAACCAAGGAAGCATGGTGGCCTACACAACTACCACATATCTAAATAAGATTTATTTAGTTTAATGGGAAATACTCTATAGTTTTACTTAGCAGTTAGCAGCCCCAAAACTCCTCTCCCATATTTTCCAATATGACACTTTTATTATTTCATTGTCAATTGATAATATTTTCCAAATTAATGAATACATCCAGACTACCAATATGACACTACAAAAGTTGACCACTTGATCAAAACATAAGAGCATCCATATTGATGATCTTCAACTTTACGGTTTTTCATGGCTTATTATTGTCATGTCACCTCCACATAAGATAATCTCAAATAATCTCCAAATCAATAAATTTCTCCTCATTCATGATCTTAATTTATCTTGGATAGGAGCGTGAGCATGCACGAACTACCAAGCTAGTCATTACCATAATTATGAGTATATGCCTAGAAGTTGGAAATAATCTCAAAATAATCCAGCTTTAGAATTTGATACCAGATTATTTTATCAAATAATCTCATAAAATAATCTGAACTCCTCATCCATGATCCAAAAAAAAATCTTCCACATCATCAAAATGATCCTAAAATAATCCATGAATGTGGATGCCCTAACAAAACACTAACGGCCAAAGAAAACAAAAAACAAGATGGAAGAAATGCAGAGGAAAAGAGACTTGGATAGTTATAAAAATACAAAGAAACCAGACCTTACCAGACCAGTTCAGACCAGACCAGACCAGACCAACAAATTACAGTCCAAGTAAAAACATCCTTAAAATGAAGAAGAGGGCACTTCAATGCAAAATGAAATCAAAATCGATAGTGGTTAGTATTTTGACGTTTTTTAGGTAGTGCCTACTTGTTAGTGCTTTGTCTCTAGGTGAGGAACGCAGCTATGCATATTGATAACAATTGATGATGGGTACACCATTCTTGAAAGTGATTATTTCATTTAGTTTAGTAGTGTTGTGTGAATGATAAATGGTCTTCAATTTACTCTCTAGAAATTTAGGAGCGAGTTAGGGGTGTGATGGAGTAGTTTGCCGCCAAGTCCCTCAACGTCCACAAAGTATCAAACTGCTCCCAGAGCCATAGATCGCCTCTCACGCTGGTATTTTTTTTGTCAATGTAATATTATTTTTATTGAAATGATAACGGCAATTACAAAGTGTGCCGGGTATTTGGGATTTAAAAACTGGACCCGAAGAAGGAAAAAAAGAAACTACAAAACTTTAAATGTGTGAAGAGAGCTACGGGGCCGGGTCATTGGAGGACCCCCATGGTTTGTTGCGGAGAATAAAGCGGCAGTCCAATGACAGTAACCGTCCAAATTAAATTTGGCCTGATGTTAACTGCCTCTCACCCTGGTAACTTTAGCTGAAATTTCTTTCTTCTCTTTTGTTTTCTTTGCTTTCTATTTCGTTTCATTTCTATGGTAAGAAGGAAAAGCAGCTAGGGTTGAAGCAACTATTGGCAACAAAAGAGAACTAGTGATGGCAACGGGGCGGATCGGGGACAGGTACACATAAAACAGAAACCGCTCCGTTGGATAAATGTTTGCCCCAAAACCGTCCCATTACCCGTTCGGGTAATTTTTATTTGAACCGTACCCGCCCCAACGGGGAATCGGTTTATCCACGGGTAACCGTTTCCCCAAATGATACCAAATAACCGTTTTTTTGGAAAACAAATAACCAATTTTTAATCTTACTTGTTATTTATATATTCAAAGCACCCTAAAACATACAAAAGCAAACCATTAAGCAATCAAGCAGACTAGCCTAAACTCATTAGTATGACATGCCCCTAAACTCTTGTAACATAATAAAAAAGTAGTATTCATCCCAGAATCCAAATTCCAAAAACAGGTTTAGGCCTATATTTAGTTTTAGGCCTAAAAACGTAGTATACTTTTTAGCATTATTTATATGATATATACTATTTAGTGTACACAATTTAGCATAGATACTTATTATTCTTATATATATAAAGTTATAATTCATTAATAATGTTATGGATCGGGTAACGGTGCGGGTACCCGCACCATTAGCGAACGGGGCGGTTTCGGGGCGGATAACAGGGCGGATTAGTATAGAACCATAACCGCACCATTAACCATTTAAAAAATCGGGTATTCCCCGCCCCGTACCCATTCCCCAGTCAAATCGGTTTTCCCCAGTTTGACCAAATTGAATCGGTGCGGGTATCCAATGGGTCGGCCGAAATTGCCATCTCTAAAGAGAACCTGATATTGAGGACCGTGAGAAGAGGGCGCTTCATTTCTATGGATTTAAAGTTTCTTTGGCAACTTTAAATGTTGGCAACTAGGGTCGGGGCAACTATTGAGGCCCATCATCTACTGATATTGGCAACAAATGAAGAAGAGGGCACTTCATTTCTATGGATTTAAAGTTTCTTTGGCAACTTTAAATGTTGGCAACTAGGGTTGAAGCAACTATTGAGGCCCATCATCTACTGATATTGAAGACGTGGTCATTGCCATCGTCCTCTATCTCTTCCACTATAGAAGTATTGTACCTCCTTTTTATTACTAACATTTGTTGTTTCTTATTGTTGTTGGGATAAGTTTTAATTCTGTTCTTCACATTAGATACCTGAAGTAACATTTTGCATTAGTTTTAATTCATGGCAATGGAGCGGGGCGGGTACTCCAAGTCCCAGACCCGCCCCGTGACTTGGCGGGGCGGGTCCGCCCCGCCCCGTGACCTGCATGGGTCCAAACTTGTTGACCCATGACCCGCCCGATGCGGGGTGGGTCCGCCCCGCCCCGCCCCGCCGTAACCTAATTAGCTAGTATGTATTTTTATTTGTGAAAGTTGTTACCAATTAAACCTGCATAAAGTTTATCTCTGAATAATAATTAAAAATTAATACATTAAATCAAATTCATGATACCCTAAAAATTTCAAAAATTAAGGAAAAATTACAGAGACTTGAATAGTTAATCTATTTAATTATACTAATAATTGAACATATGTATTAAAATGTTATATATAAAGAAGACATTGATAATCTGTTGTTCATCTCATTCTAATATATGTATTACTGTATACACACATTTCTATGTTTAAGTATATTTGTAGTATAATTTAAGAAAAAGTATGTATGCTTATGTATTGAGCGGGTCAGGGCGGCATGGGTCAATACTAATTCCCGGACCCGCCCCATTGTATAGGCAGGGCGGGGTGGACCCGCCCCATTTGAAAGACGGGAATGTCTCGGGCCAGGGCGGGCACTGCGGGTCGGGTTTTTTTTACATCCCTAGGTACAAAATGCACAATTGACTATATCTCCATTTGCAATGTTGTAGGCGCCCACCCATACAAGGTTCTATTTTTTTTAAGAAGGGAAACCAAAACAATTCTATTCTATATAATCAGTTTTTAAATATAATCTATGACATGAATCACATTCGTGTCATTACCTATGTGGCATTCCCCTTCGCCTCCTCCATTGAAGCAACCTCCATCCGTGCTGGATTCCATAGCCGTATGTTTCCCTTACCACCGTGCTCGCGGCCTCTGGATTCCATCTCCACAGTCTCCAATTCCGCCTCTTCCATGGAACGACCTCCAACCACCTACCCGGTCTCCAACTCCATCTCTTCCATGGAATGACCTCCAACCACTTGGTCTCCATAGCCGCCACCTCCATCCCATAGATCTGTAGTATAGACACAGGGAAGGAAGAGGAGTTCAATTCAAAGGGGAGATGCCGAGATGGAGTGCAGAAGCAGAAGAGGAGCGGACTGAAGAAAGAAGAAAGAGGAAAAAGAAAAAGAAAAAATAGGAGAACATTAAACAAAATGCCAGATGGATGTCCATCGTTTTTTATAGTTAACGGACTTGATTGACTTAAACAAATGTACATGGACTCAATTGATTTTTTCATAAAAGTAGGTGGAACTATTTGACAGTTTCCCGTAAGAATAACTTTTTTAATCATTGTTTCTTTTGATTCCCCTTGCCTATATTTTGGTGGGTTTGTGAGGTTTTATGTCTTCTAACTGGTTTTAGTGCAATACAAAATTATATCTTCATGTTTATTGTGTACCTTCCTTGTATTGTTGATTATTAATAAGTTTTTTTCATTTTTTATCAATGATTGTTTCCCAATATGTAATGATGTGCGCCTTTACGTGTTCATCTATGTGTTCAACTTTTTCTTGAGCTTTTACGTCCTTTTAATTATGCGGGTCTTTATCTTTATTGCCTTAATTGAGTTTTTTTCCCAACATTGTGTGTTTTTACGCAGCCTTAAAATCATTTTTAAAAAGCTTTTTTAAACAACTTATTATTCTTGCCAGTAATCTTTATGAGACCTTCTATATCCAGGGTAGAAGGCGACAACCCACCTCTTGTTGAATTGCTCGAGTTTTTTTATCCAACTGTGCAAAGAGCAGCTGCAGGCGTCTTGACGACACTGGCATTCAAAAACGATGAAAATAAGAATCAGGTTTGGAATTTTGTATATTTTGTTGCTAAGGATACATGTCAATTGATTATGGATCTTTTTTGCATTTGATAGTTTAAGAGATAGAAGTCGTGGTGCTAATGATAACGATTCAGATCATTGGGGAAAGAAAGTAGAGGAGGGAATGGGAATGCTACTTCAACAAAACCCAAGGGCGGGTCTAATCTTTTCGGGGAAGCTAGGCCCAGGGAAGAGGTGTTAAAGGAGAAGGGGTAGGGCTGGAAGGAGATTGACCAAAAGCTGGGGTCTTTATAGGTCAACGAAGTTGCTGATTCTTCTTTATCCAGGAAGAATAGCTTTAGGAGTTTCTACTCTCCTGAGGGAAGAATTGAGAAGAGTTGGAGGAGGTCTTGAGGTACTAGATGATGGATTCGGATCCTCTGCCATAAGGCAGAGTGCCTTGCGGCATTCGACGGCAAGGAGGGGAAGAGGATGGCCTCGAGATCGGGAAAGGAGTGGAGCCCAAGATCTTCGACCGTCCAATCTCCGATCAAACGGCCCGGAAAAGCCGGGTACCCTACTTTACTTTAAAGCAAGGCAGAGGCCCCGGATCCGTAGATGATGCTCGGCCTTCTAGGTAGTGCAACAGGCATTCCTTATCTTTTATTGATTCATCAATTATTAAGGAGTATAGTTATTATTATCCTAATTGATTGGGCATTACTTTCGCTTCCAGTTTTCTCCCCCGCATTGGGCCTGACCCACGCGTGATCTTTTGTCCAAAATATTTCAGGTGAACTCACCTGAAATAACTTTGAGTCTGCTCGCTTAAATTGAGTTCAATCTTTGCCCGCACTTGATGCAACAAATGCTTGCTTTTATGATGTAACAATACTGGAACAATGCTTGCTTTTATGTTTCATACTTATTTCAGTTGTCCCTTTCGCATATTAATTTTGCATTCCTTTCGTTCCCAAATTTTGTAACTCCCATTGGGCATGACAACCGCGCAGCGCGCGGGTCGCCGCCAGTTATTTTTATATAGCATTTCAATCCAACATGAAAGCATAAACCCTTTATCCAAAGATTATTAGGTCGAAATTTCTTGAAGCCTTATGATGTTTTTACTTGGACTATTTTCAGTCCCAGAACAGACCAGACCAGATCAAAATTAGACTTAAACCAACTAGACCAGACTTAAACAAATCATACCAGACTAGACTTGATTTTCATAGTTATAAAATACATAGAAACGAGACGTTTACCAGACCAGACAAAATCGGACTTAAACAGAACAGACCAGACTAGACTTAAACAGACTAGTCCAGACCAGACCAACAAATTAAAAAACATCCTTAAACTGCTGACCTTTTTGAGAAAAATCAATTGCGGGATCCCACTTTAGATAAAAATTTAAATATAATTTGCCAATTGATGTAAATTATACAAAATAGATTTAAATAACATGAAGTGTGGTCTGGAATAGAATGTTTATTTCCAACTGGTCCACCTTGAGATCAATAATGTAACTGTAAGAGTACATAAAACTTTAAACTTTAAACTTTATACTTTATTTCTGCAGAAAATATCCTTAAAAAACTGAATTAACCAAAATTATAGAAACATTACAAACTCCCACTAAAACTCATAATCTTCAACTGATTTGACACCCATTTGAGCAACATGCTCATGAAACACTTTGGGTGACAATCCTTTAGTGAACGGATCCGCAGTCATGGAGTTTGTGCTAATGTGTTCTGTAGATAACTTTCCTTCTTGTACTCGTTCCTTAACAGCCTTAAATTTGACCCCAATGTGTTTTGCCTTGGTCAAACTACTGTTGTTCTTAGCGTAGATGACTGCTGACCTATTATCACACAATAACTTAAGTGGTCTTTCAATGCTATCCACTATGCGCAGTCCACTAACAAAATCTCGCAGCCATAATGCCTGATTGGATGCCTCATAACATGCTATAAACTCTGCTTCCATGGTGGAAGTCGCTGTAAGAGTCTTCTTGATACTCCTCCAGGAGATAGCTCCTCCAGCCAGAATATAGATGTAGCCCGAAGTGGATTTCAAGGAATCCTGACATCCAGCAAAATCAGAGTCGGTATACCCAATGATCTCAAGCTGATCCGATCTCCGATATGTGAGCATATATTTCTTTGTTCTCTATAAATACCGCATGACCCTTTTGGCTGCTTTCCAATGGTCCATTCCCGGATTGCTCAAATATCTGCCTAACATCCGAACAATGTATGCTAAATCAGGTCTTGTACAAACCTGAGCATACATCAAACTTCCTATAGCCGAAGCATAAGGAATGTTCCTCATTTCTTTAGATTCAAAACCATTCTTAGGGCACTGCATGAGACTAAACTTGTCTCCCTTAGAAACTGGAGTATCTCCTGGTTTGCAGTCTTGCATGCCAAACCTTTTGAGAACTTTATCAATATAGCTCTTTTGTGACAGTCCAAGAACGCCTTTGGAGCGATCTCGGTGTATTTGAATTCCTAATACAAAAAAAGCCTCACCAAGATCTTTCATTTCAAAATTCTTCGAAAGAAATTTCTTAGTTTCGTGCAATAAGCCTATATCGTTGCTAGCAAGCAATATGTCATCAACATACAAAACCAGGAAAATATGTTTACTCCCACTGAACTTGTGGTATATACAGTCATCACTGACATTTGGTTGAAAACCAAAAGATATGATTACTTTATGAAACTTGTGATACCACTGACGAGAAGCCTGCTTGAGCCCATAAATGGATTTCTTTAATTTGCAAACCATTTTCTTTGGATCTCCCGAAACAAAGTTTTCTGGCTGCTCCATGTAGATTGATTCCTCAATGTCCCCATTGAGAAATGCAGTTTTCACATCCATCTGATGAAGCTCAAAATCAATATGTGCCACTAATGCCATTATTGTTCTAAAAGAGTCTTTCGAAGATACCGGAGAGAAAGTCTCTTTATAGTCAATTCCTTTCTTTTGAGTGTAGCCTTTAGCAACAAGACGAGCCTTAAACCTTACAACATTGCCCTTTGAATGCCTCTTGATTTTAAATATCCATTTACAACCAATGGGTTTAATACCTTCGAGCAATGAGACTAGCTCCCAAACGTCATTGTCACTCATAGACTTCATCTCATCTTTCATGGCATTAATCCATTCTTGAGAGTTAGAACTTTCCATGGCTTGACGGAAGTTGATTGGATCATCTTCCGCATAACCAACACCCGATTCTTGTTCTTGGAGGAAGACAATTATTTCTTCCACCAACTCCCAATTTTCCTCATGTTCTTGGAGAAATACAATATAATCATCCGGAATTGCACTTCTCCTCTCTCAAGTGGATCTCCTTAATGGCACCTCAGGTTCTTGAGGTTGTTGAGTTTGATCCTCATTAATAATTTCAGGTACCTGATTGGGGATGTTTTCGAGATTGTCCTGAACTGGAGTTGTTTCTTGAACATTATTAGGAATAAAAATATCTTGATCATGTTCAATGACAACAGAAGGAAGAGTAACATGCTCTTCCTCAAGGACAAAATCTCTAACCTTATCTCCCCACCCCCCAAACTCAATATCCTCAAAGAACCGGGCATTTCCCGTCTCAAAAATAGTCCTTGTAGTGGGATCATAAAATTTATACCCCCTTGACCTCTCAGAGTATCCTACAAAATAGCTACTAACTGTTCTAGAGTCCAGTTTCTTTTCATTTGGCCTATAAGGCTTTGCCTCAGCTGGACAACCCCAAACATGGAAATGATTTATATTGGGTTTCCTTCCAGTCCAAATTTCATAAGGGGTTTTAGTTGTAGCTTTAGTGGGAACCCTGTTGAGTATGTAAGCTGCAGTTTTCAGTGCCTCTCCCCAGAGTGAATCCGGTAAAGTAGTATGACAAATCATACTCCTAACCATGTCCTTTAATGTACGGTTTCGTCTCTCAGCAACACCATTCATGCTAGGAGTTCCAGGCATAGTGTACTGAGGAACAATCCCACACTCCTCTAGGAATTTAGCAAATGGACCTGGACGTTGTTCACCGAAATTGGATACACGATTAAATCAGCCTGATTTGAGGTTGAATCTGAACGTTCCAAAGAGGGTGGCAAGTCAATGTCAAATTCAGATAAATGTTTAGGGAGCCGGCGAATTCTATCACCCCTTCTGAGTTCACCCACGGGAGGTGAAGTTTGACCGGTCAGATCACCACTCAATTGAGATTCCAGATGCTGCTCCATTTCACAGTCGCCTGGAGGGGCCTGCGTTTCAAAGGGTACAGGGGTGCTGCTGTCCTCGGCGTCGTTGGGTTCGATGGACAAGTGGTGACGGAGGGTCAGCCTGACATCTCCTCCCGCACCTTCTCGACGTGGACCGCTACGTACAGGAGTGCAACTGTCTGGAAGTGATGTTCCAGGATGGTCCAACGACCTGCCGACAGGGGTGCCGAACTCATGTGGACGGAATTGTGTTTCAGATTGTTGCTCGGGTCCATGCGAGTACTCAGCAGGTGGGTAGTCGCAGATGATATCCAGGTTGTCGATTGCAGCTGGATTTACAAAGGGTTGATTTTTAGGAGGGTCCACTGCTGTTTGGCGACGGAAGCTTTCACAGGGAGGAAGGCTGGGACATTGAGCTTCAGGTGTAGGTGTGCTGTTCTGGCCCACAATTTGCTGATATACACGGTCAACAATTTTCTCAAAATCAAGACCCTCTTGATTTATCATTTTAAATGGAAATTCACTCTCAATAAAAGTTACATCTCGAGAGTTGAAAATGATATGTTTTTGCAAATCAAATAATTTGTAAGCCTTTTGACCATATGGGTATCCGAGAAATACACAAGGACTCCCCCTTTCACCAAATTTATCTTTGCGTTTGTTGTTATGTGCATAAACCAAGAACCCAAAAATACGCAAATGTTCGTAGCTAGGTTCTTTTCCAAGTAACATTTCAAAAGGGGTTTTGTTTGATATAATAGGTGAAGGTAGCCGATTGATAATATAAACAGCAGTAAGGATGCATTCTCCCCAAAAATCAATAGGTAATCCGGACTAAAATCGTAGGGCCCGAGCGACCTCCAAAATATGTCTATGCTTACGTTCCACAACCCCATTTTGTTGGGGAGTATCCGTGCATGATGTTTCCAAAATAATTCCACGACGCGCATAATATTCAGATAAAATTTTCGTTTGGAATTCCAATCCGTTATCTGAACGTATGCGTTTAACTCGTTTCTCAAATTGAGTTTCTATCAAATTGCAAAACTCCATCAAATTTTGACAAACTTCAGATTTATTCCTCATCAGATAAACCCAAACACCTCTGGTGAAGTCATCAACGATGGATAGGAAATAGCGTGCTCCTGAAGTGGAGTCACACCTATAACCACCACATATGTCGCAATGTATTAATTCAAAGGAACAAGTGGTCTTACTTGTACTTTTGGGAAAGGGTAGACGAGTTTGCTTAGGTCGCAAGCATGGGTCACAGAAACTATTGCTCGGTCGCAAGCCTTTGAGGAACTTGATGTGTTGTAACTTTCCACTTGAAGCATGACCCAAACGCCGGTGCCATAAATCAGAATCAAAATTAGCCATCATTACCATCCCTTCACCTTGGGGTGGCTCTAGATAATACAAGCCATTGCGGAATCTACCCTTACCGATTAGCTTTCTAGAAGGGAACTCTTGTAATACACAACAATCTGAGAAAAATGTGAGCGAGCAATTTAGAGCACTCGTAAGGCGGCTCGTGGAGAGCAAATTGCATTGAAAATGTAGAAAATGTTACATTATTGTAGAAAATGTTACATGATTTAATTTTGTGTACTTAGTTAGCCGAATGGATTAGAATACTTGCTGTAAATTAGAGATAATCACATAGCAATCAAGATCCTATTTTTTAGGATCTAAATTAGCTGATTAGTTGCTTGTACATTTGTATAAATATCCTGGCCGATTGGCATTGTTATTCAAGGAAATTATATTCCTAAAACCTACATGATATCAGAGACTTGAATTCACACTTTCCGATGGTGGAATTCGAACACTCTGACTCCTCTCTTCATTCACATACCAGTAACCCCCATATTAGCTCAATGACAAATTATCAGGCCACGATTAATTCATCTATGCTCATCACTGGCCATAGATTGAATGGGAGAAACTACCTAGAGTGGTCACAATCTGTCAAATTAGCAATTGATGGCAAGGGTAAACTGGGATACCTGACTGGAGAGATCAAAGAGAAGAAAATTGGTGAAGATGGCTACAGTACTTGGAGGTCAGAAAACTCACTAGTGACAGCCTGGCTTCTCAGTTCAATGGATGCATCAATCGCCAAACCTCATATGTTTATGAAGACTGCAAAAGAGGTATGGGACTCTATTAAGGAAACCTACTCAGATCTTGAGAATTCTTCTCAGATCTTTGAACTCAAAACCAAACTGTGGCAATCTAAACAAGGAAATAGTGATATCATTTCATACTATAATGAAATGGTATCTCTATGGCAAGAATTAGATCAGTGTTATGAGGCTGAAGAATGGGAAAGTGCCAAGGATCTGGCAAGGCATAGGAAAAGAGAAGAGAATGACAGGGTCTATATGTTTTTAGCAGGCATAAATAGAGACCTAGATGAAGTTAAGGGAAGGATACTTGGAAAAAAACCTCTGGCATCAATCAGAGAAGTGTTTTCTGAGATCCGACTGGAAGATAGTAGGAAGAAGGTGATGTATAATACTCCAATAACTCATGAGGAACCTGGAGACTCATCAGCAATGGTGGCCAGAGGTGGTGACAAGAAAAAGCCTTGGTGTGACTACTGCAAAACATTATGGCACACTAGAGATACCTGCTGGAAACTTCATGGGAAACCACCAGAAGCTGGAAAGAAAAAGGCTCTACAAGCAACTGTGAATGAGACTCAACAAGATTCACCAGTCAACTTCACACAGCCTTCCTTCACAAGGGAACAGATAGAGCAACTTCTCAACCTTCTGAATACTCAAAAAAATTCCAAACCTACATCTGAATCCTCCTCTTGTTCTTATGCCCAGAATGGTACCTATTCATTGTTTTGTTCTGGGAAACCTAAAAGCACCTGGGTCATTGACTCAGGGGCTACTGACCATATGACCTCTATTTCAAACCTCTTTTCTTCATATAAACCTTGTGCAGGGGACAAAAAGGTTAAAGTTGCAGATGGCTCTTTGTCAGCCATTGCAGGGATGGGAAATATTAATATTTCCTGTTCTGTTAATCTATCCAAAGTCCTTCATGTCCCTAATCTTTCCTGCAATCTTGCTTCAGTTAGTCAACTAACTAAAGATCTACAATGTTGTGTTATTTTTTATCCTTCTTATTGCATTTTTCAGGACCTAGCATCGGGGAAGAGGATTGGCAGTGCTAGGGAGGAAGATGGACTCTATATCTTTGATGAAGGGACTCAATCAAGTAAAAGAGGTCCAAGAAATGCTTGTCTGCAAACTGTTTCTTTTTCAAATAATAAGGAGTTGTATTTACTTCACTATAGACTAGGACACCCTAATTTCTATTACCTAAAAAGGATGTTTCCTCAATTGTTTCTGAATAAAGATATTTCTTTATTTCATTGTGATATGTGTGCACTTGCAAAACATCATAAAAACTCTTATCTTCCCCACAGTTATAAACCTACCAGTCCTTTTACTTTGGTACATAGTGACATTTGGGGGGCATCTAGAGTACCAACTTTAAAGGGAAAGAGATGGTTTGTAACTATTATTGATGATCATACACGGGTCACTTGGGTTTTTTTTATTAAAGAAAAATCTGAAGTTGAAAAAGTATTTAGGGATTTTTATGCCATGGTCCAAACTCAATTCAATACCAAAATTAAAATGGTAAGAAGTGATAATGGCCGTGAATATTTTTCTCAAAACCTAAACACTTTTTTTGCTGAAAAAGGCATAATCCATCAAAGCTCTTGTATCAATACACCAGTTCAGAATGGAATTGCAGAGAGAAAAAACAAACATTTACTTGAAGTCACTCGTGCACTTATGTTTTCTACAAACATACCAAAATATCTTTGGGGAGAGGCTGTATTACATGCTACTTACTTAATTAACCGTATGCCATCAAAAGTTTTAGGATTTAAAAGTCCTATCAATTCATTGCAGCATTACTTTCCTACAACTAGACTGGTTAATACTCTTTCCCTAAAAATCTTTGGTTGCACAGTGTTTATAAAAAACCCTGATAAAACTGCAAGTAAATTTGATCACAGAGAAACAAAGTGTGTATTTCTAGGTGTTTCTTCCACTCAAAAAGGGTATAAATGTTTTGATCTTATAACCAGGAAAATGTTTGTTACTCTTGACACTCTTTTTGTGGAAGAACAGCCTTTTTTTGATACACATCTTCAGGGGGAGAATTTAAGAGAAGATGTTCAAACATTACCACATATCCATGAAAACCTTAATTTTCTTGATATTAATCTAGATGATATTACATCTGAAAATGATCAAGGAATAACAAATAATGAAATAAATACACCTGAACCAATTGAAAAAGAACAACAGACAAGTCAGTTCTTTGGCAAAGTTTATGAGAGAAGAGTCCAAAATCAAAGAGTAGAGGAAGTCCAAGAACCTGCCACTGTCCATGATTCTGACTCAATGACAGGGAGTGAAAAAGGTAATACTTCTAGTCAACTTGACCTCCCAATTGCCCTCAGAAAAGAAAGAAGAACATGTGTTAAATACCCTATCTCAAACCATGTCTCTTATTTTAAATTATCCTCATCCTTTGCAACCTTTACTTCTAGTGTTTCTTCTATTTCTATTCCTTCAACTATACAGGATGCTCTATCTAAACCTGAGTGGAAGAAAGCTGTTTTGGAGGAGATGGAGGCTCTTGAAAAGAATCAGACATGGAAACTTGTAGAGTTACCTAAAAACAAACCAACTGTTGGTTGCAGGTGGATTTTCACTCCTAAGGTCAAAGCAGATGGAAGTCTGGAGAGGTATAAGGCGAGGTTAGTTGCTAAGGGGTACACACAGACCTATGGCATTGACTACACTGAAACCTTTGCCCCAGTTGCAAAGTTGAACACTGTAAGAATTCTCTTATCTCTTGCTGCTAATCTAGACTGGCCACTACAACAGTTGGATGTAAAGAATGCTTTTTTAAATGGAAAGCTTGAAGAAGAAGTGTATATGAAACCTCCTCCTGGATTTGAGAATAAGTATGGTGCAAAGTTATGCAAATTAGAGAAAGCTCTATATGGACTTAAACAGTCTCCAAGAGCCTGGTTTGACAGATTCACAAAATTTGTTAAGAAACAAGGATTCAATCAGGCTCAATCTGATCACACATTATTCATGAAGTTTTCAGACAAGGGGGAGATTGCAATACTGATAGTCTATGTAGATGATATTATCCTCACAGGAAATTATCATACAGAGACTAAGAATTTAAAAGAAAAGCTTGCCCATGAATTTGAAGTAAAAGACCTAGGAGATTTAAAATACTTTCTGGGAATGGAGATAGCTAGATCAAAAAAGGGTATTGTTGTCTCACAGAGGAAGTATATTTTAGATCTTCTGCAGGAAACTGGGATGAGTGCATGCAAACCAGCAGACACTCCAATTGATCCAGGTCAGAAGTTGGGAGATATCAAAGAGGGAATCCCAGTTGATATTCACCAATATCAAAGATTAGTGGGAAGGCTAATATATCTGGCACATACAAGGCCAGATATTGCATTTGCAGTAAGCATGGTGAGCCAGTTTATGCATAATCCTTTCCAGGAACATCTTGATGCTACTTACAGAATTCTAAGGTACCTGAAGAGCTGCCCAGGGAAAGGATTATTTTTCAGAAAGGGAATCAGTAGAACAATTGAAGCCTATACTGATGCAGATTATGTTGGCTCCATATCTGACAGGAGGTCTACTTCTGGGTATTGTACCTATGTATGGGGAAACTTAGTAACTTGGAGAAGTAAGAAACAAAATGTGGTTGCTAGAAGTAGTGCAGAATCAGAATTCAGATCTATGGCCAATGGAATATGTGAATTACTCTGGATCAAGAGAGTAATGGCAGAACTGAAGATGGAGATGGAACTGCCTATGAAATTGTATTGTGATAATAAAGCAGCTATAAGCATTGCTCATAATCCTGTACTACATGATCGAACTAAACATATTGAAGTGGACAGACACTTCATTAAGGAGAAGATAGAGGCTGGAATTATTTGCACACCATTTGTATCTACCAAAGACCAAACAGCTGACATCCTGACCAAAGGGTTATTTAAACCTGTGTTCGAGCTGCTTATAAACAAGTTGGGAATGTATGATATATATTCACCAACTTGAGGGGGAGTGTAGAAAATGTTACATTATTGTAGAAAATGTTACATGATTTAATTTTGTGTACTTAGTTAGCCGAATGGATTAGAATACTTGCTGTAAATTAGAGATAATCACGTAGCAATCAAGATCCTATTTTTTAGGATCTAAATTAGCTGATTAGTTGCTTGTACATTTGTATAAATATCCTGGCCGATTGGCATTGTTATTCAAGGAAATTATATTCCTAAAACCTACAGAAAATGTGGGACGTAAAGAACACGTTGAAGGTAAAATCCATTTGGCAGATACAAACTACCAGTGGCGGAAACTGGAACTAGTTCTCCGTTTGGGATTCTCACTGATTCGGACGGATGAGTGAATATATTAAAAAGATTTGTACTGTCACAAGTTATATGCTCACTTGCGTCGGAGTCAATGATCCAAGCACGAGAAGGTGTTCGCGCCATGCCAACGTGAAGACCGCAAGAAGAAAAAAAAAAATAAACTCTCAAAAATAACGTCTAGTATTATGACTGCCAGGTTTCGGCTCTGATACCATGTTAAAATTAAGATTAATGATAAAAATAAGAACTAGTATCAAGGGCACTGTATTTCATGTAGAAGAAATAACAATTCATATTTTCTCTCTGCTGAGCTTGCATGACATGCATCATGCATATATACTACAAATGGTGGATATAAAATAATAGAGAGGGAATAATAGAGGGCCATGCATATCATGTGACCCACACACACACATCATGCAATCCATACACACATGTTACGTACTAGGGTAACATAACACATTATGATAATAGAAATAGTACGGGTCCCATTATTTTCAATAGGTGAGCCTGTAAATATGCAAAGTCATTGCAAAGGAAATGTGGGCAGAAAGTGGGTAATGATGTCTGATGCTCAAAAGCTTTCCGAAATACCATTGCATCAGGGAAAAAATATGCGTGCTCTGGGCTATGCAATGCAAGTTCCCAAATCCACAGTCCATAGATGGTTTCAAAGAAAGCAAATTAAAAGACATTCAAGTGCTATGAAGCCCTTGTTGAGTGAAGCTGGGAAATTGAAAATGTTATAATATTGTTTAAGTCACATGAACCCAGCTTCCCTTCCTAACATGCCTGTTTTTTTTTTTTTTTTTTTTTTTTTTTTTTTTTTTTAACCCGGAAGGTAAACCACCCATCGGTGGGGTAAATGCCGGGGAACATTTACCGAGTTTTATTAATAAAGAAAGAAGGAACAAAAGAGGGGGGGACTAGGCCAATACCCCTCAAAGAGATACATCCCAACAAAATAAGATGGAAAGCAAGGTTAATAGAAAAATCTAAACGAAGGGAGTCCGAATAAATCTCTAAAATACGCTTGACGGGCCATATGCGGAAGATTTTGTGGCCTGTTAAAGCTCTGAAATTGGGCCGAGGATGTTTTCGCAAGATGGTGGGCCGCCCAATTACTCTCTCGTAATACCTGTCCACATGAAACTCCTTTTCTAATTCGGTAGGCCTCCATTTCCTGAAACAAAATCTTCCAGCGCCCTTCTCCTACCTGAGTGAGGTAATCAATGGCTTCAACCGCATCAGTCTCGACCTGAAAATCACGATAACCAGATTCCACCGCCCAACGAGTTGCAGTGATAACCGCATAGATTTCAGCTTCTAAACTCGTCGATGCCACCAGTGGGAAGGAGAAAGCAACTACCATCTCACCTTCCTGGTTTCTTAGAATCGCACCACCTCCGACATTTTCAGGTATAAATCTAGCATCGGTGTTTAATTTGAGATTGTGCTTGGGTTTAGTCCATCGAATCATTCTAATAGATGTGCCAGAGAGTCTGAAATTTTTGGGAATCATCTGCTCCTCAAAAAGAACCTCACCAATAGTACGAAGTTTAAGCCTAGAAAGGCTAGCAGACCATGCCTGTGAATACAATTTTATCTGAGTAATTATCTGGTTAGAAGATGGAATCCTATCCATAACATGCCTGTTTTTCATGATTTTCACAATTACTTACACATTGATGAGAAGTGGTTTTACCTATCTAAAGAAACAACCAGGTTTTACACTCCGCCTACAGAAAATGATCCATACTGTAACATTGTCCCCAAGTATATTTAGTTTTATGTAAATTATGTATTGAACCTTATGAAATGGTTAATGAATTTACGAGGTTGTGAATTTTTCGTTAATTCTTTTGCGTGAATAGTAAAAAGCACGTGGGACCCACATCGGGAGCGGGAACCACCCGATATTCCCAAGACCACATATTTTATTCATCTTGGTCTAGATAATACTTATATAGTGGTGGATATTTTCATTTGGGCCATAGGAAGGCCTAAGATTGACCGGTTGGTCAAAACAAGCCCAATTACCGGTATTGGTAATTTATCAGATAACAGTTCGAAATGGATTTCAGAGACTTCTAAATTAAAGTTGGGGAACGTATAATCATTCTAAAGGCCCATTACGATGGGGAGTAGGTAATATATTTTATTTGACCCGATAAAATAAAATCTGATTAAAACAGTCCGAGAAATACAACTTTCGGGATCGAATGTGTACTTCGGGACATAATGGGATGGGCTCCCACATGAGTGGGGGCCACCCCACGTTTTTGAGAGCTCAGAGTTGACAAAGGGGGCTACATAACATGGGTTGGGATGTGTGTGTGGGATGAGAGTGATGGTTGGGTGAGAGTTGACCCAAGGTGGACCCCCCCCCTCACTTATTTGCCATTTGAGACAAAAGGAGTCTTGTAACACCCCCGGCCCCACCGGACCCGAGGTAGTTACTCCGGACCAATAGTACTGACCTCACAAACCGCCACTAGCCTTTTCCGCGCACTTTGTCCTCACTCGTGCGCGCCCTGAGAAACTTCCCAGGGGGTCACCCATCCCAAGACTACTCCCGTGCAAGCACGCTTAACTTTGGAGTTCTTGGTGATGAGCTCCCTTAAAAGGAGATGCATCTTGTTGGTATGAGTAGTACTATTAATCCGTTTATATTAAATCTCAAGTGTTACAATCACCCCCACTTAGGATCGCAACGTCCTCGTTGCGCCCTTAAACCAATCTCAATCAAATCCCAGAAACTTTTCCCCTGCTAGGTGTCTGCCCGATATCCAACGGATCAGCACGCTGTCGCAGGGTTGCTCTGATACCACCTGTAACACCCCCGGCCCCACCGGACCCGAGGTAGTTACTCCGGACCAATAGTACTGACCTCACAAACCGCCACTAGCCTTTTCCGCGCACTTTGTCCTCACTCGTGCGCGCCCTGAGAAACTTCCCAGGGGGTCACCCATCCCAAGACTACTCCCGTGCAAGCACGCTTAACTTTGGAGTTCTTGGTGATGAGCTCCCTTAAAAGGAGATGCATCTTGTTGGTATGAGTAGTACTATTAATCCGTTTATATTAAATCTCAAGTGTTACAAGTCTCCTCACTCCCTTCCCAATTGTCTTGTGCGTCCAAGCCACCCCAATCAAAGAGAAGAGCTCTGCAAACACCCTACTCCATAGCCAAATTCGAACTCAAGAAGACAAGGTCCAAAGAGGGGGTTTAAATAAGGAAAAGGGATAAGGACACCAATAGTACTAAAAATGAACACATTTCCAAAAAAGTGACCTTTTTTAAAATTTTCCAAAAATGTGACCCGCTACAGTTACATTGCTACAGTGACAAATGTCACAGTGACTAGTATCACAGTTATTTTCCTCACTTACATGCCGAAAGTGACTAATATTATTATAGTGACCAATATTATAGTTGTATTATTTACAATTATATTAGTGACATTACTAAATTACATCTAATTTGCATTGTATGCTACAGTTACATGATCTGCTACAGTGACATCCCAATAGTGAACATCGGTGACCGACTACGGCGGCCACGTTGACACCTCTACAGTATCTCCGGTCACAGTTACTCCGGTCAGTGAGCAACACTGTCCGGCCAGTACTACCGTCGTACCCAACCGCCACATGCCGTCACAATGATGCCTCCACGGTTATTCCGGCCACAGTGCCACCTCCATAGTAACTATGGTCAAAATTGCTTCGCCAAATGACCAACACTGGTCGGCTAACATTGCCCAGCCGTAGCGGCCGACCACCAGCACTGACCGTCGCCCTCGACTCAACTCTCCAGCCACCTCTACAACCCCTACCAGCCACCTCCTTACCCCCCTTCCAGCCACCAGCCACCTCCTTACCCCTTCCAATCACTAGCCACCTCCCCAACCCCAACCTCAGCCCACTGACACTGTCATAACCCTAATCCCAGCCTCCAACTTCCCCTCACTGCAACCTAGCCGCCAAATAACCTCTCCATTGAAGAAAACAAGGGATGCCATCGAGATACTTCAGATTGGGTGGTGATCCTCCAGATCTGGATCTTTCCCATCGTTGGATATAAAGAAGAAGAGCGGTGATTGCAGAATCTCGGCGGCGGCGTTGCAGAAGCTCGCAACGGCGATAACAGAAGCTCGACGGTGGATTTGCACTTTTCACCTCAGATAGACAAAATATGTGAACCTTAGCCGCCAATCACCGGTCCACCAGCGTCGGCTCGCCATCGCCGTCTGTCACCTGGCTAAACCTAGCCACATTGGCTAGCCACCACCGCCGTCGTTCGCTCTGCCCAACAGAAATCGAACAGAATAGTTGTTCGATTAACGAGAAGAAGAGATGAATTAGAAGAATAGGGGTTTCAGATGGCGACAATGAGAGACGTATGGCGGTGTGGTATGGTGGAGGAGGAAGGAGAAGTCGTTGGGGGAGAATCACAGGGAGAACTTCGCAGGGTAGATGTGCGCATCGAGACTGAACATGTCTGCAAGCAGTATAGGCTTTTCATTTAAAATGGATTACTTTTTTGTCCATATCAATTGTTGGTCATATTTTTGTCAATTCAAAATTCAATAATATTATTTTTGACATTCTTCCTAAGGAAAAAGGAGGAAAAAGTGTGGTGTATTAAGGTAAGGACCTTATCATAAATTTTCCTTCATTATTTACTTACCATATGACTTATATATCATATGAAGAACCCCTAGGATAGCTCTACATGTTTGGAAATGTAGAATGAGTGGTTGGCAGGTAGTTCTAAGTCCAAGAACGGACTTACAAGCCAAAGAGACCGGTTCACCGGAAAATAACCTTTTTGAGGTTATTTGTATTGATATGGGTTTTGTGATAATGAAACCTTGTTAGGCACTTGTATGAGGTGATTCAATAGCTTTCATGAAGTTGAAAGAGTGGCCAGAATTATTGCCAGAGTTCGTCAAAGCTCGCCGGAGTTTCGCCGGAGTTCAGCCGAGAAGGGTAGGACCTCATAACGCTAATTCGAGGTGAGTGGACGGCTTAATGTCTTATAACTTTTGGGTTAATTATGAGATTACCTAAGTAAATGTTATATGTGTTCATAATGATGTTTAAAAGATGTTTAAACATGTGATTAGCCAAAGTGATTAGGCTTATATGAATGATCTATTGATATCATAAAAGAAGTATGGTATGAAAATTTTTATAAAAATATATATGATGTTTTAAAGGATAAAAGGGGCATAAAATGCTTGGTTATGACTTAATACATGTTGGGATTAAGTTTGACGCAAATCGGGTTTGAAATGGCGAGTCAACGAAAATGTTGACTAGGTTGCCCAAGGGATAACTGGCGCCGGGTATAGGCAAAACCGGCGCCGGTTATGATTCGGCATGACCGGTTTTATTAATTTAATTATTAACCGGCGCCGGTTATGTATAAAACGACGCCGGTTTGGTGTTTTTTTGCCTATATGTTGATTTTTAATGCATGGATTGCATGGATGATTATGCTTAGGCCTTAACACTTGGTTTAGTCTTGATTATTGATTATGATATAGACCTTATCTATGATGATATGTGGTAAATCATAAGTCGGGTGGAGTACCCAAGGATCGGACGTGTATCCTCAAAACTCGGTTATAGGGTGGAGTACCCAAGGATCGGGCATGTATCCTCAAAACTCGGTTATAGGGTGGAGTAAGGATGGGCAAACGGGTACAAGAACCGCGGGCCGGGCCGGGTAATACAGGTTCGGGGCGGGTTAGGTCTGGTTCTTGATTTTGGAAAACTCAAACGGTTCGGGGCGGGGCGGGTCTTTTAAAACTTAGGAACCAAACGGGTCTTGAAATTTGAAAAAACGGGTACCCGAACCGAACCGTTTTATAATATTATTTTGATAAAATCTAATATATTTAATACAATATACTCACACCTCACCAAAGCTCTTCATGTTTGTGTCACAAGACAAAGACTCTCAATTAAACAAACTTGTGATTCTATTAAAAGGAGTTTCAAAGTCCATATAAACTCCTAAATTATCTCCCCCAATTCTTTATTCTAAATGCATCAAGTTTTCTTTCTTTAATATTTTTTTGAAAATCTTTCTTTAATAGCTTTTTGTATACAAAGACCCATATTAATGAAGTGTGACATATTTTGTTTAGTAAGCTTTTAAATTGTTTTCATAGACAAAAAGTCAAAAATGTATAGTAACTAATTTATTTCATACCATTTTATAGTGTTATCTTTTTTGTTTATGGATGATGATGTCTAAATTTATACATTTTAAAGTTTGGTGTTATTTAATTTATGTGGTTGTGAGTTTTTAATTTATAGATTTGTGGTAAGATGTTTTGTCAACTAATTTAAATTGCTGTTTTATGTTTTTAATTTGAATTTTTACTATATTGTGGTGAAATTGGTACTTAATTAGTTTGAGAACTTTATAACTTACTAGATATTTTGCTAACATAGCCATACTTTTTTTTACAAAAAGAACTGAGAACTCGAACGGAACCGCCCTGTTTCTAACGGGGCGAGTTAGGTCAGGTTCCTATTTCGAAACTCGGTATACCCGGACCGAACCTACCCGTTAAATGGAGCCAGCGGTTCTTAAAAAACTATCAATTACTCGGACCGACCAGGACTGCGCCCACCCCTAGGGTGGAGTACCCAAGGATTGGGCGTGTATCCTCAAAACTCGGTTATAGGGTGGAGTACCCAAGGATCGGGCGTGTATCCTCAAAACTCGGTTATATAGGGTGGAGTACCCAAAGATCAGGCGTGTATCCTCAAAACTCATAGCTTACTATTTTGTAATTCAGAACCGGGCGGTGTACTCAAGTTAAAATGATTTGAACCAGGAGGAGTTATATACACTCATAGGTATATGGGTGAGTTGGGGTTTAAGTCAAGGATAATGACTATACTAGTTTCCCATATAAACAATGACCTATGGGTCGGGCATTTCCAAGTGTATATATACTGATATGCATTTCATAACTTTGGGGAAAGAACTATACGTATATTTATCACCCTATGTTTGGGTCTTATACTTGAAACGTTAGTTATTCTACATTTAGCCTGCTACTCGCTCGGTATTTGTACTGACCCCTTCGGGGGGTCCCACCATTTCAGGTTGAAGCTAAGGCTAGCTATCCACACCTTGCTCGGTGAAGTGATCCAAAGGAAGACGTGATTCGTGCTTCCTTTACTGTTTTAAACTACAAACTATGCTCATGGATAATTTGTAATAAATACATTTGTTTTGGGCCTGCGTGCCTACGTTTTGGCCATGTGTGGCTCATGATTGAATATTGAATATTTCCGTTATTCGTTCAATCCAAATATGTGACATTGTTATGTATGTTTACTTACTGAATATGGTATGGACTATGTTCATGGACGTCTTGTGTGACTAAGTCACGTTGACTTGCGAGTGACGTCATTTGGTCATACGGCGGTTGTACACGCGCTTAGATGCGGTCTGGGGCGTGACACATACAGATCAGTGCAGTCCAAAAAGTTCATTCCTAAAATCATGTTATTGACTGTGGTTGTAGGCCTAGGCTAGGCTAAAATGCGGAAGTGGAGTGGGATGGTAAAGTAGGTATATTCCACTTCACTTATGAAGAAGCAACCAAAAGATCAAGCAAAAATAGGCCTGCTGGGACTCTAGAGACTAAACAAATCACAAGTGTGCCAAGAGCAGTAATTAAAGATATGCTATTGAATACAATTCTGCCAACAATCAAGGAGAAATGGCCAGATTGAGAAAATAGAAATGTCATGATTCAACAAGACAATGCTAGACCCCATATTCCAGTACGTTAATGACCCAGACTTTGTTAAGTCTGGGAAATAAAAGGGCTGGAACATCCAACTGATATGTCAGCCTCCAAATAGTCCAGATTTGAATGTCCTGGACTTGGGGTTCTTTAGGGCTATAAATTCAATAAAAGATCAAAAGACCCCAAAGAGTATGACACAATTAATTGAGGTTTAATGCACCAAACACCCCTGTGATATAGAAATTCGGCGCATTAGCACCCTGTGATTTAAAAATTGCGTCAAACCCCCTTATGTTTTAATTAATCGTGCGCAAAATCCCTTCTATTAACAAATTTAATTGTCAAATAAAAGAAAAATGATCAACACTTTTGTATGATTTAGAGATTTAAACATATTTACTTGCATATTCAATCAAAATATTATGAAAAGTGATTTCCAAATCATTAAATTTATTTATAAAGGGAGTTTTGTGCATGATTAATTAAAACACAAGGGGGTTTGACACATTTTTTAAATCACATGGGGGTTAATGCGCTAAATTTCTATATCACGAGGGGGTTTGGTGCATTAAACCCCAATTAATTGAAGCTGTCCAAACTGCTCTCAATGAGCTCACCGAGCACGTTGAACAAGGTTTTTATAAGCTATCAGTGTGTAATGCAAGGTGTAATGCAAAACAATGGAGGCAACAATTTCAAGTTGCATCATATATGAAAGAACTCTAGAAAAGGAAAGGCAAGGGTTGTTACCAAAAACAAAAAGATCAGTACAGAGGTATATCAATCAGCTAGGGCATTTCTAATTAGACAAATAGAAACCACCAACAATGCAGACCAAATTGAAGAACAGTTCATAGTTGAAGAGTAGATAATTATTCACATACGAACTGCTACAAATGTGTTTTGCAATCACAATTTTTTGTTTTTTGGTGTTTGTAAACACACTTTGTGTGTTACACTTTTTTGTATGTATATGTACACACATAGAGTACACATTATAAAGGTATTGTCATGTGTACGAGAACAACTTTTTTGTAAGCCCGAATGCATGAACACATGATAAATGTTTTCCAATACAATGCACACACAGATCCACCAAGTAAAATGCACTTGTAATCGAACCCCTACAGTTTTGAAACTAGATTGCTACAATTATAGTTAGAAACATATGCAACATATTCATACATTCTAGTTGAACTCAAACTCCAAATCATCATAAGTTTCAACCAACACTCAAACCCTAGACCCCATATCAGCCAAACTGTAACTTAATCCCCAAATTCATGGTTCAACACTTTAACCGCAACTCAAACCCCAATTAATCAAACACACAAAAATTAAGGATAGAGATAAAAGTAGAGGGTATTACCCTTAAAAGTGTCATGGCCCACCAGGGCCAATGCATGCTCCCTTGTTCCCTCCGCCACTGTCGAGAAGATCTCCTCGCCATCCTCCTTGCCATCCTCCACGCCACAGAACTTTCAAGATGGAAGTGATCCCCTGTTCGAAATGCAGCCCCGAATTGAACCCAATACCAATCGTCCTTAAAGACAAGGCTAAATTAAGGAACTGTGGAGATAAGCGGACAACCACAGAGAAGACCGAAATGGTCTCGCGAAGCCCATGTTGCTCTCTCTGATTGAGGCGGTGAAGGGGTGGTTTACATACAACCGAGGCATGGATCTTCTTCCCATCCCAACCTGGATTGATTTCAGACTCACTGAAGTAACCGAAGTGAATATGTAGGGGCATGCGATATGGCTCCAGTGCATGTGACGTCTCCGGTGAGACCGGATAAAAAACCAGATTACAAATCGAATAGGTTTGCTCTTGGACATCTGGAATCGATTTTGATTGCGGTTTGATAAGTTCGTATTTCAACACGCATTTGATGCGTGTTGGGGTCGGATTTTGATGGTTTTCCTAACTTTTAGGTGTCATAAGTCTCAATTTTAGCTCAAGTCATGTGTACCGGGCGTGGGTACGAGTTTTGGCATTTTCAGAGTTGAAATCAAGTTTTTGGGATCCGACATCGGCAATTGAGAAGAGATCGGGACGAGTTAAGAAGCATTCGAGAGTGAATTCGCAGTTCTGGAGGCCACCGGGAGATTCACAATGATGTTTTGCTGAAGAAAGAGCTATTGGATCGATCGAGTGGTCAAACGGCGGCTTAAAACGGAAGAGATCGAAGAAAATGAAGAAGAAAGGCCACGCACGGCCGTGCGTACAGGGACGCACGGCGTGCGTGCGTGGCAGTAGCGGCCAAGAAGAGTGATGAACAACGCACGGCCGTGCGTCCGGGTACGCACGCCGTGCGTTCAAGATGTTGAAATCACGGAGGCTACTGGCAGCAACGCACGGACGTGCGTAGGGGAACGCACGCCGTGCGTTGCCTATTTTTACACGGACGTCCGTCGGACGCACGGACGCAACGCACGGCGTGCGTAGGCTCCGTGCGTACCACGGATCTGTCCTTTTTCGACCCAAACTCATTGTTTTCTATAAATAAGGCCTTCCTAACCCCGTTTTGAGGTTCGGAAACCTAGATAGAAGCTTAGGGACGTGTTTTACAGTGTTTTGCCGCTATTTTGTTCAAGACCCTGAGATTCTTTGTAAGTTTCATCTTTTTAATTAATGACAATTATTTCTATTCATCCCAATTCTGTTGATTCTTCAATTATGAATTGTGAGTAGTTTAATTAGGGATTTGGGGTTGATGAAGGGGTTAATCATGATGTATGGCTAGATTCTTTTCGGTTTAATTGCATGAATGCCGTTTAATTTGTGTTTGAATAATTTAAGTGATATCTCTTGTAACCTAGACTGCAGCTAGAATTACAATTGTATGTAGAATAAATTAAGAGAGATCTAATTTGTTCTAGGACACATTCACACACACTTAATCGTTCGCTAAGAGATTAGTAGCGATTAAGGGGCCGTAAGCTCGCTCGTTTTGGCAATAATTTAGGATCTTGTCGCATGAGAGATCAGCCTGGACCCCTAAATTATTGTACTCTATGCCGCGAGAGCGGTAAGAACTTAGTAATGATTAGCTAGACTCAATTAAATTAAATTCATGTGATTAGGCCTGTTCTGCCAGAAATCTGGTTAACCCCGGAATCAATTCCTGTTCCATTCGTCATTAATTGAGAAGAAACCACTTTTATTTTAATCGTTCATCTGCATTAGTTTAATTTTAATTCACCAATCAATCTCGCACACTTGCATTTATTTATTTTATTTCTTTTTAATCGCTGAATTTAGTTAATCTTTAATTCCCTTTTGTCCGTCCCTGTGGAGACGATACTCGTACTTTACACCACTTTTCTACAACCATTTTAAGTGCGAGAAAACATCCATCACGGTTGGGTGAGAAGATCTGGTCGAGATCTTAATTGGACGGATTGGGATGGGATTAGGTTTTCATTCCATGTACAGGTTAAGGCTCGAAGATGAGATGATTGCGATGGAAATATGAGGTAGGTAGGGATAACGGTGCAGGAGGAGTAGAAGGGGGTAGCAGCGGAGGAGAAGAAGTAGGGGCTAACATCGGCGGATATGAGGTAGAGTGAGAAGGAGCGGTGGAGAAGATGAGTTAGAGGACCGGTAGGGGAGGGAAGGAGATAAGGTAGAGTGTAGAAGGTAATAATGGTGTAGGAAAGTCAACCGGCAAAAATGGGTAGAAAGGCGAAACATTTAATGGATTAAATGGACATGAGGTATATTAATGGCATCACACAAATTTTTCCTTCCTAAAATAGAAGTAGGATATTCATTTTGGGACTTCCGTTTTGAGAAAGTAGGACATTCTTTCGGGGACGGAGGGAGTACAATACTCCGTCAACAGCAATTTCTAAATGTGTTAGATTTTAGTGTTAAAATAGCCAAAAATTGGGAATAGTTACATTTAGTACAAAGTTTGAGAGTACAAAACTACAAAAGCATACAGAGTAGGGGTGTGCATCGGTTCAAAACTGGACCGGACCGGAACCGGAACCGGATTTGCATGAAAATAAAAACTGAAAACCGGACCGGACATATTCCGGTTTTGGACCGGAACCAAACCGATTTAACCGGTTCAAAACCAGAACCAGTTTCTAAATTATTATTTCGGATTACTAAAAAATACAACTAATTTGTTTAATAAAAATTGGGTATTTGTTATGAATAATATAACTATGACTACTATTATTTATTTAATTATTTTTATTAGTCTTAGAGAGGAAAGATTGAAGCAATTTATGTGTAGAGTAGTAGATATTAGTAAATACTATTATCAATAAAATAAGAATACACAGATGAATAAAACATTAGAACAATATACACTACATATTACAAAGAATATTATTTATATTTTTATTACTATTATTATTGTTATTATTCTATAACTATTTTATAGTATTACTATTAATTAATAATTTAAAAATATAACAAAACCGGTTTAATCCGGTTCAAACCGGAACAATCCGGTTTTTAACTGGAACCGGACCAGAAACCGGATTCATAAAATTTGAAAACCGAAAACCGGACCGGATATCATCCGGTTCGGTTCAGTTCCGATTTTTTCGGTCCGGTTCGGTCTGGTTTTCCGGTTTGAACCGATTTGTGAACACCCGAGTATAAGTTAATAACTTCTCCCGAGAGCCTATATTGTACAACCGGATGTATGTACATCCGGCCCCAGTAATGAAAACAGCCCAATAATCAGTACATGCCATTTTTTTTCGGTGGCATTTTTGTAATTTAAGCGAAAAGTCATGGCTTATACTAAATGAGCAATATTGTAATTTTGGTGAGCATCTGACCTATTTTAGTGAGTAGTAAGAGGCTAACAATGAGTATGACGATTTTTGTTTCATATCTTCTATTTTTTTCTTTTTCTATTATTTTCTTTTATAAAAATTTATTAAATTATATCTATTATCTACTCCTATTAATTTAAATATGTGATTCTAATGTAATATGATACTTTTAAAATATGCATTGATATGACCTATGTAGCACCGATACCGGTACGCAGAAACGCGGAAACGTGGAAACGGGTACGGGGATACGTCAAAACCAAAAAAAGTAGGATACAGATACGGGGCCATATTTATAAATATTAAAAGTTATGGGGGTATATTTACAAATATTAAAAGTTATAGGGGTCTATTTATAAATATTTAAAATAGATTTTTTTTGAAAATATATATATACATATAATATCCTATGATGTCTACCCATTCATTGCATTGAAGCATTTTCCTTTTTCAAGATACTTGATAATAAATTCATAATATTCTCATATATACTAGTGTATCTCGAAATATAAATGTAACAATAAGTCATTAATTTAAAATGAGAAATAAGTCAAACAACTACAATCTTGAAATTAAAAGTGCAAGTACCCACTTCAAAGTATGAGTTAATGACTTAATCCGGATATGTTTGGGGGGTTCCAAGCATGCTTTCCTTCTTATTATTCCACAGAAATGCAAGTGTTGTTTTGTTATTATTATTTATATATAGATACTTTAATTTTCTGTTTACCTTCCGTGAAGAATAAGGCCTTTACTCTGGCAATTTAAGGCTCTTTTGTATTTGTATTGACAGAAGTTATGAATTACGGAGTATATAGTTAGATACTTGCTATGTAGTTTACCAATTTAAGGCCTTTACTCTGCCAATTTAAGGCCCATTATTTGATTACCAAGTAAAATATAATGTAGTTTTAGATTTTCATTTTTTTAGAATTTTATTAAAGTAAATTTTGGGATTTTTTTTTTTAAAAGTTGGTACGGGTATCCGTCAGGATACAAGTATCGGAAATTTTCAAAAAATTACAAAAAAAATGGAAACTTTAAAAAATTGCAGATACGGCCCGGGAACTTACTGTACGGGTATCCTAGAGTATCAGATACGAGAACGTATCCGATACGCCGATACGCTACCCTAGGGAAGTATCCGTGCTTCATAGGATATGACATTTAAAAAATGAGCATAACATCAGTACCAAATGAACATTCACAACTTACAAAGTGCACATTGATATGAAAATCATAAGGTTTGTTAGTTGAACATCACAACATTTTAACTGAGCATCAAACCTCCGTTATTGAGATGATAATCATGGTTGCTGGTGAATGAGCATTAATGAACTTTTAATGAACATCAGAACAATTATGTTGAGTATTAGGAGTCTAATATTAGGAATCACGATCTCTGCTTCATAACTTCTAATTCACTTTCTTTGTATTTATTTTTTTGTAAAAAATATTAAATTATATCTATAATCAATATGTGAATCTAATGTAATATGATACTTTTGAAATGTGCATTTATATCACATTTTAAAATGATCAAACATCAATATCAAATGAGCATACTTAACTTACAAAATGAGCATTGATATGAAAGTCGTAAGCTTTGTTGATTGATCATCAAAACATTTTCTTTGAGTACCAACTTCGTTTACTGTGTATTTGAATCATGTATATGGTAGTTATGAAATATGCATTGATATGAAATTTTGAAATGAATATAGCATAAACATACCAAACTTACAAAATTAGTATTGATATGAAAATCATAAACTTTGTTAGATGTACATCAACACATTTTCACTGAGCATCAAATTTTCTCTATTAAGTATTAGAATCATTGTATATGACACTTTTAAGACATGCATCAATGTCACATTTAAAATGAGCAGAACATCAGTACTAATTGAGCATACATAATTACAAAATGAGTATCGAAAATTCAAAAATCATCTTCATTAAATTACAAGTTGAAATTTTTGGGATTCCAATGACTAAAATACGAAGCACAATAAAAAAAGAAACACGAAGCATAACACTTCCTCTTCGATAGAAGCCCACAAGCCCACAACGAATTCTTCAGCGAGAAGATTTCATCCATCGGTGCAGAACTAAAATACGTAGCAGAAGACATCTTCCATCTGTGCAGTGAGCAAGCAGCAGTCAAGCATCGATCCGAACTCAGGGAGCGGGCAAAATCGATCGCGTCTGCGTCTCCTTCACCGATCCCAGGGCAGCGAGCAGCTTAACAGGGAACACCGAAAGACCTTTATCATTGACTTTGTAATTGATTGCAAAAATACCCGGTTGTACGGTGAGAACCGTACAACCGGGTGTACGGTATAATTTACCAACTTCTCCCTCCGTAAATGTACCTAGTTCTGATATAAATATAAAACGCTAAACCCATGCGTTATTTGCCCTCAAGTTAATTAATTTTAATAAAACAATACAAATTAAAATTAAAGCCTACTTAGGATCTTGGAAATGGTGATTCTTGGAAGCACTACTAAAAAGAAGTTGTCAAAAAATGTGAGGCTAAAATTAATTTAAGTGATTTTTAAGTGATCAAATGTAATCAATATGCAACTCTCATCCTAGTTAACTTCAATGCATTTCATTTTAATCATGCACTGTTTTTTAATCAAAAAACACGTTGAAAACGAAAAGTAATGTTGATCCGCTTAAAAGGGAAAAAACTCCTAATAAAACGTATTTTTCCCGTATTTTACAAAAAAATAGAAGCATGAATTATTGACTAATTGAATAAATACATTAAATGCATAGTAGATCAATTAACAATAGTTTAAAAGTAAAAATGACAACGTCATTTCCGTAATCCCGTGTTTTTGTATTGTCAGTCACAATACAATTATATTAAATACTAAAATTAATTGCATGGTGGCTAAAGCTAGCATCCTAAGAGACTAAAACTTAAAACACTACTAGATTTCTGATATTTTTCCAAATAAGCATATCAAAATTAAAGTTTTTTTAAACCTGACATTTTCTAGTATAAACTTTTACACATAAACAATAGTAAGTGTATCAGTCGCACTATTTTTCTCATCCGTCATCCGTCATCTAGATGAGAATGATGAGTTCAACTTGAGTGTTATTTGATATTAATATAAACATAATGATTTTAACTTTGTTCCATTATATTGTTATTATGCCTTATTTTTGACATTATTTCTCAAAATCATGTCTTGACTTATTTTTATTTTTATCATCGACTTATGCAACTACGAATTATTCTTTTATGTAGTAATGAGATTTGCTACTTGAATATATGTGTATACTCCCTCCGGTTTTTAATAAACTTCACACTTTCCTTTTTGGGACGATCTAAAATAAACTCCACACTTCCTTATTTCCTTTTTTTGGCAAAGAAATCTACATCAAAACAGTGCCAAACAGTGTCTCAACAGTGCCAAACAGTGTCTCAACAGTGCCTCAACAGTGTACTCTACAGTAAAGTCAAATTTCTTTCCTTATTTTGTGTCAAGTCAAAGTATGAATATTAAATAAAACTGGAGGGAGTATAATTTAAAAGTTTAAAATAATACCCCGTATTTTTGTCCGAATTTTTGTAACAAATAACGTTTTATACACGTATACGTACTTACACGTTTTTTAAAAATCAACTTTTTTCAACGAAATTTTGCCCATTTATTTATTCATGTTACTGAATAAAATGTGTACGTATTAAAACTCATTTAATTCCCGTATAATAATTAACTAACTATGCTATGCTAACTAAGGACATCCCCATTCTTTAGATTATTTAGAGTTTAATTGGATGATGTGTAAGATTATTTTGAAGATTATCATTGTGAGTGAGAGATTATTTAGAGAGATTATTGAAAAAGATAATCCAATATCAAGATTTGAATCCCGGATTATTTTAGTTTGTAGTTAAATGCATTTAATGCATGGTCTAGAAAAACTAATTATTTGAGTATCATGGTTGATGGAGAGTTTTAAAATTTGAGATTATTTAAAATTTATTTAATAAATGTGATGTGGCAATGATGTGTCATAAAAAAACCATTTATTTTAAGATCATGAATGGAGATGCTCTAACTATGCTATCATCACCCACGTCATCGTCAGTATCTGAAGTCATTAGTAATGTCATTGTCCAAGTCATTGTGCACTAATTATCAATGTCCAAAAGCCATTACACTCCAACTGCCACCTTGTCTAATCATTAGCACGTTTCTCCTTTGGCATCAATCTAATAAATGCGATTTTAACTACTACAAATAGAATTGTACGGAGTGTTAATACGAGGAATTAAAACTTACTTTGTTTCAAGCTTAATTATTTGATCAAGGTGAATCTCCTTTTCAACCATGTAGTTTTTTGACATCTACGCAAGTAACGAAACTACAAATGGGTGTGTGATTTGCTAACCCCAATTGTGCTCTATTTTATTAGTTTGATGTAGAGTATCAAGAATATGAAATCTATTTTTTTCTCATTTCACAATGAGAAAACATATGACTGCATAAAAAGTAAAAATATATGATTGCATATAAGAACTTTAATTATATTGTTCTAGAAAAGATACTATAATAGACTTAGAAGGATATGCAAAAAATACTTATATTGTCACATACAGGTCATTTGTGCTTACAATATTGTTTCATATATATCTCAAATAATTACTTGATTTCAACAATATAATCCCGATTAGACACCCGAACACCAAATAAAGTACGTAGTACTCCCTCCGTATCTATTTACTTGACCCACTTTCCCTTTTGGGACGTATCAAAATAAATATCTCATTCCCTTTTTGGAAATAAACTCACTCAAAAGCAGCTACAGTACTGCTACATTACTGCTACAGTACCGCTACAGTACTAAAAACCTCTCACTTTACATATATTTGTCTTAAACTACGTGAAAAAGCATACGGGTTAATTAAATAGATACGGAGGGAGTACATTTTAATTATTCAATATAATTGTTTCAATCAATTAACTCTCGTTCTAGCTTAAGAGCGTTGTCATATTTCAATTAAAACATTTTACTCACGGTGACTAAGTCTGCCCAATGATGATAGACCTTATGCTTGTGCGCACTAGAGGTCCAGCCCAACACGCAGGAGCTGTAACGTTCACACGGATGCTACAGATTTACAAATTTAAATCTAGCTATCAGCCTATCATAAACACATGATTAGAGAAAGCTCAACATTGAGACTTGTTCCTATTGAAGTAGTGGTGGGTACTCTGAAGTTATTGGGGGGGGGGGGGGCACCACCACCCATCCAATGTTTTGCTCGTTGTTGACATGCATGACTTTAGGGATCATATTTTCCTAATTCTTTTGTTAATTTCTTGGCTTCTTTTTCATCCCCTTTAGCCTTTCATTATATGCTTTAATTTTTTCATGATATGATTAAGTCCTCAGTGATTACATGTTATTGACGACGTACTAATGGTATTTGGATTCTTTGTTGGTTGCAGGAACTCTCACACATCTCACCCATCAATAATTTCCTATTGTGACTCAGCTACATGTGACATATATACTTATATAATAATAGTCGACATTACAATTCAAATATGCTCTAAGGCGTTGTTTGTTTATTGGCATTTTGTGTCCAAACCGACGCAAATACCAGCGTTTTGCTTCATTAAAATAATGCTGATTTGCCCAAAACGCTGGTATCCAAACACTACCTAAATGAATACCATAAAATTTCTAAACTAAAGTTATACAAATTTTTAGTTAATGGAGTAACATAATCAGTCGTATGATTATCCACTATCATTAAAAGCTTTTTTTTGCTGAGTAATTTCAATTCACACAACTCAGGTTAAACTTATTATGTCATTCCAAATTTTATACTCCCTATGTCATTGTCACATAAATCGGCTGAATTAATTGATTCTGTTGAAATTAATGAAGTTCTGACTGAAATGACTGTATTGGCTGATTGTGCTGATTTATACAAAAAAAAGTAGCTAAATGATCATTCACTGTAACTTCAGTAAATACGAGCAGAAAAGTAACATCAAACTAACTTTTTCTTATTATTACACAATTTAGCGCACGAAATCAAAAGTTACGTGTTAAGTAAAAAATTGACTAGTAATTTTGATAAGTCCGAAAAACAAAAGGACCGGGTAGTTGACCATTTCAAAAATAAAGAAACAGTCGATACACATTTTTTTTGTACGCATGTAATACGTACATCGGTGAACAATTTTTTTTGTACGTGCCAAGTATTCTTTATTGGAAAAATAGACTAGGGAAAAGGGACAAAAAGACCCTCCAAGTTGTTACCAAAGGGCATATAAGCCCTTAAACTATTTTTTTTTTTGTGCAAAAAGCCTCAAAATAAGTGAAAGGAGAGCAACCAGCCCCTTACTAACGCTGAAGCAGTTAACGGAAGTTGATCCAAGTTGTTCCTTTGGTCATTTTAACTGTATGTTGCACAATTTTAATCTGACAATATTTTTTATATTTTTTCTTATAATTTCACTTTGTCCTCTATTAAAGAAGTAAATCTAGAATATTTTGGTCCTAAAATTATGACATATGTCATCTCTTTTTAAATAAGTGCAACATGCTAAATTTTACAATATTCACATGTTCTACTTTAACTACGCTTTATTTATTAATGTATCAATGATTTTTTTAAAAAAAAATTAATTTGTCTCATTGTAAATTTACAATTTCTTTTATGTTTTGATTAATAGAGAATTACACTTGCTCCGTCCTTGAATTAATTTTCAAATTTCCGTTTTCGTCAGTCTAAAAAAAATGCAACATAAATTGTGGTTCAAAACATATTTTACACATTGTTACATGTTTCCAGTACAATCTCCCAGTGGCGGATGTGGTAGTGTTCCAAGGTGTTCACATGAACACCCAAAATTTAATATATAATGCAAGTATATATGTGTAGTTTAATAAAAATCTATTTATTCTTCTTTAAAATTTTATTAGTTAAAACATTGAACACTTAAAAATTGGATCCTAAATCCGCCATTGCAATCTCCACTACACAATTTTTCTTTTCTCCATTCTCGTGCAAAAGCAAGATTGGAAGATAATTCAGGGATAAATGGAGTATATATTAATGGTCACAGTTATGCATTAATAAATATGAAATGTGAACTTTGACACTTATTTAAGAATGAGAGAAGTATTACCAAGTATTACAAAGTATTACGGAGTTGTCAATTCCTCCGTTATTCGAAAACACACATGATGCGGCTGTGCCTATGTCCGTGACCCAAGATAAAACATACTATACTTTAGTTTGATTCGGTTTGAATTTGTCACGTCTTAAAAATACAATAAGAATTTATTGATTTTTTAGCTCGATTCGATTTTATTCGGTTTTTAAAAATATACGGAATATTAAGAATGAGGAAGCGGTCCAACCGAGCTGGTCGCTGACTCACTCTCCCTTATGGGAGGTCTCGGGTCCGAAACTCAATGGAATGAGTTTCAGCCCCAATTACTCCAGGCCCCCCAGCCCCTCCCTCAGACGCCCTTTGAAGTAAAAAAAAGAAAAAAGAAAAAAAATGGAATATTACTCCCTCCATCCCGCTAAGATTGTCCCAGACACTATTCATTTGATCAACACAAATCACTCTTAATTTGTTACTTTATATATTTTTTTTTTATCAAATTTGATTCTGATTTTTGCGACTTTGTAAAGTTTTTAATGTAGTTTCTGAATATGTATTTTTTTTCTAAAAAAATTTCATTGAAGACATGGATTTGTTTGCTTTATTGTCGGTCAAACATCGTAAACCGAATTGTCACAAATATAGTGGGACAGATGAGTAAGAATTTAGTGAAAATATCTTATCACAACACAAGTGCTATCACGTTTATTGGGTTCACTGGATTATCATTAAACCAATTAATTTGTAGTGTATCTTTTTTTAATGGATATCTTGTATTTGTTAATCATGATAAATTGACAACCGCATAATACTTCTCCCGTTTTAAAATAAGTATCAAAGTTCACATTTCATATTTGTTATTGCATAACTTTGACTATTACGTAGTAACATATACTCCATTCGTCCCTGAATTATCTTCCAAAGTTGGTTTTGCACGGGAATGAAAAGGCGAAAATTGTATGGTAGAGCGTTATACTGAAGAGCGAAGAATGTGTAAGAATGTGTAAAACATATTGTGAACCATAAATTATTTGCAAAAGAAAAGATTATTTTGAGACAAACAAAAAAGGATATTTGAAAAATTAATCGAGAGACGGAGCGAGTATAATTCTCTAGAAATAAAAAATAAAAAAAATAAAATTACAATGAGACAAATTTAAAAATATTTTTAAAAATAATAATTTATTAGTACATAAATAAAGAAAGTATAGTTAAAGTATAGCATGTGAATATTTTAAAATTCAACATCTAACATTTTCAAAAGAGAGCAAATATATCCTCGTTGTAGGACCAAGCTAAATTAAAAGAAAAAATATACGTAGTAAACAATTATCTACATACGGACATACGGTCATAATACCCAAAGGAAGCAAGGAACCACTTCCGTTAACTGCTCACCGTTATTAAGGGGGTGATTGCCCTCCTTTTATTGCTTTTTAAGCTTTTTTGCACACACAAACTTTGTTAGTAATATACGGTTCATGAATAATACAATAATACGCACGCTCGTGTATAATGCGATACAATTATATAAAATACGGCTAAATATATGTTTCATACGTTCGTGAAATGCATAAAGATACGAACGTGTTTTAAACGTTTCATAATTTAAAAATACGGCATATAATATATGTCTTATAGACTAATTTAATGATGAGAATAAAGAGTAATTTAGCATATGCACCACATTCTTCAACAATTTAAAATGTACGGAATAGTTTTTTCAGATATAAAATTTTAATTCATAGGTACAATAATTAATAAAAATGATATTTCCTATTTATGTAGAAATAAAGAGATATTTCTAGAGAATTGTTTAATTACTGTGGCCGTAAATTTGGTGAGCCGCCATAATAATCTTTTCTCTTTGGAGTCTTTGTGTGAGTAGATAACAAGAGTAACACAATAGTAGTCCAATAGTAATATCGAAACGAGTTATGACTTAAGAAGCTAATTTATTAAATCTTATGATTATTAAACAATTAATGAACATATAAGACATAATAATTTTTTAAGCAATATAAATAGTATTGAGCAACTAGACATTTTGCTTCAGTTGTACCACTCCATTAGGCTTCAGATTAATGGTGTTTCTTTAATAAAATACGTAACAATACATACGGTACGTGTATTATACATTTTACCTTTAAAGTACGTGAATTTTTCAGTATTTTCTGAAAAATTCATAAACGGGAGTATAATACGCGAATTATACGTTTGAGTGTATTATACGTGAATTATACGTGAATAAACTAACAGAGCACACAAATAGTTTAAGGGCTTAGAGCATCTCCAATGCAAGGGTGTGGTCTCTTACACACCCTTACACATGGGTCCCATTTTTTATCTCACAAATTTTATGTGTAGGACCCACATATTTCCCAATTTATTTTCATTTTCATTTTTTTATATCACTTTTAACCCACTTTTCATCAACTTTTCCTCCTCGAATCCCGTGTAAGGTCCATATATGGACCTTGTCATAGACCTTGGTCCATTTTTACCTCTATCTCTCTCCTCTTTTTCATTTTTCCCTACACATCACTTCATCCCAATATTTATTCTATCTCTATCTCTCTCCTATGCCACATCAGATGCAATGCACCCTCCCATTGGAGATGCTCTTAGATGCCCTTATCGGACAACTTGAAGGGGTTTTTTCCCCCTTTTCCCAATAGACTATTTGGAGACAAAAAAACAGCCTATGTACGAGGTATGCAGAACAAATGTACAAGTCTCCTGAAAATAGCATAAGACAACATATAAAACGATAACATCATGCGGGGACAAACAGAATTAGTCAACGGTATAATGATTGTGGTTCAGTGGATGTATTAGACAAGTACTTCGTATATAGATGTGAGTGCCTGAGTCCCTGAAGGAATCATGAAATCGCCATGGCTACAGACGAGTTTCAACAATGGGAAATGCTCCAACCCAGCTCCGAGTCAGATTCTGAAAGCCAAACCAGCACCATGCAAACCAGAGCTGCTCCGGATCTTATGATTCGCAGCTATTACTTTTCCCTTCCTGATCACGATCAGTGTAACCGAACCCCGAATTTCGCCGACCATGCGACGGAGACGGCGGACCCGCCGGAGATTTCTGACGTGATGCAGGAGACCGGAGAGAATGGCACCCTCGTCGACGAGGACATTCATGAGGTAGAAGGCGGGAATTGGAAACTCATCGAGCAATTCAAGTCGGGTCGGGGCGGAAGTGAATTTGGTAGGACCAAGTTGGAAGAGTTTGAGGACATGGGGTTACTTGTAGTTGAAAAATACGAGAGTTTGAGTGATGAGTCAGAGGGATTTGCAGACGAAAGGCACATTGAGGAAGTGGAGAAGAAGGCAGAGGTGGTAAAGGAGAGTGTTGAAGCGTGGTGGAAGGCGCCTTTCGAGCATTTTAACAGCTTTATACTCGGGATTAAACCCGTCTGGAGCTTCTCTGTGGCTGCTTCTGTGATAGGATTTGCTATCATTGGTAGCCAAGTGTTCAAGGCTAGAAAGAAGACTACAAGCTTAGAGGTCAAGATTATGATGGATGACAAGGTTAGCTATTTTTTCTGATGAAGTTTTCTTTTGGTAGATGATTCTTCCCATCCCTTTACTTTAGTGTCTGTTAAATGATCTCTTACTTTCCTGTCTTTGTAAATTAGAGCTTAAGGGACTCACCTACTGAAGTAAATATTAATGTAGGTAGTCTGTTAGACTAAACCAAGCAATTTCACCCGGAAAGCCTAAAAAAGAGTACATGGTCTTCAAGTGATTGATTATCATGAATGATCCAGCAGTCCAGTGTTTTAATGATCCATTATCTTTGTCCCATATGGTAAGTAATAGTATCACGAAGTTTGGATTTTTTTTAGCAGCATACAAGTACTCAGGGTACTACTATTATGTTGACATTTTCAACCATTCTTTTTGTACACTTTTTTCTTCTCCTTATACACACCTCTGTGAGAAGGATATTTTTTTGTCAGACAAAATATGTGTTGAATTATATTCACGTACATGTTTTTGTAATCAATACCGGTAACCACGCGTTTTAATCTCTGGATCCGGTTCCCCCGAAATATGACCTGACCAGCATCTTTAAGTTGTATAGATTTATAAAATTAAAATAGCCTAAAATTCGGGTTGGAACTGGACCGAAAGCACCCAGTGTCAGCCTCTCTATATGTTATTCACTGTTTTGATAGGAGGGAGTCTAACTATTTCACTAAACATTTTGTGCATGTACAGAAAAAGGCGTCTGAGTTCATGAGCCGTGCAGCCCACCTTAATGAGACATTATCAGTTGTGAAGCCTCCTGTGACCCGACCTCAGTTAACCACAGTGGCAGTGGCATCTTGGTCTTTTATGACTAATCTTGCTCTGCACGAAGCATGAATTTCTGTTGTTTTTTTCCTTTTAACAATTCCAGTTCTAGTTTATATGTATATGTAGTTGTAAAATAGTGTATAAGTTCCGATGTTGCACTTTTGTTGTTGCACTTTTTTGTGAACTCAGAGTAGTAAATGGCATATTGTTGAAGTTGAAATAGAGGCATATATTCTCAATAAGATTGCTTTCATACCCATTTATGCTCTTGCATCGCTTTGGTTCTCTACATGTTCCCATGCAAAATGAATTAGATGACTTCTAATACAAATCTTCAGGGACCAAAGGTTGGATGTTATTGTTGTATTGCATAAAGAAACATTAGGGTGTAGGAGAAAAATGTACAAAGTGAGATTAAGTGAGTTTATGATCAAAAGCAATTGTATTTCATTGGCAAGCGTCCTCATCTTGCTTGTGTTAAAGTAGTATGGTCATGCTAATCAGACGGTCGAATCAGAGTCGGGTTTTATCTATTGATATATAGTTCAAACACTCAAATTTTTGCTTCCTTATTTGCACTATGTGTTTATTCCAAAGGTTAGGTCACGTCATGCTTAGCTATTCATTTAGGTGTGCATACTGTCTCGGACTATAACCTGACCAGACCCACCAGGTTATTCGACCAGAAAACATAGTTATTTAAACTTACTTAGTGGTACGGCACAGGATGCATTAACTTGATTTTATTCCGGTCTGGTTCATGTTCACCTATAATACGACAATACCTGCCGGTTCTTGTTAAACGTCTGTTTTGCACATTATTTAACGTAATCTATGCAATCGCATGGGACTGAACCAGAATCAGTTCTGGAGTCAAAATTAAAATTTAACCTTTGGGCCTAGTTCAACTACTTGAATTGTTGTTGACTGCTTCTGCAATCGGCATATCCACATATGTGTTTGCACCTGAGGGTAGGTCATGTCATGTTGGGGCTTTTCGATACGGAATCGTACGGACCGATTCGTAATTAGTACCAGTAACCATGTGTTTTAGTGTCTGGTTACGGTTCCCCCAAAATATGACCTGACCAGCATCTTTAAATTTTACGGAGTATCAGATTTTTTAAAATTAAAACACATGACAAATTCGGGTTGTAACTAGACCAAACCCGCCCAATGTCAGCCTCTGTAGATGTTATTCACTGTTTTGATAAGAGGGAGTCTAACTATTTCATTAAACATTTTGTGTGTGTACAGAAGAAGGTATCTCAGTTCATGAGCCATGCACCCTGCGTTAATGAGACATTCTCTGTTGTGAAGCCGCCTGTGATCGACCTCAGTTAACAACAACAGGAGTGGCAGCTTGGTCTTTCATGACTAAATTTGCTCTAAAGGAAGCATGAATTTGTGTTGTTTTTCTTTTAACTAGTCTAGTTCTGGTTTATATGTATATTTCGTTGTAAAATAGTAGTATATAGGTTCAGTTGTTGCACTTTCGTTGTTGTTGCACTTTTTGTGAACACAGTAGTAAATGGCATATTGTTGAAGTTGAAATAGAGACAGATATTAGCAAAACAGGTCTGAAAATAAACTAGCACAATCACGCCAAACAGCAAAAAACAGCTACATACTTCACTTAATAGCTAAATAACGGATATTAGCAAAACATGTCTGAAAATAAACTAGCACAATCACGCCAAACAGCAAAAAACAGCTACATACTTCACTTAATAGCTTAGCTAAATAACGGATATTAGCAAAACATGTCTGAAAATAAACTAGCACAATCACGCCAAACAGCAAAAGACAGCTACTTCACCTAATAGCTGAATAACAATAGTCATATTAAGATCTTATTTACCCCCTACAGACACAGGCAAAAGAAGCAAAAGGAGGAGAACATCATGGATTAGTTATGCGATCCATGATATTTGCAACAACAGCCTTTGATTTCTTCAGCAGCTCGAAGCTGTTGGTTAACCGGCAACGCTTCTCAGCAGCCAGAGGGCACTCATCCAGCATTATCCTCTCGATGCCTCCTCCACCCTGAGGTCCCATCACCTCTGCAGCAATGGCCTCCTCCATCTCCTTGCTCACCATCTTGTGGATGGCAAACTTGATGTGCATTGCCATTGCATCCACGAGCCTCATCAACACAATGTTCCAATAGGCAACCATCCTCACTTTAAGATCAAACGCTTGTGGCACAATTGCCAGATGGCACCTCAGGTGAGCTGTCTCTATCCCTTCCCCAATTCGATCAATATTCATCACTGAATGCTTACTTTGATCTGTCATGATCTCCATGAATTCTGCTTGCTTGGCCATCATCTTGTTACAGCTCGCAATGTATTCCGGATTACTAGTATAATCCGTGTGAGTTTCCATTCCTATCATCTCTTTCACCCATTCAACCGACACCTGCTTCTTCCTCGCAACAAGATTCTGTGCAGCTTTCCTTGTGTAAGACTGGAGCTGCGGGTAGCACTCAGATTGCTGCATCAAAAGCCTGACCAGAACTTTCTCAATGTAATCCCAGATCCGGTCGACGAAATCTATGGGTATCCCGGAAACTGACTTGACTTTATTCTGCAGCATGTTAAGGAAAATCCCTCTGTGAAGGAAATTCTGGAGATGAATCCCCTTTGACTCCTCCAAGGCTGAGATTTCCTCCATCAGAAACTCTGCTTCACCCTTTGATGGATTTCCTGATGACCTCAACTCGAGGGAGTAGTCGTTGAGCATCTCCACCAGCCTGGCGGTGCAATGCATTTCTTTATCCTCAGGGTATTCGTCAAACTCGCCAATCACCATGATTTTCTTCAAAGAGTCCTTAGCTGAGCTTAGAATGCGCATGAATGATGTCAAGGCTTCCCCTCCTGAGTTCAGCTTCTGCGGCAGCCGGTTCAGGTCGGCTACATTGGCTGCCAACCTGTCATTGATTTTCTTTATGATTTGAGGCAAACACTTTGTGATGATTCCGGCTTGAATCCTCACCAGCTTCTGAGCCAGAACCGGGACTGAAACCATGGACTTGTCAAGCTTAGATAGCAGAGGGTGAGTCCCAAAAATCAAGCTTTCAGCCATTCTTGCCTCCGCATACCCTTCCTCGCCTACCCTGTTTCGGACACAGACGTAACCCAGTCCGATGTTGACGTCATCGGCCGTGACCTTCTCCAGAAGCCCTTCCGGAGCTTTGTCAACCTTGGTGACCACCGCAAGTGTCCTTTCCCCGGACTTGTCCACTTTCTGGGACATCCTAATGGACTCGCACGTGGGGAAATCCACCGTCGCAGACAGGACGTTGAGGATGATGCTCTCTTGCGGGGCTATGTACTCCATGATGATGCCTGAGATCTGCTCGTAGATGTCGGCGGGCTGGCCATGAACCGGAACTCGAGTGATTCCGGGCAAGTCAATCATGGTCAGGTCAGGAACTCCGTTCTTCCTCACGACCAGGGTCAACGGGGTGTGGGAAATCCATTTCCCGAACCCGGCAATCTCCTCGGTGGCCTGTCAATCTGAAGGCTCTCCCTGTGCATACCCTCAAACCACCGGGCCTATCCATGCGCCCATGCCCTGATACACTCCGCATACCTAAAATGAACTTTCCTGAAAGAGTAATTTGGCTAAATCATTTCCTGTCAAATTATATGTACACAATTTAGTTTATTTAATTTTTTCTTGAAATTCAACACTATTAATATATTCATTCAACATTTTTTTAATTAAATTCTTACTTTTATCATTATTATACTTTAATTTTTCCAATTTTTGCGAATAATTATAATTTTAAAAGTCCAAAACATTCTGATGTAAAAGGAAAAAATAAACTTAGAGTTTATATTTTTGTTGATACTTAAGGCATATTTAAAAGAAATTAAAGAAAGATGTAACAACATTTAACCATGAAATCTTTATTTTAGTATTTGGATATATTTAAATATAATAAGTCTGAAAATCTCCAGTAGTTAAAACTTAATTTTTTTAAACTTTATATACGAAATACTGATGTCATATGAAAAAATATGTCTATGACTTGTTCAGTTTTTATATGAAACTAGTAAAAAGTCATAAAAATATAACTAACAAAATCGGTTTGGTTGCTATATAAAAATTCAAGAACTGTTATGAAACTGAACCAGTACTAAACGATTAGGTTCTTACTGTTATTGGTTCCTAAAACTATTTTCTTTTCTCATAAAAAATTAGCACAATTTACTTTCTACCACATAAACATGTCAAAAATTAACACAATTTACAAAAAGCTTTAATCGCTCCAAGTTCAAACTTAATTTAGTAAATACTTGGTAGAATGTTTTTATTTAATTTTCATTTGTAATAAAATATGTTGTTATTTGATACCAATAAAGGTTTGATATCATAGTAGAAGGAAACAAGACGTCTAGTTCAACTACTACCAAACTTAAAAAACATATTGAATACGCATGTACATATATAAACATTACGGAGTATTAAATTTGAGATCTTTGAAGCTCTATATACAATAAATCTCATAATTAAAATCATCTTGAATATCAAGTAAAAATACATTATATTGAACCAACATGTATTTGTTTGGGTCACTTTTTGTATTACGAAACTTACGTGATGTAACATGAGTTAGTTTTCAAAAAATGAGTTTAATATATTCATTCTCATATACGATAATTTATAACTTTCATTTTCATCAGTTCAATTTATACTATTGTGCGGCTAAATGTTATCAATTATATTATTGTTAGTGTTATTACTAGTATCGTTACTAATATTATTGTTAACATTATTATTATTTCTATTTGTATTATATTACTACGTACTACTTATACTTTCAATTTTTTTAAAGGTTTTTTGTTTTATTAATAATGGTTCATTAAGGGTTCCTTAGACGTATTCCTTTTAGGAACCAGAAATCGAACCGTTAACCAGGATTAAGAATTGAACCGTTAACAATTCATTAAGGGTTCCTTAGACATGAATATCAGTAAAAATTGGTATTGGACAAAAAACTGACATTTTTTCCTAGTTTCCAAAAATGTGACTCATAGACCCATCCTTTACTCATATATGACTCTTGGGCTGCACCAGTACGACCCTAAAAACTTAGGAAGGGTAATTGAGTAAAGGATAGGTTTATGAGTCACATTTTTGGAAACTAGGAAACAATGTCACTTTTTGTCCAATACTATTTGTTTTTATTAATATTCATGTCCAAACCCCTTATGAAAATTAGAGACCAAAACAAGGCTCATTGTATCGGTCTGAGTCAAATTTTTATATCCCGAGTTCAATTTGAGTTTGGGTAGGGCTGGTTAAATCCCAGACAAGGATTCTATCACTTTGTCCTTTTATATTTTGAAACCTAATTTCACATAAAATTAAATTACAAATAATATGACAAATATTATTCTATAAACTCACCAATAACTCAAATCTAAACCAAATAATTTATCTTAATGTTGTGTTTAAAATATAATAAATAATAGAGGTTTTTTGAAAAATATTAATAAATAAAATTTAATTTACGAATAAAAATGTGACTAAAGTTAATATGAATTACTATAGTACACAAATTGAGCACTGTTTTATTCACTGATAGTCACTTTCTTTGTCCAACATGTTTATTCTAGTTATATATGAGGAATTATTTCTAAATAATAATGGCATATTGTATTGATTTTATAATAAAAGTAATTATTTCAGACTTTAGCAGGTCCGGGATAGGTTATAGATTTTAGGAACCGCTAGTTAAGCCGACTTTTCAGGTTCGGTGCGGTCATTTTTCAAACCATAAAAAAACAAAATAAAAACAAAAAACAAATTGGCCATATCTTCCAGGCTGGGTTAGGATTGATTTTTGATTTTCGATTCAATTTTTTCCACCCCTACATTCATTTCCTTAAAAGAGAAAAAACTAGATGTACGTATTGTACATCCCCTATTTTGCTTGTGTAATACTCTTCAATACATGTCTCTTTCTATTTTGGGCTGTTATTTAATACTAGTATTTGTCTCTCTTTCCATTTTTGAAAGTTTTTTCAATAAATATATCTATATATCCTTATTCTCTTTCCTATTTTTTCTTTCTATTTCCTACTTTTTTTTATTCAAACACAACTCATTACACCTTTTACAATACCCCTATTATTTTCCTCTTAAACTTGTGTCAAACCCTAGCCTATAAGGCCATCTATTGGAGAACGGATGGAGTATTCATTTCATTTTAAAAAATTAGCAATTTTCTATATATACATGTGAGTGTACAAAAAGTGTGCACTTATTATGTACACCAAGAATTACTCGATTGTACAATAAGTGTGCACTTATTATGTACACCAAGAATTACTCTTAAAAAAGTCTAATGTGAGCCCCTTAAATAATTAAAACTATTTAGTTATAAAACAATTATATAAAATCCTAGAATGTTTTCATTAAACTGATTTTTTCTAATCAATCTAGTTGATGTCAATTGGATTGGTCAAATCTAATTAAATAGATGTCTGATTCATGCATAGTTTACTACTCCATATTATCTTAATTTAACATGATCTCACTTATTCAGTTAATTTGATCCGACCTTATTAACTTTGATTTGATTTGAGACGTAAAAGTGAAAACTTTCTTACTTATTTATTTTTAGTTGACAAGTGAAATATGAAGGTAGAAATGTGGGAATTAATTCCACTTTTAGTCTACGAGTTTTGTGTCAATTCCGCCTTTAGACCGTATCTTTCACATTGTCCACTTTTGATACTTGACTAATGTTTTTTTAACCATTTGTGGTTCTTTTCGGGCGATTTTAACTATCGGAAACAATGTCGGAAGGACCATATATGGGCGAAAACACAATAGTCATGTATCAAAAGTGGACAAAGTGAAAGATGTGGACTAAATATGGAATTGACCTAAAACTCAGAGGACCAAAAGTGGAATTAAGGTAAAAATGTGGTGGGTCAAGTTATCCCAAATGAGAGAAGTACGGAGTATTAATTATGAATTGAGAAAAAAGTTACTCCGTAAATAAAAGTGATAATTATTTAATAATACTCAACTAAATCAATTGAGTGAAGTTTGGAAAGGTGGTTGTAGTATATTTTATTATTAAAATAAAAATAAATACTTTGCAATTTGAAAAGATTTGTTATTCAGAACAACAAAAATATTGTAGGAGCGTTAGTGAGTATTTGATGAGTTACTATTTGCTTTCGGGTTTGTTTCAGAGGGTTCACCAAAAGATGGCTTCTCTGCGGGAGTTCCGTGTTAGCTATTAGTTATTATTCTCATTAGTTTTTGCATTCATAAGTGTTGTTTTTCATTGATCTTTAATTAGATTCATACCCGCCCTCCATTAATAGTGATGGTAACTTTTCATTAAGAATATTAATAAAACTTTCGGATAAATGGTCCGTGAACTATCATCAAATATCATTTTGGTTCTTGAACTATTAAATCTATTATTTTAGTCCTTAATTTATTTCATCTATGTTAATCGAGTCCTTCTGTTAAATTTGTCGTTGACTTTGACGGAAGCTAATTAATTTATTTACATCTTATAACTTTAAACATTTTGGAACAATACAATCATTCTTAAAATTTAAGTGCCTAATCTAGTTTTTGTTTTAAATATACATATATGTACACATACACATATAAAAAAATATAAATAAAGAATATAAAATCAAATGTACGGCCTAAATAATACGTAGTATATAAGAAAGAATCAAATAATAAAACATATACATATGAGCAGATAAAATTAAATAAGAAAATGAGGGTGATTGTTAATATTATTAATTATATTAAGAAATAATTAAAACTACGTATAACTAAAATTCATCCACTTTCTCAATACATGACCTCATTAGTCCCCCCCCGTATTACAATTCATAATATTTAGTAAAATAAATAAAAATAGATAAATTTTATGGACTAATTTGCCCTTACATTTTTACCAGAATATACTCGTAGATTGATATTATAAAACTATAACTTCCTACTCATTTTCTAAAAACCACATCGCCGCAGCGTCTGATGCCCACATCGCCTAGGCATGGATCGGGCCAGGCCTGACCGGGCTTTTTTAGGGAAATTTGAGGCCCAAAACCGGCCCGGGTTTTCACCGGGTCTGGGACGGCCTCGGACCGGTTCAATTTTTTTTGCTCTTCTAATTAACCCCCGACCCCCCACCCTCACCCCCCAAAACACACAGCCCAACCCGGGAAAAACAAAAAAAAGTTGAAAAAAAAGAATAGGCCCGAACCGGTCCTGGCCCAGCCGGGCCGGTTCCTATCACTAGTAGAAAATTGCTTTACAGTGACACTTTTTTTGTGATACTTTTTTTCAAAGTGTCACTAGTAGATGACTTAACTAATTAGTGACATGTAAGTGTCATTAATGTGTGATACTACAACATCAATAAATACTTGTGACACTAAATAAAAATTTAACATTTTTTTCATTTTTTTACATCAGTTTTTCTCCAAAACCTAATAAATTCCCCTCTACAATTTTCATTTCCCCCCAAAACATACGACCCCCCCTCCAAAAAAAAGTTTGTCTGATGCATATGTAACCCATTACCGCACATCATATCTTTCTCACTCTTTCATTTCTGTCGACTCATTCTAGATAAACCCTAATTACACCCGTTTATCCAATTTGTACAAGCCGCCGATCATCATCTTCCGCCGACCACCTCCTTCAAGGACCTCATCAGCTCCGCTACCTATTCGGCCTCCGAAGATGCCATGAATCCCGCTGAATACCGTCAGCTCTGAAACGTCCACTGATGATGCCGATCGTTTAGCCCGAACTCTCCTTCAACGACGAAGCTCTGCCATCTCTCTGGACTCTTCTTCAACGACGAAGCTCTGCCATCTCTCTGGACTCTTCTTCAACAACGAAGCTCTGCCATCTCTCTAGACTCTCCTTCACCAACGAAGCTTGAAGGTAAAATCCATATATATTAATCGCCATCTTGTCTCATCCTTGCTTAATCAAAAGGATTTCTCGGGTCTTCAAGGAATCTCTGGAGCTAAGGCGCACCAGCCCGCTTGAGAACAGAAGGTATTTAGCAATCTTTGTGTAATCATTGTAGCTTTGCTGGAAGAAAAGAGGCATTGGTGCATGGTGCATCAATACCCACACAGACTCTCTGTTAGTTTTTATATTTTTCTAACTTGCTTTTTTGTTGTCTTCTGTCTACGGATTAATCATGGTTTATGCAGATCAAAACCATTTCTAGTAAGAATAAAGGGTACTATGCTGATACAACTATAGTTACATACGGCCAGAATTTGAAAGATTGTAACTATAGATCAACAATTAGAATTCTCTGTAGCACTTTTTTATTATTAGTGGGGGGGGGGGGGGGGGGAAGGTAGATGACATCGTGTTGAATGTCCAAGTTGTAGAGAATTATATATTTGAGTCCATATGTATATTTATTTGCATTAAAGTGCTTGAATACTTGTGTACTAAACAATTTGGATTATATATCAAATGAAAAAAGTTGATTTTAATTGTTTGTTATTTTCAATCATTTGCAGTATATGCTTAGCTATATCAGTGATTAATTATCATATTATTAACAAATAATATATATATATATGTATGTATGTATGTATGTATGTATGTATGTATGTATGTATGTATGTATGTATGTATGTATGTATGTATGTATGTATGTATGTATGTATGTATGTATGTATGTATGTATGTATGTATGTATGTATGTATGTATGTATGTATGTATGTATGTATGTATGTATGTATGTATGTATGTATGTATGTATGTATGTATGTATGTATGTATGTATGTATGTATGTATGTATGTATGTATGTATGTATGTATGTATGTATGTATGTATGTATGTGTATATATATATATATATATATATATATATATATATATATATAATTGTATTAATTAAACATATAATGATACCAATGTGTCATCATTTTGTATGATACTAAGGTGTCATAAAGTTTAACAATGTTATCGTATCATAGTATTTCGTGATACTATGGTGTCGTGATTTGCTGACAGTTTCTCGGTGACACTAAATTTAGTGTCAGCATTCCCTACCTTCTGCGACGTTTCTCGTGTGTCACAAAAACATTCTGTGACACTAAATTAGTGTCCCTATAGATCATTTTTCTAGTAGTATATTTTGGCTGACCCGAGCCCGCCCTATGTAACCCCCGGACTGGGCCTACCCGGACTGGTCTCTGGCCCGGTTACCAGGTCGGGCCGTTCCAAACAGTGTCAGGCCAGGCCGAGCCACGGGCCAGTCGGCCCGGAACCGGTCCTGACTAACATCGCCGCGACACACACCTCCCCCGTCGTCACGGCCATCCCCATGCGTCGGCGTCGTCTTCATAAAGTAAAAATGATATAGAACCACACAAATTTTACCAAATTTGGTATAAATAATCATAGTCAGATGGGTCGAAAAGAAAAGATGAGTTAATTTCAGTTATATTTCAATTGATTTTAGTTATCAACGTTATATTTCAGTTAACTTTTTTCAGTTCAAGTCAACTTAAGCTTTATATCCAAACAATACTAATTATGAAAATATTGGCTGAATGTAAAACATTTCAGCCCTCTTTATTAGCTGAAATGACCTAACGAAAATAGCCTTAAACAGACTAGACCAAATCAGATCAGATCAGACAAACAAATAAATTTGAGTCTCAGTAAAAAAAAAAATTATTCATATAAAAATCAAGTGTATGACTTAACTAATATACGTCGTTCGCCCCACTAAGATTGTCTCATCTTTTCTTTTTGATTCGTCCGACTATGATTACTAACACCAAATTTAGAAAAATTTGTGTGGTTCTATATCATTTTTACTTTATGAAGGCGATGCCGGCTCATGGGGATGACAGCGACGATGGGGGAGGTGTGTGTCCCGACGATGTGGGCATCAGGTGCCACGGTGATGTGGTTTTTAGAAAGAGATATTACCCGAAATAGGACTAAAAATGTTTGAAAATTCCAAAATAGGACTGCCATGATTTTATTCCCAAAATAGGACTAATTACTGTCATGTGTTAGCAGTACCAGACTTCAAGCATAGCAGTATTTTCCAAACTTGACAGTAATTACTCCCATTTTGGGAATAAAAAACATGTCAGTCCTATTTTGGAATTATCAAACTGTTTTAGTCCTATTTCGGGAACTTTCCCTTTTAGAAAATGAGTAGGAAGTTAGAGTTTTATAATATCAATCTAAGAGTATATTCTGGTAAAAAAATGTAAGGGCAAATTAGTCCATAAAATTTTCTTAACGTAATTAATAATATTAACAATCACCCTCGTTTTCTCATTTAATTTTATCTGCTCAACAACAACAACATCCAAGCCTTAGTCCCAAACGATATTGGGGTCGGCTAACATGAATCGATACATGATATCACCAAAATGAAAAGAAAGAAAATAAAGATAAAAAAGATAAGCTATTATAAAAATGTAATATAAAAGAGATGAATATACATATAAAAGATAAAATAAAAAGGATAAAGTAATATTTATATATAAGGATAAAAATATAAATAAATAAAAGAAGAAGAAAAAAAAGAGGGGAAAAGATGGTACAAGATCACTCCTCCACACGAATACCCGGCCTCCATTTTGCTCTCTCCAAAGCCATACCCTCATCCAATCCAAGAAGAAGCATAGCACTTCTGACTCCCCTAACCCACGTCTGTTTGGGCCTTCCTCTCCCTCTCTTCCCTGCCTCTTCTCCACACATCTCAACTCGTCTGATAGGTGCATCACTCGGTCTTCTATGCACATGACCAAACCACCGTAGGCGCGACTCCCGCATCTTATCTTTAATAGGTGTAAGGAATAAATGTTTTTAGATTTTGATGATGCTAGAATAATTAGAACATTAGAGTACCCCCATTAGAATTGATGTATTAGAATTCTTCTAAGTGTAACATTCTAGAGTAGTCGACTGACAGAAGACCTACAAGCCCTCTGTTGGCTGTTTGCCTGACAGAAGCGCTCCTGCCCCTCTGTTGGACGTATACTGGACAGAAGTGCCCAAGACCCTCTGAAATCTGCTCCTTTGGACTCGGCAACAGAAGTCCTCACACTTATCAAATTCTCACACAAGCTTAGCCGGCTACCTTAACGGAAGATTCTTTCAACGGCTAGCTCACACTCAACGGAAATGCTACAGGACAACATTTATTGCTCATTTAATGAGCTCTACACTCTAAAGAGTTAAAGCTGATGATTGACCGAGATTTATGGAAAACCTATCCCAAAATAGCAAGCCGTCAAACTTGCGGGCCCAAACCGGTCAACTCAACAGTACGCGCATTCAATGTAGTTGTCTCCTCCTCTTACGGGAAGACAACCCTAGTATAAAAGATACATGATGAAAAACAATCGAACAACTTTTGCTCACTCTACAACATTCAAAAGCTATCTTGAAGATTCAAACTCCATCTCCATCAACAAGAAAAGCTTACGTTGGAAAGATAGTATTTTCTTATAATCTTCATATTCCAACAAGAGCAAAGTTCCTACAGTTCTTCAACAACTTCAAGCACTTCATTTACAAACCTTTTGTGACGAAGCAAGTTGGAGAAAAACTCTGTTTTTCTACAGAACATCTTCTGCAAAGAAGGGCGTCTTAAAGTAGCTGGAGTAGTTAAGTGGTGATACTTCAAGGAGACTCAGTGAAAAAAGACTAGTCCTAAAGGAAGCAAGGAAGTGCATCCCAGGAGACATCTACACTTGAAGAAGACGTGGAGAGCTTCTTAAGTGATAGGACTAAGGCTTTGTAACCGTTTACTTCAAAGCTTAGTGGAACAGTGGACTAGAGGAACGAGTTGTTCCTTGAACCACTATAAAAATCCCTGGTGTCATTTACTTTCTGCTTTCCTTTTTTAAACTGATTAACTCCACAGAAGTGGTATCTGTGTTCAGCAGAACACCTCTTGTGAGTTAACAGAAGGCCTAGTGCGTTTGCATCTCTGTGAGGCTATCCCGACAGAACCCCTACCAAAAGACCTCCGCTACCAGTCTGTTCCCAACAGAACAGGCTATTCCGTTAACCTTGATACTTAGCTTGAAAAAGTTAAAAACCATAACAGTCTATTCACCCCCTCCCCTCTAGACTGTTACCTCAATAACCGGGACCAACAAGTGGTATCAGAGCCTCCTTGTTCTTGTAATCTTTTAGGTTACTCCTTGAACAAAGATCCACCTGTTCTAGCCTCTTTAATTCTTTTTTATTATGGATAACTCTCTTGCAAAGCATCTCATGTTTTCAGATCAGAAATATGATGACTGGAAGATCCGGATGAAGGCACATCTCTGTGCACTTCATGATGAAATGTGGGAAGTCCTAGAAGAAGGACCCTTCACCAAATTCATGAAGGTGAACACTGCACATGCTACTGACAACACACAACCCCAGATGATTGAAAAGGCCAGATCTGAATGGTCTAAGGAAGAAAGGAGACAGTACAACCTTGACAACATAGCCAAACACATCCTTTACAAGGCCATTGACAACAGATGCTTCAATAGGATCAAGAAGTGTCAAACTGCCAAGGAAATATGGGACAAACTTGATCTTATAGGAGCTGGAGATGAGCAGGAAAGAGATAATAAGCTGACCATAGCTATGAAGAAGTTTGATGACTTCAAACTTCTGCCTGAGGAATGCATAGCAGAAATGCATGCCAGACTTCTGATTCTCACCAATGAGATTTCTGAGCTAGGAAAGGAGCTCACAGTCAAAGAAGTCAACCTGAAGATCCTTAGAGGACTGCCCCCAGTCTGGAAGATGAAAGTAATAGCTGTCCAAGAAAGCAAGGATGTCAAAACTTATCCTACAGAGAAGCTGATCTCAGATCTCAAAGCCTATGAGTTTGAGATGCATGATGAGAAAGAAGAAGTGCCAGATGAGAGGACCACCACTTCCCTCACAGCCAGTACTTCTAAGGTAAAAGATTTTGACCGTTCTACCTTATTATCTGACGAATATATGGCTGCCTTTGCCAGAAAATTCAGGAAATTCATGAAGAAAGATGGAAGGATTCCATCTTTTAGCAGAAAGCCTTTCTAGATGACCAAGTCTTTTGAAAGTAGTGGAGAGCTCCTCTGCTACAACTGCAGACAACCTGGACACTTCAAAACCAACTGTCCACACCCCAGAGTGTCCAAAAGACAAGGACAGGATGGAGAGAAGAAATATGAAGATCATGCCAGAAGAAGGAAGGCATTGATCACTGAACAAGCTGAGAAAGATCCCCTTTCTGAGACAGAATCTAGTTCTGATTTAGACTCAGATGAGGCCTTCTGTTGCCTTGATGCTGACACAGAAGACCTATGCCTCATGGCACAATCAGATGATGAGGTATTCTCTACAGCTGATTCTATTTCTTCCTCGGTAGGCATAGCCTTAAATGATGACCCAATGTCATCATTTTGGGAAGAGTTCAGAACTATCCAAGATACTTATTCCTTAATCAAAGAGGAAAACAGTAAGCTTAAAGTTGAAGTCTCTGACTTAAGAAAAGAGACTGAGTGCAAACTTAATCTCTTAACTAAAGAAAGAGATGAACTGAAAGTTGAAAACGTTTCTCTTCTAAATAGAATAAGTGAAATAGAGGACCTTGAAATCAGATATGATAGCCTTTTGAAGATGCAGTTTTCAATAAAGGGTATTGATGATTTTCATAACCTTACTCCTGGTCTTGGATATGTTGAAACAAAGTCTGGTGAGCCTTCTGTAAGGCCTAGCACCCAAGTTGCTAAGGCTGATAAGGTCATAGTGCCACAGACTTTTAGCCCCATCTGTCATGCTAGTACTTCTGGTACTAAGGTTATTCATGAGAAAGTCAGGCCAGAAATCCAAAAGCTAAAGGCCAAACAAAAACAAGTTTTGAAAAACAATGAACCTGGCAGAAAACCGAACTATTCAAAAGGTTTTCAGAAAAATAATAATAAAAGGCAAAACTTCAACAGACACCCTCATGATAACTATGCCAGAAACTACTATCAGAAAGGCAACTATCAAGAGAAAGTTAACTTTAGGCAGAAGAGGTTGTCTGGTCAACCTCAGAAGCCCAAAGCAAAACGCCTCTCTGCTCTTGATAGCATATGGGACTTCTTTCCAACAAAGAAGGCTATGTAGAAATATGCTAACAGAAAGCATGAACCTCACAAGCATCTGCCCAAAGTGAATCATACTGCTGTTTACCATGACTACCAGGTGGACAATGGGTACCAGCCACCAGGGTTTCACCTGATGAGACCAAAGTGGTACCAACTACCAAGACTCCATTACCCCCCAGGACCCAACATCGCTTGGGTACCTAAATCTTCCTTTTGATTTTGCAGGAACTGTGTGCTGGAGCTATCTCAAAACAACAATGGTTTATTGATAGTGGATGCTCCAGGCACATGACAAGTGACGAAAGTTGCCTAACAGAATTCCAGAAAATGAATGGACCTCGAGTCACTTTTGGAGGAAATGACAAAGAAGGTCAAACAAAAGGAAAAGGGAAGCTGATCAAGAACCAGATAATCATTGATGATGTCTCATATGTCAAAGGTCTGAAGTTCAACCTGCCGAGTGCTAGCCAGTTCTGTGACAAAGGCTACACAGTTGAATTCACAAAAGCTTTCTGCTATGTGAAGCATGAGACAACTAAGGAAGTAGTTCTTACAGCAAACAGAAGAAAGAACATCTATGTTGTTGATTGGCAAACTGCAAAGGATGGTGTTTGCCTGATAGCAAAAGGAGATTCAAAGCTAAGCTGGGATTGGCACAAGAAGCTTAGCCACCTGAACTTCAAAACAATCAACAAACTGGCAATAGAACACATTGTAGATGGTCTACTAGACATGTGTACAAGAAGGAGACCATCTGCAGTGTCTGCCAGAAGGGCAAGCAAGTGAAGAATTCATTCAAACCAATTGCAGGAGATCTTTCTACTAGTCCTCTAAATCTTATTTGTGACACCGCACCCGAACGTCCTTGAAAATTCGATTTTAAAATTTAACATTTATGTATTGAATTTCCGATTTGCCAAACAATTGTAAAACGATTAATGTTTTACGTAGTGCATGACTGAATATCGTACTGTTCAAACTCGTATGATAGTGTCGGGTTTGCAAACACTTTTCGGGACTTATTAATAAATAAAAGAGCTCAACATTATCTAAATAAGTGATCGAATGATTAAAGAAGAATACCAATGCCTACAACCCTATCTTTGGCATTTTTGAGCTAAATAATGGGAGTAGGATTTTCCTTCTATAATATCCATCAAGTAAATTATTGGGATGAGCCTACACATATTGGAGATCAATAATGTGATTTAGGAAGTTGACTTGTTCTAAATAAATTAGGATGAGTACAAAAAGACATCTTTTGACAAAGATAAAACAATAGGACCCATTTTCCCCATTTTTGGAAGTATTGGTAGATAATTTGGATCCCAAAATGATTGGGATCAATTGGGAACCACTCCACATGATATTAGTACCTGCAAGACAAATAAAAATGGGTTAGGAAACTTACCTTGGCCGACCACCATGGAGAGGAGCTGCACAAGACTTGATAGGAATCAAATGTTGGGCCACCATCTCTATTTTTCGCACAAAATGGTGTGCTGGTTGTCTCCACTCATTATGGGAGTTATACTCGACCAAACAACGTGTATAAGGTGTCCTTGGATAGCTTTTGAAGTCTATTTTTATAATTGAGTGGTCTCTGTTCGAGAGGAGAGAGTAATCATCCAAAAATCGATCTGGAACGAGCAGTGGTCTGTGAACTCGAGCTGTGAGAGTGCTGAGACTGTTTGGTTGATATCTCGAGTTTTACCAATCCAATTAAGGCGTGTGAGATACCAAAAGAAAGCTCTCAAGACGAGGAATCCGTGAAGGTCTGGTTTGCATCAATCGGAGTAGAGGAAGGCTTCCAAATCGTCCGAGCAGAACGCGACCTCGCAGGAACGGATTTACTCTTCTAAGTGAGTTGTTAATCCCAAAACCTTTCCATTCATTTTCCAATTGATATGAACGATTGGTGGAACTATTGTACACTAATAAAAGTGCATAATATGTCCCCATAAAGTTATTTTATTGATGTAAAGGTTAGATACTAATCTAGAGCAAATCTTGGAAAACTAGGAAACGAGTTAACCGGAAAACACCCATTCTAGGGGCTGTTTTCGTACCAACGATTAAGGGTTGAACTAGCTCTTGAGGAGGCTGTTTAACACCCATTTTATAAGCAAGGAATCAGTTCTCAAGCTTCCTTGGCCGAGGCTTTAGTCATTGGATCGAGAAGGAAAGTTTTAAAGCTCATTTGAGGTGAGGATCGACATCTAGTTGCTTACAACTTGTAGGTTAAGCATGAGATTACCTAAATGCCTAAATAATGTTTTCTATGGATTATGATGATAAATTATTGATGGAATATTGATCTATTTTCCAAAGAATGAAATGGGAAATGATTTGGTAAAGTATTGATGAAAATGGAGTTAAATGAACTATTGTGTGAAATAGACATTTTACTCATGTGTGAATTGTGTAGATACATAAATGATTATTTATGTATTACATTGAATGATTAAGTTGCTGCTACATATCTCTAAATATGTAGGGTTTTACAAATGGAATATATGATGGATAAGAATAATCATAATAGTATTGAAATACTAGTTAATGATTGTTGTAATTGTTGAAGAATTGAATCTAAGGATTTGATTGTAATTGATGAACTTGATTGTGATGCAAGTGACTAAATTGATGTAATGTGATGCTAAGACCATGGTTGGGCAGTCCGTAAGGATGTCCCAAAATAGATTATTGATATTACAATTCTAGGCATAGCGAATGCTTGGGAATTGGGGTCTATGCCAATGTAAGGAGATGTACTTGAGCCGCGCTCATAGAATTGCATTGGGTAGACATGATGGGGTGATTGTTGTGCATGGTGATGTAGTTGAGTTGGACTCAAGAAATGCACGGTGGAGTAGTTAACTTGGGTTAAATAAGGTGCATGGTGATGTAGTCGAGTTGGACTCGAGAATGCAAATATATGTGTTAGGGTTGAACCCTATATATTGTTGTGACTAGGGGTCACGGGGTTTGGGCTACGTTTGATAAACAAACCTTGGGCCTACGGGCCGACTACTTGACTTTATATATAAGGTCAGTATATTTGAAAAACGGGGTAACTTGGGGTTACGGCCTAGATTATATTATCACCCTATTTGAGGGTCTTGTGTTTGAAATACTTGTTGTATATCTATTAGATGCCATCCACATCAGCACTTTATAGCCCTATAGAGTGCTGACCCCTTCGGGGGCGTCCCACCACCATTTTTTCAGGTTGAGGCTAGAGCTTGCTTCCTGTGCTCGTTGCTCGAGAGATCATCTAGGAGGGAAGACTTGGTTCGTGCTTCCTCCATTCGGTTTTTAAACATTAACAAACATGCTCATGAATATTTTACTATAGAGCCTGCGTGCTCATGTTAGCCACGTGTGGCATTTGTTTTCAAACTATGTTTTCCGCTACGTATTCGATTGCTTATTATGTTGTTTATGGATGGCTTGCGTGTGAGTGATATTCTAGACGCCTTGTATAATATGAACGTGTTGGACTGCGGTTGACTATTCATATTGTACGGCGGGTTGTTGACGTGTCCGGGGAGGTCCGGGGCGTGACAATTAAGTTGGTATCAGAGCCTTAGTCCATAAACTTCATAATGAAGTCTCAAAATTCTCTTTTTGGAAAAGATTTTGAAAACCATGAGCATAGAAGTTTTGTACTTGGAGGGCTTTTGGTACTTGGGTTGCAAGGTCTCTAATTGTTAAGATGGTACCCTTAGCAATTGGTATGGCGGTGACTCGAGCCAAAATGTGTCTTAAGTACCTATCCGTCAATTGACATTTGATACGAGTCTAACGACTCTTTCCAAATTTCTTTCAGAAATGGACCGTGGTGGCAGGATTACTAGGAGAAACCCGACGGGCCGTGTACCAGTGGAGACTGGACAGGGCAGTCGAAGGACCTCTAGGGCATCTAGAGGAGCTGGCCGTGGAGGCCGATCACAGACCGTGAGTGACGGTCATGTTGACACAGAAAGTGAAACCTACTGGTCCTATGAGGACTCGACTTACCAACCGGGGACCGAGCCGGTTGAGACCCCTTACGAAGGGGATGACGATGATGTAAGTGATGAAGAGGGGGAGAATGACTCCCTAGCAAGAATCGAGGCGCTGCTCCAACAATATCAGCGGGAGCGCGAAGAAAGGAGGGAACGCCGAAGGCGCCGGGGAGGGCGAACTTCGGGTGGGGCTTCAAGAGGAAGGAGCCATGGCGATTCTCGGGCCCACATTGAGCCACATGGGGGCCGGGGTGATGGGGGTCCAATCATAAGGATCTCAAAATATCTTAAAGAGGCTAGGGACTTGGGGTGCAAACCCTTCAACGGCGCAGGCGACATCTCGGTCGCCGCAGAATGGATCAAGAGGTTGAACGAGGCAGCCGTTGATATGCAACTCACCCCCGAATTTAAACTAAGGGTGGCGGTGAGATTGCTTGAAGGGATGACATCCACATGGTGGGATGGAGCCAAGGGAAAGTATGGCAATACCGTGACTTGGGAGAATTTCCGACAGGAATTCTTTGCCCAATACTATTCAGATTTTGAAGTGAACGCTAAAAGGAGAGAGTATACCCTCCTGACCCAAGGTGGCAAAATGACGGTGAGGCAACTTGAACACAAATTTAGGGAGCTCGCGGAGTTCATACCGGAGTATGTGTGTGACGAGAACCGGATGGTAAATCACTTCTGGGATGCCTTAGACCTGGAGGTGCGTGAGAGGGCAACTCAGTTGCCTAACATGACCTTTAGCCAAGTGGTCGAGCAAGGGTTGAAAGGAGAGAAAGAATGGGAAGAGAGAAAGTTGAAAAACGCCGAAGAGGCGAAGAAGAGAAAGTGGGAGAACCATGGACCTCAAGGTCCTAGCAAAAAGGGGAACCATGGGGGAGGGGGATCTTTTCGGACACCCCCACTGCCAACTAGGGGAAGTCAAGGCCCGGGCGGGCAATCACAAGCCTCGGGGGTGACTCGTTGCAAAAATTGCAAGAGAAACCACCTGGGGAAATGTCGTGACCCTCCTAGATGCTACCAATGCGGGAGCACCGGACACATGAAGATGAGTTGCCCACAACTGGGCGGGACGAGGGCATCAGGGCCAAGTAGTGGTAATACCGGGACACGGAATCAAGCCGGGACTTCACAAGCGTCCAGGGGGCAAGGGGGAGCAAGCGCAAGCAATGCGCCGTCCGTGAATCAAGGAAGGACTCAAGCTAGGGTCTACGCGATGACGGAGGCGGATGCTCAAGCTAACCCGGATTCCGTTGCAGGTATTGCCTCTCGTATACTAGTGTTTTATCCTTAATTAGTCCATAAATTGAGGTTACTAATCGCTAGGATCATTGCACAAGGTTTTGGGGTCAACCGGGGAATTTCGGGCAACTTCAGGCGGCTGGAACCCAGGCACGATCGTGCCTAAGGCAGACACGATCGTGCCTCCAAGTCAGTAGCTGCCCAGGAATTTCCCCAGCCCAGGCACGATCGTGCCTAAGGCAGACACGATCGTGCCTACAAGGCAGTAGCTCCCCAGGTGTTTCTCCAAACCAGGCACGATCGTGCCTAAGGCAGACACGATCGTGCCTCCAAGGCAGTAACCCCCAGGGCTTTTTCCTGAGCCAGGCACGATCGTGCCTACCCCAGGCACGCCGTGCCTGGCACCCAGATTGCCGAAATGTGATTTTTTCGCACCGCTTTGCGACGTTAAGACCTTTTCTTGATCCCTAACATGCGTGTGAACATTGTAACCTCCTATAAATGAGTAGGGAGGGTAGGAAAAATGTCTTACATGGTTCATGAATGTAGGGACACTAAAGATTAATGGGAAGGATGCGCGAATCCTTATCGATACCGGGGCGCAACGTTCATTTGTGAATGAAGCGTTCGCCAAGAGGTTGGGGGTGCAATCCGCACCATTGATGCAAACCTTAGTGGTATCAACACCACTAGGAGATGACGTGGAAAGAACTTGTTATTATCCATCTTGTGGGGTGGAGGTTAATGGTCAAACCTTGACGTGTGACTTCGTACCGCTGGGCATGATTGAATTCGATGCAATCCTAGGGATGGATTGGCTAGAAAGGAACCATGCTAGGGTAGATGGCTACACGAAGGTTCTTGAACTCGAAGGCAATGATGGGGAGACCCTACGCTTCGAGGGCGATCGAGGGAGATCAAATAGCTGTATCATATCCGCCGTGAGAGCGAGAAATATGATGAGAAAGGGATGTCACGCATATCTAGCATACGTGGTTGACAAAACCAAAGAGGAAACGAACATCGATGATGTGAGGGTGGTTTGTAAGTATCCGGATGTCTTCCCTAAAGACCTACCGGGGCTGCCACCTGACAGGGAGATTGAATTTGTGATCGAGGTCGAGCCTGGTACGAAACCAATCTCCATACCGCCATACCGTATGGCACCCGCTGAACTTAACGAGTTGAAAACCCAATTGCAAGAGCTTTTGGATAACGGTTTCATTAGACCAAGCCACTCCCCGTGGGGAGCACCAGTTCTTTTTGTGAAAAAGAAAGATGGGACACTTCGAATGTGTATTGACTATCGTCAACTGAACAAGGTCACAATCAAGAATAGGTATCCTTTGCCTAGAATTGATGACTTGTTTGACCAACTACGAGGGGCAACCGTGTTTTCAAAGATTGATTTGAGGTCGGGTTACCATCAATTGAAGATTAAGGAAGACGACATACCAAAGAGTGCTTTCCGCACAAGGTATGGGCATTTTGAGTTCCTTGTTATGTCGTTTGGGTTAACAAACGCCCCAGCGGCATTCATGGACTTGATGAACCGAGTATTCCATAAATACTTGGATCGATTCGTGATTGTGTTCATAGATGACATTTTGATTTACTCAAAGAGTGAGGAAGAGCATGAAGAGCACTTGATACTTGTTCTTGAGACACTACGGGAGAAGCAACTTTATGCCAAATTTTCTAAATGTGAATTTTGGCTAAAGGAAATTGGCTTTCTCGGGCATGTGGTTTCGGGATCGGGAATTGCTGTTGATAATAAGAAGATAGAGGCCATTACCGAATGGGAGAGACCAAAGAATGTCAAGGAAATTCGTAGTTTCCTTGGATTGGCAGGCTATTACAGAAAGTTCGTGGAAAAGTTCTCTGTTTTGGCGTCGCCGTTGACGAAGCTCACTCGAAAGGGAGCTAAGTTTATATGGGATGACAAATGTGAGAAAGGATTCATCGAACTGAAGAAGAGATTGACCGAGGCACCGGTACTTGCATTACCCAAACAGGGTGTGGGGTACGATGTCTATAGTGACGCGAGCATCCAAGGGTTTGGGTGTGTGTTGATGCAGGAAGGGAGGGAAATTGCCTATGCTTCACGACAGTTGAAGAAGCATGAAGTAAATTATCCTACCCATGATCTAGAGCTGGGAGCGGTGGTGTTTGCACTGAAGATTTGGAGACATTATCTCTACGGAGAGACATGTCACATATATACCGATCATAAGAGCTTGAAGTACGTGTTTACTCAGAAAGAGTTAAACATGAGACAGAGACGGTGGATGGAGTTGATAAAGGACTACCATCTAGTTATTGAGTACCATCCAGGTAAGGCAAACGTTGTAGCAGATGCCCTCAGCCGGAAGAGTTCGTCTGGGGCATTGTTGACTAGTTTGAGGGCACTGAGGGCCCAATTGGAGGTATCTAGCGACGGTGCCTTATTGGCACGGTTCGAAGTGAGACCGGCTCTACTTGATGAGATCAAGAAGGGTCAAGAGAAGGACACAGAACTTATGAAGGTCCGGGAACGCATGCAAGCGGGACCGGTGGAGGATTTCAGGGAAAGAGATGACGGTCTCTTGTTATTTCGTGACCGAGTGTGTGTACCGTCAGATGAGGAGCTCCGAAAGTCCATCTTAGAGGAGGCTCATTCATCGGCTTATGCCATGCACCCGGGGGGCACGAAAATGTACCGTGACTTGAAAGAAAGTTACTGGTGGTCTGGAATGAAGAGGGAAATAGCCGAATACATTAGTCGATGCCTTACTTGTCAACAAGTTAAGGCGGAACATCAGCATCCAGCAGGCTTATTGCAGCCACTTTCCATTCCTGAATGGAAGTGGGAACACGTGACTATGGATTTCGTGGTAGGTTTACCACGGACAATCAGGAACTATGATGCAGTTTGGGTCGTTGTGGATAGGCTCACAAAGAGTGCACACTTCTTGCCTATCAACACTACCTACCCACTTGAGAGGTTAGCCAAATTGTATATGGATGAGATCGTGAGGCTGCATGGGGTCCCAGTGACCATTGTATCCGATAGAGACCCACGATTCACATCACGTTTTTGGCCGAAATTTCAGGAGTCTATGGGAACGAGGTTGAAGTTCAGTACTGCTTTCCACCCACAGACGGATGGACTGTCTGAAAGAGTCATACAGATCTTGGAAGACATGCTGAGGGCTTGTGCATTGGAGTTCCAAGGAAGTTGGGACAACCACTTAGCACTTGTGGAGTTTGCCTATAACAACAGTTATCAGGCCAGCATCGGCATGCCTCCATACGAGGCATTGTATGGGAGGAGGTGTCGTACACCGTTATGCTGGGACGAGGTTGGCATGGCCAAACTCGAGGGTACTGAGTTGGTTGAGGTCACCAAATCAAAGGTGAAATTGATTCGAGAGAGACTCAAAGCGGCTCAGGATAGGCAAAAGAGTTATGCAGATAAGCGTCGAAGAACCTTAGAGTTTAAGGTTGATGACGAGGTATTCTTGAAAGTTTCTCCTTGGAAAGGAATCATTCGATTTCAAACCCGAGTGAAGCTTAACCCACGGTACATAGGTCCATTCAGAATTATAGAGAGGATTGGGGCCGTTGCATATCGTCTACAGTTGACTCCTGAGTTAGAGAAGATACATAATGTGTTTCATGTATCCATGCTTAAGAAGTATGTGCATGATCCCTCTCACGTATTGGAGAAGCCACCTGTAGAGGTACGTGAGGATTTGAACTACGCTGTTCAACCTATCAAGGTCACCGATAGAAAGGTGAAGAAACTGAGGAGCAAGGAAGTCCCAATGGTTAAAGTCCTGTGGAAGAGCGATCGGGTCGAGGAAGAGACATGGGAAACAGAGGCTTTGATGAGGAAGCAGTATGCTTTCCTATTCGAGTAGAGCTGTGAATTTCGGGGACGAAATTCCTGTTAAGGGGGGGGGGGTGAACTTGTGACACCGCACCCGAACGTCCTTGAAAATTCGATTTTAAAATTTAACATTTATGTATTGAATTTCCGATTTGCCAAACAATTGTAAAACGATTAATGTTTTACGTAGTGCATGACTGAATATCGTACTGTTCAAACTCGTATGATAGTGTCGGGTTTGCAAACACTTTTCGGGACTTATTAATAAATAAAAGAGCTCAACATTATCTAAATAAGTGATCGAATGATTAAAGAAGAATACCAATGCCTACAACCCTATCTTTGGCATTTTTGAGCTAAATAATGGGAGTAGGATTTTCCTTCTATAATATCCATCAAGTAAATTATTGGGATGAGCCTACACATATTGGAGATCAATAATGTGATTTAGGAAGTTGACTTGTTCTAAATAAATTAGGATGAGTACAAAAAGACATCTTTTGACAAAGATAAAACAATAGGACCCATTTTCCCCATTTTTGGAAGTATTGGTAGATAATTTGGATCCCAAAATGATTGGGATCAATTGGGAACCACTCCACATGATATTAGTACCTGCAAGACAAATAAAAATGGGTTAGGAAACTTACCTTGGCCGACCACCATGGAGAGGAGCTGCACAAGACTTGATAGGAATCAAATGTTGGGCCACCATCTCTATTTTTCGCACAAAATGGTGTGCTGGTTGTCTCCACTCATTATGGGAGTTATACTCGACCAAACAACGTGTATAAGGTGTCCTTGGATAGCTTTTGAAGTCTATTTTTATAATTGAGTGGTCTCTGTTCGAGAGGAGAGAGTAATCATCCAAAAATCGATCTGGAACGAGCAGTGGTCTGTGAACTCGAGCTGTGAGAGTGCTGAGACTGTTTGGTTGATATCTCGAGTTTTACCAATCCAATTAAGGCGTGTGAGATACCAAAAGAAAGCTCTCAAGACGAGGAATCCGTGAAGGTCTGGTTTGCATCAATCGGAGTAGAGGAAGGCTTCCAAATCGTCCGAGCAGAACGCGACCTCGCAAGAACGGATTTACTCTTCTAAGTGAGTTGTTAATCCCAAAACCTTTCCATTCATTTTCCAAATGATATGAACGATTGGTGGAACTATTGTACACTAATAAAAGTGCATAATATGTCCCCATAAAGTTATTTTATTGATGTAAAGGTTAGATACTAATCTAGAGCAAATCTTGGAAAACTAGGAAACGAGTTAACCGGAAAACACCCATTCTAGGGGCTGTTTTCGTACCAACGATTAAGGGTTGAACTAGCTCTTGAGGAGGCTGTTTAACACCCATTTTCTAAGCAAGGAATCAGTTCTCAAGCTTCCTTGGCCGAGGCTTTAGTCATTGGATCGAGAAGGAAAGTTTTAAAGCTCATTTGAGGTGAGGATCGACATCTAGTTGCTTACAACTTGTAGGTTAAGCATGAGATTACCTAAATGCCTAAATAATGTTTTCTATGGATTATGATGATAAATTATTGATGGAATATTGATCTATTTTCCAAAGAATGAAATGAGAAATGATTTGGTAAAGTATTGATGAAAATGGAGTTAAATGAACTATTGTGTGAAATAGACATTTTACTCATGTGTGAATTGTGTAGATACATAAATGATTATTTATGTATTACATTGAATGATTAAGTTGCTGCTACATATCTCTAAATATGTAGGGTTTTACAAATGGAATATATGATGGATAAGAATAATCATAATAGTATTGAAATACTAGTTAATGATTGTTGTAATTGTTGAAGAATTGAATCTAAGGATTTGATTGTAATTGATGAACTTGATTGTGATGCAAGTGACTAAATTGATGTAATGTGATGCTAAGACCATGGTTGGGCAGTCCGTAAGGATGTCCCAAAATAGATTATTGATATTACAATTCTAGGCATAGCGAATGCTTGGGAATTGGGGTCTATGCCAATGTAAGGAGATGTACTTGAGCCGCGCTCATAGAATTGCATTGGGTAGACATGATGGGGTGATTGTTGTGCATGGTGATGTAGTTGAGTTGGACTCAAGAAATGCACGGTGGAGTAGTTAACTTGGGTTAAATAAGGTGCATGGTGATGTAGTCGAGTTGGACTCGAGAATGCAAATATATGTGTTAGGGTTGAACCCTATATATTGTTGTGACTAGGGGTCACGGGGTTTGGGCTACGTTTGATAAACAAACCTTGGGCCTACGGGCCGACTACTTGACTTTATATATAAGGTCAGTATATTTTAAAAACGGGGTAACTTGGGGTTACGGCCTAGATTATATTATCACCCTATTTGAGGGTCTTGTGTTTGAAATACTTGTTGTATATCTATTAGATGCCATCCACACCAGCACTTTATAGCCCTATAGAGTGCTGACCCCTTCGGGGGCGTCCCACCACCATTTTTTCAGGTTGAGGCTAGAGCTTGCTTCCTGTGCTCGTTGCTCGAGAGATCATCTAGGAGGGAAGACTTGGTTCGTGCTTCCTCCATTCGGTTTTTAAACATTAACAAACATGCTCATGAATATTTTACTATAGAGCCTGCGTGCTCATGTTAGCCACGTGTGGCATTTGTTTTCAAACTATGTTTTCCGCTACGTATTCGATTGCTTATTATGTTGTTTATGGATGGCTTGCGTGTGAGTGATATTCTAGACGCCTTGTATAATATGAACGTGTTGGACTGCGGTTGACTATTCATATTGTACGGCGGGTTGTTGACGTGTCCGGGGAGGTCCGGGGCGTGACAATTTGGACCAGTTGAAACTCCAAGTGTTGGTGGAAAAAGATATACACTAGTCATGGTTGATGACTTTTCAATATACACATGAATAGTGTTCTTGACAAAGAAAGATGAAACTCTTCAAAAGTTGCCATCTCTGTTGAAGCAACTCCAGACTGAAAAGAATATGAAAGTCAGAACCATTAGATCTGACAGAGGAACTGAGTTTGTTAACAAAGTAATCAAGGACTTCTGTGATCAAAATGGGACATTTCATCAACTCTCTGCTGCCAGAACACCTCAACGGAATGGTGTTGCAAAAAGAAGGAACAGAACACTGAAGGAAGCTGCAAGGACCATGATTGCTGAATCAGGATTACCAATGAGATACTGGGCTGAAGCAATCAACACTGCATGCTACACCCAGAACAGAAGCATGATCCACAAGAATCATCAGAAGACCCCCTATGAACTATGGAAAGGAAACCCAACATCAGCTACTTTCACATATTTGGATGCAAATGCTACATTCTCAACAATGGAAAGGAGCATCTAAAGGTCTTCCAAGAGAAAGCTGATTGACGTGCACTTTGTCGTTGTGTGCAATCAAAATAAATACAATACAACAAATATACGTAGTATATATTGAAGTAAGGTTCGTATCCGCAGGAAACACGTTCACTAACTTGGACTTTTTGTTTTCCATTGAGTCTATGCTTCCTTTTTATTGTGCATAACTCCTTAAAAAATTTTGCAAATCTAGGAACACCTTTTATTAAGTTGAGAAGAGGAATATTTACCTCACATTTGGAGAATGTCTCATAGATGTCCTTGTCTTTCTCCACCCTTTTCGTTTCCCTTAGAGCTTCGGGAAATGGTGCTTCCACTTCATGAATAACCGGGGGTGGAGTTGAAATGTGAGCTTCCTCCTCCTCCGGTTGAGCTTTCTCCACAAGCTCTTCTTCCTCTTCCTCGCCAATGTGGCTTTTGGCTTTCTCTTTGGCAATCACCAATTCTTTGTCACTCCTCAATGTAACAGCATGGGCTTGTTGCCTAGGATTCGGCTCCGTTTGAGATGGAAGCTTCGTTGAATCCTTGGCTTCAAGCCTACTCACCGCACTTGAGATTTGGCTCATTTGGTTCTCAAGGTTTTGGATGCTTGATTTTGTCTCATGTTGGAATTGAACCATGTTTTGTTGCATGGTTGAGACATTTGAAGTGAGTGCTCGGATCATGTCTTCAGTGGACATAGTTGAGCCTTGGCCTTGGGGTTTAGAGTATGGTTGTTTATTTGGAGGGAATTGATTTGGTGGAGGGTTATTTTGTTGTGGGTTTCCTTGTGGATTCCCATAACGAAGATTGGGATGATCTCTAAACCCGGGATGATAAGTATTGCCATAGGAGTCGTACCTTCTTTGATTTGGGAACCCCAAAGCGTTGACTTGTTCGGGGTTTTCTTCTTGAAGGGTCGGGCATGCATCGGTGGGGTGGCCTTGTTGTGTGCAGATGCCGCATACCTTGACTTCTTGGGTTTTGGAATTAAAAAGAAAATCCTTAACCAAAGAAGTCAAGCCGGCAACTTGACTTTCTAGAGATGATGTTGATTCGGCCGCCATGACTCTTTTTGTTGATGACCGCCCGTTGTGATATCTACAATTTTCGGCCAACTCCGAGATAAGATTCATAGCCTGAGAAGGAGTCTTGTTAACGATTCCTCCTCCACACGCGGCATTAATCATCCGTCTATCATCGTTGCAAAGACCATCATAAAAGTATAAAATGAGGTCTTGCTCCGAATAGCCATGATACGGACAGCTCGCACAAAGTTTCTTGAATCGTTCCCAATATTCATAGAACGATTCATCATCATTTTGCTCCACATTGCTGATTTGCTTTTTGAGTGATGAGGAGACAGAGGCGGGATAGTACCTTTCAAGGAAAGCCTTTTTCATTGCCGCCCATGTGTCTATACTTCCCGAAGGAAGATAGAATAGCCAATCCTTTGCGGTGTCCTTGAGTGAGAATGGGAAAGCCCGCAATTTGATTTGCTCCTCGGTGACTCCATTAGGGCACATGCTTGTGCACACAACATGGAACTCCGAGAGGTGTTTATTCGGATCCTCCCCTCTTAGGCCATGGAAGGATGGCAAAAGATGAATGAGCCCAGATTTTAGCTCAAATGTATTACCCTCGTTGAGTGTAGGGAAGGTAATACATAACGGTTGTTGATTCAAGTTCGGAGCTGTGAGCTCCCTCAAGGTTCTTGTTTCTTGAGCCATAGTGATTGGCTCTTCAGATTCGCTAGAACTGGAGCTAGCGTTTGAGGTTTCCTCCGAGGGTATGTGCGGAATTAAATTTCTCAACCTCTCGAAGGCTTGTTCTATTTCGGGGTTTGCTTGATAAGTGATTTCGTTTATAGAACGATATCGGACCATATACTTCACAAAGCTCAGAAATAGAAAAATAAGAACTCTTTATATTTTTGGTTAATTATTTTTTTTTTTCTTGAAATAGAATAAAAAGAAAAATAATTGCCTTTCCCCGGCAACGGCGCCAAATTTGACGTGCACTTTGTCGTTGTGTGCAATCAAAATAAATACAATACAACAAATATACGTAGTATATTGAAGTAAGGTTCGTATCCGCAGGGAAAGGAATACTTCTCTTCTTATAAACTAATTAATAAAGGGGGGTTTTGATTGAGTGATTTAATTAAAATTGAATACGAAGATGAACGAGTTATGTGGTTTAATTAATGAGAAGAAGACTTGGCTTTGCTTTTATCCACTTAATGAAATGTTCGTCGATCCCGGTTATATCTTTAACTATCTTCCTCTCGAATACTCAATCGAGGAGTATATCCAGTTCATCGAGGGTAGTTATTAATAACGAGAAGCATTCATTAATAAAACTTACTATCGAGTTAATATAGAACAAGCGTCGTATATTAACTTGATAGTAGCAATAAACTTAAGATGAAAACGATTGAGATTGATAACCTCAACACAAGCGGTTTATTGGTTTAATCAATATAATTAATTCCCCTTAGATTATTAACCATGAGATGCATGCATTAATAATCCAAGTTTACTACCATGAAAGAACCGAATTAATAACAAGCGTATTAACCGATTGATTCTGGTAATAATTTATATATAGAACAAGACTAGTTGATACTTTAAGTAATGCTCAATATATTAATATGGAATATGAATAGGAAGTAATTAATATTCAAGGAAGAAGATTAAAGAAAATAACTCACAACTTACAAATCATTAAGCTTCAAAGTAGCAAAACCAAGATAGAAGAGTTTAGCTCCTCATTTGGAGACTAAACATGATGAAAAATATAAAGAAAGAATTTGTCTAAACTGAGCTAAAAAGTATATGTGAATTGGTGTCCTTAAAGTGAAGGAAAGGAGGTGTATTTATAGGCTTTTTGAAGTGCAGGCCGAGTACTCGATCGAGTATGTACATATACTCGATCGAGTATGTGTAGAAACCTGAATTTGGTCAATACTCGATCAATACTCGAGTAGATTTTATATGTATACCCGATCGAGTATGTCGGTGTACTCGATCGGGTATGACAATAGAACGTGGCCAAATCTTTCCTTGCATGTTCATTTGTTCCCGGATCGGATCCTTGAAAATCAGTATTGGTACTCGATCGAGTATAAGGTATACTCGACCGAGTATACCCCAAAATCAGGAGTTTTTCCTTCTTTTTGTCTTCTACTCTTGCACCTTCCTTCACCTTTGATCATTTGATTGATCTTGGACCTGTTTAAGCTCAGAATAAACCTAATCTAAACAAATTACAAGAATTTAACAAACTAAACTATTACACCGAAAGTGTGTAATTTCCGAAATATTAAACAACCAAAACTAACTAAAAACGTAAATAAACACACGGAAATTACAAACGTATCAACTCCCCCACACTTAATTCTTTACTCGTCCTCGAGTAAAGTCAAATGTTTCAAACAGTTTAAGATCATTCCATGAGTTCAAGAAAGAAAGGAACTAAGATCACCAAGAAATAAGAAAATGATTTTACAAAACAACATTTTTTTCTTGGGTTTTATGATCTTCTATGCTCCATCTTCTTGCCTCTTCTTTTTTGCCTTCTCCTCTTTCTCTTCAAGAGATCAAATGAGTTCCTGCACACAACAAATACTTCTCTCATATCTCTCATTTTGCCTAGGAGCCTTTTCAGGTTTTCATCCTAGCATCTCTTTTTGTTTTTCCATCCTTTCCAAACTCACTCAAATTTTTTTTATAAGCCATTTTTCCTTAGATTGCCCATTATTGGGTTTTCAACCTAACTAGCATTTCAATTCTTTTATTTATCCGTTTTTTTTTGTTTACAAAGAGTAAAAGAAATTCATGCATAGTAAAAGGTAGAAAATGAAATTACATACCATGAGTAATCTCCTCCCCCACACTTAGTTGAAGCACTGTCCCTAGTGCCCGCCTTCTTCGCCATAGTAACTGCCCCCAAAGCCGCCTCCATAGCTCCCATCGCCCATGTGAGTATCGCCACCGTCATCCCCGCCATCAAAACCGCCACCCCCGGAGCTCGATCCTCCAAAGTTGCCCCATTGAGTGGGGTCATACCAAGAGGGGGGTGGTGGTGGTTGAGCCATGGTGTGGAATTGGCCTTGATGAGCCATGTAGGAATACATAGGTCCATAGAACCTACGTTGATCTTCTTCATACCTTCGATTATCTTCGGCCCGTTGCTCCTCTAGCCTTTGAAACCCCGCCCTTTGTTCCTCCCGATACTTACCAACTTCATTGGTAACTCTATTAAATCCGTCAAGCAGTTGTTGGAAGTAATCGGGAGGTGGGGAAGTTTGGTTAGGTGCGGGCATGTGGTGATGTGCAACCTCGGGTTCTTGGTACTCGGGTTGAGGCTCTTGGTCGGGTTGGTCTTCGGGGAGATCTTGGGCTTGTGGTTCTTGGAGATGTGGTGGTAGGGCGTGAGGGAATAGGTAGTGGGGCACCTCGAACTCCGGCCTGTAGATGATTTTGGGAGTGTCGGGGTTTGGTAAAAGGAAGTATTGGACCGGTTGGACGTGTATGATCCAGTTGTACATGTGTTTTGGTTGGTCTCCAATGTACACTGTATGAGAAAAAGAGGTGCAGCCTGATCGGCCTAACCAACCTATGTCCATCAAACAATATTCGGGTATAGGAGAGTTATCCGTATACCCGAATTTACCGGCCAAGTGCATAATTACCCCTCCCAAAACAATGGCTCCTTTGGCTACGCTTTCTTTTTTCAGATGTGCCCACATGAGATTGCACAGATTAAAGTCTACGTGACGACGGAATAGGGCCACGGACATCAAACAAACGTCCCCAATTCTAGTGTGATGGTTGTTGGGACGGCCAAGCAAGCAATTGGCTAAGAATTTCAAGAATAACCGGAGGACGGGGTGTTGGACATGACTAATATACATTTGGGAGGAGTTAAAGCTCACTTCCCCGGTCATCTTTGTCCATAGGGAGTGCCCAAAAATGGTGTTATCCGAGATGGCTCTCTCGTAGGGCACCGGGATACCAAAGTGTTCAGCAAATTCGAGTTTCGTTATTGAATAATTTCGGTTAAACAGACGAAACTCGAGTCTATCATCCCTAAAATCCGCCTCATCACTTTCAAACTTTACCGAACTCAAGAATTCGTAGATAATTCGTTCATTAGAATTGTATTTCATATTGAAAATACGGTCCATATCTAATGCATGAAAGAATTTTCTACAACTCTTATAGACTCCTAATTCACGTAGAGCATCATGGCATAGAAAACGGGAAGGTTTTACTTGCCTTTTTGTTGTTGCTAGGAGTCTAGTTCGGTGCTCGGCGTCGGCGGGAATGATGTCTTCAAAGCCCGGGATAGGTGCTATGGTGCTTAAGCTCTCTCCCCTATTCTTCCTTGGTGCCATTTGTGAAGCTTTTGAGCTTAAAGAGCAAAAAATTCGAATGGAGATAGGGTTTTTGGGATTTGGTGGAAGTTTGGGGAAGATGGGATTTATGGGTATAGATATGGAGAGGAGAGTGAGGGGAGTGTTTTGGTGGTGAAAAGGGATGATTTGGTGAAGGATTGGGTGAGATATGGTAGAGAGAAGGTCCAAAAATGGAGTTTTGGGGGAGAGGTGTTCGAAAATTTGGGAGTGTTTGGGGAAGATGAAGTGGGTTGGGGTGTGTTGAGGGTATAAATCGCAGGGGTACCCGATCGAGTATCCCTGTATACCCAATCGGGTACCGGAGGCAGGGGGCAGAAAAGTTTATTTTCCACACATACTCGACCGAGTATGGATATGTACTCGATCGGGTATAGGAGGCAGGGGTTTATTGCTGTTGTTTTTCCACAAATACTCGACCGAGTATGGATATATACTCGATCGGGCCTCAAAGACAGGCTTCCGATGGAGTTGATTTTCCAGGCATACTCGACCGGGTATGTTACAGTACTCGATCGAGTATGCCTGTATCTTTGAAAATTGATCTGCACCTCGATCGAGTATGGAAACTGGGTCCCCCTTTTTTTACCCATACCCGACCGAGTATGGAAGATTACTCGATCGGGTATGTCCCCAGATACACCTTTTTTTTTTTTTTGACACGCACACATAATGAAATAAGCTGGAAAGAAAACATACCTTGCTTGGGTTGCCTCCCAAGAATCGCCTAATTTAACGTCGCGGCACGACGCCATGACATTGTTCATCCTTCATAGATTGGATCGAAGAGATCCATGCATTCAACGCTTTCTTTTGAAAAGCCCTCAAGGAATGGTTTGAGTTGATGTCCGTTAACCTTGAGGATTTTGCCGGTTTCGAGGCTCTTGATTTCAACTGCTCCGTGGGGGTAGACTTTGACCACTTCGAATGGTCCTTCCCATCGTGACCTCAGTTTACCGGGGAAAAGACGAAGGCGTGAGAGAAAGAGAAGGACTTTGTCTCCGATTTGGAAGTCCTTTCTCATTATCATTTTATCATGCCATACCTTTGTCTTTTCCTTGTAGATGGCGGCGTTCTCATAGGACTCAAGTCGGAGTTCCTCTAGTTCTTGGAGTTGTAGCTTCCTTTGTATTCCCGCTTGCTCCATGTCAAGATTGAATGTTTTTACCGCCCAATAAGACTTATGTTCGAGTTCGACCGGGAGATGGCAAGCCTTCCCGAACACAAGTCTATAGGGGGACATTCCAATTGGTGTTTTGAAAGCGGTTCTATATGCCCACAAGGCATCATCCATGCGAAGACTCCAATCTTTACGGTTAGGGTTCACCGTCTTTTGGAGTATAGACTTCAACTCCCTGTTCGAGACTTCGGCTTGGCCGTTTGTTTGCGGGTGGTAGGCGGTGGAGAGTTTGTGGGTGACACCATATTTCTTCAACAAGGCACTCACAGTTTTGTTGTAGAAGTGAGTGCCCCTATCACTTATCAAAATGCGCGGGACTCCAAACCTTGAGAAGATGCGGGCTTTGATGAAATCCGTCACTACTTTGGCATCGTCGGTTTTGGTGGCTTTTGCTTCCACCCATTTCGAAACATAGTCTACTGCCAAAAGAATGTATAGATTTCCATGGGAATTAGGAAAAGGTCCCATGAAGTCTATTCCCCATACATCAAAGATCTCCACATAGAGCATAGGAACTTGTGGCATCTCATGTTTTCGAGAAATGTTGCCCATGCGTTGGCAATTGTCACAAGATTGACAAAAGACATGGGCATCTCGAAATAAGCTTGGCCACCAAAAACCGCATTCAAGTACCTTCATGGCCGTTCGCTTTCCTCCAAAGTGGCCACCACATGCATGTGAGTGACAGAAGGCAAGGATGGACGCTATCTCCGTCTCGGGAATGCACCTTCTAATGACTTGATCTTTGCAATGTTTCCACAAGTATGGCTCATCCCACACGTATTGTTTTGCATCGTGTTGGAGCTTCTCTCTTTGAGCTTTAGAGAAGCTTGGTGGAAACCTTTTTAGAACAAGAAAATTAACAATATGAGCGTACCAAGGGCGAATTTCCTTAAGAGAGAAAAGAGTCTCATCGGGAAATTCCCCCCGTATATCTTCTTTGATATGATCACTTCCTTCATCAAGGACTAAACGGCTCAAGTGATCGGCCACCAAGTTCTCCATGCCTTTCTTGTCTTTGATTTCAACATCAAACTCGCTCAAGAGTAGTATCCACCGAATTAATCTTGGTTTGGCCTCTTTCTTTGTCATTAAGAACCTAAGAGCCGCGTGATCGGTGTAAATGATCACTTTGGTTCCTAGTAAGTATGACCTGAACTTCTCAAGGGCATAAACGACGGCCAACATTTCTTTTTCGGTGGTGGCGTAGTTGCGTTGAGCATCATTGAGAGTGGTGGACGCATAGTAGATCACATGAGATGCCCTTCCCACCTTTTGTCCCAAAACGGCCCCGACCGCATAGTCGCTAGCATCACACATGATCTCAAATGGAAGAGACCAATCGGGTGCTTGAATGATAGGTGCGGTCACGAGTTTCTCCTTCAATGTATTGAAGGCCTTCTTGCATTCCTCGGAGAAGATGAATTCCACCTCCTTTTGCAAAAGAGTGCATAAAGGAGATGCAATCTTTGAGAAATCTTTGATGAATCTCCGGTAGAACCCTGCATATATGTCCAAGGAATGACCGTATCTCCCTAACGGTGGTAGGATAAGGGAGTGATTGGATGACTTCAACTTTGGCCTTGTCAACCTCTATCCCTTTGGATGAGATCACGTGGCCAAGAACAATTCCTTCTTCCACCATGAAGTGGCATTTTTCAGAATTCAAAACAAGGTTTGATTCTAAACAACTTTTGAGTACAAGAGATAAATGATATAAGCATGAATCAAATGAGTCTCCATGGATTGTGAAATCATCCATGAAAACTTCCATAAATAACTCAACATATTCGGAGAATATGATCATCATGCATCTTTGGAAGGTAGCGGGTGCGTTGCAAAGTCCGAATGGCATACGTCGATAGGCAAAAGTGCCAAACGGACAAGTGAATGTTGTCTTTTCTTGATCTTCAGGGGCTATGGGTACTTGAAAGTACCCGGAGTAGCCATCAAGGAAGCAATAGAATTTATGCCCCGCAAGTCTTTCAAGCATTTGGTCAATGAAGGGTAAAGGAAAGAAATCCTTTCTAGTTACCGCGTTGAGGCGACGGTAATCAATACATACCCTCCATCCATTTTGGATTCGGGTGGGCATAAGTTCTCCATGCTTGTTCTCCACCACCGTGACTCCGGTCTTCTTGGGAACAACTTGGGTTGGGCTAACCCATTTGCTATCGGATATGGGGAAGATTATCCCCATTTGGAGGAGCTTGATGACCTCTTTTTTTACCACCTCCATCATAGGTGGGTTCAATCTCCGTTGTGGTTGGCGCACTGGTTTGGCTTCATCTTCCATCAAGATGCGGTGCATGCAAGTAGATGGACTAATGCCTTTGATGTCGGCTATAGTCCATCCGATTGCAAGTTTGTGTTCTTTAAGCACCGCAATCAACTTCTCTTCTTGATCTCCAGTCAATTTGTTTGAGATTATGACCGGCAAGGTTTCTTTTTCTCCCAAAAACACATATTTCAAGTGTTTTGGGAGTGGCTTTATCTCAACATCGGGGGCCTGCACAATGGAAGGTAAAGGCTTTTCCTCGGGGATGGTTAGTGGGAATGCTCTTGACCCCGGTGGCATAAGTGGAAGTTGGAAGTGGTTATCCAACTCCACCATCATGGCTTGTATATTGGGGGTCAAAGCAAGTTCTAAGGAATTTTCCCCGAGGTCTTTTTCAATCACACTTAGTTGTTCATCCTCCCCATTCATTTCAAAAGTATTTTGCACAAGGGGATCTATAATATCAATGGCAAATAGAGAATGATTTTCATTTGGGTATTTCATGGAGTCATAAATATTGAATTCAACTTTATCTCCATCAAATTCCATAGTTAAACATCCGCTAAAAACATCAATTTTAGCTCTAGCGGTCTTTAAAAATGGCCTTCCTAAAAGGATAGGGACCGCATTCTTATCATTTTCCATTTCTAAAACATAAAAGTCGGCGGGAAAGATCAAATTGTCTACCATAACTAGTACGTCTTCGACAATACCTTTAGGGTAGGCATTTGATCTATCCGCAAGTTGAATAACTACTCCGGTTTCATTTAGAGGGCCAAGTTCAAGTGATTTATACAAAGAGTAAGGGATGACATTAATTGATGCCCCCAAGTCTAACATGGCCTTTGAAAACGTAGTACCTCCCAACTTACAAGGTATAGTGAACATGCCCGGGTCATTGTATTTCTTTGGGAGTTTCTTTTGAAAGACCGCGGAAACACGTTCACTAACTTGGACTTTTTGTTTTCCATTGAGTCTATGCTTCCTTTTTATTGTGCATAACTCCTTAAAAAATTTTGCAAATCTAGGAACACCTTTTATTAAGTTGAGAAGAGGAATATTTACCTCACATTTGGAGAATGTCTCATAGATGTCCTTGTCTTTCTCCACCCTTTTCGTTTCCCTTAGAGCTTCGGGAAATGGTGCTTCCACTTCATGAATAACCGGGGGTGGAGTTGAAATGTGAGCTTCCTCCTCCTCCGGTTGAGCTTTCTCCACAAGCTCTTCTTCCTCTTCCTCGCCAATGTGGCTTTTGGCTTTCTCTTTGGCAATCACCAATTCTTTGCCACTCCTCAATGTAACAGCATGGGCTTGTTGCCTAGGATTCGGCTCCGTTTGAGATGGAAGCTTCGTTGAATCCTTGGCTTCAAGCCTACTCACCGCACTTGAGATTTGGCTCATTTGGTTCTCAAGGTTTTGGATGCTTGATTTTGTCTCATGTTGGAATTGAACCATGTTTTGTTGCATGGTTGAGACATTTGAAGTGAGTGCTCGGATCATGTCTTCAGTGGACATAGTTGAGCCTTGGCCTTGGGGTTTAGAGTATGGTTGTTTATTTGGAGGGAATTGATTTGGTGGAGGGTTATTTTGTTGTGGGTTTCCTTGTGGATTCCCATAACGAAGATTGGGATGATCTCTAAACCCGGGATGATAAGTATTGCCATAGGAGTCGTACCTTCTTTGATTTGGGAACCCCAAAGCGTTGACTTGTTCGGGGTTTTCTTCTTGAAGGGTCGGGCATGCATCGGTGGGGTGGCCTTGTTGTGTGCAGATGCCGCATACCTTGACTTCTTAGGTTTTGGAATTAAAAAGAAAATCCTTAACCAAAGAAGTCAAGCCGGCAACTTGACTTTCTAGAGATGATGTTGATTCGGCCGCCATGACTCTTTTTGTTGATGACCGCCCGTTGTGATATCTACAATTTTCGGCCAACTCCGAGATAAGATTCATAGCCTGAGAAGGAGTCTTGTTAACGATTCCTCCTCCACACGCGGCATTAATCATCCGTCTATCATCGTTGCAAAGACCATCATAAAAGTATAAAATGAGGTCTTGCTCCGAATAGCCATGATACGGACAGCTCGCACAAAGTTTCTTGAATCGTTCCCAATATTCATAGAACGATTCATCATCATTTTGCTCCACATTGCTGATTTGCTTTTTGAGTGATGAGGAGACAGAGGCGGGATAGTACCTTTCAAGGAAAGCCTTTTTCATTGCCGCCCATGTGTCTATACTTCCCGAAGGAAGATAGAATAGCCAATCCTTTGCGGTGTCCTTGAGTGAGAATGGGAAAGCCCGCAATTTGATTTGCTCCTCGGTGACTCCATTAGGGCACATGCTTGTGCACACAACATGGAACTCCGAGAGGTGTTTATTCGGATCCTCCCCTCTTAGGCCATGGAAGGATGGCAAAAGATGAATGAGCCCAGATTTTAGCTCAAATGTATTACCCTCGTTGAGTGTAGGGAAGGTAATACATAACGGTTGTTGATTCAAGTTCGGAGCTGTGAGCTCCCTCAAGGTTCTTGTTTCTTGAGCCATAGTGATTGGCTCTTCAGATTCGCTAGAACTGGAGCTAGCGTTTGAGGTTTCCTCCGAGGGTATGTGCGGAATTAAATTTCTCAACCTCTCGAAGGCTTGTTCTATTTCGGGGTTTGCTTGATAAGTGATTTCGTTTATAGAACGATATCGGACCATATACTTCACAAAGCTCAGAAATAGAAAAATAAGAACTCTTTATATTTTTGGTTAATTATTTTTTTTTTCTTGAAATAGAATAAAAAGAAAAATAATTGCCTTTCCCCGGCAACGGCGCCAAATTTGACGTGCACTTTGTCGTTGTGTGCAATCAAAATAAATACAATACAACAAATATACGTAGTATATTGAAGTAAGGTTCGTATCCGCAGGGAAAGGAATACTTCTCTTCTTATAAACTAATTAATAAAGGGGGGTTTTGATTGAGTGATTTAATTAAAATTGAATACGAAGATGAACGAGTTATGTGGTTTAATTAATGAGAAGAAGACTTGGCTTTGCTTTTATCCACTTAATGAAATGTTCGTCGATCCCGGTTATATCTTTAACTATCTTCCTCTCGAATACTCAATCGAGGAGTATATCCAGTTCATCGAGGGTAGTTATTAATAACGAGAAGCATTCATTAATAAAACTTACTATCGAGTTAATATAGAACAAGCGTCGTATATTAACTTGATAGTAGCAATAAACTTAAGATGAAAACGATTGAGATTGATAACCTCAACACAAGCGGTTTATTGGTTTAATCAATATAATTAATTCCCCTTAGATTATTAACCATGAGATGCATGCATTAATAATCCAAGTTTACTACCATGAAAGAACCGAATTAATAACAAGCGTATTAACCGATTGATTCTAGTAATAATTTATATATAGAACAAGACTAGTTGATACTTTAAGTAATGCTCAATATATTAATATGGAATATGAATAGGAAGTAATTAATATTCAAGGAAGAAGATTAAAGAAAATAACTCACAACTTACAAATCATTAAGCTTCAAAGTAGCAAAACCAAGATAGAAGAGTTTAGCTCCTCATTTGGAGACTAAACATGATGAAAAATATAAAGAAAGAATTTGTCTAAACTGAGCTAAAAAGTATATGTGAATTGGTGTCCTTAAAGTGAAGGAAAGGAGGTGTATTTATAGGCTTTTTGAAGTGCAGGCCGAGTACTCGATCGAGTATGTGTAGAAACCTGAATTTGGTCAATACTCGATCAATACTCGAGTAGATTTTATATGTATACCCGATCGAGTATGTCGGTGTACTCGATCGGGTATGACAATAGAACGTGGCCAAATCTTTCCTTGCATGTTCATTTGTTCCCGGATCGGATCCTTGAAAATCAGTATTGGTACTCGATCGAGTATAAGGTATACTCGACCGAGTATACCCCAAAATCAGGAGTTTTTCCTTCTTTTTGTCTTCTACTCTTGCACCTTCCTTCACCTTTGATCATTTGATTGATCTTGGACCTGTTTAAGCTCAGAATAAACCTAATCTAAACAAATTACAAGAATTTAACAAACTAAACTATTACACCGAAAGTGTGTAATTTCCGAAATATTAAACAACCAAAACTAACTAAAAACGTAAATAAACACACGGAAATTACAAACGTATCACTGATGAAGGTGTGTTCATAGGCTACTCAAGCATCAACAGAAGAACTCTACATGTTGAAGAATCCATACATGTAAAGTTTGATGACAACACTTCTGTTGAAGAAGCAACAGAAATGCTGGAGAAAACCAATCTAGAAGATAAGACTTCTGAACCAACAAAAGAGGTCACAGTTAACCCAGTGTTTCCAACCCCTTCTGTGAACCCCCTTCTAGTAGACAAGGATGAAGAAGATGATTCAGAGGATGAACAACCAGAGATCCCCGGACATCAATTGACAGAACCTGATCTAACTTGGTTAAGAGATCATCCTCCTAATCAAGTAATTGGTCAAGTCTCTAGTGGAGTTCAAACCAGATCATCTCTACCCAGAAGAGAAGCCATGTTCACCTGCTGCATATCTCAAATGGAACCAATGTGTAGAAGAAGCTTTTGAAGATACTGATTGAATCAATACAATGCAAGAAGAGCTTACTCAATTTGAAAGAAACCAAGTGTGGGAACTTGTTCCTAGACCAAAATACCAGAATGTCATTGGAACCAAATGGGTATTTAAGAACAAAGCAGATGAAGAAGGCAACATTGTAAAGAATAAAGCAAGGCTTGTAGCAAAGGGATACTGCCAAGAAGAAGGCATTGATTTTGATGAAACCTTTACACCTGTTGCAAGACTGGAAGCGATCAGGATATTTCTTGCCTATGCTGCTTACAACAACATCAAGGTCTACCAGATGGATGTCAAGAGTGCTTTTCTGAATGGAGATCATGAAGAAGAAGTCTATGTGGAACAACCACCAGGTTTTGTCATCCCTACTCAATCCTATTGTGTCTACAAGCTTAAAAAGGCCCTTTATGGTCTTAAGCAAGCTTCTAGAGCCTGGTATGACACATTGTCTCTATTCTTAGTAAACCATGGGTTTACCAAAGGAAAGGTTGACAAAACTCTATTTAAAAACTCTGTTGATAATCATATTCTATTAGTACAAATATATGTTGATGACATTATATTTGGAAGTACTAACCCAGTTCTATGCAAGAAGTTCTATCAAGTAATGCAGAGCAAGTTTGAGATGAGCATGATGGGAGAGCTAAGCTATTTCCTTGGTTTGCAAGTCAAACAAGTTCCAGAAGGAACCTTTATCAATCAAGGGAAATATACAAGAGAACTCATCAAGAAGTTTGGACTGGATGAGAAGTCTTCTGTCAAGATTCCCATGAATGCCTCACAAGGCATTGGACCAGATGATGAAGGAAAGGATGTGGATGCAACCCATTATAGAGGAATCATTGGATCTCTTCTCTATCTAACTGCAAGCAGACCAGATATATCATTTGCTGTTGGAATTTGTGCCAGATACCAGTCAAAGCCCAAGGAGAGCCATCTCTGTGCTGCAAAGAAAATCATCAGATATATCAAAGGAAATCCAAATGCAGGTCTATGGTATCCTAAAGGAGGTAACTTTGAACTAATTGGTTACTCTGACTCAGATTTTGCAGGCTGCAGGATGGACTGAAAGAGCACATCTGGTCACTGCCAATTGCTAGGTGGGAGACTTGTCTCCTTGTTTAGCAAGAAACAGAACTCTATTTCAACAAGTACAACTGAAGCTGAATATATTGCTGCCGGAAGCTGTTGTGCTCAATTAATCTAGATGAAGCAACAACTCAAGAATTATGGCATTCATGCAAAGGAGATCAAGCTCCTCTATGAAAACACAAGTGCCATTGCCATCATTCAGAATCCTGTGCTACATTCAAGGACAAAACACATTGAAGTCAGACATCACTTCATCAGAGATCATGTGGAGAAGAAGCACATCTCCATGGAGCATGTACCAACAGAAGACCAGCTAGCAGATATCCTAACCAAACCTCTCTCTGAGGCAAGGTTCAACAAGCTGAGAGAAGATGTTGGTCCCGATTATTGAGGTAACAGTCTAGAGGGGGGGGGGGGTGAATAGACTGTTATGGTTTTTAACTTTTTCAAGCTAAGTACCAAGATTACAGAATAACCTGTTCTTGTTGAGAACAGACTGACAGCGAAGGCCTTCTGGTAGGGATTCTGTAGGGATAGCCTCACAGAGGTGCAAAGGCAGTATTCTGTTAACTCTTAAGAGGTGTTCTGCTGAAAACAGATACCACTTCTATGGAGTTAATCAGTTAGAAATATGAAAGCAATAAGTAAATGACACCAGGGATTTTTATAGTGGTTCAAGGAACAACTCGTTCCTCTAATCCACTGTTCCACTAAGCTTGTAATAAACCAATTACAACGCTCAAGTCCCAGCACTTAAGAAGTTCTCCACGTCTTCTTCAAGTGTAGATGTCTCCTGAGATGCACTTCCTTGCTTCCTTTAAGACTGGTCTTGTTTCACTGAGTCTCCTTGAAGTATCACCACTTCACCACTCAAGCTAATTTAAGACGCCCTTCTTTACAGAAGTTGTCCTGTAAAAAACAGAGTTTTCTCCAACTTGCTTCGTCACAATAGATTTGTAATGAGGTGCTTCAAGTGTTGAAGAACAGTAGGACCTTTGCTCTTTGTTGAAATATGAAGATTATGAAAAAAAAATATTATTCTTCCAATGTAAGCTTTTCTTGTTGATGGAGATGGAGTTTTAATCTCAAGATAGCTTTTGAATGTTGTAGTGAGAGCAAAAGTTACCTTCGAAGTTCTTCAAAGTGTATCTTTTATACAGAAGTTGTTTTCCCGATGGAGGAGGAGACAACTGCATTGAATGTGCGTACTGTTTGAGTTGACCGGTTGGGCCCGCAAGTTTGGCGGCTTGCTATTTTGGGATGGCCTTCCAGTATTCTCGGTCAATCATCGGCTTTAACTCTTTGGAGTGTAGAGCTCATTTAATGAGCATTAAATGTTGTCCTGTAGCATTTCCGTTGAGTATGAGCTAGCCGTTGAGAGAACCTTCCGTTAAGGTACATCGGCGATGTAGCTTGCAAACTTTCTAAGTGTTTGGTCTTCTGTTGCGGATTTCAGAAGAGCACATCTCAGAGGGCCTTGAGCTCTTATGTCCATCAGTAGTTCAACAGAATACCATGAGCACTTCTGTCATGTAAACAGCCAACAGAGGGCCTGGGAGTCTTCTGTCAGTCGACTATTCTAGAAAGCTTACACTTAGAAAAATTCTAATACAACAACTCTAATGGGGGTACTCTAAAGTTCTAATTAGTCTAGCATCATCAAAATCTAAAAACATTTATTCCTTACAGAAGAACTAGGCATGATGGATGACATCCTCAGAGATTCTTGAAGAAAAGCTACTCTGTTGATAAGCCCTCTGTTACAGCACCCATCTGTATCAGAACCCCTGCTGGAGAGGTATTCTGTTATAGAACCCCTCTGTCATAGAAACCCTGTTGAGGAACCCTTCTGACCCAGAACCCCTCTAATCAGAAAGCATTCAACAGAAGGCTGTGAAGTTAACAACTTGAGATATCCGAAGTTTTGACCTAAGGTCAGTTACCTCTCTACCCTTGGAATAATTAAAGCCTCATAACTCTTACTGCGCCACGCTGTATTTATTACCACGATCCATTAATTGCCACGTTCCATTAATGCAACATTGGGAAACCGCCAAATCTCAAACGCCCCCTAATCCAAAACCATATATACCCTCTGTCTTCGACCTAAATCGCTACTGCTCTCATCTCTCAAGCCTTCAAATCTTCAAAACTCTCAAACCTTCCAAAGTTCTCAGAAATGACTTTCATCAACGTCAATGACCTCGCTCCTGAGGAAATTGAGATCCTTATACACAACATTTACACCGGCATGAACTGTGATTTGTCAGCACTTCCTGAGCTCGCTGCAAATCAAGAAATCATGACCAAGATTATTCGAGGCATGAAAGACTCCCAGTTGGACAAAGTGGTTGGTTACCACTTCTCTTAGTACAACAACAAAGATATTGTTGAGTTCTACCTCAACGCACCTTTGAGGGCGAAACTGTTCGCTCCCATGTCACGGGTGATGATATCATCCTCACTCCGGACACCATCAACGCACTGTTTGGAGTACAGGAGAACCTGGAAGAGGGTGATGAAGGCTTCGTAGTGCTTGATGAAGTTCAATTTCATAACGAAGACTTTGTGAAACTCTGTTGCAGACTAGAAGTTGGTCAAATCACAAAGCTCAACAAGAAGAACATGCTCCTAAGTGACTATGAGAAACTGGTGAACATCTTCCACAAATGTGTTTGGAGTAAAAGCACATCCATAGATGTCCTAACCGTGCAGAATGAAAAGGCTATCTATGCAGTTCTTCATGGGATGAACATCAACTGGGGACAGGTAATTATCAAGTCTCTTGTTGAGTTCATAAAGAAAAAGGACAAGGAAACCAATCTCTTCAACACACCCATGGGCTATGGACTTCTGCTATCGGAGCTATTAGTCAAATCAGGCGTGGGACTGAGAGATCCACTGAAAACTGACTGCTCCAAACTTCTCTTCCTCACCACTTCAAAAGACAGAGAAAGAGCCATTAAGGCAGAGAAGAAACGGTTGAGTAAACTTGAACTTGCAAGAAAAAGAACTCTACAGAAGGCCATCAAGCCTAAAGAAGCTAAACCACAGAAGAAGAAGCAACATAAGGCCCCAGTCGCCTCAAGTGAAACTGAATCTGAGGATGATGTTCCTCTGATAAAGAAGATGACCCAGAAGCCAACTGTTAAGAAGACTTCTCCCAAGAAGATTGTGGCCAAGAAACAAAATCCCAAGAGAAAGAGAAGACCCTCTCCTACACCAGAAGAGTCTACTCCTTCTACCACTCCCTTACACAAGAGGAAGAAATCTATCAAGGCGGTCACCCCTCTTGCTGCATCAGTGTCTGAGAAGGATGCAGAAACTCAGGGGGAACTTGAAGATTCCTCTGCTTCAATACAGCCCAAAAGGAATGCATGGCAAGGAACTAAGATCATTTTCTTTAGTTCTAGTGAATCTTTTGAAGAGATAACACTAGTGAATGCTAATGCTTAAGGGGAATCTGAGATCCCCTCCCCTCCTGGAAACCTGATGCAAGACACTGTGGTTCTACCCACACAAGTACACTGCTCACCTGACGACAGAATACATGAAGATGATGAGATTCAGGGTGATTTCCTCAGAGCACTGAACAGGCAGTTTGCCAGAGTGCTGGAATGGAGGAAATGGAGACTAGGCCCTCTCTCCAATATTCTGAAATATTTTGGATACTACTTTACTGAGGAAAAGGAAGTGTTCAACTGGACTGGCACCAATGACGTAATCAAATGTACAGACATTCCATTCCTAGAGTCTGTTCTAGCAGACAAGAAGAGGAAGTACAAAGGAAAGACCCTCTGGACATCCTCACAAGCTGTAGAGCATGCTGCCACAGAAGTGCCACCACTTACTGAGCAAGAAGTACCAGACTTCGAAGCATGGCTGGTGGAGAAGACCATGCAGGATTCTCTTGATCCTAGAAATCAAGAAAAAGGTCAAGGTGGAGATCCCTCTGATGCGGCTGCAGCTTTTGCTCTACTTATTGCAGAATGGAGAAGAGCTCAGCATACTGATGATGCGGTAATCATAGCTTCACCCCCTCCTCCTCACCCAGTTACTTTTACTCCTCCTACATCACCTATCATTCCCATTCCCCCATCTACCAAAGATCAATCTCCTATTCCCTCACCCCAACAAGAATCCAAATCTCCTTCACATAAATCCTCATCCAAATTACCCTCAGCTCCACAAATTGCCTCATCTAAACCTTCCACACCCTATGCCTCTGCCAATGAATCTCTACATAGGCAAAACACCCACTCTACTACACATTCTAACCAGAAAGCCCCCCATCCAAGAAAACCCAAACCCCCTCTCCCTCAAAGAAGACAACTCCTTCACCCAATAAGTCAACATCCAAAGAACCCTCACCCTGCAAACAGATTACCCCCCACAAATCCAGAACACCATCTCCTCCACCCCCTTCTCCTCATGATCACACTCCTTAAGGAAGCAACTTCTCACATGATCCCAAGACGGTCTCGCCAAGACCTGCTCCTCAAGGCTATTCTGGAGCCTCTGATGCCTATCATCATCCTTCATATGAGCATCATCGGGTAAATATTAAAGGGTTCCCAGGTTACTCATCGGCGGGTTATTCATCTGAATGTGATGAGCCTTTGGAACAGGATGGGTTTCTGTACAGAAATCTCAATATTGCATCATCTAAGAAACAGAAAACCCCTTCCTTATCCCTTCAGAAGTCTTCCTCTTCTGCTAATGAAAATAGCCCCAGAAAACCTACTGCTTGCCGACTTCAAATGCTAGGCTATACAGACGATGTTCCCAATGAAACGTTCAGGGAATTTTTACAAGCCGTTGGAGGTTTTGCAACAAAGGTCAACTCTGACCTCAAGCTCCTGAAGGAATCCCTAAATGAAAGAACCTTTGCACTGACCTCTTTTGTCGAAGGAATCCAGAGGACTCTACATTCTGTTCAAGACTACCTCTCTGCTCAAGACAAGGTCATCTCTTCTGTCGCAACCTCTGTTGATCAGTTGAAGATATCTAATGCAAAACAGACAGAGCAGCTCAATAGAATTGTGGCCCTCTGCTCTGTAAACAAGAAGTCAGCTGACAGCTTTCTCCAAGTAGACAAAGATAGGTACACCAAGCTGATTCAACTAGAAAGCCACACGCAGACCATAGTCAATGATGTTGAAAAACAGAAGAAGCTACTAAGCTCTCTGGCTGAGGTTACAACGGTTATTCCAACTGCTATTGAGGATCTTGGCAGATCACATGCCACAGATTTTCAGCAAATTAGCCTCCTCCTTCAAGATCTTCATGATGCCAAAAAGGGGGAAGAAGACCCTCATTCTAACAAGCTTCAACTGACCAGAACATCAGCTCATGGGTCCCTGCCTGTTGATCCTACACCTTACTTGGATGCACACATCCAAAAGAAAAGAGCTGCAGGTATACCAAGACCCAACTCTCCTTGCAAAACGAATACCAAGAAACAGAAAGCCCCAACCTTTGAGGAATGGAGAATGGATGGAGCACAAAAGATCTCCAGAGAAATGTTCGAAGAAATGAGAAAGAAGATGACTCCCAAACAACAAGAAAATCTCTACATGGATTCATCTGGTTGCATAAGAATCAGGCATGGAGGCTCCTTTGAAAAAGCTGAATACTGGTATAACAGAAAGGTACTTGTAGGGAAGACTGTTGAAGAAGCCATCTTGCACTATCTTAATTGCAAACTTGCTCCCAGATGGGCATCTTGCCAAGAAGGTGGAAATCTAGAGATCATCAGAGAAAGAGTGAATGAAGAACTTCGGTCTAGTGATGCAGCAAGAGCTCTAAGGGAAAATATGTAATTTATTTCCCTTTGCTTAATCACTCCTGAATAAAATTCTCTTCTGCTGATTTTTTTTTTCTAACCTTGTTTGAATTGTTAAGTTTTCTGTATGTTCTTTGTACTTACTCTTGTCTAACTCTTACTACTTTCTATGCTAAGCTGCCCACCAAAAATAAAATTTTGAAGAAATTAATTTGATTATTTTTGTTGGTGAAAGGCACTTCTCTGAAAGTAGAATAAGGGTTTTGACATCATCAAAAAGGGGGAAATTGTAAGGAATAAATATTTTTAGATTTTGATGATGCTAGAATAATTGGAACATTAGAGTACCCCCATTAGAATTGATGTATTAGAATTTTTCTAAGTGTAAGCATTCTAGAGTAGTCGACTGACAGAAGAGCTACAGGCCCTCTGTTGGCTGTTTTCCTGACATAAGCGCTCCTTCCCCTCTATTGGACGTATACTGGACAGAAGTGCTCAAGACCCTCTGAAATCTGCTCCTTTGGACTCGGCAACAGAAGTCCTCACACTTATCAAATTCTCACACAAGTTTAGCCGGCTACCTTAATGGAAGATTCTCGCAACGGCTAGCTCACACTCAACGGAAATGCTACAGGACAACATTTATTGCTCATTTAATGAGCTCTACACTCTGAAGAGTTAAAGCTGATGATTGACCGAGATTTATGGAAAACATATCCCAAAATAGCAAGCCGCCAAACTTGCCGGCCCAAACCGGTCAACTCAACAGTACGCGCATTCAATGTAGTTGTCTCCTCCTCTTACGGGAAGACAACCCTAGTATAAAAGATACATGATGAAAAACAATCGAACAACTTTTGCTCACTCTACAACATTCAAAAGCTATCTTGAAGATTCAAACTCCATCTCCATCAACAAGAAAAGCTTACGTTGGAAAGATAGTATTTTCTTATAATCTTCATATTCCAACAAGAGCAAAGTTCCTACAGTTCTTCAACAACTTCAAGCACTTCATTTACAAACCTTTTGTGACGAAGCAAGTTGGAGAAAAACTCTGTTTTTCTACAAAACATCTTCTGCAAAGAAGGGCATCTTAAAGTAGCTGGAGTAGTGAAGTGGTGATACTTCAAGGAGACTCAGTGAAAAAAGACCAGTCCTAAAGGAAGCAAGGAAGTGCATCCCAGGAAACATCTACACTTGAAGAAGACGTGGAGAGCTTCTTAAGTGATAGGACTAAGGCTTTGTAATCGTTTACTTCAAAGCTTAGTGGAACAGTGGACTAGAGGAACGAGTTGTTCCTTGAACCACTATAAAAATCCCTGGTGTCATTTACTTACTGCTTTCCTTTTTTAAACTGATTAACTCCACAGAAGTGGTATCTGTGTTCAGCAGAACACCTCTTATGAGTTAACAGAAGGCCTAGTGCCTTTGCATCTCTGTGAGGCTATCCCGACAAAACCCCTACCAAAAGACCTCCGCTGCCAGTCTGTTCAACAGAATAGGCTATTCTGTTAACCTTGGTACTTAGCTTGAAAAAGTTAAAAACCATAACAGTCTATTCACCCCCCCTCTAGACTGTTACCTCAATAACCGGGACCAACAATACGTGCTACTCCCACCATTTGTCTGATTGTCTCATTCCTCACGCGGTCCTTTCTAGTATGCCCACACATCCAACGCAGCATGCGCATCTCTGCCACACTCATCTTTTGAATGTGACATTGTTTCACCGCCCAACACTCCGTGCCATACAGTAATGCAGGCCTAATTGCTGTCCTATAAAATTTACCCTTCAGTCTAGTCGGCGTACCTCGATCGTATAGAAATCCTGACGCACTCTTCCACTTCATCCACCCTGTTCTGATTCTATGGGATACATCTCCATCTAACTCACCGTCCTTCTGAATTATGGAGCCCAAGTAGCGGAACATATCGCTGACCGGTATCTCCTTACCATCTAAAGTAATTCCGCTATTAACACTGCTTCTACCTCCACCAAACTTGCACTCCATGTACTCTGTCTTGCTCCTACTTAGTCTGAAACCCTTGTTCTCCAATGTTTGTCGCCATACTTCCAACTTTGCTTTAACCCCTGATTGCGTCTCATCAATCAATACAATATCGTCGGCAAACATCATGCACCACGGTATATCGTCTTGAATTGGCTTTTTAAGTTCATCCATGACTATGGAAAATAAAAAAGGGCTCAGAGTCGATCCTTGGTGCACTCTAATAGTAATAGAGAACTCCGCAGTTCTCCCTACACTAGTACGGACATTTGTAGTACAATCCTCATACATATCCATGATGATGCTGATATACTTGCGTGAAATGCCTTTTCTAGTTAAGGCCCACCAAAGAACTTCTTGAGGTACCCTATCATATGCCTTTTCTAAGTCAATGAACACTAAATGCAAATTCTTGTGAGCGTCTCTATACTTCTCCATAAGTTGCCGAAGAAGGTAAATAACCTCAGTTGTTGAGCGACCAGGCATAAAACCGAATTGATTCTTTGAAATCTTCACCGTTCTTCGAAGTCTTTGCTCAATCACTCGATCCCAAAGTTTCATGGTATGACTCATAAGCGTAATCCCTCGATAGTTCGCACATTCTTGTACATCACCTTTATTCTTAAATAAGGGAATAAGAGTACTATTTCTCCAACTAGTTGGCATCTTGTTATTTCTCCAAATCTTGTTGAAGAAATTTGTTAACCACCCGATGCGTCTCTCTCCCAAACTTCTCCAAGCCTCGTTCGGTATGCCATCTGGACCCACTGCTTTCTTCCGCCCCATCTTCCTTAGAGCCTCTTTAACTTCCGTTGGTTGGATCCTTCTCACAAAATCACGATTTACCATACAATCTGGTATGGTCAAATCACCGATATCTTGCACTTTGTTCCCGTTGAACAATGTATCAAAGTATGACCTCCACCTCTCTTTTATCTCTCTGTCCTCCATTAATATCCTTTGATCGACATCCTTCACACACTTAACTTTTCTGATATCTTGAGTCCTGCAATCACAAAGACGAGCAAGTCTATAGATATCTTGTTCTCCTTCCTTAGAGTCCAATTTTTCATACAACTCCTTGTTCACTTTCCCTTGTGCTTCCTTTACGGCTTTCTTTGCTTGTCTTCTATCCTCCTTGTATGCTTCTATGTTCTCATCACTCCGACTTGTCCCCAGCTTTGTGTAGCAATCACTTTTGTTCCTTATGGCTTGTTTCACCTTATCATTCCACCAAGACGTGTCCTTTTTGGGTGGCAGACATCCTTTAGATTCTCCAAGTACCTCCTTTGCCACTTTGTTAATGGTCAGCTCCATCGATGACCATGCATCCTCCACATGTGTTCCATTATCAATACGCCATACATCTTCACCGAACATTTAGTGTGTAAAGCTTTGTTGAAGATCCCCTCAAGCCTCCACCACTTTATCTTTGGCTTCACTTGTTGCTTAACTTGTCTTCTATGGTTCTTACCTCGAAAGTCAAGCACAAGCATCCTATGCTGAGTGACAACACTCTCACCTGAGATAACCTTACAATCGGTGTAGCTAATTCTCCAAGTAGTCCGTACTAAGAAGTAGTCAATTTTGGGTACTATTAGCTCCACTTCTATAGGTTACAAGATGAGAGTCTCTTTTCCTAAACCAAGTGTTCATTATAGCCAACTCATACGTCGAGGCAAAATCCAAAATGTTCTTTCCCGCTTCATTTCTAATGCCAAAACCATGTCCGCCATAAATACTCTCAAAGCCATCACGACTCGAGCCCACATGCCCGTTGAGGTCGCCTCCTATGACCAATTTCTCTCCCCTTGGCACTCGTCGCACCACATCTTCAAGATCTTCCCAAAACTGTTGAGATGTAGATGCATCCAATCCCACTTGTGGTGCATAGGCACTTACCACAGACACAATCTCACCCCTTATCACCAATTTAATGCTCATGATGCGATCGTTCTTCCTGAAGACTTCTACCACATCCTCAACATAGTCACGCGCCACAATTATATAATTTATTATTTGATTCTTTCTTATATACTACGCATTATTTAGGTCGTACAATTGATTTTATATTATTTATTTATATTTTTATATGTGTATGTGTACATATATGTATATTTAAAACAAAAACTAGATTAGCTACTTAAATTTTAAGAATGATTGTATTGTTCCAAAATGTTTAAAATTATGAGATGTAAATAAATTAATTAGCTTCCGTCAAAGTTAACGGCAAATTTAACGGAAGGACTCGATTAATATAGATGAAATAGATTGATCGTAAAAATGGATTCTTATGGCGTTGGAAAATGGATTTAAGGGTTTTGAGGTGGAAATGGATTCGCGATTGATCGTACATGGCATTCTGGGTGGAGGATATACGGAAGGAAGATGGAAAAGGCAGTTCGAAGATTTAAGAAGATGGATGGTTAGCAGTAAGCTTTTATTCAGACATATCCCTCGTGATATTAATTGGCCAGCTCACTACCTTTCTAAAATTGTCTCTGATAATCAGGTAATCTTTCACAACATCAGACAACTACCAGGACACATTAGGCGCACCTTAATAGCTGATAAATTAGGATTGAGTTATTTTAGACTTTGCTAGCCGATTTGCTCTGTATTTTTGCTTTATTTTGGGTCAGGTCTAGCCCCCCCAAAGTATAATTTTTCTTGTTCATTCATGTTTTAGTGAAGGTATGCCTTCACTGAGAGGTATTGGTCTGGTCCCCCTCTCTCTTGTACTCTATTCTTATATTAATAAAACACTCGCAAGCGTTCCCCGGCGTTTGCCCCACTGATTTTGGTGGTTTGCCTTCCGGGTTTAAAAAAAAAATATATAGATGAAATAGATTAAAGACTAAAATGATAGATTTAATAGTTCAAGGACCAAAACGATATGCTGATGATAGTTCAGGGACCATTTATGCATTTTACTCTAAAACTTTTTTCCCGAAAAAACTATTTTAATAAGTGAGATCAAATACTTATAGAGTTAATTTGATCCGACCTTATTAACTTTGATATTTCAGACGTAAACGTGAAAACTTTCTTAGTTATTTTTAGTTGACAAATGAAATATGAAGGTAAAAATGTGGTGGGTAAAGTTAGCCCAAATGAGAGAAGTATTAATTATGAATTGAGTAAAGAGTTAAATAAAAGTGATAATGATTTAATATACTCAAATAAATCAATTGAGTAAAGTTTGGAAAGGTGGTTGTAGTATATTTTATTATTAAAATAAAAATAAATACTTTGCAAAGATTTGTTATTCGGAACAACCAAAATATTGTAGGAGCGTTGGTGAGTACTTGATGAGTTACTATTTGCTTTCGGGTTTGTTTTAGAGGGTTTCACCAAAAATGGCTTCTCTCCAAGTATTCGTTATCACGTAGTTATTATTCTCATTAGTTTTTGCGTTCATTAGTGTTGTTTTTGATTGATCTTTAATTAGATTCATACTGACCCTCCATTAATAGCGATGGTGACTTTTCATTGATCTTTAAATGTTTGGTACACATATTATTTGACTGTTTGCTACAAAAAAGACAAAACGAAAAAGAAATAATGACCAAAATAATAGAACCAGCTTATCATTAGACAAAAATAAGACCTCTTTTTGTTTTAGACAAAAAAGAGACTAACTATATCTGAACCGTCAAAAATACCGTCCTATATCTCCCTTGCCTAGTTGCCTCCTTCCTTCTCACATCCAATCTGTTTGTTCGTTGCTTTCCTTCCAGACGTTAGGATCACATGATTCTTGCAAAAAAATTGAGATTTTAGTTGAAAAGTAGGGGATGTTTTTGAAATCTTTTCATTTGAACGTAACCCTTAGGTCCGAATTTCGTGATTAATTTTAAATTCTTGCTACAATTGATGATTAAGATGATATTGTAATACTTTGTGCTGATATATACTACGTAACATTTTAAACCTAATTGTTGCATCAATTTGTGAATAAACTTTAATTTCGGGGAAATTTCTAGAAATAATGAGAAACAATGCCTTGAGTTGATGAAGTGTGTGGTTTGCACTGTATATATATTTGCCTAATTATGAAGGGATGACCCTGAAAAGAAAGGAAAGTGCCGGTGCCTCAACCTCTTCTTGTTCCCATCCGTGTTTCACTTCTCGTGCAAATGAGGAGTGGTACGAGACTCGGGAAATTTGAGGGATGGTATTAGACAAGACAGTTGATCCCATTCTCAATACGACCTTTGAGCTTATGGAGGCATTCATGCGTCTAGGGTGAGCGGTGATGCTCACCTTGACAAGTGCATACTATCCACGGTTGATCCGGGACTCCGGGAGTTTTATGACAACGTAAATAATGACCAAGAGACCGGTTATGTTTTAATTCAAACCTCTGTCAAAGGGATGAACATAACAGTTGACCCAGGCCTTCTCTCCTGGCTTCTCCAAGTCAGTGATCAAGGGTCTACTTTAGAGTACAATCAAAGTGGCATCTTCATTGACGGTGCCTACAATGAAGAGGATGTACGACAACGGTTTGGGCTCACAAGGTACCTCAAGACCAAATACTTACATATCCAGGAATGCCTCGTCATTTGTCTCCCAGGGTTCAATATTGTCCCTGTTGGAGGTATTGGTCCTACAAGGGCCCCCCTTCCACTTTATTTGTTGAGTCTTGCACACTATATTTTACTCTCTCTTGGATATCTTTATTTTGGTATATATCCTGATCAAATATATACCTATTTGAGTGGTTGACTTACCCACTTGGCTGACCCCTTTGTTTGCTGTCCACTGCAACCTCTTTGTCTTGGCTCATACATGTGAACTTCCCTTGTTTGAGCAGCATGTGAGTGTCTTTTGTTTTAACCTCACCCGTGACTTCCTTGGCATCCTATTTGTACCCCTTGCTTCTCCCATTGTGAAGCAGCCTGCGAGAGAGTAACACTTCCAGAGAGCAGAGCTCACTTCTTCTTCCTTCTTTGTGTGAGTGTAGAGAGGTCTTAGTGGAGAGTTGAGATATTGTGTGCTATAGCTTCCTCCTAGAGTGGTGTGTGAGAGTGTGTGTAGATAGACCTGAGCTAGAGACGGAAGTAAACGGTCCTTACAGTGGTATCAGAGCCTGGAACCGCCGTCCGCCGCCGTCCTCCGCCGCCGTCCGCCGCTTCCATCGATTGGAGCTCGCCGTCCAGAGTTTGTTCGTCGTTTCAGCCCATTGTCTATTCTGGAGGAGCCAGACCAGAATCGTCGCACGTCGCAGAGGAGCTGCCGCCGGAGGACCTGAACGTCGCTTGAAGACTCATCGGAAGTTTAGACCGCCATAGCCACCCCTGGAAGTTCAATCGTCACCTGGGAGCTCCACCATCGAAGTCGCTGGGCTGCTTCGCCGTTTTCCGATGGACGCCGGGTTGCTCGTTCACCGACAAAGACGCTGGTGACTCCCTGGTTCGCTTCTGGAACGACGAGGACGAAGCAGAGAGAAATCTCGACAAAGGCGCTGTTCATACGCGCTGGGGACACGACAAATAAGAAAGTTGGACGGGTATTGTATTTGACTTAAAGCTGGACTGCTGACCTGGCTTGGACCGGTGGAGCAGTCTAATTAAGCTCTGGGCTGCTGGGCCTTTCTTCTCTGGGCCGCTGGACCTGGGGAATTACTGGGGCTAAGTTGCTGATTTGTTGGACTGGAGCTGGGAGCTGGGAGCTGGACTGCCGGGCTGAAGCTGTTGGACTTGGACTGCTGGACCGGGTCAACTGGTCAACGCCAGTCAATGCCGGTCAACGACAGTCAACCCTCCAAAAAAAAATCCCAATTTTTTAAAATTTGGGTAGGTAAGGTCGAAACGCTCTCCTAGGGTTTCACGAAGGTAAGTTTCCGATAAACTTCCTATTTATAGCATTCCGGTTTTAATTTTAATTTATTCCCCCTCCCCGCGGGCCGCCGGTTGATTTATCCCGGCCGCCAACCCCCCAGGTACGTTCTAAACCCTCTCCTTTGTGGTTGATTGTTTTAGTTGATTAATTAAATTACTAAGTGTTATTTAATTTAATTTTTATGTGTAGGGGTGGTTTATTGGGTGGTAGGAGTAGAATTAATTAATTTTAATTTTCTGCCCGGAATTGTTTAATTGCCAAAAATATCCATTTTTTTTTGCTATGTGTTGCATGCTGCCCGGGGTGATTAAAGTGAATACTTTATAGCCCGGGTTAGATTATTTTCTGTCATTTCTGTCTGTTTAGCTTTGTGTTCCTTTTGTGGTTGATACCATGGCTGCGAATCAGTATGGTATGCTTCCATTTAATGGAAAAACAGATTTTGATATTTGGAAACAGAAAATTAAGTGTGTTTTAATGCAGCAAAAAGTTTTCAGAGCTGTCACTGCTATTTTCCTTGAATCAGAAGATAAGGCTAAGCAAACTGAAATGAACGAAACTGCTTGTTCTACTATTTACTTGAATCTGTCTGATTATGTGCTTAGGAAAGTGGGTGTTGGGGTATATTACCCCGGCCTACTACTGTTCAGATGCCAAGACACCGTCCAGGTACGGGGCCCGGTCCGCGAGGCTCGTTTAGGCCCCTCGGGCCCATTTGGAGCCATTTAGGCCTACTCGGGCCTGTTTTGGCCCATTAAGGCCTTTACGACCCATTAGCATCAAAGGGTATCATTTCCCTTCTATAAATAGGAAGCTTGGCTTCCAGGTTTAGGGATCCGATTTTTAGGCTCTCCTCTTCCCCATTACTTCTTCTTCCTAATTCTATGTAGAATAGCTCAAGCAAGCTTCATTAATGGAGGTTTTGATATTTGTACTATGTAATTGAGTGATGGGAGGATATTAATGAGAAAGAGCGGGCTTGGACGTTAGCCTAAAAAGTCCCGTGGTTTTCTCCCTTCCCGGGTTTCCACGTAAAAATAGCTAGTTCATACACCTTATATATATTTTTATTTACTTTTATACCGAATTAATCGTCCTTAATATCCGAAGTTTATGTTGGGCTTCCGGATCTACGGGACAAAACCTCAACATTGGTGCCGTCTGTGGGAACAGAATGAAAAGATCATGTTCGTGTAATCGTGTTCTACAAAAATTTGTCATCGAAGATGAGCTGATTCCCGACGAGAAAGGGTGAAATTGGAATTTCAGATCTGCTCCAACGTAGCTAACTCGCCAGTCAACGACGATGGAAGGCACAAAAACAGGGGAAGACCTCCAAACCCATTCGAAAGACTCCAGTAGCTTGGCCATGGCCAAAGTTCATATGTCTTACCCATATCGTGAAGTAAATGTTAAGGCCGAAGCAGGAGGGGCCAAAGAGAATTGCTACTACGTACCTAGAACTACTAATGATTGAGGAAATGAGGAGTGGGACCCGGATATCCACTGACTTGCCTAAAGCCTGACAATTGGGTAAGCCTGACAAGTGATTTGACAGATTAATATTTACCCAAAAGATTAACGCCGCCTTCCCGAACGGGAAGCTCCCCGAACGCGAGAGCAAATGGCTGCAAACGACGGGAATCCCATGCTACCAGTTCACCGTCCAGAACGGGACCCCTACGAATACCCAAAGACTCTGCAATAGTTACACGAAACATCGTTCCTCGCTCCTGTTCGTCCCATGCTCCTCTTGTTAGCTTTTTTACCCAGGGCTGGTCCTGATATAGGGGCAGGATGGGCGGCTGCCCAGGGCCCACCAGAAAGAGGGGCCCGCAAATCATTTAGTAGTATTATGTATATTGAGTTATGTTCACCTAAGACGCGCTTGATCGGGAATTATGTACGGCCAAACCCATTTGAGGTGCTTTGAAATGAAACTGTTTCATGAAAGTTTGTTAGCATATTTTTCATTAAGTGTAGATTATGTCCACATAATTTGAGCTTAAAATTCCATCAGGAAGTCCGTTAAATAAAATATTGAAAAATAGTGCTCTTTATATTTGTTTAAAAAGCGCAATGTTTTTTTGTAATTTATTTACCTAACTTCCCAATTGAATTCAAAACTGAAATTTTGTGCAAATAATCTAATCTTTGTGAAAAACATGCTAACAAAATTTTATCAAAAAAATTGACCAGATCATTTTGTCAGGCGCTTCTGACCAAATCATTTTCTTATACTCTAACACTCCGTCAAAGATACCCCTCAACCCTCATATCCATAGAGTGAGCCACAACAGCACAGCTACGCATGAGATACAATTGAATGACTTTCAACTTTCCTCACAGAAGCCGAAAATTAAAGATGATATTATCATGGACAATTTTCCTTTAAGAATGCCTAAAAATTTGTTTTTGTATGACTTAAGATACCAAGTAGTTTTATTAACAAAAACATTTAGTTGTGTAACGAATTTTATTTTTTATAATGAAACTTTTGTAATATATTCTTACAACATACTACTTATATAATCAGGGGCCTATTTTTGTATTTTGCCCCGGGCCTATAAATTGTCAAGACCGGCTCTGTTTTTACCAGAACGGGAACTCCAAGAACCTGCCTGATTGGCTCGAACAGGAATTCTGACCAGTAGCAACATTGTAACTTGCCCCTGGTAACCCGATTGGAAAAGCCCCATCCCCGAACAGTCTTTGGGGTAGCCGCCCCCAACAGGGTAATCGCTTCTGTTCGGGTGATAACAACAGACGACGAACTGCCGAGGGGGGTGAATCCCTGGCCACCTAATTAATTCTGGCCGGCACCGTCATGAGTAAACAACCGATGAAGGCAGAGTGGCCGTCCGGGTAGGAATTTTCCCATCAGGCAACCCAGCGCACCAAAATCACCCAAGAACACCCAGGGGCTCAAATTTCTACAGACCCCGTTCGGGCAAGTGCTCACAGGACACCCAGATTTTCTGCCATCTTAATTTCGGTAGAGAATCCCGTTCGATCTGCCTCCCTAACCGACACTGGTTCGCGATTTCGAGGGCTCCAGAAGGCATCAGCTAAATAAGCTTAACCGCCCAAGATTCCGCCATCCGGAATCTCCCGAACAGCCACGTCGCACAGTAGCCCGAACGCCGTACATCCTTGGCCGTTGTTCCCTTTCACCGAGGACCCAGTACGTATCCCGGTAAGGAACGCCCGTTCGCGAATCTTCCCACAAGTTCGAACAGGGAATTGCCGATCGGTCCATTATTTGACACCAATGCTAATTGCTAAGGCCTCATGGCTGCAAAAGGGAGAACGTATAGGCCTAGTTGGTTTTGGACTACTAGATGGCATGGGCCGGATGCATATATGAGCGGTCAAATTAGAGCCAATGTGATGGACCATGAAGCCAAAATTATCCTTGTCAAAAGTTAATCTTAATCGGGCCAATCTATTGGCCTGACAGCTGAAATTCAGCCTATCCAGCTAAGTATCACAATTTTCTCACTTGCTAATAAATTTCAAATAGTATTGTTGGGAATAGTTGTCATCACCATTATTTAGTTGTCATCACCATTATTTATCCTGGGTGAAATAAATACCGAGTGAGGCTCGGGAGATAAGTACACCGTCATTTTTAAATTAAATGATTGGGTTAATGGGCCGACCGGCCAACCCACGATCGGCTGTAATGGAGCGATCTGAGTGCCTTGAGGGGCATTACTCCGACGACACATATTAATTGCTATTAGTTGAATAACAATTATTTACCTAGGAATTAAAATTCCCAAGATGAATAGTGTCGAACGGAGCTTTATAAATAAGATCACCAACGTTTTAAATAAATGTTTGGTTTGAATGGCCGATCGGTCCACTCCCGATCGGCCCAAATGATATTGACTAAAGCGTCTCGCAAGGGCATGGCCCGATGACGTATTTTGATTTGAAGACCACTCAAGGTCTCGTTCGGCATTAAATGCCCGAACGGAAACTATACCCAGTACGGGGCGAAGTACGTATTTCGAGAAATAAATCTAGGCCGAAGGTTATTATTACCGCTTCGGCCAGTAATCATGAATGAAAAATTAATAATAAAAAAGAAATGTTACACATGTGTGTGTATATACTTGTATATGTTGTTCGGTCGTTCGGCCGTATTACCATGCTTACTGTGCAGTGAGATTCTAGAGATATTCTCGAACGGGAGGTCATGATGCACGTAGATGTTCATGACGATTCGGCATGAAGCGCGTAGACGTTCATGCCCGGCAACAAGAAAAGAATCATATTTATTCAAAGCCGTTCGGGCTACCCAAACAGGGAGATCATGACGCACAGAGATGTTCATGACGTTCGACGTGACGCGCAGAGACGCTCATGATTGGCAACAAAAAAAAGGGAATATTTACATTTAGAGCCGTTCGACCAGCTCGGACGGGGAGATTGTGAAACGCAGAAATATTCGTGATTCGGACAAAAAAAAAGGACTACAAATGTATAGATGTCACAACACATGAAGGGAAGTCCTATGGACTGTACGATACACGAGCTTTCAGATTACGCTACCTGACTGGCAATCCGGCCTCCGCCATTCGGCACCTAGAGCAACATTATGGGCTGAGGGCGCCTGTAAGACCCTCGGATTTACAGATCGGCCTCCCAGCGCTGACTTTCCTTTCACCACGACCGATCTTCCTGGCTCGGCGTGATGATCATTTGGAAGACCGGCTTCATCTCCGCTCCTCGCGGATGAGGACCGTTGATTATTTGTTTTTGATCGGCCCCCAGTGCCGGCATCTTTACATGGCCACCGACCTTCTGGTACGGTGCCATTATCATATTTGAAGACCGACCTTGTTCCCGCACTGCGCAGATAAGGACCGTTGCTTGTTCCTTTCCGATCAGCCCCCAGTGGTGACCTCATTACATGGCCACCGACCCTCTGGTACGGTGCCATTATCATATTTGAAGACCGGCCTCGTCCCCGCACTGCGCGGATAAGGACCATTACTTTATTTTCAGGTTGGCTTCTCATTGCCGACATCATCATATCATGATCGGCCTGTCGGCACGACGTGTTTATCCTCTTTGAAGAGCGGCCTCGTCCCCGCACTGCGGATGAGGACCGTTGCTTGACTTTCAGCATGGCTACATTTTGTGGACCGCTGCCGCAGTTGCTGCCGCTGTCCTTGAGCAGAGGGCACTCGCAAGACCCTTGGATTTATTGATGTTCCTCATATCATGATCAGCCCCACGGCACGACATTATTTGCTTTGGAGGCATCTTCACATTCCATGAAGTCTCACCTCGATCGATAGATACCACTTGTCTCGATCCATGGGGAGCCATCATCTCAGCACAAAAAAAAACATGAATGTGCAGGTTAACCAAGCCCGGATTCAGCTTGGGAGATGGTGAAGATCTTGAGTAGGACAAACTGAGCGGGCATCCGAAAGCATAGGGTGACCGAGCGGGGGATCGGGACTCTGGTCTTAAAATCTCGCCTTGGCTATGCAGCTCGCACGAACCACGACGAAGTGATTCGTTATGGTGGAACCCGAGCTGTAACCTGGAGGCGAGTCTCCATTTTGGCAGAGGATAAGGAGGTGACCCGAATGGGAGCCTTATTCTCAATGGTCCAGAATGGACATCTCAACCTCCTAATATGGATGACCCCGGACGGTAGAACCGGACGGCATGCATCGGAATTATGGGTTTGGAAGATGGCAGGCATTACACGAATTGTGGAAGTGCCTTGCTACAGGGAAAACACAGATGATAAGGCCTTTTGGAGCCATTTAGGCCTACTCGGGCCTGTTTTGGCCCATTAAGGCCTTTACGGCCCATTAGCATCAAAGGGTATCATTTCCCTTCTATAAATAGGAAGCTTGGCTTCCAGGTTTAGGGATCCGATTTTTAGGCTCTCCTCTTCCCCATTACTTCTTCTTCCTAATTCTATGTAGAATAGCTCAAGCAAGCTTCATTAATGGAGGTTTTGATATTTGTACTATGTAATTGAGTGATGGGAGGATATTAATGAGAAAAAGCGGGCTTGGACGTTAGCCTAAAAAGTCCTGTGGTTTTCTCCCTTCCCGGGTTTCCACGTAAAAATAGCTAGTTCATACACCTTATATATATATATTTTTATTTACTTTTATACCGAATTAATCGTCCTTAATATCCGAAGTTTATGCTGGGCTTCCGGATCTACGGGACAAAACCTCAACAGTGGGTATTCTTGAGTCCGCTAAGGAGTTGTGGGAGAAATTGGATAGTCTCTATACTGATACCTCTTTGCCCGGGAAGTTGTTTTTACTAGAGAAATTCTTTAGGTTTAGGCTTGACCTGGCTAAGGATATAGATGAGAACCTGGATGTGTTTAATAAACTGATACAGAATATCAAACAGGCAGGTGATAAACACATAGATGATTATACTCCCATAGTGTTACTTAATGTCATTCTCGACTCTTATAATGATGTTAAGTCCGCTATTAAGTATGGTAGGGATGAGATTTCGTTAGACATTGTTGTGAATGGGTTAAGGAGTAAGGAATTAGACCTGAAGCATGCTAGGGGTAGTGCTAGTCAGTCCAGGGACTCCAGTGAGGCTATGTTTGTTAGGGGTAGATCTAAGGGTAGATCTAAGAACTCTAAGCAAAATAGTCAAAGTAAGAACCCTAGTCAGCCCGGGAGAAAGAGGAGCAAGTCTAGGAAGAGAGTGTGTTACAATTGTGGTAACACTGGTCATTTCATTAAGGATTGCCCCCACCCTAAGAAGACCGAGCATGCTAGTGTAGCTGTTGATAAATGTGACCTTGATGATATTTTGATGGTTTGTGACCATGTTAACTCTGTGAGAAATCCCCTGTCTGAGCATGAATGGTTGATTGACTCTGGTTGTACCTATCACATGTCCCCCTTTAGAGATTTGTTTTCTACTTATGAATTATGTGATAGTGGCTACGTTTCCTTAGCTGATAATAAGACATGCAATGTGCTTGGTGTTGGTGATATATTGTTAGACCCTAGATTTTGATGAACTGTTTTTGATGATGCCAAAAGCTTTTGTTATCCCCCCTCTATTGTAGCATTATTATAAGAGTCTTTGCTATCCTCTGTAGTAGCATCTTGCAGTTGTCTAGTACTAAGAAAATTATCTAGATGTGTTGTGCTCCTTTTTATATAGTTAACAAATAAATATGACTGGAAAACCATAAAATACAATAAGGCAATATTGTATTGCCTTAAAAGGATATCGTATAAATCCAACCAGTTAAATTTATTTGTTACACACAATAACATCTCGCACAAATAAACTATCTATTTTAACTGGAAAACAAAATGCAATAAGGTAATTTTACCTTAATAGGAGTTGATATCCTACCAGTTAAATATTTAGCTTATCATGTTCGAAATACTAGATAAACCATACACTCAGAAGAAGAGTTCTTGATATTCTATTCACTACAACAAATAACAATGTAAAATCTATATAACAAAAAGAACACACTGGGATTCAAAATGAAATAAGGTAAAGTTGTCTTTATCTTAAAATTGGATATTTAAATCCAACCAGTAAAGTGTTATTTGATATATAGATAAATCAAAGTGAACAAGAATAGTGAACAACTAACTGGAACACAAAATGCAATAAGGTAATAACTTTTACCTTAATAGGATTTGTTATCCTACCAGTTAAGTTGTACACAATACCTGCTAAACTACACAAGTACTTAAAAGTGACAAGAATTCCAATGTACAAACTATGTATCAGATTAAACATACTGGAACTATAAAATGCAATAAGGTAAAAATTATTTACCTTACATGGATATTTAGATCCAACCAGTATAGCTTTAATTTGGTACATAAGTTTAATCATGTCACTTAAAGAAAGAAAGTGATTAGTAAAATAAGTGACAAATTTTACTGTGAAATTTGTACCAAATAAATTGTACTGGAAAGAACAAAATGCAATAAGGTAATCTTATTACCTTAATAGGATATTTCAAAGATCCTACCAGTACAAAATTTATTTGATACAAAATATTCTAAGTCACACATTTTACTACTTCACTACTTAAGCAGGTTCACGCACTCAGCTTCACGAGTATAGTTGCAAGACAAGGCCAAAATGCAAGAGCAGAGAAGACATCAGAATGGGTGAATAGTGAAGAAGTTTCAGAATAGGCATGCAGCGATAAGAAGGCCTAAGGTATGGGTGTTATCTTCGTACAAAGCAAGTGGTCTTCAAAAGACAAATCCTTATCCTGCTCCAACACAAGAAGACGCAAGTACAACACTTTGGACGTCTAGGATTAAATCCTCTTAACCAACGGAGGAGATTAATCTATTGGAGATGCCTATAAAAATAGGCAGAAGCATGAGATCAAAAGCAAGTCATTGAGTTCAAAGCAAGTGGTTCAGTCATTACACTACGCATATCCAGCAAAAGAGAAAGTGCTTGAACACTCTGCTTTGACTCATGCTTCACTAAGCTCTTAGATTAGATCATAAATTGTCATATTTTTAGAGCTTAGATTTTAGTTGGTAGGCCAGAAATTCCTTGTATTTTACAAGTGGTTGTAAACACTTAGGAGAACAGTTGTTCGGATCCTATAGTGTGGTTAGATAGATAGAGTACCTTTTGATCCCCACTGGATCAATCGAGAAAAGTCTTAAGGACTGAGTAACTTTGAGTGGTGTTATACTCATCGTGAAAAACCTTCAATCTAGGCCAGAGTTGTCAAGGCTAGATTGGCACTAATTGTATTGGGCTGAATACTTTAGTGGAAATCCATCTGAAATAGGGTGGGACTGGATGTAGGAGGATTACACCACCTCTGAACCAGGATATATCGTGTGTTGATTTACTTTCATACATGCAGAAGCACACACCAAACACATCTCACTAAAGGATTGTAGTTTGCCAGCAGCATCCTAAGCAGTAGTCTTCATCGACTGTACTGCTTAGCCTACTGCTTAATAACTCACTCTCCTTGAGAGTGTTTTCCACTAGAAGTTATCTTACACTCAGAAGGTGCCTCAGCAGTACCCTGGTCTTCACCCTCCTGCTGAGCCCACTGCCCATCCATATGTGTCTTTCCGAACGCCATAACAAGCCAGAACAAAAAGCCATCCAAGAGTCATCCTGTTCTTAACAGTTGCCTCAGCAGTAACCTGCTCACCAGTCTACTGCCAAGCCTACTTCCTCTTGTAACCAGTCTAAACATCATCTAAACTAGAAAGTTATCTCACACTAAGTATAAAGAGGTTAAAGACTTCCGCTGTGCATCTATTAATCTCTTAAAAGATTATAGATCAACTCATCTAGAGGGAAAACTTCATAAAGTTGAAAAAGATTTAAAAGTCTATTCACCCCCCCCCCTCTAGACTTTTACCTCTATCCGGGACCATCATATATGTCTGAAATTTTCTTGTGGCTCTGTGTTTACCATTAAGAATGTGAGGCATGTCCCTGATTTGTGTCATAACTTGTTATCTGTTGCTGCTTTGGAGAGTAGTGGGTTACAGGGAAAATGGAGGAATGGTTGTATGAAAATCCTGAAGAACTCGCTTGTTTTGTTTAAAGCTGAGAAGGTGAATAACCTTTATGTGTGCCATGCTAAACCTTTTGCTGAGTCTGTGAATGTTGTATGTTCTGATAAGACTTCTTTGTGGCATAATAGGCTAGGACATATGAGCAATAAGGGTTTAGATGTCATGCGTAGGGCTGATTATTTTGGTAAGGACTCTGTGGATTCTGTGCCTTTCTGTGAATCATGTGTGTTAGGCAAGCAGCATAGAGTCAGCTTCCCTCCTTCCTCTTACCCTAATCTGTCTAAGTGTTCTTCTGTGCTTGAATATGTTCATGCCGATGTTTGGGGTCCTGCCAGTGTTCCTACCCACGGGGGTAGGAAATATTTCCTTTCTATCATTGATGATTTCTCTAGGAAGGTGTGGGTTTGCCTTTTAGAACACAAGTCTGATGTGTTTGTGAGGTTTAGGGAGTGGAAAACCCTAGTTGAAAACCAAACTGGCAGGAAGGTTAAAACCCTTAGGACTGATAACGGGTTAGAGTTCTGTAATAAGGAGATGGATAAGCTGTGTGTGGATTGTGGGATAAAAGGGCACAAAACTGTGCCTTATACTCCCCAACAGAATGGGATAGCAGAGAGAATGAATAGGTCTCTGTTGGATAAGGTTAGAAGCATGTTAGCTACCTCTGGTTTGTCTAAGAAATTCTGGGGTGAAGCAGTTACTACTACTACCTATTTGGTTAATAGGTCCCCGTCTGTCCCTCTTGGTGGTAAGTGTCCTGAAGCCGTCTTTACCGGTAAGCCTCTTGATCTGTCTAACCTTCGGGTGTTTGGTTGTGCAGCGTATGCACATCAACAGGGTGACAAGTTGGATCCTAGGTCTAAGAAATGTGTCTTCCTAGGTTATCCAGAGGGGGTAAAGGGTTACAGGTTATGGGATAGGAACCAGGTAGGCTTTAAGGTGGTCCTTAGCATAAATGTGGTGTTTAATGAAACTGATTTTCCTTGCTTGACCAAGTCTGTTTATAATCCTGAGTCTAGGTCTGATAGTACTCCTAGTGAGGTGGAGTCTGTCCCTGTTGCTGCTAGTCCTTTATCTGTTGATCCTGTTATTACTGATGATATTGTTATGCATGATTCTGATTCCTCTGAGCATGATAGTCCCACCACCTCGAGTGAGGTGGAGCATTTGCATGATACTGAGCATGATTTGCATGATATGGGTGCTGAATATGATTTTCATGATAACAATAATTTGCATGAGTTGCATGTGGAGCCTAGTAGTGATAATTTCCATGATTATCAACTTGCTAGAGATAGGAGTAGAAGGGCTATCAGGAGAACTGCTGATAGTATGCCTGATTATGCTTTCATTGTGCATGATACTTCTATGTTTGCATTTTCTGTGTTTGAATCCCTAGAGCTGAATGAACCCAAGACCTACCGTGAAGCCTTAGGTTCCAAAGAGTCTCAGAAATGGATTAGTGCCATGAAAAGTGAGATGGACTCTTTGCGACTGAACCAGACTTGGACCCTTGTACCTAGACCCCCCAACTGTTCGGTAGTTGAGTGTAAGTGGTAGTTTAAGGTTAAGGAAGAACCTAGTGATGTTAGGTTTAAGGCTAGGTTGGTTGCGAAGGGGTTTACTCAAAAAGAGGGGGTAGATTATGCAGAAATCTTTGCTCCTGTTGTTAAATTCACCACTATTCGTATGATGCTTGCTTTAGTTGCTCACCATGATTGGGAAATGAAACAGATGGATGTAACTACTGCATTTTTGCATGGTGAATTGGACAAAACAATTTATATGACCCAACCTGAGGGCTTTGTGGATCCCAAGAGAAGTGAGCATGTCTGTTTGCTTAGGAAGGCATTGTATGGCCTGAAGCAATCCCCTAGGCAGTGGAACATCAAATTTGATAAATGCATGATATCTTTGAAGTTCCAAAAATCTGTTTGTGATCATTGCCTGTATTTCAAGAATACTTCTTCTGTGCCTGTATTTTTGTTACTCTATGTGGATGACATGCTAATAATTAGTCCTTCTCTGAATGCTATAAAAGATGTGCAGAAATGCCTTAGTGCGAATTTTGCCATGAAAGACCTAGGTGATGCCAAGAGGATCCTAGGCATAAACATTGTTAGGGATAGGAGTAAGCGTACTCTTACTTTGAATCAGATTTCTTACATTGAAAAGGTTTTGAGTAAATTCAATATGTTATCTGCTTCTCCTGTTAATGTCCCTATGGCATCTCACTTTGTGTTAAGTAAGGACCAGTCTCCCAAGACTGCTCCTGAAATTGAGAAAATGAAATATGTGCCTTATTCCAGTGCAATAGGGTCGGTGATGTATCGTATGGTTAGCACTAGACCTGATATTGCATATGAGGTTAGTTGTTTGAGTAGATATATGTCCAACCCTAGTTTGCCCCATTGGAATGCTCTTAAGTGGTTCCTTAGATATCTGATTTCTACTGTGAAGCATGGATTAATTTTCTCTAAATGTGCTAGTGGTATTGAATTGATTGGTTATGTTGATTCTAACTATGCAAATGATAGAGATAACAGGAAGTCGACCACTTCTTATGTTTTTACTTTGTTTTTACTTTGTGTGGCTCTTGCATTAGTTGGAAGTCTCAACTACAGCCTATTGTGGCCCTTTCTACCACTGAGTCCGAGTATGTTGCAGCCACAGAAGCGTTTAAGGAAGCCATCTGGCTCAAACGCCTTGTCTCCGAAATTGGGTTTCTCAAAATGGGAGTTACCATTTTCTCGGATAGCCAATCGGCTATCCAACTTTGCAAAAATCCTGTATTTCATGATATAACTAAGCATATTGATGTTAGGTTCCATTTCATACGTGATATTGTTGATGCAGGTGGAGTCAAGCTGTGCAAGATCCCGTCCGAGTTTAACCCCGCGGATATGGGTACCAAGTGTCATTCTGATGAGAAGCACTTGTCCTGTAAACGCGTGTTAAACTTTGACTGTGGATAACTGTGGGTTGCCTAATAAAGTGTTTGCCCGTTGTGTCTTTTGATATTCCGGGTGACCCGACAATGATGAGTCTTGTCACAACTTTGTATTGTTACTCTACACCACCTAGGACCAATATGGTGGAGAATGTTGGAGGTATTGGTCCTACCAAGGCCTCCCTTCCACTTTATTTGTTGAGCCTTGCACACTCTATTTTACTCTCTCTTGGATATCTTTACTTTGGTATATATCCTGATCAAATATATACCTATTTGAGTGGTTGACTTACCCACTTGGCTGGCCCCTTTGTTTGCTGTCCGCTGCAACCTCTTTGTCTTGGCTCATACATGTGAACTTCCCTTGTTTGAGCAGCATGTGAGTGTCTTTTGTTTTAACCTCACCCATGACTTCCTTGGCAGCCTATTTGTACCCCTTGCTTCTCCCATTGTGAAGCAGCCTGCGAGAGAGTAACACTTCCAGAGAGCAGAGCTCACTTCTTCTTCCTCCTTTGTGTGATTGTAGAGAGGTCTTAGTGGAGAGTTGAGATATTGTGTGCTATAGCTTCCTCCTAGAGTGGTGTGTGAGAGTGTGTGTAGATAGACCTGATCCGGAGATGGAAGTAAACGGTCCTTAAGTCCCCCGAGCTAGCGATCAAAATGTAGTCCGAAAGGTAGACCTCTACATTCTCTACAAGATGATAATGGGGCTAGGAGCAATAGAAGGGATACCATTACCCCGAATAATTCTCAAGAACATGAAAGCCGTAGTACGTTCTAAAAGAGGTGACATGAATTTTTATTTTCCTCTTTTACTTACCATGATTGTAACACCTCCACATTTCCCACTCAAAAACACATTTAAACAATACATTATTTATTATCTTTATTTAAAAACATCAGAGTTTTTCAGCGGAAATCAAAAGGGATATAGGGGTGCTACCGCCACACTCGGTTACCCTTAACCGATTGCACATGCTAAAACAACTTAAACTCAAAATAATTGTTCACTACAGGTCTTGAAATAAAATTAAACTACAATTACATTTTCTCTAGCGGAAGCTCTCTCGAAATCAACATCAGCATCAAATCTTCACCTATAAAGAACAAGGTACAGAAAAAAAACACAAAGAAACAAAAATTAGCCGAAAATGCTAGTAAGTCTCACTTCACCCAACCCCGTAAAATAATATAATTTGATGTATATGTATAGGGAAAACATTTTGGAGGAAAAATCTTTTCAAAACACTTTATGTAAATCATAAGTACAACAATATTAATAAAATATTCTTGATAGAAAGTCAATACCAGGATACTGGTATCTTGAGAGAGGTTAGAGCAATAAGTAAGAGAGGGAAAGTGTGGCTGCAATAAATAACCAATGGTCCATTACAACCGCTCAAGGGGCGCTATTTATACTAGTAAAAATGCTAGGTGCATTAAATGCACGTACACGTGTAAGCTAATGTATGGTGGAGAGCCCCCCAGCTGAGGGGGTGCTGGCACGTGGCACCGCATTTAGTGCGGTGGTCGGGCGTTAGCAGAGAGGAGCTTATGCCGAGAAAGGAGGCCTTCGGCACCAGGGCCAAAGGCTGTCTGCTGAAGGCCGATGCTCGAGACCAAATTTTAGTAGCGCCGTTGGGCCAAAAGTAATGGCGTTCTTGAGTTTGAGGCTTTCGGCCAAGGTACCGAAGGCCCTCCCTGTGAAATATGGGCTTCATGGAGCTTGGGCCGCCTGGGCTTATTGGGCCTGTTTGAGGTAGTAGGAGTATGTGGGCCGGGGGTTCCATACTTTCCACACTTTTCAATGATAATCAAGGCAAAAACAGGAGCAACTCAACAAATCTTATCCACACTTTCCTCTCAATGTGTAGAATCAGCACAAAGACAAAGATACATGTGTTGCAATGCTGATTGAACATGATTGAACATTAAGAGGGAGATTTTTAGAGAATATTTAAGCTGTCCAATCATGTTTTATATCTCATTAAGAGGGAGATTTTTTTATTATATATAGGTTAATCTTGTTTTCGGAGCATTTAGCTAGTTTGTACGCCTATTGTAGACAGGCCTAACCCTTAGACGTATAAAGTGTGAAGGCTGGGCTCGTAAACCCTAAGCAAAGTATCAAAATGAATAGAGACATTCACATATTAGCTAGAGTGAGAGAGGAGTCGTACATTGTATAAGAATACTACTCTGTAATAGCATATACCATTTCAATATTCAATACAAGGTTTCTTCACTTCTCTAATCGATTTTATTCATGGTTATATTTTTGGAAATGAGACAAACTTTTTCTTCATTTTTCTTGATACTATAGCGTCAGGGTGGAAGCCTGTCAAAGGTGTTACCATAACTGATTTGGGGGCGAGGAGATATATGTTACAGTTTTATCATGAGAGTGACATGATTAGGATTCTCGAGGAAGGCTCATGGGTTTATGACCAAAATCTTTTTGTGCTTAGTAAACTTGAGGAAGGGGACTTACCTATGTATGTTCCCCTAAATAGAGCTGGTTTATGGATATAGATTCTTAATATAACGGTAGGATATTTTACTCTAAACAAAATTGTAAGGGTTGGTAATTTTGTGGGGAAACTTAATTGTTAATGTAGATGAGTATAATTTTTCTGCTAAATGAAAATCATTCGTGAGAATTAGAGTTAGTCTGGATCTAGGAAGATCACTGAAAAAGAAGCTATTTCTGCAAAAAGAAGAAGGAATTATTTTTTTGTCTTTTCAATATGAGAAATTACCCAACCTTTGCTTCTTGCATGGAATTATTGGGCATGCTAAGAAGTACTGTTCTTATAATTCTGGAGGTAGTGTGTCAAGTGGAAAAAACCTTTTGGGTCACGGCTCAGAGCCACAAAAAGGAGAACACGGGTTGGATATAACAAGTGAGCAGTCCCGTATGGTAAAGGTCTGAACAAAGGCAGGGATGAGGCCACAGCCAGTACAGCTCACGAAGGACAAGGTGGTATGTATGAGGGAAAAGAGTTGGCAACAACAGGAGACAAAACAGAGCAAAAACGTAGAAGAATAAAACATGAAGCATGTGAGTTTTATAGCCATGGCATGGATGCGGAACCAAGTGGGACAAAAAATAGGAAGGAGGTGAGCTGCAGCTCCGTGGCTCGCCTAGCACAAATTTGAAGGCCTTGCAGGCACACCACGAAAAGGATGGAGAGGGGGAGCTCCATCCGTTTATGTTTTTGCAGTCTGTTATATTTAGTTTGAGTTTTTTTATTCAAGTACTATGTGGTTATCGTTATTGTTGACTTTAGGGGGAAGTAGGACTACATTTTAGTTTTATTTTGCTAATTAGTAATTGGTATAGAGGCACTAAGGCTATTTTTGCCGATAATAACTTTGAAACTCTCGCATGTTCATTGATCAATCTCTCATTTTTGGATGGTTTATTCAATGTTTGGTCGAGTAGTGAGGGGCATGTTGGCTGTAAGAAATCTAGATCTATTGATCTATTGATGTAGTTGGAAACTTGATCTATTGATGTAGTTGGATGTTTGACTTATGAGAGAATTTCCAAAATAAGACTAAAAGAAGATAGAATTGCAAAAATAGGACATAATGTTTTAAATTGCTTTAATAGGACTAATTATTCGTATTTGGACAAAACTAGCCTTCTTAATTCAATCCTGGAACATATCGCCGCCTCCCACACCCAGAAGCGCAGACAGAGAGGCCATTTGTGACAGAGAAATCCTAGATGGGCAGAAACCATCTGATCTTCCAAAAGCCGCCGCTCGTGGATGCCACACCGCCACCAGTCTTCTCCAATCTCCGGCGACCGCACATACCTTCTAATTTGTCTGATGAAGGCCGGGTAATTTTCTTCATCTCCTCTTCTCCTTCTCTTCATTTCTCCTTCTTCTCTACTCTTTGACCCTCCTCTCCTCTCCTGTAGGAATTATTCTCTCCTGTCCGATGAAGTCACATACCTGGTCCTTTTGTTTTTTTATTTTTCATTTATTTTTAGTTAAAAACTTTCAAAATTCTTTAATTTTGATTTTTTTCAAAAATGCCACTTTTATAATATGAGAATGTCAAATTATTGGTTATTTGAAAAAACTGCCACGTTTGTGGCAATATATTTATCAGAATGACAATCTAAAACTGTCATATATCCATAAGAAAATGTCATTCTTATGACAATCTAAGGTGACCGTTTCAAAGAAGAAAATGACATTTCCAGAATAATAATGTCAATTTCATGACATTTTCAGATAGTCATCCTGGTAATCGTAATGTCAGGAACGTGACATTTTTTTTCAAATAACCAATAATTTTGACATTCTCATATCATACAAGTGACATTTTACTGAATAAATACAATTCAAATCCAAAAAATCCAAATTAATAAATAAAATTCAAATCCCAAAAATTCAAAAAAGAAGAGAACACAGGACCATAAATTTGAGGAGGATTAGAAGAAGAAGAAGAAAAATATTATAAATGAATAAGTAAATCAGTTTTGGAACCTTGTTTTAATTTCTCTTCCAAAATCCCTAAATCAAAATAATTTTTTTAGAATCTCAAAAGTAAGAAAGTATTAAACTGAAATTCAAAAAAATAAAATAGGAACAAGAGGACCGGAGTCAGGGGCGGAACTAGAGGGGTGGCCAACCGGGCCACGGCCCGCCCCAAATTTGAAAATTCTTTGTATTTTTAGTCTAAAAATTTATGTCAAAAAAAATTATCTGAAAAATTCTTTGTACCGGCCTAGCCCAACCTTCAATCCTAGCTACGCCCCTGACCGGAGTCGTATAGGATAGAAGAGAAGAGTGAAAGAGAAGAGAAGGAGAAGAGAAGAGAAGGAGAAGAGAAAGAAGATGGAGAAATTTGCCTGGCTTTATCGGAGCTTTGGAGTCGGCGCTTTGGAGTCGGCGATGGAGTCGGTGCATCTGGGTTTCTTCATCACATATGGGTCTGCGCATATGAGTGTTGGAGTCGGCGACATATTCCAGCGTTTAATTTTAAAGGAAGGGCAAAAATGTAATGAATAGTCTTATTTAGGGAATAATAAACTTCAAGTCCCATTTTGGAGTTTTAACTATGTTTTAGTCCTGTTTAGGACAATTTCTTTTGACTTATATAATACTTAGTATAAGCTTTCTTTCAAAAATACATTGCACGTGTGTACATGATAAGAACACCACACTAATTAAGTGTCATAAATAGAAGACTCATATTCGTACAAACACAAGAATATTAATTAAATGCATGTTGTTATAAAAATGTATGAACTTATTTTTGTGATAGGTATTCAACTCATTGTATATATTATCCTCCGTTATGTTCTTTAATATTGCAACATTTGACTTTCACGTTTCTCAACACATAACTTTGATTGTAATTATATTCAATTATATATTAGTGAATACTATAAAAAGTTAATATTTTGTAAATTCACATTAATTAATAGAAATTTAGTACTACCTACGTCCCATTTTATGAGTTTCATTTGATTTTGACACAATTTTTAATAAAGTGAAATAAAGTGAAAATGTAAAAGTTGTGGTTAAGATTTGAGTATAATAAAGTGGAATGTTGTGAATTGCATATTTCTTTCCAAAAATAAAATGAGACACTTATTTTGGGACAACACATAGAAGAAAGTTTGACATGTAAAAATGGGACGTAGGGAGTAACATTTTATCCATAATAATTTGATTATATATATTAGTTAAAGATCGTGATCAAAGTAAAATGTATGAATAATGCTAAAAACATAATCTCACAACTATTAAAGAATGGAGGGAATATTTATGAGGAACTATTAAAGAAAATTATAAAGTGTACATTATATGCACTGACCTAGAGAAAAGGTTGACTTGGAGGATAGTCATAGGACTGGCCAAAACCAACAGTATCACAATTATTGCAATTCATTGTTGCATGTTCATAGCCAGTTTGCTGCACAAATTAAATAGGAGTATATTATTTGCTCATTCTGAGTTCTCACACAAATAAAAATACTTCCTCCGTTCCATATTAATTGCAACAGTCAACATTTTACGTTTGCCAATGCATAGATTTGACCATTAATATCTCTCATTCCTTATTAGTAAAAAAATTAAAAAAATCATATTTTGAAAATTTAGAATGAGAAGAATTTAACGATATTTTTAAAAAAATTAATTTATAATAAATTAATTAATAAAATATAATCAAAGTAGAATATGTGATAGTGCAAAAAGTCTAATGTTGCAACTAAAAGATAACGGAGGTAGTACATGTCCAGTATTATTATGACTAAATAAATGGTATTCTACTTCATCTTATTTTGAAATTAAATTATTTATACTTATAACGATTTTAACCTATGTAGAGGACTTTTAATTATCCGTATGTGATTAAAACATATTATTCCTTCCGGTATATGACTACATTCTGTTTTTAGTTCTTGTATGAAATCAAAGCACACACTATATTTTCGAAAAAAGATATTAAGAGGAGGTTTTCTTTAATTATATACAAAACTAGGACTAGAAGTACGTACTATATGTATATATATAGTAACTATAATATAAAATTGAATATAATCATGTCATTATTGTAAATATTATGGACCTACATTATGTATTAAAGTAACATTTTTATTAGTTAGGTTTGCAATTTTAGTTAGGTATAAACATGTTTTAGTCCCTGCGAATATAGTATATTATGCTTTACATCCCTGCAAAATATTTTTTTTTTGTTTTTCATCCCTGTAATTTATGTTAGTTTCATTTTTAGTCCACCGTCGATGATGATAACCTCTGTTGGACCTCAAAATAACCCCGACCAATATATTTTCTCTAATTATTTGTCATGTTATTCAAAAAGTATTCAATTTTATGTTTTCGAAGACTTTTAATATATATTTTTAAAATGTGAATAATTCGTTTTATATTATTTTAACTCTCATATTAGTCCCCAAAAAATTATAAAAAGACAAATTTAAATATTTCTAGTAGATTTATGCTACTAACCATAATTTTTTCCAAGTGGAGCGGTTTCAGAATTAGAGATGGACTAAAAACAAAATAGTGCATATTATAAGAATGAAAAACAAAAAATATATATTGCAGGGACTTAAAAAAAATTGTATCATATTTGCAGGAACTAAAAACGTATGTAAGCCTTTTACTCGCTTGCAGATTTGATGTACATTGTAACTAATAAACATTTGCAGTTTAAGTATTATTCCACCGGAAAGTACACATTATGCAAAAAATATAATCAATCGGATGAAAAAAAATACTTTAAATGCGCCAACTGCCAACCACCTTGTGATACGACGACATTATTGTGACACTCCCATAAAGGGGAGTCAATTTCAAAACTCATTCCAATAAAGGATATTTGCATTTAACATTGAACAATAACGACAATATACTATAATTGATAGTCCAGCCAAAAAAATACCTAAATTCAAAAATTTATTAGTTGCATGACTTAAATTGCAAATATCTCTTTTTAGCAACTTTTTGTATTTTTGTTCTATTTTGATCCAATTATTTCTAAAAAACTGGCATATAGTAGTAGATTATAGACATACAAATGACACCATAGACTATATATATAAACCCATAAAAAATCATACCTATGTCCCATTTTAATTAGTCATCTTTGACTTTGTCAGTCAAAGATCGTAAACTTTGATAAATAATTATTTTAATTAATACATAGCGTATTTATGGCCCGTGGTAGTGAGGTGTACTTATTAGTGTCCCGTCAAGCGTAATAGAAAACTTTTTCTAGACATAGTTTCTGATAATACCTGATCATTACAAAGATAGTGATAGCTTGGATTAGCCCCTGAAATGGATTCTCTGGTGAACATCGCCATGTTTTGGAACATGGTAGTAGATGGGTTAATTGGGTTAAGCGTCACCGCGTTACTGAACTGCGATGCGGAGAACTGCTGCACTGAATACACGTAGGATGATCTGTCCCCGTCGTCATAGTTGACCCTTTCTGTTTGTGCGAAGAAGTCAAAGGCAACGTAACGTCCAGACTCGGTCATGTTTCTCAAACATGACGAGTAATCACTGTCTCCGGCAAAGGAAAGGCCGGAACCGCTGTCGAAGGTTGTTTTCGGTGCTAGGTGATATGAATTAGGGCTTTCGGTGATGGTATAACCCCCTTTCCAACCACGATAGAACAATGAGTCTTCATGACCCGACAAATACACGCCAGGAATATCATCACTTCCGGCCGAGTATGGTGATGGAGACTGGGCGACGGATTCTGTTTTAGTGCGAGTGAACAACTGATCGAGTTTGGCAAATCTGTTGACCCTCTTGGGTCCAAATCTGGGTTGATAGTTGTTGGGTGGCAACCGGCGTAGGAATTGTCGATATTTCTGCACATTTTCATACAAAAAGTCAAAAAGACAAAATGTGTGCTAGTTCATTCATGGATGATTCATTCAATGAGGAAGTTTTTAATTGGGAAATTTGCCCATGCATCTTCTCTGTTCTGAATTGGTGTACTCTAATCTAGTCTCTATACATTTTATAATTGTCCGAGTTTGGTCTAGTTTCAATTAGTCTTATTTTGTCCGGTATAATATGGTCTGATCCTCTGTTCTAAAAATCGTTCTAGGCCTCCGACTAGTCCCCGCCTAGGCTCTAGGCGGTGGTCGGGCGCCCCAATTTTTGTCTAGGCGCTCTGACTAATTCGTTAGTCATCTAGTTAAATTAGTTGGCCGCCTATGGCGCCTACTTGCCCGCCTAGAGCGCCTGATCGGCCGCCTAGGCCGTCTTGATTTGCCGAACATTACTTTACTTTTTAATTTTAATTTTCTAAACGCTATACGTACTTTAGCTTTAGCCATGTATATAAAGAAATGAAGTTGTAAATTAAGATAAACCTATATATGTTTGTACATATGCCCAAATTTTATCATTATTTATATTTATAACATAATGAAGTTAATTGATTAGTTACCATATACTACGTATGATTAAATGTGATAATTCTATCATCCATGTTTGTTAATGTATATGTATATGCTTTTATACACACAAAAATACAATATCAGTTATCATATTTATGCAAAAATATAGATAAAAATGCAATTTCTATGTCTTCGACTAGTCCCCGACTAGGCGCCCGCCTAGCCGCTTAGGCGCTAGGCGCTGGGCTGGCGCCCGACTAGCGCCTAGCGCCTTTTAGAACATTGGTCTAATCTGAGATTAAAAACAGTTCAGATTAAAATATCCCAAGTCTCAAAAATAAAAAAATAAAAACTCAATAAAAATATTATAGAATCATATACGCATGAGTCATTTATGAAGTTATATACCCACTATTGTTGGTATACATGTTGATGTCACTTTCAAACTTTTTTAAGTTTCTTTACTAAAAAATATGTGGTGATGCGATGTCTACATAATATATGATTCTCCCTAAGTTTGGAATAAGAGAAGGTGACACGATTATTAATAAAAGTGTGCTCATGTGGTTAATATTGAATTGATAAAGTAAAAATAAAGTAGAAACGATTTAGAACCACATAAACTTTATCAAATAAGGTATGAGACAATCTTAGTGGGACGGACCGAAATGGTAAAATGAGACAATCATAGCAGGACGGAGGGAGTATTATAGATGGTACAATTATACGCTCCCCTTTTACCAACGGTAATCACCAAAGGTATAATTATTATAGATGGTACAAGTATATACTCCCATTTCTCAAAAGTAGAAAAGCCCATTAGAGAAGTCCAAAAGTAGAAAAGCCCAATGGAGAAGTCTATATACTCCGTTGTCATTTGTAGAGTAGTTTTTATGTTCTATGTCAATAGAAAAGAAAGGAATAATCATGTCCAGTCGGATAGACAAGACCCTTTGTCTGGCCTCCGCCGTCTGGAACACTTTCCGGTATAAGCTTTTGATAAATCTTTCTGAACATGTTATTCATCAAGTCTAGTTTATTCACACCAAATAACTGTGTTTTATATGTAAACTTTAGCACAATTATCTTCAACAAAATATTCAAAACAGTGCCGATCCTACCTAAATTTGGGCCTGAGTCGAGTTTTATAAAGGCCCCTACAAATAATTTTTGTATAATACTTCCTATGTACTCCGTATAATTTATATACAAGTAGGAGATAGATATTGCAAAAACAACTTATTAAATAAAGTTCTTTTATCATGATTTAGCAATATTAAATGTATTATAAATAACTAATTAAGTATACCCCTACACAATTTGAATTGTAACAGAATTAATCAAAGCAGAAGTAGGAAAATTGACAGTATATATTCTTTTAAATCTTGACTTAATGATAGAAATAACTAAAGATGATGAAGTTTACTTTTTTTCCCTCTAAAAAATAAATGACATATAACTTGACTAATTGAACCCAATCACTCGATCATTTAGTGAAGTAGTGTGATAAAACATCAAAACCCAACCATAGCAGCTAGGTTAGTTTCCATTTGATTATACACTATATATGCTTTTGTAAAAGCTAAATTATTTACTAGCACATGTCGTGAAATCGATTTACAATTATTTTATAACTATATATCCCTTCGTCTCATTAAGATTGTCTCATTTATTGTTTTCGGTCCATCTAAAGATTATCTCTTACCAAATTTGATAAAACGTATGTGGTTTTAAATCATTGTTACTTTATTTTGACTTTATCAATTTAGTATATGCCCCTTGATCGAACTCATTTTCTTAATAACTAGATCACTTCTTCATGTTAAAATGTTAGTGGGACAAGAGTATAATTTATCAGCAAGAACACATTTGATTAAAGCTTAATAGCTAAATTTATTCTACAGACTTTTGAAGATTCAAAAAAATTGAGATAAGGTCATGATTTAATCATAACAAGAAATTAGCACTAATTAGCTAACAAAATATTTATACTCCGTAATATTTGTACAATCCTTTCGTTCAATCGTTTGTCCATTAGTAAGGTATTTATTTTTTATTAAAACAATGGACCAATTTAGAATTCAATTACATATATACTTCGTAATTTCATATCTAATATGTACGATAGTATAATATACGTACTGATATTTTTAAACGGGGCCCCTAATTTTTCTGCAATTTTGAGGCCCTGAGGCTCCAGCCTCACTAGCCTCATTAAAGGCACGGCCCTGATTCAAAATATACATATAAAATGCAGTTATTTAATGTTGATAAACTAGATTTAATTAAGAACATGCAGAGCCGGTGATAGGGGGAATTATCCTAGAGAACAAATTTGTTCACCCCTCTAAAGAGGGTGAACATCACCCCCACCCTCCAATGTTGCCACATGGCATGGCAATACATTTCAATTTTGCAATTCTTATAACTTTTTTGTTTATGATTCAATTTTTTCAAAAAATATATCAATATTGTTAGTTTTTTATGATCTTTAATATGATACTAATATCGAATATGTAAAATTTAAAAAAAAAATCCAACTAAAAAAAGACTTAAGGAAAAAAGATTTTTTTTTTCAAATTTTTTATATATGTGATATGGATACCATTAGAAAGATAATAAAAAGTTATTAAATCTGATATAAAAAAGTTATAATGATTTTAAGAAAAAAAGGATTTGTGATGTCAAATGGCAAGTAAAGAGGAGAGGGGGTGATGTTCACCCTCCAATAAGGGGGTGAACAAAATCGGACTCATTATCCTAGGCAAATGCCTAGGGCCTCCATATTGTAAGGGCCTCTAATTTTTAGAAATGCTACTTATTTATATATACATGTGTTTTATTTGAGAGATAATGATTGTACTTTTATGTGATTCCTACTGTATTCTTAAAGTAGAAAGCCCACCAATTCTTTTATAGTGTCATCCATCATTTGATTTTAAATATGTTTAAACACAAATTTAAAGTTCAAAATTGAATCAGTGATGATTTCACTCTTATTTAAAGTTTCAATATTACGGAGTATGTATTCTTGTATGTTAGTCCTTAATAATATGTGGGTAAACATTTATTGTTTTAACCTTATTGAACATTGATGTTAAACTTTTAAAATTCACATATTCTTATACAAAATAATTTATAATATAAAAATAATACATTTTATCCTATAATATTGTTCATTTCGGACTGCAAAGACCTTGATTATATACCTATAGTACTGCTCTATTTTGTTATACTTCATCCGTCCCATTTTAGTGGTCTTACTTGGCTTTTTAGGTTGTCCTAAAATAAGTGTTACTCTCTCCGTCTCACTATAATTATTCAAGTTTTCCATTTCCGTCTGTCCCACTAAATTTGTCTCATACCATATTTGATAATATTTGTGTGACTCTAATTCATTCTTACTTTATCACCACATTATCATTGCATTATCAACTACATAATCTATTTTTCTTAACAATCGCATTACCCTCTTTGGTCCCAACATTAGAAGGACGGAGGTAATACATTTCTTTTTTGGAAACAATCTGTTGTCTACAATATTTCACTTTATTATACTCAAATCTAATAACATTACTTTTTGTGTTAAATAAAAATAATACATTTTTAGGTCTGGTCTGATCTGGGACAAAAAATAGACCAAGTAAAAATATCCTAAAAAATAGGAGAAAGGTACGAATATACCCTTTATGTTTACCCCTAGGTGCACATATGTCCCTAAAGTTTAGAAAAATGTAAAAATATCCTTAAAGTTTATATTTAAGAGCAAATTATTGATTATGTTCGGTCTGGACTGAAAATATCCTTTTTTTGTTCAATGTTTTTTTATTTTTATATAAAAAATTAATATTATTAAGATAAAAGGAAGCACTAAATACGTAATGATGCTTTAGTATTTTAATTTCTCAACACTTTTTTAATACTTTGGGGTAAAAATACGGAATGCAAATTTGTTTAGGGGCATTTTTGTACCTTTCAAAACTTCAAGGACATATATGCAACCGGAGTTAAAGATCAAGAATATATTTGCACCTTTAACCTTGTGTGACCGTGTGCTAATCTTACAAAGGAATTGAAAAACATTGACCTAAAAACTATCTATTTTTATAATATGGACTATGGAAAATGATGAAACTATGTATTGAAGGTAATTTTACTCATTAGAGATCATTAATCAATAATAAACAAATTTGAGAATAGCATAGATGGTGTGGGTCGTATGCCTGTCTTTTTGTCACATCATATAAAATACCATGAGTGATGGATGGCAGTCGTAGGAGTAAACAACTACCAGGGTTTTGCAATAATATTACTAAAATACAATTCATGCACAAAAATGTTGCAAAGTTATTACGATTATATTTTATATATGGTCATTGATCTATGTAAATTAAAAATGTTTATAGTTACTCAAAGTTATTAAATCATTTTTTGTCCATCATACTTAATCAATTTTATTTATATATTAGGAATTACTTCAAAATTTATATGTATATTATATTCTTACGTAGTTTTCATCAACAAATACCGTATTACCTAGAAGGAAATAATAGACACTAGTACAAAAAGTATCTATTATAGCATTCATTTTGTAGTACCGTAAAAATTGCTACAATATAATATCTATTGTAACATCATTGTACCAAGAAATGCTACAATAAAATGATAAATTGCTACAATACATTTATGGTAACACCAGTCGGATATAGTATACTAAAAAGTGCTACATTTAATTCACTGTGACATTTTGACATTTTTGACACCTATTACGACATTTTGCATATGCTACAAAAATTAAGCTTTATTATACCGAGAGTTAGGACATACAAGTAAACATGAAAATCATATTTAAGGGTTGTGGAGGACCTAACTAAACACATGAACTAGTTAGACATAGGAGCCCGGTCTTACTTATCAGATAACTTAACCATTTAAACCAACAAACTCGAGAAGGTTTGCATTGAAACTTAATTAATTACTCATTACACCTTCTTTTGTTTATAATTGTAATTTTATTAACCTTAGTTATTGTGTATCCCTTGTCTAACCCTCTCTCAGTTCCATATACAATAGGATCCTTTATTTATACAATGTAAATTTTAAGCATAATCATGATAAGGGGTATATATATATTAATAATTTAATATAGCGCAATTCGATCTATCAGTAAATGGAAATGAACCTGCAAATGACTTGCAACATTCTCCCTGGTTAATCTTGGCACATTCATGAGTTTCAAAATATTCTTGGGTACCGCATCTGCACGAACGCGTAAGAAAATGTTGTTTTGGGTACATCAGTTAAACATAAAAAATACATAATTCATATAGACTTGCCAATATTATACTACTTCCATCCATAAAACTTCCTCCTATTACTTTATTTTTGTCAATAGTAATCAAGTTTAACCACTAATATTATTCAAATACAAAATTATTTGAATATGATAATTAATGAACATGTTCTTTATTAAAAATACTTCCATGATGTACTACATATACGAATTATAAATTTCACCGAAATATAGCACTTCCTTTATCCCAATATATTTTGCCAACTTTTTTTATTCAATCTATTTTTTTTTTAACAAAATTGACATTTTTTAAAGTAACGATTTTGTGATTAATGTTATTTCTCTAATTTACACAAATTTCAACAACACAATTGTTATTTATTATTTTATGTGCAAACCAGAATTGGCAAGTTATGTGGAACAGAGGAATATGAAAGATTACAAAAAAATCTAAAAGAGTAAAACATTGTAAAATTTCTCAAATACAAGTTACATTATCTTCTTTACAATATATATATGTGTGTGTGTGTGTGTGTATGTACTTATATTTATGCAAATATTTATTCTTTTATTCTTTTAATGGACTAAATAAGCCTTATTTTATTAACTAAACATACTAGTACTATTTAAACCTGCTATGTCCATATTTTAGTCAAGGGACTTACTATGAATCCCTAGAGAGGTGATGGCATCTAAGAACTTGAAATGAAGAAGATCCGTCCACACCAGCTTCTTCTTCCCTGTCTTGGTTTCACAAAAGAGATTCGTTGTGATGGTCGTCTCTTCCACGGGGTTCCGATAAGCAGCAAAATCTGCGGTGGCAGCGGTGGCGGCAGGTGGACTAGGAGGCCTTTCTACATGCAGCCTCATAGCACTACACCTAATATCACCCTTCTTCTGAGCTATAAGAAGTTGCCACAAACATGTAAGGGCGTTCTCCGACACCGGTTTTTCGATGAATGAAATAGCCCCGTTCTGCATTCCCTGCCTCACAATGCCCTCTTGGTTGTCAATGGACATCACTGCATTTGCTCAGGCATCAGAGAATATCAATTGCATATACATATATGTATAATAGTATAAGGGGTCAGTATGCATGGGGGGGTCTTGCGGCAAGGATACTAAGAAAATGAAATTAGTTTAACTAATAAGAGTAAATGATAGACATGTGGTGTTTACAAGAAGAGTATTGTTGCTGTTTGTGCTAAAATGTGACTTATCGAATATAAAATGATAAAAGTTGGTAACAATTCTTCAATATTAATCGAACGAGCCAGCCTTACCCTTCGAAGAAAAGTAGATGCTCATATTTCAAGAAAAGTGATGTTTTATAGTCCTATTTATGGAATATTTCTCACCATGTTAAAAAATCCAGATGCCCTATATACAAATAAAGCACTCTAAAAGTGTCAAAAAAGGAACATCTTATGAAAAACTAGATCTCATGTATGAAGAGAGCTTTGAAGTTTGACCTAGTGCTCAGGATTATCTAGAAATTTAAGGGATTTCTTGTTAGGGTTTGGGTTGGGTGTTTCTAAATAGGACTAAATTGTTGAAGAAATTCCAAAATAGGAGTAGGTGTATTTTTATTCCCTAAATAAGATTTTTGTTCCAAAATTACCCTCCATCTAATTTCTCCACTCACGCACTGCAGTCATCCGGGTAATCATCTTGCTCTCTCACCCTTTTCCGTCTTTCTTCTATTTTCTCCACTCACGCACAGTAGCAATCCCTAAATCATTTTCTTCGCTCACCCCTTCTCCATTATGCTCACCATCTACTCTGACCTTCTCCTCATCTATTCCCATCCGCTTATCTGGTCATCATCTCTGGCATGAAGAGACGAGCTTCCTGGTGCAGAGAGTAGCAGCAAGGGCCAACAAGGAAGTTTCAGCAGGTAGTGAACTCGGATTTGGTGGCTGGGGTGAAGTATCTTGTTGTTCTCAAAACTGTTCTTTCTCCTCCGCCTTTTCTTCTCTGAATCTGCCTCCCCCCTCTTCATTGTCGGTGCTAGTTGCAAAAAAAAATGAGATATTCTGGACATGCTTTGTTCACGAAGAAATGCCAAACCATACTCTGAAATGCCATCAAAATGGCATTTTTTCTCTTCAAAATTTCATATTTTCCTTTGAAATTGCCATTAATATAGCATTCTCCATTCATGTTGGCATTCTCATAAAGATGTTGGCATTAGTATCGACGGCGGCCAGATCTGCAGCGGCGGAGGCCGGATCTGCAACGGCGGAGGTCGGATTTGCAGCAGAAGCGGCCGGATCTGCAGGAGCAGTTACCGATGAATGGCGTCCACCAGATCTGGCAACATCTATGGCGGCGCTGGCCAGATCTGCAGCGGAGATGACTAGATCTGCAATGTCGACGGTTAGATCTGCAGCGGCGTCCAATTTGCTGCGGAGGCGGCACCGGCCACTAGAGGCGGCGGTGGCCGGAAACGGGCGGCGGTGGCCGGCGACGGGCGGCGGTCCGTTGTTTTGTCAGTAGTAGTAGGTTTTGCCAAACTTTAGGGTACTTTTGTCCAAGTGCAAATAATAGCTCCTATTTGGGGAAATTTTAAGTATTGCTCCTATTTTAACAATTATGGATTTATTTACTCCTATTTAAATAAATCTCCCTTCTATATTTTGTTCGTTTTGCTTTTACTTGTTACCTTTAATTTTCTTTTTCTCGTGTACTCGTTTTGCTTTATTTCAATAAATTCCATTCGTTAAAAAAGTGTCAAAATAGGAGTAATGTTTTAGATTCTCAACATAGAAGTTACAATTATTAATTATTTTATCTATTTCCTCTTGTTTAGCATTAGTATTTTGCGGTTTACTAATCCCTTTATGGTTTAGGATTCACCTCTCTAGGATTTACCAATCTCACTTAGGGTTTAATGGTGGCTTCTCGGCAGAGCCGAAGTTCCAACGGGTGTCCAACGACTGTTGTTGATAGCTAGGTGTTTGTTGGATGACATGAAATTAAATTGTTCACCTACTCTGACAGCAACCGAAGGTCCGATAATTTTTTTGGGGTGATCATAGGTTGAAGGTCTGGCATGGGGGTGGTGGCAAAAGGCCAATGGTGGTGTCTCTAAGGAGGTGGGAATTGTACAATAAAGACATCTAGCTAGCCAACTTATCCCATTTTATACTCCTACGAAATTTGTATCTCATATTCTTGCACTTTTACATTGTTTTATTCATACTTTTTGAATTAACTCTATTAAAACTAGAGTAACGATATTAAATGACTGGCCTTGACTTCTCAAAAAAAATTATTGGACATCATATATCAATGTGTTTGTAAAGGTGTGAAATATATTTTCCATGTGTTATTATAGTTTAACGTTGTCCGGGTATGTAGGTGGAGTTTTATTTGATGCGTAGATAGACTTTTTTGTGGAGGATCATATCATTCCGAATAAAAAGAAGCAAAACTAATGTTATATATAAAACAATCGAGAGAAAGTTTGACAAGTAAGATGGAAACGAGCTTGTATTGATGTGTGTGTATACTCCAATGAACATTATTAATTTTTCTTAGAATTATGACTCGTTTACTAAAAAATCAATAGGTTTTGATTAATTTTTAATATTAAAATTCAATTTGTCATACTCCTATTTTAACCTTGTTTTAATATAATTGAATTGGGTATTAGTTATGTATGTGTATGAAAGAATAATGATCTCACAAGCTACGGGAAGATTCTGAAATTCATGGGCAATCATGTGTTGCAATTCAAAGCCATTGATATCAGGCATGTGGACATCTGAAATAACGAGATCAAATGCAAAGCTGCCCCTTGCTCTTAGGGTACCCAAAGCATCTTGTGGGTTTTGCGCTGTCACAACTACATCACAAAATACCATAATTCATCACTAAATAATTACAGGTCAAGTATAATAATGTCTCAAATACGATATGATTGCAAATGTAATTAGATTATGAAATAAAGTCATCCGTTCATAATCATTGGGAATAAATTAGACGATTCACAAGTCTATTGAGAATACCACCCCCATGTGCATATTACACTCGCAAGAAGCATATTAGTTCTAATGAATTAATAAAAGGAGTTACAAATTCATCGTTTATGGGGTGGTGGTAAGTGCTAAGCTATCTCATCCCAATCACGTATAAAGCTATAAAGGTACAAATTAGAATATAAATGTTTTTGATTACTCATCTGACCTTTCAAAGATGGTCGACCATCATATCTTAGAGTGAGTTAGCTATTACATCTTGATATAATTATGCGATGAGCATAAGAACTATAAAATTGGTCTTATCCAACAAGAAACAATCTTTGTAAGAACATATTAAGTTGTGTGACTTCTGTCAAATTGACCTCGACCTTGAGATTGAATTATAAAATTTTAATAATAACTACGGAGTACTACATATTGTAAATTTCGCATTAATGTTAATGCATTAATGCGAAATTGTATACTATGTATAAGCTAAGTCAGGATCCACTTCATTCATTTGATAGAATTATTTGCAGAAAGATGGATTAGTAAATTGTATGTTGTATTTAAGTATTTCAATTAATAAAGGATAGAAGAAATAAAATATTTTAAAGAGCTAAAAAATAAAAATTGCTACCACACAATGAAACACTCCTCGGAAGAACTAACAAATTAGGCCTAAGCTCTAAAGCAATCTAATCTCCAATGAATGTTCTTCGAACAACTTTTACTCCGTTTATTTTTATTTGCTGGATTAGGCTTTTCACACAGAAAAATAAATTATAGGTTTATGGAATACTATATGAAAAGTAGGAGATCGACAAGGAAAAAATCATGAAAAAGGAGGAATTTCAAAAATCTGATTATTTTTTATACAATATTATTTTTAAACAGAAGAAAGAGTGGGGAGTAATTAAAAACCTTGAAAAAAATTAGTTGAAACAAGTAAAACTAAATTTACAAAGAGTGTGGTTGACATTTAGCAGATAGTGGTTAACGGATAGCAGATTATGTATCTGGTTGTTAATAGTGGATTGAGTCAACATATTTGACTGGAGGAATAAGTTGTCGGGTTTGAAAGATGTTTGATAATTTAGTTGTTTGGCTGTAGCAATTAGTAGGTAGTGCCATATTTGAGTAGTTCCATCCAAAAACGCTAGAGTTGAACTATCATTTTATCAAACAACATGTTAACTTATTGAAAATGCTACAAAGGGTTAAGCAATTAGTTTTTGGTGCAATGCCATTTTCCAAACACTCAACATTTTGTACGAGTAATTTATTTTTGGGAATCGAAGATCAGATAAGACGGTAAATATTCTAAATAATAAATACACTTCAAATATCCGGTGTTTTAAAATTATTTAAAAATTTTGGAAAATACAAACATTCAATTAACCATATATAGCAAAGATTTAACCGACAAGAAATTAAAAGAGACAAATTTAGAAACACTCTGTTCTTGATTTTCTCCCCCTTTAGATGGATGGTGAAAGCTTTAACTTTGTTTTTCATTCTTAAAAAAAAGTCTTCATTTTTCTTTGTAACCTAGGGCTCATTCTGAAACACTTCATAGCCTCAAGAGTACGTTTAAGCATAAAATTGGAATTAATCTCATCTAATTGTGCTTCAATTCATATGAATGAAACTACCTTGAAACTTCAATTTCCTTAGCATAGCACCAACAATGAGCAGACAGATAGAATCATCATCAACAAGAAGCACTCTCAAGGTTTCGTAATTCTCCATTCTTAAACACTCCTATATAGTAATTAACTATATGTTTAAACAATCACAGCTTCTTAATTCAGTTCTCAGTCATGGAAGACACAATATATAGAAGCTCCAAGGTAGGATATAAAGTTATTGGGTGGGGGGGGTGAAGGTCAGTCAAGGGTATACGTAATATATGCGTATACGGTTAACTTTTTTAGAGTCCAAGACGTTACATCCATAAACGGAAGTTCTATTAGGATTTTGTTTGTCTAGTATTATTATACTATTATATTACTATAGTTGAATTTTGTTTTTTACATTTCGAAAATAAAGGGGTCATTTTCAAAATGCAAAAACTATATGTAAGTGTTTCAACCGGTAATACTATTGAAGTACATGTAGGTAAAATAAATACTACAAGACGGCCTATATTCTATGCGTATAGTGCACTAATACTATTCAAATTTGTAGTTAAAATTCCACATGGTGACCGAAATTCTATATGTACAATCAACTGTGCATTACTTTTATCCATGCTACTACCGATGTACAATGGACTGTACATAGGGAATTCTGGCTGTCAAGTAGGACTTTTTGGCATAAAATTTGAATAGTATTCTCGGTTCAAACATTTATATATAGTTATTATACTGATTATTATCAATAGTTCAGGTAACATTTATGCATGTTATCTTATCTATTATTATTATTATTATTATTATTATTATTATTATTATTATTATTATTATTATTATTATTATTATTATTATTATTATTATTATTATTATTATTATTATTATTATTATTATTATTACTATTATTACTATTATTATTATTATTATTATTATTATTATTATTATTATTATTATTATTATTATTATTATTATTATTATTATTATTATTATTATTATTATTATTATTATTATTATTATTATTATTATTATTATTATTATTATTATTATTATTATTATTATTATTATTATTATTATTATTATTATTATTATTATTATTATTATTATTATTATTATTTATTATTATTATTATTATTATTATTATTATTATATTTCTTCTATAATGCATTTTACCCCATGAGGGCCTATATACTATATAGGAAAAGTCGAGGAGTTTTTCTATAATGCTAAAACCGTAATTGGCAACGAATAAAATGCTTAAAGTAGTTGAATCAATCTGCTCCATCATGAAAAACTTATAATTATATTTATGATATACTCCATATTTCATTTTTCAGGAAAGATTTACGGAAAAAAATAAAACAGTTATTTTGAACAATTGCAGGAGAAAAAACTAATGTAGAATTTTATCCTTTTCATAATTACAAATTGATACATAGTACCAAAGATTTAATGTACAATAATTATATAATAAATATAAAAATATGACTACCAAAAACATAATACATCTACTATACTTCGATCGTAGTACTCCTTACTGTATAAGATGAACTTGCTGCATTAGAAGTAATTTATGTAAAAAATCTGTCTGAAGTTAATAAGGAACATTTCTACAGTCTACAGATACAACTTATTCGTGTATGACAAAATTAAGTTTAATTCTACTCTCGTTGTCTCAAAATTTTGCAATCTTTAACTTGTATGTGGAATAATTATATACTACGGGTATTAATTAATTGTGAGATTGAACCTTGTGCAATGAAAAGAAAATTATATTAATACATGTTAATTACTTTATAGGTAAAGAAACCACGTTTTGAAAATTTAGTGGAAGCAAGGAGATGCATGGAAAAACATTGCCATTGTCGCTCGGCTGGAAATAACACTCCACTTCAAAATTTCCTACATAGTATTAATTAATTGTGAGATTGAACCTTGTGTAATAAAAAGAAAATTACGTTAATACATATTAATTAGTTTATAGGTAAAGTAACCACGTTTTGAAATTTAGTATATAAGCAAGGAGATAGAAAAAAATGCTATTTGTCGCTCGGCTGAAAATTGCACTCCACTTTAAAATTTCCTACGGTAGCGTTTATACATGCCATGTCCATTTTAAAATTGAAATTGCAGCCAATATTTATTGGAAAGATTTATTAAATTATACTTGCCAGAAAATGTTTTTACTAGTGGAAAGACCCTTAAATTGCGATAATTTATTAGTTACAAAACCAAATATGCAAATAAATAAAGGTAGAAGACTAATAGTTGACGCACTCTAGCTAATATCACACAACTAAAATTGTAAATTCCCGTAAAGTACTTTAACAACAAAAGTCTCAATAAAACTTTGTATCATTTACTCGTAGTAATGTTTTAATAGATGGTGAAATTACCAAGTAGGAGAATAAAACATACTGAGTAACACATTTAAAAATTACTCCAAATAAGAGTAGAATGATACGTATGAGTGAAATATACACAAATTGGAGTAGTTTTTAATATGGAATAAACAAAATTATAGAAATAACAATAAAATTAATACTTTATGTGTAACTCCTTAACTGTATCCTTGGTGCAGACAGTCAAACACCATTTACTGTAAGAGATAGGCTAAGACCGTCCATCTGCATGTCCAAAAAACGAATCTTTTCCTTGATCCAAAGTAGTTGAATATCAAAATCTGGTGCAGATTTTTATACGTAATTACACGCGCAGATATGTTAGACTGATATCAAATGAGAACGTTCGTCAAAAACGTGAACTACGACCTTTTATGATCATTATCATTAACGGCTATAAGTATATTTTTATTTGGACTGAAATTTTCTAGTTTGGTCTAGTATGGTCTAGTTTATGTGTATGTATTTTACAACTGTCGAAATCTGATCCGATTTGGTTAGGTTTGGAACTGAAATAAGTCCAACTAAAAACATCATAACTAAGAGTGACATCATTGACATGTATTCTCTATAGTCTCTATACATATAATCCCTATTCCCTAATTCGGAGTATATCTTTTATTTATTTTCTTTTTATTTATTAGATCTTGGTTGATAATAAATCACAAATTCATAACCTTAGTTTTATGACCAAATGGACACAAAAGAATGTAAATAGATTCCATTTTAGGAGGGAGCTTATTGCATATCACCCGAAACACTATTATGAGCCTGTTTGGTAGCACAAAAATCGGCCGTTTCGGCTGATTCTGCTGAAATTTATGAAGTTCTGGCTGAAGTGGCTGCATTGGCTGATTCTGTTGATTTAAGAAAAAAATATTTTTAACATATAAAAATAAAGAAAAATTATGGGCCTGTTTGGTAGTGGCTGCAACAGCTGAAATTTCTGATTTGGCTTAAATGGCTGAAAGTTTTGAAGTGAAAGTGTTTGGTATTATTTTGGCTGAAGTGGCTTATTGAATGTGGAATTACCATAAAGGGTATTAATATTATCGCACCATTAAATAATGTGTCTAAGTGTTTCAATTACCAATTAAATAAAAAAAATGTTGAAGGGGGTGGATACTATAATACGAAGTACTGTATATAATACTCGTATTTGTTCGTATTTGTTGAAAGGCAGTGGCTTGAATCTAATATGCAGTACGAAGTGCACCCAAAAAATGATTTAGCCGTGGTGACAACCTTCCAGGGGTGAGTGTTTTAGTTAAAAACATGGATAAAAATGTCTTTTAATAGCTTAATAGTAGAAAAATAAATTTCAGCTGAAAAAGTAGGAATATACTTACTTTTTGAGCTGATCAGAAAAAACAGCCAGATCAGCCCATTGCATTAGTGTTTGGTTATTTTTATAGATTTTAAGGCTTATAAGCCAATTTCTGGTCCTCCAAATGGGCACTATATGTAAAAATAGCTAAAATGGTCATCTACAGTAACTTCAGCCAATACAGCCAGAAAAGTAACTCCGACCTTACTTTTTCGGCTTATTACACAATTCAGCGCGCGAAAGCAAAAGTTACGTGTTTGGTGAAAAAGTTGGTTCTTAAGCCTGATAAGCCGAAAAACAGTGGTGCCAAACGGCCTCTATATAATTTAATTTTCAAATAAAATTTGTTTCATAGGAGAAAAGAAGAATACATCTTGGTCTTTAATGTTTATTGAAAAAAAAATTAAGTGAGAAATATGATGGCAATGTAGTTGTTGGAGTATATTCCCATATACCCCAGGGGTATCAGCATCCACGTTCAAGAAAGTCTCCGGGACAACCAAGTCCACAATCCGCCGAGGCCAACCTCGACTCACCCGAGGTCGGTCCGAACAGTCGACTCCCAGTTCACCAAGATAAGGCTAAACCCAAGGCCGACCTTAAGCACACTGAGGTCGGTACCAGATCTGACCTCGGACACGGACGCGAAGTCAGTTGAATTCAACAGAGCAAAGGAATCATCACTAACAGACAAATAGAGGACCCGGGTCAAACCCTCCAGAATAAACTTACTATACCCGAACTCTGACCCCGCTTACGGAGCTCGGGGCCTCGCTAGAGAAACTGTGGACTTAGACATTTCAGCAATCAAGTACCACACAAAACTAGGGCCACGTCACAAGCTGTAATACCCGAGATTAATTGAAAAAGATTAATAGTACTACTAACGAAAGATTAATACCAACAAGATGCATCTCCTTTTAAAGGAGATCATCTCCTAAGAACTCCAATGTTATGCGTGCTTGGACGGGAGTAGTCTTAGGATGGGTGACCCCCTGGAAAGTTTCTCAGGGCGCGCACGAGTGAGCACAAAGTGCGTGTAAAAGGCTAGTGGCGGTTAGTACTAGAGGCCTGTAGGTCTGAAGTACGAGGTCCAGGCTGCTAGCAAAGGCGGCCCATACTGTAGATTCCACAGGTGTAGTGGTCATACGATTTGATGGGTCCCTGGTAAGGTAAAAGTCTAGAGGGGGTGAATAGACTTTTAAATCTTTTCGACTTTGAAGTCCCTTTCCCTCTTTAAGAGTTGATCCTTAAACCTTTTGAGAGGTTTTAGAATCAGCAACGAAAGTCTTGACCTTTTAATGAACACACTTATTTAGTAAATGGACAAGAGCTGATTTGAATGATAGAGTATGAGAAAGTGAAATTAGTAGGAACCTGAAAAACTGTTTTTGAGTGAGCTAGCTGTTTTTCAGGGAGTTGTTTAGGACATTTTTCAAAGTTGAGGAAAACTTTTCATTTTTGGCTGATTATACAAACAACACTTGTATTAATGCAGCTAGTTGTAGGACTTAGTGGGTGGTTTATATAGCTTAAGAAAGATGACACAATGATATATCCCAGTTCAGAGGTGGTGTAATCCTCCTACATCAAGTCCCACCCTTTTTCAGATGGATTTCAACTAAGCTATTAACCAATACACTTAGTGACCAGTTTATCCTCGATCACAGGCATAAACTGTCAGGTTTTCACAGGGAGTACAACCAACTTCAAGTTACTCTTGCCTTTAGGTGTTTCACTAATGAACCAATGTGATTCCAAAGCTACTCAATCCTTACTCCTAGGTTTTTCACTAATGAACCAGTGTGATTCAGAAGCTACTCATGTCTTATTCTACTCACTCTTTGGATTTGTTTCACAAATTCTTCCAAATGTGTTACAAATTTTCCAACTATTCTAAGCTCTGGTATGAATTTCCTGAGTAAAGTAGTCTAAGAGTTTAAAGAAATGTGAATGAGCTAAGAGTAAAGTGATGAATTAACACTCTCTCTTTTGCTGGATTTTCTGTATATTCTTGTGTTGATTGTACTGAGCTCGCTGAATTTTCTTCGTCACATTCCTCGGGTATTTATAGACTTTTGGTCGTTGAATATCTCCCGTTGGTTGAAGAGATTCAATATGGAACCACTACAAGAAAAGTGCACATAGATCGCACATTGACCACACATTGCACAGAGAACATTTTTTTTTTTTGCGATGGCCGCATAACTGTCGTTAAAAACACTATTAACCACACATTTTTTATTTACCACATACAAAACTGTGGTAAAGGTCAAATACGACAGTTTTTAACCGCGGCCAATGTTTTTACCACGGCTATTGTGGCGACGCACGTAAAACTAACGCAAAACTGTCGTAAATGTTCCTCCTTATGTTTTTACGACAGTTTTGCGACAGTTTTACGTGCGTCGGCACAACAGCTGTGGTAAAAACATTAGTCACGGTTAAAAACTTTCGTGTCACGCCCCGGACCGATCCGGGCACGTCAACAACCCGCCGTACAATACGAATCGTCAACCAAAGTCAAACACATCCATATCATACAAAGCGTCTCGAATATCATTAACACATAAGTCATCCATAAACATGCATAATAAGCAATTAAATACGCAGCGGAAACATAGTTTGAAATCAAATGCCACATAGGGCAAAACATGAGCACGCAGGCTCAAATTAAAATATCCATGAGCAAATTTATTAATGTTTCAAACAGAATGGAGGAATCACGAACCAAGTCTTCTCTCCGGGAAATCACTCAATCAACGAGCACAGGATGCAAGCTCTAGTCTCAACCTGAAATGGTGGTGAGACGCCCCCGAAGGGGTCAGTACTCTGTACAGCTATAAAGTACTGGTGTGGCAGGCATCTAATAGATATACAACAAGTATTTCATACACAAGACCCTCAAGTAGGGTGATAATATAATCTATGATGTAACCCCAAGTTACCCCTTTTTTCAAAATATACTTACTTTATATAAAGTCAAGTAGTCGACCCGTAGGCCCATGTTTATCACAAAACATAACCCAAACCCCGTGACCACTAGTCACGACAATACTGATACGATTGTAATTTCTGTGTGTTTGTTTACGTTTTTAGTTAGTTTTGATTCTTTAATATTTTGGAAATTACACACTTTTGGTGAAATAAGTTTAGTTTGTTAAATTCCTGTAAATTGTTTAGATTAGGTTTATTCTGAGCTTAAACAGGTCCAAGATCAATCAAATGATCATTGGTGAAGGAAGGTGCAAGAGTACAAGACAAAAAGAAGGAAAGTTCCTGATTTTGACCTGTACTCGGTCGAGTATGTCTTATACTCGATCGAATACCAATACTGATTTTCAAGGATCCGATCCGGAAACAAAGGAACATGCAAGGAAAGATTTGGCCACGTTCTATTGTCATACCCGATCGAGTACACCGACATACTCGATCGGGTATACATATAACTTTCAACCTGACTTCGGTCGAGTATGGCTCAAAATTCACTATTCTACAAATACTCGATCGAGTATCTGTATATACTCGATCGAGTACCCGACCTGCACCCCAAAAAGTCCTATAAATACACCTCCTTTCCTTCACAATTGGACACCAATTCCTTTATACTCTTAAGCTCAGTTTAGAATAGCATTTCTCTATATTTCTTTTAGCATGTTTAGTCTCCAAATGAGGAGCTAAACTCCCATTTCTTGGTTTTGCTCTTGAAGCTTGTTGATTATTAAAGTTGTGAGTTATTTTCTTACTTTCTCCTCTTGATTATTAATTCTTCCCTTAATCTCATTCTATATTAATGTTGGAGGGTGGCCAAGTGACGATTAGTTAACGTTTCGACATTGATTATTACTAGAAACGATCAACGAACCGATGGTTAAACGTTGATGGTTTCACAAGTAAGTAACTTCGGTTTATTAGTGCACGGTCGTGGTTAATATGTCACGCCCCAGACCGCATCCGAGCGCGTGTACAACCGCCGTATGACTAAATGACGTCACTCGCAAGTCAACATGACTTAATCATACAAGGCGTCCATGAACATTGTTCATACCATACTCAGTAAGTAAACATACATAACAACATCACATATTTGGATTGAACGAATCGCGGAAATATTCAAAGTTCAACCATGGGCCACACATGGCCAAAACGTGGGCTCGCAGGCCCAAAACAAATGTACTTATTACAAAGTATCCATGAGCATAGTTTATAGTTTAAAAACGGTAAAGGAAGCACGAACCACGTCTCCCTTTAGATCACTTCACCGAGCAAGGTGAGAAGAGCAAGCTTAAGCTTCAACCTGAAATGGTGGGGCCCCCCGAAGGGGTCAGTACAAGTACCGAGCGAGTAGCAGGCTAAATGTAGAATAACTAACGTTTCAAGTATAAGACCCAAACATAGGGTGATACATATACATATAGCTCTTTCCCCCAAGTTATAAAACATGTATCATTATATATACACTTGGAAATACTCGACCCGTAGGTCATTGTTTATTTGGGAAATAATATAGCCAGTAACTTTGGCTTAAACCCCAACCCACCCATATACCTATGAGTGTATAGAACTCCTCCTGGTTCAAATCATATTAACATGAGGACACCACCCGGTCCTAAATTACAATATAATAATCTATGAGTTTTGAGGATACACGCCCGATCCTTGGGTACTCCACCCTATAACCGAGTTTTGAGGATAACCGCCCGATCCTTGGGTGCTCCACCCTATAACCGAGTTTTGAGGATACACGCCCGATCCTTGGGTACTCCACCCTATATAACCGAGTTTTGAGGATACACGCCCGATCCTTGGGTACTCCACCCTATAACCGAGTTTTGAGGATAACCGCCCGATCCTTGGGTGCTCCACCCTATAACCGAGTTTTGAGGATACACGCCCGATCCTTGGGTGCTCCACCCTATAACCGAGTTTTGAGGATACACGCCCGATCCTTGGGTACTCCACCCTATATAACCGAGTTTTGAGGATACACGCCCGATCCTTGGGTACTCCACCCTATATAACCGAGTTTTGAGGATACACGCCCGATCCTTGGGTACTCCACCCTATAACCGAGTTTTGAGGATAACCGCCCGATCCTTGGGTACTCCACCCGACTTATGATCTACCACATATCATCCTAGATAAGGTCTATATCATAATCAATAATCAAGACTAAACCAAGTCTTAAGGCCTAAGCATAATCATCCATGCAATTCATGCATTAAAATCAACATATAGGCAAAACAGTGCCAAACCGGCGCCGGTTCTGACATAACCGGCGCCGGTTATTAATTAATTTAATAGAACCGGCCATGCCGATCCATAACCGGCGCCGGTTTTGCCTATAACCGGCGCCGGTTACCCCCTGGGCAACCAAGTCAACATTTTCGTTGACTCGCCAGTTCAAACCCGATTTGTGTCAAACTTAATCCCAACGTGTATTACGTTATAACCAAGCATTTTATGCCCCTTTTATCCCTTAAAACATCATATATGTTTTTATAAACATTTTCATATCATACTTCATTTATGATATCAATGGGTCATACATATAAGTCCAATCAATTTGGATAATCACATGTTTAAGCATCTTTTAAACATCATTATGAACACATATAACATTTACTTAGGTAATCTCATAATTAACCCAAGAGTTATAAGACATTAAGCCGTCCACTCACCTCGAATGAGCGTGATGAAGTTCTACCCTTCTCGGTTGAACTCCGGCCAAACTCCGGCGAACTTTGACGAACTCCGGCGATAACTCCGGCGGCTCTTAAACTTCGTGAAGGATCTTAAATCACCCTTGAGAAGTGCCTAACAAGGTTTTATCATCACAAAACCCATATCATTACAAACAACCTTTAAAAGGTTATTTTCCGGCTAACCGGTCGTTTTGGCTCCTAAGTCCATTCTTGGACTTAGAGCTACTTTCGACTCCCTTGTTCCACACTTAAAACCATGTAGAACATCTTTAAGGGTATTTCATATGATATATAAGTCATATGAAATTAAAAGATGGAAGAAAAGTTGTTAAGGAGCTTCTCACCTTTATTCTCAAGGTTTTTCTCTACTTTTGCAACCTTTTTCTTCCTCCTTGAGCTCCTTGCTTCCTTGAGCTCTCTTGGCTATGGAGATGAAAGTTTGCAGAGCTCTCCTCCTTGATTGGGGGTGGCTTGGACGCACAAAACATAGGGGGAAGGGGTGAGGAGACTCCTTTTGTCTCAAATGGAAAATAAGTGAGGGGGGAGGTCCACCTTGGGTCAACTCTCACCCAACCATCACCCTCAGCCCACACACACCTCTCAACCCATGTTATGCAGCTCCCCTTGTCAACCAAGAGCTCTCAAAAACGTGGGGTGGCCCCCACTCATGTGGGAGGTCATCCCATTATGTCCCGAAGTGTACAATCGGTCCCGAAAGTTGTATTTCTCGGACTGTTTTAATTATATTTTATTTTATTGGGTCGAATAAAATATAACACTTACTCCCCATCATAATGGGCCTTTAGGATGATTATACATTCCCCAACTTTAATTTGGAAGTCCCCGAAATTCATTTCGGACTGTTATCCGATAAATTACCCAAAACCGGTAATTGGGCCTTGTTTGACCAATCGGTCAACCCAATGCCTTTCTTATGGCCCAAAGTAAATGTCCACCACCATATAACTATTATCTACACCAAGATGAATAAAATATGCGGTCTCGGGAATATCGGGTGGTCCCCGCTCCCGTGTGGGCCCCACGTGCACTTTACTATTCACGCAAAGAATTAACAAAAATTTACAACCTCGTAAATTCATTAACCATTTCATAAGGTTCAATACATAATTTACACAAAAGTAAATATACTTGGGGACGGTGTTACAAGTTCACCCCCCCTTATTTGGGATTTCGTCCCCGAAATCAATGTGTCTAATCGAAAAGAAACGAGTATTGCTCCCTCATTGAGACCTCAGTCTCCCAGGTTTCTTCTTCGACTCGATCACTCCTCCACAGAACCTTCACCATAGGAATCTACTTGTTCCTAAGTTTCCTCACCTGTTGGCCCACTATCTTCACTGGTTCTACAGCATATTGCAGGTCCTCCCGAATCTCCACCGGTGGTTTCTCAAGAATATGTGATGGATCCCGCACATACTTCTTGAGCATCGATACATGAAATACATCATGAATCTTCTCAAGTTCAGGGGTCAACTTGAGACGATACGCTACGGCTCCAACCCTCTCAAGGATTTCAAACGGACCAATGTATCGGGGGTTAAGCTTACCCCTTGATATGAATCGGATGATGCCTTTCCAAGGAGAGATCCTTAGAAAGACTTCATCCCCGACCTCAAACTCCAACGGCCTCCGCCGTTTGTCTGCATAGCTCTTCTGCCGGTCTTGGGCAGCCATGAGCCTATCACGAATGATCTTCACCTTAGCCTTGGTGATCTCAACGAGTTCTATCCCTTCGAGTTTGGCCTCGCCAACCTCATCCCAACACAAAGGTGTCCTGCACTTCCTCCCATATAAAGCCTCGTATGGAGGCATGCCAATACTCGCCTGATAACTGTTGTTATAGGCAAACTCTACCAGAGCCAAATGTTTGTCCCAACTCCCTTGGAACTCCAAAGCACACGCTCTAAGCATGTCCTCCAAAATCTGTATCACCCGTTCGGACTGCCCATCCGTCTGTGGGTGAAAAGCTGTACTAAACTTCAGTTTAGTACCCAAGGATGCTTGAAACTTTGGCCAAAATCTGGATGTGAATCGTGGGTCCCTATCTGAGACAATGGATATCGGGACTCCATGCAATCTCACAATTTCTTCCGTATATAACTTGGCTAACCTTTCAAGAAAGTACGTGATGTTGATAGGCAAGAAATGTGCGCTCTTGGTGAGCCTATCAACCACTTCCCAAACTGCATCATAGTTGTTTACCGTCCGTGGTAGCCCTACCACGAAGTCCATAGTCACATGTTCCCACTTCCATTCTGGAATGGTAAGTGGCTGCAATAGCCCTGCCGGGTGTTGGTGTTCTGCCTTAACCTGCTGGCAAGTAAGGCATCGACTCACATACTCTGCGATGTCTCTCTTCATACCTGACCACCAGTAACTCTCTTTCAAGTCTCGGTACATCTTAGTACCCCCTGGATGCATGGCATAGGCCGAAGAATGAGCATCCTCTAGTATAGACTTCTGAAGCTCCTCATTCTTTGGTATGCACACACGGTCTTTAAACATCAAAAGGCCATCCTCACGTACCCGAAAGTTCTCAACGGGCCCCTCAAGGATCCGTTCACGGATCTTTTGACATTCCTCGTCAATGGCCTGACATCTACTGATCTCACTCAGTAATGTGGGCCTAACCTCAAAGCTAGCAATGAGGGCCCCGCATGTGGATACCTCCACGCGCGCCCTCAATGCCCGTAGACATGTGAGTAACGTCCCCGACGTACTCTTCCTGCTTAGCGCATCGGCCACCACGTTGGCCTTTCCGGGATGATAGTCAATGATCAAGTCATAGTCCTTGATCAACTCCATCCATCTCCGTTGTCTCATATTCAACTCTTTCTGAGTGAATACATACTTCAAACTCTTATGATCAGTATAAATGTGGCATGTCTCCCCGTAGAGATAATGCCTCCAAATCTTCAGTGCAAACACTACCGCCCCCAACTCCAGATCGTGGGTAGGGTAGTTCACCTCGTGTTTCCTCAATTGCCTAGAGGCGTAGGCTATCACCTTGCCGTTTTGCATCAACACACATCCTAGCCCCTGGATGCTAGCATCGCTATAGATATCGTACCCTATCCCCTGCTTGGGTAGGGCAAGAACTGGTGCCTCGGTAAGCCGCTTCTTCAATTCAAGAAACCCTTCCTCACATTTGTCATCCCATATGAACTTGGCCCCCTTCTTTGTGAGCTTTGTCAATGGAGATGCCAACACGGAGAATTTCTCGACGAACTTACGATAGTATCCCGCTAGGCCAAGGAAACGACGTATTTCTTTCACATTTTTGGGTCTCTCCCAGTCGATGATGGCTCTTATCTTGGCGTTGTCCACAGCAACGCCCGAACCGGATATGACATGCCCGAGAAAGCCAATCTCTTCTAGCCAAAATTCGCATTTGGAGAACTTGGCAAATAGTTGTTTTTCTCTAAGTCGTTCAAGTACAAGCCTCAGGTGATGTTCATGCACTTAATTGTCACGCCCCAGACCGCATCCGAGCGCGTGTACAACCGCCGTATGACTAAATGACGTCACTCGCAAGTCAACATGACTTAATCATACAAGGCGTCCATGAACATTGTTCATACCATACTCAGTTAGTAAACATACATAACAACATCACATATTTGGATTGAACGAATCGCGGAAATATTCAAAGTTCAACCATGGGCCACACATGGCCAAAACGTGGGCTCGCAGGCCCAAAACAAATGTACTTATTACAAAGTATCCATGAGCATAGTTTATAGTTTAAAAACGGTAAAGGAAGCACGAACCACGTCTCCCTTTAGATCACTTCACCGAGCAAGGTGAGAAGAGCAAGCTTAAGCTTCAACCTGAAATGGTGGGGCCCCCCGAAGGGGTCAGTACAAGTACCGAGCGAGTAGCAGGCTAAATGTAGAATAACTAACGTTTCAAGTATAAGACCCAAACATAGGGTGATACATATACATATAGCTCTTTCCCCCAAGTTATAAAACATGTATCATTATATATACACTTGGAAATACCCGACCCGTAGGTCATTGTTTATTTGGGAAATAATATAGCCAGTAACTTTGGCTTAAACCCCAACCCACCCATATACCTATGAGTGTATAGAACTCCTCCTGGTTCAAATCATATTAACATGAGGACACCACCCGGTCCTAAATTACAATATAATAATCTATGAGTTTTGAGGATACACGCCCGATCCTTGGGTACTCCACCCTATAACCGAGTTTGAGGATAACCGCCCGATCCTTGGGTGCTCCACCCTATAACCGAGTTTTGAGGATACACGCCCGATCCTTGGGTACTCCACCCTATATAACCGAGTTTTGAGGATACACGCCCGATCCTTGGGTACTCCACCCTATAACCGAGTTTTGAGGATAACCGCCCGATCCTTGGGTGCTCCACCCTATAACCGAGTTTTGAGGATACACGCCCGATCCTTGGGTACTCCACCCTATATAACCGAGTTTTGAGGATACACGCCCGATCCTTGGGTACTCCACCCTATATAACCGAGTTTTGAGGATACACGCCCGATCCTTGGGTACTCCACCCTATAGCCGAGTTTTGAGGATAACCGCCCGATCCTTGGGTACTCCACCCGACTTATGATCTACCACATATCATCCTAGATAAGGTCTATATCATAATCAATAATCAAGACTAAACCAAGTCTTAAGGCCTAAGCATAATCATCCATGCAATTCATGCATTAAAATCAACATATAGGCAAAACAGTGCCAAACCGGCGCCGGTTCTGACATAACTGGCGCCGGTTATTAATTAATTTAATAGAACCGGCCATGCCGATCCATAACCGGCGCCGGTTTTGCCTATAACCGGCGCCGGTTACCCCTTGGGCAACCAAGTCAACATTTTCGTTGACTCGCCATTTCAAACCCGATTTGTGTCAAACTTAATCCCAACGTGTATTACGTTATAACCAAGCATTTTATGCCCCTTTTATACCTTAAAACATCATATATGTTTTTATAAACATTTTCATATCATACTTCATTTATGATATCAATGGGTCATACATATAAGTCCAATCACTTTGGATAATCACATGTTTAAGCATCTTTTAAACATCATTATGAACACATATAACATTTACTTAGGTAATCTCATAATTAACCCAAGAGTTATAAGACATTAAGCCGTCCACTCACCTCGAATGAGCGTGATGAAGTTCTACCCTTCTCGGTTGAACTCCGGCCAAACTCCGGCGAACTTTGACGAACTCTGGCGATAACTCCGGCGACTCTTAAACTTCGTGAAGGCTCTTAAATCACCCTTGACAAGTTTCTAACAAGGTTTTATCATCACAAAACCCATATCATTACAAACAACCTTTAAAAGGTTATTTTCCGGCTAACCGGTCATTTTGGCTCCTAAGTCCGTTCTTGGACTTAGAGCTACTTTCGACTCCCTTGTTCCACACTTAAAACCATATAGAACATCCTTAAGGGTATTTCATATGATATATAAGTCATATGAAATCAAAAGATGGAAGAAAAGTTGTTAAGGAGCTTCTCACCTTTATTCTCAAGGTTTTTCTCTACTTTTGCAACCTTTTTCTTCCTCCTTGAGCTCCTTGCTTCCTTGAGCTCTCTTGGCTATGGAGATGAAAGTTTGCAGAGCTCTCCTCCTTGATTGGGGGTGGCTTGGACGCACAAAACATAGGGGGAAGGGGTGAGGAGACTCCTTTTGTCTCAAATGGAAAATAAGTGAGGGGGGAGGTCCACCTTGGGTCAACTCTCACCCAACCATCACCCTCAGCCCACACACACCTCTCAACCCATGTTATGCAGCTCCCCTTGTCAACCAAGAGCTCTCAAAAACGTGGGGTGGCCCCCACTCATGTGGGAGGTCATCCCATTATGTCCCGAAGTGTACAATCGGTCCCGAAAGTTGTATTTCTCGGACTGTTTTAATTATATTTTATTTTATTGGGTCGAATAAAATATAACACTTACTCCCCATCATAATGGGCCTTTAGGATGATTATACATTCCCCAACTTTAATTTGGAAGTCCCCGAAATTCATTTCGGACTGTTATCCGATAAATTACCCAAAACCGGTAATTGGGCCTTGTTTGACCAATCGGTCAACCCAATGCCTTTCTTATGGCCCAAAGTAAATGTCCACCACCATATAACTATTATCTACACCAAGATGAATAAAATATGCGGTCTCGGGAATATCGGGTGGTCCCCGCTCCCGTGTGGGCCCCACGTGCACTTTACTATTCACGCAAAGAATTAACAAAAATTTACAACCTCGTAAATTCATTAACCATTTCATAAGGTTCAATACATAATTTACACAGTACAAAAGTAAATATACTTGGGGACGGTGTTACATAATAAACTTAAGAGGGATTAATTTTGTTGGTTAAACCGAAACCGTTGTGTTGAGGTTATCAATCTTAATTGATTTCATCAAGGAGTTAAAGAGGTTAAATGCTACTATTATATCGGTATACGGCGTTGTTCTATATTTGATAAATAGTAAGGGTTATTAATGAACGGTCGTTGTTAATAACTACCCTCGATGAATTGGAGATACTCCGCGATTGAGTATTCGAGAGGGGATAAGTTATAGATATAACAATGATCGACTAAAATATATCAACAAGTGGAAAGTAGCAAGACCAAGTCCCTTTTATTCTCGAATTTAATCCCATATAACTCGTTCATATTCGTGTTTAATTTAATAAAATCACTCAACAATCAAAACCCCCCTTTATTTACTATTTACATAAAAAGAAAGTTATTCCTTTCCCTGTGGACACGAACTCTACTTCACCTATACTACGTATATGTGACACCGCTCCCGAACGTCCTTGAAAATTTGATTTAAAATTCAAAGTTTATGTATTGGATTTCTGATTCCCAAACATTTGTAAAACGATTAATGTTTTACGTAATTAATGATCGATTAGTGTACTGTTCGAACTCGTATATTAGAGTCGGGCATGCAAATACTATTTGGGTCTTATTAATAAATAAAAGAGCCCAACATTATCCAAATAGTGATACATAATCTTTCAAGACAATCCGAGTAAGGTCGGACGGCCCAAACGTTATTTTGAGCCCAACCTGCTAAAATAGCAAGTATTCGAGAATGGCGTTCTAGACCCACTCGGAAGTGACCCACACGGCTAGTAGCCCAATAATATGTATGACAAATGTCAAATAAGTGATAGAACGATTAAAGAAGAATACAAATGCCTATAGTCCCATCTTTAACATTATTGAGCTAAATAATGGGAGTAGGATTTTTCTTCTATAATATCCATTAAGTAAATTATTGTGATAAACCTACACATATTGGAAATCAATAATGTGATGAAGGAAGTTGACTTGTTCTAAATGAATTAGGATGAGTACAAAAAGACATCTTTGACAAAAGATAAAACAATAGGACCCATCTTCCCATTTTTGGAAGTATTGGTAGATAATTTGGATCCCAAAATGATTGGGATCAATTGGGAACCATTCCACATGGACTTAGTACCTGCAAAACAAGTGAAAAGAGGTGAGAAGACCATATGGGGCGGACTCTTGGCTCACATGCACAAAAACTCCAAGAGAAAACAAAAGGGGGAGGTCCACCCCATATTTGATTGCAAACCAAATATCTCCCATGTTCTTTTGTGAGCCACATACTCCTTTAGCATGTTTAGGGGCTCCTAATACACTCCCCATACACCCCATTCGAACCCCCAAAGAGATAAGAGAGCAAGGGAATCCACACAACCCAAGAGAGAAGGAAGGAGGAGAGCAGTCCGCAGGTTCGTTCTTCAGTGCGTAGCTCTGATTGTTTGAGCCATAACTTGATATTTACTCATCCAAATAAGGCGTGCGAGATACCAACAGAAAGCTCTCAAGACGAGGAATCCGTGAAGGTCTGGTTTGCATCAATCGGAGTAGTGGAAGGCTTCCAAATCGACCGAGCAAAACACGACCTCGCAGAATACGTTTTTGTATTCAAAGTGAGTTTGAATCCAAAACCTTCCTCTCTATTATCTAAATCATATAAATGATTGAAGAACTATTATACACTGATTGAAGTGTATAAAATGTTATTATTATGTGACTTTAATTGTTGGAAAGGTTAGATACTAACCTAGACAAAACCTTGAAAGGTTAGGGAAAGAATTCGTCGGGAAACACCCGTTCTAGGGACTGTTTTTGCATCAACGATTAAGGGTTGAACTAGCACTTTGAGGAGGCTGTTTAACACTCATATTTGAGCAAGGAATCAGTTCCAAATCCACCTTGACCAAAGCTTTGACCATTGGACCAAGAAGGGAAAGTTTAAAGCTCAATTGAGGTGAGGATTGACATCTAATTGCTTACAACTTGTAGGTTAAGCATGAGATTACTTAAATGCTTAAATCATGATTTTTCATGGATTATGATGATTATATATTGATGAAATATTGATATAGTTGCCAAAGAATGAAATTTGAAATGATTTGAGAAGGTATGAATAATATGAGATTAAATGAGTATAAATGAACTATTTTGTGAAAATGGGCATTTTGCTCATGTATGAATTATGTGGATACATAAATGAATATTTGTGTATTGAGATTGAATACTTAAGTTGCTGCTACATAATTATAAATATGTAGAGAATTACAAATAATGAGGATAACGGTATGATAACAATAATCTTAATAGTATTGAAATACTAGTTAGTGATTATTGGAACTTGTTGATTAAATTGATCCTAGGGATTGGATTGTATGAAAGGTACTTGAATATAGTTCAAGTGTATATAATAACTTAGTATGGAACTAAGGTTAAGTTATGGGAAGTCTTTAAGAATGACTCACGGTAGTTTAATGATATGTCAAATTCTAGGCATAGGGTTGCTTGAGAATTGGACCTTAATGCATGGTGATGTGATAGAGCCGAGCTCTAGAATGCATGTAAGGTGTAGACTTGGAGTCTATGTATTGTATGGCTAGAGCCGAGCTCTAGGGCTTGCGTGGTGATGTGATAGAGCCGAGCTCTAGAACGCAAGGTAAGGAAATTGACCCGAGGTATATGAATTGTATGGTGATGTGGTAGAGCCGAGCTCTAGAATACAATGTCATGTACTAGGGTTGGACTCTAGGAGTTGTCGTGGCTTATAGTCACGGGGTTGGGAATGGTGATTTCCAAATGAACATGGGCCCACGGGCCGACTACTTGACTTTTATATAAAGTAAGTATATTTTTAAACGGGGTAACTTAGGGTTACAATCATAATGTACTATCACCCTATTTGAGGGTCTTGTGTTTGAAATACTTGTTGTATATCTATTAGATGCCTGCCACACCAGTACTTTATAGCCGTATAGTACTGGTTCAGGGGGGGTCCCACCACCATTTCAGGTTGAGGCTAGAGCTTGCTTCCTGTGCTCGTTGCCCGAGTGATTTCCCCGGAGAGAAGACTTGGTTCGTGCTTCCTCCATTCTGTTTTAGAACATTAACAAACATGCTCATGGATATTTTACTTTAGAGCCTGCGTGCTCATGTTTGCCCTGTGTGGCCCTTTTGTTTTAAACAATGTTTTCCGCTGCGTATTGAATTGTTGATTATGTATGTTTATGGATGACTTATGTGTGAATGATATTCATGACGCCTTGTATAATATGAATGTGATGGACTGCGATTGACTATTCATATTGTACGGCGGGTTGTTGACGTGTCCGGGGAGGTCCGGGGCGTGACAATTAAGTTGGTATCAGAGCCCTTAGTCCATAAACTTCATAATGAAGTCTCAAAATTCTCTTTTCAAAATGATTTTGAAAACCATGAGCATAAACGTTTTGTACTTGTAGAGCTTTTGGTACTTGAGTTGCAAGGTCTCTAATTGTTAAGACGGTACCCTTAGCAATTGGTATGACAGCAATTTGAGCCAAATAGTGTCTTAAGTACCGATCTGTCAATTGACATTTGATACGAGTCTAATGACTTTTTCCAAATTTCTTTCAGAAATGGACCGTGGTGGCAGGATTACTAGAAGAAACCCGACTGGTCGTGTACCAGTGGAGACTGGACAGGGTAGTCGGAGGACCTCTAGGGCATCTAGAGGAGCTGGCCGTGGGGGCCGATCACAGACCGTGAGTGACGGTCATGTCGACACGGAAAGTGAAACCTACTGGTCCTATGAGGACTCGACCTATCGGCCGGAAACTGAACCGGTTGAGACCCCTTATGAAGGGGATGATGATGATGTAAGTGATGAGGAGGAAAATGGCTCCTTAGCACGGATTGAAGCACTACTTCAACAGTACCACCGTGAGCGTGAGGAGAGGAAGGAACGCCGAAGGCGCCGGGCTGGGCAACCTTCGGGCGGGGCTTCAAGAGGGAGAAGCCATGGCGACTCTAGGGCCCACATTGAACCACATGGGGGCCGGGGTGATGGAGGTCCAATCATAAGGATCTCCAAATACATCAAAGAGGCACGAGACTTGGGGTGCAAACCGTTCGATGGGACGGGTGACATCTCCGTTTCGGCACAATGGATTAAGCGGCTGAATGAGGCAGCCCTGGACATGCAACTCACCCCCGAATATAAACTAAGGATTGCGGTGAGGTTGCTTGAAGGTATGGCATCCAAGTGGTGGGATGGGACCAAAGGCAAATATGGCGAGACCGTCACTTGGGAGAATTTCCGACAGGAATTCTTTGCCCAATATTACTCGGATTTTGAGGTGAACAAGAAAGTGAGGGAATACACCCTTCTAACCCAAGGGGGGTAACATGACGGTGAGGGAACTTGAGTACAAGTTCAGGGATCTTGCCGATTACATACCTGAGTATGCTTGTGACGAGAACCGGATGGTGAACCACTTCTGGGATGCTCTAGACTTGGAGATACGTGATAGGGCAACACAATTGCCTAACATGACGTTTGCTCAAGTTGTTGACCAAGGATTGAAAGGAGAAAAGCAATGGGAAGAAAGGAAGAAGAGAGACGCCGAGGAGGCGAAAAAGAGAAAGTGGGAGAGTCATGGCTCCCAAGGTTCCAACAAAAAGGGGAACCACGGAGGAGGGTCTTTCCGGGCACCACCGCCACCATCGAGGGGGGAACCACGGCCCAAGTGGGCAAGGCTCGAGGTCACAGGCCTCAGTGGTAACTCGTTGCAACAATTGCAAGAAGAACCACTCCGGTAAATGTCGCGACCCCCCCTAGATGTTTCCAATGCGGGGATGCCGGACATTTGAAGGCGCATTGCCCACAATTGGGCGGGACTAGGACATCGGGACCGAGTAGTGCCACGACGGGTACACGGAATCAAACCGGGGCTTCTCAAGCAAGCCGGGGACATGGGGGAGCGAGTACGAGCAATGCGCCATCCGTGAATCAAGGAAGGACTCAAACTAGAGTCTATGCGATGACGGAGGCGGATGCTCGAGCGAACCCAGATTCCGTTGCAGGTAATTATCTCATTAAAGTGGGGTATTTTAGCCTTATTTAAGGTGTATATGATTTTGGAGTAAGGCCCGGCCACCGTAGGAGCAAAACTGGGCATTCCGAGTCACGAAAACGAAGTAATATCGAAGTACTCGCCCAGACCGGCGCCGGTCCGAGGCTACCCGGCGCCGGACATGCCCTGGAGAGCAGCCTGTTTCGGACCGGCCCTCTCCAACCGGCGCACAACAGGGAAATTTTCCAGCCAACCGGCGCCGGCCACTGGCCAACCGGCGCCGGACCGTCCCTGGGATGGGCCTGTGTCCGACCGGCCCTCTACAACCGGCGTTGATGGCCTGCGAAACCCACCCAACCGGCGCCGGACACCCACCAACCGGCGCCGGACCTTCGTTGGGAGCGGCCTGTGTCGAACCGGCCCATTTTAACCGGTGCAGCTGGGACGCTTGACCTAGACAACCGGCGCCGGACAGGCCTGAACCGGCGCCGGTCTGAAGCTGTTTTCGTCTGAAAATTTTCCGTATCAAAACGGGACCCACCCCGTTTGAACGGTAAATGCACCCTAACCCTAAATAAAGTTTAGACATGTTAGGAATGGTGTCTTACATGGCTTATAAATGTAGGAACATTAAAGATTAATGGGAAGGATGCACGAATCCTTATCGATACCGGAGCGCAACGTTCATTCGTGAGTGAGGCGTTCGCCGAGGATTTAGGGATACAATCAACCCCAATGACGCAAACTCTAGTGGTATCAACACCACTAGGGGATGACATTGAAAGAGCTAGTTACTATCCATCTTGTGAGGTGGAAATCGATGGCCAAACCTTGACGTGTGATTTCGTACCGCTGGGTATGATGGAGTTCGATGCAATCCTAGGGATGGATTGGCTAGAAAAGCATCGTGCTAGGGTAGATTGCTACACAAAGGTTTTGGAACTCGAAGGCAACGATGGGGACACCATACGCTTCGAGGGGGATCGAGGCAAATCCAACAGTTGTATCATATCCGCCGTGAGAGCGAGAAGTATGATAAGAAAGGGGTGCCACGCATATCTAGCATACGTGATTGACAAAACCAAGGAGGAAACGAACATCGACGACGTGAGGGTGGTTTGTAAGTATCCGGATGTCTTTCCTAAAGACCTACCGGGGCTTCCACCGGAACATCGAGCCTGGTACCAAACCAATCTCCATACCGCCATACCGTATGGCACCCGCTGAACTTAACGAGTTGAAAACCCAATTGCAAGAGCTTTTGGATAACGGTTTCATTAGACCAAGCCACTCCCCGTGGGGAGCACCCGTTCTTTTTGTGAAAAAGAAAGATGGGACACTTCGAATGTGTATTGACTATCGTCAACTGAACAAGGTCACAATCAAGAATAGGTATCCCTTGCCTAGGATTGATGACTTGTTTGATCAACTACGAGGGGCAACCGTGTTTTCAAAGATTGACTTGAGGTCGGGTTACCATCAATTGAAGATTAAGGAAGATGACATACCAAAAAGTGCTTTTCGCACAAGGTATGGGCACTTTGAATTCCTTGTTATGTCGTTTGGGTTAACAAACGCCCCAGCGGCATTCATGGACTTGATGAACCGAGTATTCCATAAATACTTGGATCGATTCGTGATTGTGTTCATCGATGACATCTTGATTTACTCAAAGAGTGAAGAAGAGCACGAGGAGCACTTGATACTTGTTCTAGAGACACTACGGGAGAAGCAACTTTATGCCAAATTTTCTAAATGTGAATTTTGGCTAAAGGAAATTGGCTTTCTCGGGCACGTGGTTTCGGGATCGGGAATTGCTGTTGATAACAAGAAGATAGAAGCCATTACCGAATGGGAGAGGCCAAAGAACGTCAAGGAAATTCGTAGTTTCCTTGGATTGGCAGGCTACTACAGAAAGTTCGTGGAGAAGTTCTCTGTTTTGGCATCGCCATTGACGAAGCTCACTCGTAAAGGAGCTAAGTTTGTATGGGATGACAAATGTGAGAAAGGGTTCATGGAACTAAAGAAGAGATTGACTGAGGCACCGGTACTTGCATTACCCAAACAAGGTGTGGGGTACGATGTCTATAGCGATGCGAGCATCCAAGGGCTTGGGTGTGTACTGATGCAGAATGGGAGGGTAATCGCCTATGCTTCACGACAGTTGAAGAAGCATGAGGTGAATTATCCTACTCATGATTTGGAGCTGGGGGCAGTGGTTTTTGCACTGAAGATATGGAGACATTATCTCTACGGGGAGACATGTCACATATACACTGATCACAAGAGCTTGAAGTACGTGTTTACTCAGAAAGAGCTAAACATGCGACAGAGACGGTGGATGGAGCTGATAAAAGACTACCATCTAGTGATAGAGTATCACCCAGGCAAGGCAAACGTGGTGGCAGATGCTTTGAGCCGGAAGAGCTCGTCTGGGGCATTGCTAGCTAATTTGAGGGCATTAAGAGCCCAACTGGAGGTATCCAGCGATGGTGCCTTATTGGCACGATTCGAAGTGAGACCGACCTTACTTGATGAGATCAAGAAGGGTCAAGAGACTGACGCAGAACTTATGAAGGTCCGGGAACGCATGCAAGCGGGACCGGTGGAGGATTTCAGGGAAAGAGATGATGGTCTCTTGTTATTTCGTGACCGAGTGTGTGTGCCGTCAGATGATGAGCTCCGAAAGTCCATCTTAGAGGAGGCTCATTCATCGGCTTATGCCATGCACCCGGGGGGCACAAAAATGTACCGTGATTTGAAAGAAAGTTACTGGTGGTCTGGAATGAAGAGGGAAATAGCCGAGTACATCAGTCGATGCCTTACTTGTCAACAAGTTAAGGCAGAACATCAGCATCCAGCAGGCTTGTTACAACCACTTTCCATTCCTGAGTGGAAGTGGGAACATGTGACTATGGATTTCGTGGTAGGTTTACCACGGACAATTCGGAACTACGATGCAGTTTGGGTTGTTGTGGATAGGCTCACAAAGAGTGCACACTTCTTGCCTATCAACACTACCTACCCACTTGAGAGGTTAGCCAAATTGTATACGGATGAGATCGTGAGGCTGCATGGGGTTCCAGTGACCATTGTATCCGATAGAGACCCACGATTCACATCACGTTTTTGGCCGAAATTTCAGGAATCTATGGGAACGAGGTTGAAGTTCAGTACTGCTTTCCATCCACAGACGGATGGGCAGTCTGAAAGAGTTATACAAATCTTAGAAGACATGCTGAGGGCTTGTGCACTAGAGTTCCAAGGAAGTTGGGACAACCACTTAGCACTTGTGGAGTTTGCCTATAACAACAGTTATCAGGCAAGCATCGGCATGCCTCCATACGAGGCATTGTATGGGAGGAGATGTCGTACACCGTTATGCTGGGACGAGGTTGGCATGGCCAAACTCGAGGGTACTGAGTTGGTTGAGATCACCAAATCAAAGGTGAAGTTGATTCGAGAGAGACTCAAAGCGGCTCAGGATAGACAAAAGAGTTATGCAGATAAACGTCGACGAACTTTAGAGTTTAAGGTTGATGACGAGGTATTCTTGAAAGTTTCTCCTTGGAAAGGAATTGAATCATTCGATTTCAAACCCGAGGAAAACTTAACCCACGATATATAGGTCCATTCAGAATTATAGAGAGGGTTGGGGCCGTAGCATATCGTCTACAGTTGACTCCTGAGTTGGAGAAGATTCACAATGTATTTCACGTGTCCATGCTTAAAAAGTATGTGCATGATCCTCCTCATGTGTTGGAGAAGCCGCCCGTGGAGGTACGTGAAGATTTGAACTATGTCGTGCAACCGGTAAGAGTTATTGACAGAAAAGTAAAGAAACTGAGGAGTAAAGAAGTTCCAATGGTTAAAGTCCTTTGGAAGAGTGACCGGGTCGAAGAAGAGACTTGGGAAACAGAAGCTTTGATGAGGAAACAGTATGCATTCCTATTCGAGTAGAGCTGTGAATTTCGGGGACGAAATTCCTGTTAAGGGGGGGGTGAACTTGTGACACCGCTCCCGAACGTCCTTGAAAAATTGATTTAAAATTCAAAGTTTATGTATTGGATTTCTGATTCCCAAACATTTGTAAAACGATTAATGTTTTACGTAATTAATGATCGATTAGTGTACTGTTCGAACTCGTATATTAGAGTCGGGCATGCAAATACTATTTGGGTCTTATTAATAAATAAAAGAGCCCAACATTATCCAAATAGTGATACATAATCTTTCAAGACAATCCGAGTAAGGTCGGACGGCCCAAACGTTATTTTGAGCCCAACCTGCTAAAATAGCAAGTATTCGAGAATGGCGTTCTAGACCCACTCGGGAGTGACCCACATGTTAGAACTTTTATTGTGGGTCAAGTTTGTCTGTAATGTCTTGTTTAAATAAAGTAGACTAGTTATACCATTTATGGTATTAGATTAGTTTTTTATTATGTAGCAAATAAGGTAAAGGGAATAAGGCCCAAAAAGGCCTTGGCCCAACTTCCAAGGTTTACCTAAATCGGTAACCTGTACAGCGCCTATAAATATGCGCCTTGTGTACAGGTACCAATATCGATCAATACACATTAGCCTTACGCTGCCAAATTTACTTCTCGATACTACAGAAAGAAGGTTTCACTGTTCTCGATAAATCTTATATCATTATATGAAATACTTCTCTTCTGTCTATCGATGATGTTCATCTAGCTGATCGTTAGTCTGCTAAACTGGGACCATCAACTGGTATCAGAGCCTGCTCGAGTGTGATCGTCGAAGAAAAGTTTTCGAAGTTTCTCTGTTTTCATACTTTTCGATATATTTCTTTGTAATCACTGTAATCTTGTTTCTGATCGATAAACTGTAAAAGTTATATCATTGGATTCGCCATTCAGAAACGAACCAAGGGTATATCTTACTTTTCGATTTCAGTAGATTCGGTATTTTTGATTTCTCGATAGTATGAGTTCGAAAAGCAGGGTTCTCGACATTTAAGCAGGTTTTTCAGGACGATAACTATACAGGAAGACTCTCGAGATCGAAAACTTCACAGAAAAGTTGTTTAAACTGTTTTAATCTGAAACTTTGATTTGCAGGATTTCGATACTACGTTCTCGATACAAGTTCTCGAACTGAGTTCTCGAGAATTGCTTTCTCGACACTCAGTTTTCGATACTAAATATCTAAAACTCTGTTTTTTCGAATTGCAGGTTCTCGATACAGCTTCTCGACACTCAGTTCTCGAAACTAAGTTCTCGAACTTAGCTTCTCGATACTGGAGTTCTCGATACAGCTTCTCGACTCCTGCTTCTCGATAAACAGTTTCTCGATATTCACTATCGAAAACTGGTTCTCGATAGAACTTCTCGAACCCTAGTTTTCGAATTTCTTTCTTGAATTAGGTTTTCGACATTCTGCATCTTAAATTTTTTTTTCTGATCAAAACACTCGACCGATCTGTTAAGGCTCAATCAGCAAAGATGGAAGCATTAGCACTTGGAAATGACAACAGACCACCCATCCTCAGAAAAGGAGAATATCAGATGTGGAAGACAAGATTCTTGAACTTTCTGGAAGGGAAAGACAATTCATCTGCCATGCTTGAATCACTCACACAAGGTCCTGCTGAGATCTATACTGATGTAGATACCTCAGATGTAAACAACCCCCCTGTCAACTATGTAAAAAGATTGAAGACAAAAGGCGATCTCATGGCAAAAACTTACCTGAGGCTGACAGGTTGAGAATCAAAGCTGATCTCATGGCAAAAACTTACCTGCTGCAAGCTATTCCCAATGATATCTACATTCTGATAGACAGCATGGAGACAGCAAAGGAAATGTGGGATGAGGTGAAGAAGTTAATGATTGGAACTGATCTTGGCTTGAAGACAAAGAAAGCGAACATCTTGACCGCCTATGATGCTTTTAAAGCCCTACCTGGTGAGGCGCTCCATGAGACGTATAACAGATTCGTACAACTGATCAATGAGATGAGAAAGATCAAAGTTGTCAAATCTAACATGGAAATGAACATACGTTTCTTGTCGAGCCTGCCGCCAGAATGGAGAAGAACTGTTAAGAATCTACGACAGCACCTAGACTTGGATGAACTTGACCTCTGCACTGTCCATGAACATCTACAGCAGTTTGTTAATGACACTGCTGAGATGGAAGGAAGCTTCTCCGCTAATCCTTTAGCACTGATGATTGAAGCTAAATCAAAGAGCTCATCTAAGGGTCCGAAGAAGAAGAAGGCAGTCAAGATAGAGTCAGAAGAAGAAGAGAGTGAAGAAGAAATGGATGTTGAATCCGAGCTGGCCGATCTACAGAAGAAGATGGCACTACTTACCAATCAGTTCAACAAAAGGTTTGCCAAGAAAGGAAGCTCATCAAACAAGCTCCGAACCTCCTCAGCCAACTACAAAACAAAAACCAATGATCAAAACTCTTCTAGTAGAGTTGTTGCAGCCGAAGACCCCCTCAAATGCTTTAACTGTGGAAAAGCTGGACATGTTATCAAGGACTGTCGCTTACCAAAGAAGAGGGACTTCAACTATTACAAGCAAAAGATGCTGTGGAACAAGCAGAAGATGTTCATGGCCAAGCAAGATGATGATAGTGCTGCAACTCCTACTGAGAATGATCCATGGCAGGAGGAGAGTTCCGATGATGAAGAAGAAGAGAATCTGGCCCTGATGGCGTTTGTAGAAGAAGAAGAAAAAGAAAAAGGTGATGCTGCGATCCCCGGAAAAAGTCAAAGTTCAAGTTCAAACACCACTGTAAGTACTTCTGAATCTTCCTGCTCATGCACATGCAAAGTTCATTCCTCGTGTGAAAAGGATAACACCATAAAGGAGCTAAAAAGCAGGTTAGATCATTACTACAAAGTAGTACTTGATACTCTAGACAAAAGTCACTCCCTGAAGTTACAACTAGAAAATGAGAAAGAAAGAGTTCAGAAACAAAATTTAGAAGCAGAAAAGCTTACACAGAAAATCGCTGAACTAACTAAGAAGGTCAGTGACACAGAACTCGAACGAAATGTTGCAAAAGCAGAAAATGATTTTCTACGCAAACAAAGATGTGCTCTTTACACAAAAATCAAAGAATTAGAAGACCTGCTGGTCAAAAGGGGACAAACTGAACAAACAATCTTCTTAAACCAAAACAGGGACACTCGGTTTTATAACTCAAAGGAAGGTCTTGGATTTACTAACCCCAACAATCTGAAAAAGATTGATTGTCTCCAACTTTACAACATAAAGTACATGGGGTTAGGATTGACCAAGTTGATGGCTTTTACCTACGGAAAGGAAACCGCAGAAGAAGAAGAGGTAAAGCGGTCAAATCCTTCAAAAGCCGAAATTCCTTTCAGTTATGATTCCCTGAACGAAAGCTATGAAAACGCTGAACCTGTTTTGTCAACTGACGAGAGTGTGAATTTCTATCCTTCTGAGAAGGAAGTTGTGTCAGAACCTGAAACCCCTTCAACCTCAGGTTCAAATGGAGAAGAACCCTACATCCCTCCATTAATCAGGAAATTTGAAAACTTACACATCTCTTTAGAAAATCAAAGAAAAAGTTTTGAAGAAGAGAGAAAAGAATTCGAAAGTGAGAGGGAGAGGTTGTTGAGAGAACTGACCATTTTAAAAGAAAGTTCCCAATCTGGCACAACTTCTCAATCATCTAGCGATACTGATACATCTCAACCAATTCTGAACAAAACTAACCTTTTCAAAAGGACACCCACTCACTCCAACTCTCCTTTGAAAACAGGAAATGAAGTAAGTCGGAGAGTGGAGAGGAGAAGAGAGTGGAAGTTAAAGAGAGCTGAGATAGCTGAAGGAAAGAAGAAGATGTTTTCTGAGAATAAAAAGTCGTGTTCAAATGCTGTTTTCTATTCAAATAAGCGTAGATCTAGTTCTATGTCACAGTCATGTAGTTCCAGTTCAGTCTTGTGTCCCAAGCTGAATCATTCTAAATTTAAATCTGATACTTTCATTCTCAATGAAAAGTTGTTTACTTCTGGGTTTGTGAATCCTTGCAATGATACTTTTGGTTCTGATCATGATGTAAATGCTGTACGTGAGAAAGAAAAAGGAGAGCGCAAACAAAGAAAACAGTCTGAGAATAGAACTGTAGAGGGTACCTATAATCTTCCAAATTTAAGATATCCTCTTAGAGTTCATTCGAAGAAACATTTACAACGTCTCTCTAAAGAAGAAATTTTCAAACCTTATCTCACGAACCAGCCATTCACACATGGTAACAATGACTCTGTCTCCTCTGCTCCTAAAATCAAACAAAAATGGATACCAAAAGCTGAACTTGAAAAACAAAGAACATCATCTGAAAAGGCTGTTGACCTTGGATCACAGCTGAAAGAAAAATTCAAAAAGATTTTCTCAATTGATAAGGAAGGACCCATCCTGCGGTGGGTACCTAAAAATCCTTAATCTGTTTTGCAGAACGGTCATGTGTGGCATTTAGATTCTGGCTGCTCAACCCACATGACCGGAATAAAGGACCTGTTGAGCAACTACACCAAATGCTACGGAGGAAATGTGAGATTTGGAAACAACGCGGCCTCTCCAATCCTAGGATATGGGGATGTCATCTGTGCAAGTGTCACCATCAAGGCTGTGTCATATGTGAAAGGACTGAAGCATAATCTGCTAAGTATTGGACAGTTCTGCGATAGTGGCATGGAAGTGAAGTTCATAGCCAGACAATGCTATGTGCTGGACAGGTTTGGAAAGGTATTATTGACCTGCACAAGAACTTCCAACCTGTACACCATTGATCTGAAGAGCGTACAATTACCTTCTGCCATCTGCCTGCTGTCCAAAGCTTCCTCTGAACAAAACAGTCTATGGCACAGACGCCTGTCTCACCTCAACTTCAAATATCTCACTACTTTGTCCTCCAAGAAACTTGTGAAAGGGCTGCCTCCTCTGAAGACTTCCGCTGACACTCATTGTGATGCCTGCAGACTAGGCAAGATGAAAAGGAGCTCTCACAAGTTAAAACCTGTTCCATCCTCCTCCCGACTGCTGCAACTACTTCACATGGATCTGTGTGGACCAATGAGAGTCCAAAGCATCAATGGACGCAAATATACACTGGTCATTGTGGATGACTTCTCTCGGTACACATGGACCAAATTTCTGAGGACAAAGGATGAAACAGCTGCAACCATCATAACCTTCATCAGGACAGTCCAAAATTTTCTACAAAAGAGTGTGGAGATCATCAGAACAGATAATGGTACCGAGTTCAAGAACCAGTCTCTTGCTGAGTTCTATGAAACTCAGGGTATCACACAACAATTCTCTGCAGCAAAGACACCACAACAAAACGGGGTCGTTGAACGAAAGAATAGAACTCTTGTTGAAGCAGCACGCACCATGCTTATTCAGTCAAAGCTTCCCCATTTCATGTGGGCTGAAGCAATCAACACAGCGTGTTTTACTCAGAACAGAACATCAATTCACAAGCGCTTCAACAAGACCCCCTATGAAATACTCTTCAACAGAACACCTGACATCTCATTCGTCAGAGTGTTTGGCTGCAAGTGCTTTGTTCTAAATGACAGAAATGAAAGAAGCAAGATGGATCCGAAAGCCGTCGAAGGAGTATTCATTGGGTACTCCACGCAATCAAAGGCGTATCGGGTCTATCTACGTGATCGCAGAACAGTCATTGAGAGTGTCAACGTTGCATTCTATGAAATGGCTGACTTTGCTTCTGAACATTTCTTGATAGAAAACACACTCTCTGTTCAAAGGAAGCAACCTGATGAAGCTGAAGCAACAAAGCAAACAACGGCTGACAGTGCAATTCTCGACTCTCTCTTTGAACATTTCTATGAAAATACAAGCACTGCCAACCAACAATTACCAACAGAAGCTGCTCAACCACCATTCATGCCTGACCTCAGTGAGGAAGAAGCTGACTCACCTCATACATCAGATCACGAAGAAACTGAGGATCATGGCACGGCAACAACACAAGCAACTTCACCAGCACAAGTTTCAGAAATACCAGCTCTAGCAAACACAGAACCTGAATCGACCCCTGAGCACTCCACTCATCAACAAACCACATCTACTACTTTTGAGGACCCGGATCACACCATCATAACTCCAATCCCTCTAACTCATGAGCGGAAATGGACGAAAGCACATCCTGCAGAACAAATTATTGGAGATCCAAGTCGTGGAGTTTGTACAAGAACAGCCACAGCAAATGAATGTCTCTACTCTTGCTTCATCAGCCAATCTGAACCAACCAAAGTTTCTGAAGCTCTAACAGATCCAGATTGGGTGATAGCAATGCAGGAGGAGATCAATCAGTTTGAAAGATTGGATGTATGGACCCTGGTGCCAAGACCCCCAAAGAAAACAATAATTGGCACCAAGTGGGTCTTCAAGAACAAGAAAGATGAAGACGGTGTGATTATAAGGAACAAAGCCCGACTGGTTGCAAAAGGGTACAACCAACAAGAAGGAATTGACTATGATGAAACCTTTGCACCAGTGGCCAGAATTGAAGCAATAAGGTTGTTCCTTGCCTATGCTGCTCATAAGAGTTTCACCATCTATCAAATGGATGTAAAGACTGCGTTTCTGAATGGAGAACTGAAAGAAGAAGTTTACGTGGCACAACCAGAAGGCTTTGTTGACCCTGAACGCCCACACTATGTCTACAAGCTGAAGAAAGCCCTGTATGGACTAAAGCAGGCACCGAGAGCCTGGTATGATGCACTATCTGATTTTCTTGTACACTCAGGCTACTCGAAGGGAAAGATAGATCCAACTCTTTTCATCAAGCGAGAGAACAGTGACATCATGTTGATACAAATCTATGTAGATGACATCATATTCGCCTCGTCCAATCCGAACTTCTGCGAAGAATTCAGCAACTTGATGCACACTGAGTTTGAAATGAGTATGATGGGAGAGTTGAACTTCTTTCTAGGGCTACAGATCAAGCAAATGCCAGACGGAATTTTCATCAGCCAGTCAAAATACATCCATGAAATGCTCAAGAGATTCAAGATGGACAGCAAGTCAACCATGAAAACCCCCATGTCTCCCTCACAAAAGCTCGACTCTGACCCTACTGGGACTTCCGTCGATGCTACCAACTATCGGGCTATCATCGGTTCCTTGCTGTACCTGACATCTAGTAGACCGGATATTGTCTTTGCAACTTGTCTGTGCGCTCGCTTTCAAGCAAATCCAAAGGAATCACATCTGAATGCAGTAAAGAGAATCCTGAGATACCTGAAAGGAACAGTCAACTTGGGACTTTGGTATCCCAAGGACACGGGTTTTGACCTTGTTGGTTACTCAGATGCTGATTTTGCAGGTTGCAAGTTAGATCGAAAAAGTACATCCGGTGGTGCTCAATTTCTGGGAGAGAAGCTAGTCTGTTGGTCCTCCAAGAAGCAGAACTGCGTGTCAACTTCTACAGCCGAGGCAGAATACGTTGCGGCTGCTAGTTGCTGTTCACAAATCCTATGGATGAGGACACAACTCAGAGACTATGGCTTCCTATTCAACCATATTCCCATCTACAGTGACTCCCAGAGTGCAATCGCCATAACCAGCAACCCTGTTCACCACTCGCGCACCAAGCACATCGATTTGCGCTATCACTTCATCAAGGACCATGTGGAGAAAGGAGATGTTGATCTGTACTTTGTAAGCACAGAGCTTCAACTGGCTGACATATTTACTAAGGCACTGGATGACAAGAGATTCCAGTTCCTAGTATCTAAGTTAGGCATGTTGAATCTCGATCCTATGTAATTGTGTTATCTCCATGGTCTGAATAAAATGTGTGAGTGTGCGTGGTGTGCGTTGCATGTGTTGAGGGGGAGAAAAAGGGAGAAAATAAAAGAGGGAAGAATACTTTGAGGGGGAGAAAATCAGAAAATCAGAAAAAGAGTGTGTGTGTAAGTGTGTGTAGAAAATCAGAAAAGAAAGAAAAAGAGTGTGTGTGTGTGTGAAGAAAATAAAAAAAAAATAGTGAGTGCGTGTGTAAAAATAAAAAAAAAAGTGAGTATGTGTGTTCATTTTTTTTCCTCATGCACAATTTGAGGGGGAGTTTTTTTTAAAAGTAAATCTTTGGGGACCAAAAACAAGTTTTAAAACAAAACCAGGTCCCATTTCAAACTTTTGGGCCCAGATTACTTTCTCGCAAGGCCCAAATGATTTTCTCGCGTATAAAAGAGACTTCGAGAACCAGAATACTCATCCTCTCGCAATCTCAGTTCTCGAAGTCCAAGAGCAAAAATCTTTTTCGCAATCTTTCTTCTCAACTCACCTCAAATCCATCAAGAGGTAGTAATATGGTTCTCGAATAAACCTCAAGAAAGTTTTCACACTTAATACAAGTTCTCGAATCCAAAACTTGAAGGAAACTTCTCGAAATGGAATATCGAGAACTATATGTTTCTCGAAAAACTGAAAACTTGAAAATCGAAAAGTTTTGGATATTATCATTATTGAAATGTGTATTTGCAGGTGGTTCTCGACATATTTTCTAAGTACAAACTCAAGAAACTCAATTTCTCGAGTTTTGGAACTCGAGATCAACTTCTCGATATTTCAAAATTCGAGGTTCGGTTCTCAATATTAAACCTCGAAAAGAGTCTTTTCGATGTTTAATACCGAGAACCTACTTCTCGAATCTTGAAATACCAAGAAGAGGTTCTCGATACTAAACCTCGAGAAAGGGTTTTCGATGTTTCGGTATTGAGAAGGACTTTTCGATACTTCCATCTCGAGAACCAAGTTCTCGATATTTGAGTATCGAGAAGAGCTTCTCGGTACTTACACATCGAGAACCTACATCTCGACATTCAAACCTCGAGAAGTTGGTCCCACTGTACGACAACAACTTCCAACTGGACCTCAAGCTTTTCAAGTGTCAGGACCCAGTCATTCTCTCAATCCTGCAGAAACATTACCTTTGGACCGCATTCAACGAAGCCAAACCAGTACCAATGGTATACCTGCAGCAATTCTGGGGCTGCATGCGAACTGAGAGCAAGAAAGATCGGTCTAAGATCATGACCAAGCTGAATGATGTAAGAGCGGTGCTGACACCCTCTACAATAAGGGAGACTCTGAATCTCCCGGTGCTCCAGAACTATGCACCGCTACCCACCAATGAAGATCTGATCACAGACATGGAGAAGCTAGGGTATGAAGGACCGTTACCCCTGATCTCAAACTTTACCATCTCAAACCTGCCCCACCCGTGGAAGAGTCTGTTCGGCCTGGTGAACAAGTGCCTATCTCCTAAGCACGCCGGACATGACAAATGCAACAAACAAATTCTTCAAATCTTCCACGGGATCGCCTTCAACGTCAAATATGACATGGCTCAGCTCTTCTGGACGGAGTTGATGGATCAAGTGAAGATGAAGGAGAACAACAAGGGGAGCACTATTCCCTACGCTCGGTGGCTGGCGCTGATGATCCACAATATGATGGAAGCCACCCCTACAATCCCTAAGCGTAAGGAAGACAAGCACTTCACTGCGCCAAAGCTCAAGTACTTTCAACGAGACAGTAACAAAGCTGAAGCACTGCCTATTCCGGACTCCCTGCTTGATCTAGCAAACCCGAGGGACAAGGCAGTCATTGATTACAAGAAGGAGCTTGAGAGGACGGTCCCTATGGTTCAGCAAAACCCAGCTGGACCTTCCCAAGGGACCAAGCCGAGTGAACGTGAGGGTAAGAAGAAGAGAGCCCCGCCACAGAAACCAGTGGCAACCTGGCCTAATGATGATCAGTCTGCTAACTCTTCCGAGAGGACCCAGACTGCTGAGGGCCACCCTAATGCTGAGGACACTGCCAATGAACCATCTAGCCAGGCCCCTTCTAATAAGGCTGGTGGTGAGGCCTCCGATAGCATGGCCAAAGGGAATGAACGAAGAGATGATGATGATGATGATGCAGATGATGATGATGACATGGAGGGAGTCCTGATCAGCAACAGGAAAAGAGCTGGTAAACAGGCCATTCCGATAGACTCCGACTCCTCATCAGAAGACATTGAGGCTGCACTCACACCCCGATCACTCAAAGGGATCATCATTAGTGAGCAGCGCTCCAAGAAACGCAATGAAAAGCATGCATCATCACAGCCTAAGAAGAGGCTCAGAAAGAAGAGTGCAGTGGAGGAGGAGCTGGCACTGTACGATGACTGTGACACCTTCGTCACTATAGACCGAACCACGCCCCTAGGAGCAGGAGCTGACCTTGTCAGTTCCCGGGTAGAAGTCGCAGCATCCGGTTCAACTGCGCATGCACAGCCATCTCCCATCCACTCTCCAGTCTCCCAACAGACTGGGGTTTCAATAACTCAAGGGGAACTTACACTGACCTCACTGATTCCTTCCGAATCTGCTGAGAGACTTAGTGGTCAACAGCCCCGGACCACTACCCCCATTCGTTCTATCACATCGAGTCTAGGTGTCACCATTCCCACATTTTCACATTTTTCTAGGACACCTACACTATTCACTGCACATACAGGTGCACTCACCCTGAATGCAACGACCGGAGTGCAAACTATGATGGTCGGAAGCCCTGCTACGCCAACAATGCCTCGATCATTGAACGCAGGCCACACATCAGCTGTCTTCACTGATGCTGTGACAACAGTTACAACCCCTGTAACTGGTACCATTATCCCCGAAGACATTCTCGTATATCTGAACAGCTTTCTAGAGTCTACCATTAAGCCATGGGTGCATGAAGCAATAACCGCTAATGCACAAGACTCTGGAAGTACCCCAGTTGTTCAGAATATACCATCCAAACTCCAGACAACACAGCCCTCAACCATTTCCATACCTGTTTCCAAACCCTTAACTATAGAAAACCAACAACCATCCACATCAAGGGGAACCCAGGATACAGAACTAGTATTCTCCCCTACAACGACCAAACCTAACCTAACAACCGTACCCTTCGAGGATCTTGTAGCTGAGATCTACGACCGTATACTAGACGTGGAAGAAGGCAACCTCACCCCTCTTCAAAAAGCCCTTCTCCATGCTCTAGATACACAGAACACTTGCCGTGACAGTCTCCGTGGCGCTAAACGTTCACATGAGGATCCTGATGATTCGGATTCTCATGAGGGGGAGAACAAGCGCCAGCGGATACTTGAGCATGTTGCTTCTACTAGCCAACCCTCAAAGCCAAACCAACCCTCTACCTCTACCAATGAGCAACCCACTACTTCAGCTAGCCATAAATCCCTAGCCACTCTCTCTAGCATGGTCGAGCTAGACATAACATCCCGAGGTGCATCTCCTATAGATGTTAACCAAGGACGGGATGGAAGTCCTGATGATGCTACCACGAGTACATCTTCTTACTCAGGCCATCAGTTAGAACCTAGTTCGAAACTGATGTCAACGGGCAATCCTGAGGATCCCGGTGTTTCACTTTCTCAGCCAAGGGAGGATTGGCCGCATGTAACGAAGTATAGAGGTCTGGTCTCTGCGCAAGAGCATCGTGTTGAGATAATTGAGGATCCCTGCAAGTCTCACCAGGATCCCGATGCTACGCCAGACGTGTCTCCACAGCAGCAACAGGCTTCCTCCAGCTACTACAATGATCAAATGCACGATGAACTTGAGGAAATGCTGGTGCATAACAAATGGTCTGAACTCTGGACAGATGTAGATGAAGCACAGCGAAGAACATACCTCAGAGATCTCTTAGTCAACTGCGCTACTGACGTGATTCTACTTGATCGAAACGAACTCAAGGAGGGAGAAAACTACGAGACACCACCCAAGGAGCTTGAGTCAATCATTAGACAAACAGCGGCTCAAATGCCCAGAAATGAGAAGCCCTGGGAAAAGATCGACATCAACGCCCCCTTTCAAGAAGAAATCAGAGAAAACATCTGGCGAAAAGAGGATAAGGTCAGAGAACTGGATGAACTGAAGATCTGTGGTCTTAACCATCTACGAGGACAAAACAAGGGCGGACAACTATTTCTACTCAGTCATCACTATATGGGACAACAGAGAGAAGTCTGGCAACACGAACTTCAAACTGCCAAAGACCCAGTCTGGGCTATTCTCAACGTGGGTGAAACAAACTCCCAAGACATCAAACTCTCTGTCTACCATCTACAACGGTCTGACGGAACAGAATTCACGTGCAAGGAAAATGATCTCTACATGCTAAAAATGGATGACATATATCAGATGTATCTTGCATTTCAAGAGATTCCGGGCACTCGTGACACAACTACACAAAATGGGCTGGATGCACTCAAGCGCTTTATGCTCAGACAAATCAAATTCTTTGCCTCTCATGATCTTCAGATGGCGCTTGAAACAAACATGCCAAAGACAAATCTCACAAAACCAAAGCTGTATGGACAAGAACTTGAGGACTTCCCTGAGTATTACATTTTTGATAGACCAATCACGCTTATCTATCTAAATCATAAGGGTGAGAAACGTATGCTATTCATTGATGAAATCAACAAGTACTGTGACGGAACCCTGAAGATTGTAAAGGAAAAGCTGCAACCGATCAGAGAAGCATTCAAAGAAAGACAGCAACAGTATGCAGATGCGACAGATGCCGAATTAAAGGAAGCACACAGAATGGACAGAATTCTACAAGCTATCCAGAAACAACTTGATAAAAGAAACTCACTCAGAAACTATGAGCACGCACTTAATCTCAGAAAGAACTACTACAAAGCTCAGAAGTGAAGAAACCCAGCAAGACGGCACTTGACCACAAAGGGGGAGATTGTTAGAACTTTTATTGTGGGTCAAGTTTGTCTGTAATGTCTTGTTTAAATAAAGTAGACTAGTTATACCATTTATGGTATTAGATTAGTTTTTTATTATGTAGCAAATAAGGTAAAGGGAATAAGGCCCAAAAAGGCCTTGGCCCAACTTCCAAGGTTTACCTAAATCGGTAACCTGTACAGCGCCTATAAATATGCGCCTTGTGTACAGGTACCAATATCGATCAATACACATTAGCCTTACGCTGCCAAATTTACTTCTCGATACTACAGAAAGAAGGTTTCACTGTTCTCGATAAATCTTATATCATTATATGAAATACTTCTCTTCTGTCTATCGATGATGTTCATCTAGCTGATCGTTAGTCTGCTAAACTGGGACCAACACCACACGGCTAGTAGCCCAATAATATGTATGACAAATGTCAAATAAGTGATAGAACGATTAAAGAAGAATACAAATGCCTATAGTCCCATCTTTAACATTATTGAGCTAAATAATGGGAGTAGGATTTTTCTTCTATAATATCCATTAAGTAAATTATTGTGATAAACCTACACATATTGGAAATCAATAATGTGATGAAGGAAGTTGACTTGTTCTAAATGAATTAGGATGAGTACAAAAAGACATCTTTGACAAAAGATAAAACAATAGGACCCATCTTCCCATTTTTGGAAGTATTGGTAGATAATTTGGATCCCAAAATGATTGGGATCAATTGGGAACCATTCCACATGGACTTAGTACCTGCAAAACAAGTGAAAAGAGGTGAGAAGACCATATGGGGCGGACTCTTGGCTCACATGCACAAAAACTCCAAGAGAAAACAAAAGGGGGAGGTCCACCCCATATTTGATTGCAAACCAAATATCTCCCATGTTCTTTTGTGAGCCACATACTCCTTTAGCATGTTTAGGGGCTCCTAATACACTCCCCATACACCCCATTCGAACCCCCAAAGAGATAAGAGAGCAAGGGAATCCACACAACCCAAGAGAGAAGGAAGGAGGAGAGCAGTCCGCAGGTTCGTTCTTCAGTGCGTAGCTCTGATTGTTTGAGCCATAACTTGAGATTTACTCATCCAAATAAGGCGTGCGAGATACCAACAGAAAGCTCTCAAGACGAGGAATCCGTGAAGGTCTGGTTTGCATCAATCGGAGTAGTGGAAGGCTTCCAAATCGACCGAGCAAAACACGACCTCGCAGAATACGTTTTTGTATTCAAAGTGAGTTTGAATCCAAAACCTTCCTCTCTATTGTCTAAATCATATAAATGATTGAAGAACTATTATACACTGATTGAAGTGTATAAAATGTTATTATTATGTGACTTTAATTGTTGGAAAGGTTAGATACTAACCTAGACAAAACCTTGAAAGGTTAGGGAACGAATTCGTCGGGAAACACCCGTTCTAGGGACTGTTTTTGCATCAACGATTAAGGGTTGAACTAGCACTTTGAGGAGGCTGTTTAACACTCATATTTGAGCAAGGAATCAGTTCCAAATCCACCTTGACCAAAGCTTTGACCATTGGACCAAGAAGGGAAAGTTTAAAGCTCAATTGAGGTGAGGATTGACATCTAATTGCTTACAACTTGTAGGTTAAGCATGAGATTACCTAAATGCTTAAATCATGATTTTTCATGGATTATGATGATTATATATTGATGAAATATTGATATAGTTGCCAAAGAATGAAATTTGAAATGATTTGAGAAGGTATGAATAATATGAGATTAAATGAGTATAAATGAACTATTTTGTGAAAATGGGCATTTTGCTCGTGTATGAATTATGTGGATACATAAATGAATATTTGTGTATTGAGATTGAATACTTAAGTTGCTGCTACATAATTATAAATATGTAGAGAATTACAAATAATGAGGATAACGGTATGATAACAATAATCTTAATAGTATTGAAATACTAGTTAGTGATTATTGGAACTTGTTGATTAAATTGATCCTAGGGATTGGATTGTATGAAAGGTACTTGAATATAGTTCAAGTGTATATAATAACTTAGTATGGAACTAAGGTTAAGTTATGGGAAGTCTTTAAGAATGACTCACGGTAGTTTAATGATATGTCAAATTCTAGGCATAGGGTTGCTTGAGAATTGGACCTTAATGCATGGTGATGTGATAGAGCCGAGCTCTAGAATGCATGTAAGGTGTAGACTTGGAGTCTATGTATTGTATGGCTAGAGCCGAGCTCTAGGGCTTGCGTGGTGATGTGATAGAGCCGAGCTCTAGAACGCAAGGTAAGGAAATTGACCCGAGGTATATGAATTGTATGGTGATGTGGTAGAGCCGAGCTCTAGAATACAATGTCATGTACTAGGGTTGGACTCTAGGAGTTGTCGTGGCTTATAGTCACGGGGTTGGGAATGGTGATTTCCAAATGAACATGGGCCCACGGGCCGACTACTTGACTTTTATATAAAGTAAGTATATTTTTAAACGGGGTAACTTAGGGTTACAATCATAATGTACTATCACCCTATTTGAGGGTCTTGTGTTTGAAATACTTGTTGTATATCTATTAGATGCCTGCCACACTAGTACTTTATAGCCGTATAGAGTACTGACCCCTTCGGGGGCGTCCCACCACCATTTCAGGTTGAGGCTAGAGCTTGCTTCCTGTGCTCGTTGCCCGAGTGATTTCCCCGGAGAGAAGACTTGGTTCGTGCTTCCTCCATTCTGTTTTAGAACATTAACAAACATGCTCATGGATATTTTACTTTAGAGACTGCGTGCTCATGTTTGCCCTGTGTGGCCCTTTTGTTTTAAACAATGTTTTCCGCTGCGTATTGAATTGTTGATTATGTATGTTTATGGATGACTTATGTGTGAATGATATTCATGACGCCTTGTATAATATGAATGTGATGGACTGCGGTTGACTATTCATATTGTACGGCGGGTTGTTGACGTGTCCGGGGAGGTCCGGGGCGTGACAGTATAAGTGTTAGTATCGATTTATTTTGAGTGCACGCACGACAAAGTGCACGTCAAATTTGGCGCCGTTGCCGGGGAAAGGCAATTTATTTTTCTTTTTATTTCATTTTAAAGAAAAAGAAAAAAAAAGAGTTGAAGTATAAAGATTTCTATTTCTTCTGAGCTTTGTTTGAGTATGTGGTAAGAACCCGATCTATAAACGAAATCATCTACCAAACAAACCCCCAAACGGAACAAGCCTTCGAAAGGTTTATGAATTTATTTCCGAATACTTCTTCGGAGGAATCATCAAGCGCTAGCTCTCATTCTAGCGAGACCGAAGAGCCAATCACTATGGCTCTTGAGACGAGAACATTGAGGGAGCTCACACCTCCGAATCTTAATCAACAACCCCTATGTATCACTTTTCCAACTCTTGATACGGGGGTCACATTTGAGCTAAAATCTGGGCTCATTCATCTCCTTCCATCATTCCACGGTTTACGAGGGGAGGATCTGAACAAACACTTGTCGGAGTTCCATATCGTGTGCACAAGCATGTGCCCCAATGGTGTGTCCGAGGAGCAGATCAAACTGAGAGCCTTCCCATTCTCCTTGAAAGACACCGCGAAGGATTGGCTTTTCTATCTTCCTTCGGGAAGTATCACTACATGGCCACAAATGAAGAAGGCTTTTCTTGACAAGTACTACCCTGCTTCTATTTCATCATCACTCAAGAAGCAAATAAGAAACATTGAACAAAAAGATGATGAATCCCTATATGAATATTGGGAGAGATTCAAGAAGCTATGTGCGAGTTGCTGTAACACCCCGGCCCCACCGGACCCGAGGTAGTTACTCCGGACCAATAGTACTGTCCCCACAAACCACCACAAGCCTTTACCGCGCACTTTGTCCTCACTCGTGCGCGCCCTGAGAAACTTCCCAGGGGGTCACCCATCCCAAGACTACTCTCGTGCAAGCACGCTTAACTTTGGAGTTCTTAGCGGATGAGCTCCCTTAAAAGGAGATGCATCTTGTTGGTATGAGTAGTACTATTAATCCGTTTATATTAAATCTCAAGTGTTACAATCACCCCCACTTAGGATCGCAACGTCCTCGTTGCGCCCTTGAACCGATCTGAAAATCTCACTCATCTCCCAGAATCTCCCCCCGCTAAGTGCCCGCCCGATATCCAACGGGTCATCACACTGTCGCGGGGTTGCTCTGATACCACCTGTAACACCCCGGCCCCACCGGACCCGAGGTAGTTACTCCGGACCAATAGTACTGTCCCCACAAACCACCACAAGCCTTTACCGCGCACTTTGTCCTCACTCGTGCGCGCCCTGAGAAACTTCCCAGGGGGTCACCCATCCCAAGACTACTCTCGTGCAAGCACGCTTAACTTTGGAGTTCTTAGCGGATGAGCTCCCTTAAAAGGAGATGCATCTTGTTGGTATGAGTAGTACTATTAATCCGTTTATATTAAATCTCAAGTGTTACAGTTGCCCCTATCACGGATATACCGAACAAGACCTCATTCTCTACTTTTATGATGGTCTTGTGGATCAAGATCGCCGCATGGTGAATGCGGCGTGTGGAGGGGGCATTGTCAACAAAACCCCTTCACAAGCGAGAGATCTCATCTCGGAGTTGGCCGAGAACTCCAGACACTATAACGGGCGGTCCTCAACTCGGAGAGTTATGGCGGCAGAATCCAACAACGCGTTGGAAAGTCAAGTGAACGGCTTGAGAAGTCAAGTGACCGGCTTGACTTCTTTGGTTAAGGATTTCCTTTTAAAATCTAAGACCCAAGAAGTCAAGGTCTGCGGTATCTGTACACAACAAGGGCATCCCACGGACTCATGCCCAACTCTTCAAGAAGACACCATAGAGCAAGTCAACGCCTTGGGTTTCCAAGGCCACCAATAAAGGAGGTATGACCCTTTCTCAAATTCTTACAATCCCGGATTGAGGGATCATCCAAACTTGAGGTATGGAAACTCTCAACAAGCCAACCCACCTTCTCAATCGAGTATGTCTATGGAAGACATGATTCGAACTCTTGCTACTACCATGGGCACCTTGCAACAAAACGTGTTGCAATTTCAACAGGAAACAAAGTCAAGCATTCAAAATTTGGAAACTCAAGTTAGCCAAATTTCGAATGCTGTGAATCGACTTGAAGCAAAAGATTCGGGTAGACTCCCTTCCCAAACTGAGCAAAACCCAAGGCGACAAGTCAATGCCATCATGATAAGGAGTGGTCCAGAATTGCAAATAAGGGAAGTTGGAGAGGAAAGAGATGAGGTTGACCACAAGGAGGAGGAACCAACGAAGATGAAATTCCCTCCGCTGTCATCATATGAGCCACTCCCTCCATTCCCTGAGGCGTTGAAGGACACAAGGAAGCTAGAGAATGATCGGGACATGTATGAGACCTTCGCCGATTGTGAGGTAAATACCCCACTCTTTAAACTAATCCAAAGTATTCCCCGTTATGCAAAGTTTTTAAAAGAACTATGTATAATGAAAAGAAAAGATAAATTAAATGGGAAACAAAAGGTTGAAGTTAGTGAGCATGTCTCGGCTATCTTTCAGGAAAAACTTCCAAAAAAATGTAGCGACCCAGGCATGTTCACTATTCCTTGCACGATAGGAAACACCACATTTCCTAAGGCCTTATTAGATTTAGGGGCATCTATAAACGTCATTCCTTATTCCGTTTATAAAACCCTACAACTTGGCCCACTACATCAAACCGGTGTAGTGATTCAACTAGCAGATCGTTCTAGTACCTACCCGAAGGGTGTATTAGAAGATGTGCTAGTAGAAGTAGAGAATATGGTTTTTCCCGTTGACTTCTACGTCCTCGAAATGGGGAATGATGACCAAACAGCACCCATCCTTTTGGCAAGACCCTTCTTAAAGACCGCAAAAACAAAAATTGACGTGTCTAGTGGTTCATTAACTTTAGAGTCCAATGACCAAAAAGTAGAGTTCAATATCTTTGACTCTACGAAAAAACAAATTAAAGATCAATCTCTTTGTTCTTTAAATGTTTTTGAACCACCAACACCAAATGTTTTAATTGAGTTGGGAACAAAGAAGAAAGGTCGGCCTTACTGGAGAAGGCTGAAGAAAAGAAATGAACCAAGGGATGTTCACGATCCCACATAAAATAAAAAAAAATAAAAAAGAGATAACGTCGTGCCACGACATTAAATAAGGCGCTTCTTGGGAGGCAACCCAAGTCAAGTAGTTAGATTTTATTTTCTTTTTGTGTGTTTTGAGAGGGTGAGAGAGGGAATTAACCACATGTTTTTGGAGAAGAAGAAAAAAAAAAGTGCAGGTTTTGAAGTATCTGGGGACATACCCGATCGAGTATAAACCAATACTCGGTCGAGTATGTATAGAAGGACGAACTAAAAAAGACCCTTCCTTCGAGGCCCGATCGAGTACCCATCTATACTCGGTCGAGTGTGTCTGGAAAATCAACTCTACCAGACCCCTGTCTCCAGTACTCGATCGAGTATAAACCAATACTCGGTCGAGTATTAGCAGAAAAACCCATATTCGATCCCCTGTCTCCGGTACCCGATCGGGTATACAGGGATACTCGATCGGGTACCCCTGCGATTTATACCCAAACAACACCCAAAAAACACTTCATGTTCTCCAAATATCTCATCCCAACTTCGAACCAACCCCCCAAACTCCATTTTTCTACCTTCTCTCTACCATAACTCCCTCATTTCTCCACCAAATCATCCCATTTCACCACCAAAATACTCCCCTCACTCCCCTCTCCATATCTACACCCATAAATCCCATCTTCCCCAAAAGTCCACAAAATCCAAAACCCTAACCCCAAATTCGAATTTTTGTATTTCAAGCTCAAAACCATCCACAATGGTTCCAAGGAAGAATAGGGGAGAGAGCTCAAACACCATGACACCTATCCCGGGTTTCGAGGACCTCATTCCCGCCGACAACGAGCACCGAGCTAGACTCCTCTCAACGATTAAAAGGCAAGTAAAACCCTCTCTTTTTCTATGCCTTGATACTCTCCATCAATTAGGTGTGTATAAGAGCATGAAAAAATTCTTTCACGAGTTGGAGATGGATCGTATTTTCAAAATGAAATACAACTCGAATGAAAGAATTATCTATGAATTCATGAGCTCGGTGCAATTTGAAAGTAATGAGGATGACTTTAGGGATGATAGACTCAAGTTTCGGTTGTTTAATCAAAACTATTTGATTACAAAACTTGAGTTTGCCGAACATTTTGGCATCCCCGTGCCCTACGAGAGCGCCATCTCGGATAACACCATTTTCGGGCACTCCCTATGGACAAAGATGACCGGGGAAGTGAAATTTAGTTCCTCCCAAATGTATATTAGTCATGTCCAACACCCCGTGCTTCGGTTGTTCTTGAAATTCATAGCAAATTGCTTGCTTGGCCGTCCCAACAACCATCACACTAGAATCGGGGACGTGTGTTTGATGTCCGTGGACTTATTCCGTCGTCACGTGGACTTTAATCTGTGCAATCTCATGTGGGCACATATGAAAAAAGAAAGCTTAGCAAAAGGGGCCATAGTTGTGGGTGGAGTGATAATGCACTTGGCGAGTAGGTTCGGGTATACGGATAACTCTCCTATACCCGACTATTGCTTGATGGATATGGGTTGGTTAGGACGCTCGGGATGTACATCGTTTTCCCATACGGTTTATATTGGAGACCAACCAAAAAACATGTACAATTGGATCATACACCTCCAACCTGTCCAATATTTCCTAATGCCAAGCCCAGACACCCCCAAACTACGCTACAAACCAGAGTTCGAGGTGCCTCAATACCTATTCCCTCACGCCCTCCCACCACATTTTCAAGAACCTCAAGCCCAAGACCTCCCCGAAAATCCACCCGACCAAGAACCTCAACCCGAGCAACAAGAACCCGAGGATGCACTTCACCACATGCCCGAACAGAACCAAGCTTTCCCACCCCCCGATTACTTCCAACAACTCCTTGAAGGGTTCAACAAAGTTACCAATGAAGTTGGGAGATATCGGGAGGAACAAAGGGCGGGATTTCAAAGACTCGAGGAGCAACGGGCCGAAGACAACCGAAGGTATGAAGAAGATCAACGTAGGTTCTATGGACCTATGTATTCTTACATGGCTCATCAAGGCCAATTCCACACCATGGCTCAACCACCACCACCCCCCTCTTGGTATGACCCCACTCAATGGGGCAACTTTGGAGGATCTAGCTCCGGGGGTGGAGGTTATGACGGCGGGGACGGCGGGGATGCTCACATGGGCGACGGGAGCTTTGGAGGCGGATTTGGAGGCGGCTTCTACGGCGGAGAAGGCGGGCACTAGGGACAGTGCTTGGACTGAGAAGGGGGGAGACACCTCATGGTATGTAATTTTATTTTACCCTTTCCTATGCATGGATTTTTCTTTTACTCTTTGTAAACAAAAAAAAAATAATAATAATAATAAAAGAAAAGAAATGCTAGTTAGGTTGAAAACCCAAGAATGGGCAATCTAAGCAAAAATGGCTTATAAAAAAGATGAGTGAGTTAGTGAGGATGGAAAAACAAAAAGAGATGCTAGGATGAAAACCTGAAAAGGCTCCTAGGCAAAATGAGAGATATGAGAGAAATATTTGTTGTGTGCAGGAACTCATTTGATCTCTTGGGAGAAAGAGGAGAAGAAAAAGAAGAAGAGAAGAAGAAGAAGAAGAAGAAGAAGAAGAAGAAGAAGAAGAAGAAGAGGCAAGAAGATGGAGCATAGAAGATCATAAAACCCAAGAAAGAATGTTGTTTGTAAAATCATTTTTATTTCTTGGTGATCTTAGTTCCTTTCTTTCTTGAACTCATGTAATGATCTTAAACTGTTTGAAATATTTTACTTTACTCGAGGCCGAGTAAAGGACTCTGTGTGGGGGAGTTGATACGATTGTAATTTCCGTGTGTTTGTTTACGTTTTTAGTTAGTTTTGATTGTTTAATATTTCGGAAATTACACACTTTTGGTGTAATAAGTTTAGTTTGTTAAATTCTTGTAAATTGTTTAGATTAGGTTTATTCTGAGCTTAAACAGGTCCAAGATCAATCAAATGATCATTGGTGAAGGAAGGTGCAAGAGTACAAGACAAAAAGAAGGAAAGTTCCTGATTTTGACCTGTACTCGGTCGAGTATGTCTTATACTCGATCGAGTACCAATACTGATTTTCAAGGATCCGATCCGGAAACAAAGGAACATGCAAGGAAAGATTTGGCCACGTTCTATTGTCATACCCGATCGAGTACACTGACATACTCGATCAGGTATACATATAACTTTCAACCTGACTTCGGTCGAGTATGGCTCAAAATTCACTATTCTACACATACTCGATCGAGTATCTGTATATACTCGATCGAGTACCCGACCTGCACCCCAAAAAGTCCTATAAATACACCTCCTTTCCTTCACAATTGGACACCAATTCCTTTATACTCTTAAGCTCAGTTTAGAATAGCATTTCTCTATATTTCTTTTAGCATGTTTAGTCTCCAAATGAGGAGCTAAACTCTCATTTCTTGGTTTTGCTCTTGAAGCTTGTTGATTATTAAAGTTGTGAGTTATTTTCTTACTTTCTCCTCTTGATTATTAATTCTTCCCTTAATCTCATTCTATATTAATGTTGGAGGGTGGCTAAGTGACGATTAGTTAACGTTTCGACATTGATTATTACTAGAAACGATCAACGAACCGATGGTTAAACGTTGATGGTTTCACAAGTAAGTAACTTCGGTTTATTAGTGCACGGTCGTGGTTAATAAACTTAAGAGGGATTAATTTTGTTGGTTAAACCGAAACCGTTGTGTTGAGGTTATCAATCTTAATTGATTTCATCAAGGAGTTAAAGAGGTTAAATGCTACTATTATATCGGTATACGGCGTTGTTCTATATTTGATAAATAGTAAGGGTTATTAATGAACGGTCGTTGTTAATAACTACCCTCGATGAATTGGAGATACTCCGCGATTGAGTATTCGAGAGGGGATAAGTTATAGATATAACAATGATCGACTAAAATATATCAACAAGTGGAAAGTAGCAAGACCAAGTCCCTTTTATTCTCGAATTTAATCCCATATAACTCGTTCATCTTCGTGTTTAATTTAATTAAATCACTCAACAATCAAAACCCCCCTTTATTTACTATTTACATAAAAAGAAAGTTATTCCTTTCCCTGTGGACACGAACTCTACTTCACCTATACTACGTATAAGTGTTAGTATCGATTTATTTTGAGTGCACGCACGACAAAGTGCACGTCAAATACATAGGGTCCAACCCTAATGCATCCACTTTATATCTATCCAATGCAATTCTAGAGCTCGGGCTCAAGTGCATCTCCTTACATTGTCATAGATTTGACCCTAGGTTCCAAACCTTATATCACATCATCGATCTCCGACATCACGTCCACCCATGCAATTCTAGAGCTCGGGATCAAGTGCATCTCCTTACATGGGCTGAACCTAAATCTTATGTCTACCTAATGCAATTCTAGAGCTCGGGCTCAAGTGCATCTCCTTACATTGGCATAGACCCCAATACCTAAGCACTCACTATGCCTAGAATTGTCATACATAAAGCTATCGTGGGACATCCTATGGACTGCCCCCAACTTAACCTTAGTTCAAACTAAGACACAAATGACACTTGAAGTCCATCAAGTTCATCACAATACTATGCAAACCCTAGGTTTGATTCTATCAACAATTCGGACAATCCTTAACTAGTATTTCATTACTATTAAGATTATTCTTACCAAATATTTATTCACATATGGGAGCCCCTACATATTAATAATATGTGGCAGCCTCCCCATGTCTTCAATTTCATCATTCACGTATTCGTTTACATAGGCATATCATGCATACACGAGTAGAAATGGCTATTTGGCATAATAGCACATTTATACTTCACTTAACTCCTTATTCATTAATATAATTCCAAATCATAATCAAGTTCATTACTTATTCTTCATATCATCTTCAAGCATCTTTATTCATGAAAAAACATGATTTAAGCATTTAGGTAATCTCATGCACAACCTACAAGTTGTAAGCAACTAGATGTCGGTTCTCACCTTAATTGAGCTTTAAACTTTTCCTTCTTGATTCAATGGTCAAAGCTTCGGTCAAGGTGGATTAATAACTGTTTACTTGCTTATAAATGAGTGTTAAACAGCCTCCTCAAAGTGATAACTCAACCTCTAACCGTTGATACGAAAACAGTCCCTAGAATGGGTGTTTTCCGGCGAACTCGTTTCCTAGTTTTTTCCAATGTTTGTTCTAGGTTAGTATCTAACCTTTACATAAATAAAATGAAATTACATGGACATATTATACACTTGAAATAGTGTATAATAGTTCCACCAATCGTTCATATAATTTGGTAAATGAAGTGAAAGGTTTTGGGATTATAACTCACTTTAGAGAAGTAAATCCGTCCCTGCGCGTTTGTGTTTTGTTCGGACGATTTGGAAGCCTTCCACTACTCCGTTTGATGCAAACCAGACTTTGACGGATTCCTTATCTTGAGAGCTATCCGCAGGTACCTTACACGCCTGATTTGTATCAAAAGCTCTATATTCAACTCATGCTTATGCCTGTATTTATAGGCATCTCCAGTTGATTAATCTCCTCCGTTGGTTGAGAGGATTTAATCTTTGCCGTTGAAAGTATTGTACTTTCGTCTTCTTGTGTTGGAGCAGTTTATCTTCTTAGAGCTGCAATAGGATCCATTTGCAAGGTTGATCTTCACAGTATGCGAACCCATACTTTAGGCCTTCATGTACTATTCTCTTTTTGGCTTTGTGTGCAACTATGCGTGTGTAGTGTATTGTGTATATTGTGCGCAAAAGTTTCATCAAAATCTATACCTTCTTCTTGGCAGTAGCCTTTGGCTACTAGTCTGGCTAAGGGTTCGAGAAAGATTATCGAGAAGTAAGTTTTCGATATCAAACTTCGAAAAGTTCGTTTTCGATATAAGAGTTCGAAAAGTCGATATCGAGAAGTCTAACTTCGAGAAGTTCAGTTCGAGAACTGACTTTTCGAGTTTGAGTTTCGAGAACCGACGTCGAGAACCTGCAATATCGAAAACAAATATTTCAAAGGACAAATATCAAGAACTACTAATGCGAGAAGCTAGTATCGAAAACTAAGTTCTCGAGCTCAATGTCGAGATCATCCTATCGAAATCCTGTACTTAAAAATTTTCAGAATTTTTAAAACGAAGACTGCAGCTGAGTTGTTTTCGATGTCGAGAAGCTTCCTGTATTGATCAATCTTCAAAAACCTGCTTAAAGGTGTCGAGAACCTGTTTTTCGATATGAAGATATCGAGAACTTCAAATAAAAAAACTACAAGTATCGAGAATGAAGATATACTCCTGGTTCGTTTTTGAAAGACGAATCCAACAGTATAACTTTTACACAAAATTGTCCAGAAACAGATTTACAAAGGCAGATTTAATAAACATCGAGAAACATGAAACAGAGTATTTTTCGCAGTTTTTCGTCGATGCAGATCAGTACTCGATCGGCTCTGATACCAGTTGTTGGTCCCAAATTTCAGGATGAATGAACAGCTATGAACGATCTACAATAATATAGAGAAGGATTCTTAATAATGATCGAGAGATAATCTGAACAGAAGAAATCCTTACGCTATACTATCGAGAACTATATATTGAATGTTCTGAATGAAAGGCGCTGTATATTTCTTATTCTCGATTATTCAGTCCTGTACCACATGTACGCATATTTATAGGCATAGGTACAGGTACCGAAATGGTAACCTAGAGTTCTGGGCCTAAGGCCTTTTTGGGCCCTATTCCCTTAGCTCATTTATTCTTTACATAAATACTAAAAAGATAAGTCTAATCTAAGTGGGACAACAAGACTCTAGACAAACTTGATCACAACAAATATTTTCCTCAACAGTTATAGTTACAAAACGTTATTAAATCATTTTTTGTCCATCATACTTAATCAATTTTATTTATATATTAGGATTTACTTCAAATCTTATTTATGTATATTATATTCTTATATTACGTAGTTTTCATCAACAAATACCGTATTACCTAGGAGGAAATAATAGACACTAGTACAAAAAGTGTCTATTGTAGCATTCATTTTGTAGTACCGTAAAAATTGCTACAATATAATATCTATTGTAACATCATTGTACCAAGAAATGCTACAATAAAATGATAAATTGCTACGATACATCTATGGTAACACCAGTCGGATATAGTATACTAAAAAGTGCTACATTTAATTCACTGTGACATTTTGACATTTTTGACACCTATTATTACGACATTTTGCATATGCTACAAAAATTATACTTTATTGTACTTAGAGTTAGGACATACAAGTAAACATGAAAAATCATATTTAAGGGTTGTGGAGGACCGAACAAAACACATGAACTAGTTAGACATAGGAGCCCGAACACATGAACTACTTGTATTTAAGGTTTGCATTGAAACTTAATTAATTACTCATTACACCTTCTTTTTTTTTATAATTGTAATTTTATTAACCTTAGTTATTGTGTATCCCTTGTCTAACCCTCTCTCAGTGCCATATACAATAGGATCCATTATTTTATACAATGTAAATTTTAAGCATAATCATGATAAGGGGTATATATATTAATAATTAAATATAGTGCAATTCGATCTAGGGATGGCAACGGGGCGGTTCGGGGACGGTTTTACACATAACCGTACCCGCCCCATTTGACAATTCCACGCCCCATAACCGCCCCATTACCCAACGGGTAAGTTTTACCCAAACCATATTTGCCCCAACGGGTAACGGGTATAACCGCGGGTACCCGCGGGTAATCACTTTATTATATCAGTCATTGATATTTTAATATAAAAATAATATTTTGTATTTTAAAGGGCGAAAAATGACATAACCTATATGAGTTTAGACTCAGACGCCACTTTTAAGTTTCGTATATCTACAAAACGAGAAAGAAGACAACATAAATTAATTTGAACCTAAAAATACTTAATCTGAAAAATAATTAATCACTAAAAAATCTGATAATAATTAAACAAGACTATTAAGAGCTATTATGAACCCTCATTGAAACATTATAGTTAGTACATCTATTATCCATATATACAATGAAAATAGAAAAATCTCATCTTCTATTACTTGTGGGACAAATAATAGATAAAAATGTAATAAAAATATAACTAAAAATAAACGGGGCAGGTAATGGAGCGGACATGTATAAAACCGTAACCACCCCGTTACCCGTAAAAACAAAACGGGTATTCCCCGCCCCGTACCCGTTACCCAGTCAATGCGGTATTTCCCGTTTTGACCGGGGCGGTTCGGTGCGGGTATCCATTGGATTGGTCACAATTGCCATCTCTAATTCGATCTATCAGTAATTGGAAATGAACCTGCAAATGACTTGCAACATTCTCCCTGGTTAATCCTGGCACATTCATGAGTTTCAAAATATTCTTGGGTACCGCATCTGCACGAACGCGTAAGAAAATTTTGTTTTGGGTACATTAGTTAAACATAAAAAATACATAATTCATATAGACTTGCCAATATTATACTACTTCCATCCATAAAACTTCCTCCTATTACTTTATTTGTGTATATAGTAATCAAGTTTAACCACTAATATTATTCAAATACAAAGTTATTTGAATATGATAATTAATGAACATGTTCTTTATTAAAAATACTTCCATGATGTACTACATATATGAATTATAAATTTCACCCAAATGTAGCACTTCCTTTATCCCAATATATTTTGCCAACTTTTTTTATTCAGTCTATTTTTTTAAAGGGGAAATAACTTTAAATAATACAAACTATCTTTTATCAACCAAGAATAATACGTACTTTAGAAATTACTTTTAATAATATCAACTATTTAAATATAGACCAAAATTGATATAGAGCAAATTTTCAATGAAAATTTAGTTATTTAATCCATCAAAAACTAGTATCAAAATATCAAATAAGTGAATGTATTTCCAAATATAATTTATTTGATAATTTGCTATTTGTTTTTGATGTCCTAAATGACCAAATTTCTTATCAAAAAGTGATTCCGTGTTATTTTTGGTCTATACTCAAATAGTTGGTATTATTAGAAATCATTTTCAAAGTATGTATTATTATTGGTTTATGGGTAATAGTTGGTATTATTTAAAGTTATTTTCCCCTTTTTAAAATGTGAAATCTTTTTAAAGTAACGATTTTGTGATCAATGTTATTTCTCTAACTTTACACAAATTTTAACCATACAATTGTTACTTATTTGTTATTTTATGTGCAAATCAGAATTGGCATGTTATGTGGAACAGAGATATATGAAAGATTTCAAAAAAAATCTTAAAGAGTAAAACATTGTAAAATTTCTCAAATACAAGTTACATTGTCTTCTTTACAATACACACACACACTTATATTTATGCAAATATTTATTCTTTTATTCTTTAATGGACTAAATAAGCCTTATTTTATGAATTAAACATACTAGTACTATTTAAACCTATTTCCATATTTTAGTCAAGTGACTTACTATGAATCCCTAGAGAGGTGATGGCATCCAAGAACTTGAAATGAAGAAGATCCGTCCACACCAGCTTCTTCTTCCCTGTCTTGGTTTCACAAAAGAGATTCGTTGTGATGGTCATCTCTTCCACGGGGTTCCAATAAGCTGCAAAATCTGCGGTGGCAGCGGTGGCGGCAAGTGGACTAGGAGGCCTTTCTACATGCAGCCCCATAGCACTACACCTAACATCACCCTTTTTCTGAGCTATAAGAAATTGCCACAAACATGTAAGGGCATTCTCCGACACCGGTTTTTCGATGAATGAAATAGCTCCGTTCTGCATTCCTTGCCTCACAATGCCCTCTTGGTTGTCAATGGACATCACTGCATTTGCTCGGGATCATAGAATATCAATTGCGCACACACACACACACACACACACACACACACACACACACACACACATATATATAGATAAGAGATCACATACTAACCATGCTTAAAATACTAACTTACTAACTTAATAATATGCAACACATTGAACTTCAATATGCAGTACAAATAATGTAAAGATGCACACTGTGAATTTCAATATGCAATAAAAACAATATGCAAAACTTTGAACTTTAATATGCAGTACAAATAATATGCAATACTTTGAACTTCAACATGCAGTACAAATAATGTAAAGATGCACCGTTTTTGATAGTTTGTAGGTTAGCATGGGAGGAATGGTTAGTATGTGATCTCACCCCTGTATATATATATATATATATATATATATATATATATATATATATATATATATATATATATATATATATATATATATATATATATAGGGAGCGGTTCCGGTAAGAACAGATCTTATGAGAAAAATGAGAACGAATCTGGACCGTTGGATTGTATTATGTGGAATCAAATTGTGCATTTGGTGAAACTGAAATGTGCATTAAATGATATTGAAATGTGCAAAATAAAAATTTAAACTCAAGTGTGCATTAGATGAAACTGATATGTGCGAAAAAAAGGACAAAAATAACATCACATCGTACTTTTTATTCTGCACATTTCAGCTTCACCTAGTGCACATTTCAATTTCACGTAATGCACAATTCAACTGCACATAATGCCACTCTATCGTACCTTTTGTGATGCACATTTCAATTTTACCTAATGCACATTACAGTTTCAAGAAAAGTGATGTTTTATAGTCCAATTTATGGAATATTTCTCACCATGTTAAAAAATCCAGATGCCCTATATACAAATAAAGCAGTGTCAAAAAAGGAGCATCTTATGAAAAACTAGATTTCAAGTATGAACAGGCTAGAGCTTTGAAGTTTGACCAAGTGCTCGGGATTATCTAGAAATTTAAGGGATTTCTTGTTAGGGTTTGGGTTGGGTGTTTCTATATTTTGTTCGTTTTGCTTTTACTTGTTACCTTTAATTTTCTTTTTCTCGTGTAGTCGTTTTGCTTTATTTCAATAAATTTCATTCGTTAAAAAAGTGTCAAAATAGGAGTAATGTTTTAGATTCTCAACATAGAAGTTACAATTATTAATTATTTTATCTATTTCCTCTTGTTTAGCATTAGTATTTTGCGCTTTACTAATCCCTTTACTAATCACTTTATTCACCTCTCTAGGATTCACCTCTTGTTGTACCCACCACTTTGTACCCACATTATACCCACCTCTGTGAAGGCTATTTTTTTGTCTGTGAAGCCGGTTCACAGACAAAATATGTCTTTGAATTCCTTTACAGACATAGTTTGTCTGTGAAGGAATTCACAGACAAAAAAAAAAATAACTTCACAAACATGGGTGGGTACAAAAGTGAGTATAAAAGTGGGTACAAACATCATTTTCCTAGGGTTTAATGGTGGCTTCTCGGCAGGGCCGAAGTTCCAACGGGTGTCCAACGACTGTTGTTGATAGCTAAGTGTTTGTTGGATGACATGAAATTAAATTGTTCACCTACTCTGACAGCAACCGAAGGTCCGATAACTTTTTGGGGTGATCATCGGTTGAAGATCTGGCAGGGGGGTGGCAAAAGGCCAATGGTGGTGTCTCTAAGGAGGTGGGAATTGTACAATAAAGACATCTAGCTAGCCAACTTATCCCATTTTATACTCCTACGAAATTTGTATCTCACATTCTTTCACTTTTACAATGTTTTATTCATACTTTTTGAATTAACTCTATTAAAACTAAAGTAACGATATTAAATAACTGGCCTTGAGTTGTCAAAAAAATATTGGACATGATGTATCAATGTGTTTGTAAAGGTGTGAAATATATTTTCCATGTGTTATATATTATAGTTTAACGTTGTCCGGGTATGTAGGTGGAGTTATATTTGATGCGTAGATAGACTTTATTGTGTAGGATCATATCATTCGGAATAAAAAGAAGCAAAACTAATGTTATAAAACTATCGAGAGAAAGTTTGACGAGTAAGATGGAAACGAGCTTGTATTGATGTGTGTGTGTACTCCAATGAACATTATTAATTTTCTTAGAATTATGACTCGTCTACTAAAAATCAATAAATTTTGATTAGTTTTTAATATTAAAATTCAATTTGTCTATTGAGAATACCACCCACATGTGCATATTACACTCGCAAGAAGCATATTAGTTCTAATGAATTAATAAAAGGAGTTACAAATTCATCTTTTATGGGGTGGTGGTAAGTGCTAAGCTATCTCATCCCAATCACGTATAAAGCTATAAAGGTACAAATTAGCATATAAATGTTTTTGATTACTCATCTGACCTTTCAAAGATGGTCGACCATCATATCTTAGAGTGAGTTAGCTATTACATCTTGATATAATTATGCCTCAATGATGAGCATAAGAACTATAAAATTGGTCTTATCCAACAAGAAACAATCTTTGTAAGAACATATTAAGTTGTGTGACTTCTGTCGAATTGACCTCGGCCTTGAGATTGAATTATAAATTTTAATAATAACTCACTACAAAAAAACATCGAAATAGGCACGGACTTGGCACGGATGGGGTGACTTTGGCACGGACCGTAACTTAATTTTGGCACAACGTTGTGCCAAATAGCTGGTAACAAAACGACTTTGGCACGGAATTTGGCACGGATTTGACACATCCGACATCCGTGTCAAATCCGTGCCAAATACCTTATGAATTTTGGCAAATCCGTGCCAAAGCTCCGTGCCTAATCCGTGCCAAAATGGTTGTTTTTTTGTAGTGACTACTACATATTGTAAATTTCGCAATAATGTATACATTATCCACGGGCTTAATAAATATATATCGCTAGCCCACAAGTGTATACTATGTTTAAGCTAAGTCAAGATCCACTTCATTCATTTGATAGAATTATTTGCAAAAAGATGGATTAGTAAATTGTATGTTGTATTTAAGTATTTCAATTAATAAAGGATAGAAGAAATAAAATATTTTGAAGAGCTAAAAAAATAAAAATTGCTACCACACAATGAAACACTCTTCGGAAAAACTAACAAATTATAGAGGCCTAAGCTCTAAAGCAAACTAATCTCCAAGGAATGTTCTTCAAACAACTTTTACTCTCGTTTATTTTTACTTTCTGGATTAGGCTTTTCACAGAGAAAAATAAATTATAGGTTTGTGGAATACTATATGAAAAGTAGGAGATGGACAAGGAAAAAATCATGAAAAAGGGAGGAATTTTAAAAAACTGATTATTTTTATACAATTATTTTTTGAAACGGAAGAAAGAGTGGGAAGCAATTAAAAAACCTTGACAAAAATTAATTGAAAAAAGTAAAACTAAATTTATAAAGAGTGTGGTTGACATTTAGCAGATAGCGGGCGGTTAACGGATAGCAGATTATGTATCAGGTTGTTAATAGTGGATTGAGTCAACATATTTGACTGGAGGAATAAGTTGTCGGGTTTGAAAGATGTTTGATAATTTAGTTGTTTGGCCGTAGCGATTAGTAGGTAGTGCCATATTTGAGTAGTTCCATCCAAAAACGCTAGGGCTTAACTATCATTTTATCAAACAACATGTTTACTTATTGAAAATACTACAAAGGATTAAGCTTTTATTTTTTGGTGCAACACAATTTTCCAAATACTCAACACTTAAGGAGTGTTTGCACTTCCTTAAAAAAAGTGCTTTTGAGCTTTTGGATTAAAAAAAGCTGAAAAGAGTGTTTTCAAATGACAGCTTCTGCTTAAATTAATCACTTTAAAGCTAAAAGCTGGAAGTAGGTGGAAGGGTGCTTTAAACTGCTTTTCACTTTTTCTATTACTTAAAAAGCACTTATTTTACCAAACACTACCAACTTTTACTTTTTCAGAATCACTTTTTTCTCAAATATTACCAACTTTTACTATTAAGTACTTTCTCCAAAATCACTTTAAAACATCACTTTTTAAAAGTAGAAGCAATCGCAAACACTCCGAGTAATTTATAATATGGGAATCGAAGATCAGATAAGACAGTAAATACTCTAAATAAGAAATACACTTCAAATATCCGCGCGGTGTTTTAAAATTGTTTAAAAAATTTCGAAAATACAAACATTCAATTAACCATATATAGTAAAGATTTAACCGACAAGAAATTAAAAGAGACAGATTTAGAAATATTTCGTTCTTGATTTTCTCCCCCTTTAGATGGATGGTAAAAGCTTTAACTTTGTTTTTCATTCTTCAAAAAAAAAGTCTTCATTTTTATTTGTAACCTAGGGCTCATTCTAAAGCACTTCATAGCCTCAAGAGTACATTTAAGCATAAAATTGGAATTAATCTCATCTAATTGTGCTTCAATTCATATGAATAAAACTACCTTGAAACTTCAATTTCCTTAGCATAGCACCAACAAACAGATAGAATCATCATCAACAAGGCACTCTCAAGGTTTCTTAATTCTCCATTGTAAACACTCCTATATATAGTAATTAACTAAATGTTTAAAAGATCAGAGCTTCTTAATTCAGTCCTCAGTCATGAAAGACACAATATATAGAAGCTCCAAGGTAGGATAGAAAGTTATTGGGTGGAGGGGGGGGGGGGGGGGGGGTTGAAGGTCAGTCAAGTGTATACGTAATATATGTGGTATACGGTTAACTTTTTTAGGGTCCAAGACGTTACATCCATAAACGGAAGTTCTATTAGGATTTTGTTTGTCTAGTATTATTATACTATTATATTACTATGGTTGAATTTTGTTTTTTACATTTTGAAAATAAAGGGGTCATTTTCAAAATGCCCCTTTTATTCTACATGTAGGTAAAAAAATCCTACAAGCTAAGACGGCCTCAATTCTATGCATACAGTGCACTAATACTATTCAAATTTTTAGTTAAAATTCCACATGGTGACCGAAATTCTATATGTACATTCAACTGTGCATTACTTTTATCCATGCTATTACCGATGTACGATGGACTGTACACCGCGAATGCTGGCTATCAAGTAGGATTTTTTGGCAGAAAATTTGAATAGTATTCTCGGTTCAAAGTTTCAAACATTTATATATCACTACAAAAAAACAACGATTTTGGAACGGATTTGGCATGGAGCTTTGGCACGGATATGCCAAAATTCGTAGGGCACGGATTTGGCACGGATTTGGCACGGATGCGTTAAATCCGTGCCAAAGTCATTTTGTCACCAGCTATTTGGAAAGGCGTTGTGCCAAAAATAAGTTACAGTCCGTGCCAAACTCGCCCAATCCGTGCCAAGTCCGTGCCTATTTCGATGTTTTTTTGTAGTGTATAGTTATTATACTGATTTTTCAGGAAAGAGCTGATTCGAGGTACCAAAATGCAATAATATCAATAATTCAGGTAACATTTATGGATGTTATCTTATCTATAATTATTATTGTTATAAACATATTTCTTCTATAATGCATTTTACACCATGAGGGCCTATCTACTATATAGGAAAAGTCGAGGAGTTTTTCTGTAATGCTAAAACCGTAATTGGCAATGAATAAAATGCTTAAAGTAGTTGAATCAATCTGCTCCATCATGAAAAATTTATAATTATATTTATGATATACTCCATATTTCATTTTTCAGGAAAGAAATACGGAAAAAAATAAAACAATTATCTTGAACAATTGCAGGAGAAAAAACTCATGTAGAATTTTATCCTTTTCATAATTACAAATTGATACATAGTACCAAAGATTTAATGTACAATAATTATATAATAAATATAAAAATATGACTACCAAAAACATAATACATCTACTATACTTCGATCGTACTACTCCGCAGTGGCGGAACCAGACCATTTTTTGAAGGGGGGCGGTGTGGCAAGTCAAAGTCGGATCAATGCAAAGTCGGTCAAAAAGAGAGGGAGTAAGGTGAAATATAGGGTAGAAATAACTATTTTTTTTAAATGTAGGATCGAAATAACTAATTTATTTATCAAACGATAGCAAAGAAACAAGTGAATGAATAGCTTAAGCCTAAAATGGGATGAGACTTCAGACGGAAAGATCTCATAATCCTTTCATATTGCTAATCCATAATAATAAGTGTAGTCTAACATTTTTACTGCACTTGCTACTCCCAATAAAAAATCAAAAATTACAAATAAAAGATCCAACTTCACCAGCCACCGAAAAGAGAAAATTGATTTGACTAGCAACCAAAAAAGATAATCGTGTCAAGTAAAAATTTTCTACATCATCGGTTTGACTAACTACCGAAAATCATTGAAAGAATTAAAGTAATCCTTATCTTTTTTTTTTACTTTACTTTTGATTAAAGTAATCCTTATCAAAAATGAAGAATTTAATCTAACATATTCGCTTTAGGATTAGCTTAAAAATATAATTATATACGGAGTACAATTTAGAATAGAAGTTATAAAAAAATGTATTGTTAATCGCATAAAAAATTGTCAAGTTAGTTATTACCAAGTATGTAGTATAAAATAATACTAATAAAACCACAAGAACAAGTACAAAACTTTACAACAGTTTAAATTAATAAAAAAAGTTAAAGATTATTAAAATAAATATAAATTCACGAAACTACCTAAATCAAGAGATGAAATTAACTAAACAATACGGACACAATCAAAGCACTACAGGGTAATTGCTAAAAACCTAAAGGCTAGAGCAACTCAACAGTTCATTAATACTATTTAATTCACTCCGTAAAGAATAACACAATAACAAAGCAATTCATCAAGTCTGATAGTTCCGATGTGCGATCTTTCGCTAACGAGGAAACGCTGAAGCGACGCTCCCCTGCGGCCTGCATTTCAGCCCTTAATTTTCTCAATTTTTTGTTACTCAGGCCCAATTATCCTTTTAGGTCTGTTTTCTGTACGACGTCGTTTGCGATCGATTGAACAACCATTTAACGAAGCGGTGTCGTTTGGAACTTCGAATTAAGTTTTAAAGAAAGGGAAAAACGCACATTTGGTCCCTCAGTTATCCCCAGATTTAAAATGTCAGACCCCAATTTCTCAAATTTTAAATTACACCCCCGAGTTGACCAAATTACATTAAATGTGGTCCCCGCTGTTAGAAGTCCACTTAACACCGTTCAGTGTCCGTTTTCTTCAGGGATAAAGGTGTAACTTCTCATATTTTATCTTTAAATACTTAAAATAAGTATAAACCTTGATAGTTTGTCATAAGTCGACATTCATTCGTCCATCAATCGCCGATTTCTCCAGCTGCTCCGCCGTTGTCAAGGGTGTCAAACGATTTAGGGTAACTTTGTTTGAGGTTCGTAGTATCCCTTTAATTTGCTCTTCCCTTTCGTCTTCTTGTTTCCTGTCTTCCTTCTTTTATTTATTTCTTACTTGAACAAGACATATATGGTTGGGAAATACAAAAGAAGATAATAAATGTATGTTTTGGGTGAATTAACTACCCTTGAACATGGTTTGATTCTTGTTTGCAGGAACAAAAATGTTGACAAATTATGGGATATGTCATAGTTGTAGGAGTTCAAACCATTTCCTAAGTGAATGCCCTAACAAGAAGAAGTGCCCTGCGTGTTCAAATGGTATTCAAAGGTGCTTGATTACAACAAAATTTGGAAAAAATAAGGGGAGACTGTTTTATAATTGCACACATTGCAACTACTTCAAATGGAAATTGGGTGAAAGCAGTAAATTGGGTGAAAGCAGTGAAGATGGAAGCCATAGTAGTCCCAGTCTTGAAGGTGAAGGAGTGGTACATGACAATGTCAAAGGTGGTGTTAGTCAACTAATAGAAATGTTTGCTCAAGCAACAATCAATGAAGGTGGGAAGATGACACTCAAATTAACAATCCCATATGAGAAGAAGACCAAAGAAGGGTAGTTCAAAGTGTAGTATGATTCGAATTTGAAATTGAAGCATGTGTTAGGGTTCATATGTACTTTGTTTAGGTGTTTGTTTCAGTTTTAATGCCTAAATGTGTTGTATTTTATTTGAATCCCTGAGTTAATGTAATGGTTGTTGTTCATCTTATGTTTCATGGTGTAATACACCTCTCTTCGGTTGTACAAGTGGCTAAGGTTAATGTAATGGTTGTTGTTCATCTTAATGTAAGATATACCTTTGGGTTGTATCTTTATCTTATGTTTCATGGTATAAGACACCTCAGTTCTGCCTCTCCATTTGGCTAGTATCCAGCATGGATTTTTTACACCTTAAATGTGTCAAATATGGGGCATCTTATTCATCTTATCTTGGGGACTGCAGTCTCCATCTTCATAACATTTTCTTTTCCCCTATATGAACAAGACTAGCAACACAGTAGACCTTATCAGCACAGCCATATGACTGAGAGGAAGGACAAAGAAATGAACAAAGGTTAAACTCATAACACCCCAAAAAATGCATACCTGATAATATAAAAGCCAAACATACATATCAGACATTATAACTTCAGGTTACATCACAAAATAACAAGCTCATAGAACAATAAGGTTAAGAAATATTCATTCATACCCATCCAAATAAACATATATTAAACACCCATATAATAATGAGCAAAACGGGCGTTTAAGAAGTGTTTACACATGAGGGTGCCACAATAAATACAAGTGTCAAGCACATCCTCCAAAAATATGATGCTATAATAACTATAGCATGAGTGTTTATGACTTCCAAAACGTAGGATGCATAAGTGTTTATCACTTGTATAAGTGTTGATCACTAGCCAAAAAGATAAAGCCATTTAAATACATAGAATGCAACTTTAGCATCACAGTTTCACAAAAAAAAATCCACTTCCAAGATATCACTTCTTCTTTGTCACACCCCATCTATTCTTTTTTGGAACGCTTGGTAATTTTTTCAATTTCTTTCCTTCAGCACCATGACCACCATGTGTTGGATCTCCTGCCCCTTCAATCTCATGTCCAGCATCTGCTCCTAGCCCTTCACCTTGACTGCCATGACCACCATTCGTTGGTTGCTCTCCCCCTTCAAGTGTAGATGTTGGCATAGAGGTACTTTGTTGAGAGTTGAAAATGTCCTAAAAATTTCAGTAGAATAGTATATTGGGTACATTAAAAAGTAGTTTATATCATTAAATTGAAGTATTATATTCAGGTAGGCTAATATTAAGTAGTTAATATTACGTACATTAAATAGTACTTAATATAATACAATTGCAGTATTACCAAAAGTAAATAATATAATACAAATGAAGTATCAGGTAAACTTACCATTTCTTCCAAGACTGTAGTAGGTACTTGGGTAGTACTAACATTAGTAAATTCAGCTTCCACATTCACTTCAGTAGCCTGTAAAATAAAATTAGTATTCACATTACAAATGAAGTACTATATTTAATTAGACCTACTCAACTACCTGTGCTGCTTTCTGCTTGCATGTTGATTTGTTATGCCCAGCTATGCCACAAACACTGCACCTTTTAACTTGCCCACACTTACTAAGCTTATGCTTGAGTCTTTCTTCCTCAATCTCAGAGTCAGCAACTCTTCTCCTCTTCTTTGGCCTCCCAGGTTGTGCTTTGTACTTGGGTGGAATAGGTGGTGGTAATCCAGATTTGTGCCACTCCTCAGAAGAATTAATGGGCATAATGGCAGGTTCATAGGCCCTAAGATAGGACTCCACCGTGTAGCACTTGTGCACGAAGTTCTCAACAGCATCTCCATTCTTCCAAATGCAACATATAGCATGGCCACATGGAAGGCCAGTCAGGTCCCATCTCCTACATGAGCATGTATGTGCTACCAAGTTCACCTTGAATTGCCTACAATAGCAATCTTCTACTTCATAAATACCATCAGTTGCTTTGTAGGCTATACATTCATTGGCCCTATCTTTGGCTTGTTCCAGAATTTTGAGTATTTTTGGGCAAATTTTTAGTGGACTGACTCTCATCTTATCTCTGTTTTGTTGCAGCCTCACCATCAAGTAAATTCTAATCATTTCACACATTGTTAAAATGCTCTTGTCCCTAAAATTCAATATGGAGCTGTTCCAGGACTCACATAAATTATTCAATAACATATCACATTTTGTGAAAGTGTTAAAAAAGGCCCTGCAATAGTGGCTTGGGTCTCGAGCAACTAACCATTCAGCACCACCTTTGCTAACCTTCTTCAAGTCCTCCATGCGTTTCTCAAAACCAGCCTTTGTTGTTGCTTTGCATACAGCCCATAACTGTTCTTTCAGTTCTTGACACCAAAACCATCCTTGACAAAGTTGGCGTGCATATGCCTCACACAAAATCTGTGTTCAACCCCAGGAAGAACCTCCTCTACTGCAGGTAGTAGCCCTTTCTGTTTGTCTGAAATGATGGTCCAATACATTGGATTAGAAGAAATGTCCAAATCTTCATCAAGTATACGCAGAAACCATGACCAGCTATCTTTCAACTCCCCTTCCACAATTGCAAAGGCAATAGGATAAAGAGAGTTGTTAGGATCAACTCCTATGGCAGAAAGTAATTGCCCCCCTTTCTGACAGCCCTTTAGATGACAACCATCTAGCCCTATAAGAGGTCTACAGCCAGTCAAGAACCCTTGTTTGCAAGCTCCATAGGCAATGTACAATCTCAAGAACCTGGACCTCCCATTCACAGTAAAGTCTCCATCAAGCTTCATTTTAACTATTGTTCCCGGATTGCTCCTCCTCAACTCCTCACAGTAGTCCCAAAGCAAATCAAATTGCTTAGAATCATCACCTTCCAATTTCTTCATTGCCAGTCTCTTTGCCCTATAAGATTTGTGTTTACTGAGCTTGCATTTGTACTTCTTCTGAACATGTTGTTGGAACTCCTTTCTACCCCAATTGTGGTTGATCTTGAACTCATCTTCATACACTTTTGCAAGAAACCCAGAGGTGATGGTCTTATTGTCATGTTGGTCTCCACATGTATGATCCGGATAGTAAGTCTTAATTGTAAAAGGACAGTTTGGGTTACTCTTGGACCCAAATATGGTCCACTTACAGTGTTCATGCCTGCAGACTGCTCTAACCCTTCTCTTTTCATTTTTGGGAAATCTGATATCCTTCATGTTCTTTGTTTCTTGGTAGGTCACAGCCCATTTGAAATCAGTACTACTCCGGAACTTCATACCAACTTTAAATTTAAACCCATCCTTCTTGAAGTCTCTTTCTTCATACACACGACCTTGATCAAATCCCTCATCATCTGAATCAGAGTCCAGACTTCTCAAATCATCTTCAGAATACACCAAATCATTGTCTTCCATGTCTTCCACTCCCCACCCTACAAACTCATTGTCTAGGTTCTTGTTCATGGCACTGGTGGCAGAGTCTCTATCTTTCTCTTCACCTCCTTCAGAAAACATGCTATCTTCAAATGTCTCTCCCTTTGATGTAGAACTTGAGTTGATGTCATCATTATAGTAATCCATCTCTTCCAGCTCATCTGGAATGAAAGAAGACACTTGAACATCGTAGTCCCATTGATCCTCATCCATATGCTCCACGAACATCTCTATCTCCCTATTTTCTGGCAGCTCATAACAAATGTTATAGAGGTCTTCATCAGTCTTTATTGTTCTCACGCAAGGAAATTTCCCAGAACCATATTTCAACCAAAATGTAACCTTCTTGGAGCAGAACCTTAGCTTCTTCACTAACTTTCTTAACTCTAACATACTTGCCTCCTCTCCATTGAAGTAATCAAAGTACTCTACTCTCCCATTCTTATATTGCACCACAGGTTCATGCACCAAAGTTCCAGCATAATGCATTTTGATTGTGTAAGTATGGCTTTCATCCTTAGTATCTACAAAGCATATCAAGTAAACCAAAAACTTCATTACTCATCAAATACTTTTTACAAACACAAACTACAACAAATACAATCAAAGAGTAATCAACCACACAAAGCCATAGTCCCATTTTTATATACAAAGCATAACCAACAACACCAATATTTAAAACATAATCATACATGCATGTCAACTACGGATACTATAGAACCCACATATGTCAGTATCTTTACCATTACAAAACTTATCAATATAAAACTTTGGTTATGGGACTTACACTTCGGAGTGGCATTTAAACCATTTAATCTTCGACTGGTCATCCTTCCCCCTTCCCCCGTCACAGCTTGGACCTTCAACAGCAAGCTTCGTATTTAGAAAACCTTCAAACAAGCTAACCTTAAAAAAACGAAACCCATGTCCAACGCAAGCTTCGTTTTCAGAGAGGTATTGGCGGTAATGAAGTTGGGAGTAATAATCGTCATAAAGAGTTAAGGTAATAAGGGTTGAAATGAAATTAGGTCTTTAACCGTTGAGGGAAGTAATTTACGCCTTCGCCCCTCAAAAAATGGAACACCAGCTTCTGTTAAGTGGACTTCTAACGGCGGGGACCACATTTAATGTAATTTGGTCAACTCGGGGGTGTAATTTGAAATTTGAGAAATTGGGGTCTGACATTTTAAATCTGGGGATAACTGAGGGACCAAATGTGCGTTTTTCCCTTAAAGAAATACCGGAAGGAAATAACAGACCAGGTGCCGGAGGATGCTTGAAGAAGACCGGGGCGCCATGGAAAATATACCTAATACTACCTCAAAATTTCCGGCGAACGGGGGGCGGCGGCACCGGCTCTCCCCCCTAGTTCCGCCACTGCTACTCCGTACTGACTGCATAAGATGAACTTGTTGCATTAGAAGTAATTTGAGCATGTAAAACATCTGTCTGAAGTTAATAAGGACCATTTCTACAGTCTACACATACAACTTATGCGTGTATGACAAAATTAAGTTTAATTATACTCTGGTTGTCTCAAAATTTCGCAATCTTTAACTTGTATGTGGAATAATGAGTTTTTTCCAGAAATAATGTTAATTAAATAAATAATTCCCAAAATACTGTTAGGTTAAAAATAATTCCCAAAATACTGCTGGGTTAACCGTGGTTAAGAAAAGCCGCCACTTCAAGTGGCGGCTCTTCATCAAAAAATTCCACTGGGAAGACCCGCTGATGGTGTTGTCTGCACGGGGGTTCCGGTCAGGACGTCGTGACAGGAATAGGACATTTTTATGAAATTTGAGGTGCTTCCGAGTTGATTTTGTTGATGACATTTGGTGATCATGTTCTTTCTAAAATGTAGGTTATGTTCACCAAATTTCAGATTAAATTTAAATCAATAAGTTAGTTAAATTATTTATTGAAAAAACATGCATTTTTAGGCCTAAAAAATTGTGCAAATTTTCAAAATATTTGTTTAACTAACTTCCCAATTGAAAGGAACCAACTTCAAATTTGAGCTATCACCGCCATCATTATGCCCTTAACAAACAATTCTTTCTCTTCCACTTGCTAAACAAATATGAACTCTATTTGGGCAGTTTATGGCCATTGGAAACAGTTTCAACACTCGTATCAACTATTGCTCTAAGTTCCAATTGCAGAATCACAGTTTTGCGCAATTCACTTGAGCTCATGTTTGGAAGGCAACAGTAAATTCAAGTTCTATAATCTAGAGAAGCATATGTAATCCTACAACATACAAACTATTGATAGAAATGCTCAAAGTAATTAAAAATGGAAATGCATATCATATATAACACATGCAGCTAAAACATGATGACTTATGGGCAAATTATCAACAAATATGAAACAATAAGAAATTATAAAATGTTGCTTCTAGGAAATAACATACCAAACGATATAGTTGCATAATTTCTAAAATTTTCTTGGCAAAAATTTTGTCTCATGCCTTCTGAAAATGTTCATGTAAAGTAGGTCTAAAAGTTGCAATTTTAGGCCTATTTCACTTGAGCTATTTCCGGGTCGAATTTGTTGATAAAATTTGGTGAGCATGTTCCCATGTAATGTAGATATGTCCACCAAATTTTAGATTGAAATTAAATTGGGAAGTTAGTTAAATAAATTTTTAAAAAATGCATAATTTTTTCGGCCTAAAAATGCAGCTTTTTTCAATAAATTATTTAACTAACTTCTGATTTAATTTTAATCTGAAATTCAGTGGACATAACCTACACTTTAGGATGAACACGATCACCAAATTTTATAAAAAAAAAAAACTTGACTCGGAAGCCCCTCAAATTTCATAAAAATGTCTCATTCCTGTCACAACGTCCTGACCGGAACCCCCGTGCGGACAACACCATCAGAGGGTCTTCCTGGTGAATTTTTTCGAGAAATATTCGGTTCACCTATGGCGTCCTTAGATAATATCATCATACTAAAATCCGAGATTCAATTAAGTTTTATCAATGGCTCATTGATAGCTGACAAATTTTAGATTATGTTTACTTCACGGGTTACTAAACGGTGTTTATTAAAACTCGCATTAATAAGCGGCGCATAATTAAGCATTGTTGTAATAAGAACATGTTTACTTCAAAAGATTTAAAACACCTCTTTAACATTAAAATGTCCAAAATAACTCTATACATATATAGACACATAAACATTCATGAACACAAGTACATAATATAATATGTGGATGTACCCTAACCCCTACCCCACCCTACCCTTCCGCCACAACCTTAACCCCTACCTCTTCCTTACCCCTACTCTAACCACGACCTTATCCATTGCCCCTATTCCCCTCGTAACTGATGGTCCCGGATAGAGGTAAAAGTCTAGAGGGGGGGGGGGGTGAATAGACTTTTAAATCTTTTTCAACTTTGTGAAGTTTTCCCTCTAGATGAGTTGATCTATAATCTTTTAAGAGATTAATAGATGCACAGCGGAAGTCTTTAACCTCTTTATACTTGGTGTGAGACAACTTTCTAGTTTAGATGATGTTTAGACTGGTGACAAGAGGAAGTAGGCTTGGCAGTAGACTGGTGAGCAGATAACTGCTTAGTCTACTGCTGCACAGGCAGTTTGCTGACTGGCAGGCAACTGCTGAATTGGCAGTTGGCTGGTGGGCAGGTTACTGCTGAGGCAACTGTTAAGAACAGGATGACTCTTGGATGGCTTTTTGTTCTGGCTTGTTATGGCGTTCGGAAAGACACATATAAATGGGCAGTGGGCTCAGCAGGAGGGTGAAGACCAGGGTACTGCTGAGGCACCTTCTGAGTGTAAGATAACTTCTAGTGGAAAACACTCTCAAGGAGAGTGAGTTATTAAGCAGTAGGCTAAGCAGTACAGTCGATGAAGACTACTGCTTAGGATGCTGCTGGCAAACTACAATCCTTCAGTGAGATGTGTTTGGTGTGTGCTTCTGTATGTATGAAAGTAAATCAACACACGATATATCCTGGTTCAGAGGTGGTGTAATCCTCCTACATCCAGTCCCACCCTATTTCAGATGGATTTCCACTAAAGTATTCAGCCCAATACAATTAGTGCCAATCTAGCCTTGACAACTCTGGCCTAGATTGAAGGTTTTTCACGATGAGTATAACACCACTCAAAGTTACTCAGTCCTTAGACTTTTCTCAATTGATCCAGTGAGGATCAAAAGGTACTCTATCTATCTAACCACACTTTAGGATCCGAACAACTGTTCTCCTAAGTGTTTACAACAACATGAATTGATTCACGAAGTGTCTAACCTCCAACTAAAACCTAAGCTCTATAAATGTTACAATGAATGATCTAGTCTAAGAGCTTAGTGAAGCATGAGTCAAAGCAGAGTGTTCAAGCACTTTTTCTTTTGCTAGATATGCGTAGTGTAATGACTGAACCACTTGCTTTGAACTCAATGACTTACCTTTGATCTCATGCTTCTGCCTATTTTTATAGGCATCTCCAGTAGATTAATCTCCTCCGTTGGTTAAGAGGATTTAATCCTAGACGTCCAAAGTATTGTACTTGCGTCTTCTTGTGTTGGAGCAGGATAAGGATTTGTCTTTTGAAGACCACTTGCTTTGTACGAAGATAACACCCATACCTTAGGCCTTCTTATCGCTGCATGCCTTTTCTGAAACTCTTCACTATTCACCTAATCAGATGTCTTCTCTCCTCTTGCGTTCTGAGTGTATTAGCCTTGTCTTGCAACTACACTTGTAAAGCTGAGTGCGTGAACCTGCTCAATTTTGTGTAGTGAAGTAGTAAAATGTGTGACTTAGAATATTTTGTATCAAATAAGTTTTGTACTGGTAGGATCTTTGAAATATCCTATTAAGGTAATAAGATTACCTTATTGCATTTTGTTCTTTCCAGTACAATTTATTTGGTACAAATTTCACAGTAAAATTTGTCACTTATTTTACTAATCACTTTCTTTCTTTAAGTGACATGATTAAACTCATGTACCAAATTAAAGCTATACTGGTTGGATCTAAATATCCACGTAAGGTAAATAATTTTTACCTTATTGCATTTTATAGTTCCAGTATGTTTAATCTGATACATAGTTTGTACATTGGAATTCTTGTCACTTTTAAGTACTTGTGTAGTTTAGCAGGTATTGTGTACAACTTAACTGGTAGGATAACAAATCCTATTAAGGTAAAAGTTATTACCTTATTGCATTTTGTGTTCCAGTTAGTTGTTCACTATTCTTGTTCACTTTGATTTATCTATATATCAAATAACACTTTACTGGTTGGATTTAAATATCCAATTTTAAGATAAAGACAACTTTACCTTATTTCATTTTGAATCCCAGTGTGTTCTTTTTGTTATATAGATTTTACATTGTTATTTGTTGTAGTGAATAGAATATCAAGAACTCTTCCTCTGAGTGTATGGTTTATCTAGTATTTCGAACATGATAAGCTAAATATTTAACCGGTAGGATATCAACTCCTATTAAGGTAAAATTACCTTATTGCATTTTGTTTTCCAGTTAAAATAGATAGTTTATTTGTGCGAGATGTTATTGTGTGTAACAAATAAATTTAACTGGTTGGATTTATACGATATCCTTTTAAGGCAATACAATATTGCCTTATTGCATTTTATGGTTTTCCAGTCATATTTATTTGTTAACTGTATAACAGGAGCACGAAACATCTAGATAATTTTCTTAGTACTAGACAACTGCAAGATGCTACAGAAGAGGATAGCAAAGACTCCTATAATAATACTATAATAGAGGGAGGATAACAAAAGCTTTTGGCATCATCAAAAACAGTTCATCAAAATCTGGGGTCTAACAATTTCCCCCTTTTGTGATGATGCCAAAAGAAGAGTCCTAATCACTAAAACTCTCTTTCCCCCTCTTTTGGTAGCATCCACAAATCACTCTTGAAGCTGCCTGTCAGATGATTCTCCATGGAAGAGTCTTCTTTTCTTCACAGCATTGATTTTAGCCAGCTTTTCTTCAAAGACTCTATTGATGAGGTCCTCAGAGAGGGCGTCACCAATAGAGTGTGTCTGGAGCCAGCTAAGTGCAAACTCTTCCTCAGTTTTGATGGTCTGTGGAGCCATCATGAGTATGTTAATTGGAGCGAGTCTCCATGCTCTCCAGTTTAGGACTCTCTGTTTTTCTGAGTAGAGAGATTCCCTTCTATGACCATGAAGTAGGAATGTTTCAAGATTACTCATGAAATCATTCCTTAATTGGGTTGTGGGTTCGTTTTGTGTAGGAGGAGCTAAGGAGAGGTCGAGATTGAGTCTCTGGTATGACATTTTGAGGAAGGCTGAGAGTGTTTGTTCGAAGAGGATGATTGTTGATTGTGAGGATTTAGAGAATAGACGAGTCTATTTATACATACATGCATTGTTTAGTATTCCTTGATGAGAGTTTCGAAGCTTATTAATGGGATTGCGGCTTTGTTCTTTTCTAGATTACGGATGTAACATAGATTGAAGAGAAGATTTTGATTGGGTGAGCTCACCGTTTATGAAGAAGCAATTAATGTTCAGCTTGATCTCCAAGTGTCATGTTTGAACGTTGCATGTAGACGTAAATTCCTTTTGCTTTTGGTAGGGTGACATGTGTATTAATGTGCTCTTGATTCTGAACACGTATTTCACACATATGACTGATGATGATTTGAGAGTTCAGAAGAATACCTGTAATATTTCTCAATGCTTTAAGGAGACGATTTTTATCTTTGACTATGCTGCCAAAGTGATAGAGTCTCCTTCTTCAGGTAGACATTTCCCAATCCTCTATTAAGACTCTTTGATCAAGAAACTTGGTTCGGACCATGGTGCTCCATTTCTTTTGATCAATTTTGCATTTCCCCTTAAATGATGCTCCTTAGAAATTGACATGTAATTTTCTAAGTTTAGTTCCCCCTCAGATGATGCTTTGGAGATTCCTTCTTCAGTGGAATTCTCCTTCAAATGTGAGCCTGCTGTCGATCTTTTCAGCCCCCTGCTTATAGGCAAAGTATTGAGTAGAGTGCTCTGCTGAGACCTTTGCTGAGACATCTGCCTTTGACAAAGTGCCTTGCTGCTGAGGTAGACCCCTGTTGATAGCATCAATGCAGTCTTTTTGAGCAGTGACCTGAGTGTTAGTCGTCTGCTGAGTCTGCTGCTTCCGGTGAGCAGTCATCTGCTGAGACTGCTGCTTCAGAAGAGTAGTCTTCTGCTGATCTTCTGTTTGGATTTGGTTTCCCTTCTTAGTTGAAAGTCTGAGATTGACTTTCATGGACCTTGATGCTTCATTCCTGTGGGATGGATGCACTAGACTACTTTTCTTGACTCATCATGGACTTAGCAGTGAACTCAGGCAGGATGCAGGTTCTTCAGAGGGTCATTTTGAGCAGTAAGATTTGTACTCATTGTAGCTTGCTTTTTATAGCCGGCTATCCTTGAGTATTTTAAAAAAGTTCCCCCTCAGCAGGTGGCTAGGAATTCCTCTTCAGTTTGAGAGTTCACAGAGAGTTCTTCTAGAGTTTGAATACATCCTCCTCCCTTAGTAGACCATTTAGGAATGCCCTTCTCAGGATTTTGGGCACAAGTTACCATACTTCTCTGAGATAGAGAACTTTGTGTATGGTTTGTATCCAGTCTGAAGTTGAGAAGGTTTCTTGGATTCAGTTTGTTGAGAGAGAAGTTGGCTTCCCTTTAGAGTGATGATCTAGTACGAATCCCTTTATGGATGTCTTCTTGTTGAGGAGGATGTTGCCACATGCTTTGTTTGAGTCTACTGCATTTCATCATCTTGTGTCTAACAATTGGTAGAATTTGGGGAATATGAGCTTCAGTTTTGGTGAGGATCCTTTTTGATCTGATCCTACTGCTGGCAGTTGTCTCAGTCTGAGTCTTTTGCTAGCAGTAGTCTGGCATCTGAGTCACCTTCTTGAGATGGTCTCAGCTATTCTTCTTCCATCACCTAGGTGGTCCTTCCTTCATCTTTCTTTAAGCACAGTTACATCTCTTGAGGAAGATGTAACAGTTGATCTGGAGTTGGTTTGTGCATTTGATTGAACTTTAAAACCTCAACACAAGGTGTGTATTGGTTTGTAAGTTCTTCATTTGATTGAATCTCCAACTCCTTTGATATCTTCTTCTCTTTTCCTCTTCTGCAAGTGTTTCTTTGGGTTTTTCCTTTGAACAGTTTGTCAGTGGCCTTCTGCTCCTTGTCATGTGCTTAGAGCAACTAGAATGTATGTACTTTTCAGTTGAGTTAGTTGCTCCAGCACCCTCCTGTATTTATCATTGTTGAGTGGTGGTAGCCCACATTGAAGTGGGCAACTTCCTTTGAACAGATTTGGGCATCCATTCCCATTTAGAACTATTTCCCCCTAAGCAGTGTGATCTACAGCCTTTTGAAGTGTTGCATTCAGATGGGGTGGCTGTGTATGTGTTTATCATCTTTCTCCTGTGTGTAGGATAAGAGTGATTTTTTCTAGGTTGATTTAGCTGCTTCTTAGGTGGGTAGTTGGTCTTATTGGTGTTTTGCCAACTGGTTCTTTGGTTTTCTTGTTTAAAAGGAAGTTTCTGTTTGTACAGGGATTTTGATTTTGGTTTAGGAGCAGACATGTTCCTTCTTGTGGGAGCTATATGGATGTGGGAGTGTTGGTGGCTAAGAGACTTTGTGTCTTCTTTGAAAGTATGTTTTGTGGTAGAAGAGTATTTGGGAGAGTTTTTCAATGAGTGGGAACATGATGTGTATCCTGTGTCTTTTTCAGTGTGTTGAACTTCCTTAGTGAGTGGGGGAGTGAGGGAGCTTAGCTTTTCTTTCAAACTGGTGTTTTCACATTCAAGAAAATCTATCTTTTTGATTGCTTCACCCAATTGTGCATGAGCTACTAAAAGATTTTCTTGAAGTCTACAGTTTTCATTCATTAAGCTAAGGTGCTCTTTTTGGAAGTTTTCAAATTGATGGAGCAATGCCTCCATATCAACACTGTTTGAGTTGGAATAGTATGAATTGCTCGAGGAACAGGATAATACCTCATCATTGTCACCTTCATAGGATCTGTCCATATCATAGTTGTGAGAGGAGCTATTTTCTGGAGTCATTCCAAAGAAGCAAGTAATAGCCTCCTCCTGCCTTTCTGATGAGCAGCTTTCATCATTTGAGCTGCGTTGATCATCTTCTGATTGACTCTCCGTGAGTTCATCCCATACATCCTTTGTTTTCCAGTCATTGGATTTGTTGCTGTTGATCAACAGATTCTTTGCTTGTTGTTCATCCATCATTTAGAAAGTTTTGGGATAAAAGTGGATTTGGATCTTTAGTTCAAAAATAGTCAGAAACTGACTCTAGGAACACACCGCTCTGATACCACTTGATGGTCCCGGATAGAGGTAAAAGTCTAGAGGGGGGGGTGAATAGACTTTTAAATCTTTTTCAACTTTGTGAAGTTTTCCCTCTAGATGAGTTGATCTATAATCTTTTAAGAGATTAATAGATGCACAGCGGAAGTCTTTAACCTCTTTATACTTGGTGTGAGACAACTTTCTAATTTAGATGATGTTTAGACTGGTGACAAGAGGAAGTAGGCTTGGCAGTAGACTGGTGAGCAGATAACTGCTTAGTCTACTGCTGCACAGGCAGTTTGCTGACTGGCAGGCAACTGCTGAATTGGCAGTTGGCTGGTGGGCAGGTTACTGCTGAGGCAACTGTTAAGAACAGGATGACTCTTGGATGACTTTTTGTTCTGGCTTGTTATGGCGTTCGGAAAGACACATATAAATGGGCAGTGGGCTCAGCAGGAGGGTGAAGACCAGGGTACTGCTGAGGCACCTTCTGAGTGTAAGATAACTTCTAGTGGAAAACACTCTCAAGGAGAGTGAGTTATTAAGCAGTAGGCTAAGCAGTACAGTCGATGAAGACTACTGCTTAGGATGCTGCTGGCAAACTACAATCCTTCAGTGAGATGTGTTTGGTGTGTGCTTCTGTATGTATGAAAGTAAATCAACACACGATATATCCTGGTTCAGAGGTGGTGTAATCCTCCTACATCCAGTCCCACCCTATTTCAGATGGATTTCCACTAAAGTATTCAGCCCAATACAATTAGTGCCAATCTAGCCTTGACAACTCTGGCCTAGATTGAAGGTTTTTCACGATGAGTATAACACCACTCAAAGTTACTCAGTCCTTAGACTTTTCTCAATTGATCCAGTGAGGATCAAAAGGTACTCTATCTATCTAACCACACTTTAGGATCCGAACAACTGTTCTCCTAAGTGTTTACAACAACATGAATTGATTCACGAAGTGTCTAACCTCCAACTAAAACCTAAGCTCTATAAATGTTACAATGAATGATCTAGTCTAAGAGCTTAGTGAAGCATGAGTCAAAGCAGAGTGTTCAAGCACTTTTTCTTTTGCTAGATATGCGTAGTGTAATGACTGAACCACTTGCTTTGAACTCAATGACTTACCTTTGATCTCATGCTTCTGCCTATTTTTATAGGCATCTCCAGTAGATTAATCTCCTCCGTTGGTTAAGAGGATTTAATCCTAGACGTCCAAAGTATTGTACTTGCGTCTTCTTGTGTTGGAGCAGGATAAGGATTTGTCATTTGAAGACCACTTGCTTTGTACGAAGATAACACCCATACCTTAGGCCTTCTTATCGCTGCATGCCTATTCTGAAACTCTTCACTATTCACCTAATCAGATGTCTTCTCTCCTCTTGCGTTCTGAGTGTATTAGCCTTGTCTTGCAACTACACTTGTAAAGCTGAGTGCGTGAACCTGCTCAATTTTGTGTAGTGAAGTAGTAAAATGTGTGACTTAGAATATTTTGTATCAAATAAGTTTTGTACTGGTAGGATCTTTGAAATATCCTATTAAGGTAATAAGATTACCTTATTGCATTTTGTTCTTTCCAGTACAATTTATTTGGTACAAATTTCACAGTAAAATTTGTCACTTATTTTACTAATCACTTTCTTTCTTTAAGTGACATGATTAAACTCATGTACCAAATTAAAGCTATACTGGTTGGATCTAAATATCCACGTAAGGTAAATAATTTTTACCTTATTGCATTTTATAGTTCCAGTATGTTTAATCTGATACATAGTTTGTACATTGGAATTCTTGTCACTTTTAAGTACTTGTGTAGTTTAGCAGGTATTGTGTACAACTTAACTGGTAGGATAACAAATCCTATTAAGGTAAAAGTTATTACCTTATTGCATTTTGTGTTCCAGTTAGTTGTTCACTATTCTTGTTCACTTTGATTTATCTATATATCAAATAACACTTTACTGGTTGGATTTAAATATCCAATTTTAAGATAAAGACAACTTTACCTTATTTCATTTTGAATCCCAGTGTGTTCTTTTTGTTATATAGATTTTACATTGTTATTTGTTGTAGTGAATAGAATATCAAGAACTCTTCCTCTGAGTGTATGGTTTATCTAGTATTTCGAACATGATAAGCTAAATATTTAACCGGTAGGATATCAACTCCTATTAAGGTAAAATTACCTTATTGCATTTTGTTTTCCAGTTAAAATAGATAGTTTATTTGTGCGAGATGTTATTGTGTGTAACAAATAAATTTAACTGGTTGGATTTATACGATATCCTTTTAAGGCAATACAATATTGCCTTATTGCATTTTATGGTTTTCCAGTCATATTTATTTGTTAACTGTATAACAGGAGCACGAAACATCTAGATAATTTTCTTAGTACTAGACAACTGCAAGATGCTACAGAAGAGGATAGCAAAGACTCCTATAATAATACTATAATAGAGGGAGGATAACAAAAGCTTTTGGCATCATCAAAAACAGTTCATCAAAATCTGGGGTCTAACAGTAACCCCTACCTGTTAGGGGTGGGGTCGAGGTAGGGGCATGTGGTATGGGGTAAAGGGGGTAGGGTAAGGGGGTTGGTTAGGGGTGGTAAGGGCTAGGGGTTAAGGTAGGTGGGGGGGATGGGGTCGAGGTAGGGGCAGGTGGATGGTGGGGTAAAAGAGTGGGGTCGGAGTAGGGAAGAGGTATGGGGTGGGGTGGAGGTGGGGTAAGTAGGGTAAGATGGGTAGGGGTCGGGTGGGATCGAGTTAGAGGAAGGTAGTAGGGGGTAAAGGGGTAGGGAGTAGGTAAGGGGCTGGGGCAGAATGGGTTGGGGGTAGGTTGGGGGATGGGGTCAGGGTGGAGTAGTGATGGACCCGGGCCGGGCCGGTTCCGGTTCGGGCCTGGGCTCGGCCGAGCTTTTTTTTGGGGAAGGGAGAACCAGCCCGGGTAGGCAGCGGTTCCGGGCCGGTTCCGGCATTTATTTATTGTTAGAAAATCATTATACTCATCAACAAAATCAACTCGGAAGCACCTCAAATTTCATAAAAATGTCCTATTCCTGTCACGACGTCCTGACCGGAACCCCCGTGAAGACAACACCACCAGAGGATTTTCCCAGTGGAATTTTTTGATGAAATGTTTTGAGCATGTTCCTCATCAAGTCTAGTTTATTTATACAAAATTTGAGCTCAAAATTCAATCGGGAAGATAGTTAAAAAATTCTTGAAACATACTGCGTTTTATATATGTACAAAATGTGCTGTAAGAGAAGAGCCGCCACTTGAAGTGGCGGCTTTTGTACTGTAAGAGAAGAGCCGCCACTTGATGTGGCGACTTTTGTACTGCAAGAGAAGAGCCGCCACTTGAAGTGTCGGCTTTTCTTAACCACGGTTAACCCAACAGTATTTTGGGAATTATTTTTAACCCAACAGTACGTATTTTGGGAATTATTTATTTAATTAACATTATTTCGAGAAAAAACTCTGGAATAATTATATATTAATTAATTGTGAGATTGAACCTTGTGCAATGAAAAGAAAATTATATTAATACATGTTAATTACTTTATAGGTAAAGAAAAGATGTTTTGAAAATTTAGTGGAAGCAAGGAGATGCATGGAAAAACATTGTCATTGTCGCTCGGCTCGAAATAACACTCCACTTCAAAATTTCCTACATAGTATTAATTAATTGTGAGATTGAACCTTGTGCAATAAAAAGAAAATTATATTAATCCATGTTAATTACTTTATAGGTAAAGTAACCACGTTTTGAAATTTAGTATAAGCAAGGAGATAGAAAAAATATGTCATTTGTCGCTCGGCTTCAAAATTTTCTACGGTAGCCTTTTTACATCCCATGTTCATTTTCAAATTAAAATTGCAGCCAATATTTATTGGAAATATTTATTAAATTATAGTTGTCAGGAATGTTTTTACTGGTGGAAAGACCCTTAAATTGTGATAATTTATTAGTTACAAAACCAAATATGCAAATAAAATAAAGGTAGAAGACTAATAGTAGACACACTCTAGCTAATATCACACATCTAAAATTGTAAATTCCCGTAAAGTACTTTAACAACAAAAGTCTCAATAAAACTTTGTATTATTTACTCGTAGTAATGTTTTAAACTTTTAATAGATGGTGAAATTACCATGTTCACACTTTATTTTCAATAAAATAAGGTATTAGTATGTATTATATAGGAGAATAAATAAGTAACACTTCTCATTTCAGTATTTCACAAGTAGGAGAATAAAACATACTATCACATTTAAAAAATTACTCCAAATAAGAGTAGAACGGTACGTATAGTGAAATATACGCAATTGGAGTAGATTTTAATATGGAATAAACAAAATTATAGAAATAACAATAAAATTAAAACTTCGTATGTAACTCCTTAACTGTATCCTTGGTGCAGACAGTCAAACACCATTTACTGTAAGAGATACGCTAAGACCGTCCATCTGCATGTCCAAAAAACGAATCTTTTCCTCGATCCAAAGTAGTTTAATATCAATATCTGGTGCAGATTTTTCTACGTAATTACACGCGCAGATATGTTAGACTGATATCAAATGAGAACGTTCATCTAAAACGTGAATTACGACCTTTTATGATCATTATCATTAACGGCTATAAGTATATTTTTACTTGGACTGATTTTTTTTAGTTTGGTCTACTCTGATCTAGTCTATGTGTATGTATTTTACAACTGTCGAAATCTAATCTGATATGATATGATCTGATTTGGTTAGGTTTGGAGCTGAAATAAGTCCAAGTAAAAACATCATAACTCTACAAGAGTGACATCATTGACATGTATTCGCTATAGTCTCTTACATACTTATAATCCCTATTCCCTTATAAGGAGTATATCTTTTTTTTATTTTCTTTTTCTTTTTATTTATTAGATCTTGGTTGATAATAAATCATAAATTCATAACCTTAGTTTTATGACCAAATGGACACAAAAGAATGTAAATAGATTCCATTTTAGGTGGGAGCTTAGCTTATTGCATATCACCCCAAACATTATTATATGCATAGTATATAATTTAATTTTCAAATAAAAGTTGCTTCATAGGAGAAAATAAGAATAAATCTTGGTCATTAATGTGAATTGTTTTTTAAACAACCCAATTTTAAGTGAAAAATGTGATGGCAATGTAGTTGTTGGGGTGTATTCCCATATACCTTAGGGGTATCGGCATCCACGTACAAGAAAGTCTCCGGGACAACTAAGTCCACAATCCGCCGAGGCCAAATTAACTGAGGTATCAGCATCCACGTACAAGAAAGTCAAACCATCACCACTGAGGACTCCTCACAGTCCTTCGCCCCACACGGGAAACAGGGGATAATAACTACCCCAACCCTTGGATTGAAGGGAAAAGGCGTCCCATCTTCTGTCGCCTGGGTGACAGATCTACGGCGAACCAGCGCCTATCTGTCAACATTCGCGGAGTGAACAAAGCTTCTTCCCCGAGCCCTGACGTGCACCATCGCCGCCAACAGCGGCCACGGAAACAAGGGAGGAGGACTCCATAGCACATCCCAACTTTGGAGAGGCTAGGGGGCAATCACCAACAATCGCCTTCTCCCCCAAGGTAGCAGCGATATCACCTCCGCGTCAACAACAAGCCCCACGTCTCAATTTTTTATCAAGAGTCTCCACCATGGCGTCATCGCCATGTGGACCCCAGGGAGGAACAAATCTGCTCTCTCACCCAGCAGGTGAATGAGCTGCGTGCTACAGCGATAACAATAGCACCCCCACCACCTCCAGCGCAGAATGCTCAGCTGGACGCGCTGACACCACAAGTGCAGCAAATGCAGGCTCAACTGAACAACGAGACAACGACGATGAGGGTAAGATATGCCACCCCCTTCACCGCCAGAACCACGCAGTCCCCATACCCCCAAAGTATAAGGGGCCCAACATCCAACTCTATGGGGGTAAAACTGACCCCCAAGAGCATTACTCTTACTACCAATCCGACATGTTTATGCTAGGCGCTAGCGATGAGTACACGTACAGAATGTTCCCATCCACCTTGAAAGGGGAAGCATATGACTGGTTCAACGATGAAGGGCGCTAGCCATGAGCTTCCTGACGCATTTCGCATGAAGGATGAAGACGAAGAAGCATTCACTACTAAAAAACAACGATTTTGGCACAGATTTTGCACGGATTTGACAAAATTCATAGGGTATTTGGTACGGATTTGGCACTGATGCGTTAAATTCGTGCCAAATTTTGTGCCAATGTCGTTTAGTCACCCACTATTTGGCACGACGCTGTGCCAAAAATAAGTTGCAATCCGTGCCAAACTTGACCAATCCGTGCCAAGTTTGTGCCTATTTTGATGTTTTTGTAGTGATTTCTCTTATTTGCTCTTCGTCAAGCAGGGAAATGATGAGCCTCTTGGCACCTCCCTCCATAGATGGAACAAAGAGACCTCAAAGGTCTACAGGGCGGATGAAAATACTCGTCTCACCATGCTGCAAGAGGTTCTCCGAACTGGTGGCTTCGCCAATAGCTTGATTACAGATGCCTCGAGGAATTACCAGCAAGCCCTCCTCTGAGGACAGGAATACGCCTTGGTGAAGGAGGTGCGGAATGACAAGAGGGCATAGGAAACGGGTGTTAAGCTGTGACACCGCACCCAGACGTACCTGAAATTTTTGGTTTTTTTTTAAATACAATTCATACAATTGAATTCTCCATTATCAACTACATGTAAAACGATTAATTCTTTATGTAATGAATGATTAATCGTACTATCGTTTAGGTCCATATTAGTGATGGGCCTTCAAATACTTATTTGGATAACCTTTCGATACAAACTAAGGAAGGTCGGGCAGCCCAAATATTATTTTGGGCCCAACCTGCTAAAAATAGTAAGTATTCAAGAATGACGTCCCAGGCCCCCTCGAGGGTGACCCACACGGCTTGTAGCCCAAGAATATAAATACTAATATCATAAATAAGTGATGATTATTTATGAATACAAATGCCTATGGTCCCATCCTTGACATTATTTAGCTAAATAATGGGAGTAGAGTTTTCTTCTACAATTTTCATCATATAAATTATTGAGATGATCCTACACGTAATGGAGATCAATAATATGATGTAGGAGATTGACTTGTTCTAAATAAATTAGAATGAGTACAAACAGACATTTCATGATAAAGATAAAAACAATAGGACCCATCTTTCCATTTTTGGAAGTATTGGTAGATATTTTGGACCCCAAATGGATTGGGATCAATTGGGAACCATCCCACATGACTTGAGTACCTGCAAGACAAAGAAAATATGTTAGTTGGGGAGGTATGGGGTGGACATAATAAAGAAAGGGGGCTGCACTTGACTTTATGACAAACCAAGGGCCCTCCCCCATGTGTGATTGATTTACAGGATGCCAAGCAAGCCACATACCCATTCATTTCATTCCACACAGCCTATCCAACTCTTTTGAGAGGTCTTAGACACTCCCACAAACCCCCATTCGGACCCCAAAGGATAATAAAGAAGGAGAGAGCCACACAAACCCAAGAAAGAGAGAAAGGAGAAAACTGCTGCAGGGTTATTTTCCAGTGCGTAGTGTTTCTTGTTTGAGACATATCTTGAGCTACACTCGTCAAAATATAGCGTGTGAGGTGGAAAAAGAAGCTCTCAAGACGAGGAATCCGTGAAGGTCTGGTTTGCAGAAAACGGAGTAGTAAAAGGCCTTCAAATTATCAAAGGAAAACACAACCTCGCAAAAACGGATTTGCCTCTTTATAGTAAGTTTGAACCCAAAACCTTCCTTTTCATTAGCTATATGATGCGAACGACTTGTATAACTATTATAAACTATTTCAAGTGTATAATATGTTCTTTATAAGGTTACTTTATAGATGTATATGTTAGATACTAACTTAGAACAAATCTTGAAAAGTTATGGATTGTACTCATAACTTTTGAACCCAAAAACACCCTTCTAAGGGGCTGTTTTCATAACTTTTGATAGGGAACGAACCTACACTTGGAAGAGGCTGTATAGAATCCGATTTTAACCAGGGAACCAATATTCAATCACCTTTGGCCAGTGGTTTGGTTGCTGGATTGATAGAGGACAGTTTGGAGCTTAATCGAGGTGATGATGACCGACTATATTGTTTATAATTAGTGAGTTGATTTTATAAGATTACCTAAAGTATTTAAGCATGATTTTTATGGATTATTAATGATTAAAAAATGTCAAGAATGAGATGACTTAGGTCTATAAAGAAGAGCATGATATACATATTTAGAATTAATTATGTATGATTATGTGTAATATGTATGATGGCATGCTAGTTGGATAACTATGAAGCTTGTTGATAAAATATACCTTTTACCTCATATATGAAGAGTGTATGAATGACCAAAGGGATATTTTGTGTGTTGAGATTAATTATGTTTTCATTGGAAAATCACTTTGAATGGGCTAAATGACCACAAATGGAGAACTTGATCGTTCTAAGATTAATCTGACTAGTATTAAAATACTAGTCAGGAAATTATTATGTGAATATGCTAGGATTGACCCTAAGGATGGTTTGTGTTACGACTTAAAGTAGTCTTAAGAGACACTGTAATTAAAGTAACTTAATTAACTAAGTAGAGTTGTACGAACTCTAAGTGATACTAAGGGTATGCCTTAAAGGCTACTCTAGATAACCTTAATTGTAAATTGATCCTATGTATAGGATTGGCCTACGGGTGTTTTCGGTAGTCCTTGAGGATAGCCGAGTAAGTTGTAGTAAAGGAGTAAGGACCATGGCCCTCCCCGACTCTAGAGAGCGGGGTTGGATAGCATGGACTTGCAGCGTGATCACGTGTAGGAGTGGAATCCGAACCGGAGTTCTTACGAGACTCCTGACGGCGGTAACATTTAAGATAGGACCCCGAATGCGCCTTACCTTCATACGGGAACAGGGTATGAGTCCAGGGGCGGGATGCTGGACTCCGACCGAGTGCCTTACGGGAACTTGGGTGGCGGAGACAGGTCCTATATGATTGATGTGACCTTTGGGTTGAGATGTATGAATTATTAATGTAACAAATTATCGTGTGGCGATGGAAATGGTTTGTGGAAAATACAAATGGACCGTACCTATGAGTCAAGTATTTTACTTTATATACTTATGTATGATTTAAAGGGGTAACTATGGGTTATTTCCTAGAAATATGATATCACTTTATGTTGAGGGTCTTGAGGATTGAAACATTAATTATGTTCAGTATAGCTAACATTGTACTTTTCAAATGCTTCAAAGTACTGACCTCCCCTTCACGGGGGAGGCCACCTCACAGTTTTCAGGAAGAAGCTAGAGCTTGCTTCCTGTACCCATTGCTTCGGGAGTTCTTGGAGAAGACATGGTTTGTGCTTCCTCCGTTCTATTTTCAAAATAGTTACAATAATGCTCATGGATAATATTTCTAATAAACTATTTGAGGGCTTGAATTGTATGCCTAAGTTTGCCAAGTGTGGCTTTAACACTTGTAATATTGTTTCCGCTGCTTTAATGAATATTCTACATTATGTTTGTTTATGGATGTACTATTTGTGAATGATATTCCAGACGCCTTGTATAGTATGGATGTGTTAGACTGCGGTTGACTATTCGTACTGTGCGGTGGGTTGTTGATGTGTCCGGATAGGTCCGGGGCTTGACAATTAAGTTGGTATCAGAGCCTTAATTCATAAACTTCATGATGAAGTCTCGAAATTCCGTTTTCAAAAATGATTTTGAAAACCATGAGCATAGGAAATGTTTTGTACTTGAGAACTTTTGGTGTTTGAGTTGCAAGGACTCTAATTGTTAAGATGGGCCCTGGGTGGGCCTCGCCGCCCTAGCATTGCTCTTGAAAAGTCTAGATTGAATAATTGAACTCTAAGGCTCTTCATCGCCGCCCTGGCATAGCTCTTCTGGCCATCCTGCACTATTTCAAGCCTTTCTCAAGTCTGTTTCCCATTTGACTCGGTGATCTTTACCGATTCAGTACTCTCGAGATTGGCCATGCCAACTGCATCCCTAGCATAACAGTGTATGACACCTCCTCTCATACAGTGCCTCGCATGGGGCATGTCGATTCCTGCCTAATAACTGTTGTTGTAGCCAAACTCCACAGGTGCTAAGCGATTGTCCCAACTTCGTTGGATCGAACACCAACGTACAAGACATCAATGTATCCTACAAAATATGTATACCCCTTTCAGGTTGCCCATCTGTCTGTGGATGCAAAAGTAGTACCGAAATTCAACCTCGTTCCCATAGATTCTTGGAATGTCCGTGGTAAACCTACCACGAATTCCATAGTCACATGTTTCCATTTCCATTCGGAGATGGAAAGTGGTTTTAACGAGCCTACCAGGTGCTGGCGTTATGCCTTCATTTGTTTATAAGCAAGGCATCAACTAGAATACTCACTTACCTCTCTTAACACCAGACCACCCATAACTTTACTTCATATCCCTGCACATCTTCGTGCCTCCCGGGTGCATACATACAACGATGAATGGGCCTCCTCTAGGATGGACTTTTGGAGTTCATCGTTTGACGGTACTCACACCCAGTCATGGAATAACAAGAGACCATCGTCTCTCTCACAGATATCCTCCACTGGTCCCGCTAGCATGCATCCTCGGACCTTCTTGAATAAGGTAGATCTCACCTCAAATCTCCCACCAAGGTGCCATTAGTAGATACTTCCAATTGAGCTCTCAATGCTCTCAAGTCGGTTAACAACGCCCTAGATGAACTCTTCCGACTAAGGGCAACTTCCACGACATTTGCTTTACCTGGATGGTAATCAATCACTAGGTGGTAGACCTTTATTAACTCCATCCATCGTCGTTGTCTCATGTTTAGCTCTTTCTGAGTAAACATGTACTTGAGCTCTTGTGGTCAGTGTATATGTGACACGTCTCTCCGTAGAGATAATATCTCCATATCGGTAGTGTAAACACCACTGCTCCCAATTCTAAGTCATGAGTAGGATAATTTACCTCGTGTTTCCTCAACTGTCATGAAGCATAGGCAATTACCTTCCCCATCTGTTAACACACATCTGAGCCCCCGAATGCTCGCATCACTATAGACGTCGTACCCCATACTTTGTTTTGGTAAGGCGAGTACTGGTGCCTCAGTTAACATCTTCTTCAATTTTAAGAATCCCTTCTCACACCAGTCATCCCATCCAAACTTATCCCCTTCTAGAGTGAGCTTTGTCAATGGTGATGCCAAAACTGAGAACTTCTCCACGAACCTTCTATAGTATCCCGGTAATCTAAGGAAACTACGGATCTCATTCACATTCTTAGGCCTTTCCTGTTATGTGAAAGCCTCAATCTTCTTGTTTTCCACGACAATGCCTGATCCGGAAACCACGTACCCGAGGGAGCCAATCTCTTTAAGCCAAACTCACGCTTAGAAAATTTGGCATATAACTGCTTCTCTCGTAGTGTTTCAAGAACAAGAACCAATTGCCTATCATGCTCTTCTTCACTCCTTGAGTAAATCAAGATGTCGTCTATGAACACGATCACAACTTGATCCAAGTATTTATGTAATACTCGGTTCATCAAGTCCATGAACGCCATCGGGGCATTTCTTAGCCCAAATGACCTAACCGCGAACTCAAAGTGACCATACCTCGTGCGGAAAGCACTTTTCGGTATGTCTCTTTCATTGATCTTCAGTTGATGATACCCTGACCTCAAGTCAATCTTTGAGAATACTATTGCTCCTTGGAGTTGGTCAAACAAGTCATCAATCCTAGGTAGAGGATACCTATTCTTGATCGTGGCTTTGTTCAACTGTCGGTTGTCGATACACATTCGTAGGGTCCCATCTTTCTTTTTCACAAAAAGAACTGGTGCTTCCCACGGTGAATAGCTCGGTCTAATGAAATCTTTATCCAATAGCATTTGCAATTGGGTTTTCAACTCATTAAGTTCAGCAGGTGTCATTCGGTATGGCGGTATAGAGATTGGTTTAGTGTCGGGCTCGACCTCGATCACAAACTCAATCTTCCTATTGGGTGGAAGCCCCGATAGGTCTTTAGGGAAAACATTCGGGTACTTACAAATTTAACCACCTTCACATCATTGATGTTCGTTTCTTCTTTAGTGTTGTCAACCACGTAAGCTAGATATGTGTGGCATCTCTTTCTCATCATACTCCTTGCTCTCACGGAGGATATGATGTAACTGTTTGATTTGCCTCGATCACCCTCGAAGCGTAGGGTACTCCCATCATTGCCTTCGAGTTCTAAAACCTTCGTATAACAATCGACCCTAGTATGATGCTTTTCTAGCCAATCCATCCCTAGGATTGCATCGAATTCAATCATAGTCAGCGGTACGAAGTCACACGTCAAGGTTTGGTAATTGATTCCCACCTCGCAAGATGGATAGTGACGAGCACTTTGTCACGGTGCGTCAAAATAAATCGATACTAACACTTATACGTAGTATAGGTGAAGTACAGTTCGTATCCACATGGAAAGGAATAATTATCTTTTTAATGGAAAAAATAAATAAAGGGGGTTTTTGGGATTGAGTGATTTAATTTAATTTAAACACGAAGATGAACGACTTATATGAGATTTAATTCAAGAATAAAAAGGACTTGGCCTTGCTACTTTCCACTTGTTGATATATTTTAGTCGATCATTGTTATATCTATAACTTATCCCCTCTCGAATACTCAATCGAGGAGTATCTCCAATTTATCGAGGGTAGTTATTAACTTATGCCCTCTCGAATACTCAATCAAGTTAATGGAAAATGTTTTGATCCCTCAATTTTGCTGAAGATTTCAAAAGTGTCATTATCCTTGTCAAATTTATGAGTTTCCCTCAAAGTTTTTAGAATTGTTGGGGGTACCTCAAAGGATGAAAAAGATAGATATTTGACCTTGAAACTTGGTTTATCCTCTTCTTCGACTAGCTGGAGCTCTGCGTCTCTTTCTTCTTCTTCTTCTTCTTCTTCTTCTTCTTCTTCTTCTTCTTCTTCTACTTCTTCTGGATTTTGGATCTCCTTTTGCATTTCCTTCTCATTTGTCACTGTGATTGCAAAAGTTTGTTGTTTAGGATCACATTCTATTTGAGAGGGAAGTTTTTCCGAATCCCTTGCTTCAAGCCTACTTACGGCTCCGGCTATTTGAATCACTTGAGTTTCCAAGTTTGAAATGCTAGACTTGGTCTCATTTTGGAATTGCACCATGTTGTTTTGCATGGTGGTCATGTTGGTAGCAATATCTCGGACCATATCCTCAGTAGACATGTTAGAGTTGAAGAACGGATCATACCTCATGTGAGGTACATCCCTTTCGTAACCAACATCGTCAATTTGTTCAAGGTATTCATCTTGGAGTTTTGGACAGAAATCCGTAAGATGCCTGTGAGACATGCAAATGTTGCATGTCTTGGCATCTTGAGCTTTTGAGCTTAAGATAAATTCATTTATTAGAGAGAGGTCAAGAAGGAAATTTGACTCTCTAAGGATGAAGTGTTGGTATCCATATACTCATAACTCATGTAAGCTCCGAAAATAGAAGAGTAAGATTGTTTTTAATTTTTTTTGTTTGTGATTTTTATGAGAAAAAATAAAAAGAAACAAATTGCCTTTCCCCAGCAACGACGCCAAATTTGACGGGCACTTTGTCATGGTGCGTCAAAATAAATCGATACTAACACTTATACGTAGTATAGGTGAAGTAGAGTTTGTATCCACAGGGAGAGGAATAATTATCTTTTTAATGGAAAAAATAAATAAAGGGGGGTTTTGGGATTGAGTGATTTAATTTAATTTAAACACGAAGATGAACGACTTATATGAGATTTAATGCAAGAATAAAAAGGACTTGGTCTTGCTACTTTCCACTTGTTGATATATTTTAGTCGATCATTGTTATATCTATAACTTATCCCCTCTTAAATACTCAATCGAGGAGTATCTCCAATTTATCGAGGGTAGTTATTAACAACGTATGTTCATTAATAATCCTTACTATTAATCAAATATAGAACAACGCCGTATACCGATTTAATAGTAGCATTTAATCTCTTAAACTCCTTGATGAAATCAATTGATGAGATTGATAACTTCAACACAACGGTTTCGGTTTAACCAACAAAATTAATCCCTCTTAAGTTTATTAACCACAACCGTGCATTAATAAACCGAAGTTACTTACTTGTGAAACCATCAACGATTAACCATTGGTTCGTTGATCGTTTCTAGTCGTAATTAATGTCGGAACGTTAACTAATCGTCACTTAGCAACCCTCCAACATTAATATAGAATGAGATTAAGGGAAGAATTAACAATCAAGAGAAAAAGCTAAGAAAATAACTCACAACTTTAATAATCAACAAGCTTCAAGAGCAAAACCAAGAAATGAGAGTTTAGCTCCTCATTTGGAGACTAAACATGCTAGAAAAATATAAAGAAATGCTATTTTAAACTGAGCTTAAGAGTATGGAAGAAGGGGTGATTATTTGTGAAGGAAAAATGTGCTATTTATAGGTGTTTTTCAACACCTTGGGCAGGGTTCCCGACCGGGTCAAGTGCCCACCCGACCGGGTGCATGTCAAAATCAAATAATCTTCCACGTTCTTGTGTTTCACACGTCATTTTGTCCCGGGTCACATCTGACCCGACCGGGTCAAGTAGGGGACCCGACCGGGTCCAGTGATTTTCCAGGCACTTTCGCTTGTAATTAAATCGTACCCGACTAGGTGAGTATTCCTACCCGATCGGGTAAGTGTCCCTGGGCAACATTCCTCTTGTTTTTCCTCCTTTTCCTTGCCAAAAACTCTACCACTACTTTACAACTAATAAATGGAAGCTAAAAACAATTACAAACCAAATAAAACAAATGTTTACAAACTAATAAAAATGGTAAACAATACACACAAATCAAACATAAAAATATACATTTATGCACTACTAATTAGTGCATATCAGAATATATTGTTTAGTTTTGAAAAGGACATGCAACGTCGTCTTCTATTGTTTAGTTTTGAAAAATGGATAGACCATCTTCATAAGTCTACATACATATTACCTCTGTTCTCTTTTAATTGCAACATTGGACTTTTTACAGTATTCACATATTCTACTTTGACTATATTTTATTTATTAATGTATTATAAATTAATTTTTTTTAAAAATATTATTAAATTCTTCTCATTCTAAATTTTCAAAATATGATTTTTTTGAAATTTTTTACTAATAAGCAATGAAAGATATTAATGGTCAAACTTGTGCGTTGGCAAATGTGAAATGTTGACTGTTGCAATTACAAGGGAACGAAGGAAGTATATAATTATCGGGAAGTTATTTAAAACAAGGAAGAAATGTATATTTACCCCACTGATTTTGGTGGTTTGCCATCCGGGGTAAAAAAAAAAAGGAAGAAATGTATTACTCCGTATATTGTTTGTGTGCATCTCTGTTGGACATTTATGGAGGCTGTAAAGAAAAGGATAGAGATGTAGGCGGTGGAAGAAAAGCATGCAGCACATTAGAGGATGGCAATGTAGGAGAGTAAAAAATTTTGTACGTTTAATTATGTTATTAAATTGCACTTTCTATAATACATTCTTGCACTTTGTGCATTCACCAATGCAACTTTATTCGATTTTTAGTGTATACAAAAGTGCACTATTATATTATTATTTTCTAAATTTGTACATTAGCACTATTTACAAAATAAAATGCACTCTACCATGAGCATTTACATGTACACAAAAGTGCATTATTATATCACAATTTATAAAGTGATATAAATTGTTATAAATATAATGTATTATAACAGATATACAAAAATGCACTTTACATGTATTATAAATTGTGCATTCTACATGTATACCAAAGTGCACTATATCTCAATTTATAACAAGTATACTATGTGCATTTAAGTTTACATAAAAGTGCATTATAATATCATACTTTCTAAATTTTTACATGACACTTTTAACCCAAAATGAATGCACTTTAAACACGTGCATCTAAATATATATATAGAAGTGCATTATTCTCTCACACTTTCAAAAATATTTACACAGACATGATGGTGCAGTTATAATACGAAAAAGGTGCAACATATATAGTTGTGTTAGTGCAATTTTTAATAATATCTAGATCATAAATAATATATGAAAATCCATTTAAACATAAACCCACAGATATATTGAAATATAAGGAGATGAAATTATCAAGTTTTTTTTGAACAAAATGTGAAAATGGACGTCTTCCACACAGTGACATGCACGGAACTTGTGAATAATGAAGTTATGAAATAATTAAATGAGATAAAGGAAACTATTTTGATTGAATAAGTAGATGAAAAGTAATTTGATAAAGAATTCTCATGAGAACCGTGAAGCAATTAAAAAGAAATTGGATGATTGGTCATGCAAGATTATGGCGAGACAGTTAAGGAAATGAATCAGGTAGATGAGAGCTCAAAGTGAATAAGAGAACCATGCATAAAGAACGATGCATATGGAATAGATCGGAAACCATGGAGAGAATAATTCACACCCTCCTTAATTATAGGAACGATTGTTATGGTAATAAATGAGATTGGAGAGAATAGCCTTGTACGAACTATTTTATTAATTAGGATAATGGTGTAATCCAAGGGCTAAAATCTATTCTTTTTTACTCTCCTAAGATTAAGTTCTCACTTGATCCTATATATATATATATATATATATATATATATATATATATATATATATATATATATATATATATATATATATATATATATATATATATATATATATATATATATATATAGAATAAAGATCAAATGAGAACATTGCTTAACGTGAGAACGTGAGAACACCAAATTTACCCCAACGTGTTGCACAATGAAGCTTGTATATTGCACTTTTTCACATTTTTAACAATATTTACCAAAATGCCACCGTGTTTATTAATACAGGCTTAATTCGACCAATTAGAAAATGTGCAACAGAATAGCTCCAATGTGCACCCCATTAAGTTAAATGTGAGTGTTCTCACGTTCTCACGTTAAGCATCGTTCTCACTGGAACCGCACCATATATATATATATATATATATATATATATATATATATATATATATATATATATATATATATATATACAGGGTGCGGTTCCGGTGAGAAAGAGGTCCTAGGAGAGAAATGAGAATAAAATCTATCCATCTAATATGTGAAATCAATGGTAGAGAATGAATGTAAATGAGGGTAGTGATTTAGTAATTAAGTGAAACTTTAAAGGGCAATTTTTAGCTACAAACTTACGTCATTAATGATAAGGACATATATGTAAATTGCTTATACCTTCGGCTACGAATCATTAAAGCTCATTCCTTAAAAATCTCCCATGCTAATTTTGTTACAGTCAATTATTTCTAAATAAAAAATAGATCATTAATAACATACACTGTAATAATTAAATACTAGTATTATTTATTTTTCATTAATAGATTTTCGTATTTAGTGATCATTTTGGTCTTATGTAATTGAAATTTGAGTTAAAATAGCTGAATTGTGCATTATGTGAAATTGATATGTGCAATAAAAAGAGTATCATATAGTGACATTATGTGAAACTGAATTGTGCATTAGGTGAAACTGAAATGTGTATTAAGTGAAACTGAAATGTGCAAAACACAACCTCGGATCGGTTGCCATTTTTTGTACCTTTTATTTTGCACATTTCAATTTTACTTAATGCACATTTGAGTTTTACTTTTTATGTGCATTATGTGAAATTGATATGTGCAATACAAAGAGTACCATATAATGACATTATGTGAAACTGAATTGTATATTAGGTGAAACTGAAATGTGCATTAAGTGAAACTGAAATGTGCAAAATACAAGCTCAGATTTGTTGCCATTTTTTACTTTTTATTCTACACATTTTAATTTAACCTAATGCACATTTGAGTTTTACTTTTTTATTCTGCACATTTCTATTCAATCTAATGCATATTTTAATTTCAGCAAATGCACAAATTCATTCACATACATTTACCTCATGGGAGTTATTTGTCACCACAACCGCTCCCTTTCTTATATTATCTTATCATATATTAGTGCACTTCTTGATGGTGCATTGCATTTGAATTCTTATTATGCACAACTGCATGTGCATTAGAGCAGTATTGCCCTACATTGATTACATGTTGCATGTATATGTGCAAAATCATATGTGTGTGCAGTATATATTGCTGCATGTATGTATGCAAGTGCACATTCTTATGTCTGCGCAGTAATTATACTAATTTGCATCTCTCGTATCCTATAAGTACAATGCAAGTGTGCGAGGTAATTGACGGTGGAAAGATAAAAATAAAGACTAACTAATATAAAAGCCAGGTCACCCGAGTGATACCCATATAAACATATTATCATTAAATCGAGTGATCGAATATCAAGAAATAATGATTTGAAGTTTTTATAAAAAAAAATACAATACAATCTTTCGGAATAATCTATGCTAGTGAGAATTTTGTTCTACGAGGTGTGGAATAACTTGCAACAACAACAAAATGTCAAATAGAGATTGAAGTGGTGGTCTCTTCTCAAAACCCAATAATGGTGAAGAAGACGATGAGAAGTTGATAAGGATAAGAGTAATGGTGATAACGGTTGAGCAAACAAATCACACGTCCAAAAATAGGGGAGAATATAATGGCAACATATCAATGCTGAAAAGGAAATAAATATAAGATGGCCAAAACACCCTCCCACGAAAATAATTAAGAATTGGAAAAAAGCTTCAATCTAACGGTTCTAATGTATTCTTATTTCTCTCCCTAGATGATATTCTCATTTGATCTTCAAACCTATATATATACATATATATATATATATATATATATATATATATATATATATATATATATATATATATATATATAAAATTAAGTTCTCACTTGATCCTATATATATATATATATATATATATATATTTCGGGAATTTTCCCTTTTATATATACACACATAGGTGGCCGGTTTTGTGCAATGGGAGCAATTATACTTTTTTTTGCAAAAGATAATTTAATTGATATTGAAAATAAGAAGCAAATACAAAATCGTCATATATGAAGTGCTTATAGTGGTAGCTCTTCCTGCAATGTGGTAGATTCCACTAACAATAATGTTTAACCTGTTACAAATTAAAATGAAAATTAAGATATATAAGCAACAAAAATAATTCAATCATCCCTAACGGGTTGGGAATAACCATCAACCTCGGTGTGTAAATTGGTGAAGAGAAATTAATACTCCGTACAAGTGAATGCTTAGTCTTTTTTAAAGCCCGTTTGGTAATACTTAAATCGGTTGATACAGTGCGATGAAATTTATGAAGTTATGACTGAAGTGATTGGATTGGTTGATTCTGCTAATTTATAAAAAAAATTGTTTAAAATATGTTTTATTAATAATAAAAATTACATAAAAAATAACAAAGTTGATTTTCTACAAGAACTTAAGCCAATAAAGCAAATAGTAACTCGAAGAAAAATGATTTTTACGATGTGTAGTAATGATATACTATCGTATACAATATGATACGTACTACTACATATATTACATCATAATTGTTTTGTCAAATTATATAAATTATGACCAATACATTTCAAATAAAACTGTACACCGAGTATTATATATTATTATATTATTATATACGGAGTACATTATAATAAGACACGCAAGCAGACAAACTCATGTATCATATCCATGAAGTTTGCAAAAATAAGGAGACAAAAAATTAGAACTACACATTAATTATTTTCAAAAAAAGGTTGCTTGACATACACATATGTATGCTTGCATGTATACTAATATAAAGTAAAATTTTTATATAGAGAATATTACCCGAAATAGGACTAAAAAAGTTTAAAAATTCCAAAATAGGACTGCAATGTTTTTATTTCCAAAATAAGACTAATTAATGTCATGTTTTGACAGTACAAAACTTCAAACATGACAGTATTTTCCAAACATGACAGTAATTACTCATATTTTGGGAATAAAAAACATGTCTGTCTTATTTTGGAATTTTCAAACTGTTTTAGTCATATTTCGGGAATTTTCCCTTTTATATACTAACTATTATAGGCCTGTAAAAATTGCTTTTTATTGGAATGGATTGATCATGCATAAAATATTTAATCTAACAAATAAGAAAGAGGTCCACTAGAATCACAATAAAGTCCAACTTATTATAAATGTTAAGGAAAATTTTGATTAAAAAAAGTTTTGAAATTTCAAAGCTACCACCTTCATGTTTTTATTTGCTTCATTTTCTCATGTCACAATACTTAGATACTTAGTAACTTTTCCTGTATATGTAACACACTGACACCATTAGCGACACACTACATGAATATACCAATTTGTTTATTATCATAAACAATATACCATTAATAAATTTATCTTAAATACATAAATAATATCTTAAATACATTACTGCTAATAAATTTATCTATTTATTAAAATATTATCATAAACAACACACTATTAATATTTCATAAAATAATTTTTATTCCGTATTTTAAATAAAGAAAGAATGTAAAATCCCAATGCATGAACAAACTTTTGATCAAAGACAAAAGGAAGAGGAGAAAGGAGCATTTAAAATGTAAAATGGCTTATTTACCCTTCATTCTGTACTCTACATAAATATGTTATTGAAGATATTTGTGTCTATCTGAATTAATTATAGATTTTAATTTTCCAATGTTTCATTTTTACATTTACATCCTCCGTATTACATTTTGATTCATAATACTTCGTTTATATATTTCGGTCGTCTATCGCAATCGCACGGGTGAGAATAGTAATAAAAATAAGAGATAATTATCTTAGATATGAGTAAAACTCCATCACATTCTCAATCTATGACCTTATTACTTTATTTCCCAAAATACTAGTTAAATTCGTCCTAATTAATTAACATATTAATAAATAATTAAATAAATATTTTTATGGACTAATATGCCCTTAAATTGTTATTATAAAACCCTAATAGCCAAATCATTTTCTCAAACCTAGCCGCTCGCACGGCCTCCCAACCGCACAGCCACCGCCGCACGGCCACTGTGCCGCCCTCTACAACTCCCTGTCGTCGATTTCAGCCTCCTCTTGATTTGCAACTCCGTGTCTCCAGCGAATCAAGAAGAACAACGTCCCTAACTTTACCCATAGTCATTTTGTCAAGAGATAAGGTATAAATTGTGTGGAACGACGGAATTGGTTGCTCGAGTAGGTGGGGGATAAGATAGCATTTAGATTTAATTAATTTGTTGAGTATATACGTGGGTACGTAGTGGACCTCCTCAAGAACCACAATTTCCATTCTTTTGAAATTAGGATTTGTGAGTTTCTTCTTTTCCTATCTCTTCAAATTAAGCCACTCCTTTAGATTTGTTAGACACGTAGTAGGCCACTGCTTTAGATTTGCTACTAGGTGGCCCTTCATTCACATTTTTGCCTTTTCCTTTTTGAAATTAGGAATCTAAAATTAGGGTTTGTGGGCATTAAATATGCGCGATGAATATGGGCAGTGAAATCATAATAGATATTGTTGAGTATTGTGAGTGAATTTAGGGTTTGCGGGTATTAAATTTGAGCATTGGACATTGACAGTGAACATGATCGTGAATATGGCAATATATATGTTGTACATGTCAGTAAATGAATGCAGAGCTTTTTATAAGAATATCACTAAAATAAAACATATTTACATAAATATGACTATTCATTACTATAATATGGTGTTGTGGTAACTTAAGTTCAAAACTTGAACATGAATTACTATGATTTCATTACTACTCTAGTCATTAATCATATTTTTGTAAATAATCTTTATTTTGGTCATATTTATATAATTATTTCAACACAATATACTTAATGAGATGTAAAATAATAAAATTATTAAATCTAAAAAAATAAAAAATAAAAACAAAAACAAATTCCTCAAGTGAATGAGAAGAGAATTAATTTTGCGGAAGTGCAGTGATTATTACCAGATGCGCAGTAAAGACGTGCTTTAATTTTGTGCATTAACAGCAATATAAAGTGCAATAATTTTAATTGGACGAAATTAGTGTAAAATGCACATATTTTAAATAAGGGTATTTTCGTCATTCAGCATTTAAATATAAACGAATTTTCTATTTTTTTTGGATTTTCGGTCATACAAAGGTATAAAAACTAGTTAGGTCATAGAGTTTTAGTCACATCTGGTAAATTTCCCTAAAAATAATGAGTAACGACCGCCCTTTTCTTCCCTGTCCCATACTCGTTACCCGAGTCCCTATATCGTACACCCGGGTGTACGTACATCCAGCCCAATTATTAAATTTGACTGGTGGGCTCCCAGCGAATCGCGGCCACAAGGAACTGAATTCCTTCACTAAAAAAAATTAAAAACTCTAGCAGGATTCGATCCCGCGACATGAAGTAGAATAAGCAGCCTTCCAACCATCTCGCTGACTTGTCTTATTGAGATAATTAGTTCATTTATTTTACTTATCCTATATAGTTTCATACTGCATATTATTAATAGTAATTATAATATTAACTATTCTTTTGCTTTTGCTCATTATTACTATATTAAAAGACTAATTCATATTTTTAAAGTATTTATTTGATTTATGAATCATACTATTACTTTATATAAACTAGTAAACTCACCCGTGCGATGCACGGTTTGAGAATTTTTCTTTCAAATTTCTGTGTGCTTAGTAATTTAAATCACACTATCAATTGATGACAACATATATCTTCATGTAATACTGATATACATCAAAGCATTAAACGAAACATACTTATAATAATATGGTCAAAATGAGGGCACTAAGCATTACTTCAAAGATAAAAAACATCCAACAAAAATGTTGAAACCATAACATTGTAAATATGCATTTAATGTAAACATAAACATTGTTGAACACTTTTTTGAATACAACATTTTGAGTCTTGTCATTGGTTCCTTCATCTTTATCGACAATTAGAATTTTCAAACCATAACAATTGGTAACCCTTGATACTGCAACATACAACTGTACGTGGGTAAATACCGTTTTTTTCAACAACAACCCAACACGGGACAAAGATTGATCTTGACTTTTATTTATAGTCATAGCATATGAAGTCATAACAGGATATTATCGCCTATGAAATTTGAAAGGCAAGCTAGCATCGGGTGGTGTCAAGGACATTCTAGGAATTACTACTTTTTGTCCAGCACTCACAACAGTTAAAATTTCCCCCTCCAAAACATGATCACCGAGCCTCGTTAGAATAAGACGTGTCCCGTTACACAACCCCATTGAATGATCAATATTTCACAAAAGCATCACCGAGGTCCCTACCTTTAACGTTAACTCATTATTCAGTACACCAGAAAATTTTATAATATTCAAGAACTCAGGTGTGTGCAGTTCCACCATTAGATCGGTCGTAGAATCTACCTTAGAAACACTTTCAGAACAAAGATATGTTCTTGAAACTTCACTAATATTAAGATCCGTCATATAGTCATTAACAGCTTCAACCACAGCCAGTGCCAGTGCCAAAGTTGCACAGTCGCTTAAACAACTCATATCACCTGCGGATTCAACATATTCCGGAAATACGCTTTCAACATTCGCGGCTATAGGATCTCCATCTGTGCATATCAATAGATCTTCATGAATAGTAATACAGTATGACCATCATTACTTTCACCCGCAACACTGGCACCATTCACCAATGTTGACAATCCAATTTGAAAAGACCTTAAAATTGTAGGAATATGATGGAGTAGTCGTGTTCTGCAGACGCATATTTTTTTTCAAACGAAGGACTGTGCATTCCGACCACATATATGATGAATTAATCGTCGCATTGTCTACATCCTGTATACTCTCATGAGGTATCACTGGCAACACCCACCAAAAATCAAAGGTTTATATAAATTTATTGAAGCTAAATTATTTATAATGACCAAGTAATAAGGTGACTATAAATTTACACGAATTTTTAGACGAATTGCATTTTTAGATGAATTGTCTCTTTAAATAGGTAAAATAAGGGAGTAAAATATGTGAAAGTGAGTTATGTCATTACTGAATTATACTTGAATCTAAATTTGTGGGAAAATGTTCAAATAGGTGTTTCTACTATTTCTAATATCCAAGTATGGTCTGATCTGGTTTGTTTAAGTTTGGTTTGGTTTGAGACTGAAATGAGGCTAAGTATAAACATCTCGAGTAATATGGTGACTATGCATTTATACGAATTGCATTTTTTACACGAATTGCCCGAGTAAATTGGCAAATCAGGGGGGGTGCAAATATGTGAAAGTGTGTTATGGCATTATTAAAGAATACTCAAATATGATAACTCTTCAATTGGGCCTTAACCGGCTCTATTCGATCATAGACCGAACCCGAGCTAATAAAAGCTGACTCGAACTAAATGTAAATGAATTTTTTTCGATCTCTGATTTTCATAACCAATATCTTATGAATAATTTTTTATATCATCGAAAAACCAACAAAGACCGGACAGGTCCCACCCTTAACGCGATCATCCAGAAACCCAACCAATAATGAGATTATGTGAAATGTATTACTGATTGAGGTCAATTGCAATTATGAGTGTACAAATCTAATAAATTCTACTTATTTTAAAATGCAATTTAAAATTTTGTACGGAGTAGTTGACAAAAATTGGTAAAAGTATATGAAAGTTTAGGCTAAACATTCAAGATTACACCTTAAATAGCCCATTACACAAATATAACCCCAACGATTAATTATAATTTTAATTCAAAATTAACTTGAAGTTGGTAAAAGTTTGAACACCCATTACACACCCCTTTTTAATCAAAGGAAAATTTTATTAATGAGAAATATTGAGAATATCTAGTAGAAGACGTATATAAAATAGTAAAAGTGTCAAAATCGATGAATTATCTAGTAGAACATCCGTGAGGTGAGAATATCTAGTAGAACATCCGCGAGCCACGAGCCAAGAATATTGGTGCTCGAATATGGCTCGATATCTTACCGAGCTAGCTCGAGTTCGGCTCGAGTTCGAGCATGACCGAACTCGAGTCGAGCGAAAACCGAGCGATCCTCGAGCGGCTCGCGAACGGCTTGGCTCGCGTGCACCCCTACGTGAGACACATGGTTAGCGATTATTACAGTTAAATTTTGGTCAAACAACAAATGACTAAAAAAGGACTTACATAATACATACTAAGTTACTTTAGACCAGATCTCTACGCATCTTTTTTCCTCCCATCTGACTATTCATCATTGACTGACCAAGATGGGGCTGTCCTTTACCAAGCTTTTCAGTCGCCTTTTTGCCAAGAAAGAAATGCGCATTCTTATGGTTGGTCTCGATGCGGCTGGTAAAACCACAATTCTGTACAAGCTCAAGTTAGGTGAAATCGTCACGACCATTCCCACCATTGGTTTCAATGTGGAAACTGTTGAGTACAAGAATATCAGCTTTACTGTATGGGATGTCGGGGGTCAGGACAAGATTCGGCCATTGTGGAGGCACTATTTCCAAAACACACAGGGTCTTATCTTTGTGGTTGACAGCAATGACAGAGACCGTGTTGTTGAAGCACGGGATGAGCTTCACAGGATGTTGAATGAGGATGAATTAAGAGATGCTGTACTACTTGTTTTTGCTAACAAACAAGATCTCCCAAATGCAATGAATGCTGCAGAAATCACCGACAAGCTTGGCCTTCACTCTCTTCGACAGCGCCACTGGTATATCCAAAGCACATGTGCCACATCAGGGGAAGGGCTATACGAGGGATTAGATTGGCTTTCAAACAACATAGCAAACAAGGGTTAGTGCAACTTCGGAATGGACTCCTGGCATAAGAAACAACTTATACAGATTAAGCTATGCCAGTGGAAAATTATTCACAGAATTCTCCACTTCCCTGATAATTTAATCAGGTTTGGTCTGAATATTTTTCCTACAATATGCCCCTTCTGTAAGAGGACTTCGGATTCTATGAATCATGTTTTGTTCTACTGCTCCTACTCGAAACAAATATGGAAATACTTTATGAGCATCTTTGGCATCTGGTTTCCTACTGAAAATATTTCCATTAGACAGATTCTAATTTCCTGGTGGCTAGAGGCAGGTTCTAAATCTTTGCTGGACATTTATAAGCATACAATTCCTGGTTTTGTTGTTTGGCATTTGTGGAAAATGTATGCTGCTATGATTTGGGGGGATTTACAGAAACCCAAGCCAATAAATTTTGTTATTCACAAAATCAAATTATTCATACAAGATTGGTCAAGAGCTAAGCTACAGAAGGTTAAAGCGAGCCCAGCAAGGATGCTTTTTGAGGAAAATCTCATTTCTGATTCTTTTAATAAGATTGAACGCAGATATCGAGTTGTGAGGTGGAATTTACCTGTTTCGAGCTTTAAGCTGAATGTAGATGCCTCTCTCTTTCAAGGTCAAGCTACAGGTGGGGCGGTGATGCGTTCCAAGTCTGGGAATTTCGTTTGGGCGATTTCCTTTCCCGTTGAAGCAAGGTCGGTTCTTGAAGCTGAGACGCATACTCTCTATACAGCTGTGTCTTGGGCTATTGGGAAAGGTTTTAGGGATTTTGAAGTTGAATCCGATTCTTTGGAGGTTATCAGGTCGATTGAAGATGGTTTGCAGACTAGGAGATGGAGAGGCTTGTTCGAACAGATGAGAATTTGGAAAGCTGAGCATCATATATCTTTTGGGCATATTTTTAGGGAGCAAAATTGGCCAGCTCACTACCTATCCAGATGCAATCCTGATGCCAGCTCACTTCAGGCTTATTTTTCCATTAATGAATTGCATAGTACTATTAAAAAGGCTTTATGTGCTGATAATTATGGCCTTTTTTATTTTCGTCATTAATTTTCTTACTCATTGTATTTTCGTCTTTTCTTGCTCTCATTTATTTAATGTTGTTAAAATTTTTGAAGGAAGTTTTGGCCTAGTCCCCTTCCTTATGTACTATCTACCTATTTAATAAAATTATGGCATATGTCTCCCGGCATATGTCCCACTGATTTTGGTGGTTTGCCTTCCGGGATAAAAAAAAAAAAAAAAAAAAAAAAAAAAAAAAAAAAAAAAAAAAAAAAAAAAAAAAAAACTAAGTTACTTTAGAGAGTTTGTAATTACAAACATTAATATTCGAAATTCATATTCGTCAAATATTCAAATCAATAAAAATGAAGAAAATTTACAAAAGGAACTAAAGTAACGTAAAATTCCATAACCGAATTAGCATAATTTCCACCAAATAGGACTCATTATCATCATTTTTAAAATTAGTGTAATAATTTGACATTGTAAGACTTTAATAATCATTGATGTCACAAATTTTTCATAATTCATTACTCTATATTATTCAAAAAAAGTGAAATAAGATTAATAAGTCAAGAATAGAAACTATCAAATAGATCCTAATTACATACACTAATGCTATTTGTACACATCATTTTACACGCCGATCAAAGTGTTTATGTACAGACAATTTGACCGGTGTTTTATGAAGAAAATCATTTATCGCACAAATAAAAAAAGTTTTGTATCACTAAACATCGATCAAATTGTCTGTACAATTTGACCGACATGTGAAATCGCATGCACACAGACAATTTGATCGACGTCTAATGATAGGCCCATTGGACTGCTGGAGTCTTATTATTTTCACATATAATTATTATTATTTCCTTTGTTGTAGTTATTGGCTTACGGTTAGTTACCGCTAGGCAGTTGCATTTGTTTACAGGTTTAGTTATTGGCTTTGTGGGGGGAGACCACTATGCACGTAGGAGTGGAACTCCTTCGTATTTTAAGTGTTTAAATATGTGCTTGCATCCAGGTAATAGGGGAAGAAAAATATATCGAGATCATCTCTTCTAGTCTTCTGCTATTCTGATTCTTCTTCCTGACTTTTTCTTTATTCAATTGCTCCTGGGTTTTATCAATTGGTATCAGAGCCAGGTTGAATACCCGAGGGAAAACCAACGCTGAGTTTCGGAACGAAGTTAACGAAGCACTGGGCCGACATGAATCTCTGCTGGATCAACTCACGACAGCCCTACAGGTAGTGACGGCGGAGTTACAAGCAGTGAGCCGGCGCCTCAATCGTGATCCCTCCGCCATGGATATTAACGTTAACCCCTTTGCAAATGGAGAAACCAGCCGCCCCACTCCCCGTCCACACGAACCGAAAGCGGTATTTCCGAAATTTGCAGGCGGTGACCCTACTGGATGGATATACCAAGTGGAGCAATATTTCGAGTTCTATGGTGTGACTGCTGAACGACAACTTGGCTTAGCCGCCATGAATCTGGAAGGATTGGCACTACAATGGTTTCGCTGGATGACCAAGCGTCGGGGCCCAATTTCCTGGGCAGAATTTGTGAGGTCCTTGCGGGTGCGCTTTGGACCAACTGAATACGAAGATCCGTCTGAGGCTCTTTCTCGTCTCAAACAAACCACTACAGTTGCTGTTTACCAGGAATCTTTTGAGCAACTTAGCCACCAGATAGATGATCTTCCTGAACCATTTGTGATCGGTTGTTTCGTCAGCGGACTCAAAGATGAAATTCGGCTCGAAGTCAAGACAAAAAAACCACGAACCTTGGAGGATGCTTTTGGCCTTGCACGACTAATAGAAGAAAAATGGCAACTGAGTACCCGGAATTCCTTCCGTTCTGGTGCTGCCAAGCCTAGCCCCACCGCAGGAATTCTGGGTCCACCACCGACACAAGAACCAAACAAAACTCCTACTGCCATCAAGCAATTACCGTGGGATGAAATGCAACGTAGACGACAACTCGGCCTCTGTTTTTCGTGCAGTGAGCGGTTTACTCCGGGACATCGTTGTAAACAACCACAACTCCTTTTGTTGGACGGTGGGGAAGCAACACCCGAGGATGAGGAAGTTCAACCCGAGGAGAGTCCACCAAAACTTTCTTTAGGATACCCGGGATGAATACATGGTGCCATTTGTCACAATAGGATGTCACATGGGAAGACATTGCTCCTATGTGAGAATAATTTTCTGCTTTGAGTGCTTTCGACCTTGGGGACAAGGTCACTGCTTTCGACCTTGGGGACAAGGTCACTGTTTCAGGAGGGGGGTATTGATAGGCCCATTGGACTGCTGGAGTCTTATTATTTTCACATATAATTATTATTATTTCCTTTGTTGTAGTTATTGGCTTACGGTTAGTTACCGCTAGGCAGTTGCATTTGTTTACAGGTTTAGTTATTGGCTTTGTGGGGGGAGACCACTATGCACGTAGGAGTGGAACTCCTTCGTATTTTAAGTGTTTAAATATGTGCTTGCATCCAGGTAATAGGGGAAGAAAAATATATCGAGATCATCTCTTCTAGTCTTCTGCTATTCTGATTCTTCTTCCTGACTTTTTCTTTATTCAATTGCTCCTGGGTTTTATCATCTAAAATATGATCTAAAAATAGCGTGCATACGAAAGTCAAATAAAACTCTTCCCTTAGTTGGAACAAACTCTTCCCTTGTTTTCAAAAAAAAAAAAAAACTCTTCCCTAAAAAAATGTACGTAGTATGTCATTTGATGTGATGACGATATTGTACGGAGTATTCATTACCAAAATATACTCCCATAAAAATTTCTAATTTAAAAAAAAAATGGTTAAACTTTGAAAAAGTGGAGCCCCTTCTGGATTTTTCCTTCCCACCCCTATGCCCATTGCACATCGTAAAGTGGAGTCTCCTACCACACTTTTGATATTCCGCCCCTAAGCTTTCTTTCAGCCCCTTCGGCTCTTCCTTGACCTTGCCTCTCACTTCACGATACATCGACCACATATACGTTCTACCGCTACAGTGCTCTCCGTACCACGCAGATCTAGCAGATTTGGCCTCATAGAGACCTTGGATGAGTGTATCATATGGAGGTTGTATTTTTATAATGCCAATTTTGACATTTAAATCAACGAAATTGGATTCGAATTTTCCATCTTTTCGCTACATCACAGGTTTTTTCCACACATTTCCCGGATGAATACTGTAGTCTAAACGGATCTGCGATTCGACCCCTGTCTAAAGGTAAATTATTGTAAATATTTTCATTTATTGTTTTAGACAGATTTGGGCCATGCTCATAGTGTTTTTGGAGGTTCTTACATAAAGATTGGCATTTGTACCTAACTTAAAAGATGAACACCACCGGGTCATAACTTGAGTTCAAATTTTTTGGGTGAAAGTCTTTTCTTAATATGTTTTGTATGTGAGTGCACTGTGTACACATATGGAACACATGGTTGACCCCATAAAAATTAACTCGAAAGTGATACGGAGTAATTTTTATAATATGTTAGTCTCATTTTTCTTTTGTTGTTAGCTATCTATGCATTTTTGTTGAGTTTTTCATATTATTTATGGTAAAATATTTGGTGTTTGATCTGTCAATATGTTTATTATATACAGATACCTATATATATTTTATACACACATATTTCCACATTTAATTTATGATGGCTTGAATGATTGGCATACATATATTTGAAGTTGTACATGCTTAAGTATTTCATTTTAGATCTATCAATATAATAAAATGTATATATGTATGCGTCCAAAAATTTAAGTACAGATGGGTTTTGTGAGGAGTTTATACATTTATATAAACAAATAACGTTGTCAAGTCTACATCAGTGTCTGTTTAGATTTAGCATTAGCGCTAATGATTTATTACTCTCTTTATTTTCGTTTCTATAACTTTAAAAACTATTCCTAATAGAAAAATTCTGAAGATTGTATATTACTCCATGGTCCTCTTCAATAACTTTCGTAAGATCACACTCTTAAACAATGATTTTGCTTTTGTTTATTTGACATAAGAATCCCAGAATTGTTTTCTGCTAATGTTATTAAAATCAAATATTTCATGTTACACATAAACACGAATGTAGAAACATCCACAACTGAGATATCCATTGCTTGTAGTCTGTAGATGCTTCTTTGTAGAAATTGCAGGTTGTTGTCTTTTTCCTCTGTTGCTTGCTTATACTTTGTAAACGTGTATTCTCATCTCCTTTCAGCACTTTAAATTCCTATCTCATTTCTGTCGTATACAAACACTCACTGACACACAAATATGTATTGATGCTACTCTTGCTTGTTGCAGCGTCAAAATTGAAAGTTAAATAGAAAGGTAGGAGAAGGATTGTGTGACTCCTCTAAAAGAGGCGCTGGCATTCCCTATACTGGCCCTTGCCTTTAAGGTCCAAGTAGTCCCGCTTTGATCAATCTCATGAATCTTCAAGCGCTGTTTGAAAGAAATACTACGTATATTGCTTCTTTTGTTGATTCAACTTGATGTGCGAATGATGCGAGAAGTCTAATGCAAAAGTGTTGCTTTTATAGGTGCACGTTAGCATGCCACTTGCATAGAATGAGATACATTAAATCTGATTTACTGTGTGCACCTCCATTTTGGACCAATAGGAATTGGTGAACCTTATTTCAACAGTGCGCACCTCCATTTTGGACCAATAGGAATTGGTGAACCTTATTTCAACAGTGCGCACCTCCATTTTGGACCAATAGGAATTGGTGAACCTTATTTCAACTATGCGCACCTCCTATTTTGACCAATAGGAAATGCTTAATCATGAAACTTGCTGAGATGACGAAACAAATATCTTAGAATATAATTCTTCAAAAGTTTTATTTCACAATTAACAAATAAAGGAATGATGTTGACGGTTTTAGGAGGGAACACTATTCCTCAAAATTCTTTTGCTTTTATATTAGAAAGAATAGACTAGTAAACTCACCCGTGCGATGCACGGTTTGAGAATTTTTCTTTCAAAATTATGTGTATTTAGTAATTCAAATCACAGTATCAATTGATGACATCATCTATCTTCATGTAGTATACTATATACATCAAAGCATTAAACGAAACACACTTATAATATTATGGTCAAAATGAGAATACTAAGAATTAATTTAAAGATCAAAAACATCCGACAAATACGTTGAAACTATAACATTGTAAATATGCATTTAATGTAAACGTAAACATTGTTGAACACTTCTTTGAATACAACATTATGAGTCTTGTCAGTGGTTCCTCCGTCTTCATCAACAATTAGAATTTTACGATTGGTAACCTTTGATACTGTAACATACAACTGTCCGTGGGTGAATACCGGGTTTTTCAACAACAACCCAACAGGCCAACACGGGACAAAGATGGACCTTGACTTTTATTTATAGTCATAGCATATGAAGTCATAACAGGATATTGTGACCTATGAAATTTAAAAGGCAAACTGGCATCGGATGGCGTCAAGGACAATCTAGGAAATTAATACTTTTTGTCCAGCACTCACACCAGTGAATCCAGAGGCTGATCATCGCGAAAGACAACACTTTGTTCTTCCGGCAAATTGAAGCTCAAATGTTCAACTGTCGGGGTCTTTTATTGTATTTCAAACCCAAATATGCGCCAAGCGGCCTCGCACGCAGAAATGTATCTACAGTCATAGTACATCCGTATCTCATCGACTAGTCGTGCCTCGCAAGGTTGGTGATTTCTTGCCTAAAAAATGTACATAACTACACAATACATGTACTATGGAAAGAGTCCCACCTTAGAGGAAATGCGTTGAACGCTCGTGCGATGCACGATTGGTGAAATTCCACAGATGTAGTTAGTTTTAATCAAATTTATTTTGAAATAAAACTAAACTTGTAATTTTAATTTATGACTAAAAAAGTTATGCTATATACTATAAAAAGTTTTTAGAGTATGTATCACGCACTATAATGTTGATTGGTCATTATTAACCCAACCACACAAAGTTGAATATGACTAAAAAAGGCATTTTCAACAACAAAACAAATGCGCCACAATGAATGCTAACATTTGAAGTCGTTAATAGGAATGCTTAGGAATCCACATTTTTTTGCTCGTACTAACTTATGTCAAAATCATTTCTTTTAGTAAAATGTTTTGCTAGTAATTCTGATCAGTTAATGGCATCTTCTTTTGACCCCGTAGTCAATCCTAGAGCTCTTTTTCCTTCAAATCTTCATCGTGAATCTTCCGGTGACCTCCAAAGCTATCAAATCATTCTCAAATGCTTCTCAAATCATCCCGATTGTTCCTCAAGTGCCGGTACCGGGCTCAAATTCCCTGATTTTGACTACAAACAACATAAAACTCGAACCAACGCCCGGTAAACATAACTTCCTTTTTTTTTAATCCCGGAAGGCAAACCACCAAAATCAGTGCGGCATTTGCCCCACTGATTTTGGTGGTTTGCCTTCCGGGATAAAAAAAAATGTTTTGCTAGTAATTCACTTTGCGATGCGCAAATGATTTTGCCATTTTTTCATTTACAAAGGTTTATATAAATTAATTGAAGGTAAATTATTTATAATGACTAAGTAATAAGGTGACTATAAATTTACACGAATTGCATTTTTAAATGAATTGTCTCTCTAAATAGGTCAAATAAGGGAGCGCAATATGTGAAAGTGTGTTATGTCATTCTTGAATTATACTTGAATCTAAATTTGTGGGAAAATGTTCAAATATGTGCTTCTACTATTTCTAGTATCCAAGTATGGTCTGCTATGGTTTGTTTAAGTTTGGTCTGAGACTGAAATAAGTTTAAGTATAAACATGTCAAGTAATATGGTGACTATGCATTTATACGAATTGCATTTTTTACACGAATTGTCCCGGGTAAATTGGCAAATCGAGGGGGTGCAAATGTGTGAAAGTGTGTTATGTCATTCTTAAACTATACTTAAATACGAAGAACAAATTTATGAGAAAATGTTCAAATAGCTCCTACTACTATTGTAGATGACAAATTTAGGTATTTTTGCATTTTTTTAAATAATTGCATAATTATGACTAAAATAAAGATCAAGAAACGTGACCTCCTAAATGAAGTGACTATATTAATTACTTTTTTCATGCAACTTATGTTCAATATTCAATTTTAGACTGGTGCGGTAGAGTGTCAATTATTGATCTTTTCATTACTATTTGTACTGTATAGAATCGACTCATCGAACTTACCAAAATAATTCATCCAGCTTTACACAATAATAATTCATTTGTATTTATTTTGACTCATTAAAATAATAAAGCATTGATGTTGACATTTCTAAGCGAGAACACTGTTCCTTAAAATTATTTTGCTTTTATATTAGAATAGATAAATAATAGGGTTTTTGTCTTGAATACAACTAATAAAAGGGCAATAGGCAAAAAAGTGACCTTTTTTAAAAATTCCTGAAATGTGACTAATAAGTGACAAGCTTGCTTATATACACACTGCTACAGTGACACGCTACAGTGACACGAGACACAGTGACATCCACCCTCCTTGCACCACCTCCCACCCGTGACCGCCGCCGCCGCCGGAGACCGTCGCCGGCCATAGTGACAACGCCACAGTGACATTGCAGTAGTGACATCCACCCAACCTTTGACCACAGTGACGTCGCCGTAGTGACGCCGCCGCAGTGACATGCCAACTCCGGCCATAGTGACATGTCATCACCCGTCTATCCCCTGCCTCTCACAGCCCCAACATACCTCACCTTAACCCCACCGCCGACCATCACCCTACACCACCGCAGTGACGCCGTGACTCAATAATTCCGGCCGTAGTCACACAACTACTCCGGCCAGAGTGACGCTGCCGCCGCCGGTCAACAACACCAGCCACCATCCCCACACCAAGCTGCCCCTGCCAAACAACACCAGCCACCATCTCCGCACCGAACCGCCAATCCGCAACCCTTGCCCGAACCTTCAGCCCCGGCAGTCACCGCCGCACCACCCATACTCCTCACCCAACCCAACCCGCCTCAGTCAGCATTTCCCCTGCGTCACCCTCCGGTACCACCACGCTCAACCCCACACCCCACGCCCCACTCCCTCAGCCTCCAGCCACCTTCCCTTCCCTCAAGCCCCCTTCCCAGCCCGACCAGCAGCCCCCCCCCCCCACCCCATCTCACAGGCCCGTCTCATCTCCCCAGCCCCATAACCCCACAGCCCTGCCAAGCAAGGACGCACCCCAGCCCCACCCAACCACGCCGCACCATAGCCTAGATCTGAAAGTCTAGCGACCACCATACTTCAGATCTGATAGGGATCCGGCCGATTGAGAAGAAAGGAGAAGAAGATATGAGGCGGTGGCGAATTGATGCACAAGCAGAGCTCACAGGCGGCGGAGGCGAGGCGACGGGATGGGAGGCAGCAACGCTCGAGGCGATGGCTTCGTCTATGGCGGCAGCAGAAGGGATGCGATGGGAGGGCGGCAGCAGAGTTCGAGGCGGTGGCTTCGTCCATGGCGGCAGCAGAGCGGCGAGATGCGAGATGCGAGATGGAGAAGGATGAGATGAGGAAGCTTGGAAGTCAACTCCAACACTCTGCCAGAAGATAGATGCGAACGAAGCGAGAAAAATCGAAGGAAGAGAGAACCAGATTTGAAGTCACTTTTTTGTCAAGTTGAAAAGTGGACATATTTTAGTCTTTGAAAACCTTGGGAGTAATATCCTTGCCATTGTTTCTAAATAATAGCAATAATAATAATTAAAGCATTTCGAATAGAAAGATTTAGATCAGACCGGAAAGATTCAAATCAGATTAGGAAGATTCACATTAGATGAGATTAAATAAAAAAATATTCAAATCGAATCAGACCGGGTCAACATGATTCAAATTGAATCATATCAGAACAAAAGAATTCAAATCGGAACAACTCAAATAAAAAAAATCAAATCCGAATAGATCACAGCTTAAAAAATTATGATCGGAAACTTTCAAATTATGAGCCTGTTTGGCAACACGAAAATCGGCTGATTTTGCTGAAATTTATGAAGTTCTGGCTGAAGTGGCTACATTGGCTTATTCGGATGATTTAAGAAAAAATTGTTTTTTAAAATATATTTTATTAATAAAATAAAAAGAAAAATTTATACTCTAAATGTAAAAATAGCTAAAATGATCATCTACAGTAACTTCAGCCAATAAATCAAAAAAGTAACTTCAACCTCACTTTTTCTGCTTACTATACAATTCAGCGCACGAAAGCTAAAGTTATGTGTTCGGCGAAAAAATTGGTTGATTAGTCCGATAAGGCGAACAGTACATAGACAAACTTCTTGCTTCATGGTCCCGTTGACGACGCCTCGAGCAGGTAAATGTTTATTACGCTACACGGCCGCATTATCCCCTCTCACTCTAAAATCACCGTTCCACCGTTCCACCGGTCCATAAAAATCTTCACTGGACAAACAAAACTCGCATGCCTAATGCTTCTAAGGTTGAGCAGCAACTAAAACAATAAAGTACGCAGAAGACTATGAGTGTGATGGATTCAGGTCATGAGTCCCTCTTAGAGAGTGTTTGCATTTGATTAAAAAAAAAGTGTTTTTCAGCTTTTGGCTTAAAAAAAGTTAAAAAGAGTGTTTTCAAATGACAGTTTCTGCTTAAATTAATCACTTAAAAGCTAAAAGCTGGAAGCAGGTGGAAAGGTGCTTTAAACTGCTTTTCACTTTTTCTATTACACAAAAAGTACTTCTTTTACCAAACACTACCAACTTTTACTTTTTCAGAATCACTTTTTCTTCAAACACTATCAACTTTTACTATTAATCACTTTTCCCAAAATCACTTTAAAAAATCACTTCTTTAAAGTTGAAGCAATTGCAAACACTCCCTTAGACTTGAATCCCTTGCGATTTCGGGGTCGGTGGTTGCTGAAGGTGTATTGTTGTCTAAGAAACATTGATATTATCATATTAACTCTTGTTTCTTTTTATTTTTCTTTTTATTATTATTCACACACACATCAGTGTGTGTATAATACTCATATAAACTAATTTGTGTATGAATTTCTCAATTCCAAAATCGCAGAGGCAAATATGGTACGTAGAGGAGATATGTTACGATCTATTAAACATTTCAATATTTTAGTCTGATAAACTCTATTATTCTATTTCCAATTAATCGCAACACTCACCCGGATAATATATTTGTGTGCATGTAACTTCTGATTGAAATCGCATACAACATCGATTGGCGTTTGTCCAGATCCGAAAGTAGGTCTTTTACGGTCTGGCAAGAGAATTTTAGATTTGACTATTATAAATTTATGAGTGTAATGAACTAATCCTTTTGTGTAACATGCAATATATTAAATTATTAATTATTGAATATATGTGAAAGTTCTTGAATCCATCACCATGGTTTCCTTTGAGGATAGTAGATAATAGTTTTTTAAATCTTTCATTTTTGTATTAAACACGTTTTTTTTCAATATTTTATTTTAATAAACTGTTTTAAATTAAATGATAATAAGTTATTTCAACTGGTGATTAATTTAACAATTGATTAAGTATGTCTTAATGGTTTCATCTAATATATAACACTATCTACTTGAAGTTGCTTGCAGGAAGTTCTGGTGGCGTGGCTAAGCTATCCAGGTAATACCACTAACAAATACTCTGTACTTCGTATTATATTACACCCAAATAAAGAAATAGATTAAGCATAAAATATAATCATCATCTTTTTGGAATTAGATCAGTTGCACAAAGTTTTATAGGACAATGATTCGGTTGTGATAAATGTTTGGTTGGTTGTGATAAATCGAGTTGTATCATACGTAGTACTCCGTAAAACTCCGTATATATTTTTTCAAATGAGGTCATCAATGCTTGGTTGGTTGTGATAACTCGAGTTATATCATAATATATAATTTTTTAAAAGATTTGGTCACCACACAATGTGTAATATCAACACTTAGCCCATAAGTCTGATTAGTTTTTACGATACATATAATATTGATCTAAACCTTATTGTGCGATTCAATTTGTGTATCAATCCAAAACTAAATTTCCATATGATTAAAGATTATTCAACCAAACTTAAAAAACTGTTTTGTACGGTGTACTAAAGCTACGGATGCATCATAGTATTTTTATTATGTTAACATATGTGTGAAACTGAATCTTTAATTTCCCAATTTAATCCTGTCACTACAACTCCATCTATACATCTATTAATCCAAGGATGAAACCAAAAATCAAATTCAGCCTGTAATGTTTTTGAAAGCTTGAATTTCTTTAATGAAATCCAGGCTAAGGATTTGTGTCACATCCAGTTCTCAACCACGGAATTTTTTATCGCAAAGATATGATCTTCCGCAAACGGACCTTCATATTGTGTTCTTGATTGATCTGGATGTGACTGGGTCTTTGAGCCCTGAAGATATTAAAACAATAAGTTTCTAATATACCATTAAAATATGAAAAATGGAAACCATCAATATGATGCATGGAAATTATCAAGAACATGCTCAGCTCATTGTACACCCTAATAGCCCCGGCTTTAATTGTCCAAGTAATGTTTTTGTGGTTGATCTCCCCCATTAGCAGCGTGTGCTAAAATTTTTATTTTGATATGAGTATTGCTAGCAGCTTTTCATGGATGAACTTTGTGCCGTGGGTGAGGAATGCATATGCTAGAGCCTGCTTTTATAGTAAAAAATTGTATGGGCTATGTGAGTTATGCAATTATGCTTCATCAATGAACTACTCCGTACATGCTAAAGTTTTAGATATTTGTTTATTTATTTTTTGTGTAGCTGGAGCTATAAAGATGGCTTTTTCCTTCAAATGATGCGTTGTCATAAGATATCCAAATCTGAATCACTATTTGCACCTCTTCATTCACCAATAAGAATTGAATCTATTCAAAAGTAATGCAAAATCTTATCTAAAATCAGCTTCAAACAGTATGTGGAAATACTATTAGCATGAGGCGTTCAATATTTCAAATATTTTGCCCAACCTAACACCCCTAACTTTTTTCAACCAATAAAATTATCCGAATGGCGTAATTTTTTGACAATATATTTTTCTTGCAAACAAAGAACCTGACCCACTTGATGTGGATAGTTTTGAGCGGGAGTCATGTAGCAAAAAATCTTTTGCTTTTATATATTATTAATAGATTAATAGATATGTTTATAATTTTTTTTATATGGTGTTAGTGAGATGAAAATCACGACTTCTGGAGATTGAGTAATAATGAACTTTTAATGAGCACCAGACCTATTCTGTTGAGCATACTGAATATACAAATTGATATTTAAGCATACTCGAGATTTTAAATGAGCTTTTAAATTTTTTCTATGCTCATTTCGTAAATTAGATATGCTCATTTGATATTGGTGTAATGCTCATTTTAAAATGAGCATTACATGAGACAACTTAAATGTCATATCCATGCATATTGGCGTAATGCTCATTTTGAACTTTTTGATATTCATTTCACGTTTTATATATTCACATTTAATATGTGAGCATCAAACATCCGCTATTGAGATGAAATTCACGGTTTCTAGTGAATGAGCAATAATAAACGTTTAATGAGCATCATACCCATTCTGTTGAGTATTAGGAGTCTAATATTGAGAATTTTGATCTCACTACAACAAATAGTATCATTTGCGTCCAAATTATTTGCGTTAACACCGGCGGACGCTAATAATACATCTTTCGCGTAAACATGTTCGACACAAAAAATACTACATACCCCAATAATATTAGTTTATATTGCGTGGACGCTAAAACTAGGCGGGCCTCGATTAAAATTAAAAAGGCTCCTTTTTTTTATTTATGGATCCCTAGCAAGACACTACCTTCCTTCAGACTACCCTCCGCCGCTAGCTTTCAAGTCCTCCCAAGTTTCAGCGCCGCCGCAACGCCGTCGTCCCACTGCCCGGTGATGCTCTGTACTTTCTTGTTGGATTTGCAGCAACACACTGTTCTGGATTTCATCTGCGCTCCACGACATCGGCACTCCACGACACTGGCACACTGCCTCAACACTCGTAGCTTCATCGCGGCACAGGCGCACGCACGGATCCATGCCTCCTTACCTGGTTAGTGATTCGCCTCTCATTCGCAAACTACAACCTCAATTTTGTAAACCTAATCTGAAAGTCACCGAGGCATTTCCTGAATCCCATTTTCATTGCTTGATTTTCGATTATACCTTAAATTTCTAATTCCTAAACTGAATGTTGAATGTTAAATTATATCCCAATTCCTAAACTCAAATTATAAATTTTCTTTGTCATGAAGTTAATCTTCTATACTGTAATGATGTAATCGCAAATGTGATGATGTTATTGTCAATGGTATGAACCATATACTGTAAATTTATTATTTAAAGTTAGCTAACACTCCTAACAGTATAATGTAGGAGTTAAAGTGACTTATGGTGCTTGTTAGTGTGTTGCGATGATACCTGCAAGGAACTATAAAATGTAAATTGATTATTTTTGTCAATGCTTATGAAAATTCATTCTTTATGATACGCTATGTTATTTTGGGTAAATAAAGATGTTTATTGCATATTTTGTAGTGACAGATAATAGAAATTTTGGGCACTGTTCTTCTCTAAAGGAGTAAGAAGCTGTCTGGATTCTCAAAGTTCATTTCGTTGAACAAGGACATAGCTCAGAGGTAATTTTGATGTTTAACTAATTGGCTTTCCTTTTAATAATCTCATTTTCTTTTAATTTCAGTGTGTAGATTGTAGTTCTTGTTTCATTATTATCAGTGCATAATAACAAACAGGTTTTGTGAAGTTAAGGGTGTTGCACTACCTTGATCGTGGAGAAGGTAGTAAATGTTATCCAGGACCGGTAACAACAGTAAATGTTATACTTGATTCAAAGGAGAAGAGTCTTAGCAGGTATATGATCATTGTGTGTGTATAACCATTCTTAGTTTTCTTTCAATTGATAGTTCACATTAGCTTAAATTTTGTAGCTTAAAGTTTGTACAGCCTATGAGCGGTACTCTGTTCCTAAGCTTTTCCATCATAAATGAGGATGAAAGTATTAAAATGAACTTCTAAAGAGAGGTATAGTCCCTCCTTTGAGTTAACTAATGCTAATGAGATTACTAAATTTGTATTGGTAAAGTTTCATGATGTTCAAGTTCCTAACCCTATTTTTGGGATTAATCGTTTCTTCATTACTTATGCTTCAGGATTTTTTATTCACATCAAATTATGTAATGTAGGACATCCCTCCCAAGCTGTCTGTGATTCGTGAGTTTCACCGCACCCTTCTCATACTTCTCTATTACTCATACTTGTTCTTTCTCACATTACTTCAGGTGAATTTAGTTTTATGAAGTTTGGTTCTTGATTCTTCCTTTTATTATCTTGTTATAAGTAGATGTTTTTTTCTTTCACCAGTCTCTCCAATCAACTGATGACATCTCACGTTTGTATTTTGTTCGTTGTGTAATTAGTGTTTATATTAAAGTCTTTCTTTTTGCTTATCATGAGGTTTGGTTGTGGTTTATTGATCAGATTAAACCGTCAGTTCTTAATGGCTTCACAAATAGTCCGAGAATGGGCTGGAATTCAGCAGTTCCCTGCTGCCACTCAGACAAAGTTACATGATTTGCTGGGAAAATTGAAGCAGGAGGTAGTTATCTCCCTATTAGCTGATTTGTAATGAGACTGTAATATGTTTTTTGAATCCTTGCAAATGTATAGTTTTTTTTCATTCAAGTGCCTCACAGGTCCGTTTGTCCTTTCACTGTAATTTTTCTAAAAATGCTTATGAATTTATACATAGAGCCCAAGAGGCATCAATTAAAAGTGAAAATAATCATATGGATTACAGAAAGCTGACTAGAAATGTCCAAAGTTTTTTAATCATGTTGGTTGTTTTCCTGTAACAGAAGTTGAGAAATGGTTAAAGAGAAAACAACATAAAATGTTAGGACAGACATCGTTTAACAAAGTGATACTTTCATAATTTGTTTTGTGTTAAGATATGTCACTATTATTACTTAATTACTTAATTACAAGTTTGTTATGTTGTTTCATTTGCTATTTCAGGAGAATGCTCAATGTTTAGAACCAGTTAGAGTAATGATATGCAGAAATTATTCAAACGGGCCTTCTAGGTCTTTGGATCTTGTGAAGTAAGAGCAATTGATACTTTGCTTTTGTGAGAATAATTAATACTACGTAGCAGATACATATTCTTTATTTGAAAGTGGATTTGTATGAAACAGTGGGTATACTCTTTTATTTGAAAGTGGGTTTGTATGAAAGAGTGGGTATACTATTTTATTTGAAAGTGGATTTGTATAAAAGCGTGAGTATACTCTTTATTTTAAAGTGGATGTCTATGTAAGAGGATATAGATTCATATTTTGTGAGTTTTGTGAGTCTTGAGAAACATTAATAGCACTCGTAGTTACTATTTCATTGCAAAAATAATAATATACGGTAATACTAATAAATTGCGATTTTTTTTTTTTAATTTTATGACTTTTAGCGTCGACATGTGGACGCTAAAAGTGTTTTTTTATTTTTCCGCACCAGGCACCTTTTGCGTCAACAAAGTGGACGCAAAAGATCAATTTTATTTGCGTCGTCCAAAGTTGACGCAAATAAACTTTTTGCGTCGAGGCTTTAGCGTCAACCCATTAGCGTCCACATGTGGACGCAAATAGATTATTTGCGTCGACTTTAGATCTTTTGCGTCAACTTTTTGTCGACGCAAAAAACGATTTTTCTTGTAGTGTCTCCGCTTCATAACTTCTAGTTCACTTTCTTTTTGTTATTTTTTCTTTTATAAAATTTTATTAAATTATATTTATAATCAACTCCTGTGAATTTCAATATGTGAATTAATGTAAAATAGTACTTTAAAAAATGCATCGATATGACATTTAGAAAATGAGCATAAAATCTCTACCAGATGAGCATATCTAACTTACAAAATGAGTATTAATGAATTTGTTAGCTGCTTTGTTATTTGAACATCACGACATTTTCATTGAGTATCAAACATCCTCTATTGAGATTGATGATAATCATGATTTCTGTAAAATGAGCATTAATGACTTTTTAATGAGGATTCGACCTATACAAATGAGCATGCGTAACTTACAAGATGAGCATCGATATGAACATTGTAAATTTTTCGTTGAACATTTTACACACGCATTGATATGCCATTTTACATATGAGCATAAAATTAGTACCAAATGAACATGTGTAGCTACACAATGCGCATTGATAAAAAAATCGTGTTAATTGGACATCACTATATTTTCATTGAGCATCAAACCTCCTATATTGAGATGAAAATAATGATTGTATTAAATGAGCATTAATGAATTTTTAATGAGCATCAGACCTATACAAATGAGCATATGTAACTTACAAGATGAGCATTGATATGGAAAATAGAAGTTTTATTCGTTGAGCATCAAGACATTTTCAATGAGCATCAAACCTCCGTTATTGAGTATTAGAATCTGTGATTGAGTATCATGATTTGTGGTCTCGTGTCTATAATCAACTCTTATATAAATCTAATAATGTAATATGAGACTTTTGAAATGAGCATTGCTAAAACATTTTAAAAATGAGCACAACAGATATACTAAATGAGTATACATAATTTGCAAAATGAGTATTCAAAAATTCAAAAGCTCGTTTGTGTATGTTCATTTTTTAGACGTTTTACTCATTTGAGTTTAAGGTAAAACTCATTTCTAATTTGCTTAGTATAATGTATAAAAAAGAAGAACTAAACAACAAAAGAAACGAAAAGAAGCAAAAAAGTAAAAGGCAAAACAAATGAAAAGTAAAATAGCTAACAGTAAAAGTACAGAAAAACAAACAAAAAAACAACCCTAAAACGTAACAATCAAAATGGATGGCGGCAGAAAATAGAAACGAAAGGAAAGAGGATGGCGGAAGAAAAGAAAGGAAAGAGAACGCCGGAAGAAAAGAAAGAAAAGAGAACGGCTGAAGAAGAGAAAGAAAAGACGGAATATGACTACCACGTCATTTAAAAACCGGATGTACATACACCCTGAGGTATAGTACAATCTGCGCTAGTTACCCGACCTAAGCGGCTGAGCCATTGGGTGACGCGGGCTCATTATAAAACTAACCGCCCTTTTCTTCCCAGTTCCCACCGCTCTAACTCTTCGAAAATGAAACTGTTAAGTTGCTGCTCTACTACTCCTTCCCCGTCAATGGCCTTCATGGCTACTGCCTTTATCCTACTCTGTTGTCTTCATCATAGCATTGCTGAATCCATAGAAGTAGCACTCAGAGAATCCCAAGTTTTTGAGGCGCCAATTATCTCCTCCTACAACGACCGCATAAGACCCTTGCTTGACTGCGTAGATAAACTGCGTCACTTGAATATAGCCCAAGAGGGGATTCAGCTCCCCACGATCGTGGTCGTCGGCGACCAGTCCTCCGGCAAGTCCAGCGTCCTGGAGTCCCTCGCCGGAATCAGCCTTCCGAGAGGACAGGGGATATGTACCAGAGTCCCGCTCATAATGCGGCTAAAAAATATCCCTAATCTCAGCGAGCCGGAGCTCCATCTGGAGTTCAACGGGAAGGTTGTTCAAACGGATGAAGCAAATGTGGCCGATGAAATCGTGCTGGCCACAGATGAAATTGCCGGGAGGGGTAAGGGGATTTCTCGGTCCCCGTTAACTTTAACAGTGAAGAAGCACGGCGTCCCGGATTTAACAATGGTGGATTTGCCGGGAATCACTAGGGTTCCTGTCCACGGCCAGCCGGAGGACATCTACGAACAGATCTCCGGTATAATCATGGAGTATATCAGTCCAGAGGAGACGATTATTCTTAATGTGCTGTCAGCCGGAGTCGATTTTGCCACTTGTGAGTCGATTCGAATGTCGCAGCAAGTGGATAAAACTGGGGAGAGGACGCTGGCTGTGGTGACGAAAGTGGATTGGGCACCGGAAGGGCTTCTCGAGAAGGTTACCGCGGATGACGTTAAAATCGGTCTAGGTTATGTGTGTGTTCGAAATCGAATTGGGAGTGAAACGTATGAGGAAGCCAGAATTGAAGAAGCAAAGCTTTTCCAGACTCATCCCTTGCTGTCAAAGATTGACAAGTCCATGGTTTCTGTTCCAGTGTTGGCCCAGAAGTTGGTGAGAATCCAGGCGAATATAATCTCCAAATCCTTGCCTGAAATTGTACGGAAGATCAACTACAAGCTAGCTGCAATTGTGGCTGATCTGAACAGATTGCCTCAAAATCTGAACACAGCACCTCAAGCTGTGACTGCATTCTTCCGGATTCTCAGTGATTTTGGTGAGTCTCTGAGGAAGATTCTCATCAGAGGGGAGTTTGATGAATACCCGGATGACAAGGAAATGCACTGCACTGCCCGACTGGTGGAAATGTTGAATGATTACTCGGGTGAGCTGCACGGATATTATTTCGACTTCGAACGCAATGATTTCTTGATGGATGAAATCATGGCCTTAGAGGAAGCCAAGGAGATCGGGCTGCCCGGTTTTCTCCCACGTGGCATCTTTCTGAGTATTCTGCAGAAGCGGGTGAAGGGTATTGCTTCAATGCCGCAAGATTTCGTTGATAAGTTTTGGGATTACATTGAAGGAATTGTTGTTAAAGTTCTTATGCATCATTCCGACAACTACCCTCAGCTTCAGTCCTCCATGAGACGAGCTGCGCAAAATGTGATTGCCAAAAGAAAGGAGAAATCTTCTGATTGGGTGAAGGAAATCATTGGAATGGAGATGCTGGCCGATTATTCTTGCAACCCCGAGTACACGACAACGTGGAAAAAGCTCTTGGAAAAACAACTCGAGTTCCTTAAGATTTTGAATGACAACTCCAAGGGTTCAAAGATCATGAGCATAGATGGGGAGGAGGTTGAGATCAGGAATCTTAGACATCACCAGGATGTAATCAAGGAGGCCTTTGATCTGAGGATGAGAGTCATAGCGTATTGGAAGATTGTTACGATGAGGCTGGTCGATTTGATAGGGCTGCACATTCCTTACAGCATTAAGGAGCTGGTGGATGATATGGAGGATGAGATTGTAGCTGAAGTGATGGCGCCTCGGGGAGGCGGCGTAGAGCGGATGTTGGAGGAGTCTCCCATTGTGGCGGAGAAACGGCAGCGCTTGACTAACAGTCTAAAACTTCTTAAGGAATCTAAGGATGTTGTGGCTAATATAATGAGTCGGATTGTGCTGAATTATGATGCCAAGTAGTAGTTACCTTTGGAATCTCTGTGTAGCATTGTCTGTTGTATGTTTGTTTTGGATTTACCATCTCCCGCGGTTTTGGATGTTCAGTTAGGACTTATTGGGATGTTCTAAATGATTGAATGGAACGTTCACTATAAAGTTAAAGATTTCTCTTTTTGTTGGTCATCCGATTTATAGGATTATATAGTTCTTTTATCAGTTATCCAATTAGTAGTCCCAGGCTCCCAGCCTAAAATTAGTAACAATTGTGCTCTTTTATTATTTTAATTTTTAATCCAAAGTTCTCAAACCGGAAAAACATGCATATCTTTTAGCAACGCTATTTAGGATGTTTTTACTTTAATTCTTACAACAGTTTGACTTTCACGTTTGACAATGCCCAACTTTGACTGTAATTATATTTAATTATGTATTAGTAAACATTATAAAAAGTTGATATTTTGAAAATTCACATTGATAGGAATTCAATAACATTTTATACGTAATAATTTGATTATGTATATTAGTAGAAAATCGTGGTCAAAGTAAGGTATGTGAATAGTGCAAAAATCACAATGTTGCAAGAATTAAAGAACGGAGGAAGTAATTTGTTGGCCATGTCTGAATTGGTCTAATCTGGCAAATGTTTGGTCTCTGTTTATTTTATAAGTATGAAAGTCTGGTCTAATCTAGTATGGTTTGAGACTGAAATAAAAAAACATCCATACTAACCTATAGGTTACCAATCCCCTTAAATTTGCACACACATTTCTCACCATCATATGCTTATTATAGTTTTTCATTGTTTGGTTTCTCTTAAAGGTAAAAAAAAAATGATGCATTTAGTATATTCTGTATTTACGATTTTACGGGAGATTCATTAATTAGATGTTACAGTATAAAGCTAGAAGCCTAGACATTTTTTAATATTTAACATGTGCAATAAAATAAAAAAGTATATGTAAGCACTTAGAGTATGTTTGACAACTGATAGGAAAGACATTTGTGCTAGTTTTTTTAATAACCCTTAGCTTAAGAATTTAGAGTGTATATATATATATATATATATATATATATATATATATATATATATATATATATATATATATATATAGAGAGAGAGAGAGAGAGGACTGCTCAGGTCCCTCCGGAGGGACGGGAGGGACCGTCCGAACTTTACTGTTTGGGGCGGTTCCCGGTGGAATTTTTTGATGAAAATTTTTGAGCATGTTCCTCATCAAGTCTAGTTTGTCCATACCAAATTTCAGCTCAAAATTCGACCAGGAAGGCAGTCAAATAAATTCTTGAAACTTACTGCACTTTATATATGCACAGAATGTGCAGTAAGCTTCAAGAATTTATTTGACTGACTTCCCGGTAGAATTTTGAGCTAAAATTTGGTATGGACAAACTAGACTTGATGAAGAACATGCTCAACAAATTTCATCAAAAAATTCCACCGGGAACCACCCCAAACAGTAAAGTTCGGACGGTCCCTCCCGTCCCTCCGGAGGGACCTGATCTTTTCTATATATATATATATATATATATATATATATATATATATATATAGGGGAAGGTTCACATGGAAACCCCTCTTAAAATGCAAACTCGTGAAAACTCCGACAACCGGTGGTATTTTTGGCTCAAAGTTTTTGTGTATGTTCCTCATCAAGTCTAGTTCATCTATACCAAATTTGAGCAAAAAATTCAATCGGGAAGGTCATCAAATGATTTTTGAAAGAAAACTGGTCCAGAATATACATATAAAATGCAGTTTTCTTTCAAAAATCATTTGATGACCTTCCCGGTTGAATTTTTTGCTCAAATTTGGTATAGATGAACTAGACTTGATGAGGAACATACACAAAAACTTTGAGCCAAAAATACCACCGGTTGTCGGAGTTTTCACGAGTTTGCATTTTAAGAGGGGTTTCCATGTGAACCTTCCCCTATATATATATATATATATATATATATATATATATATATATATATATATATATATATATATATATATGTTTGACAGACTGTAGCTATTTAATAAATTAAAAGATGATTGACTAATTAATACTCCGTACTAAAAATGTACGTAACTTAAAAAAAACTCAACTTTTTGAATAAACTTAAAAAAATTGTTATGTCAAACATACTCCACTACTAAGACTGTAAGACATTTTTTTATCATCCCACTACTAAGACATTAAAAAGCTCTTTTAAATAAGTATGGATTTATGTATGTTAAATAAGATATCTGGACATAGAGTAACTCATTATGGTCCCATAAATTCTAATATTAATTGACAAAAACTTCCGATATTCCCGAGTAGCGTTTATTGGCAATATGTCCAGACGGTGGAAACCAGCAGCCCAGAGCCCCAGACGTCAAGCATCGTGTGCGTTACCGTGTTTCCTATGCTTCAAGCCTAATAAATTAAAACATAAATGTCCGCCCCTCTGCCCCTCATAGTTTATTAGAAATAAACTATTGTCCGAAGTATTGGGCAAAATAGTAAACAAATGTAGTAAAGGCATAAGGGGCATAACATATGCGTACGTTATGAATAATTTACAATTCAATAACATAAGAGGCTATTTGATAACATTCAAATGAATTGAATAGTTAAATTTGATAAAATTCTAGATGAAACAGTTGATTATTGCACTAGAAAAAGGAGGAAAGGGTCAATTTGGTACTCGAAGTTGTATAAAAGAGGTCAAATAAGTCCTTATATAAGAGGTTCTACCCGGCCGTCGCCATTTGGGGCGGTTCCCGGTGGAATTTTTTTATGAAACTTTTTGAGCATCTTATTCATTAAGTCTAGTTCAATTATACCAAATTTCAGATAAAAACTCAAACGGGAAGACATTCAAATGAATTCTTGAAGATAACTGTGCAGTTAAAAGCGCAGTTATCTTCAAGAATTCATTTGAATGCCTTCCCGATTGAATTTTTAGCTTAAATTTGGTATGAGTAAACTAGACTTAATGAATAAGACGCTCAAAATAAAATTTCAAAAATTTCCATCGGGAACCGCCTCAAATGGCACGTCCGGACAAAATCTTCTATATAAGGACTTATTTGATCCCTTTTTTGCAACTTCGAGGACCAAACTGACCCTTTACTCCTAGAAAAAGTAACTTTTTGTAACTCTAGATGAAAGAGCTAAGCGCGTCATCTACGGTTAGCATTGAGTCCAAAACAACGAAAACCGAATCAAAATAAATCGAAACACAACCAAATTAAACCGAACCGTAAAAAAAAGAAATCGAATGTAAAAAACTGAACCATAGTTGTTTGGTTCGTTCTAGTTCTTACCCTTCAAAACCGAACCGAATATACCAAACTAATTAAAATAGGAAATTTTATTAGTTAGTCCTTAAGCATTACTACTGATACGTTTGTAATTTCCGTGTGTTTATTTACGTTTTTAGTTAGTTTTGATTGTTTAGTATTTCGGAAATTACACACTTTCGGTGTAATAATGTAGTTTGTTAAATTCTTGTAAATTGTTTAGATTAGGTTTATTCTGAGCTCAAACAGGTCTACCATCACTCAAAGGACAGTTGGTGAACCCCAAAAGTGGAAGGAAGGTGCAAAAATCACAAGACAAAAAGGAAATCCTGATTTTGGTCTATACTCGGTCGAGTATCACATATACTCGATCGGGTATCTGGTTGAAATTTCAAATCGGATCGGATCCGAAAACAAAGGAACATGCAGGAGAAGATTTTCCACGATCGAGTGTCTATACCCGATCGGGTACACCGACATACTCGATCGGGTATAGCTATAAATTATACCCGAATATCGATCGAGTATGGATCGAATTCGAAGTTCTACACATACTCAATCGAGTATATGTACATACTCGATCGAGTACTCGACCTGCACCTCAAAAAGCCTATAAATACACCTCCTTTCCTTCACTTTTAAGGAAATCAATTCCTTTATACTCTTAAGCTCAGTTTAGAATAGAATTTCTCTATATTTCTTTTAGCATGTTTAGTCTCCAAATGAGGAGCTAAACTTCCATTTCTTGGTATTGCTCTTGAAGCTTGTTGATTATTAAAGTTGTGAGTTATTTTCTTAACTTCTTTTCCTTGAATATTAATTCTTCCTTTAAATACTATTTCTATATCAATGTTGGGGAGTGTTACTAAGATGACAATTAGTTAACATCTTGACATTGGTCTTAGTAATAGCTATTCCTTCCTCTATGTTAATATCGGGGAGTGTTACTAAGATGACAATTAGTTAACATCTTGATATTAACCATAGTAGGATTCATCTTCTTTAATATTCTTCCTTGAATATTAATTAATCCCTATTCATATTTCATATTAATATTTTGAACATTACTTAAAGGATCAACTAGTTTTGTTCCACATATTAATTATTACTAGAAACGATCAACGAACCGATGGTTAAACGTTGATAGTTTCACAAGTAAGTAACTTCGGTTTATTAATGCACGGTCGTGGTTAATAAACTTAAGAGGGATTAATTTTGTTGGTTAAACCGAAACCATTGTGTTGAGGTTATCAATCTCAATTGATTTCATCAAGGAGTTAAAAGATTAAATGCTACTATCAAGTCGGTATATGGCGTTGTTCTATACTTGACTAATAGTAAGAGTTATTAATGAACGGTTGTTGTTAATAACTATCCTCGATGAATTGGATATACTCCTCGATTGAGTATTCGAGAGGAGATAAGTTATAGATATAACAATGATTGACTAAAATATATCAACAAGTGGAAAGTAGCAATACCAAGTCCCTTTTATCTTTGAATTAAACCACATAACTCGTTCATCTTCGTGTTTAATTTTAAATCAAATCACTCGATCAAAACCCCCCCTTTTTATCTACTAGTTACATAAAAAGAAGAGTTATTCCTTTCCCTGTGGATACGAACTCTACTACGCTATACTACGTATTAGTGCTAGTATTGAATTTATTTTGAGTGCACTCACGACAAAGTGCACGTCAAATTTGGCGCCGTTGCCGGGGAAAGGCAATCAATTTTTCTTTTTATTTTATTTTAAGAAAAAAGAAAAAAAATAGTTCAAGTATAAAGACTTCTATTTTTTTCTTCTGAGCTTTGTTTGAGTATATGGTAAGAACCCGATCTATAAACGAAATCATCTACCAAACAAACCCCCAAACGGAACAAGCCTTCGAAAGGTTTAGGAATTTATTTCCGAATACTTCTTCGGAGGAATCATCAAGCGCTAGTTCTCATTCTAGCGAGACTGAAGAGCCAATTACTATGGCTCATAAAACGAGAACATTGAGGGAGCTCACGGCTCCGAATCTAGATCAACAACCTCTATGTATCACTTTTCCAACTCTTGATACGGGGTCACATTTGAGCTAAAATCTGGGCTCATTCATCTACTTCCTTCTTTCCATGGTCTACGGGGGGAAGATCCGAACAAACACTTGTCGGAGTTCCATATTGTGTGCACAAGCATGTGCCCCAATGGCGTGTCCGAGGAGCAGATCAAACTGAGAGCCTTCCCATTCTCCTTGAAAGACACCGCGAAGGATTGGCTTTTCTATCTTCCTTCGGGAAGTATCACTACATGGCCACGAATGAAGAAGGCTTTTCTTGATAGGTACTACCCTGCTTCTATTTCATCATCACTCAAGAAGCAAATAAGCAACATTGAGCAAAAAGATGATGAATCCCTATATGAATATTGGGAGAGATTCAAGAAGCTCTGTGCAAGTTGCCACTATCACGGATACACCGAACAAGACCTCATTCTCTACTTCTATGATGGTCTTGTGAATCAAGATCGCCGCATGGTGAATGCGGCATGTGGAGGGGGCATTGTCAACAAAACTCCTTCACAAGCGAGAGATCTCATCTCGGAGTTGGCTGAGAACTCTAGACACTATAACGGGCGTTCCTCAACCCGTAGAGTTATGGCGGCGGAATCCAACAACTCGTTGGAAAGTCAAGTGAACGGCTTGACAAGTCAAGTGACCGGCTTGACTTCTTTGCTTAAGGATTTCCTTTTAAAGTCCAAGACCCAAGAAGTCAAGGTCTGCGGTATTTGTACACAACAAGGGCATCCCACGGACTCATGCCCAACTCTTCAAGAAGACACAGAACAAGTCAACGCCTTGGGTTTCCAAGGCCACCAACAAAGGAGGTACGACCCATTTTCAAACTCCTACAATCCTGGGTTGAAGGATCATCCAAACTTGAGGTATGGAAACCCTTAACAAGCCCACCCACCTTCTTAATCGAGTATGTCTACGGAAGACATGATTCGAACTCTGGCCATTACCATGGGCGCATTGCAACAAAACGTGGTGCAATTTCAGCAAGAAACAAAGTCAAGCATTCAAAATTTGGAAACTCAAGTTAGCCAGATTTCGAATGCTGTAAATCGACTTGAAGCAAGAGATTCGGGTAGGCTCCCTTCCCAAACTGAGCAAAACCCAAGGCAACAAGTCAATGCCATCATGCTAAGGAGTAGCCCGGAATTACAAGCAAGGGAAGTTGAAGAAGAAAAAGATGAGGTTGACCACAAAGAGGAAGGGCCAACAAAAACAAAATTCCCTCCGCTGTCATCATATGAGCCACTTCCTCCATTCCCTGAGGCGTTGAAAGACACAAGGAAGCTAAAGAGTGATCGGAACATCTATGAGGCCTTTGCGGATTGCGAGGTAAATATCCCACTCTTTAAACTAATCAAAAGTGTTCCCCGTTATGCAAAGTTTTTAAAAGAACTATGTATAATGAAAAGAAAAGATAAATTAAAGGGGAAACAAAAGGTTGAAGTTAGTAAGCATGTCTCGGCCATCCTTCAGGAAAAACTTCCAAAAAAATGTAGCGACCCAGGCATGTTCACTATTCCTTGCACGATAGGAAACACCACATTTCCTAAGGCCTTATTAGATTTAGGGGCATCTATAAACGTCATTCCCTATTCCGTTTATAAAACCCTACAACTTGGCCCACTACATCAAACTAGTGTGGTAATTCAACTAGCAGATCTTCTAGTGCCTACCCGAAGGGTGTATTAGAAGATGTGCTAGTAGAAGTAGAGAATATGGTTTTTCCCGTCGACTTCTACGTCCTCGAAATGGGGAATGATGACCAAACAGCACCCATCCTTTTGGGAAGACCCTTCTTAAAGACCGCAAAAACAAAAATTGACGTGTCTAGTGGTTCATTAACGTTAGAGTCCAATGACCAAAAAGTAGAGTTCAAAATCTTTGACTCTACGAAAAAACAAATTAAAGATCAATCTCTTTGTTCTTTAAATGTTTTTGAACCACCAACACCAAATGTTTTAATTGAGTTGGGAACAAAGAAGAAAGGTCGGCCTTACTGGAAAAGGCTGAAGAAAAGAAATGAATCAAGGGATGTTCACGATCCCACTTAAAAAAGAAAATAAAATAAAAACAACGTCGTGCCGCGACATTAAATAAGGCGCTTCTTGGGAGGCAACCCAAGTCAAGTAGTTAGATTTTATTTTCTTTTTGTGAATTTGAGAGAAAAGAGAGAGAGGGAACTAATCACATGTTTTTGAAAGGAAGAAAATGCAGGTTTTGAAGTGTTTGGGGACATACTCGATCGAGTACCATCTCATACTCGGTCGGGTATCGTTTAAAAAGAGAAACCGAGGCACTACTCGATCGAAGTAGCCATATATTCCAAAAATGGAGGCATACTCGATCGGGTATATTTCTTTACCCGGTCGAGTAGAAACAGAAATATAAACAGGTAAGCAGCCTGTCTCCAGAACTCGATCGAGTACACTTATATACTCGGTCGAGTATCGTGAAAAAATCAACACCACTAAACCCCTGTCTTGAAGGCCCGATCGAGTACTTACCCATACTCGATCGGGTATTACTGGAAAATTCACCTACCCGCACCCCTGCCTCCGGTACCCGATCGGGTATACAGGGATACTCGATCGGGTACCCCTGCGATTTATACCCAAACAACACCCAAAAACACTTCATCTTCTCCAAATATCTCATCCCAACTTCGAACCAACCCCCCAAACTCCATTTTTTTTACCTTCTCTCTACCATAACTCCCTCATTTCTCCACCAAATCATCCCATTTCACCACCAAAATACTCCCCTCACTCTCCTCTCCATATCTATACCCAAAAATCCCATTTTCCCCAAACTTCCATCAAATCCAAAAAAACCCTACCCCCATTCGAATTTTTGACTCTTTGAGCTCAAGAGCTTCACAAATGGCTCCAAGGAAGAATAGGGGAGAGAGTTCAAACACCATGGCACCTATTCCGGGCTTTGAGGACCTCATTCCCGCCGATAACGAGTACCGGGCTAGACTCCTCTCAACGATTAAAAGGCAAGTAAAACCTTCTCGTTTTCTATGCCACAATGCTCTCCATGAATTGGGTGTGTATAAGAGTATGAAAAAGTTCTTTCATGAGTTGAGTATGGACCGAATTTTCAAAATGAAATACAACTCGAATGAAAGAATTATCTATGAATTCATAAGCTCGGTGCAATTTGAGAGTGATGAGGATGACTTTAGGGATGATAAACTTAAGTTTCGTTTGTTCAATCAAAATTATTCGATTACAAAACTTGAGTTTGCCGAACATTTTGGCATCCCCGTGCCCTACGAGAGAGCCATCTCGGATACCACCATTTTCGGGCACTCCCTATGGACAAAGATGACCGGGGAAGTGAAATTTAGTTCATCCCAAATGTATATTAGTCATGTCCAACACCCCGTTCTCCGGTTGTTCTTGAAATTATTAGCAAATTGCTTGCTTGGCCGTCCCAACAACCATCACATTAGAATCGGGGATGTGTGTTTGATGTCCGTGGCCTTATTCCGTCGTCACGTGGACTTTAATCTGTGCAATCTCATGTGGGCACATTTGAAAAAAGAAAGCTTAGCAAAAGGGGCCATAGTTGTAGGGGGAGTGATAATGCACTTGGCAAGTAAGTTCGGGTATACGGATAACTCTTCTATACCCGACTATTGCTTGATGGATATGGGTTGGTTAGGACGCTCGGGATGTACATCGTTTTCCCATACGGTTTATATTGGAGACCAACCAAAAAACATGTATAATTGGATCATACACCTCCAACCTGTCCAATATTTCCTAATGCCAAGCCAAGACACCCCCAAACTACGCTACAAACCGGAGTTCGAGGAGCCTCACTACCTATTCCCTCACGCCCTCCCACACATTTTCAAGAGCCTCAAGCCCAAGACCCCCCCGAAAATCAACCCGACCAAGAACCTCAACCCGAGCAACAAGAACCCGAGGATGAACTTCACCGCATGCCCGAACAAAACCAAGCTTTCCCACACCTCGATTACTTCCAAAAACTTCTTGAAGGGTTCAACAAAGTCACCAATGAAGTTGGAAAATATCGGGAGGAACAAAGAGCGGGATTTCAAAGACTCGAGGAGCAACGGGCCGAAGACAACCGAAGGTATGAAGAAGATCAACGTAGGTTTTATGGACCTATGTATTCTTACATGGCTCATCAAGGCCAATTCCACACCATGGCTCAACCACCACCACCCCCCTCTTGGTATGACCCCACTCAATGGGGTAACTTTGGAGGATCTAGCTCCGGGGGTGGAGGGTATGATGGCGGGGATGGCGGCGATACTCACATGGGCGACGGAGGGTATGGAGGCAGCTTTGGAGGCAGCTACTATGGCGGAGAAGGTGGGCACTAGGGACAGTGCTTCATCTAAGTGTGGGAGAGCAGACTCTTCATGGTATGTAACTGTAACACCCCCATTTTCCCGCCCAAAATAGTACTTGAAATAATAGATTTATTGATAATAAACTTGATTTATTCTATCAAACAGATATAAAGTTTTGCAGCGGAAATAATATTAAATGGGAAATGGGTGTTACCGCCACATCCGGTCATCTCTTAACCGAATGCACAGGCTAACCCCAGACAAAACAAACTAAAACTAGTGTTCAAAACATAAGTAAATTAAAATGTTTATTCTTGACTAAGTTTGTCTAAGGCATCTCTAAACCGCTCTCGGGAATCAAGCAATCATCAATCAACAAAGCATCATCACCTGCACAAATATCGTGCAGAAACAAAACAAAGAAAGAAAACAAAAATTAGCTTTAGAGCTAAGTAAGTACTACCCAACCCCGTAAAATAATCAGGTTTGGCAAAAATAGATTTTTATATAATACTATAAAAATAACACACTCCATAAAAATTCTCTTCTTCTTTGATTATCTCAAAAATCACTTCTTCTCTAAATTCCTAGTAATTTAGAAGGGCGGTGCCCAACCTTTCGACTGAGCCCGGTGGACCGTGGTTACGGACGGCCACCCCGAACAAGTGCCGGTACCACAACTGCTCTTGCGAAAACGAAACAACTACCTTAAGTGTGCACACCCCCTAAAAGGGATTCCAAGCCCTCCGAGTAGTAAGTCGTCACGAGTAATCGGGACTCAGTCTACCGACTACCCCTGAATAAGATATCTCTGAATGATTAGGGACTACTACTATAACTTCTTCTTAAAAGGGATCATAGATCCAAATGTTACATCAAACTCAAATTGTACTTCTTACCTCTTAGTAGTAGTAGCCTTAATCACCCTCCACATTTATCCGGATGTGGAAAACCGACACCGCGGATTTCTCCCGCGGTGCTCACCTCTTATAAAATCTTTACTTTTATCTTGAATTAAGATATACTTCAAAAATACTTCTCAATCTCCCTAATTAGTCTCAAAGGTATTTAAAAATATTTAATACCCCAAAAAGTACTCTAAATTTGTGTTCCTCAAAATCACATACACATAATTCACAATTCACACTTAATCACACAATGCATAATAAGCATATAATACGAGGAAACAATTTTGGATCGGCAGAGAAACTTACCTCAACAATGATGACGCTCCTATTAGTTCGCGTCTTCTAACTCGGTCTCTACATAATCACCTTCTAATTAAGAGGATATAATTAGTCATTTATTCTATTTTTAATTATTTATCCGATTTTCCCCTCCTGTAATTGTTGATATATTAATTATCACTTTATTTTTTTAATTTAAACTTTTACTTTGTCTATTAATTTATTTCATTTATAAATCTGATGTGCGAATATATAATTACTTTAATTTTCTAATCTCCACTATCTTAATTTTGTTTAAAATTAAATAGTCATAATTTAGTTTAACCGGTCCAATGTTTATTCTAATTTAATAAAAGTAATCAAACTTATCGGTATAAAATACTACTAATAAATTTCCCAATAAAAAAATGACAACCTCATTACAAGTGAATAAAATCAATTATCATCCTTATTATTATAATTATTTATATTGTTATTGTTGTTTCTTCCCATCCCAGAATTATTGTTATTATGGAGTACCACTAAAAACAACCCAGACCATAATCCAACAGTAGAGATCGAGGAAAAACATAGCGAGAGAACGTACTGTTATGTCGCCATCCTCACGTAGCCAGACGGACAGCCGGCAGCGAAGACGACCAGCGTCACTGCGTCAGTCCTACGTATTTCCGGCGTGTGAACCAGTCCGGTAAGACTCCGGCGAACGATTTCTCCCTCATTTCACGATCGTTTTCAGCGCTTCTTGCTTCGTTCGCTTTCTCTCATCCGGCAGAAGGGTTTGGAAGCGTTTATAGATCTTTTTGTTTTGTTATAATGAAAGATAGAAAATCCTTTATATATATCAATACTTATGTATATCGGCTGTATTGTTGAATGGAGTGACTGCTGGCCGATAGGAACGTATTTATAGTGATAAGAGGGATACCCTAGGCTGTGTATATCACTCATCCGATTGATTTAAATGTTTGAGTTTATGCGATCCACTTTTTACGTGGGTATTTGCTTCCGGCCCGTTGGTTTTCATAGTCCTTAAGGTCTCTTTAACTTACCATAATGGCACTGTTTTACTACTTTGGCCCGTTACTAATGATTACTCCATATTATGATAATACTAAAGTGCTTTGCCATAACCGATGCATGTACGTAGTAGGTATATTAGTATCTACATTATGCATGCATGTGTTATGTATGATATGTGTGTAATGTATGTATGTGCATAGTATATATGTACGTATAGGTATATTAGGTTGAAAGGTCAACGTGTGCATTATTCTAGACATATAATTGTACAAATAGTATTAATTGTATCAATCGGCGTCTTTTGAACTATCATTCCTAATAATTTTCTTCCTCCTCCATATTATTTATGAAAAAGAAAAACATTTACCTTGTTAAATTTATGTAAGAATGTTACTTTTCTTAAAAATTTATCTGATTCTCTTAATAAAATGTCACTTTGAAATATTTTATTTGATAAATAAAACCATATATTTTCTTTTACTAAAATTTTCGGAGTGTCACATTCTACCCTCGTTAAAAGATGCTTCGTCCCGAAGCATAAACTATTATCTAATTTCAACGGTATAAAATTTCTAAGTGTTACATTCTACCCCACTTAAAGAGAGGTTACGCCCTCGTAACTAAGATATCTCCTAATCGCTCAACTCTAGATAGCGTTTTTGCATATTATCCTTAGTCTTTCAAGTGGCGTTTTTGGTGAAATGATTTGACCATAAGACTTTCACCATCTTGGCCGCTTAACTTCTAGTCTCACAAGCCTCTTAAATACTAGGGCATTCCAAAGATTTCTACACTATCTCAAGTACATAAATCCTTCAATTCACTCATTCCATACTCAAGTTCTAACACGCATAAGCATTTCAAAGATGCAATCAAACTTCACATATTTCACATAAGCAGGTAACTGCATGAAGTTTCACAACTCAATCATATAGAGGTCAGTAACTTAAAGTTCTCAAAATGCTCACCACGATCCTAAGAGGTCCTTTCCTAGTCATTTTCATTTTCCTAGTTTTTACTTAAGGACATTTAAGAAACTTTAGAAAACTTTCGAAAAGCTGTTTAGAAATCTTTTGCAAAAACATTTTGAAAAGAAAAAAAAAATCACAGGAAAACATCCTAGGCTCTGATACCAATTTGTAACCTCTGTAATATGTTAAAGTTTAAGTTGTATCTGATCCCTCAATAATTATTTTTAAACGAAAATTTTCACTTAAAATTTTCGGGGTATTACATTCTACCCCCCTTAAAAGAATGCTTCGTCCCCAAAGCATAACTCTAAAATATTCCCAGGCATATCCCTATTCCATTTCCTACAATGAAACACATAGGAGAAAATATGCACATAGGCCCTAAAGTTTCTTTTAATACTGCTAGGGAAATATGACACTATATGCATGTTCCAAGCAATCATCATCCAAGTTCACATATTTCCACAAAATTCTCACATCATCAAAATTAATCCCACATATAACATAACAATCAAGTATCCCACAATCTCACCACGATCCTATACTTAAATTAAATTCCAAATCAGATTCTTCAGTCCTAATTATTAAAAAGATTAAATCAATCGAAAAGTTTTCGAAAACCTTTAAAAGATTTTGAAAAACCCCGGCCCCGTGGGACCCGAGGTAGTTATTTCAGACCTCTAGTACTGTCCTCACAAACCACCACAAGCCTTTACCGCGCACTTTGTCCTCACTCATGCGCGCCCTGAGAAACTTCCCAGGGGGTCACCCATCCCAAGACTACTCCCGTGCAAGCACGCTTAACTTTGGAGTTCTTGGGCGATGAGCTCCCTTAAAAGGAGATGCACCTCTGTTTGTATGAGTAGTACTATTAATCCTCTTAAATTAATCTCGGGTATTACAATCACCCCCACTTAGGAACGCAACGTCCTAAGTGCGCCCATAAACCAATTTCAACCAAATCCCAGAATCTTTTCCCCTGCTAAGTGTCCGCCTGATACCCAACGGATCAGCACACTGTCGCAAGGTTGCTCTGATACCAACTTGTAACACCCCCATTTTCCCGCCCAAAATAGTACTTGAAATAATAGATTTATTGATAATAAACTTGATTTATTCTATCAAACAGATATAAAGTTTTGCAGCGGAAATAATATTAAATGGGAAATGGGTGTTACCGCCACATCCGGTCATCTCTTAACCGAATGCACAGGCTAACCCCAGACAAAACAAACTAAAACTAGTGTTCAAAACATAAGTAAATTAAAATGTTTATTCTTGACTAAGTTTGTCTAAGGCATCTCTAAACCGCTCTCGGGAATCAAGCAATCATCAATCAACAAAGCATCATCACCTGCACAAATATCGTGCAGAAACAAAACAAAGAAAGAAAACAAAAATTAGCTTTAGAGCTAAGTAAGTACTACCCAACCCCGTAAAATAATCAGGTTTGGCAAAAATAGATTTTTATATAATACTATAAAAATAACACACTCCATAAAAATTCTCTTCTTCTTTGATTATCTCAAAAATCACTTCTTCTCTAAATTCCTAGTAATTTAGAAGGGCGGTGCCCAACCTTTCGACTGAGCCCGGTGGACCGTGGTTACGGACGGCCACCCCGAACAAGTGCCGGTACCACAACTGCTCTTGCGGAAACGAAACAACTACCTTAAGTGTGCACACCCCCTAAAAGGGATTCCAAGCCCTCCGAGTAGTAAGTCGTCACGAGTAATCGGGACTCAGTCTACCGACTACCCCTGAATAAGATATCTCTGAATGATTAGGGACTACTACTATAACTTCTTCTTAAAAGGGATCATAGATCCAAATGTTACATCAAACTCAAATTGTACTTCTTACCTCTTAGTAGTAGTAGCCTTAATCACCCTCCACATTTATCCGGATGTGGAAAACCGACACCGCGGATTTCTCCCGCGGTGCTCACCTCTTATAAAATCTTTACTTTTATCTTGAATTAAGATATACTTCAAAAATACTTCTCAATCTCCCTAATTAGTCTCAAAGGTATTTAAAAATATTTAATACCCCAAAAAGTACTCTAAATTTGTGTTCCTCAAAATCACATACACATAATTCACAATTCACACTTAATCACACAATGCATAATAAGCATATAATACGAGGAAACAATTTTGGATCGGCAGAGAAACTTACCTCAACAATGATGACGCTCCTATTAGTTCGCGTCTTCTAACTCGGTCTCTACATAATCACCTTCTAATTAAGAGGATATAATTAGTCATTTATTCTATTTTTAATTATTTATCCGATTTTCCCCTCCTGTAATTGTTGATATATTAATTATCACTTTATTTTTTTAATTTAAACTTTTACTTTGTCTATTAATTTATTTCATTTATAAATCTGATGTGCGAATATATAATTACTTTAATTTTCTAATCTCCACTATCTTAATTTTGTTTAAAATTAAATAGTCATAATTTAGTTTAACCGGTCCAATGTTTATTCTAATTTAATAAAAGTAATCAAACTTATCGGTATAAAATACTACTAATAAATTTCCCAATAAAAAAATGACAACCTCATTACAAGTGAATAAAATCAATTATCATCCTTATTATTATAATTATTTATATTGTTATTGTTGTTTCTTCCCATCCCAGAATTATTGTTATTATGGAGTACCACTAAAAACAACCCAGACCATAATCCAACAGTAGAGATCGAGGAAAAACATAGCGAGAGAACGTACTGTTATGTCGCCATCCTCACGTAGCCAGACGGACAGCCGGCAGCGAAGACGACCAGCGTCACTGCGTCAGTCCTACGTATTTCCGGCGTGTGAACCAGTCCGGTAAGACTCCGGCGAACGATTTCTCCCTCATTTCACGATCGTTTTCAGCGCTTCTTGCTTCGTTCGCTTTCTCTCATCCGGCAGAAGGGTTTGGAAGCGTTTATAGATCTTTTTGTTTTGTTATAATGAAAGATAGAAAATCCTTTATATATATCAATACTTATGTATATCGGCTGTATTGTTGAATGGAGTGACTGCTGGCCGATAGGAACGTATTTATAGTGATAAGAGGGATACCCTAGGCTGTGTATATCACTCATCCGATTGATTTAAATGTTTGAGTTTATGCGATCCACTTTTTACGTGGGTATTTGCTTCCGGCCCGTTGGTTTTCATAGTCCTTAAGGTCTCTTTAACTTACCATAATGGCACTGTTTTACTACTTTGGCCCGTTACTAATGATTACTCCGTATTATGATAATACTAAAGTGCTTTGCCATAACCGATGCATGTACGTAGTAGGTATATTAGTATCTACATTATGCATGCATGTGTTATGTATGATATGTGTGTAATGTATGTATGTGCATAGTATATATGTACGTATAGGTATATTAGGTTGAAAGGTCAACGTGTGCATTATTCTAGACATATAATTGTACAAATAGTATTAATTGTATCAATCGGCGTCTTTTGAACTATCATTCCTAATAATTTTCTTCCTCCTCCATATTATTTATGAAAAAGAAAAACATTTACCTTGTTAAATTTATGTAAGAATGTTACTTTTCTTAAAAATTTATCTGATTCTCTTAATAAAATGTCACTTTGAAATATTTTATTTGATAAATAAAACCATATATTTTCTTTTACTAAAATTTTCGGAGTGTCACAGTAACTTTATTTTTAACCTATACTATGCATGAATTTCTTTTACTCTTTGTAAACCAAAAAAAAATATAATAAATAAAAGAAGAGAAATGCTAGTTAGGTTGAAAACCCACAAATGGGCAATCTAAGCGAAAATGGCTTATATAAAAAAAATGAGTGAGTGGGGAGAATGGAAAATGAAAAGAGATGCTAGGATGAAAACCTGAAAAGGCTCCTAGGCAAAATGAGAGATATGAGGGAAATATGTTGTTTTTGCAGGCACTCATTTGATCTCTTTGGAGAATAAGAAGATTCAGAAAGAAGAAGAAGAAGAAGAAGAGAGGAGGAGGAGGAGAGAAGATGAGCACTAGAAGGCCATTAAATCCAAGATGATAGTTGTAATTTGAGCATTAAAACTCATGTTTTATCCTTGGTGGCCTTTGTGTTTTTATCTTGTTAAAATTATTGGAACTCTGGGAAGCTTGACACTTGTGAACATTTGACTTTACTCGAGGACGAGTAAAGAACTAAGTGTGGGGGAGTTGATACGTTTGTAATTTCCGTGTGTTTATTTACGTTTTTAGTTAGTTTTGATTGTTTAGTATTTCGGAAATTACACACTTTCGGTGTAATAATGTAGTTTGTTAAATTCTTGTAAATTGTTTAGATTAGGTTTATTCTGAGCTCAAACAGGTCTACCATCACTCAAAGGACAGTTGGTGAACTCCAAAAGTGGAAGGAAGGTGCAAAAATCACAAGACAAAAAGGAAATCCTGATTTTGGTCTATACTCGGTCGAGTATCACATATACTCGATCGGGTATCTGGTTGAAATTTCAAATCGGATCGGATCCGAAAATAAAGGAACATGCAGGAGAAGATTTTCCACGATCGAGTGTCTATACCCGATCGGGTACACCGACATACTCGATCGGGTATAGCTATAAATTATACCCGAATATCGATCGAGTATGGATCGAATTCGAAGTTCTACTGTTGAAGCATTTGTCCCACACCGGAAAGCTATAAAACAATTACACACTATATAAGGCTTTGGGCTACTCCTCCTATCAGGTTGACCTTTTAGGATGGAACCCCGGGTCTTAACATGGTATCAGAGCCAGCTTGATCCATGGTGTGGGGCCCCTTATGAAAAATGACGACACGATAAAAAAAAATTGACGAACCGATGAAAAAATGAATGACGACACGATCCAGACGAAGTGTCTGGTCGTGAGGAGGGGTGTTAAATGTCCCACACCGGAAAATTGAGAAGCACTAGAGTGCTATATTAAGCTCCGGGCTACTCCTCCTAATAGGTTGACCTTTTAGGATGGAACCCCGAGTCTTAACATGGTATCAGAGCCAATTCCGGTTGTGGTTTGACGGCTTGTTTAGCACCCATGATTAAGGGTAGCTTATTAAGGGTTTGTTTGGCCCGTTTATACACCCCAATATTGTCCAGCCCGGTTCGGGCTGAGGGGGCGTGTTGAAGCATTTGTCCCACACCGGAAAGCTATAAAACAATTACACACTATATAAGGCTTTGGGCTACTCCTCCTATCAGGTTGACCTTTTAGGATGGAACCCCGGGTCTTAACATCTACACATACTCGATTGAGTATATGTACATACTCGATCGAGTACTCGACCTGCACCTCAAAAAGCCTATAAATACACCTCCTTTCCTTCACTTTTAAGGAAATCAATTCCTTTATACTCTTAAGCTCAGTTTAGAATAGAATTTCTCTATATTTCTTTTAGCATGTTTAGTCTCCAAATGAGGAGCTAAACTTCCATTTCTTGGTATTGCTCTTGAAGCTTGTTGATTATTAAAGTTGTGAGTTATTTTCTTAACTTCTTTTCCTTGAATATTAATTCTTCCTTTAAATACTATTTCTATATCAATGTTGGGGAGTGTTACTAAGATGACAATTAGTTAACATCTTGACATTGGTCTTAGTAATAGCTATTCCTTCCTCTATGTTAATATCGGGGAGTGTTACTAAGATGACAATTAGTTAACAACTTGATATTAACCATAGTAGGATTCATCTTCTTTAATATTCTTCCTTGAATATTAATTAATCCCTATTCATATTTCATATTAATATTTTGAACATTACTTAAAGGATCAACTAGTTTTGTTCCACATATTAATTATTACTAGAAACGATCAACGAACCGATGATTAAACGTTGATAGTTTCACAAGTAAGTAACTTCGGTTTATTAATGCACGGTCGTGGTTAATAAACTTAAGAGGGATTAATTTTGTTGGTTAAACCGAAACCATTGTGTTGAGGTTATCAATCTCAATTGATTTCATCAAGGAGTTAAAAGATTAAATGCTACTATCAAGTCGGTATATGGCGTTGTTCTATACTTGACTAATAGTAAGAGTTATTAATGAACGGTTGTTGTTAATAACTATCCTCGATGAATTGGATATACTCCTCGATTGAGTATTCGAGAGGAGATAAGTTATAGATATAACAATGATTGACTAAAATATATCAACAAGTGGAAAGTAGCAATACCAAGTCCCTTTTATCTTTGAATTAAACCACACAACTCGTTCATCTTCGTGTTTAATTTTAAATCAAATCACTCGATCAAAACCCCCCCCCTTTTATCTACTAGTTACATAAAAAGAAGAGTTATTCCTTTCCCTGTGGATACGAACTCTACTACGCTATACTACGTATTAGTGCTAGTATTGAATTTATTTTGAGGGCACTCACGACAAAGTGCACGTCAACTGCTAACCGTATATGGTCTTTGACTTTCTTGTACTAGAAAATTATTTTTTTGTATTATGTTTAGTTTAGTTTATAAATGCATTTACACATTCATTGCCTATTTATCATGTAGCTATATTGATCTATTATGTCTTTTATGTATGTATTTTGTAGATTGTTGCATGACAATAATATGTTTTTACTGGTTACAACAACATCATCCAAGCCTTGCTTCGAAAAGGTGTTTTTACCGGTTATTACTAGTAATTTTTATTTTTTATATAAGATAAAGTTTTATATTCATAGAAAAAATAAATATTCATTTCAACTATATCACATACTCCCCGTTCCACTAACAACGGGACAAAAGGGAGTGACACACAAATCTATAAAAAGTGGTGTATGTGGTTGGTAATGAATTGATAAATTAACAATAAAGTAAGAATGATTTAGAGTCACACAAACTTTACCAAATAAGGTATGAAACAATCTTAGTGGGACGGACCGAAACGGTAAAATGAGACAATCTTAGCGGGACGGAGGTTGTATATCATATATATTTATGAGCTTTTTCAAACTAGTCACATTAGTGTAAATAAATTAAGATTATACACACTTTTGTTCTAAAAAATTTGGAAAATTATATTTGAAAAAAATATTTAAAGTGTTTTTATTTTTATTAATTTTTATATATTCAATATTTGTGTCATATGAAAGATAATAAAAAGTTATGAGTTTTGATATTTTTTTGTAATGATCAGAGTATAAATAAAAAAGTTATTTCACTTTTAAGTAGAAATGGGATTTTTATTTTTGTGGGGCCCTATCTCAATTTTCTACGTGTGTTACCTAGTTTGGCCTGCTTGGGCATGCGTTACATGATTTCTCATAAGGCGCCACTTTAAGTGGTGACTCTTTTAAGTACGATTTAGGGGAGCAATATTTTGGGAAATATTTTAAGTTAACCTTATTTTGATAAATCTTTTTTAAATTAATTTTGGGAAAAAACTCTAAAACTTGTATCATCATATCACTAAAAATAAGTTCAAATGAAATACTCCTTCAAACTTTGTTACCCAAAACTATGTTGTACAAGTATAAATTAAGCAAGAACTGTGTTATTGTTGTTACTTTAAGGGATGAATTAAGTATGTAGTAGTATTCCAGTGATCGTATCAATTGCCTAGGGAAGGCTTTTGATATTCCCGTAGCAGAGTTTCATTTCTTCCTAGCAGTAATTTCCAAGTTCACAGCTCGAAAGTCGAAACCGACCACCCCCATAAATTCCCTACCCTTCACCCCCATTAAAATTCTTACACTAAATATGAAGAGCAAGAATCACACTATAAAATGCCTTCAAAATCATCACCACTTCTTCTCACTTGTCTCTTTAGTTCACTATATCATCTTCACAGCCTCCAAAATATTTACTTTCTAATAACAAAGAAGCAGAATCAATGGCGATTGTAGTCAAAGAACTTGCCATCGACGCACCCATCGTCTCCTCCTACAACGACCGCATCCGGCCATTGTTGGACTGCGTGGATAAGCTCCGGCACCTGAAAATAGCCCAGGAGGGGATTCAACTCCCGACCATCGTCGTCGTCGGAGACCAGTCCTCCGGCAAGTCCAGCGTTCTTGAATCTCTCGCCGGAATCAGCCTTCCCCGTGGGCAGGGGATTTGCACCAGAGTCCCTCTTATCATGCGCCTTAAGAACGTACCCAACCTCGCCCAGCCGGAGCTCCACCTCGAGTTTAACGGAAAAGTCGTTCAAACCGACGAAACCAGTGTCGCCGACGATATTGTTCTGGCGACTGATGAAATTGCGGGAAGAGGAAAAGGGATTTCACATACACCACTGACGTTGACTGTGAAGAAGCACGGCGTCCCGGATTTAACGATGGTGGATCTTCCCGGGATCACCAGAGTCCCTGTTCACGGCCAGCCGGAAGATATTTACGAGCAAATCTCAAACATTATAATGGAGTATATTTCCCCACAAGAGAGCATTATCTTGAATGTTCTGTCAGCCAGCGTTGACTTCACAACCTGCGAGTCAATCCGTATGTCCCAGAAAGTTGATAAAACAGGGGAGAGGACACTGGCCGTCGTGACGAAAGCTGACCGGGCACCGGAAGGGCTGCTCGAGAAGGTCACCGCCGACGACGTCAATATCGGTCTCGGCTACGTATGCGTCAGAAACAGAATCGGAGAAGAATCGTACGATGATGCAAGAATAGAAGAAGCAAGGCTGTTCCAGACCCACCCTTTGCTGTCTAGAATTGATAAGTCAATTGTTTCTGTTCCAGTCTTGGCGCAGAAGCTGGTCAGGATTCAGGCGACCATAATCTCAAAATGCCTGCCGGAGATCGTTAGGAAGATCAACGACAAGCTGTCAGCGAACATGGCTGATCTCCAAAGCTTGCCGCAAAATCTCTCCTCTGTCGCTGAAGCTTTGACAGCTTTCATGCGGATTATCAGCTCTTCTAAAGAATCTCTGAGAAAGATTCTCATCAGAGGTGAGTTTGAAGAATATCCCGAGGAGAAAGAAATGCACTGTACGGCTAGGATGGTGGAGATGTTGAATGCATACTCCCGGCAGATTCAAGCATACCGTTTTAGCTTCGAAGGGAACACGAATTTCTTGATGGATGATATCATGGCGTTGGAAGAGGCTAAGGAAATCGGGCTGCCGAACTTTCTCCCTCGAGGTGTGTTTCTGAGCATTCTGCAGAAACGGGTGAAGGGTATTTCATCAATGCCGAGGGATTTCATTGATAAGTTCTGGGATTATATTGAAGGGATTGTAGTGAAGGTTCTGATGTATCACTCGGACAACTATCCTCAGCTTCAGGCCTCAATGAGGCGGGCTGCTCAGAATGTGATTGCGAAGAAAAAGGAGAAGTCTTTCGAATGGGTCAAGGAGATCATCGGGATGGAGATGCTTGCAGATTATTCGTGCAACCCGGAGTACACTGCAACTTGGAACAAGCTGATGGAGAAGCAGCAAGAGTTTCTTGATATTCTGAATGACATCTCGAAGGGTTCCAAGATGAGCATAGATGGAGAGGAGGTTGAAATCGGGCATCTCCGATACTACCGGGACAATGTGAAGCAAGCCTTTGACATGAGGATGAGGATTATGGCATACTGGAAGATTGTAATGATGAGGCTGGTGGATTCCATGGCTTTGCACATTCTGTTCAGTGTTCAGAAGCTGGTAAACAAGGACATGGAAGATGAAATCGTTGCTGATCTGATGGCTCCGCATGGAGGAGGCATAGAGAGGATGTTGGAGGAGTCTCCAGTTGTGGCTGAAAAGCGTCAGCGTTTGACAAAGAGTCTTAAGCTGCTGAAGGAATCGAAGGACGTCGTGGCGAATATAATGGATCGGATTATGCTCAATGATGGCCCTATGCATTAGTGAATCATATCCATTTTTATTGATTTGAATAACTCTCTTCTATATGCATGGCATGGCTTTGTCTTTTTTTCTTCTTTTTGGTGGAGCTCAAAATTAAAGAGGTAGTCTTGATGTTTTGTTGATCATGTGGCCGAAGTGATTCAGCTCTATATATGTTTAAGTGCTTTTTGTCTTTCTAAAACGGAGTCTATTAGGCTACAACGTAGTCCAAAGAAGACTTGTTTTCTTTCTTCTTATGAGAGCTTCACCCTCATTTTTTTGCAAGACATGCGAAAAACATGTTGATAAACCCAAGCATATTCAGAAATATTAATACATCTTTTAATAAGATTTTAACTTGTAATATGCAGCCACACAACTCTTAATATTGGACTTAAAGTTTGAGAATTGAAAATCTATGAAGAAGACAATATAATAAGATTAGTAAGGGTAGTGTGTATAGAAATGCTGCGCTTTATAGAAAAGAACCAAAGTGCATATATTGATTATACATTGTTTTATTGCTTATTTAAGTTTGAGTATAGAGTTATTATAGGCAATACAATTGGAATATTGGACTAATGTCCTCAAAGAATTAAACCCAGCCAAATTTTTCTATGAGACTGCTAGATTGAATCATATTGGCAGTCACCCAGTTCACCAGCTAAATCCTTCATAGCCTTCGACTGCTTGGAAATGACACTGGCAGTGGATGGGTTTTGGGGTAAGACAATGGAATACCCATCATCCCATGCATCCATGTCATGTGCCATAAGCTGCCACACCATGCTCCCCGCCATGGTCCCTCCGTCCTTGGCGAGCTCACATGTGTTTTCGTAAACCTTGCTGAGGAAAGAGTTGCGCCCCTCGATGCTGAACCCTCCATCTCGGCTCGACTTGCCGAATTCAGCGAACACCAATGGCTTCTTCAGTACCGTCTTCGCGTCTTCCCAGTGGCTCTTCATCCACTTATCCAAGAACTCCATTTGCTCGTCATCAGTTTCTCCAGACTCCCTAAAAAATCCCAAATTTGTAAGCAAGATTGAGTAAAATCTGAATTTTTAAAATGTTTTAGTTTTACTAATAACAATGAAGTATGTAGTATAATAATGGTCAAACTTGTGCATTGACAAACATAAAAAGTGGAACTGTCAAATGTATAAGTTACATAAATAAAAGGGTTAATACATATATACATTCTGCACGATTTGTTATTACATTCAAATCAGAGAAACTAAATTATACCATTGATCTGTGTATGCATGGATGGTGGCGAAGTCAATTTCATCAACAAGATGGTTGCTTATAAAATCAGTCCCAACTTGATAACCAGGGTTAAACTTCTCTCTTTCAGGCACTGAGTCTCCATAAAAGCCCTCCATTCCTATCTCCAACAAATGATTCTTGTCTAGTGATTTCACATAACTTGCTACCTCTTGAACCCAACCCTGATTTCAATATGTAACCAAGTCATGTGTAAAAAACAAATACTCTGGATGCATGTAATATGTGTGTGTATCACTAAATGTGTATAATAAATGTGTGTGTGATTTGTGTATACATACAAGAAATAGTAGTTCATATAACTTTGTCACTAATTGCATTAATAAATTTTATCACAATTTATATTAAGAAGATTCTTGAGTCATGATCAAGCAGAATAATCCATATACGATAGTATAATGAAAGAGCATTTATCATAAAAACTTATAATAAGTGTTAATCAATAAATGATAAATGACATTAATGTGATACTGACATTTACGGTTTTCCCAGAGTAATCTTCTTGGCAACGAGGTTCGTTCATGAGTTCCCATGCCATGATGGTTGGATCATCCTTATAAGCTACTCCAGTGATCGTATTGATTCTTGTTACAATTTTCTGTAGTATTTCAAATACGAATAATTGTTAAGAGTTATTTTTGAACAAGTACTAGCTCAAATCAGTCTTCAAATTATCTTTTCGTTATCATTCTTTTGCCAAAATAGCATTTGTGTTTTTAGAGAACATCTATCTCATTTACATGTTAAGATATTGTTTCTAGGTGATCAAAAGAGCAAATAAATTAATTACATTTTACATACCTTGATATGGTTCTTGAAGTAGCCGATAAGAACTGGATGTGTGTAAAAGGAGTCTTCACTATCAACTTGTACACCTGAATCTCTTGCCCAGTTTGCATATTGTGCTTTCCCTCCAAAGTCGTACCAATTATTCACAAAGCTCAAAATCAAACGGACCCCATATTTCCTTGCTTCCGAAATCGCAAAATCAAGTCCCTAAAAATTCATATTCACATCATTATGATTGTATAAAATTTTAGAGTGTAGTAAGCAATAAAGTATAAACTGTTGTAACGATATTTTTGTCCCTTAGATATACTCGATGATATTTTAAAAAACATGATATACTTCATCAATTCCTCATCAATTGATCTGTTTGAATTTTACACTCGTCAATGCAAGACCGAATTTGAATATTAATTAATTAATTAATTAATTAATGTATTCAATAGACTATTAATACTATACAAATGATATTAAATAATTTAAAATTTTACATTGAGACGAACATTATTTTTTTCATACTATTATTTGTTAATACATTAATAAATAAAACCATATCAAAATAGAGTATATATGAATAATGTAAAATCAAAATTTTCCCACCAATAAAGAAAGAAGTGAGCGCAATTAAATAATTCATAACAAACAAATTACTGGATTAGTATGGATTTGATGCGAATTGACTGATAAATTCATGTCAAATCATCTATGAATTTTTGCGAATCTGCCGAAAAAATTCTACTAATTTCGTTTTTTTTATAGTGATTTATTTATTTTATGTACTACTTACTACTACCTCCGTCCCAAATTGAGTTGCAAATTTGACTTTTCTTAATCAAACAGTTTCGTTTTGTTCACTTAATTAGGACACCAAATTTTAATTATATTCTAATTTGGAGTTTAGAACTTTGAAAAGATTTTAATTTAGTTTTGAAATATATAAATTTTAATTATTAAAAATTGAATTAACAATCCATAGGGAGAGTTGATTTTTATTATTGTTTGACAAAAACATCTTGACTTTACAAAACAAATTGGGAGAGAAAGAGCATTATTATAAAGAGTGATGATTGAAATAGTTTAATGAGAATACTAACTCGGAAGACATGCTCGTCATAAACGCCCGGAGAAGTTTGCAAGGCGTTGTATTGGCTTCCGTCACTGAAAGCCCAACTTCGGCAAACGGAAAGCCCAACAGCCGAAGCGGCCTCAAGAACTTCCGTCACTTTTGACCGTTGGTCAACGTCACTGGAAACATGCATCAACCAGTAGGAATTGAAACCGTTAAATAGGAACGGCGACCCGTCAAGCTCGAAACGGTCCTTGTTTCTCGTAACCCAGCTATCGGCCTTTTCCGGCGACTCTGGGTAGGTTATAGAGTGGGCAAGCTCCGCCATGGCATGTGACTGGCCGGAAATGACGGCGGCGGTGGAAGGGTTTTCCGGAAGGACGATGGAGTAGCCGTCATCCCATCCGCCCATTCCTTGGGCCATGAGCTGCCACACCATGCAGCCGGCCATTGCGCCGCCGTCTTTGGCGAGGCTGTAAGTTTCTCCGTAAACTTTTGTCAAGAAGGAATCCCGGACGGCGATGTTGAATCCTCCGTTCCGGCTGGACTTGCCGAACTCAGCCATGACCAAGGGTTTATTGAGAATGTTCTTCGCGTCTTGGGAATGGCTGCTCATCCACTTATCTATGAATGCCATTTGATCATCCGCACTTCGCCCAGGAACCCTGTTACAATAAAGTAATGTTATTATAAATATAGAAACGATTCAATATAAGACTAAAACATACGCACAATTCAAAAAAATGTAATACTGCATATGTTTCATTCCCCAAACAGAGCTTAATTAGTCTTATTACAAGAATAAGTTGATTAAAACTTCTCAAATTAGGAATGAATGAATATTACTTTAGCAAGAAAACAATAATAATCTTATTTATGAATTTTATGTTTGTCTTAGTCCTATTCAAGGAATTTTCTCGTTATAAGTACTACGTATTATACAATTAGTTATAGTGTATGTAGGCTTTAATTTATATTGTGAAAAACTATATGGAAAAAATCTTTTATCAATCACTACAAAAAAATACGGATTAACAAAGATTTTTGGCAGAGATTCGAAAAACTCATAGAGGCCGGATTTGATAGAGATATGCCAAATCCGTGACAAAAACATTTTGGCATGGGCTATTTGACACGAAATCGTCGCTAAATCTGTGTCAAATTTGTGTCAATCCCATACTTTTTTGTAGTGAACCTACAATGTTTTCTCATGATTATAGGCTAGGGATCATGATAGTATGAATTAAGATGATATTACTCCCCTTCTATTATGATAAAATAGTTTAGTTCTATTTAAAGAAATCACATATAGTACCATTGATCAGCATATACATGGATGCTGGCAAAGTCAATTTGATGAATGAGATGGTTGCTAATGAAATCAGTCCCAACTTGGTAACCAGGGTTGTATTGCTTCCTTTCCTCTATAGAATCTCCATAAAATCCTTCCATGCCTATTTCTAGGAGATGTTTGTTATCTATTGACTTCACAAAGCTTGCAATTTCTTCAACCCATGCCTGCGTGCATGCAATCAAGATAAATATATCCATGCATGATTATTATATTCTAGCTTGGGGTTACATGGCTTAGTAATTAATACTTCGCAAGGTTATTACTTCTTTTGCATGAGACTTGTGTGTGTGTGTGTAAGATGCAATTTAAATATACTAACATTAACGGTTTTGCCAGAGTAATCGGCTTGGCAACGTGGCTCATTCATTAGCTCCCAAGCCATGATAGTTGGATCATCCTTGTAAGCAACTTCAGTAATGGTATTGATTCTTGTTACAATTTTCTGCAAGAAATGTATAACCAATTCAAACCTATATATGTAATGATGAGTCATAAGCAACTTAACAATACCATGATATCATATTTAACTTGCCTCGATATGGTTTTTGTAATACTCTATAGGGACAGGATGAGTAAAGAAATCATCATCATGATAAACCGGTGCTCCTGCATCCCTAGCCCATTGTGCATATTGTGCTTTGCCTCCAAAGTCATTCCAATTGTTCACAAAGCTCAATATCAAACGAACCCCATAGTTTCTTGCTTCCGAAACCACAAAATCAAGCCCCTACAATATATAATCATGCATGCAGCCATTTAGTAATGATAAAGATTTCTAAATATTACTAAAATAAAATATACTTTCTCAAATATGGACACTATTCTTGCTTTAAAATATTACTCTTATATATGAACTTGCCTCATATTTTGTTCCTCTTCATACCAATATTGTCTTTTTTAAAGAATATATCTGATGCTTTTAAATGGTTACGTTGTAGACTTGTAGCGAATTAGCGATAAAGATTCAGGACCCGAATAGTATAGTAGTGGTAAGCATATGCTTCGTAAATGGTACCACCTCCCTCCTAAAATATTTAGTCATCTTTAAAACTTTGAAAACTATATATTCTTTATTGAAAATTATTTATAGTAAAAAAATGTTATGAAAATGCTATTTGTTAAAAGTATAAAATTTATAATATCCATAATATTATACTCGATCCGTACTAATCAAAATTGCGATCTAAACTTTAAGATATGGCTAAATATTTTGGGACGAAGGTACTATGTGCGTGGAGTTATCATACTACAAACACAAAGGTTTATTTGAGCCAATGAGTTCCATCTTGAGGAGGAATAATTGTAAACCATCATTGCCTCAATCATATACTTATGTATACTTATGTAATAAGTCATCTTTTTAGAATGAAACCTCAAATCTTAAAAAAAGTATGTATAGATGTGAGTGGACCTGAAAAACGCGCTCATCGTAAACACCGGGAGATGTTTGCAGCCCGTTATAACGTTTCCCGTCGCTAAAAGCCCAAGCCCTACACACAGTTAGGCCGATGCTTGCAGCATCCTTGAAAACTTCGGTGACCTGGTGCCTATTGTTGGTGTCACTTGCAACATGCATGAGCCAATAGGAGTCAAACCCATTGAACAGAAATGGCAAGCCATTTAGCTCAAAATGTCCGCCTTTTGTGGTAACCCAGCCTTCAATTTCTGTTATTGGGTTACTAGGTTGAGCAGTTATGATAGAAGTCATAGAACAACAACTATCCTCGGTAAAACAAGCCATTGGGTTGAATAAGATTTGAAGTACGTGTGTTCTATAACAATGCTAAAAATATTACGTTTGGGAGCTTGAAGTGGTGAGGTGATTGGTTGGATTCTAGGGCTTTTATAGCAAGTTATTGAGATGGTGGATGTATGGAAAGTATGTAGTGTTTACTAAAAATAGAATATGAGTCTGTTGTAGTTTTTTGCTTGTGTGTTCACTAAAACTCTTTAAAATACTAGTAGTATCTACGTCTCATTTTATGTGTCCCATTTGACTTTGACACAATTATTAATAATGTTGTTGAGTGAAATGTTTTAGAACACATATTTCTTTCAAAAAAGAAAATTTGACATTTATTTTGGGAAAATCCAAAAAGAAAAGTAAAACAAGTAAAATGAGACGGAGGGAGTAATTATAAGCCAAGTAATTCTTACAATTTTCCATCTTCCCTTTCATTAATTAGAAATTGCTCAATATATGACCAAAAGATATCTAAAGTGCAAAAACAAGACTAAGTATGTTTTATTCGCCAAATAGGACTCCTTTAGTCTTATTAAAAGAATACGTTGAGTAAAATTTCCCAAAATGGGAGTGAATAAGGAGTCGTATTTGAGAACAAAACAAAAATAATCTTAGCTTATTTATGAACTTTATCATTGTTTTAGTACGTCATATTTATTTAGGGGATATTCTCTTCATTAGTATTTCATAAAGATGTCCACTAATTTGATTTTTATTTAATCTTCATTAAGGAGCATGCATTTAGTTTTGAAATACTTGCCTCCAACATGAGTCATATCTGTATTAGCCGTCACTTTTAATTCGAGAGAGAAAATTGTTATCTTTTATATGGAGTATTAGGGTATGTTTGGCACAACTAGTTGAAAAGATACTTTCATAAGCTTTTTACACACTGTTAGATTTTAGTGACTGGAAGGATCTTAAAAGAAAATGTAATACTTCATAGTTGTTTGATACAAAGTCGACTGTTTGATTTAACTTTGTTTGATATATAAGTTGTTGGGCCTAATTAATGGTAGAAGCTATAGACTTATCTGAGATGCTATTCACTCTAGCATCTCAAAAAAAAGATCTTATATTCTTATAAAAGCTCTTAAAAATTGGAATGTTAAACATACAATTAGAAGCTTTTAATTTAAAGATTTTTTAAATAATACAAAAGCTGGAAGGCAGAGACTTATTCCCATCAAATATAGGCTATGTTTGACGGGCATAAGTCCCTGACTTCTAGCTTTTGTACTGTTCAAAAAGTTCTTAAAAGCTTCTAGTTGTGTGTTTGGCATGAAAATATTTAAGAGCTTTTCAAAAATTAAAAGATCTTTTTTGAGATGCTACTGGGAGTAGCATCTAAGAAAAGCTAGTGACTTTTAGTATTAATTAATCCTAACAGCTTGTATACCAAACTGAACTAAATCAAACAGTCAGCTTTTTATCAAACAGCTACCACCTTTTCTTTTTAAGATCTTTTCAGTCACTAAAAGCTAACAGTTATTAAAAAGCTCACAAAAGTATCTTTTCAGCTAGTTGTGCCAAACATGCCCATAGCCTTATGTTAGGAGTAGACTTTCCAAATGATTAACGCAAGAAATTGTTTTCAACCATGAGCCCAATATAGTCCATTATTTGGTAAGAGAGCTGGCACTTGGCAGTTAGAATTGGATGATGGTTCTATCCAAATGAATCAAATGATGCCATCCATATCGATCCGTTGCCGTAGATATGGGCATCTTCGCACCTAGTGGACATCCGCTAGCCCATTTAGTTCCTTATCCCACGGAACCCTTCAACCGTTTTATTGAAACGGATTACATGAAAGTTGCAAAGTTAGCTCCTTGACTCATTTTAACAAAATGCATGAAATGAAAATAAACAAAAAAAAACAAGAGCATTGCATTTCTCTTAGAGCATCTCCAATGCTCTTCTTTTGACCGAGTAGAATTTTGATACATCATAGTATCATACAATTTTGAAAGTGTGGATGAAATTTTATCTCCAATGCACTCTTTTGTTAGCCTTGTTAAGTTGACGTGGAATCAATCCTTTTAACTTGCTGAGTCATTAAAATTGATCAAATCTTCCCTAATTCCAAGCTAAACGTGAAGAAACCGTCCACCCTAGGTTCCTTTTCTATTCTAATTCTTTTGGAATTAATTAAATGACAGCAAGATAATATATTGGCACATTAACATTAGTGGAGGTCTCCTTTTACTTTCTTCCCATTTATATTTGATGTGGATAGAAAGGATCCTATTTACGTATTATTTGACATTTGACAAAATTTAAGAAATGTGAACAGAAGAGCATTGGAGATGTTCTACCATCCCACTTTTGGAAGTTGTAGTTACAACCAGCTTGGGGACGTGAGATGTGCAGATGGCACATATAATGGGAAAAGAAAGGTCTTTGATAACTTAGTTGGGCATGCGGCTTACTCCAATCCTAGAATTCTGATCCCCATCAAGGAGGGCTGCGGCAAGAGAAAGTGCCGAAGAGGTTGTGGCGTTGGATATATATACAAGAATATATTAGTTTTACAAAAGAAAACGCATTTATGTATTGTCAAAAGGGAATCCACAATTTATTGCGATTAGGCACGAGGAAACTACATTCATTCAGAACAATCAAACAATCTAGAAAGGCTAGAATTGGACTAATACGGGTATAATTGTAAAAATATCATTAAAAAGAAACTTAATCAACACATTGACGAGCACTTTGTCGTAGTGTGTCTCAAATTAAATTCACTACTAAGGGCTAATACCGTAGTATAGCGTAGTAGAGTTCGTATCCACAGGGAAAGGAGCTTTTCGCATATGTGTAATCGTAATAAATAAAAGTAAAAGGAAGGGGGAATTGGATATTTTGATAATTGAGAAAGCAAATATCATGTTTTTGCTTGCATATCAAAATATCTTAATATCTTCTAATTCTACTTTAATTTTAGAAGATAAAGATTACACCGTAATTGTACAAAAGCTAAGTAAACATAATGTAAAACCATTCTAAAATGTGGTGTTTATGCACTACTAAATAGTACACATCACACATCCACAATTATAATACAGTTAACAATTTATTAAATAAGAATAGTAGTGAATAAACTCCGCAATAGAGAGTAATAGACTTACACAAAAATTAACGAATTATAAAATTCATTAAGAATGAATAAATTCCACTGTAAGCTTACACAAAAAATTAACTATTTTATCAAAGGAAATAATAATAAATAAGCTATTTAAATACACAATAAATTTAAAAACTTACACAAAATCGAAAAGAGTCGGGTGGCGAGAGTAACGTTCCTGTCAGGCCAGTTTGACAGGATCCACCTTTCGACCCCCTGCACTTGAGGTGCTTCCAAATTGATTTTTTGATGGGGTTTTTTAAGCATGTTTTTCATAAAGTTTACATTATGTCCACCAAATTTCACCTAAAAATTTAACCGAGAGATCAGTTAAATAAATTATTGAAAAATATTGAGACAAAAAAATGACTTTCCAATTGAATTTTCATGTGAAATTTGGTGGACATAATTTATACTTCACCTCAATCGAATGGAGGCTGCCAGACGACAATTCCGGTCAGGCCGGCCTGCCAGGAACACATATACTCGGTATATAAATACAAAAAAATAGGGAAAACTGTCAAATAGGTCCTCCAACTTTCATAACAAGGTCAATTAAGTCTTTCTATAGGAGGTTCTGTCCGGCCATCGCGATTTGGGGCAGTTCTCGGTGGAATTTTTTCATGAAATGTTTTGAGCATATTATTCACCAAGTCTAGTTTACTCATACCAAATTTCAGCTAAAAATTCAATCGGGAACACATTCAAATTAATTCTTGAATATAACTGTGCATTTTTGCGTTCTCGAATTAATTTGAATGCGCTACCGATTAAATTTTTAACTGAAGTTTGGTATGAGTAAACTAGACTTGATGAATAAGATGCTCCAAAAATTTCATCCAAAAATTCCACCGGAAACCGCCCCAAATCGCGACAACCGGACAGAGTCTTCTATAGAAGGACTTAATTGACTTTTATATGAAAGTTCGAGCACATATTTGACAGTTTTCCCAAAAAAATATGCTCAAGGGCACGACCCCATTAGACCATACACTAGTTCCGCCCCTGGTTAGAAATCCAAATCTCCAGCGATGGATTCAGAAGTTTCATAAGAGAGGACGTGGGGTGACATTAATTGGGTTGTTTGTCTAATTTGTACCAATTATTCTTTTAAGAACAAATAGATCATTGACCAGCAGGTCCAGCAGGACCGTTTTTTAGGGGCCCTGACTTGTAAAACCTTATTAGTATTATAAGTATTATTACTAGCTCCGTTCTCTTTTAATTGCAATATTGGACTTTTTGAACTATTCACATATTCTATTTTGACTACATTTTATTAATTAATGTATTATAAATGAAATTTTTAAAAATTATTGTTAAATTCTTCTCATTCTAAAATTTCAAAATATGAATTTTTTAATTTTTTTAATAATAAGGAATGAAAGATATTAATGGTCAAACTTGTGTGTTAGCAAACGTGAAATGTTGACTGTTGCAATTAAAAGAGAACGGAGAAAATATTATATATAAAAATACAATTAGTAAGAAAGAAAAATATAGATTCCTCATTTTTTATTTGTCCATTTACTTCTCTTTTATTCAAATTACTTGAAATGAGTTGTATTGCTTTAAATCAAATATTCCGTATTAAGTAAGTTTTAGAAGAAAAATAATGAGTACTCAATTTATTTGAGTATATAAGTATTTAAACTGAGATTTTGTTGAATTTTTTATATTAATGTGGGACCTCGATTTTACATTTGAAACTGGGGATTCCAGAATTATTAGACGGCCTTGTTGACCAATGTCATAAACGATATACAACTATAGATTATAAATCTGTTTTAACCCAGACAATAATAAAAAAAAATATTCATACTTTTGAAATGAAAAATAATTTGGATTACTGAGTCATCCTCAAACACGCAACTTTTGACTTTGTGTGATGAAGTGTGTAATAATAAGAAAAAGTAAGGTTGAAGTTACTTTTCTGGCTGTATTAGCTGAAGTTATTGTAGAAGACTATTTTAACTATTTTATATATATTTTTCTATAATTTTCTATAAAAATATATTTTAAATATAATTCTTTCATAAATCAGCAGAATTAGCGAGCCAATTCAGCTTAAACTTCATAAATTTCAAAAGAATCAGCTGATTCAGCTCTAATTTTCATACTACAATGATTGTGTGAATTGTGTGGTTCTAATACTTTGATGGGTAGATTTTTCATCAGCGATGTGCATGCCATATTATAAATTTATGTGTGCAAGACGGTCTAAAAGCGTTAGGAGATGCTATGAAGGTAGTCAAGAGGGAGATTAGACGTATTTGGGGCAATGGTCAACTTAAACTAAAATGGCAAAATTATTTGATTGAAAGAGGTGTGAAATATGTTGCTTTCCTAAAGATTTGTCTATTCGGTGGAATAGTACTTATAAATTAATTAAAGTTCTTAGATATAAAGAACATTTTCCTTCTTTTTTAAGACAATATGATAACTATATTTTAAACCCCGCTCACATCGACATTTGCGAAAAATTTTGTAATGTTTTGATTCATTTTAATAATGCAACTGATAGTTTTAGTCATGTTTATAAACCTACCTCAAACGAATTTATTCGTGAAGTTGTTAATCTCGCCGGTGCTTTTAATGAATTTGAGAATGCCGCTTACGTGAGTTATTTTTGTGGTTTTATGAAGGAAAAGTTTTTAAAATATTATGCACATATTCCGCATATTTATGGTATTGCATTTATTCTCGATCCTCGTTATAGACTTGGTAATTTGGAAGAATGTTTGAAGTTCTATTATAATGCTTTTTTTGGTCCATTTCCAATGTATGATGATAACGCCATAGATCCGCAAGTTGAATACAACGAGGTTAGTAATTTATTTTATGCCTTATTTAATGAGTTTCGTGCACAATATGGCAATGCGCCCCCTCCCCCGACACACACATCTTCATCTAAAGGAAAATCACTTTTTAAATATGCTTTTGGCAATCTTATGAAAAAACATAAAACAACTCACACTACTGAACAAAGCGCACTTAATGAGATTTCTTTGTATATAAATTATGAGGTAGAATTTGACGAAAATGAGGAGTTTGACGTTCTATAGTGGTGGAAGTCAAAAGAAAGAATGTTCTCGATTTTGGCACGGATGGCTAAGCAAGTGCTATCAATACCGGTTTCAACAGTTGCCGTGGAACAAGAATTTAGTTCGGCTGGCAACGTTCTAACGGAATCTAGAACGAGTTTGAGCGCTGAGTCTCTTGAGACGCTTATATGCTACCACGATTGGTTGAAGGTCATACGTGGATGTCATTAAATTAGTATCACCCCCACCCAAAACTTTATGGATGAATCAACAACTGAGGGTGGCTCCTATGCCGGAGATTCCGATTGATTAGTATTTTACAATTTATTATAGTGTCTTACCGACGTAGAATATTTCCCTTTGCACCCCATCGTCCTCCCTGATGAGTATGGAGCTGATGGCTGACGTGCTCACTCCCAAGTAGAGGAAGAGAGTCTTGCCAGGTCGGGATTTGGACAAGACGGGTGGGGAGGCGAGATATCGCTTTAGTTCCTTGATGAGTGTTTTCTCGCACTTAAAATGGTTGTAGAAAAGTGGTGGAAAGTACGAGTATCGTCTCCACAGGGACGGACAAAAGGGAAATAAGGATTAACTAAATTCAACGATTAAAAGAAATAAATAAAATAAAATGCAATTGTGCGAGATTGGTTGATTGATTGAAATAAAACTAATGCTAAGGAGCAGGTAAAAAAATTTGGTTTTCCTTAATTAACGACGAAGGGAACAGGAATTGATTCCGGGGTTAACCAAATTTCTGGCAGAACAGGCCTAATCACATGAATTTAATTTAATTGAGCCTAGCTAATCATTACTAAGTTCTTACCGCTCTCGCGGCGAAGAGTACAATAATTTAGGGGTCTAGGCTGATCTCCCATGCGACAGGATCCTAAATTATTGCCAAGACGAGCGAGCTTACGGCCCCTTAATCGCTACTAATCTCTTAGCGGACGATTAAGTGTGTGTGAATGTGTCCTAGAACAAATTAGATCTCTCTTAATTCATTCCACATGCAATTGTAATTCTAGCTGCAGTCTACGTTACAAGAGATATCAGTTAAATTATTCAAACACAAATTAAACGGCATTCATGCAATTAAACCGACAAGAATCTAGCCATCAATCATGATTAACCCCTTCATCAACCCCAAATCCCTAATTAAACTACTCGCGCCTCATAATTGACGAATCAAAAGAATTGGGATGAATAGAATAAATTGTCATTAATTAAAGAATTGAACTTACAAAGAATCCCAGGTTCTTGGATTAAACAACGTAAAAACGCAGGTAAAACTCGTCCCTAGGCCTCTCCACAAAGTTCGTAACCCCCCAAACAGGGTTATGGAGGCCTTATTTATAGAAAACAACGAATTCGGGTCGAATTAGGACCAATCGCGGCCAGGCACGGTGCCAGGCACGACCGTGCCTGCGACCGTGCCTGCGGAAGAAATCCAAAATTCGCGTCCAGGCACGGCGTGCCTAACTGCCAGGCACGACCGTGCCTGGCCTCCAGTAGCTCCCAGGCTCGTTTCTCTTCAGGCACGGCGTGCCTAACTCCAGGCACGACCGTGCCTGAACTTATTCTTCACTTTTTCTTCGTTTTCTTGCTCCAAACGCTCCCGGATGCCTACGAGGTCGATCCAAATGCTCTTTCTTCATCAAAATTTCGTCGTGAATCTCCCGGTGACCTCCAAATCTCTCAAATCTTCTTTGAATGCTCCCAAACTCTGCCCGATTGCTTCTTAAGCGCCGATTGCCGGACTCCAACTTCTTCAAATCAACTCCAAATGCAATGAAACTCGATCCAACGCCTGCCAAACACAACTTGAACCAAAATTGAGACTTGCAACACCTTAAAGCCAGGAAAACCATCAAAATCCGACCCGAACACGCATCAAATGCGTGTCTAGATACGGACTTATCATTCCTCAAAGGCCTGTTGGCAATCCGTCGTCCACTTAAAGCTGGTGGCCTTCCTCATAAATTAGAAGAATGGGAGAGATTTCTCAACGGATTTGGAGAGCAAGCGGTTCAGGGCCACCAGGCGCCCTGTCAGCCGCTGCACCTCCTTGATGTTGCGTGGTGGCTCCATATGGATGATATCTTGTATTTTTCCGAGTTCACCTCAATGCCCCTTCGGCTTACCAAGTACCCCAAGAATTTTCCTCCTTGGACGCCGAAGGTGCACTTCTTTGAGTTGAGCCGGAGGTTGTATATTTTCATGATCTCAAATACGCCCCGGAGGTCATCGGCGTGTGTCACGGATTGCTTTCTCTTGACGATCATGTCGTCGACATAGGCTTCCATCGTCCGGCCCAGGACAGCTCTAAAAACCCGGGCTACCATTCTTATGTAAGTGGCGCCGGAGTTTTTGAGCCCGAAGGCCATGACGAGGTAACAAAATATCCCCTCCGGGGTCATAAAGGCTGTCTTCTCAGCGTCATCTTCGTGCATGGATATTTGGCGGTACCCTATGAACGCGTCAAGGAACGACATCAACTCGCACCCCATTGTCTCGTCCACCAACTGATCTATGTTGGGGAGAGGGAACGGGTCCAATGGGCACGCCTTGTTCTGGTCGGTATAATCGACGCACATCTTGAACGTAGGTGGCTTCTGGGCGAGAACAACGTTTGCTAACCACGTAGGGCACTTCACCTCTTTGATGTGCTTGATGGAGAGCAGCATGGTCACCTCGGCTTTGACGAAGTCTCGCCTCTCGGCCGAGAGGTAGCGCCTCTTCTGCTTGATGGGGAAGGAGGTCAGGTCGACTGAGAGCCGATGAGTGATCACCTTTCGGCTGATGTCCGGCATGTCCTCTGGCCCCCATGTGTATATGACGGCATATGACCTTAGGACGGAGAGAATGTCCTATCGAATTTGTTGAGGTAGGTGCGCCCTGATCTTCAGCATATGGTCCGGCCGGGAGGCGTCCAATGGCATTTCTTCCACATCTCTAACCGGCTCGGCCTTCGGTTTATCTTCTTCGGCCGAGGCGACTGTGATGGTGTCGATGCGCTCCTCGGCTTCATTTATCTTTCTTGTGAGCTTCAGGTAACAAGCCCTAGCTATCTTTTGGTTTCCTCTGGCATAGAAGATGCTGCCCTTAGCGGGAAACTTGAGGCATAAGTGTTTCATCGATATGATGGCCTCCAGGTCTTCTAGAGCGGGTCGGCCCCGGATCATGTTGTGGGCGCTGTCCAGGTTCACGACCACGAACTCCATGTCAACCTTTTCCTGATAGGCGTCGTCGCCGACCACAACGGGAAGCACTATCGTGCCCTCGACGTCAATAGAGTCCCCGGTGAAGCCGAACAACGGCGTCCTTATCGGCCTGAGGTTGGATTTGTCTAGCTTCAGCTGCCTAAATGTGTCAACATACATGACATTGACGGAGCTGCCCGTGTCAATGTAGTTGCGGTGGATGACATTGTTGCCGACCTCACACTTGATGATGAGGGTGTCTATGTGGGGTATGGGGCCGATGGAGAGGTCCCTGTCGGTGAAGGTGATGGCCTCCACGTGCTGTCGCTTCGGCCGGGGGGCGTGGGACACCTCACCAACGTAGAGGGACTGAGCCCACTTTTTTCGCTGGGTAGCCGAGTCCCCCCCTGTTTTTCCGCCGACGATGATATGAGTGTGATGTTTTTATGTCGGGGCTCCTCGTCGTCATCCTTATCTTCACTGAGGGTGCCAATCTCCCTCTTCTTGCCGGAGGATTCCTCTCCCTTTTTGCCGATGTTAACCCATGTATTTTTCTTAGGGGCACCTTTGACAAATTGGGAGATTTCTCCCTGCTGGATGAGCTGGTCAATGTGTCTCTTCAGGGTGGAGCAGTCATCCGTGTAGTGGGACGTATTACGATGGTACTTGCAGTACTTCCCCCCTTTGTGGATGGAGAAAACCTCCTGCTCCGGCCTTGGATCCTTTACGATGAGGCCGTTTTCCTCAGCGTAATCAAGGATGAAGCTTTCCGGATGAGTGAGGGGGATTCTCTGTACCTCCAGCTTTGGACGCCACGGCCGATCCTCGGCCTTCTGCTGCCCCCCAGACTCCGGGCATTGTTTCTTTCGCTGGTTTTGCTCCTTCGGGGGTGGGACGTTGGGCGGTTTGGCCGAGGGATCATTCTTCTTAGGCGGTTTCTCCCCTTCCTTCTTGCGCATCAGCAGCTCGTCAGCGTCCGCGTGCAAGCCCCCATGCTGAAGCGCTGCCTAGTACAACCTTGGAGGTTCGGTGAACAGGCTACGCGCGTAGGGACTCGAATGCAGAGCGCCTCGGAGGAAAGCCAAGAGCGTACGCTCGTCGGCCCCTTCAGATTCGTCGACCTCCTTCGTCCATCGCTCCAGAAAAGCCCGGAGTGGCTCGTCAGGCGGTTGCTTGATGGTGAGGAGGTGTGAGAAATGTTTCTTGGTGCACTTCCTTCCAGCAAAGTGAGTGAGGAAGCGTTGCGCAAGGTCCTGCCACGAATCCACACTCCCTTCAGGGGAGCGCATTGAACCAATCATAATCTGGTCCCTCTAAGGTGGAGAGGAACCAACGGCAGAGGTACTCTTCCGAGGCGTTGGTCATCAGCATGTTGTTTTGATAGCGAGTGAAGTGCTCTTGGGGGTCGCTTCAGCCATTGTATGACTTGATGGGGTTCCCCCTGTATTTCTCCGGAATGGGAGCAGAGAGCACCCTTGTGGTGAAAGGGGTCCTTGTTCTGATTTGGAGGATGGGCTCACCACGCCTTTACGCCAACTCCCTTTCCAAAGCGCTGACTTTGTTCATGATTGCGTCATAGGCGGGGTGTTGGAGGGCATGGGTCGCAGCATTCCCCGCAGCTACCCTAGCTTCCATGTCAGCCAAGCGTTTTTCCAACCGGACGATTATCTCGTCCCTGGGGTCCCCGGTGGCCGTGGCAGCACCAAGTTGGGGTTGGACTCGAGCTGCATGAGCCTGGTTGATCTGGTGACGCATGTCATCCTCATACAACTTTCCTTTTCCCTTGTCCATCTGGGGTCGTTCCGTTGTCCGGGAGACGGACCCCAAACTTTCACGAGGCAAGCCCGGCTCACGGCCACCTAACTGATCCGCCATCTTCCCCGCAGGCGTCCGACGGCTCATGTCACCCAACCTGTTGAAGGCAGAGGTTTTACCATGAGGTTGGATCGGTACGTTGCGAGGAGTGGCAGTATGGGATTGGGTGTCCACGACGACAACGCCTTCATTGTTGCCGAAGAAGGTGACCGCGGGAGGGGGGGTGGAGGTGGTGGAACCGTTGCGACCTCCCCTGTCCTCGGAGTGTTGTTTTATCCGGTCTTTGCGGCAAGGGCGCTCAGGACGATGGGATCATGGAGTATGCTGGCAACAATGGCCGATAGCGCGGCCTGATTGATCTGGGGAACAACAGGGGGAGAAGCTTGCTGGCCCGACGCGCAGTCAGCAGCGCGTATGTCTTCGAACCCGATGCGGGCGTCTTGGGCAGTCTTGTTGAGATGGTTGCGGAGGTCATCAGTCGGGTGTTCGACCTCCTGGACGTTCCTTCCCTCAGCTACGAAGTTGTTGTTGGCGTCATCGCCTGACCTTTCTTCGTACTCCTGAGTCTCAGGAATGGTCCTGCCGGTGGGGTTCTTTGACTTAGCTCTGCCCATGTTTGCTAGTTGCGTCTGGTAGTGACGAAGGTTACTCACTTGATCTGTTCAAGCTCTCAACGAGAGCACCAAATGATAGAGTATTTAATTCTAGAGAGAAGTGAGAGCTAGAGAGAGAAAGTGAGCAATTAATATTTCTCAACCCCTTATAACTACCCCCTAGGGGGCTATTTATTGGTAAAAATGTGGATTTGGGCTCATAGCCTTGGGCTTAGGAGGCCCATTACAAGAATCATGCCTTCTTTGGGCGGAATAGGGCCACTAATGGGCTGAGTACAACACTTGGTAAAAAAGATAGGAAAATGCATTCTGCCAGGATAACTCCTGGCTGAATGATCATTTTTCTTTTTCTTAAAATAAAAAGAAAAATGATTGCATGTCCCCGGCAACGGCGCCAAATTTGACAAGCACTTTGTTGTGATGTGCGTCAAAATAATAAATACAATACAACACTCATACGTAGTATAGCGAAGTAAGGTTCGTATCCACAGGAAAATGAATACTTCTATTTTTATGTAACTAGTACCAGGGGGGTTAAGGTTTGATTTAATTTAATTAATACTAAAATGAACAACTTATGTGGTTTAATTAATAGAGATGAAGACTTGGTTTTGCTTTTATCCACTTAATGAAATGTTTATCAATCCCGTTTATATCTTTAACTATCTTCCTCTCGAATCCTAAATCGAGGAATATCTCCAATTCATCGAGGGTAGTTATTAATAACGAGACACGTTCATTAATAAAACTTATTATCGAGTCAATATAGAACACGCGCCATATATTAACCTAATAGTAGCAATAAACTTAAGATGAAAACGATTGAGATTGATAACCTCAATACAAGCGGTTTATTGGTTTAATCAATATAATTAATTCCCCTTAGATTATTAACCATGAGACGCATGCATTAATTATCCAAGTCTACTACCATGAAAAGACCGAACGATTAACAAGCATATTCGTCGATCGATTCTAGTGATAATTAATATATGAAACAAAACTAGTTGATCCTTTAAGTAATGCTCAAAATATTAATATGAAATATAAACAATAATTCATTAATATTCAAAGAAGAATATTAAAGAAAATAAATGCTACTATAACTAATGTCGAGATGTTAAGGGCCTGTTTACTAACAGAGATATTTTCCTGTTTTCTACTTCTGTTTTTCGTTCTCCAATTTTCTGTTTTTATTTTTCAGTTTTTTTATCTCCAATTTTCTGTTTCTATTTTTTAGTTTTCCATTTTCAAATCTGAAAACATGTTCATCCATTTTTTCATTCAGTTCTCCAATTCCACACCCTTGACCCCTATCCTTACCACGATCTTACACTCTACCCATACTCCCCCACAACCCTTCATACCCACCCATACCTACTCGTAGGGGTCGAGGTAGGGTAAGGGGTATGGTCGGGGTGGGGTGGTAAGGTCTAGGGTAGGGGGTTGGGTGGGGGTAGTTGGTGGGTTAGGGACGTGGTTAGGGGTAAGGGTGGGGTAGTGGGTAGGGTTTGGAGTAAGGTAGTGGTAAGGTATGGAGTTGGGATAGGATGGCGGTAGGGTGGGGCCGGGACCAGGGTGGGGCAGAGGTAGGGAAGGAGTAGGGTGGGGTCGGGGTAGGCTTAGGGTAGGTGGGGTAAGGGTAGGGTGGGGGTCGGTTAGGTAGGGTAGGGTGGGGTAGGTAAGGTGGGGTAGGTAAGGTAGGGTAGGGTAGGGTCGGGTAGGGTGGGGGTAGGATGGGGTAGGGTAGGGTGGGGGGTAGGATGGTGGTCGGATGACGGAAGGGTGGGGGTAGGATGGAAGTACGAGGGTGGGGGTAGGATGGCGGTGGGGTGGGGCCGAGGTAGGGGCATGTGGTAAGGGGTAAGGGGTAATATACGGGTGGGGGTATGGTAGTGTGGGTCGGGGTGGGGTTGAGATGGTGGGGGGTGGCGGTAAGGTGGATCGGGGTGGGGCCGTGGTAGGGGAAGGGTAGGGTGGGGGGTAGGATGGTGGTAGGATGGCGGAAGGGTGGGGGTAGGATGGCGGTACGAGGGTGGGGGTAGGATGGCGGTGGGGTGGGGCCGAGGTAGGGGCATGTGGTAAGGGGTAAGGGGTAATATACGGGTGGGGGTAGGGTAGGGTTGGTCGGGGTGGGGTCGAGGTGGTAGGGGGGTGGCGGTAGGGTAGGGTGGATCGGGGTGGGGTAGGGTCATTATAGGGAAAAATGGGTATGCGGGGTTGGGTTGGGTGGGAAAGGTAGGGTAGGGTAGGGGTAAGGGGTAAGGTACGAGGATGGAGGTACCGGAATGGAATCGACATCGGAGCGGGCCCGGACCCACCACTAAGTGTAATTATGCAAATTCATTGCAGCGGCACTGTAGCATCTGCGTTTTCCAAATTTGAAAAACTAGTAAAAGTCACTTCTCCAAATCATTAAGAAAAAGAGAGACATGTCTCATTTTTTCCGTTTTGGAAAACGATTTGGTAAACGCGTTTTTCTTTTTTCATTTCTCCAGTTTTCCAGGAATTTCTTTGGTAAACATGTTTTCTGTTTTCTGTTTTCCAGTTTTCCAGTTTTCTAGAAAACTGGAAAATATCTCTGTTAGTAAACAGGCCCTAACTAATTGGCATCTTACCAACACTCCCCAACATTAATATAGAGATAGATAATAAATACTACACTATAACTATTGTCGAGATGTTAACTAATTGTCATCTTAGCAACACTCCCCAACATTAATATAGAGATAGTATTAAGGGAAGAATTAATAGTTAAGGAAGAAGATTAAAGAAAATAACTCACAACTTACATTTCATTAAGCTTCAAAGTAGCAAAACCTAGATGGAAGCGTTTAGTTCCTCATTTGGAGACTAAACATGATAAAAATATAAAGAAAGTACTTATCTAGACTGAGCTTAGAAGATATAGGAATTGGTGATTTTATTGTGAAGGAAAAGGGTGTATTTATAGGCTTTTGGGAGCTGTAGGGTCTGATACCTGACCGGTATATAGGATACCTGATCGGGTATCTTAGGAAATTTCCCATAAATTCACTTTTCTGGGCATACCTGTTCGGGTATGTAACACCCCGGCCCCTGCAGGACCCGGGGTAGTTACTCCGGACCAATAGTACTGTTCCCACAAACCGCCACAAGCCTTTTACGCGCACTTTGTCCTCACTCGTGCGCGCCCTGAGAAACTTCCCAGGGGGTCACCCATCCCAGGACTACTCCCGTGCAAGCACGCTTAACTTTGGAGTTCTTGGGTGATGAGCTCCCTTAAAAGGAGATGCACCTCTGTTGGTATGAGTAGTACTATTAATCCTCTTAAATTAATCTCGGATATTACAGGGTATGTCGGCATACCCAATCGGTATGTGACAAATCTTCACGAAATATTGCTCCCACGATCATTTGTTCCCGGATTTGATTTGGACAAACGAATCAAGCATATGCCCGATCGGGTATTGCCTATACCCAACCGGGTACATGAACAAATTTTCCAAATCGAAATATTTCTTGCCTCCTTGCACTTTCATTGATCTTTTAAGGTCCAATCTTGATCTCTTGGATGATCGTTGACCTGTTTAGCTCAGAATAATCCTAATCTAATCAAATTACAAATAAAAATGAAAATAAAGTACTACACCAAAAGTGTATAATTTCCACAACTATAACTAATAAAAACTAGTTAAAAATACAAACATACATAATAGGAAATTCACGTCATCATTGTGCTTATTACGGCCGGATAACCTGGAGACGGCCATGTAATTAGCTCGCGATGTGGAGCATAATCTGTTCGCCCAAAGTGGAGGAAGTGGCAGCCCGAATTATAATCCTTCAGGGGTACGTTCCAGACGCTTTTTAATGTCAAACACGGGTCCTCCGTTCACTGCCAGTGGTGGCAGCTTACAGGGATCAAGTGGCAGCTTTCCGAAAGATAATGGACAGCCCCCGGGGACAAAATCAGGGCTGTCCGGGCAGCGTACGACACACTCTCAATTCACTCGTCTTCCGCCAAAGGAGTAAGCAAAATTGAGGGCGAAAGGATAATGCTTTAGGTGTAAGAAACCATTTACACCAGGGCATGACTGCCTCTTTAAGCAGTTGCAGGTAATGATAGTTGAGGAGGATGAGGAGTTGGACCTCCAACAACATGAGTACTGTGAAATATCCGATCAGGAAAAGGTCCGGGAAGGAGATGAAAGATATTTTCCAATCTATTTGGCTAGAAACTTCAGTCCTCGATCTGCGAGATTTCAACCTTGAGGACAAGGTTATTTTGAAGGAGGATGGATTGATAGAGAGCAGGAAGAGCATGAGGCGGGAACGGGCTTGGGCCCACTTCCATTGACACCAAATCTATAGTTTTATATGGTAAAATTGAGTTTAAAAACAATGATGCGTCATTCTCTGATTGGATAATATAAACTTATTTATCCCTACTAATATAGTAGGGAGGAAAAAGAGAGAAATATTACTCTACTTAAAAGAGAGGGTGTTGAAACGGTTACAGAGTTGGAATAACCGCTTCCTCTCGAAAGCTGGGAGAGAAGTCCTATTGAAAACAGTTATCCAAGCCATGCCTACTTATGCTATGAATGTGTTTTTATTCCCTGATAATTTGATCATGGAGATTGAGAGACTCATGAACGGGTATTGGTGGAGGGGAAATGATTTCACAGGTAGGGGCATTCGGTGGAGGAATTGGAGGGCATTGTGTCTTCCAAAAACTTGTGGAGGGCTTGGTTTTAAGAGACTAAAGGAATACAATATCGCTATGTTAGGAAAAATGGGGTGGAAACTTTTAACGGAGCCAAAAGCTTTGATTATCCGGGTCCTCACTGCCAAGTATTATCCTAAGAATAGCTTTGTTGAAGCTAAATTAGGATATAATCCTTCATTTGTTTGGCGTAGCATCTTAGCAGCCCAAGAAGTTGTTGCAGCAGGTTCCCGACGCCGGGTTGGAAACGGTAAGGAAATATCAGTGTGGAGGGATGCTTGGCTTCTGGGGAAGGGCACGGGCAAAATTCTTTCACCCCGACCAAGAGGTATTCTAGATATGAATGTTGCGTCTCTGCTTTTAGAAGATGGAAAAAACTGGAATGTGCAGCGTATTAATAGTATATTTTCTGAGGAGGAAGCTTGTGCAATTCAGAGCATTCCTTTAAGTATTAATCAGGTTGATGATGGGTACCGTTGGAATGATGAGGCCAAAGGAAATTTTTCAGTCCGTAGCTGCTACAGGAGACTTGTGGGCGAGTTTCAGGCAACAAAATGGATCGGGTGGACCATAGCTTGGAAATTTCGTATTCCACATAAAGTGAAATTATTTTTTTGGCAGCTTGCTAACGGTTTTCTACCTACAAGCGATGTTATGAGAGCTAGACAGGTGCAGGTATTGGGAGTTTGTCCCGTCTGCAATTTGGAGAATGAAACAGCAACTCATTTGTTTTTAGAGTGTGCGGCAGTGCGGGAGACTTGCCAGAAGGCAAGTCTAGCAGATTCGTTGAGGGAACTTTCTTTTGAGGAATGGCTTCAGTTCGTGTTTAACAAGTTAGGGGAGGAGGATCTCTCCAGGCTTATCATGCTTATGTGGAGTGTCTGGAAAGCTAGGAACGCAGCTGTGTGGAAGGCAGAAGCGTTTTCTCCAGGAGTTGTGTGCCGAGTGGCAGAATCCATGCTAACAAGCTGGAGAGCAGCCCGGAAAGATGACAATCAAGCAATGAGGGCGAATCCGACCATATCCAAATGGAAGAAACCTGAGATTAATTGTGTTAAAATTAATGTTGATGCAGCCAATGATTCCAGGTTTAGGCGTTGGGCTTGGGGATGGGTATGTAGAGACAATGAAGGCAATTTTATTAAAGCTCGCAGCAGGTGTGCTACAGCTTCATTGTCTCCGGTGGAAGCAGAAGCTCTAGGAGTCTGAGAGGCTATTTTTTGGGCGAGAGATAACGGGTGGGGTCATGTAACTGTTGAAACAGATGCAGCATTAGTGGTAGCGGGGATTGAAGGGGATCGAGATGCATCTCAAGTTGGTCTAATTTTTGATGATTTAAAATCTCTTTTGAGTGATAATGTTAATCTAAAAATCAAGTGGTGTGGAAGATCAGCGAATCAAGTAGCTCATGCTATCGCAAGAGTTGCTGTTTCTAAGTCTGATTGTGTTTCTAGCTTTTCTAGTCCACCTTCATTTATTGTAAGCCGATTGGCGCACGATTTATTAATATAATATTTGGCATTTTTTTTTCAAAAATCACGGCTTATCAATTAATATTAATACTATTGATTCCCTACAATTGTGCATCACCGTTGGTTTGGAGTGAAAAAAACTCTTTTATAAAAATTGAGACAACTATTGTATTTATATTCTACTTTTTACAAAATATATATCAAAATTCATAATTTTTATTATCTTTCATATGACACTAATATTACATATATAAAAAAATGTTTTATAAGTAAAACTGAGTTAGAAATTCTATTTATTAATAAAAATTACATTTTCACTCCTACTAAAACATATGATTCATTTAATTAAGTTGACTCGGTTCATAATTGATATTCACTCTGTGTATCAGCTCTTTCTTTATAGTTGTACATTTTTTAATTTGTACTCTATTTTTACAAAAAAAAAACATCAAAGTTCATGCTTATTTATGATCTTTAATATGACACCAATATTGCATAAATATAAATAAAAGTAAAAATTATATAATAAAATTGAGTTAAATGCAATGATGTGTCAGTCTTTATTGGTAAATATAAAATTTATTATCATTACTACTAAAACATTTAATTAATCCAAGTTCACTTGGTGCATCACTATTGATCACTCGGTGCATCACTGCTATTCACTCGCTGCATCATTGTTATTCATTTTAATCACGCTAAATGGAGAAAGGGGAGGACAAAAATATTCTTTTTTATAGTGCTATGACTTTTTTGGTACTCCAATTTTTATAAGAAATGTATCAAAATTCATATTTTTTATAATCTTTTATATGACACCAATATTGCACATATATAATTATTATTTTTTATAATAAAATTGAATTACAAATGAATGATGTGTCAGTCTCTTATTGATTAATAAAAAATTTGTTTTCACTAGTACTAAATAATTTCACAATCCAAGTTCACTTGGTGCATCATTGTTATTCATTTTAATAAATCAAGTTAACTCATTTTGAGAAACGGGGTGAGAAATATTCTCTTTCTAAGTGCTATAAATTTGTTGTACTCCAATTTTTACAAAACATATATAAAAAATCACAACGTTTTATGATCTCTCAAATGACAACAATACTAGATATATAAATAAAAAAAATTATAAAAAATCAGGTATAAATCAATGATATATTAAATTTATAGTAAAACTCGAGTTGTAAATGTGTGTTATGGGAAATGTACATTTACACAATAGCCGTGACACATGTGAGGGATCCAACTTCCATTAAATATTTAAATATATTGTTTTATTTAGTAAAACAGAATTACAAACTGCTTACATGTTATTCTACTATTGGTGAACAAAAATATCATTATTATGAAAACATTTAATTAGTTCCAAACAAAAAGACGATGGAACATTTATAATGGAAAAGAGAGATCGAAAACAATGTAGGATGGAAAAAATTTAAATAACTAACTTGGCATTATGTAGACTCCACGCATTAAAATGTTTAATTAGTTTGTAATAGAGATGGAACGGCTACTGAAAAGTCTGAAGGAAAAACTAAATAGCATATCCTTACAAAATATTCTCTTACTCTCACGTTTTATTCATATTAGATCTCACAAAAAAGTCAAATCACATTAGACCAAAACATTCAAACCAGATCGAGTTAAATCATAAACGTTCGCACCAGACCATATCGAAAAGATGCAGATTAGGTAAAAAAATATTTAGATCAGACCACAAGCAATCAAATCAAACAGAAAAGGTTCAAACATAATTTCTAATTATGATTACCATTATAATAAGCGTTATCAATACCATTATAATAGTGATGGAGCAGGGTCGGGCCGGCGGTTAAGGGATGGTGGACCCGGGACCGGCCCGGGTAGCCACCGGGTCCGGTCCGGGTCCGGGCCAGGCCTCCAGTTTGGGTTTTTTTTTTGCTTTCGTACCCCCCCCCCCCCCCCCAAACCCCTCCTAACCATCAAGCCCAACCCGGGTGGAACCCCAAAAAATGGGGGAAAAAAAATCAATTTGGCCCGGACCCAAGCCCGACCCGGCCGGGCCGGTTTGCCAAATGTGAGACCCGAGCCCGGACCCGCCCTCCCCCCAGGCGTAGGCCCGACCCGGACCCGAGAACCGGGCCGGTCCTGGTCCCGCACAGTAGCGGGCCGGTCCTAGTCCCGCACAGTAACGGGCTGGGTGGCCCAACCCGAGTCCATCACTGCATTATAAGCAGTAAGATGTAGTATTACTATTACTATGAGTTAGTTATAATAGTAATGACACAAATGTTCATGCCCGGAATTCCGGACAGGAACCGCGTATGGACGGCGGCGTTTGACCGCCTTCCGGGTAGAATTTTTCGATGAAATTTTTATGACATGTTCTCCATCAAGTCTAGTTTATCCACACAAAAATTCAGCCAAAAACTCATTCGGGTAGGTCGTCAAATGATTTTTGCAAGTTAACTGGTCCAGAAAATACATATTCCGGACCAGTTAACTTGCAAAAATCATTTGACGACCTTCCCGATTGAGTTTTTGGCTGAAATGTTTTGTGGATAAACTAGACTTGATGGAGAACATGTCATACAAATTTCATCAAAAAATGCCACCGGGAAGGCGGCCAAACGCTGCCGTCCGGACGGCAGTTCTGGTCAGGAATTCCTGACCGGAAGAGTACTCATAGTAATAAATAATAATACATGTTATAATGGTATTGATAACACTTATTATAGTGATAATTGTGATTAAAAAATAAGGATAACTATAACGAAATTTCATAATAATAATTTTTTTTGTACTTATAGTAATTATAATGATGTTATAACTATAGCTAAAGTTTTAATTGTAATAATTATACGGAGTATTTTTATACTTATAGCTATAATGATAATTATAATTATAGTTATGATGATAATAATAATAACTTAATAATACAAATAAACAATCAATCACATAAAAATATTACGGAGTACATGAGATCGAAATGATTTAGATCAAATCAAAATCAGAAAAGCTCATATCAGATCAAAAAGATTCAGACATCAAAGATTTATATAGGATCATATCATATCAGACTAGATCAGAAAATTTCTAGATCATAACTGATCTTAAAAACTTCAATCCGGAGCATAAATATTCATATCAGGTGAATATAGTAACTTTTCAGTATCAACTGCATTAATGGAGATTGGAGTACAATTCTCGAAATAAATATCATATCAGTTCAATTTCAAAAAAATTGTAGAACATAAATTCTTTAATTAATGAGACTCTAAACGCAAGAGAACTTTAATCATACAAAATTAATCTTACGTACTTGAGTAAGGCTCTAATGCACAATCATTTTTTTTAAATAGTGGAACTTTTATTCACGTGAACGAGACTCTAATCGTACAACACCACTATCAAAAATAATGCAACTCTAAATACTCACAATTCCACTTCAACAGTTCTTCTTATCATCATTCATCATATAATCAGGCATATAAATAAGGAAAAATTGAAAATAATAATCCCAACTATTGCCGGTCCGCAGATAATAATCCCAACTATTGATTATTTTTGTATAATCCCAACTATATGGACCCTCTGCCAATAATGGTCCATGACCAAATATTACCTCCTAAAAAAGTAAATTTTAAATAGAAATTAGGTGTGAAAATTAAAAGTTCGGATTATTTATAGGGATTACTTGCTATATCTCTCTTCATCCACTTTAGAAACTACAAGAATTTATTTATAGGGACCATTATTGGCGGAAGGTCCCTAAAGATGGGATTATTCTGAAATAATCGATAGTTGGGATTATTATAAGCGGACCGCTAATAGTTGGGATTATTACTATCAATTTTTCCTATAAATAATTAATAACTATTACAGCCGCTAGCACTTAAACCACACTATAACCACAAATTCATACTCTAGATGTTGATTCCTCACATGTCTTTCACGATGGTGGTTAGTTCATACCGTCATACGTAGTAAAAGACAATTATAATCAAACTTTTGATCATATCCAATTTGTCACAATGTTTATTGGTATTTATCACCTGAGCTCATATCATAGTAACACTACCGGGACATGTCCCGGGTGTTACACTAGTGAATGTAGTATAGTATAGTGGTTGATTGGTATATGACTGTTCGAACAAAAAAATGTACTATCGTATTACTCTGTAATATAAACGGCCTGATAAACCGGAACCAACCCTACCCAGTCTACACCATATAATACTGTGGGCAGTCCAGTTTGAAAGCTAGAATCGATCCGGTCCACCCCTACACTCAAGCAGAATGAAGAGCCTGAAAAATGCTATTGATTTACAACTTGCATACATCTGGAAAAACATAAATTTAGTATAATGAGGTGAGTGGGAAATCGAAAGAGTTAAAGAGATACGGTCATTATGGAGTTCAAAATAGGAGCTGAGCAAAAAACAAAGACAATTGCATATTAAAATGAGCGGATGGTGAGAACATTTGAAAAACCAATACTTCTAAAAATGTTACTCTGAATTCTCTGATTCCTCTCCCATCATAAGGCGCACCACGGGCTTGTAAGACATTCGGTATCCACCTCCTTCAGGATGTTGGATGAGTTCAGGACAGTAACGACAATGTAAATCACATCCACAAAGCCCTGTCACAGTACCAGGTTGCCCTAAGATGCAGCAAAAACTACAGCGAGAGTCACTACCATTAATATATGAGCACTTTACTTCCCCGAAAAAGAGCTTATTATCCTCCTCCACCACCAGTGATTCGCTTTTTTTGTTTTTCGGCCTAGCAATGAAGTTGAAATGCAGACAAGAAGGATACACAGCATCAGGTGACATCGTATAAGCACAGCCAAGTGCTTGAACAAGCTCATACTCCTCATGAGGACCCTGTTGATAAAATGAGTCAATCGAGTTAATAAATTACACTGTACAGGGGCAGGGCTAGAGCATTAGGCCAGCCACCGAGCCGGTACAAAGAATATTTTTGGGGAGGGATTTCACGAAAAATTTTACGCAAAAATCAACGCAATTTTTAAATTTAGGGTGGATTGGGGCCTAGGTTGGCCCCTAGCTCTGCCAGTTTGCTCAGTAATACGGAGTATATAAGATCTTAAGCTACTCTACTATTCCTAATGCCATTTCTGATAAGTTAAAAAACTACTAGCAGTATGCGAAAGTATAAGATCTTAAACTACTCCTTTTGGTTGATTGATGATAATAATCAATTTGGACTAACTAATTAACCTGTTCATCAAATTGCCTTCTCTCGTTGAAATCCGATAAGGCAGTCTGTGCTGCTCGAAGACTGGACCATTCATCGAGCACCACACTATGCGTGTAAGATAGCTGGACAGGAGGTGCCTTCCCACCCGATCTATGTATAAGTCTGTCGAAATCAGTACCCAGCCAGGAGGCAACGTTAAATTTAATGCAATAAAGAAATATCCAAATGCATTAGAGATATAATCAGAGGCAGGTAAGCAAGATTATCCAAATGCATACATATATCGACAAAATTAACTGAGTAAAAGGTATTAATAAACACAAATCGGTTCCCACACCATATATATCTAGACTCCATTGAAGTTGCGGATAGATGAAAAGCAAAAAAGGACAAAACAAGTATCGTATTGCGTTTAATTGAAATGAAATCCCTAGCTAGCCACATACCCATGTTTCTTCGATCTTTTTCGATGTGACTTTTCCCTCTCTAGATCTTTTAGCTTCTTCAGTTTCTTCTGTTTCTCCTTCTTCGCGTTCGAACGGTAATCTCCACCGTCCGAAGACACCATTCGTTAGTTTCGGGCACAGAAAACGCAATAAAGTCGATGATGAAGGGAAAGAAACGGCAACAGGCACACGTGGAGCTCCTATACTATACATTAGGTGTAGGTACATTTAGTCCAATTAAAAAGACAAGACTCATTTTCAAAAATAAAAGATAAGAGTCCAATTAAATTATTAAGACCATAAGAAAAGGCCCAATGTTGTCTAACCGCTTAAGAATTGAAAGACTGATCTCATTTTCTTCCTTAAGAACATCAAACTTAATGGAATTTGGCTTTGAGGAGTTAATCGAATTTGGCTTTGAGGAGCCTGAAATCGTGCTCAACTTGCTTGGATTTCCACCTCGCCCTTTTGTTCTGAAACCATATCGTCACTTGACGTGGTTGCAGCCTCAAATCTCTGGCAACTTGCAGCTTCTTCATCTCCAACTTTGTTTCTAGCCTGAAAATGGTTTCCAGCGATTTCACTTGCTAATTGCTGAACCTCTTACAACTGCTTTTCTTGCCCTTCTTCTTCGACGCCGCCGTCTTCCGCCGTAGCCCTCCGTCCTCAAATTCCTGGGTTTCCGCCGCCTCACACTCTTCTTCATCCTCCATCTCGATCTTCGCCGGTTCCGGCTGGCAGACTGTACTGAATTGTACAGATCATTTAACTAAAACAGTCTAATTTTTTTCGGTGTCAGGCAAAAAATCGCGGCTTCCGCTAAATGAGCATCAATGTACATTTAGTGAGCATCTGACCTATTCTATTGAGTATTAAAAGCCAAACAATGAGTACTACAATCTTTGCTTCATACATCTAAGTCACTTTCTTTGTCTTATTTTTTCTTTTATAAAAACTTATTAAATTATATCTATAAATAACTCCTATGAGTTTCAATATGTGAATTTAATGTAATATGTCACTTTTTAAATACGCATTGATATGGCATTTTACATATGAGCATAAAATCAGTACCAAATGAGCACATGTAAGTGGTGTAACTTATACAATGTGCATTAATATGAAAATTGTGTTAATTAAACATCACGAGCATTGATGAACATTTACTGAGCATCAGACCAATTATGTTGAGTATTAAGAGTCTGATATTGAGTATCGTGATGTATGCTTCGTATCTTCTAATTCTTTTTCTTTTTGATATTTTTTCTTTTATAAAAACTATTAAATTATATCTATAATCCACTCCTATTTATTTCAATATGCTAGTCTAATGTAATATGATACTATTGAAATATGTATTGAGATACGGAGTAATATTTTAAAAATGAACATAACACCACTACCGAATGAGCACACATAACTTACAAAGTGCACATTGATATGAAAATCGTGAGGTTTGTTAGTTGAACATCATGACATTTTAATTGAGCATCAACCTCCACTTTGAGATGAAATATAAGTGTATTACTCATCTTATAGTAGTATACTTATATATTATATACTATAAACATTATATTATATATTAGTTACTATAACTAGTATTATACTAGTTAATTAGTTAATTAGTTTTCTTGTTACATTTTTCATTATATACTAGTTAATTAGTTAATTAGTATTCTTGTTACATTTTTCATTATACTAGTTAATTAGTTAATTAGTATTCTTGTTACATTTTTCATTATACTAGTTAATTAGTTCATTAGCATTCTTGTTACATTTCTCATTATACTAGTTAATTAGTTAATTAGTATTGTTGTTACATTTTTCATTATACTAGTTAATAAGTTAATTAGTATTCTTGTTACATTTTTCATTATACTAGTTAATTAGTTCATTAGCATTCTTGTTACATTTTTCATTATACTAGTTAATTAGTTAATTAGTATTCTTGTTACATTTTTCATAATACTAGTTAATTAGTTCATTAGCATTCTTGTTACATTTTTCATTATACTAATTAATTAGTTCATTAGCATTCTTGTTACATTTTTCATTATAGTAGTTAATTAGTTCATTAGCATTCTTGTTACATTTTTCATTATACTAGTTAATTAGTTAATTAGTATTCTTGTTACATTTTTCATTATACTAGTTAATTAGTTCATTAGCATTCTTGTTACATTTTTCATTATACTAGTTAATTAGTTCATTAGTATTCCCATTAATTGCTAAAACAACTCTACTTCAAAAAACTAGTTAATTGTCATTATAGTTAAAGTCACATTATAATATTTTCAATTTATATTTGAACGAAAAAATAGTAGTTCAATCATTTAATTAAAGTACTTAACATTAAATTAGTTTGAAGTATTTATTAAAATAATTTTAATTAGTTGCATTAGTTTTGTATTCATTATTATATTTGTTGCCAATTAATATTTGTTACATTTTTAAGATGGAAGCTGGTAGATATTCGGTTGATTTGGGTAACCTCCAACGCAATCGAAGGAACGAGATTGGGAGGAAGAAATCCCGCAATGGTAAAGAACTTGCCGGCTCTTCATCTCAAAGCCGAGATGATTTTTAAACGGGTTACCAAAGGCGAGATGGAGATGCGATGTCTGAAGAACAACTACAACAAGAATTGGCCCGACATAATAACCGCTTTCTACAACAACAACAAATCCCGACGACCATTGACCCGAGCCGGCCCGGGTCCATCACTGATCATTACTATATACGACAACTAGCTTACTACGGTCTTCCGACCCAAATCAAATCAAAAGTTACTACTCCAGAACCTAGATCACTAGTTTGGCCATAGTTACTAAAAATTCGGTACTTTATTCTATATCTCCATTACTTTATTCCTATCTTTAAAGTAATTATCATACTCCTAGAAGCATCACAATTCCGTCTCTTTAAGTTACTAAAAATTCATCACACCATTCCAAGTCCATAAATTAGTTACTATGGAGTATTAAATTTCCATGAACATCAGAATTAGGTCGCCGACATTACTCCGTGAATCTATACTAACTACGGGAAAAGGGGCAAGTAAGGTCACGTACTAACAAAAAAAAAGGTCAAATAAGGCATTATTTATGAGGCTCTGTCCGACCTTATTTGACCCTTTTTGGTTAGTACGTGACCTTATTTGCCCCTTTTCTCTACTAACTACTGGGTTAGAAATCTTTATTTACCTTCACAAAACTAAAATCATCACAATCATGTTAATCATAAATTTATCACCCTAAATAATCACACTCTATATTTGGTTTCGATATCTTTCAGTACATGTTCATCTTCAAGCACGGTAACGAGAAAATTAAAACAACGGAACGTAACTAAGATACAAAATCTATAAATGAGTAGTCATATTCTGCTTCTTTACGTTTCTAATGAATGGATCCTTAGTGACCTACTCCCATCTCCTCCCCAATCACGTAATTGATTTTCTCTCGAAATCCAAACTTTCCATCCCAATATAAATCTTAACCGTTTTGGGTAATCAAGTCATTTGCTTTGTTCAGTTACGATCTTCATGTGTATTAAATGGTCATGGTCATATATTTGTAAACCCAATTAATTTAGGTAATATATGTGTAAAAAACTCTTCTTTTTTTGCTCGTTCCGTTAACTTTTTTAATTTCTCTTTTCAGTAAAGAATTTGTCAATTAATTCGCTTTCCTCTGCACAAATCTTAATCATACAATTTTTAGTTTATTAATCTCTTCGCCGATTAAGTCAGTAACATGATTGTCAGCCTATATTATTCCGTATTATTTTTGTTCTGCCCATCCGGCCTAAATGGCCCAACATGCGGAAAAGCTAGTAAGTTAGGGGGTGTTTGGAACTGATTTTGATTCTTCTTCTTTTTTAAAGCAAAAGTAAAATCAAAATCAGTTTTCAGATGCTGGTCACCCCCAGCTTCTTAAAAAACTGATTCTAGGAGTAAATTAAAGCGCCAGAATCACTTCTGCACTTTCATCCAAACACTTCAGCTTCTGCTTCTGCTTCTGCTCCTTGAAGGAGCATAAGACTTTGTTTGCAATCACTTAATTTAAGTGATTGCGTTTTTTTTAAGGAAAAAACACTTATTTTACCAAACACTACCAACTTTTACTTTCTCGGCTTCCGTGTAGAATCAACTTTTTATTTTTTCTATTACCCAAAAAGCACTTATTTTACCAAACACTACCAACTTTTACTACTAACCACCTTTTCCCAAAAACTGCTTTTATTTAAGCACAATCAGTTTCAAAGCAATTTTATAGGATCCAAACACCCCCTTACACGGAGACTTCCTTCTTCCAAAAAGGGATGACACCCCATCCCTGAGGGCCCCAACACCGACCGGACGGTGGAAGGAGGTAAATTGGACTATAATCACAATCTGACAGATAGAGAGTGAGGCTCTGTCCCCGGTACTTACAGAGACCCTATGCATTTTTCAGCATAGTAACCCCTCGTCGTAGTTGCCGGGATTCGAACCTAGACCTAACTCTTGAGCTAGGCCACCTGTAAACTGTCTACTGATACACAGACACACAACCTGGGACTCATTCCAGGGCTTCGACTGTTTGACGCTTTGACGTCTACCGATCGACGGAACTCAGGAAGGAGCAATTAGTAACGCCGAATCGCTGACGCGGACCGCCTACCTGCTACCGCCGACGCTTGGCCGCCCTGCCCCTTCTCGGCTTCTGGCCCTCCTCAGAAATCGGCTTCTCAGTCCTCGCCAAGCCTTCAGGTATTCCTCCCCACCTGGAGATCTCCCATCCTGCGGCCATTTTATTTATTTTACAATTTATACGTTTTCTTTTATTGATTATTTGACTAATATGAATAGTGTAGGCATTTACTCTTGCTTTATCCCTTCTAAATTTCTGGTTAGGAATTGGGAATCTGGAAATGCAGGTAATTAACAAAGATGCCCTGCTATTTGTTGCATATGAAATAAAGTTTATCTGGATACCCTTCCAAGTTCCAAGCTAAACTAGAGGTTTCTGAACTTTTTTCGTCCATGTAATTTGGCTTATTCCCCCTTGCCCATTCATTGATTACAAAAAAGAGAGAATATCTAATTTTTGTTCCACCCTGTAAAGCTATTTGCAATATATATACATACAACAGTAACAAGACATAGCAAAATCTCAGTGCCTTCAATTTTATTGAATACGTATACTTACATACTCACAAAATTTATTTTACTACAGATGTAAAGAAGAATACCACAACTTGTTGGACATGAAACCCTGCATTATCTGCTCTGTTTTTGTTAGTATATGATTGTTATTCAGTTAAGTGTGAGTGTATTATACTGGTTATCTAACTAATTAATATCACGGTTATCAAACTACTTTGCTTCATATGGATTGGTATAAGACTTCGGTTTCTGTTTCAGACTTGCATTGGATTTGATAACTTCTCCAAGTGGTTGTGTGTCTCAGTGACTATTTTGGTGGACTTAGTTTTCTGCAGTTTTTTATAACTTCACTTTTAGTCAAAGTGGTGAGGCAAGTTGTTGGTTGTGGGTACATGTGCTGTTTTTTCTGTATGTGAATCTTATCAACACGTATTTGTCAAACTTGTCATGGTTGGGGCACACTAGTATATATTTGGATTACCAAATCTGATTATCAGATTCTACTAAGTACTAACTATACTATTACTTTTTGTGTTATAAACTGAGTACCAAACAACTGCATATGCATGTTTAATACAGCAGTTTGCAAAATTTAAAACTATTAAAGTTTGGGTTTAATAGTTTTAAATTACACTTTTAAAGTTTACAAAAGTTTTTCCCACTTTCGGTTCCAACTATGGTACCAGTGACACTTTTAGTACACAACTTTTAATTTTTTCCATTTTTAGTTCTTTCACTATTGTGCGAGAGACACTTTTAGTCCCTGGCTTCAAAGTTCTCCACATTTAGTCCCCTGAGTATTATCAAATTGACACATTTAGTCTTCCCACTATGATTTTGTGACAATAAACGGAGGACTAAAAATGTTACTATTATAATAGTTGAAGGACGAAATTTGTCACTTTTATGAAAGTCAAAAGACTAAATATGGAAAATATCAAAGACGGGTAATAAAAGTGTCTTTTGATCCGTATTCGAAGGACTACAAGTTGGAAAAATTCAAAGTCAAGTACCAAAAGTGTAACTACCCAAAGTTTTATCTTGAGTTAAAACCTGTAACTCAAAATAGGTTTCCATGAGAGTTTTTCTACTTTTGTAGGGATTCGGATATCGTCCGTATGGCAAAGTGCCTTGCAGCAATCAACAGTAGGATGGCAAGGAAGATGTGATACGTGAAAAAGGTGTACTCCAAGATCTCAGACTGTTGATTTTTAGATCAGACATTTAAAAAAGTCATGCACCCTATGCTGCTAAAGAAGACGAATCCCTTTTTAGTTAACGGGGATGGCCGGATGGGTTAAAGTGAGAGAGCATATCAGAGCCCTTCCCTTATCAATAAAGTTTGTAGCTAGTCATAAGAAAAAAATCAAATTACACTCCTTATTTGGTGAAGGGAACTACCAATTTAAACAAAAACCTTGTTACAGCTAGATATGGCACTGTCTAAGATCTTAAACCGAAAGCTTCTCCGCCACTATCCTTCCTTATCAGCTTCCTACTCCTTCGAACAGTTGCACGGTTCCGATGACTGCCAGCGGTGGAAGCACCATATTCTCCTTCCATTGGTACGGCCCCCATCTGCGCTGTCTTTGTTTTCTGGATCAAAGCAATTTCTAGTTCCTTTGGGTGTTCATTCATTCTCCCGTTCTTTCTCCACTCATAAATCCAGTTCTATCGAAGGATATACACTTCAAGATGGAGAATTTAACCACACTGAACCTGCTTCTCCGGCTGACCTGATTCTTCCAGGCGACGTAGCCTGTGACGGGGAAGTGGTAGAATCGATTCTTCCGGTTTCGGCTCTGTCTTCATTGCTAGATGGCTACCACGTCTTCACGGGATTGCCTTGGTGGTTTGTTATTGCTTCTGGAACATTGGCAATGAGGCTTTTGCTATTTCCACTTGTAGTATTGCAACTCCGCAAGTTGGCGAGGATCAGTGAGCTACTACCTAAGCTGCCTCCTCCTTTCCCACCACGTAAGTCACGAAGGACATTCACAGACCAATTCAAACTTTTCTTCAAAGAGAAGCGAGCAGCAGGTTGCCCCTCACTTTTATGGTTCATCTCGTCATTTTCTATACAAGTTCCCTGCTTTTTCCTATGGATTACAACTATAAGAAGAATGTCACTCGAGCATCATGATGGATTTGATGTTGGAGGAACTCTGTGGTTTCAGAATTTGACTGAAGTGCCAAATGGCACTTTGGGCCCCATATTACCCTTACTGATTGCTGGACTGCATTTCACTAATGTTCAGGTTTCCTTTCAGAGTTCATCACTTATGAAAACCAGTGGCCCTTTTGCTTTGTTAGCCAAGTACTACAAGCAATACTTGGAGATTCTGTCCCTCCCAATACTGTTCATTTCATTCAATTTGCCCCAGGGGAGTTTAGTGTACTGGCTTTTCAATAGTATATCAAGTCTCCTTCAACAAATTTCTCTTAGGCATCCTGTGGTTCGTAAGAAATTAGGACTACCAGATAAGGAGGTTGCTGCCTTGGCAAAACAAAACAACGTAGACTGCTCAAAGGAAGAGGTGATGAATACTTCAAATGAATCACAAGAGATGGAAAATTATGTCATAAATCCAGATGTAATTTCACATCCAGGTATTTTGTCATTTTTTAATAACAGCGTCTATTGCATATATAGAATGATCATTTCTTAGTGTCCATGTTTTTTTGTTCTGTTCATTTGGCTTATAGAGGTTAATGCTTATTTCTTTGTGTTTATATTTTGTTCTTTTCATCTTCATTATATGAAATGCTCAATTGAATATAATAAAACTCATTTTGTATCTAAAGAATGCTTATTTGGCTCATTTGGTTTTACAATGCATATTGTGCATGCGCAATGTAGATTCTCCACAGGAGATACCTGCTCAAAATCTGTCGGCCAAAGAGCTTGTTAATATTGCAACCTCACTCTTCGCTGAAGGTAAAAAAGATGTGGCTCTTCAACTGATGCGCCTTGCTCTTGCCAAGGATCCTGATTATGCCAGAGCTTTGATGCATGGACAATTGCAAAATGGTTTCTCATCAAAAGCCACTGAAATCTTGAAGAGTTGTATTTCTGAACTGCTCATAAATAGGCACCCTGCAGAAGTTGAAGATGTCGATCATTTGATCCTATCATCCCAATGGGCAGGTGTGACTTGTATATGCGAGGGGAAGTATGAAGAGGGCATTGCACACCTCGAGAAAGTAGCTCTGATGAAGGAGCCAGAGGATCCAAGGACAAAATCACATTACTATGACGCATTGGTATTATTCTCAAGTGCCTTATACATTGTGGGCCGGAAAGCTGAAGCTGCCAAGTATTTGCACATAGTCAGTGCTTATGATCCTTCTTGTATTGATTTATTTAAGCAATATGAAACTGATGTAACTTCTCAAGAACCAAGTGAAAATGAATTTGTCAAAGACCTTGACAACAGCCGTAGAGCAGATTAGTTGATTCTTCACTAATCAGACGGGAATATAGTTTTGGTCATTCTTGATTACCGAATAATAAGTAAAAGTGTCACTCTCTGAGCACCATTTTGCCTTTTGGTTTGGTTTCTGAAAACTGTTTGCTTTGAGCCGTTGAGGGTTGAACACATGAAGTAGCCATGAAGCAGCCATGAAGTAACCACGTTTGCTTGTGGCCATGAAGCAAGTTGCGTCTAGGGTACCTCATACATGTAGAAAACCATGAAGAAGCTTAGGGCCTGTTTACTAACAGAAATATTTTTCTGTTTTCGTTCTCTGTTTTCAGGTCTTCAGTTTTCTGTTTTTGTTTTTCAGTTTTTTGTTTTCCAAGCCAGAAAACATGTTTACCAGATTTATTCAATTTTTCATTTCCTTTTTTTTTTCAGAAAACATTGATTTAATATTTGGAAAAGAAATGCACATTACAAATAACACAAAAAATTAACATAAATGTTCCCCAACACTGAAAATTCAATAAGTGACATTACAATGTTCTAACATTCTGAAAGTGTACGTCTCTAAAACCGTTGGGGCAGGCATTAATTTCTCATCTCATTAACTAAATAGAGTGGCAAACATATTTGAATGAAAGAATAAATTAGGCCTCCTGTGACTATATAGCTTTCCACCATGTCCAGGGATGAGGGATCTCGAGTCTTGTATTCCACCATGTACAGGGATAAGGCGTCTCGAGACTTTCGCACCCGCATCACGTTTGATCATTGACTCCGTAAGGTCACCAAAAAATGATCCAAAAAAGTTCACAACCCCAAAAGCCAATGCACTCAGTATAGATGTAGGCCAGCATAGCAACTTTGACAATAGTGCAGTAGTGGTTATGGAACCAGCAAGACATGTTAGAGCTCCCTCCCAAGTCTTCTTTGGGGTAATAATCGAAAACGGAGTCCTACCAAAAACCTTCCCGCCAAAAGGTAAATATATCCGTTGCAATGGTACTACTAAAAGAAATCAAGGAAGCCACAAGACCTACTGTCCACTAAGTTTGTACTACCAATAAGGCATGCCAAGATTCTGCTATTTTTGTATGTAGGGCTGTCACAACTAAACTGCATCTCAACTTAACCCAGAAACAAGGAAGATAGCCACACTAGAGCAGCCCAAAAAAAAACTCTTAAAGGAATGAAAAAACAGACTTCTTATGCAATGAAAAAAGAATTCTTAAGCAATGAAAACCGACTTTTTAAGCAATGAAAAAACAGTGTAAACATAACAGACCTTATTTATCTTACACATACCTAATTTATTTAATAGCATATCTTATTTATATTTAAGATAATTCAACCCTTTTAGATATTTTAAACACATATCAGCAAAACCAATTTATTCAATAAATATTGTGAACAAGATTATGATCAAACGGGCTACAAATTCACAACTTTGTAGTTCTGACTTTATGTTCTGCTACAAATTCACATTTTTAGGTCCAGGGATCTATAGTTGAAAATGAGAGAAATGATAGAAATAACTATAAGCCATTCAGCCACAAACTAAGTTTAGACTTATGGGAACCAAACATCAACTCAACATTACCAACGTAAGTTAAATATCATGGATAATATGAAATATACATACATACATCCTATTCCCTAATTCACATACAATGAAGATGTATGCTCTGTACGTGGTTACATTCTTTTCTTAGACTTTAAAGTTGTTTTACCTATATGTGTAATGTGTTTGGTCTAATCATCTTATTACAAATTAAATAAGCTTATTACTGACTATCGAATTATATAACTATCATGGATAACAAGCTTGGATGTGGATAATAAGCTAAGGTGAAGAGTATGGAGCAGAGAGTTCAGCTGAATAAATTGTTTTTACTTTCCCATTTCGCTCTTCAGAAATTCATATTAACCAATATAAGCATGTTAACAACTGAGAAAAAACAATTCATCTCTAGTCTCATCTAAAACCATTCAATGACAACCAATAGTTTAATATATGCACTCCATTAAAAAGTTACTCCATCCTTCGCTATCCAAACCTTCTCAAAAATTGCCGGATATTTAAAAAACAAAGCTGAATTGGCCTTGAAGAAGATGCAGAAAAATAAAGAAGCCCAATTGCTCTTCTGATTCCAATCACATTCGAATTTTAAACATCATAAACTGAAAATTCCATTTTATTAGAGACCTTACCTTCAATTCGTTGATAGAACACGAGCCAACCGAAGATTTGGGAGACTCCGTGACGTTGGGGTCCAGCTCCTAGCAGCGATTCCCTAACTAGAGAAGCTGGATCGTGGTTGACATGTGAAGAAGGAAGATGGTCTTCAGTCAACCTAGGACCTGTAGCGTAATGGAGAAGGGGTGTGTTTGGCGAAACTTTGCAGCGCCTTTAATACCTACGGAAGTGGACAGACGTTCTTCAAATTGCAGCGGTTTGGCGGAGATGTAAAGAGGATAGGCGGAGAAGGTAGGCGGAAGAAGCTTAAGGAAGGTAGGCGGAGAAGGTAGGCGCAATTAAGGCGATAAATTAGAGAAGGAAGGGGAAGAAGACGAGCGAGTAAAAGAGATACTGTAGCCCCGTGTTTTCTAAATTGTGAAAACGTATACAAGTCGGTTTTCCATTTCACTGGTAAAAGGCGAGATATGTTTCGCTTTTCGTTTTTTGAAAAATGATTAGGTAAACATGTTTTCTAGTTTTTCTATCTTCAGTTTTCCAATTTTTTGAAAAAAAAAAACAGAAAATATTTCTGTTAGTAAACAGGTCCTTACATTTCGTATGAGTTGAATGTGCTTGGAGCCAGGTACAGTTTTATACTACATCTCATCATCACTTATCATCACCTTAATTCACCTTAATTCCAATTAGTTGATGGTCGTAGGCATTAAGTTTAGAGTTATGTTGCATGCACAACCATTTTTGTACAACCTGCACACAGACATGATTTATTTGTTCAAACAGACAAAGGTTTGTCATGTCAGTGTGAATGAAAAATATTATCAGTGTGAAGGTGATTCTTTCGCAGTAAGAGAAAGTAGCATTGTTGTTGTTGGGACTAAGGTTGAATGTTGGTGTATAAAAGATAGAAGTATTCTGTTATTTGTATATTCTTTATACCTCTAAACCTGCATCATGAATCTGTTTAGATAAGGGAATTTAATTTGAAATGATACCAACTATTTGAATACATAACAAGAATGAAGAAGACACTTTCTGATTTCAAAACCAATTTTAACCCATCAAATCCTTATAGCAAACAACTGTAGGTTTTCTATGAGCAACATTGCTAGATTTGTAGTCGGAAAGTGGCTCGTATCACGTTTTGTTATGTATTCGAATTGATGGTATTAGTGAAAGTGATTCAAATAGTATATATGTGATAGGTGGTATTATTTAAAAAGTTTAAGCTATTATCCTTAGAAAATCCATATATATATATATATATATATATATATATATATATATATATATATGGGGAGGGTTCTAACGAGAACCTCCCTTAAAATGAGAACTCACTTAAAATGAGAACAATTAATATCAACCGTCCGATCTATTAGATCTTAATTTACTCGTCCAACACCGAACGACTAAGTCTGAGGCTCACAACCCTTTGTTTTCCCTATCCCGCCTCTTCTTCCAGAAAAGCCACAAGCCCTGCTTCTGACCTATGTCTTCTTCTCTCCGCACCCGCCGCCTTATCCGTCCATCATCGGTCGTCAATATATGGTCTCCGTCGAGTGATGCTCCTTTCGATCAGTGAGTATTGCCTCGATTGGTCTTTCTCAAGGTGTACTGCTGCTTTAGGTCGAGTGCTGCTCCAGGCCTTCGGTTGCAGGGAGATTGTTGGTTCCATGGGTGTCAAAGTTTCTCCTCTTGAGGTTTGCCCCATTTCTGAAAATTAATTTTTTTTTTCAGTTTTCAGTTTCTTATGTTAATAGATTTTTTTTTTATTTCATTTCCATGAGGGTGTATTGGTGCTTTGATATCAAAAAGTTAACCCCGACAAATATCAAGTATTTGTCAAAGTTCGAATGATTGTTGGTTATGTTTGAATGTAAATTTTTTTTTATGTCTGGTTATCTTCGAATTGAAACTGGGTAAATTGATTTTTGTTCCTGCATTGAAATCTCTCAAACTAAACACATGGACAAATTGTCTTAACTTTAACTATAATAATATAGTTTATTGTAGCAGCTGAAAGAGATACAGATTCCTAGCTTGTCAAAGTCATGTAATTGTTATTGTCATTTGTAAGAAAAGAGTTACAATGAACTCAAACGTGAGCTGTGTACTTGAACCAACAAACGGGTGACCAACTACAGTGTTTTTTAAGTGCATTATTTGTTTGGATTTGTTAAACGGGAGAGAAATTGCAGTTTTTTTAAGTGCACTATTGTAATACTTGGTATGTAACTACATTTCAAAATGAATTTATCCTTGTGAAATGGTTAAGTTCCAAACCTTAAGGAAAATTTCTGGCTACCCTTAGAGACTGCAAAACTTTGGAAATCATATTCAGAAAACATGCAAAAAGCAAACGGTTATATTCTGCAATTGTTGCCTCTCCAGTAGTGCACTTGGATCGTGGGGACTGTTGAAGGGCCTTAAGGTAGTAATCTCAAGTCACTGGATCTCATTATTTGGACTTCCTGAGTACTAATTTGGCCTATTTTTTTCTTTTCAAAATACTGGTTATAAACGATTGGGATGAGTACTTGATCTCTTTGTCAAACTCAAATGATTTGAGTTTTAATGTGATAGAACCCAAACCATATAATCTTATCACAAGGCATTAAATGTATATTCAGGGGAGTTTTCTTTTTAATTATGCACCTTTCTCATTGATAGGCAACTTGTTACCCCTCATTCATGGAGCAACTTTTGCCTTCTGCAAATGTTGTCTATTCAAGAGTGCAGGTGGATGGAAATGTTATCACAAATATGGACCAGGAACTGTCATGGAGTACAATTCTTTTATTGGTCTTTCTTATAGAGTTTCTCATTGCTTTTAAATATTTTAAATAACAATTTTTAGCCTATTAGCTCAAATGGTAGAGCAATGTGCCTTAAACACATAAATGTGGGTTCGAATCCCACATAGGCTACACTTAAGTGTTTATCAATTATTCAAATTGGTTCAGCTTACTTCTCTTGACAATGACTAAAAGTTTATTAACACTTTGATCTAATTAACAATTGTATCCTCTTTTTTATTTGGCATCACGTATTAACATTTTAAGACAAGCATTTTCCTGAAAATCCATATTGGCATGTCTTTAATTATCAGGTTTAATACTTGCAATGCTAAACATGACCTGGAACATGTGAAATTTGAAAAAACGTGATTCAAACAACTGATTTATCATATTACAAACACAATATAAAGCATCACATATAGCACCATATGGAACACATACACGAATTCTGGGAACTTCCAGTAATTCCATGACAGGAAGCAAGCCATGTTGAGTTGCAAAAACAACTATCTACTAAGGCCGCTGATGAAAGAAAAAAATCAACTTTCAACATGCTGACAGAAGAATCACGCCGTCTGGCTCATGTGGTATTAAATACAAGAATAACTTGGTAAATTCCAGAGACTAACAGAAAGCTTTGCATTTAAAATTAAAAGATAGATACTCCAAGATTGTATTACAGACCAATAAAACTCTAGTGACTTGCAATTCCCAAATAGAAGTAAAACCTTACATGATACTATGATAGTGACTATGTTTTCCAAATCAAAATTATCTAAAGGACAAAAATAGATCAATGAATCCTGATAGTGTTTTTCACATCATACAAAAAATATTACTCAAGTTTGTTTGGACAATTACGACTATCATGATAGTCTTCTTCACCACATGCTCGACAAAGCCTTTTCCTCTTTTTTTGTTGCTCCATTTTCAGTTCCTTTCCTCCTTTAATTCGCCTCCCACTCCCTTTGATTTGTGCTTCTTTTGGCGGCAAAATTTCAACTCTTTCGGGGGCACTTGAGCCAATGAAGGACTCCAACTCACAACTCTTACTTTTACTCGTATTATCTCCAGACTCTTCTAACAAATGCATAACTCCTTTAATGGCCTCGGAGACGATATTAAGCTTTTCAGGATCCCTTCCCGCTAAGTGCATACACTTCAATATATCTGCCCAATTGTTTTGAATTATTCTCTCCTCATTATCAATTTGTGAACAGCCCTCTAAGATATTTCCTTCAAGATCATAGATTGGCTTATTTGCTGCCAATTTTGTCCACCTATTTGTTATGAAATAGCTTGGAAGCTCATCTAGCCCTTTTAAAAGACACAATACATGACGGCAAGGAATTCCTTCACATTCAAACATCTTACACGAACAAAGTGCCACATGTGTCAAAGGATTATACACGACTTGCCTTTTTTTATCAGTGCTTCTGCTAGCATTTACAATAGTAATCATTACCCCCTCATCAGTCTCTTTCCTATCATAAACTTCATAAGCCATACAAGCATGCCATAACTCATCTTGAAATCTATAAAAGTTCGGATAAGTATAAATCGCAGCTGCATAAAGTCAATGGTAGTCATCTTGAATTAATACGAAAAAATAATAAATTAAAATCAAAATATTAAAAAATAGTATGTTGATATACCTGCGTGCTTCTCCAACTTCAGCTTTGTCTTTAAGTCGGGCATCGTTGAGAGATTTTGGTGATCTATTTCTGATTGGTGATACCTTTGCATGTCTATTGCACTTTCAAACCGCATCCAAAACTCTACTAAACTCAAATGGGGGTTCGTAAAATTGGAGAAAAAGTTATTTTCGCTTTCAGACCTTGAAGTCGCCCTCACCACTTTACTTAAAAGAAGATTTTTAAAGTAAGCAGGAATCCACATTTCACGAATTGCATACAAATGTGACAACCAATCATTCTTCTCTAATCCAAACTTAATAATAACATCATTCCACATCAATTCAAACTCTTCTGGTGTTTCCGAGTTATACACACATGACTTAAATTGAGAGTTAAAAGACATATCACCACACAAAGAAACCCCAACTTTTTGCGAAAGCTTTCTCATGATATGCCAAATGCAAAATCTATGAACAGTTGTGTCAAAAGTCTGATCTATTGCAGCCTTCATGGCAGGATCCTGATCAGTGATGATACATAAAGGCTTATGACCCCCCATTGCCTTTAGAAAATGCTCAAATAGCCATTTAAAGGACTCAGTTTGTTCATTACCGAGAAATGCAGCCCCAAAGGTAATACAAAGTCGATGATTATCAACGCCAGTGAATGGTGAAAATATCATCTTATATCTATTAGTATCATGAGTTGTATCAAACGACACAAGATCACCATACAATGCATAGTTTCTTCTTGACACACCATCGGCCCAAAAAACATGCTTCAATCTACCATCATCGTCCAACTCATAAGCATAGTAGAAAGAAGGATTCATCTTTTTTTTCCTTATAAAGTTCTCAATAAACATATGGCCATCGGAATCCTTAATGAAAGTTTTCAAATCTCTTTGAAAATTTTTTAAATCTTGTTTGCTACAACCAACATATTGAAAGCCGCCAACATGCTCTTTTATGATTCTAAATACCCCTGCTTTGAGCAAACATAATACTTATACTTCAACTCACCAGCTTTAGGCTTCTTAGATGAAGATTTCCTCACACTAAATCCGACATGATGAGCATAAGTTTTGTAAAACTTCTCACATTCAGCTAGCGTTTCAAACAACATCCCTTCTTTTGGCTTTAATTCTTCATTTTTGCATGTAGGAATCCATTCTTTTGAAATATATATATTCCCATGTTCATGAATTTCATCATTACAATAATCTGCAAAAGGTCATAACTATGTTTATATTTGTAATTTGCAAATAAGGTTAAGCAATACTTTTACATTTTTATTCATCTTGTGGTAATCTACGGACCCTTTCTTTTCAAATCAATAACAAATCATTAACTGTCATACTTTTGGATTATATATGCAGATTACAAAATAAAAAGATTAAGATAACATACTTGCTACAGAAGGATCCCAAGCTTGTAAAGAATTAGATTGAGCTAGAGTTGCAACTTGTTCACTTGTTTCACCTATCTCGGCATCAGAGATATGAATCGAACTCATGATTAAAATAGAAGACGAAGAATACAAGTCCTCACGAACCAGGATATTGACGACCGCCGATTGTGGATGAAGACGGTGGCTGGTACAGAGAAGAAGACAGAAGTTCAACAGCGGAGCTATGTTTTTTTCTGAAGAAAAGCTTTTGGTGCGAAAGAGAAGAGACGTGAATGGTTTCAGGGGAGAGTAATCGTCGTTTCCAAAGTAATTTAATTAAGATCTAATAGATCGGACGGTTGATATTAATTGTTCTCATTTTAAGTGAGTTCTCATTTTAAGGGAGGTTCTCATTAGAACCCTCCCCTATATATATATATGCAACTCCACTCTTCTTTTATCTTTGATATTGTTGACTAACAAATATGGGAAGAATAATAATTAAAATTCTTACCATTATAAATCCAAATCAACTAGGATTTCGTTATTTATTGTTAGAATTTTGTTTCGCCCATTATAGTAATCCTGTTCGTTTCGTCCATTAGACCTGGGTTTAAAAAATTAATGGGTGAAATTCCAACAGGAATAAAAACCTATAGCCTAAAATCATGATAGTCCAACACGGCAACAGCTGGAATAAATACTTTTAAAACTAGGATTAGCACATTATAGTTTTATAATTCAGCATATTGAGTGAAAATGGTAAATGACTTATTGTCGAGTTTTTTTCCGTATTAATGCTAATTAATTAAGTATTTACGAAAATAGGGCTGAGTTAAAAGTATTTACGGATATACTGCTGGGCTTAACCCTGGTCTGGGTAAGTCGCCAAACCATTTGGCGACTTATAAGTCGCCCAACCGTTTGGCGACTTACCCCGACCAGGGTTAAGCCCAGCAGTATATCCGTAAATACTTTTAACCCAGCTCTATTTTCGTAAATACTTAATTAATTAGCATTAATACGGAAAAAACTCCTTATTGTCTCTTATGCTATGTATGTGGCCAACTCTGACGGATTTTCCATTTGGAAATAATAATTATTTCTTTTCAGCAACATTATTTTCCAGATCAAAGGCAACTACCAGGGCCGGTCCTAGGGAGTGCAACAGGGGCGACCGCCCTACGCCCGAAAAAATAGGAGGGAAAAATAGGCCCAAAATTTTGTCTTTAAATATAGTGTGAGTAGACTTCTTTTTTGTATTTAAGCTCCAAGTAATTAGGCCTAAGGTTTAATTTTGTTGAAAATTTAAAATCTTTATAACAAATGTTAAAAGGCACGTGGCCGGCCTCTTTGAGTAGTTAAATCTCTTCACATCTCTATAGTTTATAATTCTTTTAATTACAAAATTACCAAAATATTTATTGTCTCTAACTCTTTATACAGCCAGTTGGTGGAAGCTTCCCCGAGAACGGTGCCCCGCCACATGAGAAGGTCATTCTGCAGTTTGGGAAAGTAGCCAAGGATGTGTACACAATGGATTTCCGCTACCCATGGTCAGCATTCCTGGCGTTTGCCATCTGTCTCAGCAGCTTTGATACAAAGATTGCTTGTCAATAACTTCGGACACAAGGTTTGAACAATAAATGTATATGCTTAATAGAAGGAGAGGAGTATATAAAAATTTTGAACTTAGTGTTATTACTTGTAGCCAGCGAAATTTGAGGAGCGGTGGGGGGTTGCACACATGACTTCTCTGTTTGACAATTAAATTAGTTCCATTTGACTATCATTATCATCCATTTTGAGCACGGACGTACTGGTTCCACATCCTTTTCCCAATTGATAGTGGCTTGCCATAATAAGTGTTGGATCAAGGAGTAAAGAAGAACGCAAGTGTGGAAATCTTTACTATATAACAAACTTTTTAACAAAAGTCGAGATTATAATTTTTAAGTGTTTTTGGGTGTGCTTGTTTTCCTAATTTTATTCCCAAGTCTTCAAATTAGCTTGCACAAAGCTTCATGGGTTATGCCTCGAGATAAAAAGGGATTGTTGTCTTCAGCCTTCTTCCGCTCAGTGTTTATTGAAAATTATTTTTCCCATCCCTCTCTGCTGCATTCTAACATTCCTTCATTCTATGTGTCCCTAGATCCATGTGTCCGACACGCACCTTGGACTCCATCTCACTGCCGAGTGCCGACCCATCTTCCTGCAGCTCTGGCTTCCTCTATAGCCTCTCCACCCACACCATTTGCCATACCAATACCTCCAGCCACCATACCAACCTCTCCGACCACATCGCCCATTTCTCCGACCTCATCTCCCATGACACTTTTAACCTCTCTCCAACCATCTCCCTCCCTTGTCATCACATCTAGGGGTGGACCGGGTCGGGCCTCAGGCCGAGCGGGGTGCGGGCCAAAGATTGTCAAGCCCGGTACCGGCCCAGTGTACTGGTATCGGGTCTGCTCCGGGCCCAGGTAAGGCCGGGCCTGTTTTATTTTTTGTTGATTTTTTTTAATTAATTCCACCCCCACCCCCACCCCCCACATAGCAGTCAACCTAATGGGAAAAAATTAATCTGTGACCGTTGGGCTCAGCCCGGCATGGCCGGTCTGATCCACCAAAATAGGATCCCGGTACCGCTTGCTTTTTCATCCAGGTCGAGTCTTGGGCTTGGTTTTGGTCCCGATCAATCGGGCCGGCCGAGCCTACACAGTGGCGGGTCGGGTAGGCTTGTCTCAGTCTATCCCTAATCACATCACCTCCACCTCCACCCATCGACTCTCATGTGCTCTCTCAAGCAGACCCACAGTCACACGTGCATACCTCACAACTCACAAGGCGAGCACTCTTAACACCCATCTGATGTTACACGTGCTAAGGATGAAATTTTTAAACACAAAAACATCTTTAATTTAACTTTCTCTCCCCCGGATGATCCTACTTATTTTTCTTTAGCAAATAAAAGTTTTATCTGGCGGGCTGTCATGGTTGATGAATTTAATGCGTTAATTGCTAATAACACTTAGGATTTTATGCCTTGTAATTCTACGAAAAACTTGGGTGGTTGGAAGTGATTTTTAGGACTAAATATCATTCTGATGAGTCTGTTGAGCGAAACAAAGTTCGTTTGGTTGCTCGATGGTTGAAACAGCAGGCATGAGTTGATTTTACTGAAACTTTTAGTCCTGTTGTTAAACCTACCACAATTCATCTTGTTTTATCTATGAGTGTTTCGTTAGGATGGTCTATTCGTCAATTGGATGTTAAAAATGCCTTTCTCCACGGTTATCTTACATAAGAGGTGTTAGGTGTACATGCAGCACCAACATGTTTTATTCAACCGTCTGCCTCCTACGTAAGGGTCTATATGGACTTAAACAGGCTCCATTGGTTTGGTTTCACTAGTTGTTTTTGATTGACTCATTTTATCATTTTATTCGTGAGCGCGTGTATATTGGGATCTCACAATCAAATTTATCTCACAGTCAAATATGTCCCTACTCTATGCATTATTTCCCACGCAAGATTGGGGGAGTGTAATATTACATAGTTTCAAGACATATTTGTAAGTCTTGTAAACTTCTATTATTATAAACATACGGTCTAGGCTCGTATAGGGCAAACCATTATTTACCAAAATATTATATTCGTATAAAGACTCAATACTGATTTTGTATTTTACATTGGTACGGACTACGAAGTATATTGAGATATTAAATATCTCCATTATTGTTATCTCAAACATATTACAATATCTCTCAATAGAGTAATATTTACAATTTTAACTTTATTACTTGCCTTAAAAAATATTGCTTAATTTCACCATTGTTCAATAAAAATACAAAATTGATTAGTTGAGCCGTTTATACAATGTCTTGCTTTGTGCCTTTCAGGATCATGAACAACATTCGAAATTTGTTTTGCAATCCAATATAATTGATATGCACTAATTAGTAGTGCATAAGTGTATGTTTTTATGTTTGATTTATGTGTATTGTTTATCGTTTTATTTAGTTTGTAAACATTTGTGTGATTTTAGTTGTAATTGTATTTTAATCTTCATTTGTAAGTTGTAAAGTAGAGTTAGGAATTAGGGTGCTGAAAAGGAGGACTTTGAAGTGAAGAAAAATAAGATTTGGCTGCCCAGAAGCAAGAACCCGACCGGGTACAATACTTCACCCGGTCGGGCATGACAAGGAATCAGAAGCTGCTGAGAAAGTCACTTGACCCGGTCGGGTCCCCTACTTGACCCGGTCGGGTCAGACACGACCCGGGACCAAACGACGTGCAGAAACATTAGAGCATGGCGAAATATTTGATTTTGATGTTTACCCGGTCGGGTATGTCTATTTACCCGGGCGGGTCAATGCCCCAGGGTGTTGAAAACACCTATAAATAACCCCATTTTTCTTCACTTTTAAGAATCCCTTCTTCCATACTCTTAAGCTCAGTTTAGAATAGTATTTCTTTTATATTTTTATAGTATGTTTAGTCTCCAAATGAGGAGCTAAACTTCCATTTCTTGGTGTTGCTCTTCAAGCTTGTTGATTATTAAAGTTGTGAGTTATTTTCTTAACTTCTTCCCTTGAATATTAATTATTCTCTTAATCTATCTATATATTAATGTTGGGGAGTGTTGCTAAGATGACAATTAGTTAACATCTCGACATTAGTTATAGTAGTATTTATTTTCTTCCTCTATATATTAATGTTGGGGAGTGTTGCTAAGATGACAATTAGATAACATCTTGACATTAGTTATAATAGGATTATTCATATTTAATCTTCTTCCTTGAATATTAATTCTTCCCTTAATCTATCTCTATATTAATGTTGGGGAGTGTTGCTAAGATGACAATTAGTTAACATCTCGACATTAATTACTACTAGAAACGATCAACGAACCGATGGTTAATCGTTGATGGTTTCACAAGTAAGTAACTTCGGTTTATTAATGCACAGTCGTGGTTAATAAACTTAAGAGGGATTAATTTTGTTCGTTAAACCGAAACCGTTGTGTTGAGGTTATCAATCTCAATTGATTTCATCAAGGAGTTAAGAGATTAAATGCTACTATTTAAGTCGGTATATGGCGGTGTTCTATACTTGACTAATAGTAAGGGTTATTAATGAACGGTCGTTGTTAATAACTACTCTCGATGAATTGGATATACTCCTCGATTGAGTATTTGAGAGGGGATAAATTATAGATATAACAATGACCGACTAAAATATATCAACAAGTGGAAAGTAGCAATGCCAAGTCCTTTTTATCTTTGAATTAAATCACATTTAAGTTGTTCATCTTTCTGTTTAATTAAATTAAATCATTCAATCCTAAACCCCCCTTTTATTTACTAGTTCTATAAAAAGAGAATTATTCCTTTCCCTGTGGATACGAACTCTACTACGCTATACTACGTATAAGTGTTAGTATTGAATTTATTTTGAGTGCACACACGACAAAGTGCATGTCAATAATTGTCCTCCCATTTCAATATTTCATGCAAGCTAACATCACAATAATGTAAGCAACAAAGGATTTTTGTCATACTTCAAACAAGACTTTGAAATTAGAGTTTGTGCTTCAATTCATGAGGGCATCAAACAATAAACCTCCTCGATAACTCAATTTATAGTCCAATACAATGTCGTGATTTAATTGAACATTTACTCATTTTCTATAAATGAAGATGGTTGTTATTGAGTATTGACTATATTTTTCTTTAGTTCTTACTACGTATTACGGCAAATTTTACCGTGAGATCTTCTATCGATCCCAAAACGGTGTAGTATTGTATTAACAAAATCGCAGAAAATCATCATTGTTCAACGGTTTAGAGAAGTGAGCGATGTGATAGCAGATAGGACCCCCTCTGAAATCTCGCGGTGGGGTCGCAGATCGAACCGCCGCCACCAGGGAATCAGATCTCGAAGGTGGATCAACGTCGCTAAATATGAAGCTTCATCGTCATGGGGGTCCTGATTCGCCGCCGACATAGTCGCCGAAATCTCCATCGCTTCCGTCAGCCGCGAGATCATGTGTGCAGATGGCATTGATTGGTTTGAACCCCATTGTGAAGGAGAGGTTTCCCCTAATAGCAGACATGTGCCTCGATTGGCACTTTGGTGTTACAAATGACAAATAGGATAACCTGTCCATCTCCGCCCATGCATGTAGTCTCGCCAGTGAGTTTGCCCTTACTTAGTTACGTCGATTAAAGCACTGATGTTATATTTGGAGCATATGGAGTATATGAAAATTACATTTTGAATGGTGTTAAGTTACATTTCAATATGCCTTAGGTTACATTTCCTTTGACCCAAATGCATTGCAATTTTGTACCAAGTTTCATTTAAATTCATGTGATTTACATTTTGATCTACCTCAACAAATTACATTACAATTAACATGATATTCATCTAACTTACTTGAATTTGCATCTTAATATACGCGATTTACATTTCCTATATGATAGACAAGAGAATAATTATTAGAAGGGTAGAGTTACATTCTAGTGCATGAGTTATATTTACTAACAACTGAAATTACATTACGCAGGACCGTGAGTTACATTTCAAACCATTTTAATCAAACCATTATATTTCCTTCCCCAAAGTCTGAGATGTCTGGATGAAGAAGCCAGCCGGTCGACCGCTCTCTTATCTCATACAATATGTGATATTATGTAATCATACAACTCAACTTTTTCTAATAACACAACACACTCATGTTCTAATATTAGTGAGATGGAGGTGTTATCATATAATACTCCCTCTGACCCGAAATAACTTTCCTGCTTTCCTTTTCGATCTGTCCCGAAAAAATTGTCTCCTTTATATTTTAGGCAACCCATTACTCAAATACTCCATAGAATACCCTCACCCCAAACCCTTTAATCATTCCATCGTTATACCTCTCTTATCTCTACCACTTTACCCGTCGCTCCTCATTTCCTCTCGTCTGGCCCTTCATCTATCATCTCACCTTCCTCAAATTGATTGTTCATCTCTCATCTCGCTCTATGTAACCCTTGAGAAACCTCAGATTTCTCCCTTGAACCTTCATGTGTGGTTGAATACTTCATCTGTCCAAACCATCATCTTCATCTGTACAACACTTGTCAGTTTTTGTAGGCTTCGTTCACCTCCGACCTTCGTCACTGTCATATCCATAGACTCATCTGAGCCAGAGGTTTGCTCCTTCGTTCCCGATACTTGTGTTGATATCCTCATGCAACCCTTTGCACCCAACCAATCTAATTCGTCTGTCAAAATCAACGATTTTAGGGTTTTGGAAGGCTCAAATCTGATCAATTTCTCCATGCATGTTGAACAGATGATGGCTGCGGAGTACTCTGATGTCCCGGACACGTATGACTGTATTGACGAGAAAGATGAAGGGGAGGAACTCACCTCTGGGGTTCGGGCAGAGGGGATGGAAGGGGTTCGAAGGGATGAAGAAGAGCTGGGTTAAGCACGTGAGGAAGGTGATGGCGTTGTAGCAACTTGTGCTCGTTACCCACCCTTGGTTGCTTCACCGTACAATCAGTGGACGTATGAACAAAAAGCTTCATTTGATAGCTGGCTCAAGATGTTTATGCCTAAGTGGGATCCTAAACTTTGGGACAAGCAGTGGCCCTAGGGGAGTACTCTTTATAATCCTATGTTGCTTATTTTGCAGATTTAACATGCATTATGAGTGATTTCCTTTTGGTACCCCCAATTGTGTGTTCTAGATGTCTTAGCCACCCCCAATTCGTATGGATTAAGACGACTGGCTTTCCTAGACTTCTTATGTGTGTTTTGGTAATGATGAATGTCTAATAATTCTGTAAAGGGAGTTCAATGTAGTGTTGGTGTGTAAGTCACCCCCAATTCCATTAGGTTATGGTGGCTTACATTCCTACACTTAAGTGTGGTTTGGTAATGATGAATGGCTTTAGTGTATTCTGGAGTTCAATTTTGTGTTGGTGTGTTAGCCACCCCCATTTCATATGGGTTTGGGCGGCTGCTCTTCCTTTACTTATGTGTGTTGTGCTATTTATGAATGATTGAGCATTTAGTGGAGTTTTATATAATCATGGGGTGCACAACCTATATTTGTCATACCTGTTTAGGTTTCCTAAGTGGCTGGTTAGCTAATGAAATAAGCAATACACTTTAATATATGCATACAAAAACTTGTGTTTGACTGATTACAACACTTCTTTCAGACTTTCACACACAACACCCTATACCACTGTCCAAAATGTGTACCGAAGCAAAAAAAAACTAATGAAATGTCCCAAATGACGTAAGGTGTCTAACATTTACCCACAAAAATTTCAACTGGACCCCTGTTCAGTGATGAAGGTGTGGATCATCCTCCTCAACTTCACTAGTGAACAGGCTATTACCAGTCTCTTCTGTAGATGGTCCAAACTGTGTTGTCCTTAGTTGGAGTTATGCAATTGCGTCATTGATGTGAGTTGTCTCGCACTTAAAAAGATTGTAATATAGTGGTGTAAGTACGAGTATCGTCTCCACAGGGACGGACAAAAGAGAATCAAAAATTAATTAAATTCAGCGATTAAACATAAATAATAAAAAAATGCGTCGTGCGAGATTGGTTGGTTTGGAAAATAAAACTAATGCGAACAATTAAACTAGGGGGTTCTTTCTAATTAATGACGAAGGGAACAGGGATCAATTCCGGGGTAACCAGATTTCTGGCAGATCAGGCCTAATTACATGAAATTAATTTAATTGAGCCTAGCTAATCATTACTAAGTTCTTACCGCTCTCGCGGCGTAGAGTACAATAATTTAGGGGACCAGGCTGATCTCTCATGCAACAGGATCCTAAATTATTGCCAAGACGAGCGAGCTTACGGCCCCTTAATCGCTACTAATCTCTTAGCGAACGATTAAGTGTGTGTGAATGTGTCCTAGAACAAATTAGATCTCTCTTTATTTATTCTACATGCAATTGTAATTCTAGTCGCGATTCTAGGTTACAAAAGATATCAATTAAATTATTCAAACACAAATTAAACGGCATTCATGCAATTAAACCGAAAAGAATCTAGCCATACATCATGATCAAGCCCTTCATCAATCCCAAATCCCTAATTAAAACTACTCACAATTCATAATTGAAGAATCAATGGAATTGAAATAAAAAGAATTAATTGTCATTAATTAAAAAGGTGGAACTTACAAAGAATCCCAAAAGATTGATGAAAAAGGATGAAAATCCCTCTAAAATTCGTGCTAGGCACTCTCTCTAAGCTCCCCCCCTCGAAAACGGGGGTTTACAGGCTGTTTAAATAGAAAAATCGAGTGAAATTTGAGCTGAATTGGGATTTTCGGAGCCAGACACGATGCCAAGCACTCGATCGTGCCTCCGGAGCAAAAACGCGCATTTTGGGCAGGCACGATCGTGCCTCCCTCCAGGCACGATGTAACACCGTCCCCAAATATATTTACTTTTATGTAAATAATGTATCGAACCTTATTAAAGGATTAATGAATTTACGAAGTTGTAAATTTTTATCATTTATTTCGCGTGAATAGAAAATTGCACGTGGGACCCACACCGGGAGTGGGGGCCGCCCGACATTCCCGAGACTATATATTTTATTCATCTTGGTCTAGATAATAAATATATAGTGGGGGATATTTCATTTGGGCCATGGAAAGGCCCAGAGTTGACCGATTGGTCAAAAGAAGCCCAAATTACCGGTACTGGTAATTTAACGGATAACAGTCCGAAAATGAATTTCGAAGACTTCCAAATTAAAGTTTTGGAATATATATTATCTTAAAGGGGCGTTATGATTGAGAACACATAATATATTTTATTTTTCCCGATAAAATAAAATATGATTAATACAGTCCGAAAAATACAACTTTCGGGACCGATTGTACACACTGGGACACAAAGGGATGACCTCCCACATGAGTGGGGGCCACCCCACGTTTTTATATGCTCAAGTTGACTAGATGAGGGCTGGTAGTACACTTGATGGGAGGGTGAGACAATTGGAGACATCAAAGGGGTCCCTCCCACCCTTATTAGCTCAATGGGACAAAAAGAACCCATCCCCCTCTTCCTTCATGATTGTACTCGACCAAAGCACCAAGGAGAGGCAAGAGAGAGCTCTCAAACCAGCTTCCATTGTTGCAGCACGAGCCCAAGGAAAAAGGGGTCCAAAGGAGAGGATTAAAGAGGGAAAAAGTGGGGAAAAGTGTGAATAATTAAGGTAATGACCTTATTATAACTTCTCCTTTATTTTTCTTCTACCATATGAGATATATATATCATGTGAAGAATCCTTGAGAGGGTTCTACATGTTATAAGTATGGATTAATGGGTTGGAAAGTGATTCTATGTCCGAGAACGGACTTAGAAGCCAAAACGACCGGTTCACCGGAAAATAACCGTTTTGAGGTTATTTGTATTAATACGGGTTTTATGATTATAAAACCTTGTTAGGAACTTGTGAAAGGTATTTCAAGTGATTTCACAAAGTTGGAAAAGTCGCCGGAGTTGTCGCCGGAGTTGACCAAAAGTCACCGGAGTTTCACCGGAGTTCAACCAAGAAGGGTAGAACTTCATACGCTAGTTCAAGGTGAGTGGACGGCTTAATATCTTATAACTTTTGGGTTAATTATGAGATTACCTAAATAAATGTTATATGTTTTCATAATGATGTTTAAAAGATATTTAAACATGTGATTAGCCAACATTATCAAGTTGTATGAAAAGAATTAATTGATTATGCATGAAATATGATATGAGAGACTATATAAAATGCACATTAGCTTGAAGTGTAAAAGAAGCTCAAATGAGTATTATTGACTTAATTATATGATGATTAAGTTGATATGTACAAGGCTTGAATTGGCGGTCAACGACAACGTTGACCGATGGATGATGGATTAATTAATATCGGTTGATGTTAGTTAATTATACATTTATTTAAATGCATGGCTTTGCATGGATTGTGATACATAAGATTTATGTATTGGATTAGTTATGAGTAACTAAGGATGATATAGACTCTATCTAGGTTGATAAGAGGTTGATCATAGGAAAACTTGGTGGAGGACCCTAGTACTTAAAAAGTACTTAACACTCAAACTTGGTGGAGGACCCTAGTACTTAAAAAAGTACTTAACACTCAAACTTGGTGGAGGACCCTAGGACTTAAAGTCCTTAACACTCAAACTTGGTGGAGGACCCTAGTACTTAAAAGTACTTAACACTCAAAACTTGGTGGAGGACCCTAGGACTTAAAAGTCCTTAACACTCAAACTTGGTGGAGGACCCTAGTACTTAAAAGTACTTAACACTCAAAACTTGGTGGAGGACCCTAGGACTTATGAGTCCTTAACACTCACAAACCGGTGGAGTATCCAAGGATTATGATCCTAAAACTCATAGATTGTGATATACAAGTAGGGACAAGGAGGAGTCCTATACACTCATAGGTATATGGGTGGGTTGGGGTTTTTAGTCAAGAATATTGACTATTACTATTTTCCCGAATAAAATGGTGATCTACGGATCGGATATTTTCCAAGTATATATATATACTAATAAGTATTTCATAACTTGGGGAAAGACTATCTATTTAAGTATCACCCTATGTTTGGGTCTTATACTTGAAACGCTAGTTATTCTATATTTAGCCTGCTACTCGCTCGGTACTTGTACTGACCCCTTCGGGGGGCCCCACCATTTTCAGGTTGAAGCTAGGGCTTGCTACTTGCACCTTCTCACGGGTGATATCAAATCAGGAAGACGTGGTTCGTGCTTCCTTATTTTCTTTCAAACTACCGAACACTTGCTCATGGATATTTGTTTTACTATAAACACTTTTTGGGCTTGCATGCCCATGTTGTTGGCCGGTTGTGGCTCATGACTTACCGTTGAATATTTCCGCTATTCATTGGTTTAAATGTGATGTTGTTATGTATGTTTACTACTGAGTATGGATGAATTGTTTTCTCGAACGCCTTGTGTAATTAAGTGGGGTTGACTCGTGGGTGACGACACTTAGTTATACGGCGGTTGTACACGCGCTTGGATTGCGGTCTGGGGCGTGACAATTAAGTGGTATCAGAGCCATCTCAGTTCTAAACATTATAATCAACCTCTCACAAAAGATTTTACAAAAGAGTTTTTACCGAAAACCATGAGCATTGTATTTTGACGTTTATAGGACTATTGGTGCTTGAGTTGCAAGGCCTCTAATTGTTAAGACGGTACCCTTAACAATTGGTATGGTAGTGACTTGGGCCAATATGTGTCTGTAACGTTCTTCCGTCAGTTGACATTTATAGGAGTCTAATGACTCATCCATATTTCTTTCAGAAATGGAGGGCAGGCGAATGAGGACCAGGAACAATCCGAGGGGGCAGGCGCCGGTAGCATCCCAAAGGGGAAGCCGGGCTGCATCTCGGGGTTCGAGAGGAGGCCGTGGAGGCCGTGGAAGCCGTGGAGGCCATCAAGCTCAAACTGTGAGTGATGGCCATGTGAGCTCGGTGTATGAGACCAACACCGAAGACTATGACTCAACCTACGTGCCAGAGACGGAGCATGAAGAGACCCCGTATGATGGGGGTGACACGTACACCGATGATGATAATGAAGAGAGTGATGCCAAGTTCGCCCAAATGGGCGAATTGCTTGAATGGTATCAAAAAGAAAAATTGAGGAGGGACCTTAGGCGCCAAGCGAGGCGTGGCTCTCGCGGTGGTTCGGGTCAAGGAAGCCGGGGAGCTTCCGTGGCCACCCCAGCGGCGTCACAAGGTGGGCGTGAAGGAGGTTTTGTCGTGAGAATCTCCAAGTACCTCAAGGAGGCTAGGGCCTTGGGGTGTAGGTCCTTTGACGGCACCGGTGACATTACCGTTGCCGCGGATTGGATTAAGAAGGTGAAGGATGCATCAAGAGACATGCAAATCACACCGGACGTGAAGTTGACTGTCGCTTCGCGGTTACTTGAAGGTATAGCCTCTACGTGGTGGGAGAGCGTGGAGGGGAAGTACCATGGGGAAATAACATGGGCGGACTTTGAGCTAGAGTTCTATGCTCAATACTACTCCGAGTACGAGGTGAATGTGAAACGGAGAGAGTACACTAACCTCAAACAGAAAGATGGCGGCACAGTTAAACAACTGGAACAAGAGTTTAGAACCTTGGCTAGGTTCTTGCCGGAGTACGCGGTTGATGAGAACCGCATGACGGAGCACTTTTGGGATGCCCTACTCTTGGACATTCGTGACCGAGCTACGTACTCGCGCCACATGACCTTCAGCGAGGTGGTGGAACAGGGCCTTCTCGGGGAGGCCCAATGGAATGAGAGGAAAGAGAGAGACGCCGAAGAGGCGAAAAAGAGAAAATGGCAAAGCTCGGGGCCGCCCGAGCAAGCACGGAGGGATAAACACGGCGGAGGTGGGGGTTCGTTCAAAACACCGGCACCACCGACAAAGAAGAACAAGGATGCTCGGTGGCATGCATCCTCCTCCCAAAAGACGGGACCCCCTAGGTGTGCTAATTGTTCGAAAAATCACTTTGGGAAATGCAATGCACCCCCAAGGTGTTATCAATGTGGGAACACGGGTCACATGAAGGCCAATTGCCCACAACTAGGGGGAGGAGGAGCTCCGGGATCCGGAGGAGGAACCATGACGGGAAGAAACCGAGCGGGACCGTCAAACGGCGGTACGGGAAGAGGCAACGCATCCACAAGTCATGCCGCGTCCGTAAATCAAGGCGGGACCCAAGCACGAGTGTACGCAATGACCGAGGCGGATGCACGAGCAAACCCGGACTCCGTTGCAGGTAATACACTTATTTTCCTGTATTTCTAGGCTTATTTGGGTCATATAAGTCATTGGGTTTGGGTGCGGGCCACCCCGGGGTCAAACCCCGCGAATTCGGGGCGAAACGGGCTAAAAACAACTACGCGCGATCGCGCGTACCCACAGACGCACGACCGTGCGTGCGAGGCAGTAGCCCCTGGCCTTATTCCGCACAGACGCACGCCGTGCGTGCAGGTCAGGCACGCCGTGCCTGGGACGCACGATCGTGCGTGACCAGCTACGCACGATCGTGCGTAGCCGGCAGTGGCGGATCTCTGATTTTCAAGCACGCACGACCGTGCGTGCCACCCAGGCACGCCGTGCGTGGACCCCCCAACACCCGAAAATTGATTTTTTCGCCCCGTTCTTCTACGTTTGGACCCCCGTTTGATTCCAAACATTAGTATGAACCTAATAACATCCTAATGATGTGTAAAAACCTTAGAAAATGTATCTTACATGGTGTATAAATGTAGGAACATTAAAGATCAATGGTAGGTGTGCGAGGATCCTCATCGATACCGGGGCACAACGCTCATTTGTGAGTGAGGCGTTCGCCGAGGGCCTTGACGTGCCATTGACACCTATGACGCAAACATTGCTAGTCTCCACACCGTTAGGAGACGACGTGGAGAGAAATCATTATTATCCGTCGTGCGAGGTAGAAGTGACGGGTCAACCTTTGACTTGTGATTTCGTACCTCTAAGCATGTTGGAGTTCGATGCAATCCTAGGAATGGATTGGCTCGAGAAACACCATGCTCGAGTAGATTGCTACACCAAGGTGTTAGAGCTCGAGGATGATCAAGGAAACACACTATGTTTCGAGGGAGATCGGGGGAAATCTAATGCTTGTATAATATCCGTGATGAGGGCACGGAAGATGATGAGGAAGGGATGCCACGCATACCTTGCCTACGTGGTGGACGATACCAAGAAGGAAGTCGACATCAAAGATGTACGGGTCGTGTGCAAATACCCGGATGTCTTTCCCAAAGACCTACCGGGGCTTCCACCCGATAGAGAGATAGAGTTTGTAATCGAAGTGGAGCCGGGGACCAAACCCATTTCGATTCCTCCTTATCGAATGGCACCGGCCGAACTTCAAGAGTTGAAGGTCCAACTACAAGAATTATTGGACAACGGTTTCATCAGACCCAGTCATTCACCGTGGGGGGCACCCGTACTCTTCGTAAAGAAGAAAGATGGTACACTAAGAATGTGTATCGACTACCGACAGTTGAACAAGGTCACAATCAAGAACAGGTATCCTTTACCTAGGATTGATGACTTGTTTGATCAACTTCGAGGGGCTATAGTATTCTCGAAGATTGACTTGAGGTCGGGGTATCATCAGTTGAAGATCAAGGAGAGCGACATACCTAAAAGTGCATTTCGCACTAGGTATGGTCATTACGAGTTCCTTGTGATGTCATTTGGTTTGACCAACGCACCGGCGGCATTCATGGACTTGATGAACCGAGTGTTTAGTGAATACTTAGATCAATTTGTGATAGTATTCATTGATGATATCTTAATATACTCCAAGAGTGAGGAGGAGCACGAACATCACTTGGGGCTTATACTTGATCGGCTAAGGGAAAAACAACTCTTTGCCAAGTTCTCTAAATGCGAATTTTGGCTCAAGGAGATTGGTTTTCTCGGTCACGTCATATCCAGTTCGGGCGTTGCTGTGGATAACACCAAGGTAAAAGCTATCATGGATTGGGAGAGACCCCAGAATGTGAAAGAGATACGTAGTTTCCTTGGCTTAGCGGGATACTATCGTAAGTTTGTCGAAAAATTCTCCGTATTGGCGTCTCCATTAACGAAGCTCACAAAGAAAGGGGCCAAGTTCATATGGGACGACAAGTGTGAGGAGGGGTTCCTTGAATTGAAGAAACGACTTACCGAAGCACCAGTCCTGGCCCTACCCATACAGGGTATAGGGTACGACATTTACAGCGATGCTAGCATCCAAGGGCTTGGATGTGTACTAATGCAAAACGGTAAGGTGATTGCCTACGCTTCTAGGCAATTGAGGAAACACGAGGTGAACTACCCTACTCACGATCTAGAGTTGGGGGCGGTGGTGTTTGCATTGAAGATTTGGAGGCATTATCTCTACGGGGAGACGTGTCGCATTTATACTGATCATAAGAGCTTGAAGTATGTATTCACTCAGAAAGAGTTGAATATGAGGCAGAGGAGATGGATGGAGTTGATCAAGGACTATGACTTGATCATCGACTATCATCCCGGAAAGGCCAATGTAGTGGCCGACGCACTGAGCAGAAAGAGTACGTCGGGGACGCTACTCACATGTCTACGGGCATTGAGGGCACACGTGGAGGTATCCACGAGCGGGGCGCTCATTGCTAGGTTCGAGGTGAGGCCTACATTGCTGGGTGAGATCAGCAGATGTCAGGCCATTGATGAGGGATGTCAGAAGATCCGCGAACGGATCCTTGAGGGGCCCGTCGAGAATTTTCGGGTACGTGATGACGGTCTTTTGTTATTTAAGGACCGTGTGTGCATACCAAAGAATGAGGAGCTCCAGAAGTCTATACTTGAGGAGGCTCATTCTTCAGCATATGCTATGCATCCAGGAGGTACTAAGATGTACCGAGATTTGAAGGAAAGTTACTGGTGGTCAGGCATGAAGAGAGACATCGCCGAGTATGTGAGTCGATGCCTTACTTGCCAGCAAGTTAAGGCAGAACATCAGCACCCGGCAGGGCTTTTGCAGCCGCTCACCATCCCAGAGTGGAAGTGGGAACACGTGACCATGGACTTCGTGGTGGGGCTACCACGAACAGTGAACAACTATGATGCAGTTTGGGTAGTGGTTGATAGGCTCACCAAGAGTGCACACTTTTTGCCTATCAACATTACTTATCCTCTTGAAAGATTGGCCAAGCTATACACGGAGGAGATTGTGAGATTACATGGAGTCCCAATATCCATTGTCTCGGATAGGGATCCACGATTCACATCCCGATTTTGGCCAAAGTTTCAAGCATCGTTGGGTACTAAACTGAAGTTTAGCACAGCTTTTCACCCACAGACGGATGGACAGTCCGAACGGGTGATACAGATTTTGGAAGACATGCTTAGGGCATGTGCGCTGGAGTTCCAAGGAAGTTGGGACAAGCATTTGGCCCTAGTGGAGTTTGCTTATAACAACAGTTATCAAGCAAGTATCGGCATGCCCCCATATGAGGCATTGTATGGGAGGAAATGCAGAACACCATTGTGTTGGGACGAGGTTGGCGAGGCCAAACTCGAAGGTATAGAACTGGTTGAAATCACCAAGGCTAAGGTGAGGATCATTCAGGATAGACTGAGGGCTGCTCAGGACCGACAGAAGAGTTATGCTGACAAACGGCGGAGACCGTTGGAGTTCAAGGTCGGTGATGAGGTTTTTCTAAGGATTTCGCCTTGGAAGGGCATCATCCGATTTGTATCGAGGGGGAAGCTTAATCCCCGATACATTGGTCCATTTGAGATCCTCGAAAGGATTGGGGCCGTGGCCTACCGCCTCAAGTTGACGCCTGAACTTGAGAAGATACATGACGTGTTTCATGTGTCAATGCTCAAGAAGTACATACGAGACCCATCTCATATTCTTGAGAAACCACCGGTAGAGATCCGTGAGGACTTGCAATATGCAGTGGAACCAGTGAAGATTGTTGGTCAACAAGTGAAGAAGCTTAGGAATAAGGAGATTCCTATGGTAAAGGTCCTTTGGAGGAGTGATCGAGTCGAAGAAGAAACTTGGGAGACCGAGGTCTCAATGAGGGAGCAATACCCATTTCTTTTCGATTAGATACTTGGATTTCGGGGACGAAATCCCAAATAAGGGGGGGTGAACTTGTAACACCGTCCCCAAATATATTTACTTTTATGTAAATAATGTATCGAACCTTATTAAAGGATTAATGAATTTACGAAGTTGTAAATTTTTATCATTTATTTCGCGTGAATAGAAAATTGCACGTGGGACCCACACCGGGAGTGGGGGCCGCCCGACATTCCCGAGACTATATATTTTATTCATCTTGGTCTAGATAATAAATATATAGTGGGGGATATTTCATTTGGGCCATGGAAAGGCCCAGAGTTGACCGATTGGTCAAAAGAAGCCCAAATTACCGGTACTGGTAATTTAACGGATAACAGTCCGAAAATGAATTTCGAAGACTTCCAAATTAAAGTTTTGGAATATATATTATCTTAAAGGGGCGTTATGATTGAGAACACATAATATATTTTATTTTTCCCGATAAAATAAAATATGATTAATACAGTCCGAAAAATACAACTTTCGGGACCGATTGTACACACTGGGACACAAAGGGATGACCTCCCACATGAGTGGGGGCCACCCCACGTTTTTATATGCTCAAGTTGACTAGATGAGGGCTGGTAGTACACTTGATGGGAGGGTGAGACAATTGGAGACATCAAAGGGGTCCCTCCCACCCTTATTAGCTCAATGGGACAAAAAGAACCCATCCCCCTCTTCCTTCATGATTGTACTCGACCAAAGCACCAAGGAGAGGCAAGAGAGAGCTCTCAAACCAGCTTCCATTGTTGCAGCACGAGCCCAAGGAAAAAGGGGTCCAAAGGAGAGGATTAAAGAGGGAAAAAGTGGGGAAAAGTGTGAATAATTAAGGTAATGACCTTATTATAACTTCTCCTTTATTTTTCTTCTACCATATGAGATATATATATCATGTGAAGAATCCTTGAGAGGGTTCTACATGTTATAAGTATGGATTAATGGGTTGGAAAGTGATTCTATGTCCGAGAACGGACTTAGAAGCCAAAACGACCGGTTCACCGGAAAATAACCGTTTTGAGGTTATTTGTATTAATACGGGTTTTATGATTATAAAACCTTGTTAGGAACTTGTGAAAGGTATTTCAAGTGATTTCACAAAGTTGGAAAAGTCGCCGGAGTTGTCGCCGGAGTTGACCAAAAGTCACCGGAGTTTCACCGGAGTTCAACCAAGAAGGGTAGAACTTCATACGCTAGTTCAAGGTGAGTGGACGGCTTAATATCTTATAACTTTTGGGTTAATTATGAGATTACCTAAATAAATGTTATATGTTTTCATAATGATGTTTAAAAGATATTTAAACATGTGATTAGCCAACATTATCAAGTTGTATGAAAAGAATTAATTGATTATGCATGAAATATGATATGAGAGACTATATAAAATGCACATTAGCTTGAAGTGTAAAAGAAGCTCAAATGAGTATTATTGACTTAATTATATGATGATTAAGTTGATATGTACAAGGCTTGAATTGGCGGTCAACGACAACGTTGACCGATGGATGATGGATTAATTAATATCGGTTGATGTTAGTTAATTATACATTTATTTAAATGCATGGCTTTGCATGGATTGTGATACATAAGATTTATGTATTGGATTAGTTATGAGTAACTAAGGATGATATAGACTCTATCTAGGTTGATAAGAGGTTGATCATAGGAAAACTTGGTGGAGGACCCTAGTACTTAAAAAGTACTTAACACTCAAACTTGGTGGAGGACCCTAGTACTTAAAAAAGTACTTAACACTCAAACTTGGTGGAGGACCCTAGGACTTAAAGTCCTTAACACTCAAACTTGGTGGAGGACCCTAGTACTTAAAAGTACTTAACACTCAAAACTTGGTGGAGGACCCTAGGACTTAAAAGTCCTTAACACTCAAACTTGGTGGAGGACCCTAGTACTTAAAAGTACTTAACACTCAAAACTTGGTGGAGGACCCTAGGACTTATGAGTCCTTAACACTCACAAACCGGTGGAGTATCCAAGGATTATGATCCTAAAACTCATAGATTGTGATATACAAGTAGGGACAAGGAGGAGTCCTATACACTCATAGGTATATGGGTGGGTTGGGGTTTTTAGTCAAGAATATTGACTATTACTATTTTCCCGAATAAAATGGTGATCTACGGATCGGATATTTTCCAAGTATATATATATACTAATAAGTATTTCATAACTTGGGGAAAGACTATCTATTTAAGTATCACCCTATGTTTGGGTCTTATACTTGAAACGCTAGTTATTCTATATTTAGCCTGCTACTCGCTCGGTACTTGTACTGACCCCTTCGGGGGGCCCCACCATTTTCAGGTTGAAGCTAGGGCTTGCTACTTGCACCTTCTCACGGGTGATATCAAATCAGGAAGACGTGGTTCGTGCTTCCTTATTTTCTTTCAAACTACCGAACACTTGCTCATGGATATTTGTTTTACTATAAACACTTTTTGGGCTTGCATGCCCATGTTGTTGGCCGGTTGTGGCTCATGACTTACCGTTGAATATTTCCGCTATTCATTGGTTTAAATGTGATGTTGTTATGTATGTTTACTACTGAGTATGGATGAATTGTTTTCTCGAACGCCTTGTGTAATTAAGTGGGGTTGACTCGTGGGTGACGACACTTAGTTATACGGCGGTTGTACACGCGCTTGGATTGCGGTCTGGGGCGTGACACACGATCGTGCCTGGCTGGCAGTAACTCCTCCGTGTTTTTCTCTTCAGGCACGATCGTGTCTGACTGTGAGGGCACAATCGTGCCTACTGAACTTCCGAATTTGACAAAACTTCCTTCATGAAAGTTGTAGATAATGAAGTCCTCTATCCACCCCAATTTGCCGAATGTGATTTGAATCATCCAAGCAAGAGATATGATCAAAACGGTGTTAGGTGTCTTTCTGAAATCGCAGCAGAGATCATCTGACTTCATCGTCTGTTTTCACCTTCTGTCTCTCAAATTCTTGCAAAGGTGTTTTCATATTATTTGTAGATCTTGAAGTTGGCTTTCATATGGAACTTGAATCGTGTACATTGAATGATTCTACAAAGAGATATGCTTGAACGATTGACAGAAGGTCATCCTGATCGTCGTTTTCAAGCTTCATTCATCTTCTTTTGACCCCGTAGCCAATCCTAGAGCTCTTTTTCCTTCAAATCTTCATCGTGAATCTTCCGGCGACCTCCAAAGCTATCAAATCATTCTCAAATGTTTCTCAAATCATCCTGATTGTTCCTCAAGTGTCGGTGCCGGGCTCAAATCCCCTGATTTTGACTACAAACAACACAAAACTCGAACCAACGCCCGGTAAACATAACTTGAGCTAAAATTGAGACTTGTAACACCTTAAAATTAGGAAAATCATCAAAAGCCGATCTCAACACGCATCAAATATGTGTCAAAATACAGACTTATCAAATTCCCCCACACTTAAGCCTTTGCTTGTCCTCAAGCAAACTGAACAACGGGACTTACGATAATCACCACACGGAATCAAAACAATTAGCATGCACACGTAGTTAAAGGAATATTCAAAGAATAGGCATACTAAACCAAGAAAATTCTTCCCTAAACTAGATCTTTGTACTCTAGCTAAAATATTTGACAAAATTATTCACAACATCCTCAAAGTAGTGACAGCACACAAAAATAAACTAGCTACTGATCAGAAGGACTTGTGAAAATGGTGGTGAAGGGTGAATTGTAACAATAATAGTCCCTTTGTTTTAAGAGATTGGAATATTCTAACAAAGACTCAATGTATTCAGGAACTTCAGGGCTATTCTTAGGAACAAGGAACTCAGTAGGCCACAATTTAAGAACAATCATTTAAACCTATGCAAAGAGTAGACATGGTGTACAACTAAGCTAAACCGTCTCGACACATTTGTGCTTTGACGTATAGTTGAAGTACGCGAAGGACTAAAGCTAAATTTCAATAGCCTCCAAGTTCATTAATTATGTTTAGTTTTCCTTGTCATGTTGGCACGAGAACGCCATTTCTTTCGAAAGATACCCAAGTCTCATCTTACGCTTTTTGACCGGGGCTCCCATTCTCTTTTTCGCAAGGTAAGAGGTCTAGCTATATTAATTTTTCACATTTCAGATTTTCACTAGACATTACCCCATTCTAATCTCGGCCTCACCAAGGAAAAATAGCAATTAAAGTTCATTTATTTTAAAAGTTAATCCATGCCTACAATGCAATACTCGAAAGTATCAAATTCCTAAATAGTGACTGCTCTTACCCCATTTGGGGCATAGGAACAGTGCCAAAAATGGCTTCTACACAAATTCCCTAAACTTAGCAAATTAATCCCTTAGTTCCCTAAACATCAAGACTAAGTCAGAAATATTCACAGGTAAGGAAACATGCCATTTGGCTATGGAGCTCAATTAATTGGGGCAAACAAAGAACGGTCAAGCTCAAAATGGTTTATCCTAAAGGACTCTTTCAGGTGGGGTGGATGATTAATGGAGAATTCAATGGGTGACTAATGCCTTCATCCTTTCAACAACTATATTACCATGCAAGCAATTTAAGCCTAAACACTTCAAGAATGTCATAAAAGCATAGTCAAAACGCTAGCCAGTTCACAAAGACACAGTTTAAAGAAAAAATTTCAAAAATTTTGACATGAATTTTCTTATGAATATACAACTAACACCTGTGCATGCTAACTCTAAAAATCACATGTAACAACTACTGCCTGAATGCCCAATTCATTCCCCCACACTTAAACTTTGGCATCGTCCTCGATGCCAAAAAAAATGCACTATGCACAAGGGGGTAAAGAGGATAGGGTCACGCGTGCTCAACTTAACTCAAGTCAATTATTACAAACAGGCGATTATTAGAGTCACAGAAACTTCCCTAAGGCGTTGGTCGGTGCAGAACTAAACTGAGTCAAGTGATCCTCGGCACATCATCCCCAAAGCAAGACCCTGAGCTGCAAAAACAAAACACACAAATACAAAAACAACCCCAAAAAACACCCCAGATTGTTTTGTTTTTTTGGTTTTTTTTTGGGGTTTTCTGAAAGCAATCAAACAAACAAACAAAAAATGCAGAAATAAGCTTGGGTTGCCTCCCAAGAAGCGCTATTTTTAACGTCGTTTGCCCGACGCTACCTCATAGGCTCTCAAATAGCATTGACATCAGTGGTGCACTAATAGTCAACATCTCCAGCTTCCTCTCAACAAATGCCATTAGATGGCGCAAATTCTTAAATTCTTGAAAACACGTAGGAAGCGCATGGTCTTCATAATCCTTATCAGCACAGAAGTGAAGTATGAACCTCTCATCCTCATGTTCAAAATGTATCACAAACGCCTCCTTTCCTCGCTCGAATGTATCATGAAAATTCTGAGCACCTCCTCTTGACTCGCTATCACTCTCCAAGAATGCATCACAATTCGTTTTCTCACTCTTCTCATTAATATCCTCCAAGAAATTGTGGAGCGACACTTTTTCGTTATGGAGATCATCTACCTTACTACCACTCTCTTGGAGCTCATGATTATCATCTCTCAAGTCATCTTCAATACTCAATCTTACTTCAGCGGCTGCATCAACGTCATGACTAATCTGCTCCTTGCCCTCCTCAGGTGTTAAGACTAATGGCAAATCAAACTGCTTGGGGGTTTCTGTATGAAAATCACAGTGATTTGTGACTTCATCAGTTACAGCTTGTACCGTTTCAAACTTTTTCCTGTATTCTTGAAAAAACAACTTGACACTAATATCTTCTTCTTCATCTCCAAACATAGGTGGGTCTTCAAATGCATCAGGAAGTGTATCATCCGTCATATTCCAACCATGATAGTCTGACTCGCTCACGTGATCATTCCTATTGGTCTCCTCGGATTGGTCTTCTACCAGATGGCTCATTATGGTATTTATATGCTTCATGATGTTTGAATAGCTCTGCTCCATGGCTAAGGAGCTCTGCTCCATGGCTAAAGAGCTCTGCTCCATGGCTAAAGAGCACTCCCTCATAGACTCTTCGTACTCAGCCAAAGTTTCTGAAAGTGTCTTCTTACAGTGATTCTGTGGCTCATTACTTGGCAAGGATGTATGTGTTGGAAATATGCCCTAGGACAATCATAGTTTATGATTTATCAATAAATACTTAATGCTCATTAATTAATAAAGTCACAAACTCATTTTATGTTAATTATTATTGTGAGTTTTCTTTATTAATATTTAGTCCCTGAATATTCTGTTTAGTAGCTAATTAAATATGTGACTTAATTGTGGAATGCTACACTTTAAAATAAACATAATATTCTAATTGTCCCTGGTCTAATATTATTAATTTGGGACATTAATAATTAATAGACCAGTATGTGGATTAACTGATGGCTATATTCCACTAGTCATGGGTATAGAGATATCAAGTTAATAACATAGATGCTTGTTAGGGAACAAGTTCATTGGACAGACCCAACTTGAGGACACTGTTAGGTTATATGTCATCAGTGTTGTCCTCAATAATGATGGGGTGCTATATTCTTATACTTGAGATAATCATGGTTACTTGCATGAGAATTAATATGTATTAACACCATTAAATGTTAACTTTAATTGGGTAATTCTAAAGGTGGTGATTGTACATATTATGAACCATGTAGTAGTATGTGAATTATCAAGATAGTTTTTGTCACTCTTGTATATCGAGAGAAAGATATCTATTGGGCCCCTTGACAAGTAAGATTAATTAGCATGGTCATGCACAAATGAGGTGTCATTTGATCAAGATTAATCTTACTTGGTAATCAAGAAATATTAATTGAGAATAACAAGGATGACATGACCTAACCTTGTCTCAATTAAGGTATCATTTGACAAAAGAGAATTATTAGCACAAATTAATCATTAAAAGGTTATGTCAGATTTAATTGACATTTATATATTTTGGATAGTCATAATGCCTTGCTAGAGACCGCTTATGATTTGTGAGGCTCGAATTAATTTCTAGCCCACTGCCAATAATACATAAACCTACAGGGTCACACACCTAAGTGATTTGGATCATTAATGTTTGTTAATAACATTAAAATAGCTTGATTAGCCCAATTCGAAAGAGGGTTTCGAATAGTATTGGGCTAGGGCCTCTTTAAGGGTTTTATTAGCCATAAAACCCCTTCTTTCCTCCTCTTATAAATAGGGCCATATAGACCCACGAATTTTATGAGTTAAAATTCACTTCTTAAACCTAGAGTGGAGAGGAAGAAAGAAGAGAACGCTAGCACGTTCCCTGCGGCCGATCCAGTCATGTGCGTGTGGATACCGGTAGAGCTCGGGATCGTTTTCTCGGACTGTCTGACATCCTTGATTAAGATTGCTATGTAAGTCCCTCTTAAATTCTTGTAATTTCGTTTATAATAAGAACCTCAGATCCGTTCGTTTACTTTTGGGTAGTAAAAATTTTGTTTATTCCGCTGCGTTTTTTCTGCCCGAAACCCAACAGTATGAGTGGCTGAAACATTTGTATTCGTAAATTGTGGGGAAGATGAAGAAGGGTATGCAGTTTCCCGGAAAGGATGGTCATATAGAGGTTTGATGGGGCAAAGACATAAATGGTGACTTCCTCCACAGAAGGAACAAATGCTATCCTTAAAACATTCAGATATTTCCTCAGGCGTTTTAATTAGAAGAATAAATTCAAGAATGGAGCCTGGTCTTACGCTTACCCAAGGGTATTGTGATGAAGGATAGTAAGAATCGGAATAAAAAGGTTGCGTGGTTGGAGTGTATGGATAAGAAGGCTGAATATTTTGTGGTGTAGGAGAGTAATATTGATGAGGTGTGTAGATATGAGGAGGAGGAGTGTATGGATGGCATGGTGCAAATGATGAATATTCCATGGAGGTTTGAGGGTAAGGAATTCCTCCAGAAATTTGGTTGAATGGGTTCATCTCATGTCTCTTTGAAAATTACCTGAAAGGTTAGCACCGAAAAATCCTACGGAAAAACTAAAAGAAAACTAACTAAAAAATCTCGCTGAAATTAATTAACCCTTAAAACCGACACCGTCCCCGGCAACGGCGCCAAAAACTGATGTGAGTTTTTTCGCACTTAAAAAGATTGTAATATAGTGGTGTAAGTACGAGTATCGTCTCCACAGGGACGGACAAAAGGGAATCAAAAATTAATTAAATTCAGCGATTAAAAATAAATAATAAAAAAATGCGTCGTGCGAGATTGGTTGGTTTGGAAAATAAAACTAATGCGAACAATTAAACTAGGGGGTTCTTTCTAATTAATGACGAAGGGAACATGGATCGATTCCGGGGTAACCAGGTTTCTGGCATATCAGGCCTAATTACATGAAATTAATTTAATTGAGCCTAGCTAATCATTACTAAGTTCTAACCGCTCTCGCGGCGTAGAGTACAATAATTTAGGGGACCAGGCTGATCTCTCATGCAATAGGATCCTAAATTATTGCCAAGACGAGCGAGCTTACGGCCCCAATCGCTACTAATCTCTTAGCGAACGATTAAGTGTGTGTGAATGTGTCCTAGAACAAATTAGATCTCTCTTTGTTTATTCTACATTCAATTGTAATTCTAGTCGCGATTCTAGGTTACAAAAGATATCAATTAAATTATTCAAACACAAATTAAACGGCATTCATGCAATTAAACCGAAAAGAATCTAGCCATACATCATGATCAAGCCCTTCATCAATCCCAAATCCTTAATTAAAACTACTCACAATTCATAATTGAAGAATCAATGGAATTGGAATAAAAAGAATTAATTGTCATTAATTAAAAAGGTGGAACTTACAAAGAATCCCAAAAGATTTTTGAACAAGGCTGAAAATCCCTCTAAAATTCGTGCTAGGCACTCTCTCTAAGCTCCCCCCCTTCGAAAACGGGGGTTTACAGGCTGTTTAAATAGAAAAATCGGGTGAAATTTGAGCTGAATTGGGATTTTCGGAGCCATACACGATGCCAGGCACGATCGTTCCTTCGATCGTGCCTCCGGAGCAAAAACGCGCATTTTGGGCAGGCACGATCGTGCCTCCCTCCAGGCACGATCGTGCCTGGCTGGCAGTAACTCCTCCGTGTTTTTCTCTTCAGGCACGATCGTGTCTGACTGTGAGGGCACGATCGTGCCTACTTAACTTCCGAATTTGACAAAACTTCCTTCATGAAAGTTGTAGATAATGAAGTCCTCTATCCACCCCAATTTGCCGAATGTGATTTGAATCATCCAAGCAAGAGATATGATCAAAACGGTGTAAGGTGTCTTTCTGAAATCGCAGCAGAGATCATCTGACTTCATTGTCTGTTTTCACCTTCTGCCTCTCAAATTCTAGCAAAGGTGTCTTCATATGATTTGTAGATCTTGAATTTGGATTTCATATGGAACTTGAATCGTGTACATTGGATGTTTATACAAAGAGATATGCTTGAACGATTGACAGAAGGTCATCTTGATCATCGTTTTCAAGCTTCATTCATCTTCTTTTGACCCCGTAGCCAATCCTAGAGCTCTTTTTTCTTCAAATCTTCATCGTGAATCTTCCGGTGACCTCCAAAGCTATCAAATCATTCTCAAATGTTTCTCAAATCATCCCGATTGTTCCTCAAGTGCCGGTGCCGGGCTCAAATTCCCTGATTTTGACTACAAACAACACAAAACTCGAACCAACGCCCGGTAAACATAACTTGAGCTAAAATTGAGACTTGTAACACCTTAAAATTAGGAAAATCATCAAAAGCCGATCTCAACACGCATCAAATACGTGTCAAAATACAGACTTATCAATCATCATACACTACTTTGTCTAAATACACTGACTTTGGTAGCTATCCTTGTGCTGCTAGGTGATCTTTCTCAATGTGTGGCAGCTTGTAGTTATTCCCCCCTTGACCTTAAGTATCTCTTGCATGACTGTTTGGTAGGTCACCCACACTTTGTCCAATTTTTGAGCACTTAACTCATCATAAGTTTGATGAACAACATTAATTAACACTATTTTAGGGACTGCCTGATCCTTTAGAGACTGTATAGCCCTAAAAACCCCTAAGTCAAGAATGTTAAGGTCAGGGGAATTAGTAGGTTGATTGACTAAATCTATTATGAAGTTATCTCATGTGGCTATCAATCCAAATTCATCATCATTCCCATCAATGTGGGGTCTAGCATTATCTTATTGTATGATGATGTGTTTGTTACCAAACTAAGGCCACTATTGCTTAATAGCAGGGATAATCTGATGGATTAACATGTCTTTGACAACTGTTTTGGTAATACTGTTAAATTGCTCAATCTCCAATACTCCCGCATCCCTATTATTTGACTTTCTCTATGCTGGCTTACTTTATGTGAAGGGGAACATTCCAATTTTCTCATCCCAGAGTACCCATTCCTCCTCTTTAAAAACTGGTCTGCCTACTGCACACATAAACATGATTTTTGTAATGATTTTTTTTTATCTTCAAAACTTGTATGGATCTTCTTCTTGGGCGCCCAAATTAAATCTTCATGTTGTATATGTCATGAAAAACCATTTTTCGTCAATATGAATAACATTTGAGAATTCATGAAACCTGGATTATTGGGAATAGAGTATGGTTGAAGCTGTTTTAGGCAAAACTCCATCCTCTTAAGTTATTCCCATCATTCAGTAGTGGCTTAATGACATTTGTATGACTTCTAACCCTACCTGCCTTAACCAGTCTGTGTGTTATGTTCTTGGACAATCCTAAGGTCATACCCAGAGACCTGATGGTTGTTCTTTTGTGTAAAGGGATGCCTAGAATTAAATCATCATCATAGTGTAGTTTTTCCTTCCCACTTTACCTGCCATCTGGATTTGAACATCTATAGGCATCCCCAGCTGTATTTGCTTCTTTGCTATATTCCAGATTCTTCTCACTGTTCTTGTTTGCTGATTAAGCCTCTCTGAACCTGAAAAATGGTAGTACCAGTACCTTTTTTAATGTCAAAAGAAGTTTTTGGACTATCATGTCCTTTTCTGCTGTACTCTGATTTTTCCTTCTCTTTCCTTGGTCATCTGCATTTATTTCATCAATAGGAGGCTCATGTGCATTGAATGACACAATTTGTTGGTTATTTGTAGTATTAAGTGCTGCAACTTCCATGTGGAAAGGTCTTCCATACGTGAGGGGAGAGGGAGGTAGAAGAGAAATAAAGGCCTGCTGCAGACATAAAGCTTTCCTCGGACTGTTATGGACTGTTATGTAGTCTAGTGGAAAGCTTTAAAAAAATTGGAGGGAAAGTCAAAATTTCCCTTCATTTTGTATCTTAGCTTTGATTGGATGAATTTTCCAATTTTTGTTTGGTTCTTTTACTGTAGCACCGAATTATTGTATGGTAGTGGGAGTTCTAAATTTAATCAATCATTGCTTCTTTTGCTTTATACTGCAGCAGTGCGAATTAACAACCCCTCCCAGTTTTAAAAGCAAGGGCATTAAAGGCATTTGACTTTAAAAATCCATTTTTCTTAATAACCGTGAAAAGTCAAACCAGACGTTTATTTCGGAACAGGGAGTACTATTGTACTAAACTACTAATAAGCTCCCATTAAATATTGAAAAGTGTAACCATTTTTCGTGTTGGACATGTGTTTTGACCACATGAAAATAAATGGAATACGTTTCTTCTAAGGTAAGTAAACATGTACAAAATCTAATCTCTCATCATAGAACCAAAAAGAAATTATTCTCTCATCCAAAGTCACGGGAAAAGCGTATACATACCTATTAAAAAACAATTACCACTTCTAAATAGCAAATTAGTAATCAAATATTAAAAATAATATATCTATGAGTCCCGATATATAAATAATGCACAGTTTTAGTAGGGAATTTTTTTGACTGTCTTCCCGATTGAATTTTTAGCTGAAATTTGGTATGAATAAACTAGACTTGATGAGGAACATGCTCAAAAAATTTCATCAAACAATTCGACCGAGAAGGTCCCCAAATGGCCTCGGCCTGCGGCGGTTCCCGTCAGGCCGGCCTGATACGATTTATCATTGACTTCATTACTATATCTGCTCATTAAAATTATTTTTGAAAATATTCTCGAATTATTTATTTACTTATTGTTTAAATAATTATACTATTTTCAACGAGAAGCTTAAAGTCTTAAACATAAATGAGATACTCAACCACAACTTTTACTTTTCAACCACTTATTAATAACTGTTCCAAACTAAAAAAAGACATTCATTATGGGACGAAGGTAGTATATTATTTTTAGCCTTTTAGGACTAATTAATCGTGTAAATTTTACATTGAAATTTGAATTGAATATCACAATAAACGTACACAACTCAAAAAACTATGATGAAAGTGTTTTAAACATTTATGCACTTTTACGTATATGCGAACATTTTTTGTTATCAAAAGTAGCATTTCCGTACAATCTTCATAGCGCGCAGTTCCTAATTTCGAATTTCGGCCATTTTTTATCTCTTCCTTCATCCCAACTCCAACCTCTGGTTCTTCAACTTTCCGATTATCGGCTCTACTTTCCTACCTTGATAAACCAGTCTCTCTTGCAGCTCATCAATCGTGTAACCAGTCATAATTTCAACTAATCAAGCAGCAGAGAAAAAGCTTCAACCTTCATTCACATGGCCTCCTGTGCCCCGATCATGTCCTCCTACGATGGCCGCATCAGACCACTACTCGACTGCATCGACAAGCTGCGCAGCCTCAATATCAGTCAGGAGGGCATCCAGCTTCCGACCATTGTGGTCGTCGGCGACCAGTCCTCCGGCAAGTCCAGCGTCCTGGAGTCTCTGGCCGGAATCAGCCTCCCCAGGGCGCAAGGGATGTCCACCCGGGTCCCGCTCATCATGAGGCTCCAGAATCAGCCCGACCCGGACAGCCCGCCGGAGATACATTTGGAATTTGGCGGGAAAATCGTCCCGACGGACGAAGCCCAGATTGTGGACGCGATCACTTCTGCCACCGATGAGATTGCCGGGCGTGGGAAAGGGGTTTCTCGGACCCCTTTGACGCTGACGGTGAAGAAGTGTGGGGTTCCTGATCTTACAATGGTGGATTTGCCCGGAATCACCCGGGTTCCGGTCAGGGGCCAGCCGCACGACATCTATGAGCAGATCAGAGACATGATTTTGGAGTACATAACCTCCAAGGAGAGCATTATACTGAATGTTTTGTCTGCCACAGTTGATTTCCCAACCTGTGAATCTATTCGGATGTCCCAGAAAGTGGACAAGACCGGGGAGAGGACCCTAGCGGTGGTCACTAAGGCTGACATTGCTCCACAAGGGCTTCTTGAAAAGGTTATTAATTTAGACACTCTTTCCATCCCCAAACAATATCTCACTTTAATAGCATACATTCGGGCATTTTTAGTCTTATTTTTTTTTTGTATGTGTATGTATAATTTAATTATTGTGTCAATCTTGACTGTCATCTCACAGGTCACTGCTAATGAGGTTCAAATTGGGTTGGGATATGTATGTGTTAGGAATCGAATCGGTTCCGAATCCTACGAGGATGCTAGAATCGAAGAAGCTAAGATCTTTGATACTCATCCCCTCTTGTCCAACATTGACAAGTCCATGGTCTCCATTCCAGTTTTGGCTGACAAGTTAGTGAGCATCCAGGAGAGGATCATCTCAAAATGTTTGCCTGACATTGTTAAGAAAATCAATGACAAACTTGAATCAAATTTGGCTGAGTTGAACAGATTGCCACCAACACTAACGTCCATGTCAGAGGTGTTGGCTGTGTTGGTGCGGGTTCTGAACTCCACCAAGAATTCACTGAGCAAACTTCTACTTACAGCGGACTTTGAAGAGTATCTTGGGGAGACAGATATGCACGGCATCGCTAAGATAATGGAGATGGTCAATGGGGGCACCACTGTCTTGAAATCAGAAAATCTTGAAAATAAAGGCGGGAAAGGCTTCTTGATGGACGAGATCTCTGAACTAGAGATGGGAGGGTTATCAAATTTCCTTCCTCATCGGGCCTTCATCTATATGCTGCAGAAAAGGCTCAATCAGATATCCCCGCTTTTAGTTAAACTGGTGGGAGATATCTGGATGTATATTGGAACAGTTGTGACCAATGTACTTTTGCTTCATTCTAAAAACTGCCCGCAAATTCAGTCTTGCACAACGAGAGCTGCTGAAAATTTGATTGCGAAAAAGAAATCAGGGTCGATGAGTTGGGTAATGGAGATGATTGGAATGGAGAAGTTGGGGAACTACACCTGCAATCCTGAGTACTTTGCAACCTATGACACTCTCATGCTTAAGCAAGGACAATTAACTGAGTCTGGTTTTGAAATCGCTGAAATTGGAGCTGGTGCAATCGAAGTTGGGCATCTCAAGAGTTATCGACCAGATGTGGTGAGACAAGCATTCGATATAAAGATGAGAATGGTGGCGTATTGGAAGATTGTGCGAATGAGGATTGTGGATGGAATGGTGTTGCACATCCTGTTTACTTGTCAAAAGCTTGTGGATAAGGAGATAGAAGATGAAGTTATTAAGGACTTAACCGGGCATGGAGGCATTGAGAAGATGCTTGAGGAATCGGCATTGGATGCTGAGAAGCGTCAATGCTTGCTCAAGAGCATCGAACTACTTGAGGAATCCAGGGATGTAGTCGCCAAGATGATGGACAGGATCACTCTTACTAACGAGTAAAGGAATCTTGTTTGTTTTCTGAAAGTAATGTTTATTATTGTATTGTTCATGGGTAAATACCCAACCTCCCATACATCCACTGCATCATATCATTGTGTGTACTGTACAGAGTAAACTTTTACAACTGTTAAATACTTAGAAAGGAATGTGTGTGTTTAAATGAGTAGTTATCTAGAGCAATTATGTGTATGATGATTGCAAATGACACTTTGGGATTTGAATACAAATTGCAAAAAGGATTTTCTGCTCAAGTAATTATTCAACACAAACAAAAAGGAAATAAAGATCTTAGAATCATGAGCCGAAATAAACCAACAAAAATATAAAAATAACAACAACATGCAAGTATTGGTACAAAGATTTAAAAAACTAAAAAGATAGATAAAAAAATGATAATGATAAAAAGATATAAAATAAAATAAAAAACAAGCTAAAGATAAGATAAAGAAAATATAAAGGTAACAATGCCAAAAATTATTATGTCAAGATGAACTATTAATTACACTAATAGATTACTTTCCAGGCTTCCATTGTTTTTTGGGGGATAATGGAGAGATAATTAATTTGACATTGATCGGAATTCATACTTGGAAACCTTCAAGGGTAGTGAAATCAAAGTATACTTGCAGAACCTTCGGTGCGATAAAAATTAAAAAGTAATCATTTTCTATCAAACTTAAAGTGGAAAAATCTTATCCTTTCATATCCGTTTTGACCAAAGAAAAGTAACTGGAATCACTTTCCTTCTAAGGTAAGTAAATACCTACAAAGCGAATTCCTATAATACTTTTCGAGGGTAGCGCCAAACCATATTTCCAATCGGAGACTTGTAAGATGATTCATATGAATGTCATTCACTTAATCTGATTTCTCTTACATACAAAATGATAGAAACTTGTTAATGTTGCACATAAAATAAGACATTAATTGCAGAAGCAATCTTCCTGCATATGATCAATCAACTAATCTTGTCGTGATATAAACACAATTATATCTTGTCTTGATATAAACATTCATAGAAGATACGGCATATTATAAGATTGTCTACCTTGATTAATTACACAAGTGAAGATTGTCTGCCTTGATAAAAATGGTACAGCATTTAAAGACCGAGTTTCTTTGGTCTGGGGTAAGTGGAAGCGCCTTTCTTCAAGCCAGGCATTGAAATTTGTTGTTGTTGCCTTGCCCTCTTCTCCTTCTCCTTTTCCTTTTTTCTTCTCTCATTCTCCTCTTGCACATTCCTCAGATTTTCTAGTTCTTCCTCCATGGCTGTTTTCTCTTCCTTTTGTTTCTTTTTGTGTTCTAACATAGAAGTATCTGAGTCCTTAACAGAGAAAAACATGGGGCCCATCTCAGCTAACCACTGCGGTTCAACTGACGTAACACACTGCATATACTCCTTTGTCGTCAATATCAACTCATGATACACAACATAATCTGGCGTGTAACCCAACCCATAAAGTGCACTGGTGGGATGCAGGTGACATGGCATACCGCTCCTACAATTTACATATTCACCCACACCCTTAAGTCTAGCTGCATTGTGAAAATATGCAGAGCAGATTGCCTTTCTCACAATATCCCAGTCCGGGCCACATGAGGTGAGGGGGATTTTGAGCGTCGTGAGGATATCCAGCAGTTGAGATCTCACCTCCCTTGCCTTACGCAGACCTTTGACATGTAAGAAATGGTCGTTACACCAATCGCCCCTGTACTGATTTGCCTTCCATTGCTGGTACACATTTAGCAGTGTGAGATGATCAGATTCTGGCACAAAGAACTTCTCCCGGGCAGCATCACTCTCTTCTGCCCGATCCTTGGGTCTGAAAAAAACCGAAGGTACTGAAAGCATTGCTACAATGGTGAGGACTTCATCCAAGCACTCCAGTTGTTCTCCCATCAGAAGCATCTTAGCAAGAGGCGGGTCCAACGGGAACTCCACCATTTTCCAGCCAAGACCAGTTAGGTCACCAACATTACTAAGCGCGCCCAATACCCACAGCTGGTACATGGAGTTGAGGATGTTTTCCTGAGGTGGTGGATCCATAAAATCAAAATCTAACAAATTTGAGATCTTGAGAGACTTTAGCAGTAATACCACATTTCCAAGGTTTGTCCTTTGGATTTCTGGTACAGGGCTTGGAAGCATCTCGTTCAAGTATGCACTCTCGGTATAGAGTCGGTAGCAATTTCCAGGCCCTGTTCTACCAGCCCGCCCTGCTCGCTGGTTTGCCGCTGCTTGACTGACCGGAAGCACTTGAAGGGCATCCATACCCATGCGCGGATTGTACACCTTCATCTTGGAGTAGCCGGTATCAATCACATAGAAAATCCCATCAACGGTTAAGGATGTCTCAGCAATGTTTGTGGCGACAATGCATTTGCGTTCTCCTTCCCCGGCCTTCTGAAATATCTTAGCCTGCAAATCAGCAGGTAGTTGGGAGTAGATGGGAAGGATGAGTAGATTGGCTACAGATTGTTTAGTTGAGGTCACTAACTGTTCCATTCGCTCTTGAAGTGCATAACACGTAGCTTCAATCTCATCTTGACCAGTCATGAATATGAGTATATCACCTGGAGCGCTAGTTATGTGGATGGTCATAGCCTGCGTTACTGCAGCCTCTACATAATCTTCACAAGGAGTTTTGCTGTACATATGTTGAACGGGGAATGTTCTACCTGGAATGTTGAAGATTGGTACACTTCCAAAAAAGTCAGAAAATTTCCGTGAATTCAGCGTGGCAGATGTCACAATAAGCTTAAAATCACGACGCCGAGAAACAACTTTTTTAAGTATGCCAAACAGCACATCAGTGTATAATGATCTCTCATGTGCTTCGTCCATCACAACGACACTGTATTTTTCAAGATCAGAATCCTTTAGTGCCTCCCGTAGAAGCACACCATCTGTCATGTACTTGATCACAGTGTTTGGTCCAGTCACATCTTCAAAACGAATGGCATACCCTACTTTATCACCAAGCGCAGTTTCCATCTCTTCACTAACTCTCTTTGCGACGCTCATAGCTGCTACACGCCTAGGTTGGGTGCAACCAACTATCCCATTCTTTGTGTAGCCGTCTTCATGTAGGTACTGAGTCAATTGTGTAGTCTTGCCTGAGCCAGTTTCTCCGACAACTACCACAATCTGATTTTCACGAACAACCTGCATAAACTCGTCGCGAACAGAAAATATGGGCAAATACTGCCTCTGCTGCAAGAGTGTTTTGGACTTTGCAAAGTCGCTCACTGCTTCCCCTTTCTTTAGGTGCTGTGAAAATCTAGCTTCCTCCTTGAAGTCAACCTCACCTTGTTCACCCACTGCAGCAGTATCTGCATCAACCTGTTCAGCTGTTTTTTCAACCCCTAAGATATCACCAAGTTTAGATCCAGCAAGTTCCCAAAACCGTTGACGAGATTTATGCATACTTTGTTTTTCATGTATTTCACGAACAAGAGCTGAGCCTTTCCTGGATATTATGGCCATATCCGATGTAGGGTCCTTGATGGGCATTACTGGTTCAGCTTGTTTTGTGAAGACAATTCTTCCATCCAGAAAAGGGGGTTTTGTATCATGGACTAGGAGGATAACCTTCCTTTCATCCTCATCATCAAATTCTGTTTGCACCTCAGTGCCTTTAACAGCTCCAGATCTCAGAAGCTGCCTGTCTTCCCACCGTGCATTGTCTGCATTTAGCTGTGATAGCTTCTTGCTCCGAGAAAGTGACATTTTTGTGCCATCCTTTCGAGTAAGCCTTTTAGCCCGGTCAGCCTCTTTCTTTTGAAAAAATGCGGCATCACCGAAAAACAGTGATGACCTATCCATGTCAAACACACTGCTCCCCTCTTCTCTATCATACCATTCCGTCCATTCACGGTCAGAAATCTTATCCATCTCCATACGCATACTTTCAGAGACCTCTCGATTCCTGTCTTCTGACCTGCTGACTGTGTCATCTCCTTCCTCAGACAACACAGCAATTCCAATGTTAGTAGATACAGAACCCCGATTGGATTTCACACCATATCGAGACCCTGATGCTCGTACAGGAATTGGCGATGGAGCTACACTGTCCCAAGGAGAAGCAGCTCCGGAACTAGGTGTATGGCTTCCCAACCATGGGGAAACAAGTCCCACATCCGGAGAGGCTCCAATAAACATAGGTGATGGTGAAGGATCCCTGCGAGGTGTATCATCCCAGCTAGATCTTCTTCCATGTGTGTTCCTGGGGCTTTCATGTCTACTTCTTTTTCTCCTGCTGTCATCATTGTAGTCGTTTCTAACATAATGTGATTTGCGCTCCGGTTGTCTGAAAACAACTCGACGATCCTTCCCAGGAATACAATCAGCTTCCATTGTCGTATCGATGTGTATATTCTCTCGCTCTCCTGATTTCGGCATGTGCAAAGTTTGAAGCAGAATCAGATTAACACTTGTAAACCCTTGGCGCCGGTTGGTTTGTATTTAAAAGTGTTGAGAACTCCTGGTCGACAAAGGACAACGCTGAATAGTTCCCTAAATTGCATTTTGGAAGTTTTGCTAATCATCTTCTAATCAAATCTTCATTATAATATCTTAGATTCTCTTTCCAATTTAATATACTATCTATTAATTATAGAAAATATTACTAGTAAAAGGGGTTGAAAGTTTCAAAATAGGACTGTCATGTTTGTATTCCCAAAATAAGACTAATTATTATCATGTTTTGCCAGTACCAGATTTCAAATATGACAGTATTTTTTAAACTTGGCAGTAATTACTCCTGTTTTGGAAATAAAAAACATAACAGTTCTATTTTGAAATTTTCAAACTGTTTTTGTCCTATTTCGGAAGCTTTCTCTTAATTATAGTGTCGTTACATTGGTATTAAAGTTGGATTAGAAGTCATTTACGTTAATTTAGGACTAATCTATACGGTTGAAATCCTAAAGCTTCCTACAGTTGTGCAACGAAAAAAATAAAATCTCATATTTACTTTAAATAGTTTTAACTTTTTTTAATTTGTATTCTGATGATTACAAAAAATATATCAAAATTCATAACTTTTTTTATCGTTCATATGACACCAATATTGAATATATAAAAATAAAAAAATAATTTTACACTTTAAAAGAAAATATCTATTTAATTAAAGTGTTAGAAAGTATATCTTCTTTTATTTGTACTATCATTGTTACCAAAATTATATAAAAATTATAACTTTTTATAATCTTTCATATGACACAAATATTGCATATATACAAATTAAAAAAGTTACTTTTATTTTTTTTTTCAATTTAGGACCGTTTTTATAGTGCACACAATTATTCACAAGTGATGATTTAGAATAAAACTACATAAACTTCATCACTTTTATTTACGGTTTTATTTTTCACGCTAGAATGCACGCAAGTTTATTCTAAGCTATCACTCCGATTAATAATGTGCATGGTAAAAAGGACCACAAATTACACAAATCAATAGATTTTTTTCATATATGCAACATTAGTGTCATACTAAAAATAATAAAAAGTTAGAAATTATCATATCTACTTTGTAGCATTCGGAGTATAAAAATTATATAGCTATTTAAAAAAATAGATGTTATTTTGAAGTGTATTATATCTAAGCTAATATATAGATATATGATATATAAAAACTAATGAATTTTGATATATATATTTTTGTAACAATGGAGTACAAAAAAAATTATAGCACATTATGAGATTTGATCATTTTATTTTGGTGGGGCCTCATGCAATAAACCCTCGATTGTACGTAATTATGAGTTAAACATCCATGACGATTCATGATTTTATAATTCCATAAGAAGTATTGGAAGTGATTTTTTTTATATATGCAATATTGATGTCATATAAAAATAACAAATATTTAGGATTTTTGATTTTTTTAACTATCGAAGTATAAATAAATAAAAAGTTGTAACAATTTTGAAAACTACATGCTATCTTAAAATGTTAAATTATCTTTTTATTTTTAGGAAAAATAGAAAATAATAATCTCAACTATTGTATATCGGTCCGCTAACAATAATCCCAACTATTGATTATTTTTGTATAATCCCAACTATATGGACCGTCTGTCAATAATGGTCATGACTAGATATTACGTGGTACCTGCTATAACAAGTGAATTTTATGCGTAAAAATTAAATGTTGGGATTATATATAGGCATTACTTGATATATCTCTTCTCATCCACTTTAGAAACTATAAGAATTTATTTATAGTCGGTCACTTCGGACCATTATTGGCGGAAGGTCCCTAAAGTTGAGATTATTCTGAAATAATAGATACTTGAGATTATTAAGAACGGGCCGACAATAGTTCGAATTATTACTATCAATTTTTCCTTATTTTTATATATTCAATATTGGTGTCATTAAAAGATAATAAAAATTTATGAATTTGATATATTTTTTGTGACCAATCGGAACACAAATAAAAATGTTACAACAATTTAAAAAATGGATATCCTAAAGTGTTACATTATTTTTTATATTTATTTATTTAATATTGCTGTCATATAAAGATAATACAGTTGTGAATTGTGATATTTTTTGTAACAATTGGAGTACAAATCACACTACATAATTGCACTACTTTGAGGAACCTCATTTTCCCGCTCATTGCCTAAGCCATTTCATCCGCACGATTACTTTTCTATCTACGACTCTGCTAAACTTCTTATTTTATTTCCGCCTCTCATCTCTCCCCAAACTCATCGCATCTTTCATGGCCAGCATCTTCTCAGCCGTAGTCTCATCCTTAGTTATATCTCATCCTTAGTTATAGGAAGCTTCATTCAGTCCTTGGAAGATGCCGTCGTTTCTGAAACCCCTCACCTCACTCACCCCCAAATCGCCGCCGCTGGGTTGTCCGCCGCCTTTCACCTCATTCTCAGCGCCACCAATTGGCGATAGATCTCAATTCTCGCCTTTTCCTTCTCCCTTCTCCAATCTAATGTCAATTGGAGCAAACAAGCGGATTCCATAGCAGAAAACATTTTCTGGAGTAAAAGTGTACTTCATCGTCTTCTTTATTCAATGATGATGCATAGGTACCGTTTGTATTTTTTTTAATATTTTTTTTTATCAATTCTGTATTCCCAGATTCATTATTCTATTAGATAATGAATCATATTTTAATTGCTAAATTTTCGACCTAAAGAAAAACTATGTGCTTCATCTGTCATTGCTTGACTACTGCTTTCTGAAATTCTAGATTCTAATTGTGCTTTGATTTAAACTACAGCTAGCAGAGGTTTCATTTGATTCTGTAGTGTTATCTATATTTTTCATATATCATATTTGATAAAGAGCTCAAATGATCTTTTTAATAGCGTTAGAAACAAACCTTCCAGTAGTGTTGTATAAAACAATTGAGGTTTCGTACTCCGTATGATTTTTCAGTATCATATGATTTTAAATAGTGTTGTCACACTTTTTAAAACTTCAGTTTTATCACATTTTAGATGTTTCAGGAATGATTTTATTTCCACCCTAGCATGACCATATGCATTTGGTGTAGTCAAGCATTAATCTCTCTAAGACTTGCATCCCATTTAGTTAACTTGACCAGCATTGTATCTGGGCTTTAAATCCTAACATCCCTTATTTTTCTCAAACTTTAAAATGTTTCGTTTTTTTGCTGGATTATATATTTCTTCTTTACATATGAAGGGTAACTCAGTTTTTTTCACGCTGAACTTAGAAAGAAACGAATGTTCTACTTTCGCTAACATAGAAATTTTCCAAGTGACATATCTGCAGTTTTTATGTATATATGGTTTAGGTCCACTATTTCTCTATATATGAACATTATTAAGTCTCTAGATATTATGATGTAATTTTAGTCATATCAATCAACAATTACCTTTAACTGAACCAAAACATATGTGATCATAATTAACAGATAATCAAAGCTCTTGAAAATTCTCATCTTCTATTCTGTTTTTCAATCTCCAATTCATGTTTCTGTTTTCAATCCTTCAAATAGAATCATTTTCTTCAGATTTCCCCTCCCCTCAAACTATTAGGAAAGGATATCAGTCATTTATTCTTTAATTAGTCCAAAATAGGACTAATTACTACCATGTTTTGGCAGTATCAGACTTTAAACATGACAATATTTTCCAAACTTGACGATAATTACTCCTATTTTAGGAATAAAAACATGACAATCTTATTTTGGAATTTATAAACGTTTTTTGTCCCATTTCGGGAATTTTCCCTTTTTATATTTTTGGTTTGGGTGGTTTTGATTTGGACATGATTTATGCTATGTGTACATACTCCTCATTTGCATATCATAGTGGAATGAAAGCAATACTTCTCTGTTACAATTAACAATTTCTCTTTACATGTTGATTTAGAAATTAATTATATGTGGTATATATTTCAATTTCCTCCCATGGTGAACCAAATAGGCTAAAACTATTTCACTTTATCCATAGGAATGACATTTGAGAAATTATGTAGAGTGATTATATTTTCATCCACCAATCCCTCCTTCACGCTGTAATAGAAATTTTTGCATTTAAGGGTGATGTTTTGAGGCGTGGTACGATCTCACTATATCCCACTTCACTTATTTGAAAACCCACTTAATCATTTTATGCTACTATGTCCTTGCATTATTATGTTCTACTTTGGTGTAGGAGGATCTAATGTTTGATAGTTCCTGATGATTAGATAAATCCTGAACTTTTATCATTAGGACAATGGTATATTATATGGAGTATAACTTATACTTCGTATATAAATTTATTATTTTACTTTACCTCTTTATGTGTGGGTTAAATTTGTATTTGTCACATTGTGAATGTATTATTTCACTTCTTTTCTTTCTGCATAGTTAACCATCCATGTCTCACATTTACGCGAAGTAGAGATTACTTGCAACAGGTTACTCCAATGGTTTTTTTCAAGAGATGGCTTTAGAATTAAGGTCTTTCAGATCTCAAGAAGTCAACTTTGTGAAGCTCTGTTCCATGTCAGTGTTGTTCACGTTTTCAAAACATTACAGATTCAAAAATCAGTTGAGGTATTTGAAGTCTTTTTGGATCTCTATTCCATGTTGGTTGGAGGTGTTTCTTGGCATTTCTAAGCCCATCCTTATGTTGAAGGTGAACCCTTCTATATAATACTCTCCGTAGCTTATTAGCTTTACAAATCATTTTTATTTTCTTGCTCAAGGTTAGTGTTTTCTCTAGCCATTTGATTTAATCAATTAAATGCTAACCCTACAATGAATTAGTATATTTTGTTTTGCTTCATAATCATCGGTCTTTGTTCTTCTCTAGCATATATATAACACATTAGATGCTTTGATTCTTTGCAAAAACTGAAGTTGTGTACAACATCGTATTCTTATCTCCAACACAAAATGCTTTCCTACGGTGAATAGAGGGTGCTATGTATCCATCCTTGGGGCCATGAATCCACTATATACCTTTCTATACAATACCTGGAATTTGACTATTTCACCCCTTACTTGCGGATAGCCTAATTGCATATAAGCCAAATAGCATATAACGATGTACTGATGTGCAGGTAGCATTGCCTTGAAGGCGTTTATGTATCAGTTTTCACCCATGAACAACTTTACGTTGCGGTTTCAAGAGTAACATCTTCATCTAGGTTGAAGTTTGTTATATGTGTTGATGACGGAAAATTGGCTAAGAAGACTTTATATGTGGTTTACAAGGAAGCATACACGGAGTAATAATTTGTAATTTTTTTAATCCTCATTTAGTTTTGTTTCAAACAATAATATATACATTGATCTATATTTATCACAATTTTTTTTATATTCTCAAATTATTAATTGCTTACTAACTCCATCCCGTCATCCCGTGCGAAGCACGGGTGAAATTCTAGTACAAAAAAAAAGTTATAGCACATTAAAATAAACAAGATATTTTATTTTGGTGGGGCTCTGATAAATCCTAATTGAACACGACAAATTTTCCATAATTTATAATTGGCAAAGTTCCCGAAATAGAAATAAAACAGTTTGAAAATTCTAAAATAGGACTGTCATGTTTTTTGTTTCCTAAATAGGAGTAATTACTGCCAAGTTTGGAAAATACTGCCATGTTGGAATTCTGTTACTGTCATAACATATTAACATGACAGTACTTAGTCCTATTATGGGAATAAAACCATGAAAGTCATATTTTGGAATTTTCAATCATTTTTAGTCCTTTTTCGAGTAATATTCTCTTTATAATTATATTTTTAAAATTTTAAAAATAATATTTTGAGTAATTCTTTGTAATACATACACGGTGTGATAGGGAAAAGGTGCAAATAGGCCTATGTATTAACCAAAAAAGATCAAATAAGCCCTTATTTAGGAGGTTATGTCCGGCCGTCGCCATTTGGGGTGGTTCCCGTTGGAATTTTTTGATGAACTTTTTTAGCATCTTATTCGTTAAATCTAGTTTACTCATACCAAATTTCAGCTAAAACTTCAATCGGAAAGGCATTCAAATGAATTTTTGAAGATAACTGCGCTTCTAACTGCGCAGTTAGATAAGAGTTAGCTGAAATTTGGTATGAGTAAACTAGATTTGATGAATAAGATGCTCAAAACATTTCATCAAAAAATTCCACCGGAAACCACCCCAAATGATGACGGCCGGACAGAGTCTCCTAAATAAGGGCTTATTTGACCTTTTTTGGTTAGTACATGGGCCTATTTGCACCTTTTCCCCGGTGTGATATATTACGAGTAATAAAAAGCTTTTACAAAATAGATTTTAATGGAGTCCTTCCTAAAGTTTAGAATTCCATATATATATATATATATATATATCATATATATATATATATATATATATATATATTAGATTATTAGAATTCAATATATTTATCGAAAGTATTCATGAGTAAATTTTGGAGATAATTAGTTTGCTATGGAGTTATATAATCACTATACAAGCATGAGTGAAAAAGACATACAGAATTAAATTAGATTATTAGGAGTTACTCATTCATATTTTAAAAATATTCTTGAGTAAATTTTTAGTTGTCACCAAAAATTGAAATGATGACACAATTAATTTGATACTACACTGCAAAAAGGGACTTTAGAAATTATACAAGAGACCTCAAAAACTATTTCCTTGATAACGATCTAATTGGGAAAAATAAATTTAAAAACATTTCAAAATAACGATAAGACTGCACGAGTTAAAATTTCAAAACATTTCAAAACGAGTTAATAACAGTAAGACTGCAAGAGTTAAAAACATTTCAAAAACATTTCAAAATAACAGTAAAATAACGGAAAAAGTGAAACATCATAAAATGAAAGTGGGAAAATTAAAATAGCAAGACTGCGTGAGTTAAAATTTTCTAAATATAAATGTATCTAAATACTATCTCAAATTTACGTTCATCTTTCTAATTAAGGATATTTTCAGTTGGAATCAATTTTTTTATCATTTATGAAAATAAAAGGTATTTTTACTTTACTGTATATATCAATATAATATTAATATATTTTGGTCAAGAGTTTTAGCTCTCGGAAAGTTTAATTAATTATATACGGAGTATATAGCAACCATATCGTGACAGTAAAAGTGGTGTTTAAGAGAGCTAGATAACTAAGCTGGACTGTATATAAAAGGTATGGAATAATTCTTTTACTCATAGATGTAACTTTAATATAAACTAATTGGGATGTTTGAGATCATTTTTCATTTCTGAATATGGGGTGTTTGTTTTATTTTTATTTTTCGTTGCATAATTTGGCATGTTTATGTTTCGATTACATCTACCGCTTGATGTGATGAGAATCTTTTTGTAGGTTTTGCTCATATGACCTTCAATAATGTTAATTAAATATCTAAAACATGCAATTGTTTTTCGTTCAATAACACTTATTTTACTTAATAAGATCGTATATACCTTCAATAACTCAATCTAATGAAAAATAAATCGATTGCTGCAATCGCAATATGCAGGCAATTGTCATCTTTCTCGACTTCATTAAAATAGGAATGTCACATAACTATATACTTGTATTCAAAACTCTTTTTCTAAATAAAGATATCAAAAGACTATTTGAAAATTTGTATAACCTAGAAGGGCTAACATCTTAAAAGAAAATGACTACCCCTATTTTTAAATAAATAAATTTAAAAAAAGATGTAGATAGTATTGAAAAAACAGTAAGCCAGGAATGAAATTTAATGGATAAAAATAGGCATTGATCATTTTCTGTTTCTTTAGGTAAAAACTAGATCAATTTCAATGGGATGCAACTGAGAGTTATAAAAAAAATACTAATTTTATCAATCTGGGACCCGAAAGATGCATGAATTACCAATTTGGAACCTGAAAGATTAAATGTATCGGTAAAGGACCTGAATGATGAAAAACTATCAATCTAAGACCTAACATTTCATAGGTTTTGATTAATTTAAATTTCTATTAATATCATTGCTAATATTTGATGAATCTTTCTTCACAAAAGTTTATTACTTTAATTAAACTAAATAATATTTAATTTTTTTAAAATGAAAAAAGTTAATTAAATTTACCAAAAGTTAAGTCCTATATTTATAGTTTTCAATCATTCGGGTCCTAGATTGATAGTTTTCCATCATTCGGGTCCTATATCGATACATTACATCTTTCAGGTCCCGAAATTGACTACCCCTATTTTTAAATAAATAAATTAAAAAAAAGATGTAGATAGTATTGAAAAAACAGTAAGCCAGGAATGAAATTTAATGGATAAAACTAGGCATTGATCATTTTCTGTTTGTTTAGGTAACAAAAATAGATCAATTTCAATGGGATGCAACCGAGAGTTATAAAAAACATATGTTATGTTCTTTGAAAAATATAATCTAGAAACATGTTTGGATAATTATAATAAGCATTTTAAATCTTTCAAAAAAATTAAGCATTTTAAATATGTTATAATCGACTAAATAAATGATTTTCCGTTAATAAAACTAAACAACGAAATCATTTTATCTCGTGCACGGCACAGGTAAAGATACTAGTGTGTATGTAATATTAGTTCATTAATTGTGACTAACAAACATACATGTATGGATGTCTATATGTATGTGTATGTGTTCCTTATATACTACATACGAAGTATAACTTAATTAAATATATTTTATACATTATTAATATATGTATGTGTGTGTGTGTGTTTGAGTATATATTTATAACGGGGACGAGGAAGGGACGGGGTGGGTTTAGTAATCCCTATCCCCCGCCCCATATTTTAGCGAGGTATAAATATCTCACTCATCAACGTCTCCGCCCCTGGCGCCCCACCTCAAGTCTCGCCCCATGCATCCTCCCCCCTCGAGGTGGTTCCCCAGGGGTCCCCACCCCCCATTGCCATCCTTATATGCATCCCAAAATCACATATTGGTGTTGCTGCTCGACTTTATCAAATCTCTCATTGCTTTATTTTGTATACACAGAACTGACAACACTAATCGGCCAATGGCCCGTTCACAGCTTCGCATATGTTTCAAAACAAACCTGAATTAATTTAGAGTATTAAATGTCCCAAGTTAACTTACAGCAAAAATAGCTTCTTCTTTTCTTTCAAATCTGTTAATGCTATGTCTATTGACCCGCCCGGGTAGCTCAGCTGGTTGAGTGGTGAAAAAATTGGAGGAATGGCCAAGGTTCGAAATCCGCAGCGACAGTGTGGAAGTTACTGCTCCTGCGTGCTGGCTAGACCTCTGGTGCGCACGAGTATAAGGTCTACCACCATTGGGCTAACTGAGTCACCATGATATACATCCCCCCATATGCCTTGTCGGGGCGTGGGGCCCTTGAGTTGGGGATTCAACCTTTTAGAGGAATGATATATATGCCTACTTCCTTGGTTGTTGCAAGAGGCCATATTTGTGGTAGTCTTTATAAAACTAAAGTTGTGTCATCCAAGTCTCAATGTTGTTGAAGAAGAGATATCACCAAACTTGTGGCACCGGAGGTTAGGCCACTTGAGCGTGAAGGGATTGACAACTCTTGCAAAGAAGGAAGTCATTTCCATGAGCAAAGGTGTTGCCCTAGATCCATGTGAGCATTGTCTATTTGGGAAACAACACAGGGTTTCCTTCAGTTCTACCAGGAAGAACCATACAGAGTTACTCAGTCTTGTCCACTCTGATGTATGTGGACCCATTGAAGAGGAGTCACTTGGAGGAAGCAGATATTTCGTGACATTCATTGATGATGCATCACGAAAGGTATGTGCTTACTGTTTAAGGAGTAAGGATCAAGTGTTTGATCGCTTCAAATTATTTCATGCCATGGTAAAAAGAGAAAGAGGGAAGAAGCTTAAGTGTCTACGTTCGGACAATGGAGGAGAGTACACTTCCCGAGAGTTCTCAGCATATTGCGCCACATATGGAATCAGACATGAGAAGACGGTTCCACAAACTCCACAACACAATGGTGTAGCCGAAAGAATGAACCGGACCATTGTGGAGAAAGTTCGTTGCATGTTGAGTATGGCTAAACTACCTAAGCCATTCTGGGGTGAAGCTGTGCTGACAGCTTGTTATTTTATAAAAATGTTACCTTCTGTTTCTTTAAACTTTGAAGTGCCAGAGAAGAAATGGTCAAGAAGAGATGTTTCTTACTCTCACTTGAAATGGTTTGGGTGCAAGGCATTTGCACATGTGTCCAAGGAGTTGAGACAGAAGCTTGATCTCAAGTCAAACCCATGCATCTTCATCGGCTATGGAGATGAAGAATTCGGATACCGGTTGTGGGATCCCGAAGTGAAGAAAGTTGTACGAAGCAGAGATGTTGTATTTCATGAAAACGAGTTTCATGGGTGTGCTCCAATAATCCGCCAACAAAGTGCTTGTATCATCAAACATTCCTCTCAGCGACGAGGAGATGCATGATTCTACTGAACAGGAGAGTGATGGTTTAGTAGGTGATGATGATGTTCACAGTGATGATATTCCTTAGCAGGGGGGGCCTTCATCTGAAGACGAAGCTGAAGGTATTCATGTTCGACGTTCTATGCGAGACATAGTTCCATAGAGAAAGTATTCCACATCTGAATGGATACTTGCTGCTAGCGAGGGGGAGCCTGCGAGCATCGCAGGAACGAGAGAAATAAAGAAAAGGGTGGAGGGAGAGAATTGTAGGGAATTTCCACCTTCTTTCTTGGAAGTTGCTAGGAGACATATAACACCTTCTAGGAAGGAGCTATCAAACACATGAACATGGGAGAAGATATGGAGATAACTTGAAAGCTTGGATGGAACTTCCTCTTGTCTCCAAACTAGCCTATAAATAGAGTGTTCTATTCTTGTTCATATCATCAGTTTTAAAAAGTGAGAAAAGTGCGTGAAGAGTGAAATACACTTAAAGTAGAAGTGTATTGGTGAGGATTGGTTGTTTGTAATAGTTGAGTGTGAGAGTTTGTTTTTCCTATTATAATTCTGTTCTTGATATTGAATAGAAGAATTTTTCAATCCCAACAGGTATGTGGCAGACGTGAGGATGAAGATGGTACGTGACTCAACCAGTGTCACATGCTAAAAAGAAAAAAATTAGAGTTAGCAGGTTGGCCACGTAAGGGACTAACCGGATAACCAGTAACCGGTATTTAACTTGATAAAAAGCAAAATTGAGAGTTTCTTAAAGTTTGAGGACTTGATTGAACGATTATATAGTATGTGGACTGAATTGATATTTTTGCTATAGTACAAGGATCTATTTGATAGTTTTCCCTATTCTCTAATACATAGATCAGGGCATATTTATTCCAATTAAAAATATGTATTTAATTGTTCTTGAAAACGTTGGAGGAAATATATTCAGCTCTCACTTATAAAGTGGTATATTTTTCCTAATTGTTCATGATTAGTTTTTTACTCTTCTCCCTCCCCATTTTCACTATCCTCTTCCTCCCCTCTTCTATCATACCAACACCTTCTCCCTCTCTTCTTTCTTTTTTCTTTCATTCTTTCTCCCTTTCTCCGTCCTCATCATCATCATTTTCTTTTTCTTTCTCTCTCTCTCTTTTTCTTTCTTTTTACCTTTTATTCATCACCATTGTAACACCGTCCCCAAATGTATTTACTTTCAAGTAAATGATGTAATAAACCTTATGGAATGATTCATGAATTTACGAAGTTGTAAATTTTATTAATTCTTTCGCGTGAATGGTAAATTGCACGTGGGACCCACACCGGGAGCGGGGGCCGCCCGACATTCCCGAGACCATATATTTTATTCATCTTGGTCTAGATAATAAATATATAGTGGTGGATATTTCATTTGGGCCCTGGAAAGGCCCAGAGTCGACCGATTGGTCAAAAGAGGCCCAAATTACCGGTACTGGTAATTTAACAGATAACAGCCCGAACTGAATTTCGGAGGCTTATAAATTAAAGATGAGGAATTTATATTCATTACAAATGTCATAATGAGTAAGAGCACATAATATATTTTATTTGACCCGATAAAATAAAATATATTTAAAACAGTCCGAAAAATACAATTTTCGGGACCGTTTGTACACTTCAAGGCTTAAAGGGGTGACCTCCCACACATGTGGGGGCCAACCCACGAAATTATGTGGGCTGGGAGAGGGGGGAAGGCTGGCTGATTGGAGAGGAGGGGTGTGGGAGTGGTTGACTTGAGGGGATTGGCATCAAAAGGACATATGGGGGGTCCTTGCCATGTTATCATGGTGGAATAAGCCAAAAGGTGGTACTTCCTCTCACCTCCATCCTCATTTTCGGCCAAGGCACATCAAGAGGAGAAGAAACCCTCTGCAAAATACATCCTCCATATCCAAGAACAAAGCTCAAGCAATAGGAGTCCAAGGAGGAAGATAATAGAAGGAAAAAGCTAGGAAAAAGTGTAAAAACTAAGGTAATAACCTTATCATGACTTTTCCTTTATTTTTTCTTCTACCATATGAAATATATATCATATTGAGGACCTTTAGCATGGTTCCACATGTTATAAGTATGGATTTATTGGTTGAAAGGTGGTTCTATGTCCAAGAACGGATTTAGAAGTCAAAACGACCGGTTCACCGGAAAATAACCTTTTATAGGTTATTTGTATTGATTAAGGTTTTATGATGTTAAAACCTTGTTAGGCACTTGTAAGGGGTATTTCAAGTGATTTCAAAAAGTTGGAAAAGTCGCCGGAGTTGTCGCCGGAGTTGACCAAAAGTCGCCGGAGTTTCACCGGAGTTCAACCAAGAAGGGTAGAAATTCATAACGCTAGTTCAAGGTGAGTGGACGGCTTAATATCTTATAACTTTTGGGTTAATTATGAGATTACCTAAATAAATGTTATATGAGTTCATAATGATGTTTAAAAGATATTTAAACATGTGATTAGCCAATAGGGTTAAGTTTGTATGAAAGAAATAAATTGTTTATGCATGGAATATGATATGAAGAATTATATAAAATGCATATTTGTTTGAAGTGTATAAGAAGCACCAATGAATATTATCAACTTAATTACATGATGATTAAGTTGATAAGTGTAAGACTTGAAATGGCGGTCAACGATAACGTTGACCGATGGATAATGGATTAATTAATATCGGTTGATATTAGTTAATTATACATGTATATAATTGCATGGCTTTGCATGGATTGTGATACATAAGCTTTATGTATTGAATTAGTGATGAGTGACTAAGTATGATATAGACTCTATCTAGGGTGATAGGAGGTTGATCATAGGAAAATATTTTGGTGGAGGACCCTAGTACTTAAAAGTACTTAACACTCAAAATTGGTGGAGAACCCTAATACTTAAAAGTACTTAACACTCAAAATTGGTGGAGGACCCTAGTACTTAAAAGTACTTAACACTCAAAATTTGGTGGAGGACCCTAGTACTTAAAAGTACTTAACACTCAAAATTTGGTGGAGGACCCTAGGACTTAAAGTCCTTAACACTCGGATAATAAATTGGTGGAGGACCCTAGGACTTAAAAGTCCTTAACACTCAAACTTGGTGGAGGACCCTAGGACTTAAAGTCCTTAACACTCGGAAATAAATTGGTGGAGTACCCAAGGATTATGATCCTCAAAACTCATAGATTATGATATTGAAATAGGGACAAAGAGGAGTCCTATACACTCATAGGTATATGGGTGGGTTGGGGTTTTTAGTCAAGAATATTGACTATCACTAGTTTTCCCAAATAAAATGGTGATCTACGGATCGAGTATTTTCCAAGTATATATATACTAATAAGTATTTCATAACTTGGGGGAAAGACTATTTATATAAGTATCACCCTATGTTTGGGTCTTATACTTGAAACGCTAGTTATTCTATATTTAGCCTGCTACTCGCTCGGTACTTGTACTGACCCCTTCGGGGGGCCCCACCATTTTCAGGTTGAAGCTAGGGCTTGCTACTTGCACCTTCTTACGGGTGATATCAACTTCAGGAAGACATGGTTCGTGCTTCCTTATTTTCTTTCAAACTACCGAACACTTGCTCATGGATATTTGTTCTACTATAAACTATTTTTTTGGGGCTTGCATGCCCATGTTGTTGGCCGGCTGTGACTTATGACTTACCGTTGAATATTTCCGCTATTCATTGGTTTAAATGTGATGTTGTTATGTATGTTTACTACTGAGTATGGATGGATTATTTTCTCGAACGCCTTGTGTAATTAAGTGAGGTTGACTCGCGGGTGACGTCACTTGATTATACGGCGGTTGTACACGCGCTTGGATTGCGGTCTGGGGCGTGACAACCATCTTCCATCATCATGATCGGAAATTCACCGGAAAGTCATCAAAAAATTAGAGCCGCCGAAATTTCTGTCTGCATGATATATAAGTATTGTGTGTATCGTGCTAAATAATGATAAATATTATCTTTAATGAAAGACGAAACTAAAAAACTAGTGACATTCTATAAACTTTCTCTATAAACAAAAAATGTACGTATACAGACACTGGTTTTCTCTCAGTATTTGTGTACACAAACAAATAATGTTTAGAAAGCCTGGTTAAATTGCACCGAAACAAAAGTTTGTGTCACAGACAAAAACTGTATATGTACAGATACTTTTTGTCTACACAGACAACTAACAACTAATGTTAGTTACACTGACATTGATTTTCATGCAATCACTCTGACAAATCTGCAAAAAAGGTACACCAAGATGTGTGATTTACACGCAAACCAATTTGTGTTCACACACACAAATTTGTCGAAAGTGCATTTATTTATATTTTTTGTTTGTGTGAAGGACAAGTAAAGAGAGTGTAACCACTAGTGTACACCAAACATTTATGTTTATAATTGAGAGCCAAACTAAACATAAAAATATAGGGATATATTTAACCATTAGAATAAATTAGGAAACTCCATCTAATCGCTGAAATATCGGGTTTTCATTAGGGGTTTTCAAAATGAGTTTTTGCCATTTTTGGTCCCCTGACTATTGTGTCTTTGACACTTTTGGTACTCGACTTTTAATTTTTCTAATTTTAGTCCTTGACTATTGTGCTAGAGACATTTTTAGTCCTCAACTTCAAATTTTCTCACATTTAGTCCATGAGTATTATCAAATTGACACTTTTAGTCCTTCAACTATGATTTTGACTTAAAATGTCATTATTACAATAGTTGAAGGACTAAAAGTGTCACTTTTATAAAAGTTGGAGGACTAAATATGAAAATTTTCAAAGACGGGTACCGAAAGTGTCTTTGACACAATAGTCAAGGACTAAAAATGGAAAAAATCAAAGTCGAGTACCAAAAGTGTCAATAACATAATAGTCGGCGGACTAAAAATGGTAAAAACTCTTTTTAAAATAGAGTGAAATAAGAGTTTTTTTATAAATATATAACTAAAATAAAATTTATTTATAACTATTAGTTACTACTACGTACAATGTAGTGTCATAGTAATTTAGGTTTAAAAATTGAACATAAATTACTACAATTTCATTACTATTTTAGTCACTAATCATAGTTTTGTAAATAGTTTTTATTTTAGTTATGTTATTATTTCGTGAAATAAACTTGGCTGAAAGCCTGAAATATGTACGGTTTTCACTTTTCATCAGCCACCATAAAATCCAATTGACTAATCAATATCCGCAAATCCAACCGACCCCTCCCACCCCACTGTCAACAATGGCTGAGAACGTCAATAGCACTGTCTACGTCGGTAAGTTTTAAGCTTCTTTCAAATCTTGGTAGGTTTTTCTTGTGATTATGAGTTTTATATTTTTGAAATCTAACTGTTTGATACTTTTTGTTCCAAAAAGATTTTGTGCGGCTGTTTCTTTTGCATTTCGTATTAGATTGTGATTTTAGATTTGGGGAGATAATCCTTCAGAGTATAAGCTAGGGTTTTGCGGGAAAATCTGAATTAAATAGAATACATGCAAATTTTGGAATTCAAAATTCATACAACTCATCTGCCCCCAATTTCTGTGTGATGCTCTCTATACTTATACTGGCTGCCCCTATCTGCTCTTGAATTGTCCCCTATATGGATTTTGGTTATATTTATGGATTTATGGATAATCCAGATACCGTTTTCCAGGTCTCTCAGATCAACTCACTTTATACATGATGATCTATATGCTGGATTTTATGTTCCCAAATACCAAAATATCCAAATTATCTTATTTCATTTGGTAATTATAAGATGAGTGCATTGTTATGTTTATAACCAAAGTCCATGTGAGCACTTATTGTTTAAATTCTTCTTGGCGTTTCGAAGTGGTTTGTTTTCTTGTTCTCCTGGATCATCTGAATGTTCCTTGTATGGATGAATTATGGTATTGAACTGCAAGTAATTTGCATTTTGCAGGTAATTTGGATGAGAAGGTAACTGACAGGGTGTTGTATGATATTCTTATTCAAGCTGGCCGCGTGGTTGACCTGTATGTGCCCCGTGATAAGGATTCTGATAAGCCAAAAGGCTATGCATTTGCTGTCTATGAGACAGAGGAAATAGCAGAATATGCTGTCAAACTATTTTCTGGTCTGGTGACATTGTGCAACAAAACACTGAAATTTGCGGTATGCTCTTGATATACTTGGCTTAACTTATTTCATTCGGGGCATATTATAATTTCACTTAATGCTCCCATATCATGTGACTTGGCCAACATGTATTTGATTGCATTTTTTTCAATTCTTCTTCATTTTACAAGAGTACCTGGCATGAACAAAGGTTTATGGTGCCTAAGCCTTCCTGGGGCTTTCACCTTAATGTTCACCAAGGCCAGACTATTTTATGTTGAAATTCCTCACATAGTTGAATATTTCTCATCCTGTTGCTTCTTCTAGGACTAAAAAGAGGCATATGTTATTGGTTGTAGGGTAAGATCTGACTGTAACCTGGTCTGTTAATGAAGGAAAACCCAAAATCAATGCATATGTTGTATTTTTTAGAATGGGCAACAATGAATAGCTTTTGAAAACAGATTTCAGGAAGAGATAAACAATCAAAAAACTCATCAACAGAAACCCCTCCTGCATTAAATTCTTCTGTTAGACAAAGGATGCAGTCTGTATCGCCATATGATAAAGATAAAGAAATCTCTCCATATTCTCTGAGTTTTCCTGCACCATTTCGGTTCTCTGAGCATCAACCAAGTTATCCAAAAGGTGAATTTTGATCCTTAGATAAGTGAATACTGTCAATTATCATATTAGCTATATTTTTCATATCCTCTTTTTTTTATCAATTCTTTTGATTTATGAACTTCAGATACTTTTAATGACAGTTTTCTCTTTCGATTCCAGTTCCCCCTGGTGTACCATTACACCAGCATAATGGCTATAGATCACATAGTGATGGATATAGGTCACATTATGACGGTACCACATATGAAAACAGTGGACGAGTATTTGGGGCAGCTTTGGATAGTATTACCCCTTCTAGGTTGGGTCGTTTTGATGCTCGTAATTCAAAGAATTACTATTCTCCTTACTGAATGTCAGTAAAATTGGTAAAAGGTCACCTCTAACGTATCTGTACTGAGTAAGTAGTGTACTTCATGTATAATCAAGGGGATCCAGTATCAATTGCCAACTGGGTTCTTTTAGCTTTTGATGTTCTTAGTACTGTTGTGTATTTGACTATGTGCTATAGCCTATGTAGTTTTTGCTTCATTGTTTAGTTCCTCACAAGAATCTTGTTTGTATGGTATTTATACTTGTTTTATTCTATTTTTGTTTTTTAAAAGATTCCGTAGATCGTTTTAAAAAAGCTTCTTTAGATATAATTGCATCTAAGTTGATGACATTGTAGCATAATTTTAAATTGCCATTATGGGTAACTCGTATAAAAAATGGTTAGTTGATGGTTATAACATAAGAACAGTGTATAGCGCTTTATGCATGTGATTGCACACTACGAAATTGTTCAAATTGCAGTGTTATGATTTTTCAATTCCTCCAAGATACGTTGTGTTTTCAATTAAATTTATATTGAAGTCTCAAACTTTATAAACACACATACTTTTATACTACTGGGTACATTTCATCAAGTGTGTAACTTTGTGAATGTAGCGTTGTGCACTTGTGTGTCATTGCTTCTGAGGCCAAATTAGATGCCGTTATCCATTTATCCCATTCCAACTCTATTTAGCTGCAAAAAAAATCTAATTTTTTCTTCTAGCTTTTCTGGTTCAATTTTAATGATCGAAGTGTTTGTGTAAGCAATCTGATGATCTGTTTTGTGTGTGGATTGAATAAACTTTATGCTTATAAGTTATAAAACATGACTCTTGGTTTGAAATGATGGGGGATTTCGAAGCGTTTGCTCAAGGTTTAGATGGTTCTATGATAAAACACCACATTAATGTGTTTAGAAAAATAGCTCCACAGACCACAGTTCAATAATGTGTCTTTTGAGCCTAACTGTTCGGAAAAAATAACTTGTTAGATGACATTTATTTGAGCTAAAACCCTAAAAACACACAAAACTATCATATATGGAAAAGTAACATGTATGTTCTTATGTTACTTTGAGTTTTTTCTATAGTAATTACCTCAAACAGGAGTAAAACTAGGTTGAAATTCAAAAATAGGAACTCTTATATTCCTATTCCCAAATAGGACCAATTACTACTATTATGGAGCATACAAAAATTAACATCTCATTCTCATTTTCTTCGCATCTGCTCTTCTCCCTTGCAATCAACTTCACCTCACGTTGCTGACTCCACCGCACACCATCGCTGACTCCACCGCACTCCTCTTCTTCCCTCCAGTCTTGTAGATCTAGTCATTGCCGTCACCGGATCTGACAGTCATGTTCCTTCTCTTCTCCTCTTCTTTTTTTTTAGTTTTGGTATTAATTTTGCCGGTTTTTAGACTTCTATTTCGTATTTCTAATTTCATATTTCTTACTTTTTAAAAAAAATGATATTTTGAGTTTTGGATGATGGTATAAAATTTTGTCAAGTTTATGGTAGAAATGTGCACACTGACAATGGTTTATGGCAAAAAAGATTGTGTAAATTGAGTTTTCTAGTGCTCAGAGGTGTAGTCGGACAGTCAATAGGCCAGAGGTGTAGTGGGACAGTTAATAGGATGTCCTCTCAGTACCGATCAGACGACAATTAACTGGATGATGGAAGATGTAAATTAGACTTTAATCACAAAAAAGTGAGAACCTAAAACATAAAAAATGGACATGTCACTAAAACACTGTTATTGGAAAATCACAATGGCAATTTTCTATTATCACGTTACACGGTGATAAATGTCTATTATCACTATTTAATAAAACATACTTCGTATAAGTAGGACTCTTATTCGGACTCTATAACCTAGAACAATTTGTTTAGAAATTAATTCCTAATAGTAAATAAATTAGTAATAAATACGTAGTATTTAAACTCACTATTCAATAAAACACACACAAGAAGAACTCTCATTTGGAATTTTCAACGCTCTCGTCTGGGTCATTTTGTTTTGAAAATCAAGTCCTTACATGGCAATATCATTCAAATATTGAATTAGCAGTTTAACAATTTATTCATCACATAAAAACGGTCCTTTTTCTGAGGAAAATTGATGCATCTAATAAAACCAATCAGTTCTCACCCATTAATTAATACTCGTAATACACTTAAAATCATGTTTTTTACTTAAAAATCACGTATAGATACAATATACATTCAAGGACTCTTAATTCCAATTCAACCCTTCTTCACGCTTCATCATATAATATTATAATCAATCCTATAAATAATTAAATCATCGTCATCATTATCCTAGTGTCACCAAAGGTGCTACCTACGGTGGAGTAAGGAAAGGTCAGATGTATGCACGGAGAGACGGTTTTCGGATGACCTATAGTAAGTCTTTGGCTACATATTCCCAGGTTAAAAAATAGTGAGTCTTTGGCTCCGTTGCAAATGATTGAACATGTTTTTGAAATGCATGAATTATTCATAATTTATTTGAATATAGAAAATTTCTTTATGCATTTTGTTGGGATCCCTCCTTAATTGGAGAGGTTCTAGAAAATTCTAGAGCTTTCTGGAGAAGTATAGAATTTTCTAGAAAGTTCTGGAGAATCCTAGAGAAGTCTAGAACTCTTTAGAAGTATGTGGAATAGTGTGGAATCCTCTAGAATATTCTAGAGATGTGTGGAACCTTCCGGAAGCTTATGGAAGAGTATGGAAGGATATGGAAGAGAGTGGAAGAGTATAAAGACTCCTAGAGTGTGTGGAGCATTCTAGAGAATCAATCTCCACTATTGGATAGAAATCATCCCCATTCCCCACCATTCATTGTGAAGGTGGAGTAGTATAAACAGGAGTAGAGGCCTCCACTCATAACCATCCTAGTAAGAGAGAATCCACTTCTTAGAGTGAGAAAGCTAGAGAGTTAGAGAACCTCTTTGAGAGAGAAGAGAGATAGCTTGGGAAGTTCCTATCCTCAAGTTTGAGTGAGCCACCATTGAGTGAGACAATTTTGTAACATCCTTGTAAATCATACTATTCTTTTGTATATTGGAAGAATCTTCATATTGGAGAATTTAAATCGTGTGCTCCCATTGCTACCTTGATTCCTAAGTGCCTATCTTAACTTCACGAAGTGGGAAAGTCCGGAGTTTTTCCCAACAGTGGTATCAGAGCCAGGTTCACCTGAGATCGTCATTAGCTCGTGCAGTTCAAGATGGAGGATAACGTCACTCATGATGGAGACATGTTCAAGCTCACCGCCAACAACTACTCATATTGGAAGCCGATGATAAAAGATCATTTATATTGCAAGGATTTGCATGAGCCCATCATCTACAAAGAGAAGGTTGAAGGCAAGAGTTATGCCCAGTGGGAGCTACTGAATCGGAAGGCCGTTGCTATGATCCGTAAGTACATTGACAAATCTCTCTTCGAGCATGTTTCGACTTACACAAATGCTTATGAATTATGGACTAAGCTTGAGTCCATGATTCAAAAGAAGACACCTCATAATAAGGCCAATTTAGTTCGACGGTTGGTGAAGTTGGAGTATAAGGATGGTCATAGTATGATTGAACATTTGAACAACTTCAAGGGGCTCATAAATCAATTAACCAAAATTGAGATGAAGATTGATGACGAGTTGCAAGTGTCACGCCCCGGACCGCATCCGAGCGCGTGTACAACCGCCGTATGACTAAATGACGTTACTCGCAAGTCAACGTAACTTAATCATACAAGGCGTCCATGAACATTGTTCATACCATACTCAGTAAGTAAACATACATAACAACATCACATATTTGGATTAAACGAATCGCGGAAATATTCAATATTCAATCATGGACCACATATGGCCAAAACGTGGACTCGCAGGCCCAAAACAAATGTACTTATTACAAAATATCCATGAGCATAGTTTATAGTTTAAAATAGTAAAGGAAGCACGAACCACGTCTCCCTTTAGATTACTTCACCGAGCAAGGTGAGAATGCAAGCTTGAGCTTCAACCTGAAATGGTGGGGCCCCCCGAAGGGGTCAGTACAAGTACCGAGCGAGTAGCAGGCTAAATGTAGAATAACTAACGTTTCAAGTATAAGACCCAAACATAGGGTGATACATATACATATAGTTCTTTCCCCCAAGTTATGAAATATATATCATTACATATACACTTGGAAATACCCGACCCTTAGGTCATTGTTTATTTGAGAAATAATATAGCCGTTAACCTTGGCTTAAACCCCAACCCACCCATATACCTATGAGTGTATAGAACTCCTCCTGGTTCAAATCATCTTAACATGAGGACACCGCCCGGTCCCAAATTATAAAATAATAATCTATGAGTTTTGAGGATACACGCCCGATCCTTGGGTACTCCACCCTATAACCGAGTTTTGAGGATAACCGCCCGATCCTTGGGTACTCCACCCTATAACCGAGTTTTGAGGATACCGCCCGATCCTTGGGTACTCCACCCTATAACCGAGTTTTGAGGATACCGCCCGATCCTTGGGTACTCCACCCTATAACCGAGTTTTGAGGATACCGCCCGATCCTTGGGTACTCCACCCGACTTATGATCTACCACATATCATCCTAGATAAGGTCTATATCATAATCAATAATCAAGACTAAACCAAGTCTTAAGGCCTAAGCATAATCATCCATGCAATTCATGCATTAAAAATCAACATATAGGCAAAACAGTGCCAAACCGGCGCCGGTTTTGACATAACCGGCGCCGGTTATTATTTAATTTAATAAAACCGGCCATGCCGATCCATAACCGGCGCCGGTTTTGCCTATAACCGGCGCCGGTTGCCCCCCGGGCAACCAAGTCAACATTTTCGTTGACTCGCCATTTCAAACCCGATTTGCGTCAAACTTAATCCCAACATGTATTAAGTTATAACCAAGCATTTTATGCCCCTTTTATCCCTTAAAACATCATATATGTTTTTTATAAACATTTTCATATCATACTTCATTTATGATATCCATGGGTCATACATATAAGTCTAATCACTTTGGAAAGTCACATGTTTAAGCATCTTTTAAACATCATTATGAACACATATAACGTTTACTTAGGTAATCTCATAATTAACCCAAGAGTTATAAGACATTAAGCCGTCCACTCACCTCAAATGAGCGTGATGAAGTTCTACCCTTCTCGGTTGAACTCCGGCCAAACTCCGGTGAACTTTGACGAACTCCGGTGACCACTCCGGCGACTCCTTAAACCTCGTGAAAGCTCTCAATTCACCCTTGACACGTTCCTAACATGGTTTTATCATCACAAAACCCATATCAATACAAATAACCTTTAAAAGGTTATTTTCCGGCTAACCGGTCGTTTTGGCTCCTAAGTCCGTTCTTGGACTTAGAGCTACTTTCGACTCCCTTGTTCCACACTTACAACCATGTAGAACATCCTTAAGGGTATTTCATATGATATATAAGTCATATGAAATCAAGAGATGGAAGAAAGTTGTTAAGGAGCTTCTCACCTTTATTCCCAAGGTTTTTCTCTACTTTTGCAACCTTTTTCTTCTTGCTTGAGCTCCTTGCTTCCTTGAGCTCTCTTGGCTATGGAGATGAAAGTTTGCAGAGCTCTCCTCCTTGATTGGGGGTGGCTTGGACGCACAAAACATAGGGGGAAGGGGTGAGGAGACTCCTTTTGTCTCAAATGGGAAATAAGTGAGGGGGGAGGTCCACCTTGGGTCAACTCTCACCCAATCCATCACCCTCAGCCCACACACACCTCTCAACCCATGTTATGCAGCTCCCCTTGTCAACCAAGAGCTCTCAAAAAACGTGGGGTGGCCCCCACTCATGTGGGAGGTCATCCCATTATGTCCCGAAGTGTACAATCGGTCCCGAAAGTTGTATTTCTCGGACTGTTTTAATTATATTTTATTTTATTGAGTCGAATAAAATATAACACTTACTCCCCATCATAATGGGCCTTTAGGATGATTATACATTCCCCAACTTTAATTTGGAAGTCCCCGAAATTCATTTCGGACTGTTATCCGATAAATTACCCACAACCGGTAATTGGGCCTTGTTTGACCGATCGGTCAACCCAATGCCTTTCTTATGGCCCAAAGTAAATGTCCACCACCATATAACTATTATCTATACCAAGATGAATAAAATATGCGGTCTCGGGAATATCGGGTGGTCCCCGCTCCCGTGTGGGCCCCACGTGCAATTTACTATTCACGCAAAAGAATTAACAAAAATTTACAACCTCGTAAATTCATTAACCATTTCATAAGGTTCAATACATAATTTACACAAAAGTAAATATACTTGGGGACGGTGTTACAAGTTCACCCCCCCTTATTTGGGATTTCGTCCCCGAAATCAACGCGTCTTAATCGAAAAGAAACGGGTATTGCTCCCTCATCGAGACCTCGGTCTCCCAGGTTTCTTCTTCGACTCGATCACTCCTCCACAGAACCTTCACCATAGGAATCTCCTTGTTCCTAAGTTTCTTCACCTGTTGGCCCACTATCTTCACTGGTTCTACAGCATACTGCAGGTCCTCCCAGATCTCCACCGGTGGTTTCTCAAGAATATGTGATGGATCCCGCACATACTTCTTGAGCATCGATACATGAAATACATCATGAATCTTCTCAAGTTCAGGGGTCAACTTGAGACGATACGCTACGGCCCCAACCCTCTCAAGGATTTCAAATGGGCCAATGTATCGGGGGTTAAGCTTACCCCTAGATATGAATCGGATGATGCCTTTCCAAGGAGAGATTCTTAGAAAGACTTCGTCCCCGACCTCAAACTCCAACGGTCTCCGCCGTTTGTCTGCATAGCTCTTCTGCCGATCTTGGGCAGCCATGAGTCTATCACGAATGATCTTCACCTTAGCCTTGGTGATCTCAACGAGTTCTATCCCTTCAAGTTTGGCCTCGCCAACCTCATCCCAACACAAAGGTGTCCTGCACTTCCTCCCATATAAAGCCTCGTATGGAGGCATGCCAATACTCGCCTGATAACTGTTGTTATAGGCAAACTCTACCAGAGCCAAATGTTTGTCCCAACTCCCTTGGAACTCCAAAGCACACGCTCTAAGCATGTCCTCCAAAATCTGTATCACCCGTTCGGACTGTCCATCCGTCTGTGGGTGAAAAGCTGTACTAAACTTCAGTTTAGTACCCAAAGATGCTTGAAACTTTGGCCAAAATCTGGATGTGAATCGTGGATCCCTATCTGAGACAATGGATATCGGAACTCCATGCAATCTCACAATTTCTTCCGTATACAACTTGGCTAACCTTTCAAGAGGGTAAGTAATGTTGATAGGCAAGAAATGTGCGCTCTTAGTGAGCCTATCAACCACTACCCATACTGCATCATAGTTGTTCACCGTCCGTGGTAGCCCTACCACGAAGTCCATGGTCACATGTTCCCACTTCCATTCTGGAATGGTAAGCGGCTGCAATAGTCCTGCCGGGTGTTGGTGTTCTGCCTTAACCTGCTGGCAAGTAAGGCATCGACTCACATACCCTGCGATGTCTCCCTTCATACCTGACCACCAGTAACTCTCCTTCAAGTCTCGGTACATCTTAGTACCCCCTGGATGCATGGCATAGGCCGAAGAATGAGCCTCCTCTAATATAGACTTCTGGAGCTCCTCATTCTTTGGTACGCACACACGGTCTTTAAACGTCAAAAGGCCATCATCACGTACCCGAAAGTTCTCAACGGGTCCCTCAAGGATCCGTTCACGGATCTTCTGACACTCCTCGTCAATGGCCTGACATCTACTGATTTCACTCAGTAATGTGGGCCTAACCTCAAATCTAGCAATGAGGGTCCCATGCGTGGACACCTCCACGCGTGCTCTCAATGCCCGTAGACATGTGAGTAACGTCCCCGACGTACTCTTCCTACTTAGCGCATCGGCCACCACGTTGGCCTTCCCGGGATGATAGTCGATGATCAAGTCATAGTCCTTGATCAACTCCATCCATCTCCTCTGTCTCATATTCAACTCTTTCTGAGTGAATACATACTTCAAACTCTTATGATCAGTATAAATGTGGCATGTCTCCCCGTAGAGATAATGCCTCCAAATCTTCAGTGCAAACACTACCGCCCCCAACTCCAGATCGTGGGTAGGGTAGTTCACCTCATGTTTCCTCAATTGCCTAGAGGCGTAGGCTATCACCTTACCGTTTTGCATCAACACACATCCTAGCCCTTGGATGCTAGCATCGCTATAGATATCGTACCCTATCCCCTGCTTGGGTAGGGCAAGAACTGGTGCCTCGGTAAGTCGCTTCTTCAATTCAAGAAACCCTTTCTCACATTTGTCATCCCATATGAACTTAGCCCCCTTCTTGGTGAGCTTCGTCAATGGAGACGCCAACACAGAGAATTTCTCAACGAACTTACGATAGTACCCCGCTAGGCCAAGGAAACTACGTATTTCTTTCACATTCTTGGGTCTCTCCCAGTCAATGATGGCTTTTATCTTGGCATTGTCCACAGCAATGCCCGAGCCAGATATGACATGCCCGAGGAAGCCAATCTCTTTGAGCCAAAATTCACATTTGGAGAACTTGGCAAAGAGTTGTTTTTCTCTAAGTCGTTCAAGTACAAGCCCCAAGTGATGTTCATGCTCCTCCTCGCTCTTGGAGTATATCAAAATGTCATCAATGAATACTATCACAAATTGGTCCAAGTATTCACTAAACACTCGGTTCATCAAGTCCATGAATGCCGCCGGTGCGTTGGTTAACCCGAATGACATCATAAGAAACTCATAGTGACCATATCTAGTGCGGAATGCACTCTTAGGTATGTCACTTTCCTTGATCTTCAACTGATGATAGCCCGATCTCAAATCAATCTTGGAGAACACTATCGCCCCCCCGAAGTTGATCAAACAAGTCATCAATCCTCGGTAAAGGATACCTATTCTTGATCGTGACCTTGTTCAACTGTCGGTAATCTATGCACATTCTCAATGTGCCATCTTTCTTCTTCACGAAGAGTACGGGTGCTCCCCACGGTGAGTGACTGGGTCTAATGAATCCGTTGTCCAAAAGTTCTTGTAGTTGGACCTTTAACTCTTGAAGTTCCACTGGTGCCATTCGATAAGGAGGTATTGAAATGGGTTTGGTTCCCGGTTCAACTTCAATTACGAACTCAATCTCCCGGTCGGGTGGAAGTCCCGGCAAGTCTTTGGGAAAGACATCCGGATACTTGCACACGACACGTACATCATTGATGTTTATCTCTTTCTTTGTCTCATCAATTACGTAAGCAAGGTATGCGTGACATCCTTTCCTCATCATCTTTCGTGCTCTCATCACGGATATGATACAACCATGAGATCCTCCCCGATCTCCCTCGAAACGAAAGGTGTTCCCCTTATCGTCCTCGATTTCCAACACTTTGGTGTAGCAATCAACTCGAGCATGGTGCTTTTCAATCCAATCCATTCCTAGGATAGCATCGAACTCCATCATACTTAGAGGTACGAAGTCACAAGTCAAAGGTTGACCCGTCACTTCTACCTCACATGATGGATAGTAATGGTCCCTCTCCACGTCATCTCCCAATGGTGTGGAGACTACCAAGGTTTGCGTCATTGGCGTCAATGGCACGTCAAGACCTTCGGCGAACGCTTCACTCACAAATGAACGTTGAGCCCCGGTATCAATGAGAATTCTTGCATTTCTTCCATTGATCAATAGTGTTCCTACATTTATAGATGATGTAAGACACACTATTCGAAGTACCGGATCGAAAACGGGCTAATGGACATTTTCTGGCCGAAAATGTACTGGACCGGCGCCGGTTCTAGGCCAGACCGGCGCCGGTTTTCCCCTGGGATGGCCGAATACACACCAATTACACTGGACCGGCGCCGGTTATGGCCAAAACCGGCGCCGGTTTACCTTCGGCAACCTCGGAAAAATCATTTTCTTTAAAAACCGGCCCCGGTTACGAGCACGGTGATTTGTCCCGGCAAAATTCCCCTAGACCGGCGCCGGTTATGGGTAGAACCGGCGCCGGTTTTCCTTCGGCCCTTCCCCGGGAATTCGATTTTTGTTGTTTTCAGCCCTTCCGAAACCGGACCGGCGCCGGTTATGGGCAAAACCGGCGCCGGTTCTCCTACGGCAGCCCCAAACAATTAACTTTTACATAGAACCGGCACCGGTTTAAGCCCTGACCGGCGCCGGTTTACCCCTGGGCAGCTGTATTCCTACAACTTTTTGCTAAAAACACACCGGTATCGACCCCGGCGAGTCCGTACAAGCCCGCTATCATTTTTTAACACTTAACAACATGTAATTTATCAAACATTACGAGGGATTACCTGCAACGGAGTCGGGGTTAGCCCGAGCATCGGCCTCGGTCATAGCATAGACTCGTGCTTGGGCCCCGCCTTGGTTGACGGACGCGGCATGGCTCGTTGATGCGCCGCCTCTCCCCGTGCCACCATGTGACGGTCCCGCACGGTGCCTCCCCGTCATGGACCCTCCTCCGGCTCCCGGTGTGTTCTCCTGAGTCGCTTGAGGACAATTGGCCTTCATATGGCCCGCATTCCCACACTTGAAACACCTTGGTGGTTCATTACACTTCCCAAAATGCTGTTTTGAGCAATTGGGACATCTAGGTGCTCCCGAGTTCTGTGGCCTAGGTCCGTGCCACCTCCCGTCCCTGTTCTTTTTCGCCGGTGGAGCCGGCGCCTTGAATGAGCCCCCACCACCACCATGGTTGTTCTTTCGGGAATGGTCGGGCGGCCCCGATTTGTTCCACTTCCTCTTCTTCGCCTCCTCGGCGTCCCTTGCTTTCCTCTCATTCCACTGGGCCTCCCCAAGCATGCCCTGCTCTACCACCTCACTGAAAGTCATGAGGCGGGAGTATGTAGCACGATCTCGGATGTCTAAGAGTAAGGCATCCCAGAAGTGCTCAGTCATGCGGTCCTCATCGATTGCATACTCCGGTAAGAACCTAGCCAAGGTTCTAAACTCTTGCTCCAACTGCTTAACGGTGCCACCTTCTTTCTGCTTGAGGTTGGTATACTCCCTCCTTTTTACATTAACCTCAAAATCGGAGTAGTATTGGGCATAAAACTCTCGCTCAAAACTTTCCCATGAGATATTCCCACGATACTTCCCTTCTACACCTTCCCACCATGTAGAAGCCATCCCCTCAAGCAACCGTGAAGCAACGGTTAGCTTCACGTCCGGAGTAATTTGCATGTCTCTTGATGCATCCTTCACTTTCTTGATCCAATCGGCGGCAACGGTAATGTCACCGGTGCCATCGAAGGACCTACACCCCAAGGCCCTAGCCTCCTTGAGGTACTTGGAGATTCTCACTATGAAACCTCCCTCGAGCCCACCTTGTGGAGCCCCGGGTGTGGCCCTTGGAGCTCCCCGGCTTCCTTGAGCCGACACACCTGGAGAACCACGCCTTGCTTGGCGCCTAAGGTCTCTCCTCAACTTCTCCTTTTGATACCACTCAAGTAATTCACCCATTTGAGCGAATCGGGCATCACTCTCATCATCATTCTCATCATCAGTGTGGAAATCACCCCCATCGTATGGGGTCTCTTCATGCTCCGTTTCAGGAACATAAGTAGAGTCGTGGTTCTCGGTGCTAGTCTCGTACACCGAACTCACGTGGCCATCACTCACTGTTTGGGCTCGGTGGCCCCCACGACTTCCACGGCCTCCCCGGCCTCCTCTTCCACCTCTAGAGCTTCGAGATAGGGCCCGACTAGCTCCAACAGAAGCTATCGGTGCTTGCCCTCTCGGATTGTTCCTGGTCCGCATGCGTCTACCCTCCATTTCTGAAAAGGAATTTGGACGAGTCGTTAGACTCCAATCAATGTCAATTGACGGAAAACGTTATAGACACGTATTGGCCCAAGTCACCGCCATACCAATTGTTAAGGGTACCATCTTAACAACTAGAGACCTTGCAACCTCGGTGACAATAGTTCTATAAGCGTCAAAATACAATGCTCATGGTTTTCGATAAAACTCTTTTGTAAAGTCTCATGTGAGAGGTTGATTATATAGTTTAGAAACTGAGATGGCTCTGATACCACTTAATTGTCACGCCCCGGACCGCATCCGAGCGCGTGTACAACCGCCGTATGACTAAATGACGTCACTCGCAAGTCAACGTAACTTAATCATACAAGGCGTCCATGAACATTGTTCATACCATACCCAGTAAGTAAACATACATAACAACATCACATATTTGGATTAAACGAATCGCGGAAATATTCAATATTCAATCATGGACCACATATGGCCAAAACGTGGACTCGCAGGCCCAAAACAAATGTACTTATTACAAAATATCCATGAGCATAGTTTATAGTTTAAAATAGTAAAGGAAGCACGAACCACGTCTCCCTTTAGATTACTTCACCGAGCAAGGTGAGAATGCAAGCTTGAGCTTCAACCTGAAATGGTGGGGCCCCCCGAAGGGGTCAGTACAAGTACCGAGCGAGTAGCAGGCTAAATGTAGAATAACTAACGTTTCAAGTATAAGACCCAAACATAGGGTGATACATATACATATAGTTCTTTCCCCCAAGTTATGAAATATATATCATTACATATACACTTGGAAATACCCGACCCTTAGGTCATTGTTTATTTGGGAAATAATATAGCCGTTAACCTTGGCTTAAACCCCAACCCACCCATATACCTATGAGTGTATAGAACTCCTCCTGGTTCAAATCATCTTAACATGAGGACACCGCCCGGTCCCAAATTATAAAATAATAATCTATGAGTTTTGAGGATACACGCCCGATCCTTGGGTACTCCACCCTATAACCGAGTTTTGAGGATAACCGCCCGATCCTTGGGTACTCCACCCTATAACCGAGTTTTGAGGATACCGCCCGATCCTTGGGTACTCCACCCTATAACCGAGTTTTGAGGATACCGCCCGATCCTTGGGTACTCCACCCTATAACCGAGTTTTGAGGATACCGCCCGATCCTTGGGTACTCCACCCGACTTATGATCTACCACATATCATCCTAGATAAGGTCTATATCATAATCAATAATCAAGACTAAACCAAGTCTTAAGGCCTAAGCATAATCATCCATGCAATTCATGCATTAAAAATCAACATATAGGCAAAACAGTGCCAAACCGGCGCCGGTTTTGACATAACCGGCGCCGGTTATTATTTAATTTAATAAAACCGGCCATGCCGATCCATAACCGGCGCCGGTTTTGCCTATAACCGGCGCCGGTTGCCCCCCGGGCAACCAAGTCAACATTTTCGTTGACTCGCCATTTCAAACCCGATTTGCGTCAAACTTAATCCCAACATGTATTAAGTTATAACCAAGCATTTTATGCCCCTTTTATCCCTTAAAACATCATATATGTTTTTTATAAACATTTTCATATCATACTTCATTTATGATATCCATGGGTCATACATATAAGTCTAATCACTTTGGAAAGTCACATGTTTAAGCATCTTTTAAACATCATTATGAACACATATAACGTTTACTTAGGTAATCTCATAATTAACCCAAGAGTTATAAGACATTAAGCCGTCCACTCACCTCAAATGAGCGTGATGAAGTTCTACCCTTCTCGGTTGAACTCCGGCCAAACTCCGGTGAACTTTGACGAACTCCGGTGACCACTCCGGCGACTCCTTAAACCTCGTGAAAGCTCTCAATTCACCCTTGACACGTTCCTAACATGGTTTTATCATCACAAAACCCATATCAATACAAATAACCTTTAAAAGGTTATTTTCCGGCTAACCGGTCGTTTTGGCTCCTAAGTCCGTTCTTGGACTTAGAGCTACTTTCGACTCCCTTGTTCCACACTTACAACCATGTAGAACATCCTTAAGGGTATTTCATATGATATATAAGTCATATGAAATCAAGAGATGGAAGAAAGTTGTTAAGGAGCTTCTCACCTTTATTCCCAAGGTTTTTCTCTACTTTTGCAACCTTTTTCTTCTTGCTTGAGCTCCTTGCTTCCTTGAGCTCTCTTGGCTATGGAGATGAAAGTTTGCAGAGCTCTCCTCCTTGATTGGGGGTGGCTTGGACGCACAAAACATAGGGGGAAGGGGTGAGGAGACTCCTTTTGTCTCAAATGGGAAATAAGTGAGGGGGGAGGTCCACCTTGGGTCAACTCTCACCCAATCCATCACCCTCAGCCCACACACACCTCTCAACCCATGTTATGCAGCTCCCCTTGTCAACCAAGAGCTCTCAAAAAACGTGGGGTGGCCCCCACTCATGTGGGAGGTCATCCCATTATGTCCCGAAGTGTACAATCGGTCCCGAAAGTTGTATTTCTCGGACTGTTTTAATTATATTTTATTTTATTGAGTCGAATAAAATATAACACTTACTCCCCATCATAATGGGCCTTTAGGATGATTATACATTCCCCAACTTTAATTTGGAAGTCCCCGAAATTCATTTCGGACTGTTATCCGATAAATTACCCACAACCGGTAATTGGGCCTTGTTTGACCGATCGGTCAACCCAATGCCTTTCTTATGGCCCAAAGTAAATGTCCACCACCATATAACTATTATCTATACCAAGATGAATAAAATATGCGGTCTCGGGAATATCGGGTGGTCCCCGCTCCCGTGTGGGCCCCACGTGCAATTTACTATTCACGCAAAAGAATTAACAAAAATTTACAACCTCGTAAATTCATTAACCATTTCATAAGGTTCAATACATAATTTACACAAAAGTAAATATACTTGGGGACGGTGTTACAGCAAGCCCTTCTACTCCTTAGTTCCTTGCCGGGAAGTTGGGACACTGTTGTAGTTACACTTAGTAACTCAGCCCCGGAAGGAAAGCTCACCATGGATGTCGTTAGTGATAGCCTTCTCGGTGAAGAAGCAAGGAGAATGGAACGAGGTGAGTCTATCCAGCCCAAGTCAGACCAATTCAACCCAACGAAGAAGCAAGAAGAGAAGAGTACCATTGTTGTAGTCGCAAAAGAAGATTTGTTATATGTCGTTGGAGAAGGTAATATCCTCAACATTGCTTGTGATGATAGTTCTTGGATTATCAATTCTGGTGCTTCCTTCCATGTCACTCCCCATGGAAGTTTCTTCTCATCCTACCAAAGCGGTGACTTTGGCACGGTTCAAATGGGAAACCAAGATAGAAGCCAGATCGTTGGGATAGGAGACATCGTCCTAACAACTAGCACCGGATGCAAGCTTGTTCTCAAAGATGTGAGGCATGTCCTGGCCATGCGCCTCAATCTTATCTCCGCTGGAAAGTTAGATGATGCTGGTCTGATGAACTACTTTGGTGAAGGAAAATGGAAGCTCACTAAAGGAAATCTAGTCATGGCTCGAGGAAGGAAGGAAGGATCCTTGTATATGATGCAAGCTAAACTCTGCAAAGGAGAGGTAAACGTAATCACCGATGACGTGGAGGTATGGCATAAACGACTTGGACACATCAGTGAGAAAGGTCTTCACATACTCGCTCGGAAGCATCTCCTCCCGAACATGAAAGGTGAGTCACTTGATCCTTGTGCACATTGTTTAGCTTGAAAACAACACAGAGTTGCTTTCCAAAGATCTTCTCCACCCACTAGGAGAAAGAATATTATCGACCTTGTACACATCGATGTGTGCTCAATGTCCGAGAGATCCATTGGGAATTGTACTTTGTGACCTTCATTGATGATCATTCAAGGAAGGTGTGGTTGCACCTGTTAAAATCCAAGGATCAAGTGCTTGACGCCTTCAAGGAATTCCACGCTCAAGTAGAACGTGAGATCGGCCGAAAGATCAAGTGTTGAGATTGATGAAGGGGTTGATCATGATGTATGACTAGTTTCTTGATGGATTAATTGCATGAATGCCGTTTAATTTGTGTTTGAACAATTTAACTGATATCTTTTGTAACCTAGAACGCGCGCTAGAATTACAATTGCTTGTAGAATAAATTAAGAGAGATCTAGTTTATTCTAGGACATCTTCACACACACTTAATCATTCGCTAAGAGATTAGTAGCGATTAAGGGGCCGTAAGCTCGCTCGTCTTGGCAATAATTTAGGATCCTGTCGCATGAGAGATCAGCCTGGTCCCCTAAATTATTGTACTCTACGCCGCGAGAGCGGTAAGAACTTAGTAATGATTAGCTAGGCTTAATTGAATGAATTTCATGTAATTAGGTCTGATCTGCCAGAAATCTGGTTACCCTGGAATCAATCCTTGTTCCCTTCGTCATTAATTAAGAAGACACCAATCTTTTATTTTAATTACGCATTCGCATTAGTTTAACTTTCCAACCCAATCATATCTCGCACGACACATTTTTTTATTTATTTCTTTTAATCGCTGAATTTAATTAATTCTTGATTCCCTTTTGTTCGTCCCTGTGGAGACGATACTCATACTTACACCACTATATTACGATCTATTTTAAGTGCGAGAAAACACGCATCATATGAGCAGACTCACAAGTGTTCAATAAAATATGAGGAGACTCACAAGAAAATGGGTTTAGCTAATGGGTTTAGCAAACTCACAGGTATTCAATAAAACACAAGTTTTCACACGTTTTTAAAAATAAAAGCTTCAGTATTATGCTTTAAGTAGTCTAGGCAATTCAATTTACGAGCTATTGCTCAAATCATGAAATGTAACTGTCATTTTCTGCTAATTCCATTATAAGTTAAAACTTTTGTAATAGAAAAGATGTAGTACTGTGTTTTTTAAAATAAACTCTGTTATTGTGGCCTTTTAAAAAAAATATACGGAGTATTTAGGATGTTTTTACTTGGACTGTAATTTGCTGGTCTGGTCTGGTCTGGTCTGATCTGGTCTGGTCTGGTCTGAACTGGTCTGGTCTGGTCTGGTAAGGTCTGGTTTCTTTGTATTTTTATAACTATCCAAGTCTGGTCTGGTCTGGTCTGGTGTGGTCTGAACTGGTCTGGTCTAGTCTGGACTGGTCTGGTCTGGTCTGGTCTGGTCTGGTCTGGGGCAAATTACAGTCCAAGTAAAAACATCCTTACTAACAAAAACTACGAATGAAGTCATTTTTAGATCAATTCAATTGAAATATGTTTAACAGTTACATAAATCAGATATTACAGACCATTTTAATCAAGGCAATATTAACCGATGTATCAAAAATACAATTTCATGTTTTATCTAGGTTTAGACGAAGACATCATATATCACAAAATAGATAGAAGCTAGGTTTAGACATGTAAAAGAGGTGTTTTTTTGAAACAAAATACAGATTTAGATTACAATATAAATCTGTTAAACATTGATGAGTGTTTTCTCGCACTTAAAAAGGTTGTAATATAATGATGTAAGTACGAGTATCGTCTCCACAGGGACGGAAAAAAGGGAATCAAGAATTTATTAAATTCAGCGATAAAAACAAATAAAATAAAAGCGTCGTGCGAGATTGATTGATTGGAAATTAAAATGCGAATGAACGATTAAATAAAATGAGTTCTCTCTAATTAATGACGAAGGGAATAGAAATTGATTCCGGGGTAACCAGATTTCTGGCAGATCAGGCCTAATTACATGAAATTAATTTAATTGAGCCTAGATAATCATTACTAAGTTCTTACCGCTCTCGCGGCGTAGAGTACAATAATTTAGGGGACCAGGCTGATCTCTCATGCGACAGGATCCTAAATTATTGCCAAGACGAGCGAGCTTACGGCCCCTTAATCGCTACTAATCTCTTAGCGAATGATTAAGTGTGTGTGAATGTGTCCTAGAATAAACTAGATCTCTCTTAATTTATTCTACAAGCAATTGTAATTCTAGCGGCCGTTCTAGGTTACAAAAGATATCAGTTAAATTATTCAAACACAAATAAAATGACATTCATGCAATTAAACTGAAAGGAATCTAGCCATACATCATGATCAACCCCTTCATCAATACCAAATCCCTAATTAAAACTACTCACAATTCATAATTGAAGAATCATAGAATTGGAATAAAAAGAATTAATTGTCATTAATTAAAAAGGTGGAACTTACAAAGAATCCCAAAAGATTGATGAACAATGCTGAAAAGCCCTCTAAAATTCGTGTTAGGCACTTTCTCTAAGCTCCCCCCGAAAACGGGGGTTTACAGGCTGTTTAAATAGAAAAATCGGGTGAAATTTGAGTTGAATTGGGATTTCCGGAGGCAGGCACGATGCCAGGCACGATCGTGACTTCGATCGTGCCTCCGGAGCAAAAACGCGCATTTTGGGCTGGCACGATCGTGCCTCCCTCCAGGCACGATTGTGCCTGGCTGGCAGTAACTCCGCGGTGCTTTCTCTTCACGCATGATCGTGCCTGACTTTGAGGGCACGATCTTGTCTACTTAACTTCCGAATTTGGAAATGCTTTCTTTATGAAAGTTGTAGATAATGAAGTCTTCTATCCACCCCAATTTGCTGAATGTTATTTGAATTATCCAATTAAGAGATATGATTAAAACGGTGGAAGGTGTCATTCTGAAATTGCAGCAGAGATCATCTGACTTCATCGTCTTTTTTCACCTTCTTTATCTCCGATTCTCGTAAAGGTGTATTCATATGATTTGTAGCCCTTGAAGTTAGCTTTTATATGGAACTTTAATCATGTCCATTGGTTGTTTATACAAAGAGATATGCTTGAACGATGGACAGAAGGTCATCCTGATCATCGTTTTCAAGCTCTATTCATCTTCTTTTGATCTCATAACGAATCCTAGAGCTATTTTGCCATCAAATGTTCATCGTGAACCTCCAGTTGAACTCCAATGCTCTCAATTCACTCTCGAATGCTTCTCAACTCATCCCAATTGCTTCTCAAGCGCCGGTGCCGAACTCTAAATTCCTGATTTTGACTCCAAATGACACAAAACTCGAACCAACGCCTGGTAAACATAACTTGAACTAAAATTGAGACTTATAACACCTTAAAGCTAGTAAAACCATCAAAATCCAATCCCAACACGCATCAAATGTGTGTCTAAATACGGACTTATCAAACATGCAATTTATTGCCAAATGATATGCAACTGTACATGTAAATAGCCACAATGACCAGTGTATGCTTGAAAAAACTGATAAAGAAATTCAATAACATAAGCGTTCAAGAAAATCACAATAAAACAACGAAGATGCGGATGATAGTGATAGGATATACCAAAATCACGAAACTATGGCAGACGTGGTTTGAGATGCTTTGGTTTTACCTCAACCTTGATGGTCGGTCGGTCGCCGATAAGATAAAAGATCAAAACAACAGGGAGAATTGATGAAGTATGGACTATGGAAGAGGGAATTTTAGAGGTTCGAATGTATGGAATAGGGTGTACTAAGAAAGGTGAAGAGCCTATGGATGCCGATGGATGCCTCTTTGCAAATCCTAAGGTTAAGAGGGTGTATTGAGATTTGAGAGTAATGGGCTAGGTATTATTGTTGGATCCGAAAACTGGCTGAGCTGGGTTATTATTGTTGTGGGCTGGGTAACAATTCTAAAGAGGTAATGGTCAGATTGGTACTTGAAGTTGCATGAAAAGGGTTAAATAAGTTCTTACTGTCCGGCCGTCGCCATTTGGGACGGTCTCCGGTAGAATTTTTTTATGAAATTTTTTGAACATCTTATTCATTAAGTCTAGTTTACTCATACCAAATTTCAGCTAAAACTTCAATCGGGAAGGCATTCAAATTAATTCTTGAAGATACCTGCGCTTTTAACCAACCCTCCTCATCCATGCCTGTCAACACCTCCTTAATCCAATTTTCCAGCCCCACCGTGCTACTATTCCAGTTCACTCCCGCTGCACTCCAAACAATCTGAGCAGTTGGACACAAATGGAGGATGTGATCATCCGTTTCCTCCTCCCGGCCGCACAATTTGCAATCCACCGGGATCAAAACGCCCCTGCTGCGCACCTTAACTGCCGATGGTAAACATCCCTGCATAACCTGCCAAAAATAAAATTTAATTTTTGGTGGAACATTCAAGTTCCACATTCTGCTCCACCCTTCCCAGGTTGATGCAGTCCCATGACTCGCTAAAACTTTATAGCAGCTTCTCACCGAGAAGCGACCATCCTTCGCCGGATTCCACCAAAAGCTATCTGCTTTGTCAAACATGCTAATCGGAATACTCAATATTTTCCTACTATCCTCCTGTGAAAAAATTGACCTGACCCGTTCCACACTCCAATTCTTGCCATCCTCCGTTCTCAGCGCTGCTACATTCATATCCATAATACCAACCGGTTTAGGCGAACTAACACGGCCCGATCCAGGCCCCGGCAGCCAAGCATCCGCCCACACTTGTACATCTCGTCCATTTCCCACTCTTTTCCTCAAATTCTCTGCTACAACCCCCTGAGTCTCCATAATACTCCGCCAGATATATGATGGATTACTTCCCATTTTTGCCTCTAAGAAAGAAGAATTTGGAAAATACTTGGCTTTAAAGACTCTACTAGCCAGACTACTCGAATCAACCGTAAACCTCCAGGCTTGTTTTGATAACATAGCGATGTTGAAATCCCGGACCCTTCGAAAACCCAGCCCCCCTTCACTTTTTGGGTGGCACAATCCGCTCCAAGATGTCCACCTGAGCCCTCTTTGGTCCCACTTTGAGCCCTTCCACCAAAATCCGTTCATTAACTTTTCAATTTCATCACACAATTCTTTAGGGAGGAGAAAAACGTTCATAGCATAAAGTGGGCAAAGCTTGAATAACTTTTTTCAAAAGTACCGCCCTACCTGCTCTGGATAAAAACCTATTATTCCAACTCTTTATTCTATTTACAACTCTCTCACGTAAATAACTAAGTATCTCCTTCTTCCATCTTCCAATTAGAGCGGGAAGACCCAAGTAACGTGGTTGACTGCCTCTTGCGCTATCCCTAGGGATGAGCACACACTGTCCCGAACAGCCTCCTCAACATTCGGGCTAAAGGAGATACTAGACTTCAAAAAATTCACCGATTGCCCCGAAGCTCGCTCATACTAGTACAAAACAGATTTTATCCCTTCACATTCACCTAATGTAGCTCTGAAAAACAAAAAGCTATCATCGGCAAAAAATAAATGAGATACCCTCGGTGCCTTTCTACACACCGCCACCCCATGAATAACACCCCTTACCTCGGCTTGCCTTAGTAGCGCACTTAATCCATCCGCTACTAAAATAAATAAATAGGGTGACAGAGGGTCTCCTTGCCGCAAACCCCGCCCTGGCAAAATGGGTCCCAATCTATCTCGTTCAAATTGAACAAAATAAGTCACCGTCGAAACACATTCCATAACTAAATTCACCGACTTTCTGTCAAACCCCGCCCTTAACATAATAAAACGAAGAAAGCTCCAATTCACTCGATCATAGGCCTTGCTCATATCCAGTTTCAAAGCAGCAAAACCTTCTTTTCCTCTACTCTTTCGTTTTATAAAATGTTGGGTTTCATATGCAACCATAATATTATCGACTATGGATCTGCCTGGGATAAAAGCACTCTGACTCTCTCCAACTAGATCATTCAGCACCCCTTTCAACCGGTTTGCTAAAACTTTCGAGAAAATTTTATACACAACATTACACAGCGCAATAGGTCTCCAGTCTGCTAAACTTTCAGGTTTCTCTTTTTTAGGAATTAAAACCAAATTAGTAATATTCAATCCAGACGGTATCTTACCGGACTCAAAAATGCTACCACATAAATTAACGATGTCCGGACCCACAATGTCCCAGTATGTCTGGAAAAAAAAAAGCCGGGTTCATCCCATCCGGACCTGGCGCCTTTTCTGGGTGCCTATCAAAAACAGCTGCTTTCACCTCCTCTGCATTAATAGGTCGTAACAATGTGGTGCTCTTCTCATAAGTCAGACAACAAAACCTGCCGCCCAATTCTGATGTATTCTGGTCACCTGGGTCTAAATACATGTTGGAAAAATACTCAGTCACAATTGAACCCACCTGTCCCCGGTCTGTTATCCAAGACCCATCCTCGCCGCGTAAGCCCACCATTTTATTTATCCTCCTTCTTTGTTTAACTGAGTTGTGAAAAAATTTTGAATTTCTATCTCCCTCCTGAAGCCAAAACTCTTTTGCTCTTTGTCTCCAGTACACATTTTCCTTCTCTAACAGAATAAATAGAGTACTCCGCACTCGAGCAAATTCCTTGCAACTACGCTCATCATCTCTCCTGCGTAGCCAAGCGAGCCTACGTTTGCAGCCTTCAATTTGGTTGTGAAACCCCCTGCTCCTGTTTCGCCCCCACTTTTGCAATTCTTCTCCACAAAAAGCAATCTTAGCACATAAATCCAGGCCATGTGTGACCCGCCAACTATTATTAACCACCAGCCGACATTCTTCCTCTTTTAACCAAATGTTTTCAAACTGAAAATACCTCCTGCGAAACCTTGTCTCTGCTTGAGTAACAGTGACACAGAGTGCAAGATGGTCACTAACTGGGGCTTCTATCGATTTTGCCCTTGCTGCTCCAAACCATTCCCACCATTCTTCATTTACAAGCACTCTATCTAGCTTCTCAGCAACCCATGCCGTTGTTCTCAGCAATTCCAAGCAATAGTACGTGCTATCGGTAGAAACCTCTAGAGTCCCTTCATGACGTTTACCTCTGGAGTAAACTAGAGAAAATGAAATCAAAAGGAGAGGAGTGTGAGAGTGGAATCCGAGAAGAGCAAATCTGACCAAAATTTTAATAGGTTTGTGTTCATTCCTTCTTCTACCTAAATTTATGTTGACTTATATTGATATTGTCCTAAATTTCATTGTTATATTTGTTTCTGCATTTTACTATTTAACTAAACTTTATATCTTTACATGTTGATATATTATTTCTCAAGGGACCAGAATATTATGGTTGGGAGTGATTAGGGATGTCAAAAAAACTCGACCCGGAATGACCCACTCTGGCCCGAGACATTTGGGGCGGGTCCGCCCTGCCCCGTCTTGCAAATGGGGCGGGTTTGCCCCGCCCCGCCTATACAATGGGACAGGTCCGGGTATTAGAATTGACCCGTGCCGCCCCGACCCGCCCCGACCTGACCCGCTCAATTTATAAGTATACATATTTTTTCTTAACTTATACTACAAATATACTTCAACATACATATGTGTGTATACAATAAACCATAAATTCTTTGATCTTATAATATATAAATAAGTATATATTAGAATGAGATAGATGGCGGATTATCAATGTCATCTTTATATATAGAATTTTAATACATTTATTCAATTATTAATATAACTAATTAGATTAACTATTCAAGTTTGAGTAATTTTTCCTTAATTTTTGAAATTTTTAGCGTATCATGAATTTGATTTAATATATTTATTTTTAATTATTATTTAGAGACAAACATTATGTAGATTCAATTGGTAACAACTTCCCACAAATAAAAATACAAACTAGCTAATTAGGTTGCGGCGGGACGGACCCGCCCCGCCCCGCCCCGCATGGGGCGGGTCATGGGTCAACAAGTTTGGACCCGTGAAGGTCACGGGGCGGGGCGGACCCGCCCCGCCAAGTCACGGGGCGGGTCTGGATCTTGCAATACCCGCCCCGCCCCGACCCATCGGGAAGACCTAATTACTTGAACAAGTCTTTTACTATCTTACCCTTGATAGTTATTCCCTTAAAACGGAAACGCCTTTCCGCCCACAATCCATTAAATGCAACCTCGAAAACCCCACAAATATCAAACATCCACTAACCCAAATCAATTTATACCCACTACTGCAATTTTATCTCTCGCTCTTCGTCCTCAAGCTTTATTTCTCTAAACTTCCAACTTCCTGAAATTACCAAATTCCTTAAATCCTAAAAATGAAGTTCATCAACATCAACGACCTCTCCAAGGAGGAAGTCCAGACTCTTGTGGACAACATTGTGACTGGCATGCGAGTTGACATGTCAGCCCTACCCTTGCTAGCGGAAAACCAGAAGCGGATGAAGAAAATCATCTAAGGGATGCATGACTCCCAGTTAAGCAAGATTGTTGCTCACCCTTATGAGCAATACAGCACGAATGACGTTGCCGAGTTCTATCTGAACGCTACCATCACCGGAGAAGCAATCTACTCTCAAGTTCAAGGCAAGGACTTGAAGGTTGATGCTGATGCCCTAAATGAATTCTTTGGCGTCCAACTCGACTCTCAGGACCAGGACACCCCCACCCTGATTGATCTTGACACAGTAGACATCTCTGTCGAAGCTTTTGTTGACAACTACTGCCGGCCAGAAGTCACCGGAGTGGAGAAGCTGTAAATGAAGAAGTTCTTACTGAAGAAGGACTATGAAAAGCTAGTCAGCATATTGCACAGATGCCTATGGTGCAAGACCGGATCCACTGATGAGATGAACAATGCAAACGCCAAGGCGATCTATGCAGTTCATCGAGGCATGAACATTGACTGGGGAAAGGTAGTCTTCAAATCCATCTCAGAATCTGTGAAGAAAAAGGACAAGAAGACTGGCCTATTCTCAACCAAGATGGGACATGGTCTCCTCATCTCAAAAGCGATTACTAGTCAAGGAGTGAAGCTCAGCAACCCCTCCAAGGTTGACCACTCTAAGTCTATCTTCCTTACAGCTTCACCAAAGCTCAATGTGGCTGTTGCTGCCGAGTTAAAAAGAGAACAAAAACTCGAGGAAAAGAGGGAGAAACAGGCTACAAAATCAAAGCCATCCTCCAAAAGGACCATCAAGAAGTCCAAAGTGACCTCTGATGCGGAGAATCCCACACCAACGAAGAATGTATCAGAGGAGGCTGCATCAGACACGGCTTCTTCTCAATCACCCAGAAGATCACCTGTGAAGAAACCAAAGTTGAAGAGAAGAAGGAAGTTGGTTGTTCAGAGTGAAGATTCTGATGGCTCTGCACCCCAACTGATCAAGAAGAAAAAGAAAAGGGCAACTACTCCGCTCAAGAGTTCAGGAACTCAGGGGGAATTTGCACCAGAGGTACAACCCTCCTCTGTACCAGACATGCCCATTGTTGATTCTTCACCAGAGCATCAAGCCCCTCCTACCAAAGTCCCTGAAATTGACCGAAATACTGCCCTGGACAAGCAATTTGAAAGGGTACTCACATGGAGAAGATGGAGAATGGGACCCCTTCGCCAGATTGTTGAGCAACTGGATAGGTTCGAATCAGAGGAAGTTGCAGTTCTGAATTGGGCAGGCACTGAAGATGTGTCCAAGTGCTTTGATCTCCAATTCCTTGAATCCATCTTGATCCAGAAGAAGGCAGACCTAAAGGGAAAGGCACCTCTGCTTTCTACCTCACCAGAGAAGCATGTTAAAGCTCTGGAGGATCATGAAAGAGAAGCCTTTGATGCTTGGCTGATGGAAAAGAAGCGTAAGGAATCGATGATAAAGCTAAACCCCATTTCTGGTGTTGATGGAGAACCCTCTACTGCTAATGATCTAGCTCTAGCAATGATTAACCTGATCAAGGAATGGAGAGAATCTCTATTTGAAGAAACTGTCCTTGAGGTAATTCCCAATTCCCCTCCAATTCATAATTCTCCTCAACCTCTTCCATCTCCCCCTAAATCACCCTCCATTCATATTGCATCCTCACCCAAACCTGCCACTCCCTTCTCAACACCACCAGAGACCCCTCAGCCACCTCAAAATACCCAAACTCCAATCCCAGAGAAAACCTCCTCGCCTTGCCATAAGATAACACCTACCAGAAACCGCTCCCCCTCACCACCTCCTCCTTCTCCACAACATCAGAGCTCCCCTCACCAAAAAACCAATGCTACCTCAACCCCTCAACAGAAACCATCTTCAAAACCCCCTTCTCCACAACACTCTGCTGCTTCAACACCTAAAAAGCAACCTGTTGTGCGGATCCTCTCCTCTGACAGCAATAATGATGGGTTTCTGACCTCCTCCCTGGCTGGTGATCTCACATCGAAGAGAAGGACAACACCAAAGAAGGAGTCCTCCTAGAAACCTCCTTCTCTGCAACAACCTGCTGAGCAACGCTTTACATTACCAAATGACAGAGGTTTACCATAGCCCCAGATACCCTTCAATGTGTTTGTTCAATCCGCAGAAGAATTTGGTGACCAGGTGATAGAGGGCATGAATAAGATCATATTGGTCAATCAGAAGCATGATGCTCACCTGGACCTTGTGCAATACAACCTGGAGTCAGAACTTCAGAAGATTACTGCAAGTGTTGCAACCCTATCAGCAACCCTTTCCTCATTTCTGAAAATATCAACTGATAAAATATATGGTCTCTCCAAAGAAGTGGGTAGTATCAACTCTGTACTATTTTCTCATTCCCAGACCCTCTCTGCTCAGGATAAGGCCATCAAGGAGATCTCTGAAGCTGTTGATAATCTTCAATGGTCGCATGACAAATCTCAAGAACAGCTTATAGACATTGAGGAACTTTGCAAAACGCACAAAGAGCATGCCTTAAAAGTGCTACAAAATGATAAGGAACGGTATCAGAAACTGATCCTCTTGGAAGCCAGTTCAAAGGATATTCAAGCAGGTGTGGAGAAACAACAAGGACTTATTGAAGGACTCACTGCTGTCACTCAGACTCTCCCTGATACTCTAGAAGAGATCAAAGACTCTCTAGCCTCATAGTTCTCTAAGCTTGAACTCCTTCTTGGTGACCTGATTGATGCCAAAAAGGGGGAAGAGTCCAGAGGAAAGGAAACCAGAGAAACAGGAGGATCCGGCTCAAAAGCCTTGATGACAGGAACAATCTCTGTGGATCCCTCACTCTACTTTGAAAGGGCCAAGCAAAAAAGGCTTGCCGCTGGGATTCACAAACCCCCTCCACCAGCATCTAAACAGTCAAAGAAGAAAACTTCCACCTTCTCCTTTACCAATTGGCTGAACAGTGGGATGTCTAGACCTGACAAAGTTCAGTTTGAACAGATGAGAAAGCTAATGACTCCCCTGCAGCAAGAGAATCTCACACTCGACAGTGATGTTCTGATAAAAATTAATCATGGTGGATCTGTACAAGAAGCAGAAGACTGGCGGAGGATGAGGGTAATTCCAGGAAAGACCATAGCTGAAGCAATAAGAAACTACCTAGATTGCAAGCTTGAACCTCACTGGTTTGAATATCAGAATCCGAGGAACCTGGCTACCATCAGAGCTCGAGTCAATGCAGAACTCAAAAAGAGTGAAGAAGCTGAAAAACGGTTAGAAGAGGAAGAATTCTAATCCCTCTATCTTTGTATTTTCGTGAACTCTGGTACTTATATAAGTTAACCATCTTGCCTCTATTTTGCATTGCATTTTCAAATACCTTGTTCTTTACTGCTTTCTAATTCTGTTTATGCTCTGATACTCTAGTGTGTGTCTTACTGCTATGATTGATTGTATCGTACTCTTACTATTTTCCTATGCTAAGTTGCCCACCAAGATTTTAAATGAAAATTTTTAACTTATTTTCTTTTATGGTGAAAGGCACTTCTCTGGAAATAGCTTAAGGGTTTTTGTTGGTCCCGTTTAATATGGTAACCAGTCTAGAGGGGGGGGGGGGTGAATAGACTGGTTCGTTTTTCAAATTTTCTCTAAGTCCGAAGTGACTTATCAGAGAAGGTCTGATTCTGATGACAGAGAAAGGCTGGTTCTGATATCAGAACTGGCCTTGGCAGCGGATTCTGATCTGTCCGGGTAGCCTCAGAAACACTAAGGCAGATGCCTTTCTGATAACTCTGAAAACAAGATCTGCTGGACACAGATTCCAAGTCTTAGAGTTAAGCAATTAATATCCTAAGTGCAGAAATATAGATTGCAGTAAAGTAAATGACACCGGATATTTTATAGTGGTTCAAGGAACAACTCGTTCCTCTAGTCCACTGTTCCACTAGCTTTGAAGTAGATCAGTTACAAAGCTAATTCCTAGCACTTAAGAAGCACTCCTCGTCTTCTTCAAGCCTAGATGCCACCCAGGATGCAATTCCACGTCCTGATGGCTGATCCTTTCACTCAGCTTCCCGGAAGTATCACCACTTCACTACTGCAGTTACTTGGACGCCCTTCTTTTCAGAAGATCCTTTTGAAAAACAGAGTTTTTCCTCCAACTTGCTTCGTTACAAAGGATGTTTGATGAAGTTCTTGAAGTGTTGAAGAACAGGATGAACTTTGCTTGTTTGTTGGGGATGAGAGATTTGGAGTTTGAATCTTCCCAACGTAAGCTTGTCTTGTTGAAGGTTGTAGAATTTGAATCTCAAGAGAGCTTGAATGATGATGTGTAAGAGTTGTAGCAAAGTTATTTTTCTGTTCTTCGGTGTGTAGCTTATATACTGAGGTTGTCTGCCCGTTGGAGGAGGAGACAACTGCATTAAATGCGCGTACTGTTGACTTGACCGCCGTTTTGGAAGGTTTCTATTTTTATAATATATCTTCCCGGATTCTTTGGTCAATCATTCGCAATCAATCCTTCAGCGTATCAGGCTCATTTAATGTGCATTAAATGCTTTCCTTTCATGCACAGTCTTGTAGCCGTTGGATGTTTTTACCCGTTGAATTCATAGCTGTTGGATGTTGCTTGAACTTTTTCTAAGTGTTCGTCGGGCTCTGATCAGGCTCTTCTGATATGTTGGATTCTGATGGCTTTCTGACGAGTTGAGTTCTGATGGTCTTCTGATCTCTGACTCTGACTCTGATAGGTCCGCTGATGAGTACTTCTGATCTGTAGTTCTCATCGGCTATCAGATGTCCAGGTTCATCAGCAACTCGTATGATGCAACTCTGATGGACTTCTGCTAAGAGAACTCTGATGGAGCAGTTCTCATAGAGCAAGTCTGATGCACTTCTGATCTGATCCAAAATAGAGCAACTCTGATCGTCGACTACACTAATACTTACAATTGAAAATTCTAATACATAAAATCTAATTTGGGGGTACTTTAACTTTCTAATCCTATAGCATCATCAAAATCTAATTACATTTATTCCTTACAATTTCCCCCTTTTTGATGATGCCAAAACCCTTAAACTATTTCCAGAGAAGTGCCTTTTACCATAAAGAAAATAAGTTAAAAAAAAACTTTCATTTAAAATCTTGGTGGGCACTTGGCATAGGAGAATAGTAAGAGTAAGATACAATCAATCAGATAAATAAGGTAAGAAATGGCACAAGGTATCAGAGCATAAATAATCAGAATGCAATAGAGAAATAATTTGAAATTGCCATGCAATTTAGAGGCAAGCAGGTTATCTTATTAATAAAGGATATTTAAAGCAACAAGAGGATAGAGTTTAGGAATCTTCCTCTTCTAGTTGAACTTCTGCATCGTCAATCTTCTTCAGAAGAGCATTTACCTTTGTTCTGATGGAGGCCAAGTTCCTTGGATTCTGACATTCATTCCAATGAGGTTCAAGTTTGCAATCTAGGTAGTTTCTGATGGCTTCTGAGATGTCCTTGCCAGGGATCACTTTCAATCGCCACCAAGCCTCTGCTTCTTGCATTGACCCGCCATGGTTTATGATAATCGTCCCATCCTTATCTAGGATCAGATTTTCCTTCTGATAGGAGGTCATATGTTTCTTCATTTCTTGGAACTGGGCTGCATCAGGCTTGGCTAGGTCACTGTTAAGCCATTGAGCCAGAGTGAAGGTAGAGGCTGTCTTCTTCCCTTTCTTGGATCTGGGAGGGGTTGGTCTTTGGATACCAGCAGCAATCTGCTTCTGTCTGGCTTTCTCAAAATATATAGCAGGATCAGGGGTACCAGAGATGGGAGTCAGAGCTCTGGTGCTTGATCCTTCTGCAGTTCTGATCTGTTCTCTAGTATCTTCCCCCTTTTTGGCATCAACAAGATCACCAAGCAGGAGTCCAATCTTAGAGAATTCGGAGGCCTGATTCTCCTTGATAACTTCAAGAGCTCCAGGTAGAGTCTGAGTGACAGAGGCCAGACCCTCAACAATTTCTTTCTGTTTATCTACAGCAGTCTGAATATCTTTAGTAGTGGCTTCAAGGAGAGTCAACTTGTGATCTCTTTCCTTGCCACTGTTAATCAGTTTGAGACCAAACTCTTTGTTTGTTTTGCAAATGCCCTCCACATCTTGCAGAAGTTCTGCATTTTTGTCATGAGACCACTGAAGATCACTTACTGCATCAGAGATATTCTTGATAGCCTTGTCTTGCTCTTCAAGGGCCTTAGTGTGATGAAATATCACGGCAGAGATTCCATCCACCTCCTTGGCAATGTTGCTCAGGCTCTCTGTAGTTTTGTCCTTGTGAACCTCAAAAGCTGTGGCAATGATGCCTACATGCTTTAGCAGCATATTGATGCCGTTGGTGAGATGTTCACTGACTCTGGTGAGATGAGCATCAGTCTCATACTCAGCTTCCAGGAGCTTTTCCATTCCTTTGCCAATTTGGTTCCCAGCCTGCTTAATGTCTGTCATGAAGTGTTGAAATGGAGCAGAGCCTGTGACAAGAGTTTGTGCTGGCATTTTTGCAGGAGAAGATGATTGCTGTGTAGGAGCTGGCGGAGAGTTCTGATGATTGGGTTGCTGATGAGGAGAAGTTTGATGAGAGTTAGGGGATATCAGATGTTGTGGAGCAGGAGGAGGTGAAGGAGATCGGTTTCTGATGGGGGTAAGGGATTTGCAGGGTGAGGGTTGTTTGGGTGAGGGCTTCTTGGGTGAAGGGGTTGAGGTTCTCTGTTGTTGTGAAGGAGGAGGAGGTGAGGGTGAGCGGCTTCTGATGGGGGTAATCTGATGACAAGGTGAGAAAGGTTTGGGTGTGGTGGATTTCTTGGGTGAGGTAGTAGGTGAAGATGGTTTCTTAGGTGATGGAGAGGGTGATTTCTTGGGTGTTGGAGATGGGATATGCTGAGGTTGAGGAGGAGATGGGGGTGGAGTTGTGGTTAGTGTGACTGGTTTAGGTGAGGGGGATTTGGGAGGTGAGGTATGGGATTCTGTTACAATTTGAAGAGATGGAGATGGAGAGTTAGGGATTACCTCAAGAGTGGTTTCTTCAGAATGAGATGCTCTCCATTCTCTGATCAGATTCTTCATTGTCAGAGCTAGATCATTGACAGAAGATGGTTCTCCATGGAAGTGAGGGAGATAAGGATACTTTCTCAGCGATTCCTTCCTCTTCTTTTCTATGAGCCATTCTTCAAAGATGGGAGTTTCATGCTCAGATAGAGGCTTGATATGCTCCTCTGGTGAGCTGGATATCAGAATAGCCTTGCCTTTGCAGTTGGCTTTCTTCTTCTCTAGAATAGCTTCGAGAAATTCAATGTCAAAGCATTGTGAGACATCATCTGTTCCCACCCACTTGAGGACTTCAACTTCCTCAGCTTCATAGTAGGGGAAGAATTGAAGAATCTTCTGAAGGGGACCCATTCTCCATTCTCTCCAAGCTAACACACGCTCAAACTGCTTATCCAGAGCCTTATGAAACTCTGTGGTAGGTTCTCTGACAGGGGATGCTTGATGAACTTCTGATGGAGTCATCAGAGGCATGTCTGGTAAGGATTCCGGCTCAGGTTCCCCCTGAGTTTCTGACTTCTGATGAGAGGTGCTTTCTTTCTTCTTCTTCCTTTGCATGTGATCAGAAGCAGAGTCATCAGAGTCACTTCTGATGATTGCTCTTCTTCTCCTCTTTTGCTTTTGCTTCTTTGGAGGAGTGATTTTAGGAGTCGAGTCTGATCTCTCCTTTTCTGATGCATCCTCTTCTGATGCAATCTTCTCAGAAGAGGCAATCTTAGACCTCGGAGTTCTCTTCTTCTTTGGAGTTTGAACAGGCTTTACCTCTTGTTGCTCAGAAGTGGTTGCCGCCTTTGTAGTGGTCTTCTTGGGGACAGCCTTGGGTTTCTCAACTACTTTTTCCCTGTTCTGCTCATGCTTGCTGGTTTTCTTCAGTTCTGCAGCAATGGCCACATTGAATTTGGGGGAGGCTGTGAGGAAGATGGTCTTCATGTGGTTGACCTCAGTAGCCTCTCGTAGCGCTATGTTGACATTGGATAGGAGTCTGGAGATCAGAAGTCCATGTCCCATCTTGGTTGAGAAGAGGCCAGTCTTCTTGTCTTTCTTAGACACAGATTCAGAGATGGACTGGAACAGTACCTTTCCCCAGTTGATGTTCATTCCCCTGTGAACAGCATAGATGGCCTTGGAGTTGGCATTGTTCATCTGGTCAGTTGACCCAGTCTTGCACCATAAACATCTGTGCATGATGCTCATTAGCCTTTCGAAGTCTTTCTTGAGGACATTCTTCTTCATATAGAGCTTGTCAACTCTTGTGGCATCCTCCCGGCAGTAGGTGTCAACAAAAGCTTCGACTGAGACATTTACATCTTCAAGATCAATGAGATTTGGAGTGTTTATGTCCTGGGAGTCGAGTTGAATGCCAAAGAACTCGTTTAGAGCGTCAGCATCGATCGTTAGATTCTTGCCTTGAACCTGAGAGTGGATAACGTTGTCGGAGACGAAGGCATTCAGATAGAATTCAGCTACGTCAATGTTGCTGAAGTGCTCGTAAGGATGAGCCACAATTTTGCTCAGTTGGGAGTCATTTATTCCAGCAATGACTACTCTCATGGTTTCCTGGTTTTCTGCCAACAATGGCAATGAAGACATGTCGACCTTCATTCCGGTGACAATATTGCTTACTAGAGCTTTTGCTTCAGCATCAGTAAGATCGGTGATGTTGATGAACTTCATTTTTGGGTAGGGATTAAGAAATTTCTGAGATTTGAGGTTTTGAGAGTTCAGAAAGCTTGAAAACGAAGAGAGATAAGATGCAATGGTGGTTTAGGTTTACAAACTGAGTATATATGAGTTCGGGTTAGTGGACGTTTGATATAATTTGCGGTTTCGAGGTCGCATTTAATGGAATGTGGGCGGAAAGCCGTTTTCCAAAAGTGGTAATAACTACCGGGGGTAAAATAGTAACTTCCGGTTTATTGAACAGCCTCGCCCGTAGTTTAGAAAATTTTTCTAAGTCCACAGCCACTCTGATGAATATCAGTCCATATATCAGAGAAGGGGTATTCTGATATAGGGTCCTCTGATGAATACCAAGTCTGATCCTTCCTGCAACTCTGACTTTTGCAAGTCTGAACCTTGCAATTCTGATTCAAGCTTCTGATGGATAAGAGCTTAGGTATCAGAGGTGGGATGTTCTGATGAATCCACATCTGATACTTCTGCAACTCTGATTCAAGTATCTCTGGGAAGATCATCCATCATTCCCAATTCTTCCCTTAGCTTGTTAAACCTTGCCTCTGAGAGAGGTTTGGTTAAGATGTCTGCAAGCTGGTCTTCAGTTGGGACATGCTCAATTGAAATGTGCTTCTTCTCCACATGATCTCTGATGAAGTGATGTCTGATCTCGATATGCTTTGTCCTTGAATGCAGCACAGGATTCTGAGTGATGGCAATAGCACTTGTGTTATCACATAACAGCTTGATCTTCTTTGCTTGCACTCCATAATCCTTGAGTTGTTGCTTCATCCAGAGCAATTGAGCACAGCAGCTTCCAGCAGCAATGTATTCAGCTTCAGCAGTGCTAGTTGAGATTGAATTCTGCTTCTTGCTAAACCAGGAGACAAGTCTCCCACCTAACAATTGGCAGTGACCAGAAGTACTTTTCCTGTCCAATCTACAACCTGCAAAATCTGAATCAGAATAACCAATTAGTTCAAAATTACCTCCCTTGGGATACCATAGTCCTGCGTTTGGATTTCCTTTGATATATCTGATAATCTTCTTAGCAGCAACTAGATGACTCTCCTTGGGCTTTGATTGGTATCTGGCACAGATTCCTACTGCAAAAGCTATGTCTGGTCTGCTTGCAGTCAGATAGAGGAGAGATCCAATGATTCCTCTATAAGTTGTTGCATCAACATCTTTGCCTTCATCATCTGGTCCAATTCCTTGAGATGCATTCATAGGAATTTTGACTGAAGTTTTTCCATCAATTCCAAACTTCTTGATGAGATCTCTGGTGTACTTCCCTTGGTTGATAAAGATGCCTTCAGGAACTTGTTTGACTTGCAATCCAAGGAAATAACTGAGTTCTCCCATCATGCTCATTTCAAACTTCTTCTGCATAACTTGAGAAAATTTCTTGCATAATTCTGGATTAGTGCTTCCAAATATAATGTCATCAACATAAATTTGCACTAACAGAATATGATTAGCAACAGAAATTTGAAATAGAGTTTTGTCCACCTTTCCTTTAGTAAACCCATGGTTCACTAAGAATAGGGACAATGTGTCATACCAAGCTCTGGGAGCTTGCTTAAGACCATAAAGGGCCTTTCTAAGCTTGTAGACACAAGAAGATTGAGTAGGAATGACAAAACCTGGAGGTTGTTCAACATAGACTTCCTCTTCAAGTTCTCCATTCAGAAATGCACTCTTGACATCCATTTGATATACTTTGATGTCCTTGTAGGCAGCATAGGCTAGGAATATCCTGATTGCTTCCAGTCTTGCAACAGGTGCAAAGGTTTCATCAAAATCTATGCCTTCTTCTTGACAGTATCCCTTTGCTACTAGCCTTGCTTTATTCCTTACAATGTTGCCTTCTTCATCTGCTTTGTTCTTGAATACCCACTTGGTTCCAATGACATTCTGATGCTTTGGTCTGGGAACAAGTTTCCATACTTCATTCCTTTCAAACTGTGTAAGCTCTTCTTGCATTGCATTGATCCAGTCTGAATCTTCTAGAGCTTCTTCCACACACATTGGTTCCATTTGAGATATGCAGCAGGTGAACATGGCTTCTCTTCTTGATGCAGATCTGGTTCTAACACCACTGGTAACTTGACCAATCACTTGATTAGGAGGATGGTCTCTTAACCAAGTTAGATCAGGTTCTGACAGTTGCTGTCTAGGCAATTCTGATGGTTCATCTTCTGATACATCACCTTCATCTTCATCTTTGTCTATCAGAACTGGATTGGCAGGAGGAGTTGAGAATATAGGATTGTTGATGACCTCTTCTGATAGTTCTGCTCCCTTGTCTTCAAGGTTGATCTTCTGCAGAATTTCTGATAATTCTTCTGCAGAGGTACCATCATCAAATTTGACATGAATGGATTCTTCAACTTGTAGAGTTCTCCTGTTAAGTATTCTGTAGGCTTTGCTTGAACTTGAGTAGCCTAAGAATACACCTTCATCAGCTTTTTCTTGAAATACTTTCAGGTTCTCCTTTCCATTGTTTAGAATGTAACATTTGCATCCAAACACATGGAAGTAGCTGATGTTTGGCTTTCTTCCTTTCCACAGCTCGTAGGGGGTCTTCTGATGATTTTTGTGGATCATGCTTCTATTCTGAGTGTAGCATGCAGTGTTGATAGCTTCAGCCCAGTATCTGATGGGCAGTCCTGATTCTGCAATCATAGTTCTTGCAGCTTCCTTCAGAGTTCTGTTCCTTCTTTCTGCAACACCATTTTGTTGGGGTGTTCTGGCAGCAGAAAGTTGATGGAATGTACCATTCTGATCACAGAAGTCTTTGATCACTTTGTTGACAAATTCAGTTCCTCTGTCAGATCTGATTGTTCTGACCTTCATATTCTTCTCAGTTTGGAGTTGCTTTAGCAGAGATGGCAACTTCTGAAGAGTTTCATTCTTCTTAGTCAGAAACACAGTCCAAGTATATCTTGAGTAATCATCAACCATAACAAGAGTATATCTTTTTCCACCAACACTGGGAGTTTCAACTGGTCCAAATAAATCCATATGGATCAGATTTAGAGGACAGGTAGAAAGATCTCCAGCTATGGGTTTGAATGAGGTCTTCACTTGTTTGCCTTTCTGACAAGCACTGCAGAGGGTCTCCTTCTTGTAGACAATGTCAGGCAGACCATCTACAATGTGTTCCCTTGCCAGTTTGTTGATGGTTTTGAAGTTCAGATGGCTAAGCTTTTTGTGCCAGTCCCAGCTTAGCTTTGAATTGTCCTTAGCTATCAGGCAAGTTCCATCTTTTGCTGTTTGCCAGTCAACAACATAGATGTTCTTCCTTCTCTTGGCTGTAAGAACCACTTCTTTGGTTGTCTCATGCTTGACATAGCATAAGGTCTTGGTGAATTCAACTGTGTAGCCTTTGTCACAGAATTGGCTAGCACTCAGCAAGTTGAACTTTAGACCTTTGACATATGAGACATCTTCAATGATTATCTGGTTCTTGATCAGCTTTCCTCTTCCTTTTGTTTGCCCTTCCTTGTCATTTCCACCGAAAGTGACTCTGGGTCCATTGATTTTCTGGAACTCTGATAGGCAACTCTTGTCACCTGTCATGTGTCTGGAGCATCCACTGTCAATATACCATTCTTTTTCTGAGATGACTCCAGCACACAGTTCCTGCAAGATTAAAATGAAGATTTAGGTACCCAAGCAATGTTGGGTCCTGGGGGGTAATGTAGTCTCGGTAGTTGGTACCATTTTGGTCTCATCAACTGAAACCTTGGTGGATGGTACCCATTGTCCACCTGGTAGTTGTAGTAAACAGATGTATGATTCACTTTGGGCAGATGCTTGTGAGGATCATGCTTTCTGTTTGCATACTTCTGCATAGCCTTCTTTGTTGGAAAGAAGTCCCATATGCTATCAAGATCAGAGGAGCGCTTAACTTTAGGCTTCTGAGGTTGACCAGACAACCTCTTCTGCCTATAGTTAATCTTCTCTTGATATCTGCCTTTCTGATAGCAGTTTCTGATACCATTGTCATGAGATTGTCTGATAGGGTTAGGCCGTTGATTATTATTGTTCTGAAAACTTTTCCTTTTGTTAGAGTGTCTGCCAGGTTCATTAGTTTTCAAACTTTGTTTTGGTTTGGCCTTTAGAGTTTGTTTTTCTGGTATGACCTTCTCATGAACAACTTTAGTACCAGAAGTACTAGCATGGCAATTGGGGCTCAGAGTCTGTGGCACTATGACCTTTTTAGCTTTAGCAACCCGGGTGCTAGGCCTTACAGAAGGCTTACCAGACTCTGGTTCAACATATCCAAGGCCAGAGGTGAAGTTATGAGAGTCACCAATATTCTTCATGGAAGATTGCATCTTCAGAAGACTATTATATCTACTCTCAAGTTCCTCAATGTCTCTTATTCTTTTCAGAAGAGACTCATTTTCAGCTTTCAGTCTATCTCTTTCCTCAGTTAAGAGATTAAGTTTACACTCAGTCTCTTTCCTTAGATCAGAGATATCAACTTTCAGCCTACTGTTCTCATCTTTAACAAAAGAATAAGTGGCTTGGATAGTTTGGAACTCTTCCCAGAATGATGACATTGGATCATCATTTAAGGCTGTGCCTACCGAAGAAGAAATAGAGTCAGAAGTAGAGCATACCTCATCATCTGATTGTGCCATGAGGCAAAGGTCTTCAGTTTCTGCATCTAAGCAGCAGAATGCTTCATCAGAGTCGGAGTCTGAGCTGGACTCTGATTCAGAGAGTGGATCTCTCTCAGCTTGTTCTGAGACAAATGCTCTCCTTCTTCTGTGTTGATCTTCTGGTTTCTTTTCTTCTTCATGTCCTTGCTTCTTGGACACTCTTGGATAGGGGCAGTTTGCTTTGAAGTGCCCAGGTTGTCTGCAGTTGTAGCAGAGGTACTCTCCACTGCTTTCAGAGGACTTGGTCTTCTGATGTGGTCTTCTTATGGAAGATGGACTCCTTCCGTCTTTCTTCATAAACTTCTTAAACTTTCTGGCAAAAGCAGCCATATACTCATCAGATAACAGAGTAGAAGGGTCAAAGTCACTTACCTTTGAGGTGCTAGCAGTGAGAGCAGTGGTGGTCCTCTCATCAGGAACTTCTTCCTTCTCTTCATGCATCTCAAACTCATAAGCCTTGAGATCAGAGATGAGTTTCTCAGTGGCATAAGTCTTGATGTTCTTGCTTTCCTGGACTGCAATCACCTTCATCTTCCAAGCTGAAGGCAGTCCCCTGAGGATCTTCATGTTGACCTCTTTGATGGTGAGCTCCTTCCCAAGCTCAGAAATCTCACTGATGAGAATCAGCAGTCTCTCATGCATTTTAGCAATGCATTCTTCTGGTAGAAGTTTGAAGTCATCAAACTTCTTCATAGCAATGGTCAACTTGTTATCTCTTTCTTGTTCATCTCCTGCTCCAATCTCATCCAGCTTATCCCAGATTTCTTTGGCAGTTCTGCACTTCTTTATTCTATTGAAATATCTTTCATCAATAGCTTTGTAGAGAATGTCCTTGGCAATGTTATCTAGGTTGTACTGCCTTTTCTCTTCCTTGGTCCATTCTGACCGGGCTTTCTCAATCATCTGGGGTTGAGAGTTGTCAATAGAGTGAGCAGGATTGATCTTCATGAACTGGATGAAGGGGCCATTTTCCAAGACTTCCCACATTTCATCATGAAGAGCACATAGATGTGCCTTCATTCTGATCTTCCAATCATCATACTTCTGATCTGTGAACATAAGATGCTTTGCAAGAGAATTATCCATTATAATAAATAAGGAGAGACTAAGAACAAGTGGATCTTTGTTCAGAGAGTAACCTAAAAGATTACAAGAACAAGGAGGCTCTGATACCACTTGTTGGTCCCGTTTAATATGGTAACCAGTCTAGAGGGGGGGGGTGAATAGACTGGTTCGTTTTTCAAATTTTCTCTAAGTCCGAAGTGACTTATCAGAGAAGGTCTGATTCTGATGACAGAGAAAGGCTGGTTCTGATATCAGAACTGGCCTTGGCAGCGGATTCTGATCTGTCCGGGTAGCCTCAGAAACACTAAGGCAGATGCCTTTCTGATAACTCTGAAAACAAGATCTGCTGGACACAGATTCCAAGTCTTAGAGTTAAGCAATTAATATCCTAAGTGCAGAAATATAGATTGCAGTAAAGTAAATGACACCGGATATTTTATAGTGGTTCAAGGAACAACTCGTTCCTCTAGTCCACTGTTCCACTAGCTTTGAAGTAGATCAGTTACAAAGCTAATTCCTAGCACTTAAGAAGCACTCCTCGTCTTCTTCAAGCCTAGATGCCACCCAGGATGCAATTCCACGTCCTGATGGCTGATCCTTTCACTCAGCTTCCCGGAAGTATCACCACTTCACTACTGCAGTTACTTGGACGCCCTTCTTTTCAGAAGATCCTTTTGAAAAACAGAGTTTTTCCTCCAACTTGCTTCGTTACAAAGGATGTTTGATGAAGTTCTTGAAGTGTTGAAGAACAGGATGAACTTTGCTTGTTTGTTGGGGATGAGAGATTTGGAGTTTGAATCTTCCCAACGTAAGCTTGTCTTGTTGAAGGTTGTAGAATTTGAATCTCAAGAGAGCTTGAATGATGATGTGTAAGAGTTGTAGCAAAGTTATTTTTCTGTTCTTCGGTGTGTAGCTTATATACTGAGGTTGTCTGCCCGTTGGAGGAGGAGACAACTGCATTAAATGCGCGTACTGTTGACTTGACCGCCGTTTTGGAAGGTTTCTATTTTTATAATATATCTTCCCGGATTCTTTGGTCAATCATTCGCAATCAATCCTTCAGCGTATCAGGCTCATTTAATGTGCATTAAATGCTTTCCTTTCATGCACAGTCTTGTAGCCGTTGGATGTTTTTACCCGTTGAATTCATAGCTGTTGGATGTTGCTTGAACTTTTTCTAAGTGTTCGTCGGGCTCTGATCAGGCTCTTCTGATATGTTGGATTCTGATGGCTTTCTGACGAGTTGAGTTCTGATGGTCTTCTGATCTCTGACTCTGACTCTGATAGGTCCGCTGATGAGTACTTCTGATCTGTAGTTCTCATCGGCTATCAGATGTCCAGGTTCATCAGCAACTCGTATGATGCAACTCTGATGGACTTCTGCTAAGAGAACTCTGATGGAGCAGTTCTCATAGAGCAAGTCTGATGCACTTCTGATCTGATCCAAAATAGAGCAACTCTGATCGTCGACTACACTAATACTTACAATTGAAAATTCTAATACATAAAATCTAATTTGGGGGTACTTTAACTTTCTAATCCTATAGCATCATCAAAATCTAATTACATTTATTCCTTACAGTTTTGGCATCATCAAAAAGGGGGAAATTGTAAGGAATAATTGTACTTAGATTTTGATGATGCTAGGATAGATTAGAATTTTAAAGTACCCCTTATAGAAATTTTGTATTAGAATTTTTCTTTGTAAGTTTTAGCAATAGTCGATGCGTCAGAGATCCTCTTGGTACTTCTGATCAGAGCTGCTAGGAGAACTACTCCATGAGAGTTGCTCTTCAGAGAAGCATCAGAGCTGCTATGAGAATTGCTTTCAGAGTTGCTCGTAGCTAGCTATGAGAGATGCTAGCTAAACTACAAGTCTGATAAACCATGAGACTTGCTCATCAGAGAACAATCAGAGTTCGACGTAAAGCTTCATCAGAACTCAACTTCAGAGAAGCATCAGAGTTCCTTATCTAAGTTCATTAGAATCCAAGGTCAGAATGCCATCAGAAGATCTCACCAGACCTGGATGGACACTTAGAAGATTTTGAAGCTGCTTTCAACGACCGTATAACTAACGGGAAATTACCTAACGGCTAGGAGATATTTCATCAAAGGAAAGCATTTAATGCTCATTTAATGAGCCTGATACGTTGTGGAGTAATTGCAGATGATTGACCGAGATTCCTGAAGAATATTATACAAAAATAGAAACCTGCCAAATATGCGGGTCCAACCGGTCAACTCCACAGTACGCGCATTCAATGCAGTTGTCTCCTCCTCCAACGGGTAGACAACCTCAGTATAAAAAGATACTCGATGAAGAAAAACAGAACAACTTTGCCACAATCTTGCTAACACTTTCTTGAGATTCAAATTCTAACTCCATCAACAAGAAAAGCTAACGTTGGGAAGATCTTCAGTTTATATACTCTTCATCACCAACAAGAGCAAAGTTCCTCCAGTTTTTCAACACTTCAAGAACTTCATCAACAAATCTTTTGTGACGAAGTAAGTTGGAGGAAAACTCTGTTTTTCTAAACATCTTCTGCAAAGAAGGACGTCCAATTAACTGGAGTAGTGAAGTGGTGATACTTCCGGGAAGCTCAGTGAAAGGACCAGCCATCAGGAAGCGGAATTGCATCCCGGGTGGCAACTAGGCTTGAAGAAGACGTGGAGTGCTTCTTAAGTTCTAGGGACTAAGGCATTGTAACTGTTGAATTTACAAGCTTAGTGGAACAGTGGACTAGAGGAACGCGTTGTTCCTTGAACCACTATAAAAATCCCCGGTGTCATTTACTTTACTGCATTTAATTTCTGCACTTGCACTTAGGATTCTAATTGTATAACCCTTAAAAACTTGGAATCTGTGTTTAGCAGATCTTGTTTTAAGAGTTATCAGAAAGGCATTTGCCTTAGTATCTTCTTGAGGCTACCCAGACAGACTTTAATCCGCTGCCTGGTCCAGTTTTGCCATTAGAACTCGACCATCTCTGTCATCAGATTTGGACCACCTCTTATAAGTCAGTTTTTGACTTAGAGAAAAATCTGAAAAATCAGAGCAGTCTATTCACCCCCCCTCTAGACTGCTTCATACTCAAACGGGACCAACAGTTGTATTACCTTGTCCTTGGAGAGTCGTTAAGTACGGGTTTGTATCAAATAACTAGTGACAATGAGGTTGCTGAAATAGGAAGGTTAGGCATGGAAGCAAGCATGGTTGACTTGTATATTGTCCATAAGGATGTGCCAACTCAATACACTAGTGAAGTCCTTTTTTCTAAAGGGGGGATGATAACTCTGGAGAGATACAAACATATATGCATGATGAAGAGCATGAGGACATTCTGCAGCATTTCATTGAATCAGTTGATGGTGAAGAAGGTCATTCCAGTGATGAAGAATGGATAGAAGCAAGGCAAAGAATACAAAATTAGAATTTAAAAAAATGTGAGGAAGTAAAGCAGGTTAATGATTCGTTAGAAAGGGGTGCAGATCTACTAGACGCTGAAAACATGAATGAACTTGGTGGATATGTTTCACAATATGAGGATAGTGATGGTGAAGTTGACTCCTCAGGAGAGAGTGAACAAGATGATATTTTAGGGAAGAAGAAGAAGTGTCAGGCACAACTTGTGAACGACTCAACTGATTTTAATAATCTGCAGTGGTGTGTTGGCATAAGGTTTGGTACAAGAGATAAATTTAGAGAGGCTGTAACTCAATATGCTGTGGCTCAAGGTAGAAATTTGACATATTTTATTAGTGACAAAAAAAGAAGTCAAAAGCTTGGTGTTAAATGTGTAGATGGTTGCAAGTTTTTCTTTATGGCTCTTGGGAACATAAGAGAAATTGTTTTGTTTTAAAATCTGTAAACAACAAGCACACTTGTTGTAGGGACATGATTTTGTATGGACCTATTTTGGTGCCTAATGCTTCTGTCCTACATAATTTACCTATTTTGGTGCCGAATGCTTCTGTCCTACATAATTTTTTGTTGGCTAATGGAGCCTATCATTTTGTATGGACCTATTTTGGTGCTGATAAGTCCGTATTTTGACATGTATTTGATGCGTGTTGGGATCGGTTTTGATGGTTTTCCCTAGCTTTAAGGTGTTGCAAGTCTCAATTTTAGCTCAAGTTATGTTTATCGGGCATTGGTTCGAGTTTTGTGTTGTTTGTAGTCAAAATCAGGGAATTTGAGCCCGGGTACCGGCACTTGAGGAACAATCGGGATGATTTGAGAAGCATTTGAGAATGATTTGATAGCTTTGGAGGTCACCAGAAGATTCACGATGAAGATTTGAAGGAAAAAAGAGCTCTAGGATTGGCTTCGGGATCAAAAGAAGATGAATGAAGCTTGAAAACGACGATCAGAATGACCTTCTGTCAATCGTTCAAGCTTATCTCTTTGTAGGAACAACCAATGGACACGATTAAAGTTGTATAAGAAAGCCAACTTCAAGGGCTACTAATCATATGAAGACACATTTGCGAGAATCTGAGAGGAAGAAGGTGAAAACAGACGATGAAGTCAGATGATCTCTGTTGCGATTTCAGAAAGACACCTTCCACCGTTTTGATCATATCTCTTGATTGGATGATTCAAATCACATTCGGCAAATTGGGGTGGATAGAGGACTTCATTATCTACAACTTTCATGAAGGAAGTTGTTTCAAATTCGGAAGTTTTACGCACGCCGTGCGTAGGGGAACGCACGACCGTGCGTCTGAGGCGAGAAAGCAAGGGAGACACTGCCAGCAACGCACGGACGTGCGTGGGGGGTACGCACGCCGTGCGTAGACCCGGGTTACGCGAAATTGAATCCCAAATCAACCCAAATTCATATTTTTCATCCTTTTTCTATAAATAAGGCCCCCCTAATCATATTTTGACGTTACGAACATTACGGAGAGGCCTAGGGACGAATTTAACACCGTTTTTACGCTATTTTCTTCCAAGACCCTGGGATTATTTGTAAGTTCATCTTTTTAATTAATGACAATTATTTCTATTCATCTCAATTCTGTTGATTCTTCAATTATGAATTGTGAGTAGTTTAATTAGGGATTTGGGGTTGATGAAGGGGTTAATCATGATTGATGGCTAGATTCTTGTCGGTTTAATTGCATGAATGCCGTTTAATTTGTGTTTGAATAATTTAATTGATATCTCTTGTAACCTAGACTGCAGCTAGAATTACAATTGCATGTAGAATGAATTAAGAGAGATCTAATTTGCTCTAGGACACATCCACACACACTTAATCGTTCGCTAAGAGATTAGTAGCGATTAAATGGCCGTAAGCTCGCTCGTCTTGGCAATAATTTAGGATCCTGTCGCATGAGAGATCAGCCTGGTCCACTAAATTATTGTACTCTACGCCGCGAGAGCGGTAAGAACTTAGTAATGATTAGCTAGGCTCAATTAAATTAAATTCATGTAATTAGGCCTGATCTGCCAGAAATCTGGTTACCCCGGAATCAATCCCTGTTCCCTTCGTCATTAATTGAGAAGAAACCACTTTTATTTTAATCGTTCATTTGCATTAGTTTAATTTTTATTCAACCAACCAATCTCGCACGACGCATTTTTATTTATTTATTTTTAATCGCTGAATTTAGTTAATTCTTAATTCCCTTTTGTCCGTCCCTGTGGAGACGATACTCGTACTTACACCACTATTCTACAATCTTTTTAAGTGTGAGAAAACTCACATCAGTTTTTGGCGCCGTTGCCGGGGACGGTGTCGGTTTTAAGGGTTAATTAATTTCAGCGAGATTTTTTAGTTAGTTTTCTTTTAGTTTTTTCGTAGGATTTTTTCTGTGCTAACCTTTCAGGTAATTTCTAAGAGGCATGAGATGAACCTATTCAGCCAAATTCCTGGAGGAATTCCTTACTCTCAAACCTCCATGGAATATTCACCATATACGCCATACCCTCCTTACACTCCTCCTCCTCCTCCTCCTCCTCATCCTCCTCCTCAATATTACACATCTCATCAAAATTATTCTCCTACACCACAAAATTTCTCATCTTCCTATTCTTACCCTCTTCCAAATACGCAATACCCTCAATCTCGTTCTCCTAATCAATATCCTTATCCACAATATCCTCGGACAAAATCAGGCTCCATTATGGAATTTCTCATTCAAACTAAAAGTCCCGAGGAATTGGTTGATTGTTTTCCTAAAAATAGCATTTGTAACTTCTGTGGAGGTGGTCACCATTCATGTCTTTGCCCCATTCCTCCATACGACCATCCTTACTGGGCAACTGCATACCCCACTTCTTCCTCCCCACAATTTACGGACACAAATGTTTCAGTCACTCCTACATACTTCCCGAGTAATGAGCCTCATAATCAACAAGAGGATCTGGAGGAGGCAGATTTAAAGAGATTTTCTAGCTTGGAAGAAGTACTCAACAAATTAGCACAAAATCAGCTGAGAGCAGACTCAAGGATGCAAATGATGGAGACAAGGATGCAGAACATGGAGAATCAATTGGGGCAGATTGCAAAGGCTTTATCTGAGGAGTCCGAGAGATCCCGTCCTAGCGACACAGAAGCCCAACCTGAGGAGACCAATAGGGATGATCATATGAGTGAGTCGGACTGTGAAGGTGGAAATATGATGGATGATACCCTCCTAGATGCTTTTGAAGACCCTGATGAGAACGGTGTTAACGAGAGTTGGGATGCCTTCATGGGGAGTGATACAGAGTCTGGAGGAGAGGTTGTGAATTTTCATGATATTTCTGAGGAAGAAGAAGATTTTTCTATGGTGCAGTTTGATTACGGTGTTGCTCCTACTCCTTGCTTGGAGACATGTTTTGAGCTTCCGGTGATGCCTAGAGTAATCAAAGTTTTCACTCATGTTCCCTATCCACCTGAAGAGGATGAGAGTTTCATACTTCACTTCTGCACTAATGAGGGTTATGAAGACCATATGTTGCCTACGTGGACTAAAGAGTTTAAAGATCCGCGACACCTAATGGCATTTGTTGAGAGGAAACTGGAGACGTTGACTATGAGTGCACCACTACAGTATTTGCAATTTGAGAGCTTATGAGGTATCGTCGGGCACACGACGTTAAAAATAGCGCTTCTCGGGAGGCAACCCGAGCTTTTTTCTGCTTTTGATTTTGCTTTTGCTTTGTTTGTTGTTTCGTTGTTTTGCTTTGTGTTTTTGTTGCAGCTCAGGGTCTTGTTGTATGGATGATGTGCCGAGGATTACATTGACTCAGTTTAGTTCTTGTAAGGAATAAATGTAATTAGATTTTGATGATGCTATAGGATTAGAAAGTTAGAATACCCCCAAATTAGATTTTATGTATTAGAATTTTCAATTGTAAGTATTAGTGTAGTCGACGATCAGAGTTGCTCTACTTTGGATCAGATCAGAAGTGCATCAGAATTGCTCGACCAGACTTGCTCTGTGAGAACTGCTTTATCAGAGTTCTCTTATCAGAAGTTCATCAGAGTTGCACCATGAGATCTGCTGATAAATTGGACATCTGATAACCGATGAGAGTTACAGATCAGAGGTACTCATCAGCGGACCTATCAGAGTCAGAGTTAGAGTTCATTCAGAGATCAGAAGACCATCAGAACTCAACTCATCAGAAAGCCATCAGAATCCAACACATCAGAAGAGTCTGATCAGAGCCCGACGAACACTTAGAAGATTTCAAGCAACATCCAACAGCTATGAATTTAACGGGTAAAAACATCCAACGGCTAGAAGACTGTGCATGAAAGGAAAGCATTTAATGCACATTAAATGAGCCTGATACGCTGAAGGATTGATTGCAAATGATTGACCAAGGAATCCGGGAAGATATATTATAAAAATAGAAACCTTCCAAAACGGCGGTCAAGTCAACTGTACGCGCATTCAATGCAGTTGTCTCCTCCTCCAACGGGCAGACAACCTCCGTATATAAGCTACATACCGAAGAACTGAAAAACAACTTTGCTACAACTCTTACACATCATCATTCAAGCTCTCTTGAGATTCAAACTCTACAACCTTCAACAAGACAAGCTTACGTTGGGAAGATTCAAACTCCAAATCTCTCATCCCCAACAAACAAGCAAAGTTCATCCTGTTCTTCAACACTTCAAGAGCTTCATCAAACATCCTTTGTAACGAAGCAAGTTGGAGGAAAAACTCTGTTTTTCAAAAGGATCTTCTGAAAAGAAGGGCGTCCAAGTAACTGCAGTAGTGAAGTGGTGATACTTCCGGGAAGCTGAGTGAAAGGATCAGCCATCAGGACGTGGAATTGCATCCTGGGTGGCATCTAGGCTTGAAGAAGACGAGGAGTGCTTCTTAAGTGCTAGGAATTAGCTTTGTAACTGATCTACTTCAAAGCTAGTGGAACAGTGGACTAGAGGAACGAGTTGTTCCTTGAACCACTATAAAAATATCCGGTGTCATTTACTTTACTGCAATTTATAATTCTGCACTTAGGACATTAACTGATTAACTCTAAGACTTGGAATCTGTGTTCAGCAGATCTTGTTTTCAGAGTTATCAGAAAGGCATTTGCCTTAGTGTTTCTGAGGCTACCCGGACAGATCAGAATCCGCTGCCAAGGCCAGTTCTGATATCAGAACCAGCCTTTCTCTGTCACCAGAATCAGACTTTCCCTGATAAGTCATTTTGGACTTAGAGAAAATTTGAAAAACCAATCAGTCTATTCACCCCCCCCCCCTCTAGACTGATTACCATATTAATCGGGACCAACAAGTGGTATCAGAGCCTCCTTGTTCTTGTAATCTTTTAGGTTACTCTCTGAACAAAGATCCACTTGTTCTTAGCCTCTATTTATTTGGTATTATGGATAACTCTCTTGCAAAGCATCTCATGTTTACAGACCAGAAGTATGATGATTGGAAGATCAGGATGAAGGCTCATCTATGCGCCTTACATGATGAAATGTGGGAAGTCTTGGAGAATGGCCCCTTTATCCAGTTCATGAAGATCAATCCTGCTCACTCTATTGATAACTCTCAGCCCCAAATGATTGAGAAAGCCCGGTCTGAATGGACCAAGGAAGAGAAAAGACAGTACAACCTTGACAACATTGCCAAGGACATTCTCTACAAAGCTATTGATGAAAGATATTTCAATAGAATAAAGAAGTGCAGGACTGCTAAGGAAATCTGGGACAAGCTGGATGAGATTGGAGCAGGAGATGAACAAGAAAGAGATAACAAGTTGACCATTGCTATGAAGAAGTTTGATGACTTCAAACTTCTGCCAGAAGAATGCATTGCTAAGATGCATGAGAGACTGCTGATTCTTATCAGTGAGATTTCTGAGCTTGGGAAGGAGCTCACCATCAAAGAGGTCAACATGAAGATTCTCAGGGGACTGCCTTCGGCTTGGAAGATGAAGGTGATTGCTGTCCAGGAAAGCAAGAATATCAAAACCTATGCCACTGAGAAACTCATTTCTGATCTCAAAGCTTATGAGTTTGAGATGCATGAAGAAAAGGAGGAAGCTCCTGATGAAAGGACCACCACTGCTCTCACTGCCAGCACCTCAAAGGTAAGTGACTTTGACCCTTCTACTCTTTTATCTGATGAGTATATGGCTGCTTTTGCCAGGAAGTTTAAGAAGTTTATGAAGAAAGATGGAAGGAGTCCATCTTCCATCAGAAGACCACATCAGAAGACCAAGTCTTCTGAAAGCAGTGGAGAGTACCTCTGCTACAACTGCAGACAACCTGGGCACTTCAAAGCAAACTGCCCCTATCCAAGAGTGTCCAAGAAGCAAGGACATGAAGAAGAAAAGAAACCAGATGATCAACACAGAAGAAGAAGAGCATTTGTCTCAGAACAAGCTGAGAGAGATCCACTCTCTGAATCAGAGTCCAGTTCAGACTCCGACTCTGATGAAGCATTCTGCTGCTTGGATGCAGAGACTGAAGACCTTTGCCTCATGGCACAATCAGATGATGAGGTATGTTCTACAACTGATTCTATTTCTTCTTCGGTAGGCACAGCCTTAAATGATGATCCAATGTCATCATTTTGGGAAGAGTTCAAGACTATCCAAGGATCTTATTCCTTTATTAAAGAAGAGAACAGTAAGCTGAAAGCTGAAAATGAGTCCCTTCTAAAGAGAATAAGAGAAATTGAACATCTTGAAGTCAGATACAATAGCCTTCTGAAGATGCAATCTTCTATGAAGGGTATCAATGACTTTCACAACTCTACCCCTGGTCTTGGATATGTTGAACCAGAGTCTGGTGAGCCTTCTGTAAGGCCTAGCACCAAAGTTGCTAAAGCTAAAAAGGTCATAGTGCCACAGACTCTGAGCCCCAATTGTCATGCTAGTACTTCTGGTACTAAAGTTGTTCATGAGAAGGTCATACCAGAGAAACAAACTCTAAAGGCCAAACCAAAACACAGTTTGAAAACTAATGAACCTGGCAGAAATTCTAACAAAAGGAAGAGTTTTCAGAAAAATAATAATCAAAGGCCTAATCCGATCAGACAATCTCATGACAATGGTATCAGAAACTGCTATCAGAAAGGCAAATATCAAGAGAAGATTAACTATAGGCAGAAGAGGTTGTCTGGTCAACCTCAGAAGCCTAAAGTTAAGCGCTCCTCTGATCTTGATAGTATATGGGACTTCTTTCCAACAAAGAAGGATATGCAGAAGTATGCAAACAGAAAGCATGATCCCCACAAGCATCTGCCCAAAGTGAATCATACATCTGTTTACTACAACTACCAGGTGGACAATGGGTACCATCCACCAAGGTTTCAGTTGATGAGACCAAAATGGTACCAACTACCAAGACTACATTACCCCCCAGGACCCAACATTGCTTGGGTACCTAAATCTTCCTTTTAATCTTGCAGGAACTGTGTGCTGGAGCCATCTCAGAACAAGAATGGTATATTGACAGTGGATGCTCCAGGCACATGACAGGTGACAAGAGTTGCCTATCAGAGTTCCAGAAAATCAATGGACCCAGAGTCACTTTCGGTGGAAATGACAAGGAAGGGCAAACAAAAGGAAGAGGCAAACTGATCAAGAAACAGATAATCATTGAAGATGTCTCATATGTCAAAGGTCTAAAGTTCAACTTGCTGAGTGCTAGCCAATTTTGTGACAAAGGCTACACAGTTGAATTCACCAAGACCTTATGCTATGTCAAGCATGAGACAACCAAAGAAGTGGTTCTTACAGCCAAGAGAAGGAAGAACATCTATGTTGTTGACTGGCAAACAGCAAAAGATGGAACTTGTCTGATAGCAAAAGACAATTCAAAGCTAAGCTGGGACTGGCACAAGAAGCTTAGTCATCTGAATTTCAAAACCATCAACAAACTGGCAAGGGAACACATTGTAGATGGTCTACCTGACATTGTTTACAAGAAGGAGACCCTCTGCAGTGCTTGTCAGAAAGGCAAACAAGTGAAGACCTCATTCAAACCCATAGCTGGAGATCTTTCTACTTGTCCTCTAAATCTGATCCACATGGATTTATTTGGACCAGTTGAAACTCCCAGTGTTGGTGGAAAAAGATATACTCTTGTTATGGTTGATGATTACTCAAGATATACTTGGACTGTGTTCCTAACCAAGAAGAATGAAACTCTTCAGAAGTTGCCATCTCTGCTAAAGCAACTCCAAACTGAGAAAAATATGAAGGTCAGAACAATCAGATCTGACAGAGGAACTGAATTTGTCAACAAGGTAATCAAGGACTTCTGTGATCAGAATGGCACATTCCATCAACTTTCTGCTGCCAGAACACCCCAACAAAATGGTGTTGCAGAAAGAAGGAACAGAACACTGAAAGAAGCTGCAAGAACTATGATTGCAGAATCAGGACTGCCCATCAGATACTGGGCTGAAGCTATCAACACTGCATGCTACACCCAAAACAGGAGCATGATCCACAAGAATCATCAGAAGACCCCCTACGAGCTGTGGAAAGGAAGAAAGCCAAACATCAGCTACTTCCATGTGTTTGGATGCAAGTGCTATATTCTAAACAATGGAAAGGAGAACCTGAAAGTATTTCAAGAAAAAGCTGATGAAGGTGTATTCTTAGGCTACTCAAGTTCAAGCAGAGCCTATAGAATACTTAACAGGAGATCTCTACAAGTTGAAGAATCCATTCATGTCAAATTTGATGTTGGTACCTCTGCAGAAGAATTATCAGAAACCCTGCAGAAAATCAACCTTGAAGACAAAAGTTCAGAACCATCAGAAGAGGCCACCAACAATCCTATATTCTCAACTCCTCCTACCAATCCAGTTCTGATAGACAAAGATGAAGATAAAGATGATGTATCAGAAGATGAACCATCAGAGTTGCCTAGACAGCAACTGACAGAACCTGATCTAACTTGGTTAAGAGATCATCCTCCTAATCAAGTGATAGGTCAAGTTACCAGTGGTGTCAGAACCAGATCTGCATCAAGAAGAGAAGCCATGTTCACCTGCTGCATTTCCCAGATGGAACCAATGTGTGTGGAAGAAGCTCTAGAAGATTCAGATTGGATCAATGCAATGCAAGAAGAGCTGACACAGTTTGAAAGGAATGAGGTATGGAAACTTGTTCCTAGGCCCAAGCATCAGAATGTCATTGGAACCAAGTGGGTATTCAAGAACAAAGCAGATGAAGAAGGCAACATTGTAAGGAATAAAGCAAGGCTTGTAGCTAAGGGATACTGTCAAGAAGAAGGCATAGATTTTGATGAGACCTTTGCACCTGTTGCAAGACTAGAAGCAATCAGGATTTTTCTAGCCTATGCTGCCTACAATGACATCAAAGTCTACCAGATGGATGTCAAGAGTGCATTCCTGAATGGAGAATTGGAAGAGGAAGTCTATGTTGAACAACCTCCAGGTTTTGTCATTCCTACTCAATCTTCTTGTGTCTACAAGCTCAGAAAGGCCCTCTATGGTCTTAAGCAAGCTCCCAGAGCTTGGTATGACACATTGTCCCTATTTTTGGTGAACCATGGGTTTACTAAAGGAAAGGTTGACAAGACTCTTTTTCAAATTTCTGTTGCTAATCATATTCTGTTAGTGCAAATTTATGTTGATGATATTATATTTGGAAGCACTAATCCAGAATTATGCAAGAAATTTTCTCAAGTTATGCAGAAGAAGTTTGAAATGAGCATGATGGGAGAACTCAGTTACTTTCTTGGATTACAAGTCAAACAAGTACCAGAAGGCATCTTTATCAACCAAGGAAAGTACACCAGAGATCTCATCAAGAAGTTTGGAGTAGATGGAAAATCTTCAGTCAAGATTCCAATGAATGCATCTCAAGGCATTGGACCAGATGATGAAGGCAAAGATGTTGATGCAACAACTTATAGAGGAATCATTGGATCTCTCCTCTATCTGACTGCAAGTAGACCAGACATAGCTTTTGCAGTAGGAATCTGTGCCAGATACCAATCAAAGCCCAAGGAGAGCCATCTAGTTGCTGCTAAGAAGATTATCAGATATATCAAAGGAAATCCAAATGCAGGCCTATGGTATCCCAAGGGAGGTAACTTTGAACTAATTGGTTACTCTGATTCAGACTTTGCAGGTTGCAGATTAGACAGGAAGAGCACTTCCGGTCATTGTCAATTGCTAGGTGGGAGACTTGTCTCCTGGTTTAGCAAGAAGCAGAATTCAATCTCAACTAGCACTGCTGAAGCTGAGTATATTGCTGCTGGAAGTTGCTGTGCTCAACTACTCTGGATGAAGCAACAACTCAAGGATTATGGAGTGCAAGCAAAGGAAATCAAGTTGCTGTGTGACAATACCAGTGCCATTGCAATCACTCAGAATCCTGTGCTGCATTCCAGGACAAAGCATATTGAGATCAGACATCACTTCATCAGAGATCATGTGGAGAAGAAGCATATCTCAATTGAGCATGTACCAACTGAGGACCAACTTGCAGATATCTTAACCAAACCTCTCTCTGAGGCTAGGTTTAACAAGCTAAGGGAAGAACTGGGGATGATGGATGATCTTCCCAGAGATACATGAATCAGAATTGCAGAAGTATCAGATGTGGATTCATCAGAACACCCCATCTCTGATACCTGAGCTCTTATCCATCAGAAGCTTGAATCAGAATTGCAGAAGCATCAGATATGGATCTATCAGGATTCACCACCTCTGATACGCTTATTCATCAGAGGACCCTGTATCAGAATACTCCCTCTCTGATATATGGACTGATATTTATCAGAGTGGCTGTGGACTTAGAAAATTTTCTAAATTTCGGGCGAGACTATTCAATAAACTGGGTTTTACCTTTTTACCCCCGGTAGTTATTACCATTTTTGGAAAACGGCTTTCCGCCCGCATTCCATTAAATGCGACCTCGAAACCGCAAATTATATCAAACGTCCACTAACCTAAATTCATATATACCCCCTTCTGAAAACCTAAATCGCTACTGCAATTTTATTCCTCGTCCTCAAGCTCTATCTCTCTATACCTTCAACGTTCAGACCTCTCAAACTCTACACTAAACTGAAAATGAAGTTCATCAACATCAACGATCTTTCCAAAGAGGAAGTCAAGGGTCTTGTGAACAATATTGTTACAGGCATGCGAGTTGACATGTCCGCATTGCCCCTGTTGGCAGAAAATCAGAAGCGGATGAAGAAAATCATCCAAGGGATGCACGATTCCCAACTAAGCAAAATTGTTGCTCATCCATATGAAGAATTCAGCACCATGGATGTAGCCGAGTTCTATCTAAACGCCACTATCACCGGAGAAGCCATCCACTCTCAAGTTCAAGGCAAGGACTTGAAGATTGACGCCGATGCTCTAAACGAGTTCTTTGGTGTTCAACTCGATTCTCAAGATCAGAATACTCCAACCCTGATTGAACTAGACTCAGTGGACATTGCTGTAGAGACCTTCGTCGACACCTATTGCAGGCCTGAGGTCACAGGGATTGAAAAACTATATATGAAGAAGTTCCTTTTGAAGAAGGACTACGAAAAGCTGGTCAGCATCCTACACAGGTGCCTTTGGTGCAAGACCGGATCCACAGATGAGATGAACAATGCAAACGCAAAGGCGATTTATGCAGTTCATCGAGGAATGAACATTGACTGGGGAAAGGTAATCTTCAAATCTATCTCTGAATCAGTGAAGAAGAAGGACAAGAAGACTGGCTTATTCTCAACCAAGATGGGCCATGGTCTTCTCCTCTCCCAAATGATCAAAACTCAAGAACTGGAACTCAGAAACCCCTCCGAAGTTGACCACTCCAAACTCATCTTTCTTACTGCTTCTCCAAAGCTAAATATTGCTGTTGCTGCTGAACTAAAGAGAGAGCAACGACTAGAGGAGAAAAGAGAACAACTGGCTGCTAAGCCCAAAGCTGTCTCCAAGAAGAAACCTCTGCAGAAGATCAAGGCCACTACTGAGAAGGATGCATCAGAGGAGGATGCATCAGAAGAGGATGCACCCGTTGTGGCACCTATCAAAAAGCTCAATCAAAAGAGGAGAAGAAGAGCTGTCATTCAAAGTGACTCTGATAGCTCAAAATCTCCTATCAGAATCCAGAAGAAGAAGAAGAAGAAGAAGACCAACTCTCCCCCAAAGGAATCAGAACCTCAGGGGGAACCAGCACCAGAGTTGGCTACTGCACTGGTGATCTCTGATGCTCAGGGGGAACCTGAATCAGAGGTCCAACCCTTATCTGCACCAGATCTGCAAATCCCCATGTCTCCAACAGAACAGCTAACCTCTACTGCTGCTCTGGACAGACAGTTTCAAAGGGTACTCTCATGGAGGAAGTGGAGAATGGGACCTCTGCAGCAAATCCTTGCTCAAGCTGCAGCCTTTGAATCTGAGGAAGAAGAAGTCCTCAAATGGGCAGGTACAGACGATGTATCACTATGCTTTGACCTTCAATTTTTGCATTCTGTCTTGGAGAAGAAGAGGGAAAGCCTAAAAGGAAAAGAGAAGTTGACTGCTCCACCATCAGAAGAGCATGTCAAACCTCTATCAGAGAGTGAGATCCCAGTCTTTGAAGAATGGCTGGTGGAGATGAAAAGGAGGGAATCTCTGAGAAAATATCCCTACCTTCCTCACTTTCACGGAGAATCTTCAATTGTCAACAATCTGCCTCTGGCAATGCAGCAACTGATCAGAGAGTGGAGGAACTCTCAGACTGAGGAGACTTCTGTTGAGGTAATTCCTAACTCTCCTGTACCCCAGCAATCACCTCCCAAATCCCCTTCACCAAAACCACTCACACCAACCACTACTCCACCCCCATCTCCTTCTCAACCTAAGCAAATCTCAACCCCCACACCCAAGAAAACATCTTCTCCATCTCATCAGAAATCCCCCTCACACAAATCTCAGAAATCACCCACACCTAAACAACTTTCACCCTGCCACCAGATGACCCCCATCAGAACTCGCTCACCGTCACCCCCTCCCTCTCCACAACATCAGATCACCCCAGCTCTACAAGCCTCACTACATCAGAGCTCCCCACATCAGAGGACCAAGTCTGCCTCGCCCCCTCCTCAGCAAAAACCATCCTCCAAACCGCCTTCAACCCAACAATCTGCTGCCTCTGCACAAAAGAGAGAACCAGTTGTAAGGATTCTTTCCTCAACTGAAGACAATGATGGCTTTCTCACAGCTTCAATGGCTGGTGACCTTCAATCTGCCAAGAGGAAGACTCCTACTCCTCCTCCATCTCCTGCCCAACCACAAGTCAATAACGTACCTCAGCCAGAACCACCAAAAGCTGTCCTCATCCCCTTCCAGGAGTTTGTGGAATCAGCTGAAGAATTTGGAGACCAAATGATTGCTGGGATCAACAAAATGCTTGTACTGAATCAGAAGCATGATGCTCATCTTGATTTGGTTCAGTACAACATTGAGTCAGAGCTTGCCAAGATATCCACTACACTTTCTACCTTGGCCACTACCTTCCTGAGCTTCATGAAAACTTCAACTGAAAAGGTAGACAACATTGCATCAGAGGTAGCCAGTGTACACACTGTCCTCTACTCTCAATCTCTGACCCTCTCTGCTCAAGACAAAGCCATTCAGGAGCTGTCTGATGCTGTGGATGATCTTCAATGGTCCTCTGATAAGCATGCTGAGCAACTCACAGATGTAGAGGACATCTGCAAAACCTTGAAGGAATTTGACATCAAACTGATAAACAGTGGAAAGGACAGAGATCACAAGTTGACTCTCCTTGAAGCTACTACCAAGGATATTCAATCGGCTGTGGGCAAGCAAAAGGAGCTGATAGAAGGGCTGGCCTCTGTGACCCAGACTCTACCTGGTACCCTTGAAGCTATAAAAGAGAGCAATGCTACTGAATTCTCCAAGATTGGACTCCTGCTTGGTGATCTTGTTGATGCCAAAAAGGGGGAAGAAATCAGAGAACCTGCTAGAGCCATCAGAACTGCAGAAGGAACTAGCACCAGAGCTGTTAATCCTGCTGTACACTTTGAAAGGGCAAGACAAAAGAGGATTGCTGCTGGTACTCAGAGACCACCCCTGCCAAGATCAAAGAGAGGAAAGAAGGCAACTTTCACTCTTGCTCAATGGCTTAAAAGTGATCTAGCTAAACCTGATGCTGCTCAGTTTCAAGAAATGAAGAAGCACATGACACCTCTCCAACAGGAAAATCTTATTCTGGATAGCGATGGGACTATCATCATAAATCATGGTGGCTCTATGCAAGAAGCAGAAGACTGGTGGCGAATGAAAGTGATCCCTGGCAAGGACTTTTCAGAAGCCATCAGAAATTATCTAGACTGTCAGCTTGCTCCTGCCTGGTCAGAGTGTCAGAACCCAAGGAACCTAGCTTCCATCAGAGCAAAGGTAAATGCTGATCTGAAAGAAATTGAAGCAAAAGAAGCTGAACTAGAAGAGGAAGATATCTAAACCCTATCCTCTTGTTGCTTTTAATACTTTTCCTTAATAAGATAACCAGCTTGCCTCTAATTTGCATGGCAATTTCAAATTATCTCTCTATTGCATTCTGATTATTTATGCTCTGATATCTTATGTTAGTTTCTTATTTTATTTATCTGATTGATTGTATCTTACTCTTACTATTCTCCTATGCCAAGTGACCACCAAGATTTTAAATGAAAGTTTTTTTTTTCCTATTTTCTTTATGGTGAAAGGCACTTCTCTGGAAATAGTTTAAGGGTTTTGGCATCATCAAAAAGGGGGAAATTGTAAGGAATAAATGTAATTAGATTTTGATGATGCTATAGGATTAGAAAGTTAGAATACCCCCAAATTAGATTTTATGTATTAGAATTTTCAATTGTAAGTATTAGTGTAGTCGACGATCAGAGTTGCTCTACTTTGGATCAGATCAGAAGTGCATCAGAATTGCTCGACCAGACTTGCTCTGTGAGAACTGCTTTATCAGAGTTCTCTTATCAGAAGTTCATCAGAGTTGCACCATGAGATCTGCTGATAAATTGGACATCTGATAACCGATGAGAGTTACAGATCAGAGGTACTCATCAGCGGACCTATCAGAGTCAGAGTTAGAGTTCATTCAGAGATCAGAAGACCATCAGAACTCAACTCATCAGAAAGCCATCAGAATCCAACACATCAGAAGAGTCTGATCAGAGCCCGACGAACACTTAGAAGATTTCAAGCAACATCCAACAGCTATGAATTTAACGGGTAAAAACATCCAACGGCTAGAAGACTGTGCATGAAAGGAAAGCATTTAATGCACATTAAATGAGCCTGATACGCTGAAGGATTGATTGCAAATGATTGACCAAGGAATCCGGGAAGATATATTATAAAAATAGAAACCTTCCAAAACGGCGGTCAAGTCAACTGTACGCGCATTCAATGCAGTTGTCTCCTCCTCCAACGGGCAGACAACCTCCGTATATAAGCTACATACCGAAGAACTGAAAAACAACTTTGCTACAACTCTTACACATCATCATTCAAGCTCTCTTGAGATTCAAACTCTACAACCTTCAACAAGACAAGCTTACGTTGGGAAGATTCAAACTCCAAATCTCTCATCCCCAACAAACAAGCAAAGTTCATCCTGTTCTTCAACACTTCAAGAGCTTCATCAAACATCCTTTGTAACGAAGCAAGTTGGAGGAAAAACTCTGTTTTTCAAAAGGATCTTCTGAAAAGAAGGGCGTCCAAGTAACTGCAGTAGTGAAGTGGTGATACTTCCGGGAAGCTGAGTGAAAGGATCGGCCATCAGGACGTGGAATTGCATCCTGGGTGGCATCTAGGCTTGAAGAAGACGAGGAGTGCTTCTTAAGTGCTAGGAATTAGCTTTGTAACTGATCTACTTCAAAGCTAGTGGAACAGTGGACTAGAGGAACGAGTTGTTCCTTGAACCACTATAAAAATATCCGGTGTCATTTACTTTACTGCAATTTATAATTCTGCACTTAGGACATTAACTGATTAACTCTAAGACTTGGAATCTGTGTTCAGCAGATCTTGTTTTCAGAGTTATCAGAAAGGCATTTGCCTTAGTGTTTCTGAGGCTACCCGGACAGATCAGAATCCGCTGCCAAGGCCAGTTCTGATATCAGAACCAGCCTTTCTCTGTCACCAGAATCAGACTTTCCCTGATAAGTCATTTTGGACTTAGAGAAAATTTGAAAAACCAATCAGTCTATTCACCCCCCCCCCCTCTAGACTGATTACCATATTAATCGGGACCAACAGTTCTGCACCGACCAGCGCCTTAAGGAAGTTTCTACGACTCTTTTAATCGCCTTTTTGTAATAATTGACTTGAGCTAATTTGAGCACGCGTGACCCTTTCCCCTTCACCCCCCTTGTGCATAGTGCATTTTTGGTCATCGAGGGCGATGCCAAAGTTTAAGTGTGGGGGAGTGAATTGGGCATTCGGGCAGTAGTTGTCACATGTAATTCGTTTAGCATGTGCAGGTGTTAGTTGTATATTCATAGGAAATTCATGCCAAATTTTTGAAAATTTTTCTTTAAACTATGTCTTTGTAAGCTGGCTAACGTTTTGACTATGCTTTTAGAACATCTTTGAAGTGTTTAGGCTTAAATTGCTTGCACTATAATCTAGTTGTTGAGAGGATGAAGGCATTAGTCACCCATTGAATGTTCCATTAATTATCCACCCCCACCTGAAAGAATCCTTTAGGAGAAGCCATTTTGAGCCTGACCGTTCTTTGTTACCCAATTAATTAAGCTCCATAGCCAAATGACCTGTTTCCTTGCCCGTGAATATTTCTGACTTAGTCTTGATGTTTAGGGAACCAAGGGATTAATTTGCTAAGTTTAGGGAATTTGTGTAGGAGCCAATTTTGGCACTGTTCCTATGCCCCAAATGGGGTAAGAGCAGTCACTTTTTAGGAATATGATACTTTCGAGGACTGCATTGTAGGCATGGATTCACTTTTAAATAAATGAACCTTAATTGCTATTTTTTCCTTGGTGAGGCCGAGATTAGAATGGGGTAATGTCTAGTAAGAATCCGAAAGGTGAAAAATTAATATAGCTAGACCTCTTACTTTTCGAAAAAGAGAATGGGAGCCCCGGTCAAAAAGCGTAAGATGAGACTTGTGTATCTTTCGAAAGAAACGGCGTTCTCGTGCCAACATGACAAGGAAAACTAAACATAATTAATGAACTTGGAGGCTATTGAAAAATTAGCTTTAGTCCTCCGCGTACTTCAAGTGTACGTCAAAGCACAAATGTGTCGAGACGGTTTAGCTTAGTTGTACACCATGTCTACTCTTTGCATAGATTTAGATGATTGTTCCTAAATTGTGGCCTACTGTGTTCCTTGTTCCTAAGAATAGCCCTGAAGTTCCTGAATACATTGAGTCTTTGTTAGAATATTCCAATCTCTCAAAAGAAAGGGACTATTTTTGTTATCCATGAACCATTCACCACCACCTTCACAAGTCCTTCTGATCGATAGCTAGTTTATTTGTGTGTGCTGTCACTACTTTGAGGATGTTGTGAATAACTTTGTCAAATAGTTTAGCTTGAGTACAAAGATGTAGTTTAGGGAAGAATTTTCTTGGTTTAGTCTGTCTGTTCTGTGAATATTCCTTTAACTACGTGTGCATGCTAATTGTTTTGATTCCGTGTGGTGATTATCGTAAGTCCCGTTGTTCAATTTGCTTGAGGACAAGCAAAGGCTTAAGTGTGGGGGAATTTGATAAGTCTGTATTTTGACATGTATTTGATGCGTGTTGGGATCGGTTTTGATGGTTTTCCCTAGCTTTAAGGTGTTGCAAGTCTCAATTTTAGCTCAAGTTATGTTTATCGGGCATTGGTTCGAGTTTTGTGTTGTTTGTAGTCAAAATCAGGGAATTTGAGCCCGGTACCGGCACTTGAGGAACAATCGGGATGATTTGAGAAGCATTTGAGAATGATTTGATAGCTTTGGAGGTCACCGGAAGATTCACGATGAAGATTTGAAGGAAAAAAGAGCTCTAGGATTGGCTTCGGGATCAAAAGAAGATGAATGAAGCTTGAAAACGACGATCAGAATGACCTTCTGTCAATCGTTCAAGCTTATCTCTTTGTAGGAACAACCAATGGACACGATTAAAGTTGCATAAGAAAGCCAACTTCAAGGGCTACAAATCATATGAAGACACCTTTGCGAGAATCTGAGAGGAAGAAGGTGAAAACAGACGATGAAGTCAGATGATCTCTGTTGCGATTTCAGAAAGACACCTTCCACCGTTTTGATCATATCTCTTGATTGGATGATTCAAATCACATTCGGCAAATTGGGGTGGATAGAGGACTTCATTATCTACAACTTTCATGAAGGAAGTTTTGTCAAATTCGGAAGTTTTACGCACGCCGTGCGTAGGGGAACACACGACCGTGCGTCTGAGGCGAGAAAGCAAGGGAGACACTGCCAGCAACGCACGGCCGTGCGTGGGGGGTACGCACGCCGTGCGTAGACCCGGGTTACGCGAAATTGAATCCCAAATCGACCCAAATTCATATTTTTCATCCTTTTTCTATAAAATAAGGCCCCCCTAATCATATTTTGACGTTACGAACATTACGGAGAGGCCTAGGGACGAATTTAACACCGTTTTTACGCTATTTTCTTCCAAGACCCTGGGATTATTTGTAAGTTCATCTTTTTAATTAATGACAATTATTTCTATTCATCTCAATTCTGTTGATTCTTCAATTATGAATTGTGAGTAGTTTAATTAGGGATTTGGGGTTGATGAAGGGGTTAATCATGATTGATGGCTAGATTCTTGTCGGTTTAATTGCATGAATGCCGTTTAATTTGTGTTTGAATAATTTAATTGATATCTCTTGTAACCTAGACTGCAGCTAGAATTACAATTGCATGTAGAATGAATTAAGAGAGATCTAATTTGTTCTAGGACACATTCACACACACTTAATCGTTCGCTAAGAGATTAGTAGCGATTAAGGGGCCGTAAGCTCGCTCGTCTTGGCAATAATTTAGGATCCTGTCGCATGAGAGATCAGCCTGGTCCCCTAAATTATTGTACTCTACGCCCCGAGAGCGGTAAGAACTTAGTAATGATTAGCTAGGCTCAATTAAATTAAATTCATGTAATTAGGCCTGATCTGCCAGAAATCTGGTTACCCCGGAATCAATCCCTGTTCCCTTCGTCATTAATTGAGAAGAAATCACTTTTATTTTAATCGTTCATTTGCATTAGTTTAATTTTTATTCAACCAACCAATCTCGCACGACGCATTTTTATTTATTTATTTTTAATCGCTGAATTTAGTTAATTCTTAATTCCCTTTTGTCCGTCCCTGTGGAGACGATACTCGTACTTACACCACTATTCTACAATCTTTTTAAGTGCGAGAAAACTCACATCAGGTGCCTAATGCTTTTGTCCTACATAATTTTTTGTTGGCTAATGGAGCTTATCACTTTGTATGGACCTATTTTTGGTGGCTAATGCTTCTGTCCTAGATAGATTTTTGTTGGCTAATGCAACCTATCACTTTGTATGGACCTGTTTTGATGGAGTGTGTAATTTTGAAACATTTTACTGGCTGTAGCATGTCTAAGATGCTAGATATGGTTTTGTGGCAGAATGTTGTTCTATTTCTATTCTACCTGCATATTTGGAATAAGTGTTAGATGGAAAATCAGTTAGGATTTATAATACAGCTTTATAGAGCTATATTTTTCAACAGGCTACTGCTATAGCTTCAAAATTTCCACAGGGTGTATTCTAAGTTATGAAATTGTTGTTATCATTCCAAAACTGTTATAAGGGAATCTCTAGTCCATTATATGTGAAATTGAAGCTCAAACATTCTGGGTCCAAAAAGGCTTGCTTCCATTGATTTGAAATTGTAAAAATATTCTAGGAAATCTAAAACATATTTAATTAGAATCAATTGAAGCTCTTGAACTAATATACTCTCTAATCGTACTAAATTAGGAACTAATATACCATTACAAAACAAAACTAGGAAATTGAACTTCAAATTCCATTCCCATACCATCAAAGTAATTCCAATATTACAATCATACGTGGCTTTAACTCCATACATTCAAATATCATTCCAAAAGAGAAACATTAATTTGAACTTACAAATTCATTCCAATGTCATTCTATCATTGTTATATCCTACCAATCCAAATAGATAAAACTACTCCTATTAAGAAACCATGTTAAAAGAAAATAATAAATAGCATTCTTTTCTGCACTTGATGCTCGTTTAGCTTCAGCTTCATATTGATGTTTCTTCATCCTGAACTTTTCAATTTCGCCCAACAATAATTTCTTCTCAGCCTGCATTTTATCAAGCTCATTCTTAAGAATTTCATTCTCCTTCAGAACTAATTCTTTCTTTGCATCTCTTGGTGCCATCATCTCTTTTTTATTTGAATCATCCTCCCATACAATTATTATTCTGCAAATAGAAAACAAAAATATCAATCAGCACTTCCAGTATAGTGAGGTTTAGGTTAGTTCTGGACAAAGTAATGCTAGGAACTTTACTTTCGTATAGTTTCAAAATCCCTTTTATTTCAAAATTGAATTCGTAATTGCTGCTATCTCCTGCAATAGGAATAAGCGCCACTATTCAAGCACATGAACTCCTATATCAATAGTTCTTCTTTCAACTGTAATACTACGTACTCATTTAGCACAAATAAAAGTTTTTTATAATTTTAATTTATTTTACCTTCCACAGGGGCAGCCATAAAACCACTTCCCCTAATTCGGCCCTGAGGAAACCTTCTGCAACTGAGAAGAAACGCCATGGTTGCACTTCACTTTTCGTATGAATGCTTGTGTTTCACAGGCCGGGGCTGAATCTTGAGCACATCTCGTAGCTATTGCAACCAGCCATCTATTGTTTAGGATTTTCTTATCTCAAAGATGGAGATTCAAGTAAAAGATGGAGAAGAATTGAATTTACATCTGCTAAGTCATGAGATTCACGTATGCAGTTAGGTGAGCAAACGGCGGTCAAACGGAAAATGATTCCGTTTCATTTATTCTATTTAGGGTACTTGTAAGGGAGGTTTGGATTAATAGTGTAAAATTTTGTAGGGATTATTTTTATCAATTTTGCCTTATTCATATATCTAACTTTGGATTTGGACCTTATACATGTAGATTCTCAATTTCATTGTAGTATAATTTATATATATTAATAACCACTAGTTTAGTTCCGATTCGATGAAATCTAACTCCTTAATTATATGGGTTTACTTGTTTAACTTATAATGTTGTGAACATGTATTTGCATTATATTCAAAATTAACTTCATTAATCATTATAACACATTTCCGTACATGTGTTACTTTATAGATAGTATACCAGACCTGGTTTCAAATAATATTAACAAAAATAATACATTGCCGTATAATATTTTCAATATTTGAACCATTAATTTGTAAATAAACTAAAAGATTTATTTACAATAGTAGGTACATAAATTGTGCTACTAATATTTAATTTACGGAAAGTCTAAGTAAAAGTGCCACCTCTTGTTTTCTTAAATAGTGTCACATCAATTTTAATTAAATCAACACAATCATATTTTAGTTTTGTCAATTTGATACCATCACTCCCAACCATAATATTTTGGTCCCTTGAGAAATAATATATCAACATGTAAAGATATAAAGTTTAGTTAAATAGTAAAATTCAGAAACAAATATAACAATGAAATTTAGGACAATATAAGTCAACATAAATATAGGTAGAAGAAGGAATGAACACAAACCTATTAAAATTTTGGTCAGATTTGCTCTTCTCGGATTCCACTCTCACACTCCTCTCCTTTTGATTTCATTTGCTCTAGTTTACTCCAGAGGTAAACGTCATGAAGGGACTCTAGAGGTTTCTACCGATAGCACGTACTATTAGCACGTACTATTGCTTGGAATTGCTAATTCCTTTATTGCACTTAATATATTTATTATATAGAACATATCATTTTTGTTCTTATTCGTATAATGATCAGTGTTTTGCCTAGTGTCCTTAAGTTTTTGTTTGGTTAGACCATCTTATGCTTAGTGTCCTTTAGGATATATATATATGTATCTACATGTGTCCTTCAATTCATTGTTTAATTATAAATACATATATTTATTTATAACCTAACTAATATATAATATGTGTGTACACGTGTTTATATGTTCATAGTAAAATTTTTACGTACACTTTTTAGCTTAGTGGATAGTGTTACTTTAGTTGTGCATTTTAGATTTAATTTATAATTTTTATTTTCGTATTTAAGTCATCTAAGATATTAAATAATAAGAACTAATTTGTGGCACACAACCTTAATACTTTCTTTCAAAAAATTGAAAAAAAATAAGTTTGAGGATGTTACACGTACAGCTGGCTAGCTTGTCTTCCATTTCCATTTTATCACTTAACACTATTATCATTTTCTATGCCACATGTCTTATGAACCACCAGCTTTTGCCAAGTATCACATAACTTCTTTGGTTATATATAGATGTGGAGGACTGCTCAGGTCCCTCCGGAAGGACGGGAGGGACCGTCCGAACTTTACTGTTTGGGGCGGTTCCCGGTGGAATTTGTTGATGAAATTTTTTGAGCATGTTCCGCATCAAGTCTAGTTTGTCCATATCAAATTTCAGCTCAAAATTCGACCGGGAAGGCAGTCAAATAAATTCTTGAAACTTACTGCACTTTATATATGCGCAGAATGTGCAGTAAGCTTCAAGAATTTATTTGACTGCCTTCCCGGTCGAATTTTGAGCTGAAATTTGGTATGGACAAACTAGACTTGATGAGGAACATGCTCAAAAAATTTCATCAAAAAATTCCACCGGGAACCGCCCCAAACAGTAAAGTTCGGACCGTCCCTCCCGTCCCTCCGGAGGGACCTGATCTTTTCTGTATAGATGTGTACTTTTATTTTATATAACTATATAAGTATGTATTCTATGATTTTGTCCGTCTCTGACTTGAGGACATGTGTATTATCTAATTAAGTTTGTTTTAGGTTGAAGTCAATCCTTTTTTATTATCTTGCCTAAATGCCTAAAACACCTTTCTAGTATAGCTTCCTAATTGTTTGTACGTATATGTACAAATTAATGGGTGGGCAAGGTGTTTGTCTTATTGTTTGCATGAGTGAAAAGTGTATATGGGGTGGGGAACCTTAATGAAAATGTGTACTCAATTTAGGACAAGTGTGCTTGCAAGTTTTTACAAGTGGAGGAAGCCAGCTGCAAACCTAATCTATGGTTTGTTGAATTGAGGCTTTAGTGGGTTTGGGTGGAGATGGGTCCACATGCTCTAGATTTTGCTATTGGGTAGAGTATATACGTATATAGTAGCTTTACATTATTCACGTGTTCTACTTTGACTACATTTTATTTATTGACTTATTGATATATATTTTTGAAAAAAAATATTATTAAATTTGTCTCATTGTAAATTTTCAAAATCTGAAATTTTAATTTTTTTTACTAATAGAGAATTATATATATTAATGGTCAAAATTGCACCTCGACAAATGTGAAATATTGACCGTTGCACTTATTTAAAAACGGAGGAAGTACAAAGAAATGACAGGGCATAGCTGACGTGGCACTGATGTGGCGGAAAGTGATCTGGCAGTTGTCTAGCAGTATTCTCCATAGAAGCATCCATCGGTGAGGGAAGAAGAAATGTCGGCGTAGAATGAAGTGAGAGCGAATTAAGTGAAGGTGTTTTAGGTTTGTTTTAAGTATGTATATATACTTAAAGAAGAATCAGGAAAAGATGTTGGCGTCAAGCTAGAGTGGCGGGAGCGAGACTTTCCGTCATCTAGTGAGGGGTTTTCATCGACCGGGAAGCTGGCAGTGAGCGTCACCGCTGAAGTCCGGTCGGCTGAAGTCCGTCGATTCCTGAAGGTCGGCTTGCTATTGTTAACAAAGCAGCGGCGTGTTCAGTAAATAATCTACGAAGTCGATCTTTCATGAGACAATTGGGATTGAGCTTTGTGGGATTTCGAAAAGAGTGACTGCAGGGTATGCATAGGATTGCGGGTTGTTAACGTCTGGGGGATGCGGAGCAATGCTTTTTTTGATCTCACAAAAAAGCTCACATCTGGTCCCTTGCGGAAAGCCTGGAATAGTTCGCCAATGGTAGGGAGTTTCTCGAACAAAGTGAGAGGGATAACCAATATATATGTCCAGCTTAGAAGAAGATTAGTCACTCCACACAGCCTGCCTCTATTAGTCTTTGGCATATCGAGGTCAATCTATACATTAGTGTCAATCTAGGATCCAAAGGAACATGAAATGTTTTAGAATTTTAGCATGTGAAACCATCTAAACAGAGATCAAAGTGGTGAAAGTGTGGCTTCACATAATAGAAAGTATCATATTACTCCATTCTTTAGTCTCTTTACCACGAGTTTCATTAAGGCATATACCCTCATGAGGGTAAGAAAGGCAAGCTACGGTATCACGCTTCCTCCGGTGGCTATGGTATCACGCTTCCTCCGGTGGCTAGCTAGATTGGGGGGAAATTCCAGGCAACTGTTCAAGGTCTTTGTTCTGTCAGCATGAAAGTTTCCAGTGGTATGTCTTTCACATTTAAAATTCCTTAATTCCCATTGTAAGGGTTTAGCATGCTTAAAATCTAAATATATGCAGCAAAAAGTCGTATTCCATTTTGCTTAAATATTATAATGGTGTTTGTGTTGGTTTTGTATAGGTTAGACCCATTCCGAGAACTATAACTTAAATTCTTTTCTATATTATTTTATTCCTGTGATATTAATTACTGGTTTTTTTAAATATTTGTATCATATTTGTTTTTGCTAGAAAGCTAGCTGCTAATCTTTATCCTATTGTAGGAGGAGCAAGTATAGTTGCAAAGGTTTGTTAAATTCTTATACATAGTATTTTTTGGGAAACTTATGACCAATGTTATTATTTACATACTTGCAAAGGTTGATCTTTTTTTACATTTGCAGATACGTTAATGGCTTACTTGATTTTTCTCAAGTATTGAGTATTTACCAGGGGAGGCTCAGAAACACTCACACACACACACACACATATTCAGGAATGATATTTACCTATAGGCTATCGTATGAAGTATGCAAGAGAAGTATATACAATTTGGATTTTCAACTCCTTTTCTATCACTTAAATCCAATATATACTCCTCATTGGTTGTGGTTAAAGCTCCAGTAATATTTGTGAGTGAAGCGAGCTACCGCTCAACTTCCTTAAGGTATCATGTGTCCTCTTATTTTTGTTTTTATTGACAATCCATCAATACTCTATTCTAAGACATCAAAATTAGCAAATGAGAGTAAGGATATTTCAAGTATAAAAAATGTTTGGTGTAATGTATGACTATATGAGATTGGACCATTGTCTTATGAAAATATATTGTTTCTCTGCCAGCCTATTTTCTCCAAGAAAGACAGTGCCAATGCGTTTACTCACGTTAGTAATTCACGCCATCCAAAGCATCCCTAAGGACCTGCTTGGGAAGTGGATACAATATGGGATTCACGTCCAATGTGCATACATTTGCTCATGTCATTGCTCGACCAGCTGAAATGGACAGCGTCATCTGCAACCCGCTGTTCACATCGCCAACTATGGCTCTACCCGAATCTCAGGAGGGCACTAAAGGCAACACACGATATGGATTCCAAGAGATCCCTTTCTTCAAAGCTTCTATGGAACTAATGGCCATCCCCGAAAAGAAGGTTTCTCGTTATAAGAGAGGCATACAAAATGGACCAAAGGAGCTAAAACCTCAACTAGTTATAATCTGTTGTGGCGGGATTAGGCAAGACCCGAAGCAGTAAAGAATATCATGTTCTAGAATGATAATGATGAAGCTATTATGATAATAACTATAATGATATTATTGTTATTATTATTACTATTATTATAATTATTATTGCTATTTTCTTATAAATTGTTTGGGCTTATGAATTCTATTATATGGATTATGAGTATTATAATTTTCATATTAATCATTATTGACAAAGAGATATAATCATAATAATAAAAATATCATCGTCATTATAATAATAATTATTGTTATATTATTATTACTATTATTATAGGGGTGGAATTGATTATAATAATAATTATTGTTATATTATTATTAATATTATTATAGGGGTGGAACTGAAATGACACAATTATTAAGAAGTATTTGTGTTTACTTTTACTTTTGAGATGTAATTAGTTTTAGAAATTATACGAAAAGTGAACAATAGTAAAAGTTAGTAGGGTTTAAAAAGAAAAATAATTTTAAAAATGAAAAAGTTAGAGAGTTTGATAAATCGAGTACTTTTTGTGCTAGGACTCTGGACTGAAAATGGCCTAACAAACATACGACAAAAGTAGAGTATTTTATAAATATAAGAGTAATGAATACATTAATTACCAAAAGCTAAATATAGACCAGATAATGAACACAATAAGTAGCATACTAATGCTAGTGGCCTCCATAGGATATCAGAATTCGAACATGCAAAGGAAGTGGAGCAAACATGAGAAAATCAGATTCAGACATGTAAGCTGAGTACCATCACACCTCCATCAGGTGGTTCTCCTTTTCTTGAACATGTTGAGTTGTTTCACTATGTGCTCGACTGCCTCCGTTAGTGTGGCCTTCCTCCCTTCTTTATAGTTCCAAAGCTCAGGCACAGTATACCTACCACTGCTGTTATATTCATTCAGCTCAGTTATAGAAGAAACGACCGCGGCATATACTTCATCACCATACTCCCTCTTTAGACTCTTCAACTTTTCATCTTCTTCATCAATCACCTCCTATAGATTAAACCAAAATTTAAGAACTAAAAGATTGTCCATTTGCCCCCAATGGAATGCTTGGGGGGTCACACGGGGAATAAGGTGAAATAATATTAGCAATAACTATTACAATCAAAATTTGAGGGAGTGAAATGGCGTAGAGAAAACAAGTAATGTATCAGTAGGCTGACACTGCTGACACTGACACTGAGGATTGAAAATTAGTTAATCGGTCCATACATTGTTCAGCCGAATAATTGATTAGTCGGACACCTAGAGCCTTATATTAAATTCTAGGTTCAAGTCTTGTGTTTGCATGTCAAGTAAGCAATGAGCATACAAAGAAAACAACCATGTCTCAATTACAAACATTTTTATGTGATCCACTAGTGAGTAACATACATGCACACTAGACACTGATATCCTAGATAGTGGAGCGCAGCGGCCTACCCAGAAAATGCTATAGCAGATAGCCAGGTGAGTTCTATTTGAATAATGAAGTTTTATCAGTTTAATGCAGCATACTTAATTATATGTAAGCATGTACTCCGTAATTACATATAACATATATATCAAAACCATAAAATGGAAAATTACTCATTATCTCAAACTTCAAGGCATTCATATTAAATCTTTCTAATAATTCCCCTGCCAAGGATGACAAGTAGGTTCTTGTCATCCTCAAAATTCTATTGTTTGGAATAAAAAACATGGCAGTCCTATTTTGGAATTTTCAAACTGTTTTAGTCCTATTTCGGGAACTCTCCCTAATTTTTTTAGCCATGACGATGGTTTCGGAAGAAGCAGAGGAGGAATGAACAAGAACAATAGTTTAGATGGTTTGATGGATTTTATGTTATTGGAAGGGTTTAAGTGGGGTTACTTTTTATTCTAAAAATCCTACTATTTCCCTTGAAAATTAAGAAAAACAAAATAAAAATATCCCAAGATCTGCTCATCCTAAATCTGGGAACTCAGAATTTCAATAGAGTGCCGCTGTGCCACTATAGAGCGCTATTAATATCACTTATAGACACACATATATATATATATTTAGACGCAAACATGTGCATCACTGATCACATGTATACAAATTTAAAAAATGTATTTTCTATGTTCCGACTAGGGTTCATCTAAGCGCCCACCTCAGGTTTAGGCACTAGGTTGATGTGCGGCTGGACCATATCTATTTTTAGAACATTGGTTCAAGTATTGGATTTTTTTAGCAATGAATTCTAATATCAGGTTAGCACTAAGATGATATGTGTAGATGTTGGTGCCCAATACAAAGACATCACACTTTTGACCAATAGAAAATGAATAAAAAAATCAACTCATAGTGTACACATTCTGCGTGTGTGTACACTGTACACACACATACCAATTAGGCCAACATTACTTTTTCAACATGCAATGTGAGCAGAATCCTCCTTCTAAATGTCTACAAGTCTTAAGAGCCTAATTGAATTGAGTTTCAAGGTTAGGTGACTTGGTTGAAGCTAATTATAGTTCAGGGGCTTGATTGTTGTTCTGGTTGTAGATTGAGGGCATAATGGACCATTTCTCCATCAGTTAATGATAACAACTCAAACAGGAAAAACTATAGAAAGCATTAGATTCCTACTTCTGTATTGCCCATCTTATCTGATTTAATCTTGAAGGGATGCCATGTTGCGCCTTTCAAGATGTAATCCCATTCAGAACACAGCTCTATTGCTTTGTCTGCCACTTCGCCTTCAGTCTTTAGCAATGGAAATTTCCTTCTAATTGCAGCAAGAAAAGGCTTTGTGTCAAGTTCTCCCATTCTTTTCACCCCAATATTAGCCCGGCTATTTGAACTTGTCAAGGTCTAAAGCACAAAAAAGTCAAACACATTAAGGGATACTAATTGAGACCTCCTAAATAAGCAGAGTGTTAAATTTTCAATAGTGTAAAGTTGCATACATTAATCAACTTCTTGCGACATTCCTGCAACTCCTCATTAGCTTTGCGCTGCATAGCAATAGCGGCTGAATACTGATCTTCCATGTGTTCAAACTCCTCCGTCTTTTCAGCCAATTTAGACTCTAGGTCCTCATGCGCATTGAGTTCCTCTTCTAATTCTTTAACACGACTACGCAACTTATCAACTTCATCCTGCAGATTCTGTCCACTAGTCTGGACAAAAAATGACCAAGTTAAATCATACTTTTAATGAAAACATTGTCACTGATAACCAAATTTCCTTCAGCCGTGCATAAATGATTCACTCAGTTCATGCCATGAACTTCATGGTATTTAATCTCCACATATGTGGGATGCCACCAACACTAATTCTCTGTAAATGCACAATGCAATTCCGTCTAATGGACAACCTCAAGTCCTCAACTAATTTCTGAACTATGGCTTAAAAAGGCATTGCCTTTGACGCTGAGAGTGTGGTATACACAATATTATTGTAACACGTACCCAATGTTGCAATCGTGGCTGAGGGTATAAAGGCATTATTTGGACCCACTCAGCCCACTTTAAAATTCTTAATTAATATTTACTACAATTATGATCCCTATTTCAAAGTTCAAACCACAGGGTATATATTACTGTGGTAAAATTATTCAGAATTTTTCTCTATCCTGTGGTTTGATCTTCGAACATATTACTTTGCTAGGATCATTCTAATTTGATTTAATATGACATTTGATGACTTTTTAATGAATACTCCGTATAAGTTGTTTTATTTTTTGAGTTGACAGACACACATATAATTTTCTTGACATTTGCTTGACATCTAATGCCTCAAGCACACACTTCATTGCGCAATGAGGCTTACGCAATATGCAATTTAAAAAAAATGCCATGACTACACAATAAGTAATTCCAAACCTTGTTTACACATGACAACTCCTTACAGGCGTCCTGCAAATCATCATTGGTTTTGCTAAACTTCATGAGAAGAAATTTACTTTGTTGTGTGATTTCTTCACACTCATCTTCTTTACCCTCTAGATCTGATTTAATTCCATCTATCTTTTTGTCTGCTTCAAACAGTAATGCATGGTTCTCCTTAACTTTGGATTCCAGTTGCTCAATACGATAGTGTAGATTAACCATTTCATCCTGAAAGTTCATTGTATCAAGTCCCAGCACACAATAGCAGTATATACTATACACATTAACAAAAAGAAACCAGAATGGATCAGACCCTTTGTCTTTCAGCCAAGCGGTGTACTTTGTCCTCTGTTTTCTTCTGCTCTGAGGTTTCTTTTTTTATCTAATGAAGGGGGAGGGGACACAGCAATAAATCATATAAGTAACACACTGAGTCAAAGTTTGCGAATGTGTTAGAGTCTGGTTGTATATTTAGGGCCTACTTGGTTCGACAAATCAGAGGAGGGGTGAAGGAGCGGGGTGGTATTTACAGTTAATTATCTCTAAAATTAGATTTTTGGAAGATGAGCCTTGGCGCACCGGTTCCAGTGTTACTGTGTGACCGAGATGTCACATGTTCAAGTCTTGGGAACGCCCTCTTGTCAAAATGACAAAGACTTGTTCCTGATACATCCTTGTGGTGGGACCCTTCCCCGAACCCTTGCCTTGCAGGGACAGAAATGTGCATCGGGCTGGGGACTACCCTTTCCTTTCTTATATAGAATTACATGATATCACTAATCATTAATTCTAGTCTACAATTTTTTGTAACATTAGGAACATTTTAATTTTCCGCCCCTAGGCCTAGGGCCGCCCCTGCCTGCTCTTTCCTTCTAAAATATCAGAACCAAATTCCTTTTAAGGTCAGATTATTCAACTCTTGTATTGAAATATTGAAATTCTAATAATGCAAGAAAAATTAATTACAATACGCAAGTCCTTGCGAACACTCAGCAACTCAGATAAGATCATCTCAAATTGATCACGAACTCTCCCGGGCAACCTCATTTCAATTTCTGAAACCAATTCCGCAGAAAGTAAATTACACAAGTCAATAACATACAATAAAGCAAAAAATCAATTACTGAGCTATCTGACGGTTGGAAAAAAACTATAGCATATATACCACCATTTACTGAGCTATCTGACGGCCCCTTCTCCTTCTCGTTGTCCATGGACTCAGCGGTCTATGAATGTAAGGAGCATTTGTTAGCTTTCACTTTTTACTATGGCTACACATAATTAAGGGGGGTTCGGAACGGATTCTGCTTCTGCTTCATTTTTAAAGAAAAAGCATAATTTAGAATAAGAATCAGTTTTGAGAAGCTAGTCTCCCCGGTTTCTAAAAACACTGATTCTAAGATTGAATTAGAGCACCAGAAGTACTTCTGCACTCTCACCCAAACAAACACTCCAACTTCTGCTTCTGTTCCACGAAGAAGCAGAATCAGTTATAAGAATCAGATCCAAACACCCCCTAAAGTTGAATGTGTGGCAGAAAATCAATTAGTTGTGCCTTAATTTACTGCATGCATGTCACACACAAAACACAAACTATAAATTAAACAAGAACTGTAGATAACTTCCAGAATCCTGTAGATGAAGTAAAAAGACAGTCAAAACACAAGTGTAGTCTGGGGATATGCTGAATTGTACACTCAGTAAGCAGTAACGTAATGGAGAAACGGTGCAGTTTGAAGATGAAGATTAGAAATTTTTGTACAACCAAAATTAAAGACACTCTATAAATCTATGATGCATGCATGTAACCGGTATGGTGCCGAAAATGTGATAATACCATTTCTTAGGTTTCAGACAGAAGCAAGGCTCCGACGAAGGACTGCCCGACTAGCCGACTGGAGATGATACGGTAAACCAGTAAAGACAAATGATAATGTATCTATACTCCGTATATGAATGTATTAATAATAATAAAAAAAGACTTTTCATTTTACACGGCTCAATACTATCAAAAAGAAAATTAAACGGCTCAATTAGTGCTAATTAGTACTACGGCTAATTAGTACTATGTCATTAGTGCTAATGATGTAGTACTACTATGTCATTAATATCAAATGATAGGGGTGAGCGCGGTCCGTAACGGTCCGGTAAATTAGCAAAATCTGTAATGTACCTGTGAGGTTTCTAAATGTTCGATACGGTTCCGGTTCTAAGGTTGGAACCATTCGGTACCATGTCGTTTCGGAACGGTACGAAACGGTTCGGTACAATGTCAAAAACATGCCGAAACATTTGGACAAATCGTGCAATTATTATATATCATCACACCGGCCAATTGATGTGTGTTTTCTCGCACTTAAAATGGTTGTAGAAAAGTGGTTGCAAGTATGAGTATCGTCTCCACAGGGACGGACAAAAGGGAATTAAAGATTAACTAAATTCAGCGATTAAAAGAAATAAATAAAATAAAATGCAATTGTGCGAGATTGGTTGATTGAGTAAAATAAAACTAATGCTAATGAACGAGTAAAAAGATTGGTTTTTCCTTAATTAACGACGAAGGGAACATGAATTGATTCCGGGGTTAACCAGATTTCTGTCAGATCAGGCCTAATTACATGAATTTAATTTAATTGAGCCTAGCTAATCATTACTAAGTTCTTACCGCTCTCGCGGCGTAGAGTACAATAATTTAGGGGACCAGACTGATCTCTCATGCGACATGATCCTAAATTATTGCCAAAACGAGCGAGCTTACGGCCCCTTAATCACTACTAATCTCTTAGCGAACGAGTAAGTGTGTGTGAATGTGTCCTAGAACAAATTAGATCTCTCTTAATTCATTCTACATACAATTGTAATTCTAGCTGCAGTCTAGGTTACAAGAGATATCAGTTAAATTATTCAAACACAAATTAAACGACATTCATGCAATTGAACTGAAAGGAATCTAGCCATACATCATGATTAACCCCTTCATTAAACCCAAATCCCTAATTAAACTACTCACAATTCATAATTGACGAATCAACAGAATTGAGATGAATAGAAATAATTGTCATTAATTAAAAGAATTGAACTTACAAAGAATCCCTTAATCTTGAAGAACAAGACTTGAAAAGTTCTCAAAAGTCGAAATAGGGTTTATCTCTCTAAGCTCATCAGTCAAAAACTGGCAAAACAGGGGCCTATTTATAAAAAAACTCAAAATCTGGCTGAAAATCGGGCCGCGCGGTCGTCCGCACGCCGTGCGGGTCATCGCGTGGTCACGCACGCATTTTTTCGTCTTCCGATTTTCGCTTCGCCCGCGCGGTGTGCGGGCGCCGCACTATGCAACCGCGCGGGTACTTCTGGGGGCTATTTCTGGACCGCGCAGCCGAAACCGTGTGGTTCATTCCCCTCAACTTTTTGCTCTCAGAATCGCCCGCGGGGCGTGCGGAACCGCACCGCGGGGCGCGCGGATTGCTCTAGAACCGTTTTCTTGTTATTTTCTTACCCGTTTGCTCCCGGATACTTCTTCAATCAATCCAAATGCCGTTTCTTCATCAAATCTTCGCCGTGAACCTCCCAGTGGCCTCCAAAACTCTCAAATCTCTCTCGAATGTTCTCCAACTCTTCCCGGTTGCTTCTCAAGCGCCGGTGCCGGACTCTAAATTCCTGATTTTGACTCCAAACAACACAAAACCCGAACCAACGCCCGATAAACATAACTTGAGCTAAAATTGAAACTTGTAACACCTTAAAACTAGGAAAACCATCAAAAGCCGATCCCAACACGCATCAAATGCGTGTCTAAATACGGACTTATCACCAATTCACATGAAATGTTGATAAAAATACTAGAAAAGATTCAAGAGGTTGACATTTTTGTATTTAAATTCACAAATACTCAAATAGTGCAAGTGTGCAACACAATTAAGTAAAAATATAGCAAAATAATGATACACTAGTATAATATCATCTTTATTAAATTTATGTGAAAAATAAGATATCATTAAATTGTTGAATATAATAGAAAACTTTAATGTGCTTCTTCTTTGTTCTATGTTGAATATTAGTTATAATTTAATTGATAGTTGAACCGTAAGAGCTAAGATTCAGACCATATTAATTAAGTTGTAAAATTACACAAATATGATACAACAAGAAGTCATATACACTACGTTATTAGAAATTAATAGTCATTAATGATTTTAAAACTTTAGCATTCTATTTTCAAAAAAACTTTAGCATTTTTTCATTATATATATCAAATATAACATTAATTATCTAAAAGGAAAAAATAACAATATTTATATAACACACACACATAGCTATTTTAGAGATGCATGAATACATATTTGGGCTATAAAATTGTTGGTCTATAAAAGATATTCATTGGTATGGAAAATATAAAATCTTAAAGGCATTATTTTTGAACGGTTCGGTCCGGTATTTTTCGGTTCTCAAAATCTAGGACCGGTCCCGTACCCATTTGAAACGGTACGGTTTCGGTTCGGGTTAAAATTTTATAGAGTCACTAAAATTATACCCGATATTCGGTTCGGTACCATTACGGGCCGGTTTGGTTCTGTTTTTATGCCCACCCCTATCAAATGAGAAACTGAAAGGTCGATGTGTGATAATAATTAAAAAATTGATTAATAATAACATTTGTAATTAAAAATTACTTTTAATTTAAAAATTACTTTTAAAAATTACTACCGTCATTTTTAGCATATATATATACATATATGTACATCTACACAAGCACACACCTATATATTCATTTGTTTTTAATATTAATATTTTAAATATCACTAGTTTACTACTTTAAAAAAATACTACTCTAGATAAAAATGCAAAAAACTGGTAGTGATAAGATAGCAAAGATATTCATAGTATGTATTAAAATTAATAGTGGTGCTTGTTATGTAAAATAAAATTAAATACAATTTTTAAAACTTTTTCCGAAACTTATTCAAAATAAAAGAAATAGAGTTAAGTTTTTTTCAAAACTTATTAAAAATAAAAGAAATAAAGTTAAATATATATACATTTAAATTCATATCATTAATGGTCTTTTATATCCCTTACTATCTACATACACTGACATTGGAACGTGAAAAGGTGACACTGTTATTAAGAAAAAGGGCTTATGTGGTTAATATTGAATTGATAAAGTAAGAATGCTTTAGAACCACACATATTTTATCAAATTTGGTATGATGCAATCTTAGTAGAATGGATTAAAAAAGGAAAGGAAAGACAATCTTAGAGGGACAGAGGGAGTAGTAGTTGATCTCAAATAGCTGAGTTACTAAATATTTACTTCAAACTACTACTGAAAGCGGTTGGTCAAAACAACTAACCGAAATCGTTAATTCAATCAGCTATCACCTAGCACCCAAACCCTATTAAACACCTCCACGCCATTAACATTTTTAGCCCTCCATTTTTCATTACAAATTAAAATCAAAGTAGAAGGACTAAATGTAAATTTCACAATACTTAATCAACTAAATGCAGGAATTCCTAAAGCCGAGGACTTACGTGGAAAAGCCATTTGCGAACACATGGCTACTTGGTGAGTTTTATCCCAAACTAAGGTACTTTCAAATCTTATTTCCCAATTAAGAGTAGTTCTAATCTTATTTCTCAAATAGAGGTACTTTTGTCTTGTCATTCGCCATGTCAGCATAATGGTCATGTCACATATTCCACGTCATTCATTGGCTCTTCGACATAATCAAAACTAAGGGTGTTAAAAATAGTTTTAAAAATTGGGTCAAGAAGCTAGGAATTGAACCCGCGACCGCATGCACACATTGTAGCCTCTCCCTGACTCCACCACACATCATCAAAGTCTTTATTTTATAGCTACATCTAAAAGCATGCTCTTTGATTGCAAACTCTTACTCACCAAATTAACATGATATATCATTTCATACCAAATGATTATTACCACTAAAAAGTCAAGATTACCAAGTTCGTGCAATGCTAACTGATGGTACCATGGATTCAGACCATGGCCCAATTACATAGTCCAGCCCATAAACGGGATCAGCCCTTAACGGGATCAGCCTAAATTACAGGATTAGCCCATAAACGGGATCAGCCCTTAACGGGATCAACCTAATTACAGGACCAGCCCATAAACGAGATTCATAATTAAAAGCCGCTTAGCCCAGTAGGAATTAGGCCCACGATAGGAACCCACAACCAGGCCGGACTGGACAGCAGACCTTGAAGGCTGGGCGGAGTTCTAGTGAGGCCGGGATATTCCTAGGGCTTACGTGGCGAGCTATCACCCGTTGATAGATATTTGGCAACAGGCAGAACTCATCCGGAGGATGGCGACTAAAAGGAGAAAGTAACCGTATGGGAATCAAGCATCGAAGAGTTCTATTTTGAGCAAGAATATAGTTCATTAATTGAGCATTTATTGTATTAGATTCCTCCCATAATTCTACTTCCTAATCTCTATAAATACTTGATGTAAACACCCTACCAAGGGATGGGATCCCCGATTGAGTTCTAAACTGAGGCTAGACAATTGATAGTTCTCCGGAATAAAGAGTAAAACTGTCTTACGTTGCCATTATACCTACGTATATTTAGCTCTCGTAGTTGGATTTAACTCCATCACTAACGACTTAACGTCACTACATTTTAGAATCACTGTCTTTTACAGCTACCTCAAGCAACGCTTCACGAATGTTCCCAGTTTGGAATCTTATAGCTTTCACACTTTCAATGCGACTCTACCAATAAATGGTCAATGATGATTTCAGAGTTAAACCCTTTACATTATCTTTCAAAACCCGCCATCTTTTGGTTGAACTCGCAAAAATTGTGTAAATGCGTTGAACAATTCCAAAGAAACTCTAGCTTTTCCACAAGTGTTAGCCACATCACATAACATCAAATTAAGAATATGACAACCACGTGGAGCATAAAAAAATCCTTAATTTATGTCTAACAATCTTTATTGAACTCCTTGGTGTTTTCCTTTCATGTTTGATCCATTATCATATCCCTGGCCTCTTACATCATCTATATCAAGATTCAATTTTTTTTATTCATCTTGTAAAACATCAAAAAGTCCTTGGCCAGTAGTATGATTACCATTTAGAAATCCTAAAACAAAAACTCCTTAATGAAAACATCATCTGAAGACACGTCCACATATCTCAAGACCATAGACATTTGTTCTTGATGGCTAATGTTCGAAGTACAATCAAATATCACTGAAAAGTGTACTTTGCTTGATTAATTTTTCGTATTATTTTAGACTTAATTTGAGAAGCAAGCTAAAGTACCAATTCATTTTGAATAGCATGACCAAGATAATGAGAATAAATCTCATCATTTGTGATCCGCCTAACATGCTCTTGAATAATAGGATCAAACTCTAAAAGCATTTCAATTAAACCTGATGGTACTATGGACTGTGACCATAACCCAAGAATGAATTATACACGAAGCCCATTATACAGGATTAATAATTCTAGCCTAGTAATCGGGAGTAATTATTCAACAAAGCCAACCGGGCATAACATGGAACCATAGCCCGCGAAAGGAACCCACATCCAGGATGACCTTATTAGCAGGCCTTGAGCATGAGCGAGATTCTAGCGAGATCAGACTCACCCTAGGGCTTATGTAGCAAGTCATTTTCGATGAATAATTATCTAGTAGCGCCAGGGATTTAACGGAAGAAATGTGGACATAAAGGAGTAATAAATGTGAAGTTATGGGATACATTTGAAGAGTCCTGTCATGATTAGACCTATAAAATGTACCGGTTATGACTCCTTAGGCTACTGTATTTCTATGTCTATAAATACTTCCTGTACTTAACCTAAAAAGATCTGCTCTCTGAATAATAATACTGCCTTACACTGCCAAAACACAACTCTCGTAGATCAGCCCTTGTAATTGTAATTGGAATTAAACTCCATCATTTGAAAGCCTCGAATAATATTGTTCCATCATTTGGAGCCTTAGTAATGAATTGAACCGACTGAGTGGTGGAAGAATTTCTATCCATGACAAAATCTCTGCAAGGGTTGAGGAAAGTGGAGGAACACCTTTCGTAGTTGTCGCCTCTCACCGCCCTAGTGCACGTGAGAGAAGCGGGGGCAAGAACAACAATGACATCGGCATGCACACCGGGATCATAGCCCCAAGTCATAAAACCAAGTCGACAGGGATGTGAACGACCTTGGAAGACGGTTGGACGACCTAAGGAGAGTTGTAGACAGCGGGACAGGTTTTTATCAAGACGTGACAAATCTAGAACCATTTGCATGAAAGATCACGGACGCCCTCTTACCACGGGGGTATAAGCCCTGCAACCTCGAGGTCTACCGGGGAAAGACCAAGCCCCAACACCATGTCTCTAGGTACATGGCTTATATGGTGATGATGGGCTATGAGCATGAAATAAGGTGTTGTTGATTTTCTGTCACTTTGGATGGACCAGCTCAGGAGTGATATGATTCATTTATTGGCTCATGCATTTATTGCACGAGTTGCTAGTTTGATAGGTTCTAAGAATATTTTTCTCTTCTTCTAGGCATCAAGCAAGGGCGTCAAGATACCTTAACTGCTTTCCTTACTCATTGGATGGATGATAAGTCCGTATTTAGACATGCATTTGATGCGTGTTGGGATCGTATTTTGATGGTTTTCCTAGCTTTAAGGTGTTACAAGTCTCAATTTTAGCTCAAGTTATGTTTAACAGGTGTTGGTTCGAGTTATGTGTCATTTGGAGTCAAAATCAGGATTTTAGAGTTCGGCACTGGCGTTTGAGGAGAAATCGGGATGAGTTGAGAAGCATTTGAGATTGATTTGAGAGCTATGGAGGTCACCGGAAGGTTTACGATGAAGATTTGATGACAAAAGAGCTCTAGGATTGGCTTCGGGATCAAAAGAAGATGAATGAAGCTTGAAAACGACGATCAAGATGACCTTTTGTCAATCGTTCAAGCATATCTCTTTGTTGGAAACACCAATGGACACGATACAAGTTTTATATAAAATCCAACTTCAAGGGCTACAAATAATATGAAGACACCATTACGAGAATATGAGAGCAAGAAGGTGAAAACAGACGATGAAGTCAGATAATCTCTGTTGCGATGTCAGAATGACACCTTCCACCGTTTTGATCATATCTCTTGATTAGATGATTCAAATCACATTCGGCAAATTGGGGTGGATAGAGGACTTCATTATCTACACCTTTCATGAAGAACGTTTTGTCAAATTCGGAAGTTTGACACACGCTGTGCATAGGGGAACGCACGATCGTGCGTCTGAGGCGAGAAAGCAAGAGAGCAACTGCCACGTACGCACGATCGTGCGTGGCAAGGTACGCACGATTGTGGGTAACCCCGAAACGCGAAATTTAGCCCCTTTTAAGTCCCAGTTCAGCCCAAACTCATCTGTTTTCGATAAATAAGACCCCCATACCCATATTTTGACGTTACGAACATTACGGAGAGGTCTAGGGACGATTTTAGCATCGTTTTTTCGCTATTTTCTTCCAAGACCTTGGGATTATTTGTAAGTTCATCTTTTTAATTAATGATAATTATTTCTATTCATCCCAATTCTATTGATTCTTCAATTATGAATTGTGAGTAGTTTTAATTAGGGATTTGGGGTTGATGAAGGGGTTAATAATGATGGATGGCTAGATTCCTTTCGGTTCAATTGCATGAATGTCGTTTAATTTGTGTTTGAATAATTTAACTGATATCTCTTGTAACCTAGACTGCAGCTAGAATTACAATTGTATGTAGAATGAATTAAGGGAGATCTAATTTGTTCTAGGACACATTCACACACACTTAATCGTTCGCTAAGAGATTAGTAGCGATTAAGGGGCCGTAAGCTCGCTCGTTTTGGCAATAATTTAGGATCCTGTCGCATGAGAGATCAGCCTGGTCCTCTAAATTATTGTACTCTACGCCGCGAGAGCGGTAAGAACTTAGTAATGATTAGCTAGGCTCAATTAAATTAAATTCATGTAATTAGGCCTGATCTGCCAGAAATCTGGTTACCCCGGAATCAATTCCTGTTCCCTTCGTCGTTAATTAAGAAGAAACCAATCTTTTATTTTAATTGCTCATTCGCATTAGTTTAATTTTCCAACCCAATCAATCTCGCATAATTGCATTTATTTTATTTATTTCTTTTTAATCGCTGAATTTAGTTAATTCTTAATTCCCTTTTGTCCGTCCCTGTGGAGACGATACTCGTACTTACACCAGTATATTATGATCTATTTTAAGTGCGAGAAAACACACATCAAGGGACAAGTCCGTCAATGTCCTAACTCTTGAGATTAATTTAAAGGGATTAATACTACTACTCACACCAATAAGTTGCATCTCCTTTTAAGGGATCTCATAAGCTAACAACCCCAAGTTAAGTGTGCTTGCAAGCAAGTAGTCTTGGGATGAGTGACCCCCTATCAAGTTTCTCAGGACTTTCATGAGTGAGGACAAAGTGCTTGGTAAAGATTTTTGTTGGTTTGTGAGGACAATACTAGAGGTCTCGATGGCATTTAAGAGTAATTACCTCGGGTGCTACGGGGCGGGGTGTTACAATTTCAGGGTTGGCCATTTCGTCTGACAACCCCCAGGGGTTTAATGCACCAAACCCCCTCGTGATATGGAAATTCAGCGCATTACCCCCCTATGATTTGAAAAATGCGTCAAACCCCCTTGTGTTTTAATTAATCATGCACAGAACCCCTTTTATGAATAAATTTAACGATTAGGAAATCACTTTTCCTAATAATCTGATTGAATATGAAAATAAATATGTCAAAATCTCTAAATCATACAAAAATGTTAATCATTTTTCTTTCATTTGACAATTTAATATGTTCATTGAAGGGATTTTGCGCATAATTAATTAAAACACAGGGAGGTTTGACGCATTTTTTAAATCACAAGGAGCTAATACGCCAAATTTTCATATCACGAGGGGGTTTGATGCATTAAACCCGTCCTTTTTCCTTAAAAGTTTGTAGATAAATTGCTGCATTGCAAATCTACCTACTTCGAAGCACCGGGCTCCCTCCTCATCAGGCTTGGAGAAAACATGGTGGGTAGGATAAAGGCCTAAAAGAACCGAAAATTTTAAGAAGCATGTAACGTGCTTGTTACCGAGCACGTATTCCACCTGGTACCAATTTCTAATGTCTCGGTATATCAATGATCAATTTATCATGCAATCAGATTTTTAGATAATTTGCAATTCAACTCTCATAAAAAGAAAATCTGCGCATGTAACCTACATTCAATACGGAGTACTATATATTCCAAAAGCTATTTAAAAATTTTAGGAATTTTTAAAAGAAAAATTGGGAAATAACAATAATCCAACTTTTCACTAATTTTCTTCGTATAATCTCACTTTTATATAATATCAAAATAATTTCATCTTCTCACCTCAATTTTTTTCGTTGGTCTCTACCCTTTGATGACTTGCTATAGCATTTATTTTGTGTTCCTTTGAAAACATTTACATAAATAACCTCATCTTACACAAATCTTGTAAACAAATCCATGTTAACCCGTTAACCCCCCCCCCCCCCCCCATTTTTCTTTCTTTTATTTTTATCCCTATACACTTTTTATTCCTTTTCTGTTTTTCTTTTTTGAATTTATGGATTCTCTCATTTTATTGTTTTTTGTAAAATTTTCTACTCGGAAAAATATTTTTGACACTTTCTTCTTCTTCTTCCAGTATTTTAAATTCTTTTCCCTTTTTATGTACTCCACTTCTTAATCGTTCTCATTTAAAAGATCTTTTTTCTCATTCTATTTTTATTATACTTTCTTTTTATTTTCATTTTCCCCCCTTTTCCTTCTTGTTACTTTTATATGTTTCTTCTTCTTTCTTCTTGTCATCTTAGTTCCACGATCAAATATTTTTAAGTATTTGTCCTTAATATAATTTTTATATTATAAATAATATCCAATAAAAAGATTTAGTTGGTCAAAGTTTTGAAAATGAAAAAGTTTTTTAGGACGGAGATAGTACAACTTTTCCCTAAATAAGACTCAATTTTTAATTTTTCCTAAATAAGACTAAACAATAGTTTTCTACCCCTAATACCCCTAATCTAATTAATTAATGGCCCCCATAGTTCCCTTAGATAATCGGGTCAGTCCATTGGTTACGTGCAGTCCAATGATGGCAAAAGAGGTTGTCCGTGATGGAACTCTGGCAATTAGCGGTGGCAGCGTCAGATATTAACAAACGCATTCTGAGATTTTATTGGTGGCGGCGACCGAAGGCGAAATAAAGGCGGCGGCGCCCGAAGGCGAAATAACGGCACCGCCAGACGTAACAGCTATGAAAGATCATATCCGCAGATTTTTGGCGGATTCCTGTGGCTGGCGCCAACTCCGACAAGGGTATCCTTGTCCAAGCTTCAACCCTACTCGTGTTTTTGTACTTCCTTCATGTTTTGCTCTTAGTTGTGAAGTTAATTTCATGCATCATCATATTTTTATAAGTAAATCAATTCATTAATTCCATCAATTACACGAAATTTGCTAATCAAAAAGGAGAAACAAATAGTAATAAAATTATAATTACAATAAGGCTAAAGGGTCAAATAGGTACATGAACTAACTTAAAGTGTTCAATTAGCCCCTTATATAGGAGGTTCTGCCTGGCCGTCACCAATTGGGGCAGTTCCTGATGGAATTTTTTGATGAAATTTTTTGAGTATCTTTTTCATTTAGTCTAGTTTACCCATACCAAATTTCAGCTAAAAATTCAACCGGAAAGACAGTTAAATGATTGTTTGAAGATAACTGCGCAGTTAAACAGCGCAGTACATTTCGGAAAATCATTTGACTGCCTTCCCGATTTAATTTTTAACTGAAATTTGATATGAGTAAACTAGACTTAATGAAGAAGATGCTCAAAAAAATTCATCAGTATAATCACACCGTATTGCACTATAAGAACACAAAAAATAATCTGTAAAATCATACAGTAAAAAGCATGAGGAAGTGAACTTGATTCACCTCGATATGCGGATATAAAAAAGACCCATCTCCATCCAAACAATTTAGGGAATGTTTGAATTAATTTTGCTTTAAAAAGTGTTTCTTAAAAGTGATTTTGAAAAAATTGTTTAATAATAAAAACCAGTTGTTTTTGAGAAAAAATGATTTTGAAAGTAAAAGTCAATAGTGTTGGTAAAATATGCGCTTTTTGTGTAATAGAGGAGGTAAAAAGCAATTTTCAGGTTTTAGCTTTTAAGTATTTAATTTAAGTAAAAATTCTCACTTGAAAACACTAATTTTATTTTTTAAGCCAAAAGTCAAGAAGCAATTTTTTTAAGCGTTTGCAAATAGACTCTTAAACTACTGCACCTTAGGCAATTTTTAGTCGCTCTAAAAACAAGCTAATCCCAAAATGAAGAAAGTGATAGATACATCAATCTCATTTAATTTCAAAACGAACACGAAACTACAAAAGAGTTAGAGTTGTAAGTTGTAACTTGTAAGGCGGGTGATACATGAATGAGCCAATGCAATTACTAAAATGAGAGGGAGAGTGGAGACGGCTAATCGTCTCCTTCGAGCTTTGCTCCTCCAAAGTTGGCGCTCCTCAGAAGTCAGAGATCCTCAGCTATCTTTGCTATTGATTGCCAGTGTCCATCCCCAGTCCGCACAAACCTTATTCGAGCTATAGAAGGCTAATCGATTATCTATTATACTTCATAAGCAAATTTCATTCGTCTATAACAAGCTAGTAATCATCCGCATCCAGCAAGTGTGTTACACGTCATCTTTATTACCAGACATTGCCGTTCAGTTCAGTAGATTATATAGATGGCAGCGTCTTTTTCTACCTGCAGCTTCAGCCTTTCAGGTCCTTTTGGCAAAGATTGCTCGGTTGTGTTTCATTGCTCTAATAGGTTCAAACCCATAGAGCATCCTTCTGTTCTGGTGATGCCTAAGAATATAACTACCTTAAAGATTGAGAATACTTTATGAGCAAGTCGTGATGTCAAACGCAACTCATATGCCCCAAAAGGTTATCTGCGCTTGAGTGTTGATAATAGTGATGAACAGCAAGGTTTTATATACTTAAAGTATCTAAAGTATAACCTTAGCTTTTACAACTATAATATTACACGAACAAAATTTAGATGCCAAAAAGGGTATAACCATTTTTTTTTTCGGAAATACCTTACTTTTTATTGAATAGAAAAGGAAGTACAAGGAGTAGGAGGCCCAGACCAAAGCCTACTCAAATCAGATTACATAAGGATAACTAATCGCATCAAATTTTATGATTCCTACAAAATGATTATAGTGACAATTATTTGTAGCTATGGAAATACTCTTGTAAGCTAAGTACTCTGCGGCTGTATTGATCTTTGGATGAATGAGTACAATTAATGTCCATAAGGGCTCTTTTGATTTTCCGTATACGAGGCCAATACCGCCAATGCTGAAGTGAAATGCCCCGAATGCCTTCATATACATCGCTATTATCAACCTCAAGAATAATATTTTTATTTTTACTCTTGATATTGATAATGGTTTGATAGATGGCATCATAGGCAGCAATGCTATTGTCACTGGTGCTGCTCATGTATGTCATATGACCTTTGTAAGTGCCAAACTCATCACGAAAAAGTGCAGCAGTTCTTGCAAGAGTTTGTTTAATATGACGTGTGGCAAAGTTGATCTTTTGGTAGGAAGGAGGAGGCTTATTCCAAATGGTAATGTTGGGGATTGTCTTGGTTTTTTTGGGTGGAGTAGTAATAAGGTTGAAAGGGTTTTGAACATTATTGGAGACAAAAGGTCGAACATGGGAAATTGCAAAAATGTCAGTTTTTATAGCATTTATCGCCTCACGAAGGTAGGCCGTTTTATTATCATAAAGAAATTGATTTCGTATCTTCCAAAGATTCCAAACAACCATATTAGGAATGACATAGTTGAAATCAACAATTTTACCCTTGAAATCTTTATACCAGCCCATCAAATAGGTTTGAAAATCATTGTTAGAATTAGGCTTGTATTGTAAAATAGATTCAAAGTGGTTCCACACTTTTTTGCTGAAAGAACAATTAAGGAAAAAATGATTGATGGTGTCCTCGTATGGACAAAAAGGGCATTTAAAGGGTCCAAAAATTCCAATTTGATTAAGTTTGTCCTCGAATGGAAGAATACGATTATTGATTCTCCAGAGGAAAAATGAGACCTTTTTAGGGGTCCGATAGTTCCAAAGGAATTTAAAATCGGGGTTTTCATTCATTTTGGGCCTCAAAACATCATAGGCACTACAAAAACTGAATTTGCCATTCGGGTTAGGTTTCCAAGGATAGGCATCATCGCAATCAGTAAAATGGACTTTGGTTTCCTTTATTTGATCTGCCAGAATTCTAGGGAGGCAGGTATGGATAGATGGAATCAGGTCATTGTTATGCATAGCATCTTTTATGGTAAGGTTACTCACAGAAATGGGGATATCATCATGCAGGAGGTAAATGGGCCCAAGCTCACACCAGTTTGAGAACCAAAAAGAGCTATTTCCCTTGTTTACCTGAATACAAGCATTATCATCAGAAATTTGTTCAATAGAGCATATACCAATTAGCCCAGAGCCCGTTTTTAGTCTTGGTTTTCCACTGTAATTTAAGGGTATAACCATCATTGGCTTTTATAATCTCTCCAAAAGAGGTACTGTTGCCCAGATTAAAAGGAATTGTTTAATTTCCACTATTCCAGACTACATTTGATAATATCTTACCAAATAATTTATAAGGATTTCACTGCACCATAGTCGCCTGCTAAGGAAAACCTCTGTGAGAACTGCAAAGATAAAATCACATTGATTTAGATATTATAGGAGGCCACTACAAAAGTAAAGGACATATGGATTTAGATATTAGCATTTAGAACACGATTATAAGATACATGGTTATAAGGACAAATTTGACATAAAAATAGTTCTCTCACCAAACCCTAGATCGTTAAGAGCATTCTTAACAAAGCTAGCCTAGAACAGCGAGATCAAATGCAATTGTAGTAAGCAACGGGTTTAAATGAAAGTCGGCAGGGCGAAGATTAGAATCTACATGAAATTAGACTTTCGTAGTAGTTGATGAGTGGAGGCAGATGCACGATATATGACTTACGGCATCAAGTAGTTCAAACCATGGATGCATTTAATTACAGTTTTATAATTTCACTGTTGGGATTGTGCACGCTATTTTTTTTTTGTTAATACAGTTTAATACTTCGATTTAGAAGTATGAGCTAAGTAAGATACAGTAATGGACAATTTTTATTTTATTACACCCTCACATTTAAAAAAAATCCAAATATGCCAACTGTAAGCAAAACCAGCCACAATTATGATAATTAATTCATCCATCCTTCACCTCATCATTTAAATTCAAAAACATATAAGCCCTAAAAAACAATCAATTTGTAGAGCGAAGAGAAAAAATATCAAGAATAGTGGAAAGCCAACCGAAGAGCTTCACGGCAGGATTTTACAAGGCTAAAAATGTGTTGCTACTACTCATTTGAAAAAGTGTTTGATTAGGAAATTTACTGACATATGATTAACTGAAGTATAAATCTGGAAAACTTTAGAGACAATTACCCTACGCTTACATGTTGTTCATGTATCTTGCTTCACTGCAAACAGAGTCTTATGGGCTTTTAGGAATGCAACACTGTAGCCTATTTGCGTGGGGGTGGGGGTGGGGGTACTAACAGTAACAGAAATTTAGGTTCCAGAACACACAAAATTTAGGTCATCATTTCGGGCAGGTCTCTTTCTTTTAGTGATGACTTCACGCTCAAAATAAAAAGATGAGAACGTTGAGATTTCTTGTTGAATATATGCTTGACAAATTGAAGCCTCAATGTGTGCCTTGTTGGTCACTTTTTTTTCAACTATCCCAGAAATCTGCAATGTAAAATAAAAGTTGTAAACAAACAAATGCTCTTATGAAATAAATATTCAAAGATAAATGAAATCGTGACCAACCTTTTAAATCTGTACATCCAACGATAGAAGACGGGCCCAGCAGTCAAAGCCATATACGGAAGATGTATTATAAGATATTCCATTCCATTGACAAACGATGGAGGCATTATTTTTCCCAAATTACACATCAGAATGGGAACAGACTCTTCTAGTCTCCGGAGGGATGCTGCAACCAAAATGTTGGAACATATCAACTGAAACAACAAACTGATTTCGGTAATACATGACCATATGTGTTCAGGAAGCATCTCTTTCAGTGAAATCGGCAGAACTCTTTGCATGATTACATGAGCATCGTGACCTTTCATGCTCGATTTCGTGGTAAGTTTGTTCATGTCCACGAATCTGGACAAGTTGGAGCAGTAGCCATCTGGAAACGTCAGAGACACAAGCCACTCTAATATCGATGCCTTTTGTGTTTCTGTGACTTGGTAGACTACTTTTGGAATCTTGTTGCCTCGACGTTCTAGATCAACAGAAAGTTCGGGTCTATCACACCACATTGTCATATCTTTTCTAGATGCAAGACCGTCTTTAGTTTTCTCTTTGAAATCCATCACCGTGTTAAATATATTGTCAAAGACGTTCTTCTCGATGTGCATGACATCTAAATTGTGATGAATGAGAAGGTCTTTCCAATATGGTAACTTCCAAAATATACTCCTCTTTGTCCACTTATGGGTATCACAATGCCCATATGGCTCGTGATTTGGCTCTTGCACAGTCATAGGAATACGTCGAACCCAATTAAAAATTTGTTCGCCTGTCAAACTCGGCCTCTCGGGGGTGGGGGATCTCGTACCACGCTGTCTCTAATGAAAGACTTTTTGTCCTTTCGATATCGGTGGTTTGCCGGGAGAAACTTGCGGTGACAATAAAATTAACTTGCTTTTCTACTGAAAGTGAGCCAATTGGCACCTGTGTGTTTCTGTGACTTGGTAGACTACTTTTGGAATCTTGTTACCTCAACGTTCTAGATCAACAGAAAGTTCGGGTCTATCACACCACATTGTCATATCTTTTCTAGATGCAAGACCGTCTTTAGTTTTCTCTTTTGAAATCCATCACGTCTTTGACAATATATTTAACACGGTGATGGATTTCAAAGAGAAAACTAAAGACGGTCTTGCATCTAGAAAAGATATGACAATGTGGTGTGATAGACCCGAACTTTCTGTTGATCTAGAACGTCGAGGTAACAAGATTCCAAAAGTAGTCTACCAAGTCACAGAAACACACAGGTGCCAATTGGCTCACTTTCAGTAGAAAAGCAAGTTACTTTGATTGTCACCGCAAGTTTCTCCCGGCAAACCACCGATATCGAAAGGACAAAAAGTCTTTCATTAGAGACAGCGTGGTACGAGATCCCCCACCCCCGAGAGGCCGAGTTTGACAGGCGAACAAATTTTTAATTGGGTTCGACGTATTCCTACGACTGTGCAAGAGCCAAATCACGAGCCATATGGGCATTGTGATACCCATAAGTGGACAAAGAGGAGTATATTTTGGAAGTTACCATATTGGAAAGACCTTCTCATTCATCACAATTTAGATGTCATGCACATTGAGAAGAACGTCTTTGACAATATATTTAACACGGTGATGGATTTCAAAGAGAAAACTAAAGACGGTCTTGCATCTAGAAAATATATGACAATGTGGTGTGATAGACCCGAACTTTCTGTTGATCTAGAACGTCGAGGTAACAAGATTCCAAAAGTAGTCTACCAAGTCACAGAAACACAAAAGGCATCGATATTAGAGTGGCTTGTGTCTCTGACGTTTCCAGATGGCTACTGCTCCAACTTGTCCAGATTCGTGGACATGAACAAACTTACCACGAAATCGAGCATGAAAAGTCACGATGCTCATGTAATCATGCAAAGAGTTCTGCCGATTTCACTGAAAGAGATGCTTCCTGAACACATATGGTCATGTATTACCGAAATCAGTTTGTTGTTTCAGTCGATATGTTCCAACATTTTGGATGCAGCATCCCTCCGGAGACTAGAAGAGTCTGTTCCCATTCTGATGTGTAATTTGGGAAAAATAATGCCTTCATCGTTTTTCAATGGAATGGAACATCTTATAATACATCTTCCGTATGAGGCTTTGACTGCTGGGCCTGTCTTCTATCGTTGGATGTACAGATTTAAAAGGTTGGTCACGATTTCATTTATCTTTGAATATTTATTTCATAAGAACATTTGTTTGTTTACAACTTGTTAGACCCTAGATTTTGATGAACTGTTTTGATGATGCCAAAAGCTTTTGTTATCCCCCTCTATTGTAGCATCATTATAGGAGTCTTTGTTATCCTCTGTTGTAGCATCTTGCAGTTGTCTAGTACTAAGAAAATTATCTAGATGTGTCGTGCTCCTTTTTATATAGTTAACAAATAAATATGACTGGAAAACCATAAAATGCAATAAGGCAATATTGTATTGCCTTAAAAGGATATCGTATAAATCCAACCAGTTAAATTTATTTGTTACACATAATAACATCTCGTACAAATGAACTATCTATTTTAATTGGAAAACAAAATGCAATAAGGTAATTTTACCTTAATAGGAGTTGATATCCTACCAGTTAAATATTTAGCTTATCATGTTCGAAATACTAGATAAACCATACACTCAGAAGAAGAGTTCTTGATATTCCGTTCACTACAACAAATAACAATGTAAATTCTATATAACAAATAGAACACACTGGGATTCAAAATGAAATAAGGTAAAGTTGTCTTTATCTTAAAATTGGATATTTAAATTCAACCAGTAAAGTGTTATTTGATATATAGATAAATCAAAGTGAACAAGAATAGTGGTTAACTAACTGGAAAACAAAATGCAATAAGGTAATGATTTTTACCTTAAAAAGAATTTGATATCCTACCAGTTAAGTTAACAAGGTACCTGCTTAAAAGTGACAAGAATTCCAATGTACAAACTATGTATCAGATTAAACATACTGGAACTATAAAATGCAATAAGCACTACTAGAAAAAAGGCTATTTGCTGCGGTCATTTTAGCCTATTTGCTGCGGTTCCGAACCGCAGCAATTGGCAGCGCAGCAAATAGTGGGGTTAAGTATTTGCTGCGGTTCAGAACTGCAGCAAATAGATATTTTAAATAAATTAAAAATTGACTTATTGCTGCGGTTAACGACCGCAGCAAATAGGGTATTGAAAAAATCGAATTTTCTTATTTGCTGCGGTTAACGACCGCAGCAAATACTTTTTTTTTCTTTTTTTCTTTTTTGTTTATACTACTCAAATGTACAAAATTTTATATTTTGCGTAAAAGTAAAACCTTTTTGCAGAACAACTTCACATTTATCAAAACAAATTCATCATTTCAAAAGAATTAAGTCATACACCACAAAATAATACACAATGAGTACAATACAAAACACGGTTTTATAGCAAATTTATCACGATTGTATACTTTACAACAAATTATCACAAATGTATATGGCAACGGCATCACGAACTTCAGTCATGTCATCACTTGACAAAGGCCCATCCACTTTGATGCTCTCATAAACCTAAAATATTACACATTTACAATTAATTACGCAATGAGTATATTAAAATGACTGCAAATAAAAATTAGTAATGATATTTACTTGCTCCATATCTTGAACACTCGTGATATATTTAACGGTACTAAAGACTAAATTAAGATATTGTATAACTAACATTATCTAAAGACTAAATAAGTTATCACTAATTAACTAGTAGTGATGTTAGTCTCAATGCATGTTAAGATCCAAACCAGAATAGTAATAAAGACTAAATTAAAATATAAACATAGCTAAAGTAAATGAAAAACTACCTTTTATGGCTATAATATTTATGGCTATAATAAACCAATGGTGTGTTTGGTTGCACAAGTTTAAACTATTCAAAACACTTAGCTTATTCAAACGAATATCTATCATTAGTATTTTATATAAGAAAAACTTAGGAAAAAATTGTTTTAACTTCAAAGATTTAGTAGAAAAAATATAATAAGTTAATGAATACAATAATAGAAAGACATGTTATACTGATACATAGTTTGACATTTTGCTAATTTCATCCAGTAACGCCTCATACTAATTACATCAATACATAGTGAAGCATACTAATTACATCAATACATAGTGAAGAAATTTGAAACAAACATAAATGTCAATCAAATTATACTAATCTAGAAAAACCAAATTTGTATAATTTGACTTCAAAGTATTACACATTTTTATTATTATTAACTACTCTCTATATTATTCATTAGATTTTTTATCATGTATATTATTCATTAGTTAATACTCCGTCTATTATTCATTAGTTAATAATCTGTATAATACTCCGTATAATAACTTTATTTATAACTCTTTGAATTAGCTCTTTTAACTTCTCCGTAAAAAAAGCTTTGTGCTTATGTATACAAACAAATCTCGAAATAGTCATACTATCTCTAATTAATCGAACTGAAAAACTCATAATTGTAGCAAAAACAATAAATAACAAAAACAACAATAGGGATCAATTTCTTCATTCAATACACAATATGAAGTAAAACAAATATGCAGTATTACAGGATTGAGTTATAACTACTAACCTTGATAAAATGACAACAACTGAGTATAGAAAAGATGAAGTTGGCGTCAATGAGCTGGCCGGAAATAATCTGCAGCTGTGTTGGCGAGAGCTGTCGGCGAGGAGGTATCCGTCGGAGTACTCTCCAGTTGAGGGAATTTGAGGTCTATCAACGTCAAGGTGATCATAATGCTTATTTACAACTTCAAAATTCAACACTTTATCTTCTCTGGCAATCTTAAACTGGTTTAGACAGACAAAGAAGATAAAAACACCAAACACCAATTCTAGTACTATAAGTGCCAACCTAAAGAATGCCAGAGATTTCTTCGGAGGTTTTATGATGAGAGCACCCTATAATCCAAACATATTAAGTAACCAAATAAATCAATTTGACTTAAGATGATAACAAATCAATTTTAAGTCATTGCACTCAAATTTATTATTTCTTCGAATAGTTCTTTTCTTCTTGAGGAGTAGTTTAGAATTTGAGACAGTCAAAGCAGGGTTAGGGTTAAATACATATATGGATTAAAAAAAATATTAAAAGATTAAGTTAATAATAACTAACCTTGATAAAAAGTCATGTTCTAAAACTCGCTAGGCGTTAGTCGGGCGGTGAAGCACCGCCTAGCGCCTAGGGCGCCTAGGCGCCGATTAGTCGCCGACTAGGCGGCCAACTCGGTTTCAACATAATACCATAAAACATAAATATTCTTAGCAAAACATACCAAGTAAACAAATAATAAACCAACCCCTGGTGGCTCTGTAACAGTAAGTTTATTTTCTAAAATCATTTTAGGATGCTTAGCAAATGAAAAGTAAACTATTCAATTTCCTAATACATGAAAACTACAACATTACTAATTAAAGTTTGCATTACTTCTTTGAGGACTTTTACCAAACACCATAGTTGCATTTTAAATTCCTATCAATATTAGACTACAAATTTCTCAATTCATAAGCCAATCTTGCTGCTCATGTACACAAATTATCTCAATTAAGTACGGAGTATCATGTCTCAAGAAAAATCAGCACATATTTAAAGAACTATCTTAATAACAAAGTAACTATGATACGGAGTAATACATCAAAACTAACTTCTCTGTATTATTTTCAGAACTACTAATTACATTGCTGCTCGTGTTTACCTGGAGTCTTGGACTGCTAGACGCAGGGGACTGGAGAAGCTGGACTCAATGAAGAAGGGATTTCGGAAATGGAAGAGAAGAGGACTGCATACTCGTCAACTATGGCCGCCGTTCCATTCAATCGAAGCAAGTGTCACATTAGGTTTGAGTGAGCTGCTCCGGTTCGATCGGCGAGCTGCTACGGTGCCATTGGCGAGCTTCTCCGTAGCCGTCGGCGAGCGTGCGACACGCTACTTCGGTCGAACGATTGTGAGGCACTGAGGGGGGGCTGGGATTTGGAAGGGTTAGGTTTACTGAAAGTGCTTTGAGAGAGTAGGAGGAAGAGGGAAAGATCCGAATTTCCAAATTTTAGTAGGCTATTTGTTGCGGTTTCACTGTAGGCGCAGCGATAAAGTCAAAAAATAATTAAATTTTCGGAAAATAATTAAGTTCTTCTATGACCGCAGCAAAAAGTCGAAAATTTTCAACTTTTTGCTGCGGTCGTAGAAGAACCGCAGCAAATAACTATAAATTTTACCTATTTGCTGCGTTTTAACTATGAACCGCAGCAATTGAGTAGCAGCAAATAGCATTTTTTCTAGTAGTGAAGGTAAAAATTATTTACCTTACATGGATATTTAGATCCAACCAGTATAGCTTTAATTTGGTACATAAGTTTAATCATGTCACTTAAAGAAAGAAAGTGATTAGTAAAATAAGTGACAAATTTTACTGTGAAATTTGTACCAAATAAATTGTACTGGAAAGAACAAAATGCAATAAGGTAATCTTATTACCTTAATAGGATATTTCAAAGATCCTACCAGTACAAAATTTATTTGATACAAAATATTCTAAGTCACACATTTTACTACTTCACTACTTGAGCAGGTTCACGCACTCAGCTTCACAAGTGTAGTTGCAAGACAAGGCCAATACACTCAGAATGCAAGAGCAGAGAAGACATCAGAATAGGTGAATAGTGAAGAGTTTCAGAATAGGCATGCAGCGATAAGAAGGCCTAAGGTATGGGTGTTATCTTCGTACAAAGCAAGTGGCCTTCAAAGACAAATCCTTATCCTGCTCCAACACAAGAAGACGCAAGTACAATACTTTGGACGTCTAGGATTAAATCCTCTTAACCAACGGAGGAGATTAATCTACTGGAGATGCCTATAAAAATAGGCAGAAGCATGAGATCAAAAGTAAGTCATTGAGTTCAAAGCAAGTGGTTCAGTCATTACACTACGAATATCCAGCAAAAGAAAAAGTGCTTGAACACTCTGCTTTGACTCATGCTTCACTAAGCTCTTAGACTAGATCATTCATTGTAATATTTATAGAGCTTAGATTTTAGTTGGCGGTCAGAAACTTCGTGAAACAATTCATGTTGTTGTAAACACTTAGGAGAACAGTTGTTCGGATCCTATAGTGTGGTTAGATAGAGTACCTTTTGATCCCCACTGGATCAACTGAGAAAAGTCTTCAGGTTTGAGTAACTTGGAGTGGTGTTATACTCCTCGTGAAACGCCTTCAATCTAGGCCAGAGTTGTCAAGGCTATATTGGCACTAATTGTATTGGGCTAAATACTTTAGTGGAAATCCATTTGAAATAGAATGGGACTGGATGTAGGAGGATTACACCACCTCTGAACCAGGATACATAGTGTGTTGATTTACTTTCATACATACAGAACACACACCAAACACATCTCACTAAAGGTTTGTAGTTTGCCAGCAACATCCTAAGCAGTAGTCTTCATCGACTCTACTGCTTAGCCTACTGCTTAATAACTCACTCTCCTTGAGAGTGTTTTCCACTAGAAGTTGTCTTAAACTCAGAAGGTAACTCAGCAGTACTCTGGTCTTCACCCTCCTGCTGAGCCCACTGCCCATCCAAATGTGTCTTTCCAAACCCCATAACAAGCCAGAACAAAAAGCCATCCAAGAGTCATCCTGTTCTTAACAGTTGCCTCAGCAGTAACCTGCCTACCAGCCAACTGCCAACTCAGCAGTTGCCTGCCAGTCAGCAAACTGCCTGTGCAGCAGTAGCCTAAGCAGTTACCTGCTCACCAGCCTACTGCCAAGCCTACTTCCTCTCGTAACCAGTCTAAACATCATCTAAACTAGAAAGTTATCTCACACTAAGTATAAAGAGGTTAAAGACTTCCGCTGTGCATCTATTAATCTCTCAAAAGATTATAGATCAACTCATCTAGAGGGAAAAGTGTTTCAAAATTGAAAAAGCTTTAAAAGTCTATTCACCCCCCCTCTAGACTTTTACCTCTATCCGGGACCATCAAGTGGTATCAGAGCAGTGTGTTCCTAGAGTCAGTTTCTGACTACTTTTGAACTAAAGATCCAAATCCACTTTTATCCCAAAACTTTCTAAATGATGGATGAATCACAAGTAAAGAATCTGTTGATCAACAGCAACAAATCCAATGACTGGAAAACAAAGGATGTATGGGATGAACTCATGGAGAGTCAATCAGAAGATGATCAAAGCAACTCAAATGAAGAAAACTGCTCATCAGAAAGGCAGAAGGATGCTATTACTTGCCTATTTGGAATGTTCCCAGAAAATAGCTCCTCTCACAACTATGATATGGCCAGATCTTATGAAGGTGACAATGATGAGGTATTATCCTGTTCTTCAAACGATTCATATGATTCCAACTCTTCCAGTGTTGATATGGAGACATTGCTCCATCAATTTGAAAACTTCCAAAAAGAGCACCTTAGCTTAATGAATGAAAACTGTAGACTTCAAGAAAATCTTTTAGTAGCTCATGCACAATTGGGTGAAGTAATCAAAAAGATAGATTTTCTTGAATGTGAAAACATCAGTTTGAAAGAAAAGCTAAGCTCCCTCACTCCCCCACTCACTAAGGAAGTTCAACACACTGAAAAAGACACAGGATACACATCATGTTCCCACTCATTGAAAAACTCTCCCAAATACTCTTCTACCACAAAACATACTTCCAAAGAAAACACAAAGTCTCTTAGCCACCAACACTCCCACATCCATAAAGTTCCCACAAGAAGGAACATGTCTGCTCCCAAACCAAAATCAAAATCCCTGTACAAACACAAACTTCCTATCAAACAAGAAAACCAGAGAACCAGTTGGCAAATCACCAATAAGACCAACTACCCACCTAAGAAGCAGCTAAATCAATCCAGAAGAAATCACTCTTATCCTACACACAGGAGAAAGATGATAAACTCATATACAGCCACCTCATCTGAATACATCACATCAAAAGGCTGTAGATCACACTGCTTGAGGAAAAATGGTTCTAAATGGGTATGGATGCCCAAATCTGTTCAAAGGAAGTTGTCCACTTCAATGTGGGCTACTACCACTCAACACTGACAAAAACAGGAAGGTGCTAGAGCAACTAAACCCAACAGAATAGTACATACATTCTAGTTGCTTCAGGCACATGACAAGGAGCAGAAGGCCACTAACAAACTGTTCAAAGAGGAAAAGAGAAGAAGATATCAAAGGAGTTGGAGATTCAATCAAATGAAGAACTCACAAACCAATACACTCCTTGTGTTGAGGTTTTTTTAAAGTTCAATCAAAAACACAAACCAACTCCAGATCAATTGTTACATCTCCCCAGACATCTAACAAAAGATGTCAAAAATGATGTAACTATGCTTAAAGAAAGATGAAGGAAGGACCATCTAGGTGATGGAAGAAGAAAAGCTAAGACCACTCCAAGAAGGTGACTCAGACACCAGACTACTGCTAGCAGAAGACTCAGACTGAGACAACTGCCAACAGTAGGATCAGATCAAAAAGGATTGTCACCAAAACCGAAGCTCATATTCCCCAAATTCTACCAATTGTTAGACATAAGATGATGAAAAGCAGTAGACTCAAACAAAGCATGTGGCAACTTCCTCCTCAACAAGAAGACATCCATGAAGGGATTCATACTAGATCATCACTCTAAGGGAAAGTCAACTTCTCTCTCAACAAACTGAATCCATGAAACCTTCTCAACTTCAGACTGGATACAAACCATACACAAAGTTCTCTATCTTAGAGAAGTATATGGTAACTTGTGCCCAATATCCTGAGAAGGGTATTCAAAAACAAAATGGATGATGAAGGTACCATCATCAAGAAAGGCCAGATTAGTAGTCATAGGCTACTAACAAAAAGAAGAAATAGATTTTGATGAAACTTTTGCCTCTGTTACACAACTCTAAGCAAAAAGGGCTCTCTTTGCTTATATCGCCTAATAAGCAACTCACTTTCTATCAAAAGATTGAGAAATTTGCCTTTCTAAATGATCTACTAAAGGAGGAGGACCATGTGAAGAAAGGAACCCCAAAAGAATGAAGAACTCAACTCTAGAACTAAGGGGGAATTCCTAGCCACCTACTGAGGGGGAACTCTTATGAAATACTCAAGGATAGCCGGCTGTAAAAAGCAGACTACAATGAGTACAGACCATACTGCTCAAAATAACCCTCTGAAGAACCAGCATCCTGCCTGAGTTCACTGCTGAGCCCATGATGAATCAAGAAAAGTAATCTAGTGCATCCACCCCAAAGGAATGAAGCGTCAAGGTCCAAGAAAGTCAATCGCAGCCTTGCAAACTAAAAGGGGGGACAAATCCAAACAAAAGTCTACTCTTCTGAAGCAGCAGACTCAGCAGACGACTGACACTCAAGTCACTGCTCAAAAAGACTGCATTGATGCTCTCAACAGGTGCCTACCTGAGAAGCAAGGCACTTTGTCAAAGGCAGATGTCTCAGCAGAGGTCTCCACAGAGCACTCTGCTATAAACTTCTTCTAAGCAGGAGGCTGGAAAGATCGAAAGAAGGCTCACATTTGAAGGAGAATTCCACTGAAGAAGGAATCTCTAAAGCATCAATTGAGGGGGAACTTAGCATAGAAAATTCCATACCAGAAGGAAATTTCTAAGAAGCATCATCTAAGGGGGAATGCAAATTGATCAAAAGAAATGAAGCACCATGGTCCGAATCAAGTTTCCTGATCAAAGAGTCTTAATAGAAGATTCGGAATAAGTCTTGGCAAATGTCTACCTGGAGAAAGAGACTCTATCACTCTGGCAGCAAAGTCAAAAATGAAATTCGTCTTCTTAAGCATTAAGAAATATTACAGGTATTCTTCTGAACTTTCAAATCATCATCAGTAATGTGTGAAATACGTGTTCAAATCAAGAGCACATTGATACACACACAAATGTCTAATGTCACCCTACCAAAAGCAAAAGGAATTTATGTCTACATGCAACGTTCAAACATGACACTTGGAGATCAAGCTGAACATTAATTGCTTCTTCATAAACGGTGAGCTCACCCAATCCAAAACTTCTCTTCAATCTATGTTACATCTGTAATCTAGAAAAGAACAAAGCCGCAATCTCATTAATAAGCTTCGATACTCTCATCAAGGAATACTAAACATGCATGTGTGTATAAATAGACTCGTCTATTCTTTAATCCTCACAATCAACACTCATCTTCCTCCTCAAACAAACACTCTCAGCCTTCCTCAAATTGTCAAACCAGAGACTCAATCTCGACCTCTCCTTAACTCCTCCTACACAAAACGATCCCACAACCCAGTTAAGGAATGATTTCATGAGTAATCTTGAAACATTCCTACTTCATGGTCATAGAAGGGAATCTCTCTACTCAGAAAAACAGAGAGTCCTAAACTGGAGAGCATGGAGACTCGCTCCAATTAACATACTCCTGACGGCTCCACAGACCATCAAGACTGAGGAAGAGTTTGCACTTAGCTGGCTCCAGACACACTCTATTGGTGACGCCCTCTCTGAGGACCTCATCAATAGAGTCTTCGAAGAAAAGCTGGCTAAAATCAATGCTGTAAAGAAAAGAAGACTCTTCCATGAAGAATCATATGGCAGGCAGCCTCAAGAGTAGAAGGTTGATGCTACCAAAAGAGGGGGAAAGAGAGTTTTAGTGATTAGAACTCTTCTTTTGGCATCATCACAAAAGGGGGAAATTGTTAGACCCTAGATTTTGATGAACTGTTTTGATGATGCCAAAAGCTTTTGTTATCCCCCCTCTATTGTAGCATCATTATAGGAGTCTTTGTTATCCTCTGTTGTAGCATCTTGCAGTTGTCTAGTACTAAGAAAATTATCTAGATGTGTCGTGCTCCTTTTTATATAGTTAACAAATAAATATGACTGGAAAACCATAAAATGCAATAAGGCAATATTGTATTGCCTTAAAAGGATATCGTATAAATCCAACCAGTTAAATTTATTTGTTACACATAATAACATCTCGTACAAATGAACTATCTATTTTAACTGGAAAACAAAATGCAATAAGGTAATTTTACCTTAATAGGAGTTGATATCCTACCAGTTAAATATTTAGCTTATCATGTTCGAAATACTAGATAAACCATACACTCAGAAGAAGAGTTCTTGATATTCTGTTCACTACAACAAATAACAATGTAAATTCTATATAACAAATAGAACACACTGGGATTCAAAATGAAATAAGGTAAAGTTGTCTTTATCTTAAAATTGGATATTTAAATCCAACCAGTAAAGTGTTATTTGATATATAGATAAATCAAAGTGAACAAGAATAGTGGTTAACTAACTGGAAAACAAAATGCAATAAGGTAATGATTTTTACCTTAAAAAGAATTTGATATCCTACCAGTTAAGTTAACAAGGTACCTGCTTAAAAGTGACAAGAATTCCAATGTACAAACTATGTATCAGATTAAACATACTAGAACTATAAAATGCAATAAGGTAAAAATTATTTACCTTACATGGATATTTAGATCCAACCAGTATAGCTTTAATTTGGTACATAAGTTTAATCATGTCACTTAAAGAAAGAAAGTGATTAGTAAAATAAGTGACAAATTTTACTGTGAAATTTGTACCAAATAAATTGTACTGGAAAGAACAAAATGCAATAAGGTAATCTTATTACCTTAATAGGATATTTCAAAGATCCTACCAGTACAAAATTTATTTGATACAAAATATTCTAAGTCACACATTTTACTACTTCACTACTTGAGCAGGTTCACGCACTCAGCTTCACAAGTGTAGTTGCAAGACAAGGCCAATACACTCAGAATGCAAGAGCAGAGAAGACATCAGAATAGGTGAATAGTGAAGAGTTTCAGAATAGGCATGCAGCGATAAGAAGGCCTAAGGTATGGGTGTTATCTTCGTACAAAGCAAGTGGCCTTCAAAGACAAATCCTTATCCTGCTCCAACACAAGAAGACGCAAGTACAATATGTTAGTACCCAATTTTGATAGATTTTGATGATGCCACTATACTTTGCACTCGTACATTTTGTCTAAACTAAATTCAAATATTGGCGTTATGTTGTGACAAAATAAATGTAAAATTTTTTTGGAACTAATAAAAATTACTCTGGAAAGTCAAAATGCAATAAGGTTTACCTTAAAGGGATATTTAAATCCCTCCAGTATAATTTTTATTTGCACACAAAAATTAACTGTCACAAGAATAGGAGCCGTTTACTCGAAAATCAAATACATTAATGTATATGATTGAGAGACAATATTTGACCTACCATAAATGCTAAAACATGTACATAGACCTACAGCATGGGACGAACACATGAAAAGATGCTCCAGCAGCTGAATAATGCAGGACAAAGAGATCAGCCGCAATAAATGTTCCAGCACAAAAAGACGAATGTACAATTCGTCCTCACCAGTGACTCAACGGAAGAGATCAAACTATCCTAACCAACGGATAAGATTGATCAACCAAAAAGCCTATAAATAGAGGCTGAAACGAAAGTTTCTAACCAAGCTTGAGCATCCTAAGTAGAGAAATACTTTCATCAAAGCATATACGAGCCATCTAGCAAAAGAGAAAGTGCAAACTCAACTTTACTCTCTGCTTAGCCTCATGCTTCACTAAGCTCTCAGATTAGATCAACACTTTCACATTTTTAGAGCTTAGTTCATAGTTGGAGGTTAGAACTTTCTTGTAATATTTCACAAGTGGTTGTAAACACTTAGGAGAACTGTTGTTCGGATCCTAAAGTGTAGTTAGATAGATAGAGTACCTTTTGATTCCCACTGGATCAATCGAGAAAAGTCTAAGGACTGAGTAACTTTGAGTGGTGTCATACTCATTGTGAAAAACCTTCAATCTAGGCCTAAGTGTTGTAAAGGCTAGATTGGCACTAAGTGTATTGGGCTTAATACTTTAGTGAAATCCATCTGAAAGAGGATGGGACTGGACGTAGGAGGATTACACCACCTCTGAACCAGGATACATTGTGTGTTGATTTTACTTCATTCAACAAAGCACACACTCAACACTACTCGTATAAAGATTGAAGTTTGCCAGCAGAATCCTAAGCAGTTGTCTTAACCGACCCAACTGCTTATCCTATTGCTTAATTACTTGCTTTCTTTGAGACCATTTTCACACAAGAGACGTGCATCAATATCATTAAAAGACCTGACCAATCATTTTCCAGAAATTCATTTTCAAGTGTAACAGGTGCCTCAGCAGTCTTCTGGTGTCTACCCAACTGCTGAACCATCTGCTCATATACACATGTTTCTTTTGAGCAACTCAATATCATAGGACCTTCATAACATTGTCAATAAGTAGGATACTCAAACTACTCTCTGAAATTCGTCCCTTAAACCAAGCTAGTACCTCGGCAGTTCCCTCACCACCACCCAACTGCTAAGATCACTGCTTCAGTAAAACTCCTGATTACTTTTACCAAAGCACACCTTCTGAAATCCCTCATTATCCTCAGCAATATTCCATCACCACTTTTCAAACACCCCAACATCTCCTCAGCAGTTGCCTTAGCAGTTCCCTGCTATTCACCCAACTGCCAAGCCAACTGCCAGATATCTGGGTTAAATCTTCTACCAGGACAGAAAGTTGTCACATACTCATTACATAAAGGGTAAAGACTTCCGCTGTGCATCTATTAATCTCACAAAAGATTATAGATCAACTTTTATAGAGGGAAAACTTTGTAAAATTGAAAAAGATTTAAAAAGTCTATTCACCCCCCCCCCCTCTAGACTTTTTACCCTATCCGGGACCATCAAGTGGTATCAGAGCCGTGTGTTCCTAGAGTCAGTTTCTGACTAATTTGAACTAAAGATCCAAACTACTCTACTTCCCAAACACCTTCAAAAATGGACAGTCAGCTAGCCAAGAACCTTCTGTTCAATTTGAACAAATTTGATGACTGGAAAATAAGGATGAGAGCACATCTCAGTGCTTTACATGATGAGATGCTTGAAGTAATTACTGATGGACCTATCAAAATAATGAAGGTCATCACATCCAGAACCACAGAAGGGACAGATGATGTATACATTCCAAAACCCAAAATGGAATGGACAACTGAGGACAGGAAGAGAAACAATCTTGACAACATTGCCAAGGACATTCTCTTCAAATCTGTTGATGAATCTATATTTCCCAGAATCAGGAAATGCGAAACTGCCAAAGATGTCTGGGATGAGCTCACAAAGATTGGAGCAGGGGATGAACAGGAGAAGGACAATAAATTAACCATAGCCCTCAAGAAATTTGAGGATTTCAAAATGTTGTCAACTGAATCTATCCATGAGATGGAATCCAGATTCCTGAAGATTGTGGCAGAGGTCTCCGACCTTGGGAAAGAACTTTCTCAAAAGGAAATTTCCCTTAAAATCTTGAGAGGCCTGCCATCAAAATGGGACATAAAGGTAACTGCTATGAGAGATAGCAGAGATCTCAGAACTCTGTCAACCGACAAACTCTTCAGTGATCTCAAGGCCTATGAATTTGAAATGAAGGAGATCAAAGAAAAAAAGGAAGATGAATACAAGACACTAGCTCTAGTGTCTGAGCCAAGCACTTCAAAATCTGCTGAAAAATCCCTCAATAATCTCCTCACTGACGAGCAGTTTGCTATGTTTGTGAGGAAATTTAAAAGATTCATGAAGAAGGAGGGAACTGCTCCAAAGAAAGCATACAACCTGCCACCTAGAAGACAAGGGAGACCTCAATCCAGTGAGGAAACTGTTCTGTGCTACAACTGTAGACAGCCAGGACATTACAAAAATGAATGCCCTCTGCCCTTAGCCCAGAAGTATCAAGGGCAGCAGGGGACTGGTCCCAAAACTAGTTACAAGAGGGACTTCAAAAGCAAAAGACAAGCTTTTGTAAGTGAAAAGAAAAAGGAGGAACCCCAATCTGATGATGAATGCAGCTCCCCCAAATGCCTAATGGCTAAAGACCACTACAATCATGTTGAGGTAACATCCTGCTCCTCTTATAGCTCTAGTGATTCTGGACCAACCAATATTACTCTGGAATCTTTATTACAAGATTTCCAAAAAGTCCAAAATCACCATGTTCTCTTAAGATCAGAAAATGATAGATTAAAACAAGACATTAAGGCTGTTCACACAAGATTGCTAGATGCCTTAACCAAAAACAATGTCTTAGAAGAAGAGAACAAAGAGCTGAAAGACAAAATGAACAACTTCAGCATGGATAGTAAAACCAGTAACTCTACTGCTGAAGTTGTTTTAAATAGGAAGAGAAGAGGCCTCGGATATGTATCCCCCATCAGACTCACTCAAAACTCACCCTTTACAAGCCACCAACAAAATACAAGAAAGCTAATCCACCAAAAATCCCATTCTCAAAATATTCCCACAAGAAGGAACCTGCCTGCTCCCAAAACAAAATCCAAATTCATGTATAAACAAAAAATTCCCAACCATCAAACCCCAAGGACCCGTTGGCAACCAACCAATAAGACCAACCACAGTCATAACACTAAGCAGTGTCCTCCAAAAGCCAATATTCCATTTCCCAGTTTAAGAAGGAAAAGGATGAACAAATACGTAGCCATCCCCCATGATTATAACACTTCAAACGGCTATAGACCAATTTGTTTAGAACTAAATGGTTCGAGATGGGCATGGATGCCCAAACTTGTACAAAGAAAGTTGCCCACTAACTTGTGGGCTACTGCTCAACAATGATGAATACAGGAAGGTGCTGGAGCAGTTGACTCACAAACATGGTACATAGATTCAGGCTGCTCCAGGCACATGACAGGCAGCAGGCGGCTCCTGTCCAACTATATGGCAAGAGAAGGACCCAAAGTGACTTTTGGGAATGTGGAAAAACAAGGAGAAACCAAAGGAGCTGGAGACCTATCCATCAATGGACTTACAATCCAAAACATATCTTATGTTAAAGGATTAAAGTTCAATCTCATAAGCACAAGCCAGCTCTGTGACAATGACTATAATGTTACATTCTCCAAAAACATCTGCTTGATTAGAGATGTCAAAAATGACAAAACTGTGCTCACTGGTAGAAGGAAGAAGGACATGTACATTATTGATTGGAGCTCAGCTAAGGAAGGGATCTGCTTGGTGACAAAGGCAGATTCAAATTTGAGTTGGGAATGGCACAACAAATTAAGCCATCTCAACTTCAAAACAATCAACAAATTGTCCAGAAAAGGATTGGTGAAAGGACTTCCTGAAATCAACTTCAAAAAGGACCACCTCTGTGATGCTTGTCAAAAAGGAAAACAAACCAAGGTATCATTCAAATCGAAGGAAGTGGAATCATCAACCAGGCCCTTAAGCCTACTACACCTTGACTTGTTTGGACCAGTAGAACCAACGAGCTTAAGTGGTAGAAGGTACACTCTAGTTGTGGTTGATGATTACTCAAGATACACCTGGACCATATTCCTAAAGAAGAAGAATGAGACAGAAAAGAAGCTCCCTGAATTGATGAGACTAATTCAAAATGAGAAAAGCCTCTCAATTCAAAAGATCCGGTCAGATAGAGGTACTGAATTCCTTAACTCTATAGTAATTCAGTACTGTGAAGAAAATGGAATCCATCACCAAACTTCAGCAGCAAGAACACCTCAACAAAATGGTGTTGCTGAGAGAAGGAATAGGACACTCAAGGAAGCCGGAAGGACAATCTTAGAAGCAGCTGGCTTACCCAAAAGATTTTGGGCAGAAGCCATCAACACTGCTTGCTACACACAGAATAGAAGTCTCATTCATAAGACTTACAAAAAGACTCCATATGAACTATGGAAAGAAAGAAAGCCTAATGTTAGTCATTTCCATGTGTTTGGATCCAAATGCTTCATTCTAAACAATGGAAAAGACTATCTCAAGCCATTTGATCCCAAATCTGATGAAGGAATCTTCCTGGGCTACTCAGCAACAAGCAAGGCATTCCGGATCCTCAACAAAAGGACTCTTGTGGTAGAAGAATCAATCCATGTGGTTTTTGAAAATCACCCCACTGCTCAATCAAAAGAAGAAGGTGAGTCATCCAACTCAAAGAAAGACACTGGAAAGGCTCCAAGCTGCCTTCCAGGAAATGATAGAGAAAAAATAGCTGAATTTAATGTCAGTCCACAGCCAGCAGTGGACTCAACTGTCAGCCCGCTGCCAGCAGATGACTCACCAACAAACATCCTTCCAGACCTTCATGAAATTCCTAAACACCCTAATCTACCAGAAGAAAGTGAAGAAGAAGAAGAGGAGGATGATGACCAACAAAATCAAACCAGCATCTATCAAACATCTGACATTAGATGGCTGAATCAACATCCTCCACAACAGATCATTGGAAACATCCATGAAGGGGTTCGTACCAGATCAGCAACTCAAAGAGAAGCACTATTCTCATGCTTCATCTCTCAAATAGAACCCAAGAAAATTGAAGAAGCCCTTCTTGACTCTGACTGGATACAAGCCATGCAAGAGGAACTCAACCAATTTGAAAGAAACAATGTGTGGGAGCTTGTATCCAGACCCTATCATCAACATGTGATAGGAACCAAATGGGTGTTCAGAAACAAGATGGATGAGGAAGGCACAATTATCAAGAACAAGGCAAGACTAGTAGCCAAAGGTTACTGCCAGGAAGAAGGCATAGATTTTGATGAAACCTTTGCTCCTGTTGCTAGACTTGAGGCTATTAGAATATTCTTAGCCTATGCTGCCCATAAGCAATTCACTGTCTTTCAAATGGACGTAAAAAGTGCATTCCTAAACGGTCTACTAGAAGAGGAGGTCTATGTGGAGCAACCTCCTGGTTTTGAAATCAATAGAGAGAAGGATCAAGTCTACAAGTTACACAAAGCTCTATACGGACTCAAGCAGGCCCCAAGAGCATGGTATGACACTCTCTCTGAGTACTTAGTAAATAATGGATTCACTAAGGGTAAAGTAGACAAAACTTTATTCAAAATTGAAGAAGGTCCCCACATATTGCTTGTTCAAATCTATGTTGATGACATAATTTTTGGAAGTTCAAATCAAGCATTGTGTGAGAAATTTTCAACTCTCATGCAAAGCAAGTTTGAAATGAGCATGATGGGAGAGCTGAATTATTTTCTGGGACTACAAGTGAAGCAAACTCCCAATGGTATCTTCATCAACCAAGCCAAATATACAAGGGATCTCATGAAAAAGTTCAAGGTTGAAAACAAGTCAACTGTGAAAATACCAATAAATACTTCCCAAGGCCTAAGTCAGGATGAAGATGGCAAAGATGTTGATCCCACCCTGTACAGAGGTCTGATTGGCTCCTTGTTATATCTCACCACTAGTAGGCCAGATATCTCCTACTCAGTTGGTGTATGTGCAAGGTTTCAATCAAAGCCTAAGGAAAGTCATCTTCTAGCTGCCAAGAAGATTTTGAGGTATCTAAAAGGCAATCCTAACTCTGGACTATGGTACCCAACAAATGGAGGTTTTGAACTCTATGGTTATTCAGACTCTGACTTTGCCGGATGCAAAATTGATAGAAAAAGCACCTCAGGAACTTGTCAATTAATTGGTGGAAGACTTGTCTCTTGGTTCAGCAAGAAACAGAACTCAATTGCTACTAGCACTGCCGAAGCTGAATACATAGCTGCAGGCAGCTGCTGTGCTCAAATACTATGGATGAAACAGCAGTTGAAGGATTATGGAGAAGAAACAAAGGAGATTAGCATACTGTGTGACAACACAAGTGCTATAGCTATCACTCATAATCCTGTGTTTCACTCAAGAACCAAGCATATTGAGATCAGGCACCACTTTATCAGAGAGCATGTTGAGAAGAAAACCATCAAGCTTGAGTACATCCCCACCGAAAAGCAGCTGGCTGACATCTTCACCAAACCATTGAATGAAGCTAGATTCAACCAACTAAGGCAAGAGCTTGGTATGTTAGATGATCTAGATCAAGTAAGGGAATAACCCTGCAACCATTCAGGGGGAACCTAATTCCATAATCAAGGGAAATTCCTAGCCACCTGCTGAGGGGGAACTAACAGGGGTGGCCATCTCAGGCTACTCACAATCCAAAAGGAATGAAGCATCAAGGTCCAAGAAGGTCTATCTCAGACTTTCCAAAGAAAGAGGGAATCAAAATTCAAGAAGTAGGCTCAGCAGGTGACTACTCAAGACAGCAGTAGGGTCAGCAGGCAACTGACCAAATAGACCACTGCTACATGTGTAACAAGAGGAATTGAATTAATACTTTCATAAAGAAGAGTACAAGCTTGGAACAAGGGAAGCTCAATGGAGGTAAAGACACTGGCTCACAGGCTCGAACAGATGCCTGCCAGCAGATGACTGACCCAAGAACAGGTCACTGCTTGAAGCCAGCAGTTGGCTCAATTTTTGATCAACACACATGGAATCAGAACACATCGCATATGTCATCTTGACTCTCTCATATCAAGGATTCTAAAAAGGTAACCTTCGCCTTCACAAACCATCAAAAATCTACCCAACACTGAGCCCTCTGCTACAAGTGTGAACGGAGTAAATGCTACGCATGTCCAGCCGTTCTCTCTAACGGCTATATTCCAACGGCTAGTTCCCGATAGCCTATAAATACTCCCTCCGTACATTCCCCTTCACACTTTTCACTTTGCAATCTCTTTCTACCTATTTCAAAGCTCTCAAGTTTACTCTAAGCATTCTCAAAAGCTCTATTACACCCAACCACCGCAAACCATTCCATTCTCCATATACACCCAAATGGCCTCCCTTGTCCAAATTTCCAAATCCATCTTCACCGGGTCCATCCTAAATACTCCAAAAATTCTTGAGAAAGCAGAGAACAAGGATCTCATGAGGGAACTTCTCAGAAAGCTAGAATCAACAGGACTCATGAAAATGGCCACCTTTCCTTACCCCTGTTTCTACCCCGAGGTAGTAGCAGAGTTCTACACCAACTCCACACCTGAGACGTTGAAATCTGTAGTGATGGGGTTCGAGGTAGAGATAAAAGAAGAAGACATAAAGGAGCTGCTTTCTCTACCTGGGGATGAAGCCAGAAATGTCAATGACATCACCCTTGAAGAGCAAAACTTCAAAGAAATTGTGTTCCTTCCAAAGGCTCAACACCTTAACACTCTAAAGGTAAAGAAGGGCATGCTGGTACCAGAATATTCTCTTCTGATGGACATCCTATACAAATGCATTGACAACAGAACAACTGCATTGGATGAAATAAATGCACAAAGGGCACTTCCACTAGCAGCCATCATCTCTGGCTCCCCACACAACTGGTCTCGGTATGTGTACAACGAGATCCTGAAGTATGTAAACAAGTCACACAAGGGACGAGAAAAGGATGGAAGCCTACCATTGCTAGGGTATGGGTTCTTGATTGGAGAACTTCTAAGAAGGAAGGGGATAGTAGGGGAAATCAAAGAGGAGACCAACTGGAGGAAATTCCTCCACCAAACCTCCAAAGCTGGGGCTCCACAAATACCAAAGGCAGACCCCTCCTTTGTCTCCAACGAACTCCTCTTGGTATCCTTCAAAGTTGATACCAAGACAGCCAAAAGACTACGCTCAGGGTGTCAAGGCCCTAAATCCAAGAAACAAAGAACAGCAACAAGGAATCTGCAAGACGAACTTGAGGAAGCGGCCTCATTCATCCAAGAAAAGGAAGCAGTAACCTCTCCTCTAACCATCATACAAGAAGAAGCAGAGTCCTCTTCCAACTCGTCCAATGGCAGCAACAGCTCTGCTATCCCTCTCTCTGTTCTAATTCCCAGACTAACTCAGCAAGGAGAGCAGGTGGCTCCTTCATCCCCAGTAGCGAACTCACTCAAGTTAACTCCACTAGAAGAAGAGCAGGTTACTCAAAAAGAAGAGCAGGTGGCTCTCTTACTAGAGAAGGTGGGTCTCCTAGAACCAGAACAAGAGGCTCCATTGCTTGAGCAGGTGCCTCCATCTCCTGCAGGTAGCTCACCAAACTTGACCCCACTAGAGCAACTAGAGGCAGAATTCACCAGTCAAACAATGGAGAAAGTGGAAACTAACAAAAATCCGGGATCAAGCAGAGACCTTACTATACTTCATTGATGAAGAAGACTTTGCATTGAAGTGGTTGGGTACAGAGGATCTTGCAAAAGCAACCAACCTTCATCAAATAAACCAAGTCTACGCCATGAAGAAAAATGATCTCACTGCCAAGGAACCAATCGCAAACAACAATGATAATGATGATCTAGATGATGATGATGATGATGATGATGCTGACAATGCACTCCAAGGACCTCCTAGCCCAAGAGGTAAACTAATCATTTCCTCTTCCTCTTCTAGTGATGAAGAATTAAGGAGAGTCCTGGAGAAATCGAAATATGAAACAAGAGGAGGTGGGGAATCATCCAAAGCAACAACCAAGCAACCAACTGCCGTCATGATCACGAATCCACCCTTGGCTCAGAATACTGCTCAGGCTACTGCTCAGATCACTCCTAAGGCTACTGCTCAACCTACTGCCAGTCTCGAAGAAGAAGCTGACAAAGAAGAAGATGCTATATCCTTAGCCAATCTCTTTGTTCAAGAAAGGGGAGCTTCTATCAGATTCATTAGCAGAGCAGAGGTCAGACTCCATAAAAGGCTCATTAAAATGCAGAAACAGATGAAAGAAAGACTTGATATGAGGTTTGAAGAAGTCCACAGGCATATCAGAAATGACCTTATGATCCAACAGGTCTTCAATGCTGAGCAGAGGGCTCTCCTCAAAATCAAGACCTCACAACACGAAGCCGTGGCTGCAGAAATCAAACAAGAACTTGCGGCACTCAGAGCAAGAGATGATGAACTGGCCAATCAACTTCTCACATACCAAAGACATCATCATCCTTTGACAACAGCAGCAGCCTCCTCACAAGCCGCAGAGCACTCTGCTCAGGTGAATTCTGTCCCTACCTTACCCGCTAATCTTGAACAGGCCATTCAAACGATTCAAGCGCATGAGGAGTTCATACAACATCTCAAGTCCAAGGAACTGCCTGCCATCCTTCAACTATCCCAGAAAATGGTTACAAAACAGGTAGAGCATTCAGAAGCTATTGGTAAAACAAGAGCTGATGTTGCAACACATCTCACCAATCCACACAAAGCTACTCAAGATGCGTTCCTCAAACAAGGAAATGAACTTAAGAAACTTGGTCAACACCAACAAACAACAAATCAGCAGCTTCAAAATCTGGACCGAGTAGTCAAAGAGGACGTCAAAGTGGATCTAACGGATCTTCGCAACAATGTCCTTGCACTAACTATTGAAGTCAACGACCTCCATCCAACTAGAAGACGACAAATTGACGTCGACTCTGATCCAGAAATAGAGGCTCTATTCCGAGAAAGCTATACCCCTGCTGATGCCAAAAAGGGGGAAAAGTCAACACAAGCAGGCCCCTCCTCCAATCGATCTCTGGCAGCAAAGAAAGCAGCTGAAACAAGAAGAAAAAACCAACTCTACAAAGAAGAAGCCGAGATTAGAAGAAGAAAGGAAGAAGAGGCCAAATCCAAGGAAGAAGCTGCTAAGAAGAAACGAGAAGACAAACAAGAATAGACTAGTTCTCAAGTCCGAAAATGACTATAAACTATTGTACCTTGACATATAGAACAATGTACATAAACTCAATGAAGATTCAATAAAAATATTTTGGTTCTTGTGTTGTATAGTTTTGGCATCATCAAAAAGGGGGAAATTGTTAGTACCCAATTTTGATAGATTTTGATGATGCCACTATACTTTGCACTCGTACATTTTGTCTAAACTAAATTCAAATATTGGCGTTATGTTGTGACAAAATAAATGTAAAATTTTTTTGGAACTAATAAAAATTACACTGGAAAGTCAAAATGCAATAAGGTTTACCTTAAAGGGATATTTAAATCCCTCCAGTATAATTTTTATTTGCACACAAAAATTAACTGTCACAAGAATAGGAGCCGTTTACTCGAAAATCAAATACATTAATGTATATGATTGAGAGACAATATTTGACCTACCATAAATGCTAAAACATGTACATAGACCTACAGCATGGGACGAACACATGAAAAGATGCTCCAGCAGCTGAATAATGCAGGACAAAGAGATCAGCCGCAATAAATGTTCCAGCACAAAAAGACGAATGTACAATTCGTCCTCACCAGTGACTCAACGGAAGAGATCAAACTATCCTAACCAACGGATAAGATTGATCAACCAAAAAGCCTATAAATAGAGGCTGAAACGAAAGTTTCTAACCAATCTTGAGCATCCTAAGTAGAGAAATACTTTCATCAAAGCATATACGAGCCATCTAGCAAAAGAGAAAGTGCAAACTCAACTTTACTCTCTGCTTAGCCTCATGCTTCACTAAGCTCTCAGATTAGATCAACACTTTCACATTTTTAGAGCTTAGTTCATAGTTGGAGGTTAGAACTTTCTTGTAATATTTCACAAGTGGTTGTAAACACTTAGGAGAACTGTTGTTCGGATCCTAAAGTGTAGTTAGATAGATAGAGTACCTTTTGATTCCCACTGGATCAATCGAGAAAAGTCTAAGGACTGAGTAACTTTGAGTGGTGTCATACTCATTGTGAAAAACCTTCAATCTAGGCCTAAGTGTTGTAAAGGCTAGATTGGCACTAAGTGTATTGGGCTTAATACTTTAGTGAAATCCATCTGAAAGAGGATGGGACTGGACGTAGGAGGATTACACCACCTCTGAACCAGGATACATTGTGTGTTGATTTTACTTCATTCAACAAAGCACACACTCAACACTTCTCGTATAAAGATTGAAGTTTGCCAGCAGAATCCTAAGCAGTTGTCTTAACCGACCCAACTGCTTATCCTACTGCTTAATTACTTGCTTTCTTTGAGACCATTTTCACACAAGAGACGTGCATCAATATCATTAAAAGACCTGACCAATCATTTTCCAGAAATTCATTTTCAAGTGTAACAGGTGCCTCAGCAGTCTTCTGGTGTCTACCCAACTGCTGAACCATCTGCTCATATACACATGTTTCTTTTGAGCATCTCAATATCATAGGACCTTCATAACATTGTCAATAAGTAGGATACTCAAACTACTCTCTGAAATTCGTCCCTTAAACCAAGCTAGTACCTCGGCAGTTCCCTCACCACCACCCAACTGCTAAGATCACTGCTTCAGTAAAACTCCTGATTACTTTTACCAAAGCACACCTTCTGAAATCCCTCATTATCCTCAGCAATATTCCATCACCACTTTTCAAACACCCCAACATCTCCTCAGCAGTTGCCTTAGCAGTTCCCTGCTATTCACCCAACTGCCAAGCCAACTGCCAGATATCTGGGTTAAATCTTCTACCAGGACAGAAAGTTGTCACATATTCATTACATAAAGGGTAAAGACTTCCGCTGTGCATCTATTAATCTCACAAAAGATTATAGATCAACTTTTATAGAGGGAAAACTTTGTAAAATTGAAAAAGATTTAAAAAGTCTATTCACCCCCTCCCCCTCTAGACTTTTTACCCTATCCGGGACCATCACAATACTTTGGACGTCTAGGATTAAATCCTCTTAACCAACGGAGGAGATTAATCTACTGGAGATGCCTATAAAAATAGGCAGAAGCATGAGATCAAAAGTAAGTCATTGAGTTCAAAGCAAGTGGTTCAGTCATTACACTACGAATATCCAACAAAAGAAAAAGTGCTTGAACACTCTGCTTTGACTCGTGCTTCACTAAGCTCTTAGACTAGATCATTCATTGTAATATTTATAGAGCTTAGATTTTAGTTGGCGGTCAGAAACTTCGTGAAACAATTCATGTTGTTGTAAACACTTAGGAGAACAGTTGTTCGGATCCTATAGTGTGGTTAGATAGAGTACCTTTTGATCCCCACTGGATCAACTGAGAAAAGTCTTCAGGTTTGAGTAACTTGGAGTGGTGTTATACTCCTCGTGAAACGCCTTCAATCTAGGCCAGAGTTGTCAAGGCTAGATTGGCACTAATTGTATTGGGCTGAATACTTTAGTGGAAATCCATTTGAAATAGAATGGGACTGGATGTAGGAGGATTACACCACCTCTGAACCAGGATACATAGTGTGTTGATTTACTTTCATACATACAGAACACACACCAAACACATCTCACTAAAGGTTTGTAGTTTGCCAGCAGCATCCTAAGCAGTAGTCTTCATCGACTCTACTGCTTAGCCTACTGCTTAATAACTCACTCTCCTTGAGAGTGTTTTCCACTAGAAGTTATCTTAAACTCAGAAGGTAACTCAGCAGTACTCTGGTCTTCACCCTCCTGCTGAGCCCACTGCCCATCCAAACGTGTCTTTCCAAACCCCATAACAAGCCAGAACAAAAAGCCATCCAAGAGTCATCCTGTTCTTAACAGTTGCCTCAGCAGTAACCTGCCTACCAGCCAACTGCCAACTCAGCAGTTGCCTGCCAGTCAGCAAACTGCCTGTGCAGCAGTAGCCTAAGCAGTTACCTGCTCACCAGCCTACTGCCAAGCCTACTTCCTCTCGTAACCAGTCTAAACAGCATCTAAACTAGAAAGTTATCTCACACTAAGTATAAAGAGGTTAAAGACTTCCGCTGTGCATCTATTAATCTCTCAAAAGATTATAGATCAACTCATCTAGAGGGAAAAGTGTTTCAAAATTGAAAAAGCTTTAAAAGTCTATTCACCCCCCCCCCCCCCCCCCCCTCTAGACTTTTACCTCTATCCGGGACCATCACAACTTTTATTTTACATTGCAGATTTCTGGGATAGTTGGAAAAAAAAGTGACCAACAAGGCACACATTGAGGCTTCAATTTGTCAAGCATATATTCAACAAGAAATCTCAACGTTCTCATCTTTTTATTTTGAGCGTGAAGTCATCACTAAAAGAAAGAGACCTGCCCGAAATGATGACATTGGCGAGTATTTATATGAAAATGTAGTTTCCATTTTCAATTACCCAGGTAGAGGTAAAGGAGCTGCAACTAACCGTTACATCGTGGGTGGAAAAATAAAAATTGCACCTACTTACATCGTCATGAATTGTCCAGAAATCTTACCATTTTATAAATAAGTTAAATTGGTAGTTATATTTGTAATATATCTATGTTTCATCACGAGTATTATAATATTTTCATGTTTGACTTTACTGTGAATTTAGAGCTTCTTTATCAGCATTTCCTGATAATGCAATTGATGCAATGGTGGACTCTGATTTTGTAGCATGGTACAAGTATCATGTGACACCGCACCCGAACGTCCTTGAAAATTCGATTTAAAAATTCAAAAGTGATGTATTGAATTTCCAATTTCAAAACAATGGGAGAAACGATTAATATTTTACGAAGTACATGATTGAATATTGTATTGTTCAAACCCGCATTCTTTTGTAATTTTCATCGTGTAAATTATTGGGATGAGCCTACACATATTGGAGATCAATAATGTGATTTAGGAAGTTGACTTGTTCTAAATAAATTAGGATGAGTACAAAAAGACATCTTTGACAAAGATAAAACAATAGGACCCATCTTCCCATTTTTTGGAAGTATTGGTAGATATTTTGGACCCCAAATTTAATGGGATCAATTGGGAACCACTCCACATGGTATTAGTACCTGCAAAACAAATAAAAATGGGTTAGGAGACTTACCTTGGCCGGCCATTATGGAGAAGAGCTGCACATGACTTGATAAGAATCAAAGTTTGGGGCCACCACTCTTATTTTCGCACAAATTGGTGTGCTGTTTGTCTCCTCTCATTATAGGAGCTATCCTCAACCAAATAACGTGTATGAGGTGTCCTTGGATAGCCTTTGAAGTCTATTATCTCAATTGAGTGGTCTTTGTTCGAGGAGAGAAGGCTTATCTTGCAAAAATCGAGCTGGAACGAGCAAAGGTCTGTGAACTCGAGCTGTGAGAGTGCTGAGACTGTTTGGTCGATATCTCGAGTTTTACAAGTCCAATTAAGGCGTGTGAGATACCCACAGAAAGCTCTCAAGACGAGGAATCCGTGAAGGTCTGGTTTGCAGGAATCGGAGTTGTGGAAGGCTTCCAAATCGTCCGAGCAAAACACAACCTCGCAGGAGAGGATTTAATCTTCTAAAGTGAGTTTTAACCCCAAAGCTTTACTTTTCATTCTCCAAATGATATGAACGATTGGTGAGACTATTATACACTAATCCAAGTGTATAATATGTCCCTAAAAAGTTATCTTATTGATGTAAAGGTTAGATACTAACCTAGATGCAAATATTGGAAAACTAGGAATCGAGTTAGCCGGAAAACACCCGTTCTAGGGGCTGTTTTCGTATCAACGATTAAGGGTTGAACTAGCACTTTGAGGAGGCTGTTTAACACTCATATTTGAGCAAGGAATCAGTCCCAAATCCACCTTGACCAAAGATTTGACCATTGGACCAAGAAGGGAAAGTTTAAAGCTCAATTGAGGTGAGGATTGACATCTAATTGCTTACAACTTGTAGGTTAAGCATGAGATTACCTAAATGCTTAAATCATGATTTTTCATGGATTATGATGACTATATATTGATGAAATATTGATATAGTTGCCAAAGAATGAATTTGGAATGATTTGAGAAAGTATGAATAATATGAGATTAAATGAGTATAAATGAACTATTTTGTGAAAATGGGCATTTTGCTCATGTATGAATCATGTGGATACATAAATGAATATTTGTGTATTGAGATTGAATACTTAAGTTGCTGCTACATAATTATAAATATGTAGAGAATTACAAACAATGAGGATAATGGTACGATAACAATAATCTTAATAGTATTGGAATACTAGTTAGTGATTATTGGAACTTGTTGATTAAATTGATCCTAGGGATTGGATTGTATGAAAGGTACTTGAATGTAGTTCAAGTGTATATGATAACTTAGTATGGAACTAAGGTTAAGTTATGGGGAGTCTTTAAGGATGACCCATGGTAGTTTAATGATATGTCAATTCTAGGCATAGGGTTGCTTGAGAATTGGACCTTAATGCATGGTGATGTGATAGAGCCGAGCTCTAGAATGCATGTAAGGTGTAGACTTGGAGTCTATGTATTGTATAGCTAGAGCCGAGCTCTAGGACTTGCGTGGTGATGTGATAGAGCCGAGCTCTAGAACGCAAGGTAGGGAAATTAACCCGAGGTATATGAATTGTATGGTGATGTGGTAGAGCCGAGCTCTAGAATACAATGTCATGTACTAGGGTTGGACTCTAGGAGTTGTCGTGGCTTATAGTCACGGGGTTGGGAATGGTGATTTCCAAATGAAAACGGGCCCACGGGCCGACTACTTGACTTTTATATAAAGTAAGTATATTTTTAAACGGGGTAACTTAGGGTTACAATCATAATGTACTATCACCCTACTTGAGGGTCTTGTGTTTGAAATACTTGTTGTATATCTATTAGATGCCTGCCACACCAGTACTTTATAGCCGTATAGAGTACTGACCCCTTCGGGGGCGTCCCACCACCATTTCAGGTTGAGGCTAGAGCTTGCTTCCTGTGCTCGTTGATCGAGTGATTCCTTGGAGAGAAGACTTGGTTCGTGCTTCCTCCATTCTGTTTTTAAATAATTTTAAACTTGCTCATGGATATTTTACTTTAGAGCCTGCGTGCTCATGTTTGCCCTGTGTGGCCCTTTTGTTTTAAACAATGTTTTCCGCTGCGTATTCAATTGTTTATTATGTATGTTTATGGATGACTTATGTGTGAATGATATTCATGACGCCTTGTATAATATGAATGTGTTGGACTGCGGTTGACTATTCGTATCGTACGGCGGGTTGTTGACGTGTCCGGGGAGGTCCGGGGCGTGACAATTAAGTTGGTATCAGAGCCTTAGTCCATAAACTTCATAATGAAGTCTCAAAATTCTCTTTTTGAAAAGATTTTGAAAACCATGAGCATGGAAGTTTTGTACTTGGAGAGCTTTTGGTACTTGGGTTGCAAGGTCTCTAATTGTTAAGATGGTACCCTTAGCAATTGGTATGGCGGTGACTCGAGCCAAAATGTGTCTTAAGTACCTATCCGTCAATTGACATTTGATACGAGTCTAACGACTCCTTCCAAATTTCTTTCAGAAATGGACCGTGGTGGCAGGATTACTAGGAGAAACCCGACGGGTCGTGTACCAGTGGAGACTGGACAGGGCAGTCGAAGGACCTCTAGGGCATCTAGAGGAGCTGGCCGTGGAGGCCAATCACAGACCGTGAGTGACGGTCATGTCGACACGGAAAGTGAAACCTACTGGTCCTATGAGGACTCGACCTATCGACCGGAAACTGAACCGGTTGAGACCCCTTATGAAGGGGATGATGATGATGTAAGTGATGAGGAGGAAAATGGCTCCTTAGCACGGATTGAAGCACTACTTCAACAGTACCACCGTGAGCGTGAGGAGAGGAGGGAACGCCGAAGGCGCCGGGCTGGGCAACCTTCGGGCGGGGCTTCAAGAGGGAGAAGCCATGGCGACTCTAGGGCCCACATTGAACCACATGGGGGTCGGGGTGATGGAGGTCCAATCATAAGGATCTCCAAATACATCAAAGAGGCACGAGACTTGGGGTGCAAACCGTTCGATGGGACGGGTGACATCTCCGTTTCGGCACAATGGATTAAGCGGCTGAATGAGGCAGCCCTGGACATGCAACTCACCCCCGAATATAAACTAAGGGTTGCGGTGAGATTGCTTGAAGGTATGGCATCCAAGTGGTGGGATGGGACCAAAGGCAAATATGGCGAGACCGTCACTTGGGAGAATTTCCGACAGGAATTCTTTGCCCAATATTACTCGGATTTTGAGGTGAACAAGAAAGTGAGGGAATACACCCTTCTAACCCAAGGGGGTAACATGACGGTGAGGGAACTTGAGTACAAGTTCAGGGATCTTGCCGATTACATACCTGAGTATGCTTGTGACGAGAACCGGATGGTGAACCACTTCTGGGATGCTCTAGACTTGGAGATACGTGACAGGGCAACACAATTGCCTAACATGACGTTTGCCCAAGTGGTTGACCAAGGGTTGAAAGGAGAGAAGCAATGGGAAGAAAGGAAGAAGAGAGACGCCGAGGAGGCGAAAAAGAGAAAGTGGGAGAGTCATGGCTCCCAAGGTTCCAACAAAAAGGGGAACCACGGAGGAGGATCTTTCCGGGCACCACCGCCACCATATAGGGGGAACCAAGGCCCGAGTGGGCAAGGCGCGAGGTCACAAACCTCAGTGGTAGCTCGTTGCAACAATTGCAAGAAGAACCACTCCGGTAAATGTCGCGACCCCCCCTAGATGTTTTCAATGCGGGGATGCCGGGCATTTGAAGGCACATTGCCCACAATTGAGTGGGGCAAGGACATCGGGGGCCGAGTAGCGGTCCGACGGGTACACGGAATCAAACCGGAGCTTCTCAAGCGAGCCGGGGACATGGGGGAGCGAGTACGAGCAACGCGCCATCCGTGAATCAAGGAAGAACTCAAGCTAGAGTTTATGCGATGACGGAGGCGGATGCTCGAGCTAACCCGGACTCGGTTGCAGGTATTGCCTCTTGCACAATTGTATTTTGTCCATATTTAATCCATAAATTGATGACATAAGTCATAGGGATTGAGTGCGAGCCATTTCGGGGTCAAACGGCGAAATTCGGGCCAAAACTGACCAAAAACAGGGACGCACGATCGTGCGTCCAACCCCACGCACGATCGTGCGTAGGGGACAGTGGTTCCAGGTGAATTTCGCGCAGGACGCACGACCGTGCGTGCCGGTACGCACGCCGTGCGTGGACGCACGATCGTGCGTGGCCGGGTACGCACGATCGTGCGTAACCGGCAGTGGTCGGATTCGACGCTTCTTCACGCACGCACGACCGTGCGTGTCCCACGCACGACCGTGCGTGGACCCCAGCCGCCCGAAACCTAAGTTTTTCCTCTCGTTCTTCTACGATTGGACCCCCGTTTGATTCCGAACATCTATATGAACCTATTAACCTCCAAAAAGTGTCCTAAACCATTAAAAAAGGTGTCTTACATGGTTCATGAATGTAGGGACACTAAAGATTAACGGGAAGGATGCACGAATCCTTATCGATACCGGAGCGCAACGTTCATTCGTGAGTGAGGCGTTTGCCGAGAGCTTAGAGATGCAATCAATACCAATGACACAAACCTTAGTGGTATCAACCCCACTAGGGGAAGACGTTGAAAGAAACAATTACTATCCATCTTGTATGGTGGAAATCGGTGGCCAAACCTTGACGTGTGATTTCGTACCGCTGAGTATGATGGAGTTCGATGCAATCCTAGGGATGGATTGGCTAGAAAAGCATCATGCTAGGGTAGATTGCTACACAAAGGTGTTGGAACTCGAAGGCACGCATGGGGACACCCTACGCTTCGAGGGGGACCGCGGCAAATCAAATAGTTGTATCATATCCGCCGTGAGAGCGAGAAATATGATGAGGAAGGGATGCCACGCATATCTAGCATACGTGGTTGACAAAACCAAAGAGGGAACGAACATCGATGATGTGAGGGTGGTTTGTAAGTATCCGGATGTCTTCCCTAAAGACCTACCGGGGCTTCCACCTGACAGGGAGATTGAATTTGTGATCGAGGTCGAGCCTGGTACCAAACCAATCTCCATACCGCCATACCGGATGGCACCCGCTGAACTTAACGAGTTAAAAACCCAATTGCAAGAGCTTTTGGATAACGGTTTCATTAGACCAAGCCACTCCCCGTGGGGAGCACCGGTTCTTTTTGTGAAAAAGAAAGATGGGACACTTCGAATGTGCATTGACTATCGTCAACTGAACAAGGTCACAATCAAGAATAGGTATCCGTTGCCTAGGATTGATGACTTGTTTGATCAACTACGAGGAGCAACCGTGTTTTCGAAGATTGACTTAAGGTCGGGGTACCATCAATTGAAGATTAAGGAAGATGACATACCAAAGAGTGCTTTCCGCACAAGGTATGGGCATTTTGAGTTCCTTGTTATGTCGTTTGGGTTAACAAACGCCCCGGCGGCATTCATGGACTTGATGAACCGAGTATTTCATAAATACTTGGATCGATTCGTGATTGTGTTCATAGATGACATCTTGATTTACTCAAAGAGTGAAGAAGAGCATGAGGAGCACTTGATACTTGTTCTTGAAACACTACGGGAGAAGCAACTCTATGCCAAATTTTCTAAATGTGAATTTTGGCTAAAGGAGATTGGCTTCCTCGGGCACGTGGTTTCGGGATCGGGGATTGCTGTTGATAACAAGAAGATAGAAGCCATCACTGAATGGGAGAGGCCAAAGAACGTCAAGGAAATTCGTAGTTTCCTTGGATTGGCAGGCTACTATAGAAAGTTCGTGGAAAAGTTCTCTGTTTTGGCATCGCCATTGACGAAGCTCACTCGTAAAGGAGCTAAGTTTGTATGGGATGACAAATGTGAGAAAGGGTTCATGGAACTAAAGAAGAGATTGACTGAGGCACCGGTACTTGCATTACCCAAACAAGGTGTGGGGTACGATGTCTATAGCGATGCGAGCATTCAAGGGCTCGGATGTGTACTGATGCAGAATGGGAGGGTAATCGCCTATGCTTCACGACAATTGAAGAAGCATGAGGTGAATTATCCTACTCATGATTTGGAGCTCGGGGCAGTGGTATTTGCACTGAAGATATGGAGACATTATCTCTACGGGGAGACATGTCACATATACACTGATCACAAGAGCTTGAAGTACGTGTTTACTCAGAAAGAGCTAAACATGAGACAGAGGCGGTGGATGGAGCTGATAAAAGACTACCATCTGGTGATAGAGTATCACCCAGGCAAGGCAAACGTGGTGGCAGATGCTTTGAGCCGGAAGAGCTCGTCTGGGGCATTGATAACTAATTTGAGGGCATTAAGAGCCCAACTGGAGGTAACCAGCGATGGTGCCTTATTGGCACGATTTGAGGTGAGACCCACTTTACTTGATGAGATCAAGAAGGGTCAGGAAGCCGACGAAGAACTTATGAAGGTCCGGGAACGCATGCAAGCGGGGCCGGTGGAGGATTTCAGGGAAAGAGATGATGGTCTCTTGTTATTTCGTGACCGAGTGTGTGTACCGTCAGATGATGAGCTCCGAAAGTCCATCTTAGAGGAGGCTCATTCATCGGCTTATGCCATGCACCCGGGGGGCACGAAAATGTACCGTGATTTGAAGGAAAGTTACTGGTGGTCTGGAATGAAGAGGGAAATAGCCGAGTACATCAGTCGGTGCCTTACTTGTCAACAAGTTAAGGCAGAACATCAGCACCCAGCAGGCTTATTGCAACCACTCTCCATCCCTGAATGGAAGTGGGAGCACGTGACTATGGATTTCGTGGTAGGCTTACCACGGACTATCAGGAACTATGACGCGGTTTGGGTCGTTGTGGATAGGCTCACAAAGAGTGCACACTTCTTGCCTATCAACACTACCTACCCACTTGAGAGGTTAGCCAAATTGTATACGGATGAGATCGTGAGGCTGCATGGGGTCCCGGTGACCATTGTATCTGATAGAGACCCACGATTCACATCACGTTTTTGGCCGAAATTCCAGGAGTCTATGGGAACGAAGTTGAAGTTCAGCACTGCTTTCCATCCACAGACGGATGGGCAGTCTGAAAGGGTTATTCAGATCCTAGAAGACATGCTGAGGGCTTGTGCATTGGAGTTCCAGGGAAGTTGGGACAACCACTTAGCACTTGTGGAGTTTGCCTATAACAACAGTTATCAGGCAAGCATCGGCATGCCTCCATACGAGGCATTGTATGGGAGGAGGTGCCGTACACCGTTATGCTGGGACGAGGTTGGCATGGCCAAACTCGAGGGTACTGAGTTGGTTGAGGTCACCAAATCAAAGGTGAAGTTGATTCGAGAGAGACTCAAGGCGGCTCAGGATAGACAAAAGAGTTATGCAGATAAGCGTCGAAGAACCTTAGAGTTTAAGGTTGATGACGAGGTATTCTTGAAAGTTTCTCCTTGGAAAGGGATCATTCGGTTCCAAACCCGAGGAAAACTTAACCCACGATATATAGGTCCATTCAGAATTATAGAGAGGATTGGGGCCGTTGCATATCGTCTACAGTTGACTCCTGAGTTAGAGAAGATACATAATGTGTTTCATGTATCCATGCTTAAGAAGTATGTGCATGATCCCTCTCACGTACTAGAGAAGCCACCTGTAGAGGTACGTGAGGATTTGAACTACGCTGTTCAACCTATCAAGGTCACCGATAGAAAGGTGAAGAAGCTGAGGAGCAAAGAAGTCCCAATGGTTAAAGTCCTGTGGAAGAGCGATCGGGTCGAGGAAGAGACATGGGAAACGGAGGCTTTGATGAGGAAGCAGTATGCTTTCCTATTCGAGTAGAGCTGTGAATTTCGGGGACGAAATTCCTGTTAAGGGGGGGGTGAACTTGTGACACCGCACCCGAACGTCCTTGAAAATTCGATTTAAAAATTCAAAAGTGATGTATTGAATTTCCAATTTCAAAACAATGGGAGAAACGATTAATATTTTACGAAGTACATGATTGAATATTGTATTGTTCAAACCCGCATTCTTTTGTAATTTTCATCGTGTAAATTATTGGGATGAGCCTACACATATTGGAGATCAATAATGTGATTTAGGAAGTTGACTTGTTCTAAATAAATTAGGATGAGTACAAAAAGACATCTTTGACAAAGATAAAACAATAGGACCCATCTTCCCATTTTTTGGAAGTATTGGTAGATATTTTGGACCCCAAATTTAATGGGATCAATTGGGAACCACTCCACATGGTATTAGTACCTGCAAAACAAATAAAAATGGGTTAGGAGACTTACCTTGGCCGGCCATTATGGAGAAGAGCTGCACATGACTTGATAAGAATCAAAGTTTGGGGCCACCACTCTTATTTTCGCACAAATTGGTGTGCTGTTTGTCTCCTCTCATTATAGGAGCTATCCTCAACCAAATAACGTGTATGAGGTGTCCTTGGATAGCCTTTGAAGTCTATTATCTCAATTGAGTGGTCTTTGTTCGAGGAGAGAAGGCTTATCTTGCAAAAATCGAGCTGGAACGAGCAAAGGTCTGTGAACTCGAGCTGTGAGAGTGCTGAGACTGTTTGGTCGATATCTCGAGTTTTACAAGTCCAATTAAGGCGTGTGAGATACCCACAGAAAGCTCTCAAGACGAGGAATCCGTGAAGGTCTGGTTTGCAGGAATCGGAGTTGTGGAAGGCTTCCAAATCGTCCGAGCAAAACACAACCTCGCAGGAGAGGATTTAATCTTCTAAAGTGAGTTTTAACCCCAAAGCTTTACTTTTCATTCTCCAAATGATATGAACGATTGGTGAGACTATTATACACTAATCCAAGTGTATAATATGTCCCTAAAAAGTTATCTTATTGATGTAAAGGTTAGATACTAACCTAGATGCAAATATTGGAAAACTAGGAATCGAGTTAGCCGGAAAACACCCGTTCTAGGGGCTGTTTTCGTATCAACGATTAAGGGTTGAACTAGCACTTTGAGGAGGCTGTTTAACACTCATATTTGAGCAAGGAATCAGTCCCAAATCCACCTTGACCAAAGATTTGACCATTGGACCAAGAAGGGAAAGTTTAAAGCTCAATTGAGGTGAGGGATTGACATCTAATTGCTTACAACTTGTAGGTTAAGCATGAGATTACCTAATTGCTTAAATCATGATTTTTTCATGGATTATGATGACTATATATTGATGAAATATTGATATAGTTGCCAAAGAATGAATTTGGAATGATTTGAGAAAGTATGAATAATATGAGATTAAATGAGTATAAATGAACTATTTTGTGAAAATGGGCATTTTGCTCATGTATGAATCATGTGGATACATAAATGAATATTTGTGTATTGAGAATTGAATACTTAAGTTGCTGCTACATAATTATAAATATGTAGAGAATTACAAACAATGAGGATAATGGTACGATAACAATAATCTTAATAGTATTGGAATACTAGTTAGTGATTATTGGAACTTGTTGATTAAATTGATCCTAGGGATTGGATTGTATGAAAGGTACTTGAATGTAGTTCAAGTGTATATGATAACTTAGTATGGAACTAAGGTTAAGTTATGGGGAGTCTTTAAGGATGACCCATGGTAGTTTAATGATATGTCAATTCTAGGCATAGGGTTGCTTGAGAATTGGACCTTAATGCATGGTGATGTGATAGAGCCGAGCTCTAGAATGCATGTAAGGTGTAGACTTGGAGTCTATGTATTGTATAGCTAGAGCCGAGCTCTAGGACTTGCGTGGTTGATGTGATAGAGCCGAGCTCTAGAACGCAAGGTAGGGAAATTAACCCGAGGTATATGAATTGTATGGTGATGTGGTAGAGCCGAGCTCTAGAATACAATGTCATGTACTAGGGTTGGACTCTAGGAGTTGTCGTGGCTTATAGTCACGGGGTTGGGAATGGTGATTTCCAATGAAAACGGGCCCACGGGCCGACTACTTGACTTTTATATAAAGTAAGTATATTTTTAAACGGGGGTAACTTAGGGGTTACAATCATAATGTACTATCACCCTACTTGAGGGTCTTGTGTTTGAAATACTTGTTGTATATCTATTAGATGCCTGCCACACCAGTACTTTATAGCCGTATAGAGTACTGACCCCTTCGGGGGCGTCCCACCACCATTTCAGGTTGAGGCTAGAGCTTGCTTCCTGTGCTCGTTGATCGAGTGATTCCTTGGAGAGAAGACTTGGTTCGTGCTTCCTCCATTCTGTTTTTAAATAATTTTAAACTTGCTCATGGATATTTTACTTTAGAGCCTGCGTGCTCATGTTTGCCCTGTGTGGCCCTTTTGTTTTAAACAATGTTTTCCGCTGCGTATTCAATTGTTTATTATGTATGTTTATGGATGACTTATGTGTGAATGATATTCATGACGCCTTGTATAATATGAATGTGTTGGACTGCGGTTGACTATTCGTATCGTACGGCGGGTTGTTGACGTGTCCGGGGAGGTCCGGGGCGTGACATATCAGGTATATATATACACATTATATATATTATTAACTAATAATTTTTAATAATTACCCAATGTTATCATGTTTTAATTTACAGATCGATAGTCGTGGGATTGACGACCCTCGGTTAGTATCACTAGCGTGGGGCCCTGGTGCCAATATCAAAGTTTGGCGGGTCATATGTGATAAACGGTTACACCTATCACACAGTCGATTATGGACATGACCGACCAACAATGAGTAGCGGATTACGTGTCCCAACCATCGGTTATGATAACTCGGAAACCAATTTTTTTGGTTTCTTGCATAAGATTCTCGAACTTCAAATGCCTTCTGGTATGCAAAAATTGACATGCGTTTTGTTCCGCTGCACATGGGTCGATCCCACACGTGGGTGTGAGAAAAAATACAAATTATAATATGATTGACGTCAACCACTCTCGCGTGTATAGGAAAAATGAGTCTTTTATACTCGCTACAACAAGCAACCCAGGTTTATTATGCAGAATACCCTTCGACCGGGGCGGACACAGAATCCTTGGGTGTGTGCATTGTACTGTCCGTCCGAGCAAAATTGTATCACAAACTCAACACAAGGACGTTTGATTTAGATGCTTTTCAGCAACAATTTTCCAACCTCCACTTATTAATGAGACGGTCAACTATAGACATTCGGTTGAGTGATCCAAATGGCGGACGTTGTTGAAGTCATGCCAGAGACCACACCTTCCAGCTCCCTACACCTCCATCTGAGCGCGAAATTGTTCAAATGTATGAAGCATAACAAGATGCTCAATATGAAGATGATGATGATGATGATGATGAAGAAGAGAAGAAGAAGAAGAAGAAGAAGAAGAAGAAGAAGAAGAAGAAGAAGAAGAAGAAGAAGAAGAAGAAGAAGAAGAAGAAGAAGAAGAAGAAGAAGAAGAAGAAGAAGAAGAAGAAGAAGAAGAAGAAGAAGAAGAAGAAGAAGAAGAAAAGAAGAAGAAGAGAAGAAGAAGAAGAAGAAGAAGAAGAAGAAGAAGAAGAAGAAGAAGAAGAAGAAGAAGAAGAAGAAGAAGAAGAAGAAGAAGAAGAAGAAGAAGAAGAAGAAGAAGAAGAAGAAGAAGAAGAAGAAGAAGAAGAAGAAGAAGAAGAAGAAAAGAAGAAGAAGAGAAGAAGAAGAAGAAGAAGAAGAAGAAGAAGAAGAAGAAGAAGAAGAAGAAGAAGAAGAAAGAAGAAGAAGAAGAAGAAGAAGAAGAAGAAGAAGAAGAAGAAGAAGAAGAAGAAGAAGAAGAAGAAGAAGAAGAAGAAGAAGAAGAAGAAGAAGAAGAAGAAGAAGAAGAAAGAAGAAGAAGAAGAAGAAGAAGAAGAAGAAGAAGAAGAAGAAGAAGAAGAAGAAGAAGAAGAAGAAGAAGAAGTTAGAGATATTTTCATTATATTGTGATCAATGTTTCTTAGCTCTTTATATTTAACATCTTAATTTAATAGATTAGCTAGAATAATGAATAGGCCTTTTAAGGCAATTTGTAATAAAAGGTTTTATACCATTTTAGGTATGGGCCTCCTAGAAAAAGGAGCCCAAATGATTGTAAAACCTACCTTTCCCGTCAGGCTATATATATGCCTTAAGGGAAAGGCTAGGTTAAGCTTTTCGATATTCCTTAGTGCCCGCAGTGCCTATTCTCGTGATAGAAGTTTTACGCTAACATTCATATCATTCTGTAAACTTCTTCATCACATCAATGGAAAGCTTCATTCCCAGATCTGTCTTTCATACATACATATTCTAGATTAGAAAACAGGGACCTAACATCTGGTATCAGAGCCGGAGCTGATCGATCGATTGAAGGCTGAAGATCACTCCTGCGCGATTCTTCATCGGCGAAGATTTTGCACTTGAGCGATCTCTGGTTCTATTTTTGTTGTTGTTTATTACAGGAAAATGGCTGAAGGATAAGGTTTCTACTATTGCTAGGATCATTCCTGGAGAAAATCGCTATCTGAAACTCAGCGTACAGGTTAAGCCAGATTTGAGAGATTCTGATTATTTAGCGCAACTCGCTGGGAAAGAAGAACAGGTTCGCGCAACGTGCCATCTGCGCGATTTCAAACAATCTCAGATTTCGCACAACACTCCTGCGCGATTCCTAGGATTGCGCAACTTCTCCTTTTGCGCGATTATAGCCTCGGCAGAACAGGACTTGTGCCATTCTCTTTGCAGATAGAGCGATCATCCTGCGCGATTTCCACTTCGCGCAAGTACACTTGCGCGATCTTTGACTTGCGCGTTTTGTACTCGCCCGATCTGAGAAGTTGCGTTATTTTGTACTTGAGCGATTTTTAAGTGTTGAGCGATCCTTTTAGAAGTTGAGAGATTGTTTGCTAAGTTGAGCTATCTTTTATTGAGAGTTGAGCGATCTTTTTAAGACTTGAGCGATCTTTGTTAAAGAGTTGAGCGATCCTTTGTTGAAAGTTGAGCGATCCTCCAAAAGTTGAGCAATCTTTCACAAGTTGAGCGATCCTTCTACAACTTGAGCAATCTTTCAATACCTTGCGTAATTTTGACCAGTACTGCACAATAACCTTCTACCTGAATTACCAAACAACAAGACAGAACCTATTCAATCAACTGATATCAAGCCCGATCAATGTAAACATGGATGCACTATCGATTGGAAACGATACAAGACCCCCGATTCTTCGAAGAGGGGAGTACAATGTGTGGAAGAATAGATTCTTAAATTTTCTTGAAAGCCAAGGACCAATCCTCCGGTCTTCTTGACTCTATCACGAATGGACCTGCACAATTGATGATAGCAGTTGAGAGAGATAATGAAACAACCCACCTGTTGAGATTGAGTGGAGACACCAAGACTGTTGATATAATATGATGACGAGGACAGAGCAAGGACTCCGTGCAGATCTCATTGCTAAGACTTATCTACTGCAAGCCATCCCAAACGACATCTATATGCAGATTGACAGCATGTCAACTGCAAAAGAGATGTGGGATGGAGATCTTTAAGATCATGCAAGGCACAGAGATCGGAGTAAAGGCGAAGAAAGCTAGCACATTCACTGCTTCTATGACTCATTCAAAGCCAAGCTTGGAGAATCACTCGAAGACACCTACCTAAGATTTCTGCAATTGATAAATGAGATGAGAAAGATTGGCGTGCATAAGTCCAATATGGAACTTAACGTGAGATTTCTATCTTCTTCTTGGAGCTGACTGGAAGAAGCTGAGCTCACAGATAAGGCACATCGAAAGACCTCGATGAAATGGACATTCATGCAGTGTACAACACACTTGACCAATATGCTGAAGATTTCTCCGATTTTGTGGTAGCCACTGTGACAGCTGACAAAGGGAAGGGAGCTGTGGACAAGCTAGCTGACAGCCCTTGCTCTAATGCTTGACAAGCCTTCGAAGTCTGCTCCAAGAAGGATAAAATGATGGCTGAAGAAAGTGAGACTACTGACAGTGACTCGGGAATGAGGAATGATTCAGATGATGATGAGATGCATGATTTTCAAAGGCAAATAGCCCTTCTTACTTCGAGGTTCAACAATCATATGAAGATCAAGAAGAACTCCTCTAACAACAGGCTCCGCAAGTCCTCTACCAGCAACCACAAGAGAAAAGAGCGATCTTTTGAATCGTCTGAGAATGGTATTGCTGAGGATGCTCCAAAGTGCTTCAATTGTGGGAAGACTGGACATCTGATGAAGGACTGCAGAATGCCAAAGAGGAGGAAGGATGCTGAATATTACAAGCAGAAGATGAATCTGAACAAGAAGAAGATGTTGCTGGCAATGGAAGAAAATAGTGAGAAGAGTGCCCTCATGGCTGAAAAGGACCACTGGATGGATGATTCTGATGAGGAAGAGAATCTGGCCTTGATGGCAATTGTTGAAGAAGAAGAGAAAGAGAAGGATGCTGAAAAGGAAGGAAAGATGAAGTCAACCCCTGCTGCTGATGAAAAGGAGAAAGACAAAGCTGAGGAGAAGAAGAACCTGCCTACTGCAACCAATGCTGATGTAGCAACTGCCCTGACTGCTGAAAACAGAAATGCTGACAATGAAGTAAGTACTTCTAATCCATCTATTCATAACTGCTCTAGAACAGATATGCATGATAAATTTAAGGAGCTTGAGGTGAATTACAAACGATTGTATGAGGGTATATAACCAACTGCGTGAAAAACAGACATGCTCAAACATTAAGATAATCAATTCAGAGAAAACAATCACTAAACTCACAACTGAGAATAAGCCGACTTAGTGCTAGTGAGAAAGAGTTGACAGAGAAGCTTAGAACAACTGAAAAAGAAAGAATTAGGCTTTTTGGTGTCAATAATTTGCTAATGGAAAGAAGGGGTGCTCTTTATACTAAAATCAAAGAACTTGAGGATCTGTTAGCCAAAAGGGACCAAACAGATCAGACTATTTTCCTTAACCAGCCTAAGGACACTCGTTTCTATAACGCCAAAGAAGGCTTGGGTTTGACCAATCCTCAGAACCTGAAAAAGGTCAACTGTAGACAACTCTATTATGTTAGATACATGAAAATAGGATTGACCAAACTCATGGCCTTCACTGGTGCTGAAGAAACGAATGCCCTTGAGGATGAAAAGAGAAAGACAAAGGCTGGTGTAGAGGTTCCTTTTGACTACACAGAGTTAAACAAGAGCTACAAAACCAAAGCACTCCCTTTGACCCCAGCTGAAGAAATCTTGACCTATCCTCCTGAAAAGGAAGCTGAGAAAGACGGAGAGGAGGCTTCCACATCTGAACCAATTGAGAAACCAGCTTACATTCCACCATTGGTGAGAAAGTTTGCTGAGTTAAAAGATTCTTTTGAAAAGGAAAAGCAGGTTTTGGAAAAAGAGAAGGATGAACTTTTAAAAGAAATATCTTCTTTGAAAACCGCCTCTCAGTCTAACACAGCTTCTCAATCCTTTTCCCCTTCTACTTCTGAAAACACTTCTGAAAATTCGAGCGATAGTTTTAAGACTTCTTCTTCTCACCCCAAGTCTCATTCTCCGACAGGGAAAGATGTGAAGAAGAGAGTCGAGAAGAAAGGAGAGTGGATTGAAGACAAAATAAGAAGGAAGAAGAGAGAAGAAGAGTCGAGATTAAGAAATAAGAGTCAGCGGTCGAGCGCCATATTTTATGTTAAGAATAAGTCTAGTTCTAGCATTAGTGAGCCATCTACTAGTTATACTAAGAGAGTGGCTCCTAAGTCTTCTAGTTCTAAGATTTCTGTCTCGAATCGTTGTACTAAATGTGTTTCTCTGGATTGTGTTAAATTAATGAAATGTTGTTGTTATAAGTCTGTTTCTCCTTGCAAAGCAAATGATCCTGTGATTGTTAAGAATGTTGCAAATAAGCCCAAGATTGATAGGGTGAATGTTGAGAGTGAGGTCAAATTGCCATTTTTAAGGTATCCTCTCAAGATTCACTCAGTCAAACATCTGAGAAGGCTATCACGTGAACCAATTTTGAAAGACCACTTATCTGAACAATCACTTAGGACGAATGAAAGTTCCCTCGCTCCAAAAATAAAACAAATATAACAAAAATGGGTTCCTAAGGCTGAAGCAGAACAATTAAAAATGAAAAACTCTTCTCAATCAGCCAGCCTAGGATCCCAAATCAAAAAGAAGTTGAAACAATTGCTCACTGTTGATAAGGAAGGACCCATCTGGCGATGGGTACCTAAGCGAAACTAATCTGTTTTGCAGGTCAGTCATGTGTGGCATCTTGATTCGGGTTGCTCGTCACACATGACTGGACAGATTGAACTACTGAGCAACTATTCTGAAAGGTTTGGAGGAAATGTGAGGTTTGGGAACAATGCTTCATCGCCCATTCTTGGGATAGGAGATGTCATCTGTGAGAGCGTCACAATCAGAAACGTATCATATGTGCAGGGACTGAAGCACAACTTGCTTAGCATCGGCCAATTTTGTGACAATGGAATGGAAGTGAGATTCCATGCTAGGCAATGTTGTGTGATGGATATGGGTGGGGACACCATTATTAAGGTGTCAGAGGAAAACCAATCTCTACACCATTGATCTGAAATCGGTACGATCCCCCATATCCATCTGTCTCCTGTCCAAAGCATCAGAAGAACAAAGCAGCCTATGGCACAGACGTCTCTCACACTTGAATCTGCCAGCCATCAGTTCCCTCTCCTCGAAGAAGTTGGTGAAAGGACTGCCTGTTCTGAAGAACTCCCCCAACCATCACTGTTCTGCATGTCATTTGGGAAAGATGAGGAGAGCATCACACAAGTCAAAACAATTTCCCTCCTCATCTCGTCCCCTGGAGCTACTACATATGGATCTGTGTGGTCCGATGCGCGTGCATAGCATCAGTGGACGCAAATATACTTTGGTAATTGTGGATGACTACTCACGCTACACATGGACCAAGTTTTTGCGCTCCAAGGACGAAACTGCAAACTTAATCATGACGTTCATCAGGACCATACAGAACTATCTACAGCAGAATGTGAAGATTATCAGAACTGACAACGGGACGGAGTTCAAGAACAAGGAACTGACCGAATTCTATGAAGCTCAGGGAATTACTCAACAGTTCTCTGCAGCTAAGACACCACAGCAGAACGGTGTTGTAGAACGACGGAACAGAACCTTGGTGGAAGCAGCCCGAACCATGCTGATACAGTCAAAGCTTCCTCACTTCATGTGGGCGGAAGCTATCAACACGGCTTGCTTCACACAGAACAGGACGGTGATCCACAAAAGATTTGACAAGACGCCCTATGAGATTGTGTTCAAGCGGCTCCCTAACATTGCCTTCTTCCGCGTCTTCGGCTGTAAATGCTACATTATGAACGACAGGGATGCTAGGGGGAAGCTTGATCCAAAAGCAAATGAAGGGATATTCATTGGGTATTCTACCAATTCCAAGGCATACAGAGTATACTTGAAAGACAGAAGAACCGTCATGGAGAGCATCAATGTGAGCTTCTATGAAATGGCGGACTTGGCTTCTGAACATTTTCATTCTGAACCATCAACCTCTGCAAACAATGAAACCCCATCATCTTCTGGAGTAGGAGGGCAGGGAGGTGAGACTAGATCAGATGAGCATGTGGTTCTGGATTCTCTTTTTGAGCACTTCTACAGCCAACCACGTGCAGCACCAACTACAAATGCTACAATCACTCAGAACCCCCTGTTACCTGCTCCAACTACTGAAGAAACCAACACTCCTACTCAGAATGATGATGAGCATACAGATAATGAAGCTGAACATGAACCAACCTCTCCTGTTAATGATCAACCTGAAGAAGCTGCAACGCAAGAAACCCCAGAAGTACAACCAGAACAAGAATATTCTGACCCTGATCATCCAATCATAACTCCACAGCCTCTACAACATGAGAGGAAATGGACTAGAGCACATCCGCCAGAGCTGATAATTGGAGATCCATCTCAAGGAGTCAGAACCAGAACGACATCAGTCAATGAATGCTTATACTCATGTTTTCTGAGTCAGAAAGAACCAACAAAGATGACTGACGCATTGGCTGATCCGGACTGGGTGATTGCGATGCAGGAAGAAATGAACCAGTTTGAAAGATTGAAAGTGTGGACCCTGGTGCCAAGACCTTACAAGAAAACCATTATCGGCACCAAATGGGTATTCAAGAATAAGAAAGATGAGGATGGTGTGATCGTGAGAAACAAGGCCCGCCTGGTTGCAAAAGGTTACAATCAACAAGAAGGAATCGACTACGATGAAACCTTTGCACCAGTGGCAAGAATTGAAGCGATCAAACTATTTCTAGCATATGCTGCACACAAGAGTTTCACAGTGTATCAAATGGATGTAAAGACGGCATTTCTGAATGGAGATTTGAAAGAAGAAGTCTACGTTGCACAACCTGACGGCTTTGTTGATCCTGAACGCCCCAACCATGTCTATAAGCTGAGGAAAGCCTTGTATGGTTTGAAACGGGCACCGAGAGCCTGGTACGAAGCACTGTCAGATTTTCTTGTAGAATCAGGCTTCTCGAAGGGAAAGATAGATCCAACTCTCTTCATCAAAAGACACAAGGGTGACATCATGCTGATACAAATTTATGTGGACGACATCATCTTTGCCTCGTCGAATCCAAATTTCTGTAGAAAGTTCAGCAATCTGATGCGCACCAAGTTCGAGATGAGTATGATGGGAGAGTTGAACTTCTTTCTAGGGCTTCAGATCAAGCAAATGCCAGACGGAATATTCATAAATCAGTCCAAGTACATCCACGATATGCTAAAGCGCTTCAAAATGGACAGCAAGTCGACGATGAAAACCCCTATGTCTCCCTCACAGAAGCTCGACTCTGACCCTTCCGGGAAACCAGTCGATGCTACCAATTATCGGGCTATCATCGGTTCCTTGCTGTACCTTACATCTAGCAGACCAGACATTGTCTTTGCAACCTGCCTATGCGCCCGCTTTCAAGCAAATCCGAAGGAATCACATCTGAATGCTGTTAGAAGAATACTTAGATATCTCAAAGGAACAGTCAATCTGGGCCTTTGGTATCCCAAGGAATCAGGTTTTGACCTTGTTGGATACTCAGATGCTGATTTCGCGGGTTGCAAAATGGACAGAAAGAGTACATCTGGCGGTGCTCAATTTCTTGGTGATAAGTTGGTGTGCTGGTCCTCCAAAAAGCAGAATTGTGTGTCCACTTCTACAGCTGAGGCAGAATATGTCGCGGCTGCTAGCTGTTGCTCGCAGATATTATGGATGAGGACCCAGCTGAAAGACTATGGGTTCACATTCTCACACATCCCGATCTACAGTGACTCTCAAAGTGCAATAGCCATCACGTGCAATCCTGTCCATCATTCCCGGACAAAGCATATTGATCTCAGATATCATTTCATAAAGGATCACGTTGAGAAAGGCACCGTGGACATGTACTTTGTGTCTACGGAATTGCAATTGGCTGATATCTTCACAAAGGCCCTGGATGAAAAGAGATTCAATTTCCTGATCTCTAAGTTGGGGATGCTGAACCTAAACGACTGAGTAACTCTGAACTGTGTGTGTGCGTGTGCTGTCATATTTTTCATTCATTCTAAAACATTTTTCAAAATTTACATTTTTATTTTTTTATTTTTTGCATGCATCTCATTTGTTTATTATTCTGTTTGCATCATTTCTTTCAATGCATAAGTTGAGGGGGAGCTGTTCAAAATTGTTCATTTTGTTGAGGGGGAGCTTTTCTAAATTGTGCATAAATTGAGGGGGAGTTGGCTAAAATTGTCATTCGTAAAGATAAGCAAGTGTTGAGGGGGAGCATTTTAAATTTGAATTCAGACTGAGTTGGGCCCGTTAAGTTCAAAATTTTCCCCGGGCCTATTTAAACGATTGAAACGCGCAAACCCCCTCTCCATTCCTTCTCTTGCGCGAAACTTTCCATCTCCCCAGAGCTCAAACCCCTTTTTCTTCGTCTATCACTCTTCAAAGGTAAAAATCTAATCTCCATTTTCTTCATTTCTCGTCAATGATGATGATAAACAGGTACAACAACCAGGCAAAGACGACGATCAGGATCCTTGAGCGATTTAGGCTGCGCAATTTTCCCTTATTGCGCGATCTTCCATGACCTTGCGCGATTATCGAGGCCTTTGCGTGATAAACTAGGCTTGCGAGATCTGGCTCTGCGCGATAGGCCGAACTCTTGCGCGATCGAGTTCCTTGCGCAATCTTAGCCTTCTTGCGCGATCCAAGTCTATTGCGCGAACTGAGAGCTTGCGCGATTCCTCTTTGCGCGAACCACAACCTTGCGAGATTTCCCACTTGCGCGATTACTCTCCTGGTAGCGCGATCCTCACTCTTGCGCGATATACCCTTGCGCGAAGTCTATGACTTGCGCGATTTGGGGTTATGCGCTATCTATTCTACAGGCATTGCGCGATCCCCGGCCTCGCCCAATCTTCACACGGTGCGCGATTATACTCTCTAGCGCGATCTAAGACTTTGCCCCATTCTTTTGGGCTGCGCGAAATCAATCAAGCCCAGCCCGGACCATATCCTTAGTAAAAATTCTACTTTTGGGCTAAAATTCACTAAGTCCAGACCCAAATCAGACAGAGAGCAATATCCTTTTTATTGGGCCCCACTTTTAAAAAAAAACAACAATAAAGGGCCCAAGTGACCAGAAGTTGTGGACTTAGCCATTTTCGATCATATGCTCTAATCTGTTTATCATTTTCAGACTGAAATGGCTGCCAACACTCCAATCAACATGATCTACACTAGGGAACACTGGATCCCGATCAAAGAGAACAACTCACAACTTGATCCAGAAGTCTTCTCTTGCCAAGATGATGTGGTCGTCTCAATTCTGAAAGGACACAAGCTGTGGAAGGCACTGAGCAAGAACGCTGAAGTCCCTCAGGTGTATCTCCAACAATTCTGGGGTACACTTGACAAGGACGTAGATGCGAATGGCAGACAAATTGATGATGTCCTAGCTGCCACAATCTGCAACACCAGAGTCACAATCACAAAGGAGCTGGTCCAACAAGTGCTACAAATCCCGGAGGAGGAACATTATGACGCGTTGGTCCCAGAGGCACAAGTAATCGCCGACATGATCACTCTTGGCCACGCACAGCCTCTCCACGTGATGTCAGAAATCAAGACGGCTCGCTTGCCGCGCCCATGGAGGACACTGATGGCTACTCTGAATAAGTGCTGCACTTCCAAGCACACTGGATTCGACAAGTGCAGTGCTTACCTTGTGTATATCTTCCATGGGATCGCCTTCATGAAGAAATATGACTATGCTGCTCTAATTTGGAGTGAGTTCTTGGAGATGAGGAGAAGGAAATTCGACACTAATCTGATCAAACATCTACCATACATGAGATGGTTCTCCCTGCTAGTGCGACACTTCTGCAGAACAATTCCTACTATTCAAAGACGCAAATCGTCTGAGAATGTCAGCACTCCAGCCCTCCAATACTTGAAGAGAATGCCAGAGGTACGCACATTGGTACCATTACCTATTCCTGTTCCTCTCCTCATGTTAGCTGGGCGAAATGATCCACATGTCATACGCTACAGTGAGGAGAATGGTGTCATACTCCCTATGGCTCAGATAAACCCCCCTGAGCCTACCCCGGGGAGTCAGCCGAGAGTAAGTGAGGGTCCTGAGAGTTCAACCCGACCACAGAGACCAGTGGAAAGCCGGCCCCATGATGATCAGACTATGTCTGCTGAGGGCCACACCCGTGCTGAAGAGTTTACCCGTGATTCGCCAAGCGTAGCCACAACACAAGACGCTGACGATGAGGGCTCTGGGAGCAAGGCTGAGGACGACAACGATGATGATGATGAGGATGACAACAATGCCAAGGCAAAGGGCAAGAAAGTCGAGAAAGCCCGCGCTAAGAAAGGACGACTCGTTATCAGGCTTTCTCGGGCTACAACACAAGAGCAGTCTCACCAAATCAAGGACACTCAAGGAAATATCATCAGTGAGACTCGCTCCAAGGTGCGTCATGATCTTGCCTCATCATCTACTCCTGTGCAAAGAGTGCAAACCGCGAGCAAACTGGCGGAAGAGTTAGCTTTGTACGACAGCTGCTCTGACCTAGACACAATAAACCGGGCTAACCCCATAGGTGCAGAAACTGATATTTTCAGTTTCCGAGTAGAAGACGCAGCATCTAGCCTAACTGCGCATGCACAAGCTTCACCTAGCCACTCTGCTGCCTCCCAACAGGTAGTAGTTTCACATATAGGGGATATTATACCCACCTCGCTGTCTCCCTACGAAGCAGCTGAGGATTTACTTTGTGGTCTCCCGCCCCAGACCACTACCCCTCCTTCTAGCACATTGAGTCTAGTTTCCACCATCCCAACATTTTCAACATTTTCTAGGACACATACACTGCTCACACCACCGCACACGACAGGTGCACTTTACTTGTCCTCAACGATCGGAGATACGTCAATGATGATCGGAAGTCCTGCTGCTCAACAGATATCTCCATCATTATCTGCAGACCACACTTCAGTAATCTTTACTGATGCTGTGACAACGGTTACTACCCCTGTAACCGGTAACCCTGACCCCACCGACCTTTCTGTCATTCTGCAGCGTTTCTTGGATTCCACCATTAAACCATGGGTGCACGAAGCAATAACCGCTCGGGCACAGGAATTCAGGAATACCCCGGCGTTGCTAAATGACATCATCCAACCCCAACCAACATCCTCACATACCCAAGAAACCCAACCACTTCCTATCATACCTACCCAACAAACCTCTGAACCATCCACAACCCTACCCCACTCACCTACTGCTTCAAGGGGAACCCAGGATACAGAACTAGTGTCCTCCCCTACTTCGACCACACCTTTTCCTGACCCTAAAACTTTACCGTTCGAGGTACTCGAAACCCTTATGCTAGATCAACTACTAGCTACCGAAGAAGGCAACCTAACCCAGAAACAAAAAGACCTTCTTCGGATCCTTAAGCCTGACAGCTCATGCCGTGATAGTCTCCTCGGTCACAAACGTTCGCATGAGGACCCCGATGACTCGGATCCTCATGAGGGGGAGAACAAGAGACAAAGGACACTTGAGCGTGATGCGTCAACAAGCCAACCCTCTACGCAATCCAACCAACCTGAATCCTCGAACAATCAGCCCCCACCATCCACTCAACACAAAAGCCAAACAGCCAACTCACCCACATCTAGCCCGGTCAAGCTAGAAACAACACTCCTAGGCTCATCTTTCATAGATGTAGACCAAGGATGGAGTGGAAGTCCTGAGGTTGCTACTTCGAGTACACCTTTCTATTCAGGCCATCAGAAAGAACCTAGTTCTAATCTGATGATAACGGGTAATCCAAGTGATCCCGGTGTTACTATTGACAGAGCGCCACAACAACAGCAGACTCCCTCTAGCCAACCTGATGATCGAATGCATGACGAACTTGAAGAAATTCTTGTTCACAACAAGTGGTCTCGGCTATGGACGAATGTGGATGAAATACAGCGAAGAGCCTATCTCAGAGAGCTCCTAGCTAAATGTGCTGCTGATGTAATACTGCTTAATGATGATGAACTTAAGGAAGGAGAAAACTATCAGGAACCTCCCAAGGAGCTAGAATCCATCATCAGACAAACAGCGGCTCGAATGCCCAGGAGTGAAAAGCCTTGGGAGAATATTAACATCAATGCTCCTTTCCAAGAGGAAATCAGAAAGCGTATATGGCGGAAAGATGACGAAGTCAAGGAATAGGACGAATTGAAAATCTGCGGACTCAATCATCTGAGAGGAAAGAACAAGGGTGGTCAATTGTTTCTGCTTAGTCATCATTACATGGGGAAACAGAGAGAAGTATGGCAACATGAACTACAAACCGCAAAAGACCCAGTATGGAGTATACTAAATGTAGCCGAAATAAATTATCAAGACATCCCACTCTCTGTTTACCGCCTGCAACGCTCCGACGGGACTGAGTTTACCTGCAAGGAAAATGACCTTTATATGTTAAAGATGGATGACATCTATCATATGTATCTAGCCTTCCAGGAAATTCCAGTCACCTGGGACAAATCTACACAAGAGGGATTCGAGGCACTCAAGCGCTTCATGATCAGACAAGCCAAATTCTTTGCTTCCCATGATCTTCAGATGGCCCTAGAAACCAATCTGCCAAAGACAAACCTCTCGAGACCAAAGCTTTACGGGCCAGAACTTGAGAACTATCCAGCCTACTACATCTTCGATCGCCCGTTAGCCATCATCTATCTGAACCACAAAGGTGAGAGGCGTTTGTTGATGGCAGAAGAAATCAACAAGTACTGTGATGGAACACTGAAGATCATCAAAGAAAAACTGCAACCTATCAGAAAAGAATTTGAAGAAAAACAACAGAAGTATGCAGATGCCACAGACGATGAACTAACAGAAGCAACCAGAATTGACAAAGTGTTGAAAGCCATCGAGAAACAACTTGACAGAAGAAGGTCTCTCAGAAATTACGAGCATGCACTAAATCTCAGAAAGCATTATTTTAAAGCTCAGAAGTGAAGAAAAGAAGAAGCAAGAACATCTGATCACAAAGGGGGAGATTGTTAGAGATATTTTCATTATATTGTGATCAATGTTTCTTAGCTCTTTATATTTAACATCTTAATTTAATAGATTAGCTAGAATAATGAATAGGCCTTTTAAGGCAATTTGTAATAAAAGGTTTTATACCATTTTAGGTATGGGCCTCCTAGAAAAAGGAGCCCAAATGATTGTAAAACCTACCTTTCCCGTTAGGCTATATATATGCCTTAAGGGAAAGACTATGTTAAGCTTTTCGATATTCCTAGTGCCGCAGTGCCTATTCTCGTGATAGAAGTTTTACGCTAACATTCATATCATTCTGTAAACTTCTTCATCACATCAATGGAAAGCTTCATTCCCAGATCTGTCTTTCATACATACATATTCTGGATTAGAAAACAGGGACCTAACAGAAGAAGAAGAAGAAGAAGAAGAAGAAGAAGAAGAAGAAGAAGAAGAAGCAGAAGAAGCAGAAGAAGAAGAAGAAGCAGAAGCAGAAGAAGAAGCAGAAGAAGAAGCAGAAGCAGAAGAAGAAGAAGAAGAAGAAGCAGAAGCAGAAGCAGAAGCAGAAGAAGCAGAAGAAGCAGAAGAAGCAGAAGAAGAAGAAGAAGCAGAAGCAGAAGCAGAAGAAGAAGCAGAAGCAGAAGCAGAAGCAGAAGAAGAAGAAGAAGCAGAAGAAGAAGCAGAAGAAGAAGCAGAAGAAGAAGAAGAAGAAGAAGAAGAAGCAGAAGAAGAAGAAGAAGAAGAAGAAGAAGAAGAAGAAGAAGAAGAAGCAGAAGAAGCAGAAGAAGCAGAAGAAGAAGAAGCAGAAGAAGAAGAAGAAGAAGAAGAAGAAGAAGAAGAAGCAGAAGAAGAAGAAGAAGAAGAAGAAGAAGAAGCAGAAGAAGAAGCAGAAGAAGAAGAAGAAGAAGAAGAAGAAGAAGAAGAAGCAGAAGAAGAAGCAGAAGAAGAAGCAGAAGAAGAAGCAGCAGCAGCAGAAGAAGAAGAAGAAGAAGAAGAAGAAGAAGAAGAAGAAGAAGAAGAAGAAGAAGAAGAAGAAGAAGAAGAAGAAGAAGAAGAAGAAGAAGCAGAAGAAGAAGCAGAAGAAGAAGAAGAAGCAGAAGAAGAAGAAGAAGCAGAAGAAGAAGCAGAAGAAGAAGCAGAAGAAGAAGCAGAAGAAGAAGCAGAAGAAGAAGAAGCAGAAGAAGAAGCAGAAGAAGAAGCAGAAGAAGAAGAAGAAGAAGAAGAAGAAGAAGAAGAAGCAGAAGAAGAAGAAGCAGAAGAAGAAGAAGCAGAAGAAGAAGCAGAAGAAGAAGCAGAAGAAGAAGAAGCAGAAGAAGAAGAAGAAGAAGAAGAAGAAGAAGAAGAAGCAGAAGAAGAAGAAGCAGAAGAAGAAGAAGAAGCAGAAGAAGAAGAAGCAGAAGAAGAAGCAGAAGAAGAAGAAGAAGAAGAAGAAGAAGAAGAAGAAGAAGAAGAAGAAGAAGAAGAAGAAGAAGAAGAAGAAGAAGAAGAAGAAGAAGAAGAAGAAGTTTTCTATGAAGAAAACAACGATTCTGATAAAGATTAGTTGTATTGTTTGAATTTGTTTTTTTTTTTACTTGGAATATTTCATTTGTTTTCATAAGCATTATATTACTCTAAGAATATTTGATTTCTTTTCTTCATCATTATTAGTTGTCAACAAAATAATTACTCCATATTATATTCTAGTTAAGATAATTCAAATTTTATTAAAATTCCTATATTTAATATACAATTATTATCATGGTATACTAAATAATGTGAATTAATTAATTATAAAAATTGTCTACTAAAGTATGTTAAAATAATTACAACAACGAATTTTTCATATTCCAACAACAAATTCGAAATTTGAAAATTAATTTTAATAATTCGAAATTCCAAAATTTTAATAATTCGAAAATTGAGAAATAAAATTAATTAAATTTTGATAATCCGAGTTTTTTTTAACATAACTTAGTCGAATATTATAATAATTTCAAATTTTAATAAACAACTAACACGAATTTATTTATTAAATTTAAAAGATAAGTACAAAACACCCAATTTTTATATCAAAATCAACTAACTAACATTATTGATAAACAAACAAACATAAATTTATTCATAATCGTCAAAGTTTTCAAGAGGCCTAGCCCGCAGCTCGTTAATTTTCCTTAGAGCTTCTGCGTTTATTGGTTCCACATACTCTGAACATTCTTCCGCACGATAAAATCTCCGACGCAAGTCTTTTCCCTTCGAGACACTCATTGAGTCTGATTCATCATCTTTAATGTCACGAAAGCTTTCAAGGGGTCTAGCCATCAACTCACAGATTTTCTGCACTGCTTCCGCACTTTTCGGCTCCATTAACTGTGTAACTTCCTTTAATTGTTGCATACTTCTACACATCATCTTCCAATCAATTGGTTCTGGATTAGTCATATTTTTTGTACAGAAAAATTAGGCCGACCAACACTTATTTGTACATTAAAAAGTCACGGATTTGTCACGGATCGGGCCGTGACGAATCGAATTTATTTCACTGTCTGCCGGCCTGCCCGAGGAACTGATAAACGACTAGAAAACGGTTTGTCACGGACAAGTCCGTGACAAATCCGTGACTAAATTCAAAAATTCGAATTTAATCACGGATTTGTCACGGATCCGTCAGTGACAACACGGTCAACCTGCAAAACGTCGCCTCGGTTGCAGGCCTCTGACGGACGAGTTCCAATGGGCTTGTCACGGACTGGTCCGTGACAAAGTCTGTGACTAAGCCTCTATATATAACCAACACTTAGGTTTTTTCCCCAACTTACTTCTCAAACCCTAATTTTCCTTCTGCCTTCTCTCTTCCTCTTCCGTCCAACGCCCAAGTGAGTGCACCACCACCGCCCCCATCTGATGCCGTCTGCCTCCCTCCACCACTGTCTGCCTCCGTCCGTCGCCATCTGCCGCCATGTGCCGCCCTCGAAGCCCCCTACTCCTGCTTTTTCGCGCCTTTCTCCTACATCAAGGTTATGTTTTATCGATTCATTTTTTAAAATTCATTTGTATATTTTATTTTAAATATTTTAAAATGTAAAAAATGCATGTTTTTATTATTATTGTGCAATTATATGTTTTAATGTTTATATACGTTCAATTATATGTTTAAATGTTCAAATGTTTCTCAAATGCATGCTCTATTTCTTGATAAATGCATGCCCTAAATATTTATTGTTCAATTATATTTTTATATGTGTATATGCATTTAATATGATTATATGTGTATATGTTTCTACGTTTATACACACAAATGCATGTATATATACCCAAATGGCCAAATGCATGTTTATACACTCCAATGCATGTTCTATTTCTTGAAAAATGCATGCTCTATTTGGAAATTATCTTCGTACTTGTAATAAAGCATGTTCAATAGAAATTTTTGGACATTGTTAGGATTATTAGTATTTTGTACTCTTTCAATATTAATATTCAATAGATATAGTTTATTCAATAGATGTACCCAAACTATTTAACTTTCAAACAATTATCACCCTCATGTTAAACTTGCAATTTTTTTACATATTTAATTATATATTTACTAAATATATAATAAACAAAACTGTTTTCAAAATTATTTTAGAATAAAAATTAAAAATTTGTTTAACAATAACGAAAGTAAACTGTTTTTGAAAGTAGTTTGAAATATTAAACTATTTTTCGAAATTATAATAATGAACATGTTTAAAGAAAAATGGATTCTTGATATATTAAACAGTTTTTTGAAATATTAAACTGTTTTTCGAAATTATAATAATGAACATGTTTTTTAAATTAATACAAAAAATACCTAGAACTGATTTTTTTAAATTTTATACGAATAAATACAAAAAACTGTTTTTTAATAAATTAATACAAAAAAATAAAGTTTACTAATTTTACGAAAAACTGTTTTTAATAAATTAATACAAAAAAAGTATAATAAGTTTAGGAAAAACTGTTTTTAATAAATTAATACAAAAAACCACTTTTTTTTAATAATGAACATGTTTAACTAAGGAAAACAAAAAATAGTCCAATATACTGTTTTTTCAAATTAATACATAGAACTGAGTTTTTAAATGTTATACGCATAAATACAAAAAAAACTGATTTTTTGATGTGTTAAACTATTTTTTAATGTATTATTAAAAATGATTTTTAGAAAATTAAAACAAATGTGCCCCCTCATGTAAGACTTGCTAAAAAGTTGAACATGTTACTAGTTTAAAGAGAAATGGTGCAAATAGGCCCATGTACTAACCAAAAAAGGTCAAATAAGCCCTTATTTAGGAAGTTCTGTCCGGCCGTCGTCATTTGGGGTGGTTCCCGATGGAATTTTTTAATGAAATTTTTTGAGAATCTTACTCATCAAGTCTAGTTTGCTCATACCCAATTTCAGCTAACAATTCAATCAGGAAGACATTTAAATGAATTCTTGAAGATAACTGCGCTTCTAACTGCGCAGTTATTTTCAAGAATTCATTTGAATGTCTTCCCGATTGAAGTTTTTGCTGAAATTTGGTATGAGTAAACTAGACTTCATGAATAAGATGCGCAAAAAATTGTATCAAAAAATTCCACCGGGAACCACTCCAAATGGTGACGGCCGGACAAAGCCTCCCAAATAAGGGCTTATTTGACCTTTTTTGGTTAGTACATGGGCCTATTTGCACCTTTTCCCTAGTTTAAATAATACAAAACCCCCTCATATTAGACTTAGACATTGTTTAATATGTCATACACATTTTTGAGTTAATAAAACTTCTAAAAAATTATGATATTCTATTATATTATCACACTAATATTTCAAAATATACCTTAATTAATTTTAGATGAGTGAACGATCCGATGCCGGTGGAGCATCATACTCCGATGCGGGTCCATCAAGCCCTTCATATCCCCCTTTGACGGAAGCCGAACGCAACAACCCAACGCGGTTTGGGTGACACCCGAAATGGTTGCAAGGTAATTAATTATTAACTTTTTTTAATTTCAAATAGAATTACAAACTTATCAATTTACAAACTTAATCCAAACTTCTATAAATTGACATAAAATTATTATCAATTATTAATATTTTGAAGCGATCAAGGGGTGTTGGATCGAATCAAACATATAGTTGGCGACTTGGCGGGCATTTCCTGGGGTATTGGGGGTGTTACACGGAAGTTGACCCCAAGTTTCGTGAGCTTCGGTGGAAACTGCTCAAGGTAAAAATAAATAAATCTTTAATAAAAGGATATATAATTTTTTTCGCCGTAAGTGTAATAACTTAAATTTGATAAATGATATATAAATTTTTTAATAAAGGGCCAACATCGTTAGATTGCATCAAAAGGAGCTGATATTCTGAAAGTATATAATACAAGGATCTCTTATTGGATGAGACCCACTTTTAAGCGTGCCCGAAAGTCCGGGAAGAAGCCCGGATTCCTCTCCGATGAGGGTTGGAGTAACCTTGTTCGTCATTGAAATTCGGATCCAATTTTTTTTGAATTGAAGCCCATCCGGCACACAAAACCGGAATTGTGACAAGACCAAGGAGACACAATGGCACGGGGGCCGCAAATCCCAGAGAAAGCATAAAGTTTCTCTGGTAAGCTCTAATTCAAGACCTTGCACCATTAAAGCTCTCATATATATAATTATTTTTAAGTAATTTAAAAACCGTGTAGACGGGACCTGAGAAAAAGAAGGTCTCGATTTAGAAGCTGATCAAGCATTGTTGGACGAAAGGCGATGACTCGGATGCCGAAATGCCACCTCGCCTCGCCGAAATCGAAGTAAATAACGTTACATCAGTTATTAATTAAATACATTTTAAAATAAATTGATCTTAACTATTATAATAATTTTTTAACATGTAGGAGAAGTATCAGGCACAGGTGGAGAAGAAACGTGCCGAGCTAGGCCTGACCGAATCGGATACCGAACTTGATTCAGATGCGGATGATGAGGCGATGCTGGAGGCTACCGGGGTTTATAAGGGCCCGGTTGTGTGCATGGGTGCCGAAGGAGTACGGATTTTGTGCACCTCTAGAGGAGGAGCTAGCTCATCATCTTCTCGATCGGCGGCTGAGGATGAATGTAATGCACGTATTGCCCAATTCGAGCGGGAATTAGAGGAGCAACGGGCACAGGACCGAAGAACAAGAGAAAGACTTGAAGCAATGGAACAACAAATGCGTCGCTTCAATGCCACAAACCGGCCGGAAATGTATATCGTCCACCCTGAGACGACTCCTCAGGTTCCGCATATGGGCAATATGGGCTATCATTCTAACCCTCGATACAACATGTCTCCAATGGGGTCTTTTCCGTATGATATTTATAACGAATTTCAGACATCCGGAGGAAGAGGCAGCAGAGGAGGAGGCAGCCGAGGAGGCAGGCGACCCAAGAGCCCGAAGAACCCAAGGATGATGTTATCCTTCATTATAGTGATCCTAGATATTACGGAGAAGATCCTCCAAACAGTCTGTAATAATACCTAGTTTAATTGAAATTGACTTTTATTACTGTTGGGATAATGGACCAGGCCCAGTGCCATCAGCCCGTTATCCCCGAGCTTTGGCCCAACTGGGCCCAAGACACAGTCTCACGAGCGGAAATAGCCCATTGCTCATTTACTTATTTATCGGACCAGTTCGCCCAATAGCTTGAACATGTATTATGTATTTGGGCCAAACCCACGTAGGTTAGGCTTTGGACTTGTGATGGATGCCTATAAATAGGCCATCACCCCTCATGTATTCTCTACGCTATTTTACTATACTGAAATGCTGTCGAATTCTCTACCCGGGTTATTTTCTACCAACATCGGTGCTTTCATTGAGAGTCCACTCTCATTTTTCGGTAGGAAATTGGGGAGAATTTGGCAAAATTCAAGTGAGATTCTAAAAAAAAAATCAATAATCGTCACAATTCTAAAAAGAGCCAGAGTTCAACAAGAAAATCATTCCAGCAATTGGGGTTGCAAAAAAAAAAACGTGGAATCTATCAACAGGAGCAAGCATAGCCTAGATGAAACTCCGTCGATGCTGCAGATCTAGGCGTAACCAGAGCACAGGCGGCCAGGTCCTCCACCTCCTCCGCGGAACCATAGCCGGCAGCTCCCTCCGCCAACTCCTTCACGGAACCCCCGTCACAGCTCGCCCTTCGAGTCTTGTGAACCCCGACGAGCTTTCCGCCATTAATGGAGAGATCAAAAGCTTCTGGTTGGCGCTCATAGTTCGCCCCTCCGCCTCAGTCCAAGCGCAGCCGGACGGTTCCTATTTCTCTCTCCATTACCGCACGGTCGCCACCGCCTGATATCGCAAACCCTTTTCGGAGATCAGAGCTCCTCTCTGCCCCTTGGCAGCAACAACGCCCGGAGGAAATAATAGTTCTTAGTGCGCAGGGTCTTTCTCCGGTCATACTATCCATCTGGCCAAGAGCTTTTTACTTGTGCTTCTGTTCCATAGCAGGTGCCAAGGGACGAGTACGGCTGAAACATCCCAGCCAGCGAGCGACTTCTGACCAGTAGCCCAACATGTGATTTACTTCTTCTCCTGGAAAGGCTTAATTTTGACCTAGTCAAAATTGGCCTAAGGAATCCCAATGTGATTTTACGAAGCATCCTGATAGGATTTAGTGAATTCAGCTAAATGGACCTCACCCATTTAACAAAGGACAACCATCAAACAATAAAAATATACATTTGAAATTTCTATTAAAGTTTCTAAACTTGCAGGTTGATTATCCGTGCCAACTGGTCAGGGTTGCGGAGCACCATCGCGAGATCGTGCACGCTCAGAGCTATCACCCCAGATTCTTGTATGCTCGGTGCCCATACACCACGCTCGTACTCTTAGAGCATGATGGACCCCGAAGGGAGTACGTGTCCTGGCAGGTTGAGTAGCCACGAAGGAGGCCCTCCCGGAAACACTCGTACCGGGAAGGAGGGGACGATTCGCCTCATCACTCCCGTCGACTGGGTAGGCGGGCTGGTTCCCCGGAAGACATATCAGCACAGACGTACCAGCGCAGACGGATTTTGAATGGAGTACGTGTCCCGGCAAGTTAAGCAGCCAAGAAGGAGGCCCTCCCGGTAACGCTCGTTCCGGGAAGGAGGGAACAATTCGTTTCATCATTCCTGTCGACTGGGTAGACGGCTGGCTCCCCGGAAGACGTACCAGCAATGGCGTACCAGCGCAGACGGCAAGTTGAGCAGCCAAGAAGGAGGCCCTCCCGGTAAAGCTTGTTCCGGGAAGGAGGGAACGATTTGTCTCATCACTCCCGTCAACCGGGTAGACGACTGGCTTGCCGGGAGGCGTACCAGTAAAGAAGTTCTAGCACAGACAGATCTCGAATGGAGTATGTGTCCCGCCAAGTTGGGTAGCCATGGTAGCCAGGAAGGACGACTCATCATATCACTCCCATTGACCAGGCAGGCGGACAACCTTCCCGGATGGACGCCATGCTAAATCTCGACCTCACACACAGAAGAGGGTTGCAGAGTCTTCTGCGCAAGTTCAGCTTCGCGCTGGACACGATCGAGCAGAACCGACCCCTGATGCAGTGGAACATCTGAGGCTAAGGTTACATGAGTTGAGGAGAAGGGTCGTCGAGGGAGAGCCATACGTGTCCGACCTCCACGTCCCAGAACCATCCACTGGCACAATGATGAAGCACTGCTATCAAAGGGGCATATACTTTGCAACGTAGAGCTGTTGCTCGAGGTCCTGGAAGTATCGCTGCTAAAGGGGTACAAACCTTGCAACGCGGAGCTGTTCGTGAAGGTCCATGAGTACCGTTGCTAAGGGGTTACAAACCTTGCAACGCGGGCAGCAGCCAGGAAGGAGGCTTTCTCGGCAACACTCGTCCTGGGAAGGAAGGAAGCACTGTTGCTAAAGGGGAATAGACCTTGCAACGCGTGCTGTTACCCGAAATCCTGGAAGTATCGTTGCTAAAAGGGTACAAACCTTGCAACGTGGAGCTGTTTGTGAAGGTCCAGGAATACTGTTGCTAAGGGGTTACAAACCTTGCAACGCAGTGGCAGCCAAAAAGGAGGCCTTCCCGGCAACACTCGTCCTGGGAAGGAAGGAAACACCGTTTCTAAAGGGGTACAGACCTTGCAACGCGGGCTGTTACCCAAAGTCCTGAAACCACCGTTGCTAAAAGGGTACAGACCTTGCAACGCGGCGACAACCAGGAAGGAGGCCCTCCCGACAACACTCGTCCTAGGAAGGAAGGAAGCACCGTTGCCAAGGGGTACAGACCTTGCAACGGTCAGCTGTTGCTCGAAGTCCTGGAAGAATCGTTGATAAAGGGGTACAGACCTCGCAACGTGAAGCCATTCCACAAGGGCGTGCAGACCGCCAGGCTGGGGCAGAAGACGCCAAGTAGAGGAAGAAAGTGAAGAGTTTGGGCTGGGATTCAAACCCCAGGCATAGGAGGGAAACAAGGAACCTCAACTAATGGGCTGAACTGTCAAAGTTTTCGTCTGTTGACGTGCGGCGCCATCATGTGCTAGCGCCATCATGTGCCGGCGCCGCCGCGCGGCGCTGCCACTCTGTGCCGCCGCCGTAGTGTGATGCCACCTTGTGTCGTCGTTGCTTGATTATCTTTCTCAAGACTGATTCCTGGCGTTGACGTCGTTACCTCACGATCGGGCTCCCCGTTCCCTTAAGGGACGACGATCGTCGTGATCATGTTCCGGGCCGGCTCCTCAGCGCCGACATCATGACTGCACGATCGGGGCCCCCGTTCCCTTCCGGGATGACGACCGTCGTATTCATGTCCGGGAAGGTCATCATGACTGCACGATCGGGCACGCGAGGAATCAGGTGATGATGTTGACAGAAGATCTCTGGAATCAAGTGTCGAATCCTGGAGACTCTAGGGGTAAAATTGGGTCACGGTCATAACATGCAATCTGCCCGTGATCGCCTTAGAGGTGAGCCCTATCGTGCTTCGCGCATGAAGCCGATACAGCTTCATACTGGGATGCAAGCGTTCCGGGAAGCCACCGCATTCTAGAAGCTTTGGCTCAAGGGTCCTAGAGGTTAACGCCACAAGAACATGTACATAAGCGTTGAAGTCACGTTATTCTTGTGGACATGGAGACACTCCCCAGATAATACGAAGACGCCCTATGACGCATAGATTCACAAAGACGTGAAAGCATCATTGTCAAAGGGGTACAAACCTTACAACACGAAGTTGTTACTTGAAGGCCTGGAAGCAAGGAGGCCCTCCCGTCTGGTGACGTGAAGCAAGGAAGCATCGTCGCCAGAGGGGAACAAACCTTGCAACGCGAAGTTATTGCATGTCCAACTTCAGAAAAGGAGCTCAAGGTCCATGTCGTTAATAACAATGGTACAAAGTACGAGGAGGGTTAGCTCTGTATTGAACCCACCTTTAAGTCGAAGAAATCCATGTCAACCCCAAGAGACTGGAGCGGAAGATCAAGATAAGTGCAGAGCTCCCGATCAATCTTATTAGTTGAAGGTCACGATGGGGAACCTTGCAGATCAAGTGTAGATTGCAGGACGCTTTGTCAAATCCTAAGAGTGGAGCATCCCAAGCTTGTAGGTCAAGTGCGGAGTGCCGGGAACCCTCTCTAATCCTAAGAGCGCAGAACTGCAAGCCCGTTGATGAAGTATGGATTGGAGATTAGCTCTCACACATTCTATGAATCAATCATCACAAATTATAGATCAAGTGCAGAACCGGAGCAACTCCTCAAGTTCTCAGATTCTTTCATCACTTAAAAAAATCTTTTCCAGTCTGGAATTTAATGAGGTCCGACCTCACTTGGATTAAACGGGCGGCGGCTAAAAAAAACAAAAAAACAAAAAAAAAACAAAAAAAAACAAAAAAAGAAAAACAAAAAAAACAAAAAAGAAAAAGAAAAAAAAGAGTGTGTATATATCACGCCCCGCTCTCGGTGTTTAGTCGACCACGGCTCGGCTCTCGGGCAAGGAAATGATCATACTACTTTCTAAGTCCGGGGTTAGCTGCTCGGTCAGGGCAATTGTAGGACCGGCTTCCGGGTCGAAAAGGTATGCAAGAGGTCGCGCCCCGAGCCCCTCTCGCACATCCGTAGTCTAGCATTGCTGTCTAAACAGCTCGCATGCACGTATGATCCAATCAACAATGCGACAACTATATGACCGGTCTTCGGACCGAAGGAATGTGAAAGGTCATGCTCCGAGCCCCTTTCTTGCATCCGTTGTCTGACGTTGGTAGGCTTAGTAGCCCGCATACGCGCTTGACAGGATCAACGGTGCGGGTCCGTTCTGGTCTGATCATGTAGGGCCTTGCCCTTACGTTTGGCCGACTTCAGTTCGACTTTCAGAAACGGAACAACCAAAAATTTTCCTAAGTATGAAACTAGCTGTACAAGTCAATGTGGTGTAAGACCACCCTCCGGGTCGAAGGTATGCGAGAGGTCGCGCCCCGAGCCCCTCTCGTACATCCGTTGTCCAATCACTGGCCAAACTGCTTGCACAACTCGTTGGTCCAAGACTGACAGTGTGCGGGTCAGCCCCGCCTGACCTAGCAGGGCGTGGTCAAGGTTGACCTTGTCAACTTTTCGCCCCTCGCGGTCTAGGTGGGGAGCCAGATCCCCGATAAGTTGTCCAAGTATTCTTGAATGAAAAACGACTAAAGAAATTTGAATGTACGAACGGTGCATACATACAAGCTCAAGCGATTAATCAATCACGGAGAATAAGTCCGAGATCAACATTGCCCATCTTCTCCGCCTCATCATGGCTAGTCTGCATATCATGTCGGCCACAACTAAAAGAGAACAACACGTCTTTTTGTGCCAATTGCAACCCTCCTTGGTCTGAAGCCAATTACGAACTTGCTCTGCGCGGAGAGCATACGTCTGGGAAGAAACGGGGTTCGTGAATTCCTGGGAAGCTTTGAACGCTGCAATTGCTTGCTGCCCCACATCCTTAATCCGGGAAACAAGAAGCTCGGAGAACTCCTAAGAAGCTTTGAACGCCGCAATTGCGTGTGCCAATTGCTACCCCATCTGCATGCTGCCAAGCCTGGGTAGCTCGGAGCAATGCGGCCAGATCCATCAGTCCCTACAGAGAAAAAAGATCAGATGACAGGGAACATGGCTTAGCATCTCTTTTTGCAGCCAAGGCAACAAGTTCATTTCTCCGGCCCACCGTATCTGCAAGGAAATGAACGAAGTGAGTCTGGTACCCACTAACAGGAATATTCCTCTAGCACGTGAAGCAGTGTATACCTTTGCTCCTCCCCAACAGGTGGTACTTTGTGAAGCGGGGGAGCTGCATGCTTCTCCCCGGCATCAGGAAAGGAAGCTGTGTGATTCTCTGACCGGCTGTACCTGCAAGAAAACAAGTGAAGTAAGCTGAAGCTGTACGGGTATGGTTGCCTTCCCTAACCCGACTGATAAGTTCATATTTCAACACGCATTTGATGCGTGTTGGAGTCAGATTTTGATGGTTTTCCTAGCTTTTGGGTGTCGTAAGTCTCAATTTTAGCTCAAGTCATGTGTACTGGGCATAGGTACGAGTTTTGGTATTTTCAGAGTTGAAATCAGGTTTTTGGGATCCGGCTTCGGCATTTGAAAAGAGATCGGGACGAGTTAAGAAGCATTCGAGAATGAATTCGCAGTTCTGGAGGCCACCGGGAGATTCACGATGATGTTTTGATGAAGGAAGAGCTATTGGATCGATCGAGTGGTCAAACAGAGGCTCAAAACGGAAGAAATCGAAGAAAATGAAGAAAAAAAGGCCACGCACGGCCGTGCGTACAGGGACGCACGGCGTGCGTGCGTGGCAGTAGCGGCCAAGAAGAGTAATGAGCAACGCACGGCCGTGCGTCCGGGTACGCACGCCGTGCGTCCAAGGCGTTAAAACGACGAGAAGCTACTGGCAGCAACGCACGGCCGTGCGTCCGGGTACGCACGCCGTGCGTTCAAGGCGACTAAATGGCAAAAGGCTACTGGCAGCAACGCACGGACGTGCGTAGGGGAACGCACGCCGTGCGTTGCCTATTTTCACGCGCAGGTCCGTCGGACGCACGGACGCAACGCACGCCGTGCATAGGCTCCGTGCGTACCGCGGATCTGTCCTTTTTCGACCCAAACTCATTGTTTTCTATAAATAAGGCTTCCCTAACCCCGTTTTGGGGTTCAGAAACCTAGAGAGAAGCTTAGGGACGTGTTTTACAGTGTTTTTCCGATATTTTGTTCAAGACCCTGAGATTCTTTGTAAGTTTCATCTTTTTAATTAATGACAATTATTTCTATTTATCCCAATTCTGTTGATTCGTCAATTATGAGGCGTGAGTAGTTTAATTAGGGATTTGGGATTGATGAAGGGGTTAATCATGATTGATGGCTAAATTCTTGTCGGTTTAATTGCATGAATGCCGTTTAATTTGTGTTTGAATAATTTAACTGATATCTCTTGTAACCTAGATGGCCACTAGAATTACAATTGCATGTAGAATAAATTAAGAGAGATCTAATTTGTTCTAGTACACATTCACACACACTTAATCATTCGCTAAGAGATCAGTAACGATTAAGGGACCGTAAGCTCGTTCGTTTTGGCAATAATTTAGGATCTTGTCGCATGAGAGATCAGCCTGGTCCCCTAAATTATTGTACTCTACGCCGCGAGAGCGGTAAGAACTTAGTAATGATTAGCTAGGCTCAATTAAATTAAATTCATGTGATTAGGCCTGTTCTGCCAGAAATCTGGTTAACCCCGGAATCAATTCCTGTTCCCTTCGTCGTTAATTAAGGAAAACCAAATCTTTTCATTCGCTCATTAGCATTAGTTTTAGTTTAATCAATCAACCAATCTCGTACAATTGCACTTTTATTTTATTTATTTCTTTTTAATCGCTAAGTTTAGTTAATCTTTATTTCCCTTTTGTCCGTCCCTGTGGAGACGATACTCGTACTTTACACCACTTTTCTACAACCTTTTTAAGTGCGAGAAAACACACATCAGTTTTTGGCGCCGTTGCCGGGGACGGTATCGGATTTAAGGGTTAATTAATTTTAGCGACTCGTTTTTAGTTTTTCGTAGGATTTTTGTCTGCTAACCTTGCAGGTCAGATCTGTTTATGCATACACGCTCTAAGAAGGGAGAATCACTAGTCCCTCTTAATCCTGAGATCGAGAAGTTAGCTAAGCAGAACCGCAAGGCTTTTAGAGAACAGAAGAACGCAACCATGGATCAACCATCCGCATCTGGAATAGCTGGGACGTCTGAGGTCCAAACCACTTCTGGTAATCTGGATTTTTATGTTAATACCTCTCCCCAGTCTTCACAAGACAATTCACCTAGAAATTATCCGGGGTATCAAAATCTCCGTACCCCATTCTTCTCCCAAAATCAGTCCACTCCACAACTAAATCTTCCACCACTCTATCAGCTCTTTCAAAATACTTCTATTGCTCCCGAAACCACCTTTCAAAATAAAACCTTTGGGATGCAAGGTCTAGGGCAAAATAATCCCGTCTTCCATCCCAGACAGAACCAACCGCCAGTCACACAAAATCCACCCCCTACTCAGCCACAAAATCAGCCTTTCCAACCCCAATATCAACAATTCCATCAAACCCAACCTCAGCCAAATGTCATCCGTCCACAACCCATGAGACCCCAACCAGTTCATCAGCCGAGATATCAAGCTCCTCCTTACCACAACTATGTCCCACATGACAATCCACTCTATCAAGGAGAGAGCATTGCAGACTTCCTAGCCCCCGAGATCACAGAGTATGACAGCATTCAGGTACCGGGGATTACTGCACCCCGTTACGAGATCAAGCCGGCGGTGATCAATATGGTCCTAAATAATCAGTTTGGAGGGAGCCCTACGGAAGATCCAGTGGCACACATTACCAAATTTCTGAGGATGTGCCAGACTTTCAAGATTCCTGGGCTAGATGACGATCAGGTACGGATGCTACTATTCTCTTTCTCTTTGAGGGATGACGCGCAGAGGTGGTTGGATAGCAATCCACATCACCACATTCAGACTTGGGATCAGCTGCACAAGGCCTTCATCAAAGAATACTTCCCAACATCAAAGGCCATAAAATTGAAGAAGCAGCTACAGGAATTCAAGCAAGGTTCGTTGGAGACATTGGCTGAGGCGTGGAAGAGATTCAAGGTGCTGAGAAGAGCTTTCCCTCAAGGCAAGATGACTGATTGTGAGGTTCTATCTTGTTTCTATAGTGGACTCAACAATGAAGGAAAGATGATGCTTGATGCTTCGGGAGGTGGAGCTTTTCCTCAGTTGCCATCTGAGGTTGCGGAAGAATTAGTGGAGAAGATTGTGTCAAATAATGCTTCATGGTACAGTTCTCGGGACACACCTCACCAGAAGGCCCCGGGATTGTACGAGATCAGAGAGAATTCTGCCCTTTCTGCAAGGGTAGATGCTTTGACTAGTTTGATTCAGAAGCTTGCTACTAACGTGGAAGACAATCAAAAGAAGACGGAACTTACTCTCTCGGTGCCCAGTGTGAATATGGTAGCCCCCGTTCCTATTAGTCCCTCTTGTACTATGTGTGGGGGACTCCATTCCCCACATGAATGCACGATGATGGCACACTCGGCAGCCCCTGGAGTAGAGCAAGTGGATGCGATGTATTATCAGCGACAGGGCTAATACAATCAGCCCTACGGACAGCAGCAGCAAGGGCAATACGGGCAAGGAAATCAGCAGCAGTCTAGAAACTTTAATCAGCCCCAGATACCTCAAGGCCAGCAACAAGCTCCTCAGCCGGCGCAAGGAAGCTTCAGAAGGGAGACTGAGCAAAAATTTTCTAGCTTGGAAGAAGTGCTCAACAAATTAGCACAAAATCAGCTGAAAGCAGACTCAAGGATGCAAATGTTTGAGATAAGGAAAACTAAACTTAATTAATGAACTTGGAGGCTATTGCAAAAATTAGCTTTAGTCCTCCGCGTACTTCAAGTATACGTCAAAGCACAAATGTGCCGCGGCGGTTTAGCTTAGTTGTACACCATGTCTACTCTTTGCATAGGTTTAGATGATTGTTCCTAATTTGTGGCCTACTAAGTTCTTTGATCCTAAGAATAGCCCCGAAATTTCTGAATGCATTAAGTCTTTGTTAGAATATTTCAATTTCTCAAAAAAAGGGACTGTTATTGTTTAACCATTCGCCATTCACCACCGCCTTCACAAGTCCTTCTGATCGGTGGCCAATTTATTGATGTTGGCTGTCACTATTTTAAGGATGTTGTAAGTAGTTTTGGTCAAAACTATTAGCTCGTGCACAAAGATGTAGTTTAGGGTAGGATTTTCTTGATTTAAAACTTTCTGTTCTGTGAATATCCCTTTAACTACGTGTGCATGCTAACTGTTTTAATTCCGGGTGATGATTATGTAAGTCCCGTTGTTCAGTTTGCTTGAGGACAAGCAAAGGCTTAAGTGTGGGGGAATCTGATAAGTTCGTATTTCAACACGCATTTGATGCGTGTTGGAGTCAGATTTTGATGGTTTTCCTAGCTTTTGGGTGTCGTAAGTCTCAATTTTAGCTCAAGTCATGTGTACCGGGCATAGGTACGAGTTTTGGTATTTTCAGAGTTGAAATCAGGTTTTTGGGATCCGGCTTCGGCATTTGAAAAGAGATCGGGACGAGTTAAGAAGCATTCGAGAATGAATTCGCAGTTCTGGAGGCCACCGGGAGATTCACGATGATGTTTTGATGAAGGAAGAGCTATTGGATCGATCGAGTGGTCAAACAGAGGCTTAAAACGGAAGAAATCGAAGAAAATGAAGAAAAAAAGGCCACGCACGGCCGTGCGTACAGGGACGCACGGCGTGCGTGCGTGGCAGTAGCGGCCAAGAAGAGTAATGAGCAACGCACGGCCGTGCGTCCGGGTACGCACGCCGTGCGTCCAAGGCGTTAAAACGACGAGAAGCTACTGGCAGCAACGCACGGCCGTGCGTCCGGGTACGCACGCCGTGCGTTCAAGGCGACTAAATGGCGAAAGGCTACTGGCAGCAACGCACGGACGTGCGTAGGGGAACGCACGCCGTGCATTGCCTATTTTCACGCGCAGGTCCGTCGGACGCACGGACGCAACGCACGCCGTGCGTAGGCTCCGTGCGTACCGCGGATCTGTCCTTTTTTGACCCAAACTCATTGTTTTCTATAAATAAGGCTTCCCTAACCCCGTTTTGGGGTTCGGAAACCTAGAGAGAAGCTTAGGGACGTGTTTTACAGTGTTTTTCCGATATTTTGTTCAAGACCCTGAGATTCTTTGTAAGTTTCATCTTTTTAATTAATGACAATTATTTCTATTCATCCCAATTCTGTTGATTCGTCAATTATGAGGCGTGAGTAGTTTAATTAGGGATTTGGGATTGATGAAGGGGTTAATCATGATTGATGGCTAAATTCTTGTCGGTTTAATTGCATGAATGCCGTTTAATTTGTGTTTGAATAATTTAACTGATATCTCTTGTAACCTAGTTTAACTGATATCTCTTGTAACTGATATCTACAAACAGTCTAACCCATCGTCCTCAAGGATGACGACTATTTCTTCATCGTAAGACTAATCTCAACCACTTCTTCAGCAAATGACATACTTTTGTAGATATCTCTCATGCTTTGGCTGGGATGCGGGGCGATCCAGACTTCTGTTGGTCTGGTCCTGTCCCTCTACTGATTATCAGCTTCATGCCTTTACTCTTCTTGACAAAATGGTGCAGACAGTGAAGGTATGTGCTTCTCCCCAGCATCAGGCAGAGAAGCTCTTAGCATCTCCCGACATTAGGCAGGGAAGGTGCATGCTTCACCCCGACATCATGCAGAAAAGCTGAGGATCTCCCCGGCATCATGCACAGAAGCTGAGCATCTCCCCGACATCAGAGAAAGAAGTTCTTGGCATCTCCCAGACATTGGGCAGGGAAGGTGCGTGCTACTCCCCAGCATCAGGCAGAGAAGCTCTGAGCATCTCCCCAGGACCAGGCAAAGAAATTACACGTTTCTCCCCGACATTATATGGGCCTACATTAGATGTCAAGACTGAGACTTAGCATCCTTGGTCGCGTCTAGGGTAGCAAGTGCGCTTGTCAGACTTGTCATTCCTCCAAGGAAACAAAGGTCAGGGCAACAAATGTGTTTCTCCGACCTTCCATACCTACGAGGAAATGAGGGTCAGGACAGGACGGCAAATGCGCTTCACCGACCTGCCATACCTTTGAGGAAACGAACAAAGAGAGCAGAGATTCTACCGGTTGGGTTATCTCCCCTTACCCGGCCTGGGGAGCAGTTTATACCTTTGCTCTTTTTGGCAAGTTGTTCTTCGCAGAGAAAGCAATCTCCCTGCTTTTCCCCAGAACCTGACGGAGAAGCTCCGCGCTTCTTCTTTGCATGAGTCAGGCCTCCACCAGATGTCGAAGGCCGAAACTTAACACCTTGCATTGCAGCTAAAGCAGCGAGAGCATCTCTTTTATCTTCCATGTTTGTAATAGGTAATAATAGCAATCAACAGGGACTACTTATCATGGTGGACTACTCACTACATCTATCCCGAGAACATCAGACGAGCACTGCTCACAAGTGAAGACCGGTCTTTGCTATCCCCCTCAGTGGATGGCGACTGTTGCATCTGCACACAATGGCATGAGAGCTCACCCTTTAGCTCCATTTTGGGCGCATTCAAAGAAGAGACCTCTCCACCGGAACAAGACCCTGGGCTACTAATCGGACAACCAAGACCCCAGGCTGCTAATCGGAAGAACAAAACCCTGGGCTGCTAATCGGAGAAACAAGACCCCGAGCTGCTGATCGGAAGAACAAGACCTTGGGAGGCTAATCGGATAAACAAGACCTAAAACTACTACCCAGACGAAGGAAACCTTATCCTCTCGCAAGCAGCGGAGATCAATGTGCACAGATGTGCAACCGCCCTTTCCCGAGCATACCTCGGCTCGCCATTCCCGGCAAACAAGTATGTGACTGGCCTCTCTTGGTCATACCTTGGCTCGACATCACCAGCAGACAATTTTGCGGGTAGTCTCCCCCGAGCGTGCCTTGGCTCGACTGCCACCACTGGCAAACAGATGAGCGGCTGGCCTTCCCTGAACATCTCTCGGCTTACCAGTAAGGCAGACACTCAATCAAGAACCGAGGGGACTAACCTTCCTCTGTTTTATTTTGAGGTACCGGTGTACTCTTTTTCCTTCACTGAGATTTTTTTCCACCGGGTTTTTTCCCAGTAAGGTTTTAACGAGGCATCCCCTCATCATAAACAAAGGAAGAGGTCTTCCCAGACGGAATGAAGAAGACCTCGGACTGCTGGTTAGATAACCAGGAACCCGGGCTGCTACCCAGACAAAGAGGGTCTCATCCTTGCGCAAACAATGAGACCATGGCGGACAATTACCTGACTAACCTTTCCGGGCGCACCACAAATCGTCGTTATCAACAAGCATCTATGTAGCTAGCTAGCTTGGCAACTGGGCCGATTACAAGGCAGCTCAACTACTCCCTTTTAGTCGAGTCTACTACTCGACTAAGGGAGTGGGGGACTCGTGTTGGGATAATGGACCAGGCCCAGCGCCATCGGCCCGTTATCCCCGAGCTTTGGCCCAACTGGGCCCAAGACACAGTCTCACGAGTGGAAATAGCCCATTGCTCATTTACTTATTTATCGGGCCAGTTCGCCCAATAGCTTGAACATGTATTATGTATTTGGGCCAAACCCACGTAGGTTAGGCTTTGGACTTGTGATGGATGCCTATAAATAGGCCATCACCCCTCATGTATTCTCTACGCTATTTTACTATACTGAAATGCTGTCGAATTCTCTACCCGGGTTATTTTCTGCCAACAATTACTTTTATGTAATAATTACTTTTATGAAATTTATGTCAGATTAAATGGTTATGAATTTCATTTCTATTTAATTGTTATATTTCTGACGCAATTTTATTTTAAAATAATTTTTTTAAAATAAATTTTAAATCTATTTTTTTAATATAACATGTTTGTCACGGATTCCCGTGACAACGGGTAAAATAACTTTTTTAAAAATTAAATTTAAAATATTTTTTTTTAAAAAATTCAAAAAAAATTGTCACGGATGTGGTCCGTGACAAACTTTGAAAATCAATTATATTCCCGCCAATAAAAAAAATTAAATTTCCAATTTTAATATTTTTTTTAAAAGTTAAATAATTTGTCACGGATTTTGTTCGTGACAAAATGAAAATTTTAAAATTTGGATTTTCCGGCCCCGTTTTATTTCAGATTCACATTAACTTTGTTTAAAAAATGTTTGTCACGGATATATCTGTAACAAACGTTTTTTTTTAAAAATACGTTTGTCACAGATACATCCGTGACAAACGTGATGGAGTAGATTTTCCGGTGATGTAATTTCCAATCTAATGAATCACAAAACTAATTAAAACATACAAATACTATCAGAAATTACACGAATATCAACTCCCTCATACTTAGTTTCTTTACTCGTCCTCGAGTAAAGTCAAATGTTCAAAAGTTCCAAGTCCTCAAAAGTTCAACAATCAATAAGCTAAAAAAAGACCACCAAGGGTAAAACATGAGTTTCACATTGAGTTTTTTAGCCCACCAAGGGTAAAACATGTTTTTCAGCTCAAAAAGCGACATCGTATTCATAATTATTGGGAAAAAACTAATATTAAACCTTATTAAAGCATTTAAGTGATTCCACTTGGATTTGAAGCATTTAAGTGATTCCCGAAACCTTAGTTGTTGTTATTAATCATCTTAAATTCGAATTAATTAAAGTTATCTTCTTGAATTAAAAGTGAAAAGTCAAGTTATAACAAAACACAAATCAAAATCTCTGCACTTTACTCATTTCTTTATTTAAAGTTATCTACTCTCGGTGGACTCGACCCGGTATTTTACCGGAATTTATTACTAGATCGGCACTTGTACACTTGCAGGTTTAGCCCCATCAGCGAGGCATGGCATGTGCAGATAATTGAGTAGGGATTAGAATTAAAAGAAAAGTATATTAATAAAATCAAAATTAGCATCTTTTTAAAAATTGGAACTCGTAATTTTTTTTAATCGTAACTCGTCATATTTTTGTCTTTCCAAAGTGCAGAGATTATATTTTAGCATTATCCACAATTTAATGCAAATTTTAAGGAAATATCAAGGTGTCATACATTTAAAATATGGATCGGACATATTAAAATATTATAATAAAGTAAATTTAAATAAATATAAATAAATGCATGATGAAATGATGATGATGAAATTTATAATGTGGAAGTAAAGATTGGATTAGCTCATTCTTCTATAAAAAAAAGGAAATTCGTTTATTTTGTTCAACTTTTCATTATCAATTAGTCTCTATTTTTTACTTATCAATTTTATTATCAAACATCAAACTTTTAATTTCGCGCAGTATTTTATGTAATAATCAAAATAGTTACAATGGAGTTACTTAATTGAACTGCCTCATTATGTTAAAGAGGACAAATTATTTCTTTACTATAATTTTTTCTTTATGTCATTAATAAATTAAAGTATTATTTTCAATTAATTTCAATAAATGAAACTGATTCAACTATTTTCATCATTATCAAACGAACTCTAAAGAGACTGGCAACCTGAGTAATATCATATCTAACCAAAGCGATGCAAAATGGCAGAAACCGGAAGCGGACTGGTTTAAAGTCAATGTGGATGCCGCGAACAATGTTGGAACAGGCCTTTGGGCTTGGGGTTGTGCCGGAAGGGACTGTCTGGGGAATTTTCTATGTGCTAGGAGTCAGTTAAAAAGCCTTTATGGTCCCGGGTGGAAGCGGAGGCGATTGGTGTTTGGGATGCGATGCTATGGGGTGGAATAAAATAGTGATTGAGACTGATGCAACGTTGGTTGTGTTGAGTATACATGGAGAGTCAGATGTGTCCCTAGTGGGTGTAGTCTTCGATGATACCACCTCCGTCCCTTATAACTTTTCCAATTTTCCTGTTTTGGTTGTTCCAAAAACTTTATCACTTTCCCTTTAATCAATCAATTTGTGGCTCCTGTTAGTTCTCTCTCCTCTGCACAAATATCTATCACACAGTTTTTATTTTATTATTCTACGTGCCGGTCAAACATGGCAAAACTTTAAGGGACAAAGGGAGTATAGAATTTTTGATGAGATAGAACGAGAACATCACAATCCGTTGGTGTTGATGGTTAGCAAATCAGGTCGCTCACGCTATCGCAAGAAGCTGCTGCCTGCTGTTACTATGTCTAGTAGTGAAATTAGTTATTGAAATCCGCCAAGTTATTTGTAAGCTATTTCGCATTTTAGCAAATGATCTTTAAATATAAGTTTTGATTTTTTCCATTAAAAAAACTAATTCTAAGACACACTACTAAATTAGATTGGGGGACAATAGCTTGAAGCCTTGAAACCAACAAGACTCCGACCACTCCATATCAGATTTTTTTTGGATAATAATAAAGTACATTTACCAGTCTAGTGGTAGAGCAAACAAATTTCAAAACCATACCAAATCAAGACACCCAAATTACCACATAAGTAAATTTCAATAGAAATGAACATTTCCTTATTTTTGAAGACAAACTCACTATTCAAAAATGTTACAATAAAATTTGCTGGCGTCAAGAACGGTGGCTGAACAAAGTGAACCCACATGGAAGTGGGGCTAATAAAATCAGATGAATGGTTTGACGTGGAGGAGCTGCACCCTTGCTGGGTGTTATGTTTTCTTTTTCTTTTGGACTGCATTTAGTCCCAAACAAGATCAGACCAAACCAGACCAGACAAGAATTGTGTAGTTATAAAATACACAGAGATCAGACGTTTTACCAGATCAGACCAACAAATTTCAGTCATAAGGAAAGGACGTACTCACCATCGTGGTCGACATTCAAAATTGACCACCAAACTCCTTTTAAATCTGCATTAATTCATTGATGAAATAGGATAGTGCTGTCACCAGTCAATTGCGAACTGCAAACCTCGTTCATCCATCTCTTCCACCAGTCAACTTAGGTGGGTAGACTACTTTCTTTACTTGATTTCTAGAATGGGTCAAACCAACCGCGGCGAACGAAAATGCGCCGTCTCCAATTAGTTAGTTTTTCGATCCCGTAAATTCTATTTTTAGATTCTAATTTAGCATGGAGTAACCTTTTTTCATCAGCTGTAAACTAGTAAACCTTCCCATTATGGCAACCAGTAAGACATCTATTTAGTCTTTTTTTTTTTAAATCAATTATGGAGTGATATGTTAATTGAATGGAAAAATCTGCATATATTAATTTCATTATTATTTACGGAGTAAATCGTTAGAACAAACTCAAAGAGACCCTACAACAACTATACATAAAATATTATAATGGGATTAACAGCCGCTATTTGTGAAAAAATTATGCCATAGATAGATGTCTTCCAAGTTTTTTCACGGGATAAGTGATGGATGAACCTCAATTCCCAAAGGATGTGTGGGACTTTAAGACTTATAGCTATTTTTAGGATGTTTTAATTGGACAACTTTTTTGGTTAATCTGCTTTGGTCCAGTTTATTAAAATCTGGTTTGGGAAGTTAATGTACGTTTGGTCTATATGTATTTGACAAAGTAAATAATTATCTAAATCTGGTCTGGTTTGATCTTGTCTGTTTAAATTTGATGTATATGTGAGACTGAAATTAGTCTAACTAAGAACATCTTTATATCTTAAGGAATGTTGTGCAAGTAATGTTGGATTACTTTAAGTCCATTTGGTAATTCATTTCTCGTTTTACCAGTTTTATCAACTAAGGAATGTTGTGCGGCTAACAAGCCTAACATCGTTGAATAAAACGAAAATTTTGATTTGACATGAGATGAAGTGTGTAATAATCAATATAATTGCGATTGAAGTTATTTTTATGGTAAAAGTGAGGGAAAACTCTATTTCAACTTTATTCGTATATACTTTTTCTTTATTTTTTTAATAAAAACTATTTTATTTATCATATTTCCACAGTTTAGCAAATTCAGATAATTCATTAACTTGAGTCACAATTTCACCAATTTCATCATATTCAATTGATTCAGTCTTGTGTTAAAAATGAATTCTTCATGACTTCTTTTGATTAGAGTTACAATGAGATTAATAGAGGAAGATGACAAATCATATCAGGCCTGCCAGACGGGAACCGTCGTCAGGAAGAGATCATTTGGGGGCCTTCCCAACGAAAAATTTTGAGGATTTTTTTGAGCATGTTTTTCATCAAGTCTAGTTTATGGCCATCAAATTTCAGCTAAAAATTCAATGGAGATATCATTCAAATGTGGAACAGAAAAACACTGCATTGTTTATATATACTACGTATATATGAGTAATGATCCTGTCCATCTAGATGGACAGGAGGTGACGTCCAGCCGAGGCCATCAGAAGCCCTTCCTGGTGGAAATTTTTGATTAAATTTTTTGACCATGTTCCTCATCACGTCTAGTTTATCCATACCAAATTTCATCTCAAAATTCGATCGGGAAGGCAGTCAAACAAATTGTGGAACAAAATTGCGCTGTTTATTTATATATAAAGCACAATTATCTTCAAATATTTATTTGACTGTCTTCACAATCAAATTTTTAGCTGAAATTTGGTATGGATAAGCTATACTTGATTAGGAACATGTTGAAAACATTTCATCAAAAAATTTCACTGGGAAGGGCCTCTGATGGCCTTGGCCGGACGGCGCCTCCTGTCCATCCGGATGGACATGATCTTTTTCCTATATATATATATATATATATATATAGGGATGAGTTCAAATGAGAAGACATCTTAACGTGTAAAATAAGAATTAATCTCAGTCGTCCAAACTGTTGATCTGATGCACAATAACCCCTATCTGATGCACTTTCGAATAGGCCTTATTTGATTCACTTTTCGAAAAGTGCACCAAATAAGGCCTATTCGAAAGTGCATCAGATAGGGGTTATTGTGCATCAGATCGACACTTTGGACGACTGAGATTAATTCTCAATTTTACACGTTAAGACTTTTTTTTATTTGATCCAAATTCTCTCTCTCTCTCTCTCTCTCTCTCTCTCTCTCTCTCTCTCTCTCTCTCTCTCTCTCTCTCTCTCTCTATATATATATATATATATATATATATATATATATATATATATATATATATATATATATATATATATATATATATATAGTGCAGTTCCAGTGAGAACGATGCTTAACGTTAGAACGTGAGAACAATCACATTTAAATCAATGGGGTGCACATTGGAGCTATTCTGTTGCACATTTCCAAATTGGTCGAATTAAGCCTATATTAAATAAACACGGTGACATTTTGGTAAATATTGTTAAAATGTGAAAAAGTGCAATATGTAAGATTCATTGTGTAACACGTTGGGGTAAATGTGGTGTTCTCACGTTCTCACGTTAAACAATGTTCTCATTTGATCTTTATTCTCTCTCTCTCTCTCTCTCTATATATATATATATATATATATATGTAACCATTAGATCATATGAGAATACCATCTTAGGAGAGAATTGAGAATGAATTATAACCATTAGATCTTGGAATTTTTTAACATTACAGAACACTCTCGTTAGGGACAAATATGAAACTTGCGCATCATATTAAAGGTAACGGAATACTTCCATAACCGTAATTAGATATTCTAATAAATTATTCCTTATTTGTTTGACCAATCAAAAAGAATTCTTTCATCTCCACTACGATTTGTTTTTTTTAATAAATGGATTCGTTTATCTTCACTTTGGTTCATTCCAGCTTTTGTTTACTTTTTCTTGATCATTCATCATTTTAAATTCATCGTTTATATTTTACTCTTTCATGATATTTCGCTTATGTCTTTTTCTTTACATATATCTTCTATTTTCTTTTTGTATTTCTCATTCCATTTATTATGATTTATCTATTTTTTGGACATCTTTATGTACAACAAAGGTGTAGGTCACGTTTATAAAAAATTCATTTCATGTTTATTGAAAAGTGCACGAGAATTCAAATGTAAGTGCACATCACAATTCAAATTACTTTGATGCACTTATCATATCATATTCGTGCAGTTTCCATTATTTTCTTTTTCTACAAATACAGGCGACACCAGAAAATGTTTTAATCAGATAATTGTCATGAAAAAGTGCATTAATTATCATATACAATTCAAATGTAAGTGCACATCACAATTCAAATTACTTTGATGCACTTATCATATCATATTCGTGCACTTTAGTATATATTTAAAATGCATACATATGATTGTACACACTTTTATTTTTTACAAACATTTTTTTATTTATTATCATATTTTAAAGTCATTTTGAGTCAAAAAATGTCTGAAAGTGCACAATGATATGCATAAAGTGCAGTAAATCATGTTATAGTAAGTGCAAACTAATATCGTAATTCGTAAACGTAATTTGCAAAAGTGTGGATTAGTATAATAAAAATGTTTTTTCTCTTCTCATTTATTTTAATTGAGGAATATTATATTAGTGTTGATTATTTAAATAACAATAAGTTAAAAAAATAAGTATTTTAGGTTGCATACAATTTCAAATAAAAGTGCAGATATTCATTCTTGGAGTGCAAATGGACACACCCATTACTAATGCACTCAATGTGGAAAATAATGCACAACTTGCGCATGAATAATTTTTTTCAAATTTGTTATCGGTATTGCTCTTTAAATCTGAAAAGAAAATTAAATAAGAATTCTCTATAAGATAAAAAAAATCCTAATTGTATGGGAGTTACTACGGTATTAAATGGTCATCCTAAACTTTAGGATTCCTTCCAATTTTCTATCTCGTGCATTATAACTCTTTCATTAAGTTTTACAATTGTACCCCTTAATTAATACCAAGTTGAATGTTGCCTTATATATGATTTAAATAATCCGAAAATATGACATATATTTTGATAATTTTCAGGCCACTAGATTGAGAGAATGGAAGGTGGGATTTCATTCTCATTTCTCTCCTGGGAAGTTGAATGTTGCCTTATATATGATTTAAATAATCCGAAAATATGACATATATTTTGATATATATATATATATATATATATATATATATATATATATATATATATATATATATATATATATATATATATATAACACAATTTTTGTAAAGAATTTAGTTTTTTTTTTTGCGTGAGTAAAGAATTTTGTTAACTGCCTTCTAGATTGAAGTTTAAGATAAAATTGAGTGGGCAAAAATTAGACTTTGTGAATAACATGATTAAAAAAAGGGTAATACTAAATGCAGCCACACAATTGTTATTCACAAATCACAACCCCTATTCAAAATTAATTAATTAAATATATATAGAAGGTCTATTATATCCTTATTCCACTTAATTCCATACCCGAGTAGCAACGCATAATCTCAACCGAAGGAGATGGTTTCTCGTTACCAGGTCTAGAGTATTTGATAGACAAACTAAGCGGCGGCTCTACTTCCAGAAATTTATAGATGCAGGCTACACCGTTGAAGGAGTATATCAACAAAAAGTTCTTTATGTAACGAAATTTATATGAATCAAATGAATAGAAATACAGTATTACTATTAAGTAGTGATGAACAATTGAACATCAGTGATGACGAAGCGCGTTTTTTTACTTAGCTGAAATATGAATTCTCTGGAGTGGTGTGGTCGTGCGGTGGCCAACAGGTGCAGAGACATAGGGTGTGGTGGTGCAATATGTGAAGAAGACCGGCTGGGTTTTGCTTTACCGATAGAAAGAATATGTTGTCACGAAGGGTAAATTTGTAAGAGTAATCAATTTGTTTTAAACAGAGTGTTATTGGGCAGGCGCATAAGCAATTATTTCAAGCACATCTCTTACTTAGTCTTTTCTTTTCTTTGACTTTGGCTGAGCAACTTAAGTGTTTGTGCGTGTGAGAGAGAGAGAGAGAAACTGAGAGTGAATTTGGGGAAAAATACACGAGGGTTTTGAAAGCTAAATCGTGAGGTATATCTAGAGTGAGTTGAGCATGGGTTGGTGTGTGTACAAGCAAGAGGTTGATCTTGTCTTGGATAAATTCATGTATCCCGTTCGAGACTAGCTTGTGGGTTGTGCAAGTCATTAGAGTTCTTGAATATACAAAATACAGATTGGTGTTGCTCCCGTGGACGTAGGCAATTGCCGAACCACGTAAATATTATGTCCAATTTATCCTCCTGCTTATTATCTTGGTTAGTTTTTTGGTTATTTGCTTGTTTTACGTTTGGGAGTGTTTCTTGGTTTTGTGTGCTTAGTTCCGTTGTTTCCGCTGCCATTGAGGTGTCGAATGGGTTCTCGTTTGATACCAACAATTGGTATCGGAGCTTGATATCGAATTTGAATGGTTATAGCTTAGATTTGAGGTGTTTTGAGATTGGTCAAGACAGCGCACAACAGGTGTTCGAAAAAAGTCCCGTGAGAAACGAAAATTGTAAAACTTGGAAGAATGACGTCTACAAGTGGTACGATCAAGATAGGGAAGTATGAGATATCAAGGTTCAATGGGAAGAATGATTTTTCCTATTAGAGGATGCAAATGAAGAACTTGCTAATCTCGCAAAAACTTCACAAAGCTATGGCGGGTAAAGAAAAGAAGCATAAAGACATGTTTGATGAAGAATGGGAAGAGTTAGATCTCGAAGCATGATCATTCTTTGCCTTGAGAGGAATGTAGCTTTCTTGGTAGATAGTGAAGTAACAGCCGCTGGAGTGTGGTTGAAGTTAGAGGAAAACTTCATGACGAAGACTCTAACTAATCGGATCTACTTGAAATCCAAATTGTATACTTGCAAGATGGAGGAAGGTACACCTATCGGGGAACATATCATAGGTTTGATAGGTGCATATCTGACTTGAAAGATATTGATGTAAAGGTGGAAGATGAGGATCAAGCTCTCATGTTACTTCTTTCACTGCCGAAATCGTATGAAAATTTAGTACAAAACTTGTTGCTCGTGGGCGACTGTCTAACGATGGATGAGACTATGACTTCACTCCTGGCGGATGAACTTCGAAAGATTGCAACTAGTGGCATGGCTAATAGTGGGAGCAAGGAGCAAACACAGGGGTTGGACACAAAGGGATGAGGAAAACTCCAGTAAGTGGATACTTGGTTCTTATCATATGTCTCCGAATAGGAAGTGGTTTACTACCTATGAAGAGATACATGGTGGAACTGTTATGATGGGAAATAATAATCCCTACAAGACAGTGGGGGTTGGATCAATTAGAATCAGGATACATGATGGAGTTATCAGAACCTTGAAAGACGTCGACGTGAGACATGTTCCGGGCTTGTGCAAGAACCGAACATTATTTCTGTTGGTGCTCTAAACTCGGGTGGATGTAAAATTGTCACTTAGAATGGAGTCATGGAGGTTGTTCGGGATTCGTTAGCTGTGATGAAAGGTATCCGTCAAAGGAATTTGTACAAACTTTTGGGTACAACGGTGACAGGAAGTGCGGAAATTGGAGCAGAAGGAATTGGTAGCAACCCAGAGGATTAGACCCGGTTATGGCACAGAAGACTCGGACACATGTCAGAGAAGGGCCCGGACCTGCTTGGCAAAGAATGTTTGCTGAAGAACTTGAAGAAACCTTGCATGGACTTTTGTGAGCATTGCGTGTACGGAAAAGCACACCGAGTTCAGTTCAAGATCAGCAAATACAGGAGCAGATGCATCTTGGATTATGTGCACACGGATGTTTGGGGACCAGCTACAATTATTTCCAAGGGAGGCTCCAGGTACTATGTCACATTTATTGATGATCACTTTAGGTATGCTTGGATTTACTTCCTGAAGCATAAAAATGAGGTGTTTGACATGTTCAAGAAGTGGAAAGCAATGGTCGAAAATAGAACAGGAAAGAAACTGAAGACATTGAGATCTGATAACAGTATAGAGTATACAGATGGTGCTTTCAAAAGGTTCTGTGACCAGGAAGGAATTGCTAGGCACTGGACGGTTAGGAATACACCGCAGCAGAATGGGGTCGCGGAGAGACTGAATCGCACACTACGAGAGTGAGCAATGTCTATGCGGTCATATACTGGGTTAGGCAGAGAATGGTGGGCAGAGTCGTTGTTTACAGATCTTCACATAGTTAATAGATCACCACATTTGAGTATAGATGGAGATACTCCTTACACGCTAATGACGCTCTGGTCTGGAAATTTTGCAGATTATGAGAGACTTCGAACTTTTGGATGCATACTATCACGTCAGCAAGGGAAAGCTTGAGGCAAGGGACAAGAAGGCAATATTCTTGGGGTATGCAGCAGGAGTGAAAGGCTATCGCCTATGGTGTTTAGAAGATTAAAGTTCATAATCAGCAGGGATGTTACCTTTGATTAGAACTCCATGGCAGCTAAGTGTAAAGCTGCAGTACCCGGTGAAGATGAAAGTGAGATGGTTAAGTCTCAAGTGATTGAGATAGAGCCCACATACCAAATAGGCTTTTGTCGTACTCAAGAGACAGATCATGGACACACTCAAGAACAGAGTGATGAGATGTCTGAGCGCGAGGTACTTGATCTTGAAAATGTAGAGGTATTACACCAAGAGCAGCTCGTAAATGATTTGACTTCCACTAGGCCAAAACGAACATACAAGAAAGTTCAAAAGTTGGGGTCAGATCAACCTTTGAAGCATTATGGGTAGGCAAACTTGGTTGGTTGCGCACTACCAGAGGATGATGCAGTACCAGCATCATACCAGGAGGCTATTCAGGACAAGAATAACGCACACTGGTTGGTTGCTAATGAAGAAGAGATGGAGTCTTTTCGGAAGAATCAAGTACTGGAAGGGGTTCCATTGCCCAAAGTAAAGAAGGCTATTCGTTGTAAATGGATCTACAAGAAGAAAGAGGATAATTCTGAGCACAGTGGGGTCAGGTACAAGGCGAGGTTAGTAGCAAAATGACATACACATAAAGAGGGAGTGGACTACAATGAAATTTTCTCTCCCATAATGAAGCACACTTCTATTTGGGTGCTAATAAGTGTTATTGAGTGTTGTTGCTCATGGTGACCTTAAGTTGAAACAACTTGATGTCAAAACCGCCTGCCTGCACGGAGACATGAAGGAGGAGATTTACTTGCACCAACCCGATGGCTACAAGGTTCAAGGTAAAGAGGATCATGTTTATCACTTGAGAAAATCCATTTATGGATTGAATCAATCTCCTCGACAAAGGTACAAGTGATTTGATTCCTTCATGTTGAAGCACGGTTATTCCAGAAGTGAGTATGACTGTTGTGTCTATATTCGGAAACTTACTAGAGGTGAGTATATCTATCTTCTATTGTATCTGGACGACATGCTTATTGCTTCAAAGAGCAAGGTGGAGATAGATAAACTAAAATCTCAAATTGGTAAAGAGTTTGAGATGAAGGATTTGGGCGTTGCTAAGAAAATACTGGGTATGGAGATTAGAAGAGAGAGGACAAAAGGTGCACTGTTCCTGAGCCAGAAAAGCTACATTGAGCGAGTTGTGCATAGGTTTGGGATGCAAGATCCAAAATCTGTAACAGCTCCATTGGCTCCCCATTTCAGGCTCTATGGGAAACAATCTCCCTCTACATCAGAAGAGAAAACACATATGGAGAAAGTGCCCTATGCTAGTGCAGTTGGCAGTTTAATGTATGCAATTGTGTGTACACGTCCAGATATTTCTCAGTCAGTGTTGTGAGCATGTTTATGGCTAATCCTGGAAAGACTCACTGGGAAGCGGTGAAGTGGATCCTTTGGTACTTGAAAGGTCCTAGCGACACGACATTGTGTTTTGGTGGAGATATACGTCAGGTAAAAGGGTTTGTGGACTCTGATTATGCAAGTGACCTAGACAGACGCCGATCTACTACAGGATATGTGTTCAGTGTACACAGTGCCCCTGTTAGTTGAAGATCGATGTTATAGGCTACAATGGCTCTTTCTACTACTGAGGCGGAGTACATTGCCTTGGCAGAGGGGTGAAGGAAGCTTTGTGGTTGTGGGGTCGTCTAGGTGACTTTGGGATTAAGCAGGATCAAGTGGACATGTGGTGTGATACCCAAAATGCAATTCATTTGGCAAAGAATCAGGTTCACCATGCTCATACCAAGCATATAGATGTCAGGTATCATTTTGTGCGGGATGTCATAGAGGAAGGTGATATTTCTTTTATGAAAGTGCACACAAATGAGAATCCAGCAGACATGTTAACCAAGGTAGTGACAGGTGGCAAGTTTCAACACTGTTTGGATCTACTACATATCAACATGTGCTGATAATCTAACGGGACAGCCCTTCGGGGTGGTGTTGGGGTGAGGTGGAGCTTCTCCCCGGAAATCGAACTACAAGAGCGCTTGATCCCTGGATTGGGTATGTAGGCAGCCATGGTGTAGTGGTGCAGCTGGTGCGAGTGTCCGTGATCGTGGGCGATGCTCGTATTCGTCCAACATTTGAGGTTTATCAAATGATGTACGAGGTGGAGAATTGTTATTGGGCAGGCCCATAAGCAATTATTTCAAGTCCATCTTTTACTTAGTCTTTTCTTTTCTTTGAGTTTGGCTGAGCAACTTAAGTGTGAAAAAGAGAGAGAGAAAAAAAACAGAGAGTGAATTTGGGGAAAAATACACGAGGGTTTTGAGAGCTAAATCGTGAGGTATATCTAGAGCGAATTGAGCATCGGTTGGTGTGTGTACAAGCAAGAGGTTGATCATGTCTTGGATAAATTCATGTATCCCGTTCGAGACTAGCTTGCGGGTTGTGCAAGTCCTCGGAGTTCTTGAATATACAGATTGGTGTTGCTCCCGTGGACGTAGGCAATTGCCGAACCACGTAAATATCATGCATGTCCAATTTATCTTCCTGCTCATTATCTTGATTAGTTTGTTGGTTATTTGCTTGTTTTACGTTTGGGAGTGTTTCTTAGTTTTGTGTGCTTAGTTCTGTTGTTTCCGCTGCCGTTGGGCTGTACTAAGCAAAACATGGGTTGTGTTTAGAATTGCCCTTAAAAAAATTATACAAAAATTCCACGGGCAAGGATCTCAAACGACCTTGATCAGACAGCTAAGCCTCTGAGGCTAGTCCGAGAGGAAATTATACTCTAACGCTGTTCATTAGAGTGTAGTATAATATCATTCTTTTGTCCACTACATAAAGTTAAAGTTGGGTACTGTTATTACTTTGGATTTCATAGATAATAAAAGATTTTCATCATAATGCTTTACTATTTTTAATCGTGAGGAAAAGGTGCAAATAGGCCCATGTACTAACAAAAAAAGGTCAAATAAACCTTTATCAAGGAGGTTTTGTCCGGCCGTCGTCATTTGGGGTGGTTCCCAGTGTAATTTTTTGATGAAATGTTTTGAGCATCTTATTCATCAAGTCTAGTTTACTCATACCAAATTTCAGCTAAAACTTCAATCGGGAAGGCATTCAAATGAATTCTTGAAGATAACTGCGCTTCTAACTGCGCAGTTATTTTCAAGAATTCATTTGAATGCCTTCCCGATTGAAGTTTTAGCTGAAATTTGGTATGAGTAAACTAGACATGATGAATAAAATGCTCAAAAAAATTCATCAAAAAATTCCACCGGGAACCACCCCAAATGGCGACGGCCGGACAAAGCCTCCTAAATAAGGGCTTATTTGACCTTTTTTTGTTAGTACATGGGCCTATTTGCACCTTTTCCCTTTAATCGTGTAGTCTTACAAATTTTTATTCAAAACAATTCTCCGGCCGTCCCGTTAAGATTGTTCTAGTTTTGTTTTTCGGGAAATCTTACTAAGATTATCTCATACCAAATTTGAAAAAATTTGTCTGATTCTAAATCATTATTACTTTATTTTTACTTCATCGATCCTTGATAAACGTAACCCAAAGTATTTACAAATCTTGATATATATAATCTTAAATTGGTGCAATCTCGGAGTACGTTTCTAAATTATTTACGGAATCTAATAATATGAGATCGAAACCTCCTTTAAGGCTTAAGCTGAACTCAAAATATTCACAAATTTGATTCAATTGATGGTCTACCTAAAAATACTTGAAGAATGGATATGGATTGAATATATCATTTGAACACACGTATAGTTGTTTGGTTGACATTTGCTCTTATTAATATTTTGTTGACAACATCATCACGGATCGGCTGGGTGACAACAAGATAAGAAGCAAAGTTGTTTGGATGAATCGGATGATATCTAAATCCTAATGCGATATTCATCATTTTGAATACTTTTAGGATATTATTATTATTATTATTATTATTATTGGTGATAAAACTAAATCCTTTAATATCGTTGACTATATATAATACTACGGAGTATGTATTAAAGGAGGTCAACTATAATCTTGAATCATCTTGGCCGAGTAGTTAGCGGAGACTTTGCTAATAATAAAGACATAAACCTTAAACATTTGCATTTATATCGTATAAATATAGAAATAATGACAAATATGTAATTGAAATATTTTTTCTTCTTCTAAATTTGTACATTGTATTTTTATTTTATTTATATATTATACTCCCTATGTCCTATCATAATTTGTCAAGTTTGATAGATACAAGACATAATAAAGTAAAAAGTGTGTATTTTATAGATGATATTTGTACATAGGAGAGAGAAATAAAGAGAACAACAAATTAATTAATTAAAAGAGAAAGTGATATGATAATCTTTTTGGGACAAAACAAAGGTAACATGACAGAATTATAAGGGATAAAGGATTATTTTATAATTTTATTTATTTATTTATTATATTTGGTATTTGATAAATTCTACCCCGTACTCCGTATTATATAAAATATTTTAGCTTTTCAACTCTGTTATTTACATATGATCAAAAAACAATACTCTGTTATTTACATATATATATATATATATACATATATATATATATATATAACTCTATTTTAATTCTAACTCTATTTTATTTTTATATAGAATTCTACCCTATTTTATAAATTCTGTAATAAATTCTACCCCGTACTCCGTATTTGTATATGTTTTAATTCTAACTCTATTTTTTTGTATTATATGCACAAAAATTGATATTTATACTTTACTCAATACTCCCTCTGTCCCATTTATATTGTCCCGTTTTACCTTTTCGAGAAGTCCCACTTAAATTGTCTCATACCATATTTGGCAAAGTTTGTGTGGTTCTAAATCATTCTTACTTTATTCTTATTTTATCAATTAATATCAACCACCCAAACTCACTTTTCTTAATAATCGTGCCACCCTCTTCCGTCCCAATATAAATGGGACGGAGGTAGTACTTTGTATAACAGATTTTCGATATATTATTTAATATTTTACTACTTATTTTTAATTTATATTTTCGGAGTATGTTTTATAACCTCGTTTGTACTTTACATTTCATATATTATATTTTAAAATTTCTGAAATGCTAAAAATATAAAATCATAAAATATAAAGTCTTAATTGAAGACCGATAATGATAAATAAATACTAAATACTACGTAAATTATATTCAAAATAAAGAAACATATTATACAAATAAAATATGTCAAAAAATGTTAAATATACTATAAATGTAAAAACATATATAGATATAAAGTATGAATATAACGTTTAAAGTTATATTTATAATTTTTATTCTTATTTAATTTTATCTATTTTTAACGTACTTCTTTTGGAATATTCATTTCCATTTTTCATATTTTTTATTTTGAGTTTATTACTAGTTAGACATTTTTTAGTTGGGATACTAAATTGAGAAAGTTCGTACATGTACACGAATCCATTTGATCCTTTAACCAAGAGATCGATAACTGTATTGAGTCAAATAATGGCAGATCTAGAAATTTATCTTGGACTTTGCTAGAGTAATTATGTGAAACTTAAATATATTAGAGAGGTAGGTGACAAAATGATAAACACGGAAAAATTTTATGCTTAAAAATAAATAAAGATTAAAGAGTCAAATTAAATATGCCTTCGAACTAACTTAAAAAGTGCAATTCACCCATTATTACTATTATATAGACTAAAACTTAGACCTCAATAATCCCGCATTGAAATGCTAGACGTACATGATCTCAACTTGTTAACAATATCCCTAAAAAGAATCAACATAACAGAAAGTTAACACTGTTAAGTGAAAGTTCATTTCATGGGCGGATTCGAGAATAAGAGACATGGTGGGCTTAGCAGAAAAAAGTTATTACTGCACATACAATGTTTAATTTAGGGTTGTTATCGAACCGCATGAGCTTTTTTTTAATCATTCAGATTCGAGCATAGTCATGTTCGGCTTGATTCGAACTTGAACCCATCAATCACATATAATTTATATGAATGATTTATATATATCTTAAAGTTTAATGTCTTTAGGTATGATTTTATAAATTTATTAAAGATTCGAGTACTTATCGAATAATTCAAACATGAATCTATTAACGAGCATAGTCTAAATTTCTGCATTTGAGCATGTTTATCGAGCTTATCGAGCGTTTGAATCAAATGGAACATCTATCGAGCCCAACTCGAGCTTCATCTTGTACAAGCTAAATATTCATTTCATCGTTTCAATGTACCATATTAATGGTAATTCCATTAACATGTTAATCTTTTGTATATGAAATTATTCTCTAATCTTCAATTCTATATGAAATAATGATGTATTAAAAATTACAAGGACTAAGATTATAAGAGCCCGTTTGGTAGCATAATAATCGGCTGATTTGGCTGATTCTGCTGAAATTTATGAAGTTTTGACTGAAGTTGCTGCATTGGCTAATTCTGTTGTTTTAAGAAAAAATTATTTTAAAATATATTCTATTAATAAAATAAAGAAAAAACTATATGTAAAAATAGCTAAAATAGTCGTTTACAGTAACTTCAGCCAATACAGTCAGAAAAGTAACTCCAACCTTAATTAATTTTTCTGCATATTACACAATTCATCGCGCGAAAACAAAAATTACGTGTTTGGTGAAAAAGTTGGCTGATAAGCCTGAAAAACCGAAAACAATGTTGCCAAACGGCCTCTACAATATACACACTTAAATTAATCTTTAAAACCTTCACTAAATGGATACTATCATTAATCATTATATAATTAATAAACACCGTACCATTGAATAGCTGCTGGATTGCAGGAAATTAGGTGGACACTTTTAAATCTTTTGGCAGGGTGGACACTTTTGAATCTTTTGGCGGGGTTAAACAACATTTTTTTTAAACTTACACCTATAAAAAATGAAACAATGACACAAATATTACCTCTTAACTTTCATTAGAAAAAAATATGACTTGATTTTAGACAAAAAAGTGACCAACTCCTTAGCAGCGGGCTTCTCACCCGTTTTTACTTCTCCGCTCCGAAGACCATCGACCACGTTTCTGTCACCGCGAGTAACCATCTCCCCAGGCCGTCGCCATCGCAACAAGCTTCTCAGCCGGTGACGATCGCGAGCTTCGCCGACAAACTGCACGGACCTCCCCTGCTGCAACGAAGAAGTCAATCCTTCTCTCACTGCACCACTTCATCTATCTTTCTTCTTCGTATCTGCTCTATCGTGGTCGACGTCGTCGTCCTTGATGGCTAGGGTTTTGAATTGCAAAATTGAACCCCCAAAGCAACATAAAACCATAGATTTGAAGATGGGGGCAGGGTGCGATGTTGGAGCAAAAGTGAGTTGCAAAGAGGGATTGAGGCTGAGGGACTGACGCGGCACTGACGGCTGGCGGCGAGGCAGGGTAGAGGCTGGTAGGCCTTGGGACGGTGCTGGGAGAGGGGTAGGACTAAAAAGGTAGACGTGGGGCTGGTGGGGCAGGGGTAAAGCAGAGGTGGGGCAGGCAGAGATGGGGGGTGGTGGTAGGGGCGGCAACGTGGTGAGTCGTCGGGGCAATAACGGGTCACTGAGCACCGGAAAAGGTCATTGGAAAATTTTCTGACAGTCAGAGTAGCATGTTCCAAAGCTTCGGGTGTCACTGTGGCGGTGTCACTGTGACCGACGGCAATGGTCGGTGCTGATGGCGACTGTGACCGGCGGCGATTGCGGCGGTGACATGGGCGATGACGGCTATACTGACATGGCAGCAGTGAAATTCGAAAATGACATGAAAATTGGGCAGTGAAATAAATTTACGAGAATATTACCCGAAATAGGAGTAAACAAGTTTGAAAATTCCAAAATAGGGTTGTCATGTTTTTATTCTCAAAATGAGACTAATTACTGTCATGTTTTGGCAGTATCTGACTTCAAACATGACAATATTTTTCAAACTTCGCAGTAATTACTCCTATTTTGGGAATAAAAACATGACAGTCCTATTTTGAAATTTTCAAACATTTTTAGTCCTATTTCGGGAACTTTGCCTAAATTTTTTCGTGTCACTTTATTGTAGTAATTAAGGGGAAACCTCTAAAAAAAATGGGCCGAGCTAGCTAGAGCCTACCTGGCCACTTTAGCCCGTATTACCATCCGCCCATTGTTCATTTTTTTGGAATAATTGAAAGTAAGAATTGTTATGGATAACTTTTTCAGCAGAAATTATTTCAATAGAGTGATTAAAAGTAATGTGAATTTCACAAAAATATAGACAAATAATACTAAATGACCTTAGTATAGAAGTTCAAATCTTAACCGCAGTTCAAAGTTCCCTGTTTGGCCGGTGTGATACGTGTAGCAATAAATTTGCCAAATGTAGGGTAAACTTAGACCTCGATGGGAGTCGTTGTGTTTTCCTCATTCAGTTATGGTGGCACCATCACTTTAAGTTGACTTTTCGCCTAACACAAGACGCGGCATCGCAATGTCACTTGCAGTAACGCACGTAATCGATTAAGTGAGACGTTCACGGCTTTAATCAGAATACAAGTGCTGCCTAATTAAGATAAGATCATATCATAGTCAAACCCACGCAAATGGATTAAAAACTTTTTAAAAAATGAGATACTTCCCTCCATGCGAGTAAAATATATTAAAAATTTAAAGATAGGAGATGTTTAAAATTTGTTAAATATGAATCTTTTTGTGCTTGGACCAAAGTATAGTAGTGTTGAAATATCACACCCGGAAATTGTAAAGCAATGTTATATTGAAGAGGAAATTTAAGTTCTATATTAAAACATGGGCTACTCATTCGATCAGATCGACCTTTTATAATGAAACTTGAGATCTTAACAATACTCTTGCTAGGGCGGGGCTTGCCACTAAGTAGCTACTGCCACCGGTGGAACTCTGCCGCTGGGCTGTCCGCCACTGCCGCTACCACCACCAACAAAGTGTCCTGGTTATGCTAGTGAACTAGGGTCAATTACTTCTACGCCGTACTACTTAATTATATTAGATATAAAAATATAATATTTAGAGAATATAGAACATTCACTTCTATTTATGGCAATTACATTTCGAAAATTTATGGGTTAACAGCTAATGAGCTTTTGTGAAAACTCAATAGTACTGCCTAATAAATTAGTACCTCAATAATATGTGTTAAAAGGATCCGTTCAAGCCTATCTACATATTACTCGTATATAAAGTTTAATTAATCAACACTTAAAGTTCTCAAATGGTTTCAAAATTAAACTGCAAAATTAATAATGAATAGGACGATATGTTGTTTGATCTAGTCACATCCAACGTCATCTACCCAAATTTCTCACTATTGTTGAAATAACGGAGAACGCCGCCTTTGACTTTAAAGAAAGATTATTGTATTGTATATTTGTATGGTACGTAAGTTGCTAACTCGGCTCAAAAGCAGGCCGGTAACAAACTCATGTGACAAAAAAACTAGCTAGTTACAAATATGGCACGGGGGCCGGTAATTAAATATGTAGCTAGTGTTTGGTTAAACTCAAACACAGTAAAAAAAATTAACAGTTCATCCCTTAATGTCTTCGATCAATCAAGAGAGTAGCAAATCTGCTTGAAGGTGGCCAAGTTGTCCTGGAACAAAGGAATGAAAGCGTCTATGCTTCCATCTCCTATGAAGGAAGGAAGCAGAAACATCATTCCTTCTGTTGGGTAGTATGAAGGCATGAAAATGTAGGGACAGCCAGTCCCAAAATCTAAGTCATAAAATGGGAACCTTAGCCAGCTATCAACCTCCAGATTAGGACGGAGAATGTGTTTGTCCATGTCGGCTGTCGGAACAAGACCACCGTACTCTGCCTCCTCGGAGTTTGCAAAATCTATGAATGATCTGAAATAGTTGTTGTTCACCTTAGCGACGGCGTCGTGGATGAGTTTCGCGGCGTAAGGAAGTGGCTCACGCAGCAGATCTTTAACCTTCGCCGTGGGAAAGGCCCATAGGACGAGGTTGCCGAAGTAGTCGTTGGGTACTTTAGGGTTCAGCCGTGAACGGCCATCCACAGATATCTTTATGTGGGTGCTTTCGTAGCTTCCAAGATTTCTAGCCTTGGTTATCGCCCGCCATAGATGCGCGACGAGGCTCTCGAACGTGCTGTATGGCCTCACATTGTTCGGTTTCATGGATGAGGCCTTGGCCTTGAGTTTGGCCAGGAACTCTAAGGTGAAGTGGACTTTGTGAACCACAATGTCATCATCCAATATGAGTGTTTTCATCATGTCATCGTCAAGGAAGTTATCCTTTTTCATCATTTGCTTGGACGATGTTGTCTTGTATTCGGCTCCGACGTGCTCGTACTCAACCCTCGGGGGGTTCCGTGGGATGAAAATGGTGCGGTCACGGAGGGGAAATGGTTCGATCGGGCCTAGAAGGTCGCGACAAGCCTTTCCCCATGCAACCAGGAAATTGCTGGTTGAGTGACCGTCAGCAATAAGGTGATGAGAGGTGAACCCGACCACGAGAGAGCCGCACGTAAAACGTGTGAGCTGGACTTGGACTAGTTCTGTCACGCCCTTCAAACTAGGGTGAAGGTTGAGCAATGAGGAAGATGGCTTTAAGGGCATCACCTTGTTGAGGCTAGTGTCACCTACAGCTTCCACAAATCTAACCCCCTCATCATTGAGTAAAATGACAGGTTTACCCTTGCTATCTTTGCCTAATCTCCCAGCCCATTCTCTATACACCGAGAGAGCTTTCCTGAGCCCTAACTCGATGGTGGCATTTGGAGGGGTGGGTGGGTGGTAGGCATAGATAACAGCCATTTGAGCATCATAGGAAACCTTGTCAAAGACACTGAGGGGTGTGTGGCTTGTTTTTGAAGGAGGGTTTCCTTCATACACAGGCTTAATGAGTCTAGTGCTCTCTACTTTCACCTTCATGGTTTAGCCTTTGGGTATTTTGCACGAACTTAGTGGAGAGATTAGAGTGGATTTTGGTACACGAAATGGTGATTTGTGTTTTGGTGGATGAATAAGGCCGCGGCGTTTAGTATATATAGAAGAAATCATGCACGTAGGTGGCTTGTACTCTAACTCTAAAGTTGCCTAAGAATGTTGACTTTTCACATGTATGCTACCTCCCCATGTGCTTTGCCGATTTGACCAACTCAAATATAGTTAGAAAACACCCCACCCCTCCCATACTTGATACTTCCATATAAATTTTGTTAGCGTTAATTTAGTGATAGTACAATTAAAATTAATTTTTGTGTGATAGTGTTTGCTATCTATCAGTAAAACTGAGTTATGAATAGGTTATTTATCATTCTCTCATTGGCTAACAAAAATAAAAAACATCACTTTTAATTCACACTTTATCGTACCGTCTACAAAAGGCTAGTTAACAACCATTAAATACATCCACTCTTCATGGCTAATTAATAGCTAAGTTAACATCTACCGACAATTTTTTTTTTGTACCGGCCAATTCAATTCAATAGGACTCTTCATGGCTAATTCATATCCAATAAATGTTACCAAAAAAATAGCTAATAAATAAATTAACATGTTACAAGCACATTTTAAATATTGGAAAGATATTTTTTATACAGCAATCATAAGTTGACTAGTTTCAAGAGGAAAGACGACGGGCGCTCTGTTTAACACGTAGTATGATGTTTCCCTTGGCGAGGAATATAAATGCTCAACTAGCATATTCCGTTCTTTATAGCCTAAGATGCGTCTAGGTGCATTACTTGTTCCTCGCATCAATTTTGCCGTATATTTTATGTCCGAGTGTAATGTGGGAATCGTACATCAAGGTCTATTTATAATTTTGTTTAAACTTCATCCCAATTTAAATAACACAATTTCAATAAAATTTAATTAAAACAATCTAATTTTTTTCGGTGGCATTTTTGTAATTTAAGCGAAAAATCACGGCTCCTGCTAATAAGCAATAGCGTACTTATAGTGATTATCTGACCTATTGTATGGGGTATTATGAGGCTAGCAATGAGTATCACGATCTCGGCTTCATATCTTCTAATTCTTTTTTTTTAGTTTTTCTTTTATAAAAATTATTAAATTATATCTGTAATTCACACCTATTAATTTCAATATGTGAGTCTAATGTAATTTAATATGATACTTTTGAAATATGCATTGATATGATATTTTAAAGGCTAAAGTGTCAAATAGGTACATGAACTAACTTAAAGTGTTCAATTAGCCCCTTATATAGGAGGTTCTGCCCGGTCATCGCCAATTGGGGCGGTTCCCGATTGAATTTTTTGATGAAATTTTTTTAGCATCTTCTTCATTAAATCTAGTTTACCCATATCAAATTCAGCTAAAAATTAAATCGGGAAGACAGTCAAATGATTTTCCGAAATGTACTGCGCTGTTTAACTACGCAGTTATCTTCAAAAAATCATTTGACTGCCTTACCGATTGAATTTTTAGCTGAAATTTGGTATGTGTAAACTAGACTTAATAAAGAAGATGCTCAAAAATTTTCATCAAAAAATTTCATCGGGAACCGCCCCAATTGGCGACGTCCGGACAGAACCTCCTATATAAGGGGCTAATTGAACACTTTAAGTTAGTTCATGTACCTATTTGACCCTTTAGCCTATTTTAAAAATGTGCATAACATCAGTACCAAATGAGCACACATAACTTACAAAGTGCACATTTATATGAAAGTTGTAAGGTTTGTTAGTTGAATATCACACCATTTTTAATTGAGCATCAAACCACTGCTATTGAGATGAAAATCACGGTTTCTGGTGAATGAGTATTACTGAACTTTTAATGAGCATCACTGCATCAGACCTATTATGTTGAGTATTAGGAGTCTAATATTCAGAATCGTGATCTCTGCTTCATAACTTCTAATTCACTTTCTTTTTTGTTGTTTTTTCTTTTACAAAAACTTATTAAATTATATTTATAATCAATTCCTATGAATTTCAATATGTGAATCTAATGTAAAATAGTACTTTTAATAAATGCATTGATATGACATTTAGAAAATGAGCATAAGATGAGTACCAGGTGAGCATACATAACTTACAAAATGCGCATTGATGGAAATCATGATTTCTGTTAAATGAGCATTAATAAATTTTTTATGAGCATCTGACCTATACAAATGAGCATATGTAACATACAATCAAGATGAGCATTAATATAAAAATTGTAAGTTTTGTTCGTTGAGCATCAATACATTTTCAGTGAGCACCGAACTTCCATTATTGAGTATTAGAATCGTGCGATTGAGTATCTGGTTTGTGGTCTCATGTCTATAATAAATTTTATGTGAATCTCGTGTAATATGAGACTTTTGAAATATGTATGGATATAACATTTTAAAATGAGCATAACAAAGGTACTAAATGGACATACATAACTTACAAAATGAGTTTTAAAAAATTTAAAATCTCATTTGTATATGTTCATTCATTGTAGACATTTTACTTATTTGAGTTTAAAGTTAAACTCATTTCTAATGTGCTCGGTACTAATATATAATGGGAAAAAAAAAGAAGGAAATAAGAAATAAAAGAAACGAAACTAAAAGTAAGGAAAAGTAACACTAAAAGTAACTAAACTATCTAACACTAACACTAAAAGTAACGAAATAAAATAAAATAATACTAAAAGTCTAACCTGTGATAAAAGAAAAGAAACTAAACTAACTAACACTAACACTAGAAGTAACGAAAAATAGTAAAATCAATAAGATAAAACACAAAAGGTAATACAACAATTACAACTAGCAGGGAACAACAAAGAGATCGAATGGCGGCTGGAAAGAAAGAAAAGGAACGGGGCGGCTGGAAAAGAAAGAAAAGGAACGGGCATAGAGCTGGGATGTGAGAATCAAAAGGTATAAAGTTGATATATTACTCCCTTCCGATTATGTATTTATACACGGTAATATTGATAATATGAAAATTATATGAAAATGTTCTTTATTAAAAATATTATCATAAAATTATAAATTTATTAAGTTTTACATAAATATATTAGTTAAAATAATCGATCAAAGTTTATCATCTTTGACTGGAAAAGTGTACCTTATAATTTGCCTCAATTTTGCTACTTCCTCCCGCGTTCCTAAAAAAATTGCCAAATTGATCAATAATATATTTTAATACAAAATTATCTAAAGTATTAAATTAATGAACTTTGATCAATAATATTTTTTTATACAAAATTATTTAAGGCATGAAATTATATCAAAATTTTCATTATTCAAAATATTCTCATAAAAGTATAAATTTTTAAATTATATACATATATCATATATGAGTTCTCTTATTTCTTATGTATTACTTTCCATATTTTAATTGTGTGTTCATTCATAGTATTATTAGTTTTTCAGTCATACTAGTATTCAGGAATCCTCCTAACATGAAGAGGATTTCTTTTTTTGTCCCGCTGAGCAAACCACCAAAATAAGTGGGACATATGCCGGGAAACATTTGTCGAGATATTATAAATTAAAAGAAGGAAGTACATAAGAAGAGGGGGACCAAACCGAAAACATCTTCACCCAAAATTAAAGAAAGAAAATTGAGGGAGCTATATCGTACCCAATTTTCCAAAAAGCTAGGGAAAAAACAATAAAAGAAAGTAAAAACAAACCTAGTGTCTAAAATTGGGAATTCCATTTTTGTCCAGGTTAATAAGAGTGACAATTGAATCCGGTAACATACTGGAAGAAGTGAAGTTTCTAAAACCATCAGAATTAATTCCAAGCTGAGCAAGAGAGTGCAAAGCCGACTTTGGGGGCAGTTGGCCCAGGCTATTGCCTTGGGCCTCACTTCCGAAGAGGGCCTCCAAAAAAATTATTAGTATTAGGTATATACTGCTAATAGTTATTTGCAGACTTGGCGTTTTGCCCACTGCTCTTCCGAACGGCAATCGGCAACTGCAAGCAGCAACCGACAACTTTATTTAATACTCTGTAACACTCCTTTTCTAAGTCTCTTAATACTCTGTATGTATCTATCTTCTTATTCATTCTCACAGTTTCTCTCGTTCCTCACTTTCTTTATCTAATCATTTATGTCTGAATTTAGATATTTAATCAATAAAATAGTGAAATACGTAAAATCTAAAGTCTAAAGATAAAGGATTAAAGGCCTAACCTAACTCTGTAAATCATAGTAGACGGCAGGAAAGTAAATTAGTAAATGCAAATGTTGGGGTGAAGCACTAAATGCAATTTTTGGAGTATTCCGTATTTTGAACTAAATTCCTGAATTTCTAGAGGTCAAATACGGTATTTCATGAGTCTGAGTAATTGCACTATTTGATGGCAATATACTAATATGGTATTGTTACTAGTAAAGTACTTTGTAGTAATGTAATCCGGAGTACTTATGTTTGGTTTGTCATTCTATTTAGAACATAAAAGTTTTGTGTTTTTTTAATTGAGTTGTTTGCTATTTTTGTATTACTTATAAATATGTAGGAATTGTCAATCGACTGACTCGGGGTGTACAAAAAGAAAGAACAAGTCGAGATTTGGTTATATATTCATTTATTGGCTCTATGAATCGGTATATCAATTTATCTAATTTTCCATATGATTTGTGAATTATTCGGAGTATGTATTTTTTTCGTCTAGGACCTCAACAATGCTAGAGCCGCCCCTGAGAGAGTGTGCGACTAAATTGGACTCCCTGTAGATATGCCTAATCCGGACATCAAGAGACGCCCAAAGTCTTTGAACTTCCACACCCGAAGGCTGAAGAAAGGTTGGCACACTCGATTTCCACTTAAGGAGCTTAATCGTCATCTCTGAATCAGATTCAAGCTGAAGTTTGGAGAAGCCAGATCGTGCGCACCAGTTCAGAGCAGTGAGAACTACTTGCATATATTTCCGCTTGAAGGATTGTCTTTACTCTAATCGGCGTGAAGAAGCCAGCAATAATCTCCCCTTTACATGCATGAAGAGGACTTCTTCCAAAAGGATTCCTATTTTATTGTATGAGTGTAAATGCTCTTTTTGGTTATGGAATAAATCATTGATTAGTTCATAGCTACAATATAATTGGTCTTCTATCATCGTGAGATAGATATAGGTCTCTTTGCACTGTGAGCAAGGAAATTGTGTGAATCTTGGACTGTGTTCCATCAATTGCTATCAGAGCATGACTAACCGAGAACGGTTTGAGAAGATTGAGAATTCAATCGTTCATATCGATTGCAGCATCACTCAACACCTTGACGATCAACATGGAAGCACCAAAACAGGGGAGGTCGGGGAAGAGATCCACCTCATCAAATTCATTTGGACACTCCAAATTTCCTCTATCGAAGCATTCCGGATGCAAGAAACGCTAGCAACTTGCATCTTCTTCATCAGAGTGTTCATCCAGTAATGACTCATGTCACATATCACCCAGTGAATCAACTTCCAGTGGTGGCGATTATGATAAAAAAGATGCATGTGAACCCACTAATTTTGAGGATTATGTCGAATTGCTGAGTAAGATGGCGACAAACATGTACGTATCGTGAATATCTGAGCGCTTTCGAACGAGTGTTTACATGAGTCACTGGTTGGTCATCAAAATTAAAGCGCTACTGGGAACATTTTGGGTGATCCTCATGAGGAATTATCAATGGAAGTCAGGTTGTTTAAACCCCCATAGTTTGGCAGATGCAATGAATGTCATAGTATGGTGTGGAATGAAGGAGGATGTCATAGATGCAATGGAACTACTCGGGAAACATACCAACTAGTTCATTCCACTTGATTCTCCGATTCAAATATAATTTAATCTCAATATCCGAAATATCACTTTTATCCATTCATGAATTCTTTACATGAAGTAATAGTATATTCATCACAATGTTTCATAATTAATTCAACTATCATGTCATCATATTCATATCACATAATCATACACAATTTCTTTCTATCTTTGTATATCATGCTTCATTTGCTTATAGACAATAATATTTACATTAGACATTATTACCTCATTAATAATCCGTGAAAATCACATTTAATTACCATAGGTAATCTTAAGAAATTAACTAACTGATTATAAGCAACAGGCTAAAGGGTCAAATAGGCTCTTATACCCTTCTGGATTGCTCAATTTGCCTCCTGAACCCAAAAAAAGCTTCAATTGGCACCCTGAATTCGATAAAAAGATCCAAATTTCACTTTTTGTAGGTCACAATCCGGTCACCGCCACGTCACCCGGTAGGGATCCAACTGTGCATGTGACATGGCAATTTAAGTGGTCAAATAAACCCTGAACTTGATTAAATCGTTCAATTCACCCCCTCAACTATTAAAAAAAGTCAAAATTATGAAAAATAGAAATAAAAAATGAAAAGAGAAAATAAAAAATTGAATAAAAAATCAGTCAAAATATAAAATATAAAATATAAAAATGAAATATTTATATTTTTTTACTAAATTCAAAAGAAAGAAATGACATATAAACTAAAAGAAATTAATTCTTATATATAATACGTAAAAAAGACTTCAATATATTTACAATAAATAATATAAATATGTAGTTACAATTTTTATATTTTAATTCTTATATATGAGTAACTTTTATATTACTATAGATATAAAAAAGTGTAATTAGTAACTTCGAAAAAAAAGTTACATAAAAATTGTATATTTATTTTTATTATATTTTTAAATAAATTAAAAAATATGTAATGAAAAAATACAAATGGATAATTTAAACATAATGCTTTGTATAAATTATCAAACAAAAACCTAAAATTTGTGTTATATTACAAACCATTAGATATAATACATAAAATAAAAATTTAAATATATTTGGTAAAAATACATTGTTTATTTCTTATATGAAATATATGTGGTAGTTATAAAATACGGAAATAGAGTTAAAGAATTTTTTTAGTTTATGTTTAATTTTTTATTTTGAATTCATGATCAATATTTCATATTAATATATTTTATATTTTCAACACGTATTTTATTTAAAACTTTATTTATTATTTTCTACTCCCTCCATCCCAATTTGATGTTCCTGTTGCGCTTTATGATGCTTGACCGACGATAAAGCAAACGAATCTCTGTCCGCACTCAAATTATTTTTAGAAGAAAAAAATTATATATTCAGAAACTACATTAAAATCTTTACAAAGTCGCAAACACCTGAATCAAATTTGATAAAAATTTGATATATAAAGTAAGAGATTAAGAGTTCAGGGTGACCGGGTTGAAACCTGTAAAAGTGAAATTTGGATCTTTTTATCGAGTTCAGGGTGTCAATTGGAAATTTTTTTGGATTCAGAGGGGAAAATTGAGCAATCCAGAAGGGTAAAGGGGCCTATTTGACCCTTTAGCCTAAGCAATATAGTCAGTCATCCTCACCTTATGATGTGCTACAATAGTTGCCTTTGCTAAGCCCCTCGATCAATCTCCATTCTAGGCCGATTGAAAGTGAAAAACTGGACTGCAGGCTAAAAGCCAGGTGGCTTTCGTGAATGCCGGGCGGCGTTCATGGTCTGTAATACGGGCGGCCTTTTTTCTTGGCTATTTCTGACAGTTCCAACTCCTATCAATTCCACGACCCTTCTAAGTTCAATACCACCACTTTATAACAATATTCTACACTTTCAAACGTGTAGAACCTCATGTTTAATCCACCATATGATTTTTTAAAATCATATGAACACAAAACTAGTTAAAGAATATAGGTAGAGTTCTTACCCTGAACTCAAACTCTTTCTTGTGGATTTTCCTAGCTCCTTTCCTTCCTCCAAGGTTGTTGTTCGTGTGAGCTGTTTCCAGACCTCCTATCCCCTCTATATGTGCTTTGTATGGTGTGGAATGAAGGGCGAAGCATCCTCCCAATCAACACCCAAGGTCATACAAGAATATATAAGGGCCCTTGGGAGTGTTTTGTTTGTCTTGAGCAATCTCTTCACTCAATAATTTCGCAGCTCCCATGTTTAGATGTCTCATTTAAACTATTTGGAGTCTACAAGACTTGTATAAAAAGTCCCAAGTGGGTATAGAAAGTCTCTCCCAATTATTATTGCTATTTTTGGCAGGTTGGGTCAAAATAGCACTCGGATTGCCCAACCATTTTCTCAACATTAGTTGACATTTCATTGTGCTTCTATAATTATTATGATGACCCAACTAATTATTTGGTAGCCCATCCTCAATATTATAGACCCGATAAATAATTTAATTAATCATTCATTAATTAAATATATCATTCTGTTACACGTTATTATTCACTAGTAAATTCAAATACATGTTGAATTTTAAATTCAAGTACATCCGGATGCGGTGTCACAAGTTCACCCCCCCTCACAAGAATTTCGTCTCCGAAATTCACATTGCTACTCAAATAGAAAAGCAGACTGTTCCTTCATCAAGCCTTATGTTTCCCAAGTTTCTTCTTCAACTCGGTCACTCTTCAAAAGGATTTTAATCATCAGAACTTTCCTGCTCCTCAGCTTCTTTACTTGTCTATCAAGTATTTTTACCGGTTGCATGACGTGGTTCAAGTCTTCACGTATTTCCACGGGTGGTTTTTCTAGTACGTGAGACGGATCCGACATATATTTCTTTAGACTAGACACATGAAACACGTTATGTATCTTCTCCAATTCTAGAGTCAACTGTAATTAGTAAGCTACAACCCCAATTCTCTCAAGAATTTCAAATGGCCCTATGTATCGCACGTGGGTTAAGTTTCCCTCGGGTTTGAAATTGGATGACTCCTTTCCAAGGTGAAACTTTCAAGAATACCTCATCTCTCACCTTAAACTCCAAGGATCTTTGGCGCTTATCGGCATAGCTCTGTTGTCTATCCTCGGCCGTCTTAAGCCTCTCAAAAATCACCTTCACTTTTTGACTTAGTGATCTCCACCAATTCTGTGCTCTCAAGCTTGGCCATGCCAACCTCATCCCAGCACAAAGGTGTATGACATCTCATCCCATACAATGTCTCGTATGGAGGCATGCCAATACTCGTCTGATAACTATTGTTGTAGGTAAACTCCACTAGTGCTAAATGGTTGTCCCAACTCCATTGGAACTCCAATGCACAAGCTCCTCAACATATCCTCCCAAATCTGTATGACCCGCTCAGATTGTCCATCCTTCTGCAGATGAAAAGCAGTGCTAAACTTCAACTTTGTCCACATAGATTCTTGGGACTTCAATTAAAATCGTGATGTGAATCGTGGATCTCTGTCAGATACAATGGTTATTGGAATCCCATGTAGCCTCACGATCTCATCCACATGCAATTTGGTTAATCTCTCAAGTGCATAGGTGGTGTTGATAGGTAGGAAATGTGCACTCTTCGTGAGCCTATTAACAACAACCCATACAGCATCATAGTTCTTAACCGTCCGTGGTAGCCCTACCACAAAATTCATAGTCACGTGCTCCCATTTCCACTCAGGAATGGAAAGTGGTTGTAATAACCCAGCTGGATGCTGATGTTCTGCCTTAACTTGTTGACAAGTAAGACATTGATTGATGTACTCAGCTATTTCCATCATCATCTGATGGTACACACACATGGTGATGAAATAATAGGAGACCATCGTCTCTCTCCCTGAAATCCTCAATCGGTCCCGCTAGCATGCGTTCTCGGACCTTCATAAGTTCCTCGTCAGTTTCTTGACCCTTCTTGATCTCATCAAGTATGGTAGGTCTTACCTCAAATCTTGCCAATAAGGCACCATCACTAGATATCTCCAATTGGGCTCTCAAATGCCCTCAAGCTAGTTAACAATGCCCCAGACGAACTCTTTTAACTAAGGGCATTGGCTACAATGTTCGCCTTACCGGGGTGGTAATTAATCACTTGATGGTAGTGTTTTATCAACTCCATCCACCGTCTCTGTCTCATGTTCAACTCTTTCTGAGTGAACACATACTTCAAGCTCTTGTGGTCAGTGTATATATGACATGTCTCCCTATAGAGATAATGCCTCCATATCTTCAGTGCAAACACCATATCTTGAAGGTTTGAATTTTGTGAGAGCAAAAGTTATCCTGTAGTTCTTCGGGGTGTATCTAATATACTGGGAGCAGTCTTCCCGTTGGAGTTTAGAAGACAACTTCATTTAATGCTTGTACAGTTGATTTGACCGGTTGGTCCTTCAACTTGCTATTTTGAGGGCGTAAGGATATCCGCAGGGTCAATCATCAGCTTTAAATATCTCAACGTACGAACAACATTAATTGACCATTTAATGCATGAATAGTACCATGTTCTGTTGAGTGGCTCCTAGCCGTTAGGGCATTTCCCGTTAGTTTCACGGCCGTTGGAAGTAACACCGAAATCTTCTAAGTGCCCATCCTAGTCTGATGAGATTCTCTGATAGCATCTCTGATGGTTGGTCCTGATGGCAGCTCTGATGGCTTCCCTGAAGAGCAGCTCTGGTAGCAACTCTGATCAGGAAGTCCAAGAGGGTCTCTAGCCAGTCAACTATGCTAACACATACAAAGAAAATTCTAATACAAGATTTCTAAAAGGGGTACTTTAATATTCTAATTAACCTAGCATCATCAAAATCTAAATACATTTATTCCTTACATTCTTCTTTGACTTTCTATTTTTGGGAGCTAATAATAAAATATGGGTTAGCTACATATCTCAAATATGAGGACAGAAAGAGAGCAGCAGATAAGTGAGCACAAGTCGTAAAACATGAGCTGAGTGTGCTCATATCGTTTTTCAGCATGCAGTAGCAGAAAACTTCCGTTTTTTTCCAGAGATTGAACCGTTGGATCGTCGTGATTTTTGGACAGAAACTACACAGCATCTGGGCCCACGTTCTGGACGGTGGAGATCTGGTTTTGAGGTCCGAAGGTCTGGTTTCGTTGGTTTGGACAGTAGCTATTTTTCTGGTGATATTTTTCTTATCTTGGCTCTATTTAATTCCATACACATTGATGTGCTTACTTCCAAGGATATGATGATTTTGTATGCCTCTAGTATTATCTAGAGAAGACTTTGTACTGCTCCTTTGATGATGATAGTGGATTTAAGCGGCCAAAATGGTCTCGTGGTTTTTCCCTAGTTAACGGGTTTTCCACGCTAAAATTCCAGTGTTTTTGTTTTGTGTGTACTTACTGTTTTAGCTTATTATATTGGTGTGTGGCAGCACTGTTGTGTGTGTTCTAATTGCATTAAGAACACCCTATTTGTTTGCATCCTCAAAGGTTCATTCAAGTTGGGGAAAGTTTAGCCAAACGAAGATTAATTCCGCATTTTATTAGTTATTGTTTGGGGCTGTTTTTCCCATCAGGGAGATGCTCCATAGATACGTACTCTATGATAGTGACTTTAATACGAAAAAGTAGTGGTGCACCTAGCACCATTAGAAGTAGCGGACTGCATGATTAAGGACATACATGTCCACCTATTACAAAAAAATTGGTGCGCCGAGCAACTTGGATGGTGCGCGGAGCAGGTCCGATTAAATAAGAGACGAACGTATTCCATAATTGAAAGAAAGGTTGAAGTAAACTGTAGGAAAAAATATTAGCAGATTTGAAATTAGTGAGGAATAAAGTTATAAAACCCCTTAATGAACGTTCATAATAGGAATCCAACACTGATTAGGGTGCCTTCCCTCAAGATATCGAATGATCTAATGTATGATTGAGGACTAGAGGTAGAGGAAAGGACAACAAAAATGTAAAGAATAAGATTGACAAAAATCAAAATGAAAAAAAATAAATGCATAGACAAATAACTTGTCGTCTGAAATCTGAACTCGGCTTTACAGATGAATTCTGATTGTCATCTGTGAAAAGATTGAGGTAATGTGCTTCCTTCATCCCCACTCCCTTGTTCTTTATCTTATTAGTTTTCTTCTACTTAGTACTCATTATTTGAATACTTTTCAGCTAAAACAGATATGAGAACATTGTGAGATTCTGTGGAGAGGATAAACTCTTATTCCAAAATGTTAAAAACAATATCATGAAAACAATTGTGAGAACTTTCTTGCTTACACGCATCCCTGCATTGTTATAGTAAAATAAGAATTGAAATCATTGATCAGATTTTAGATAGTGCGAAGCATTAGAGTCACCACCTATTCATGTGGTTCATAAAACATCAGAAAATCAACTTCCATAATCTCTGAAAACATTTGTGAAACCTTTCACAATAGAACAATATTTATTAATTTGGCTACTAACTGCTAACTCAATAAGAAAGACAGACCGTTGTTATGATCCAGGTGTAACCATAGCCTCTTTTATTCTTTCCTCAAATTTCTAAAGAAATTGACTCATAATTTAAGATTAAGGTCATGTGCTTGCTTCATCCCCACTCCCCTGTTCTTTATCTTATTAGTTTTTTCTACTTAGTACTCTTTTTATGAGTACTCTTTATCTTATTAGTTTTTTCTACTTAGTACTCATTATATGAGTACTTTTTCATGAGTTTGTTTCATGAGACCAACATGATAAGATATGCTAGCACACCACCAAAATATGCTCAAACATTCGTACAAAAATTTCGGTCAAGTAGGATCGCAAAGATAATAAATACAATTTATAATGATAATAATAATACACCGGTACATAAGTATAATAGAAATAAAGGTAGACTTACCTTATTTTTCAATAGAAACACTAAAAAATCAGTGTTCATCGTTTCAAATTCCTTGTGCTAATTGCTCAAAGTTATGGCATCGGCAAATTAAAAGAATACATAGATTAATTAGAGCAGATGTGCTACTCAAATGCTTGATAATTCATGAGAGGCAATTCCACAAAAACATTTTAAAGCTTTAGTGGAGCCATTTCAGTCTACAAAATAAGTTGATATGTAAAACTATTTTGATATACCACAAGCTGCAACTAAAAAAGACAAGGAGAAGTTTCACCTACGTACTTATCTAACATGTCCTGGCAAAAAAAAAATCTGACATTTGGCATTAAATCCTTACAAACAAGAGCTAGTAATAGTGTTTAGAAATGTGATGAATACCCGAATAGACCAAACGAACTGACACGATGTGGTGGTGCAACCCCTTGTAACTTATAACTTATAGGGCTCGTTTGTTACGGCGTAACGTAAACATTTTGCGTGTAAAGTGTGGGGATGTAAACATTTTACACTGTTTGTTTTAATTTTTTAATGTAAACTGTAAGACACTTTTTTAATAATATTTTACACTGTACCATGTAAAATATTTTACATGGAGGGAGGGTGGTAAACTAGTTTACGAGAGTGAATACTTATACGGAGCATTGAAATTCACGATTTCAATCTAGGCGGACTTTGAAAACCCTGGCGGCAAAGCAAAAAATCTTGGCGGCAAGAACCTCATCTTTTCTCCTATTTAAGATAACAAAAATCGTCAAACCATATCATCGATTATCATCTCCATCTGCGTTAGTGACTACAGTTTAACCAAGAGGTTAGTTTCTACACCTTGATTCTTTTTAATGAACTTTGATTTATTCTATATATACGTATATTCGAAGAATGGATTTAAGGGTTGAATTGTATTTTGAGATTTGATGAGTTTGAATTGTATTATATGCGGCCATTGTTTAGTTTTAAGCAACTGTTTCATTACTCAAATACACTATCCAATAATCGAATATATATGTATGTATTTACCCTGTTTTGTAGTTATGTGTGCTTGGTTTGCTCTGTCATTGGATTCATTAAATATTCTGAGTTTTATTCTATATTGAAACAACTTTTCTGTGATTACGATGGTAATTTCTGGTTGTGTAATTTTTTTTTATTGGCTTGCTTTATACGTATTATTTTGTTTTGGTTGTAGTTCCAAGTTATACTTTGTGTTCAGAAAGAGCCCATACTAAGTATTCCTCAAGTTATTGCGGTTATGATGTGATATTATTTGATAATTTGTTCAATATGTAAGTTAAAAATTGAAATTTTCAGTCAAGCCATATAATCATAGCCATATAATCATTTCTAAAGATATTTCACAGCCCGTTTAAAACAAAAGCTTCCAATTTGAAAGTTGTTCTCTTAAGTTTGAAACCCATCAAACCCCTCAATTTAGTTGGTGAAAGAAGCTAGTGCAGTATGGACCCTTGTTTTATAAAAAAGATGTATTATATACTGATTAAATGGAGTTATATTTCTTTTGGTGTTAGTGTGGACCATGGACTGCTCAGAACAAGACGAAATTACAATGTGCATGGCGGCTTATGTTATTGCGTTAAATTTTAGAAACTTCCTACTCATTGTGCTTGCGATGTTAGAATATTATAAAGACACTTTTATTATAAGGAAGAGGAAAAGATGTCAAAAAGGAAGTGCTTATGAGAGATATGAAATTAGACGTGTTAATTTTAGAAAAATGATTTGGGAAGACGATATAGAATGTGGAGATAACATTAGGATGGATAGGAGAGCGTTTTACGTGCTGTGTGACATGGTTGAAAGTATTGGCATGTTAAGATCAACAAAGAACTCAACCGTTGAGGAAATGCTTGCTTCATTCCTCTATATACTCGCTCATCATACTAAAGTTAGAGTGGCCAAAAGAGAATTTGTGCGTAGCGGTGAAACAATAAGCAGACACTTTAATAAAGTATTGCTTGCTATCTTGAGACTGCATGAAGTTTTGCTTAAGAAGCCTAAACCGGTGACTCAAAATTGTAAAGAACATCCTTCGAAATGGTTTAAGGTAATAATTTTACACTATTTTCTTGGAACTTACCACAAAATAAATAATGGTTAAATAAGTCAATTACTAACAAAGCACTGCTATTTTATTTTAGTATGTAGAATTGTCTGGGAGCGCTAGACGGAACTTATATTCAGATAAATGTCCCTGAACAAGAAAAGCCTAAGTATAGGACAAGGAAGGGTGATTTAGCAACAAATGTACTTGGAGTTTGTTCTCGGGATTTACATTTTATTTACATATTACCTGGGTGGGAAGGTTCTGCTGCTGATGCAAGGGTATTAAGAAGTGCAATTTCTAGACCAAATGGCTTTGTAGTTCCTCAAGGTTGCTACTATCTATGTGATGCCGGATACAGCAATGCAGACGGGTTTTTAGCTCCATATAGAGGCCAACGGTGTCATATAAAAGAATGGAGTCAACAGAATTATCCTAGAACAAAAGAAGAATTGTTTAATTACAAGCATTCATGTGCACGTAATGTCATTGAGAGATCTTTGGATTATTAAAAATGAGATGGACAATTCTTTGTAGTAGATTTTGCTACCCTGTGAAGACATATTGTAGAGTCATAACTGCTTGTGCTTTACTTCACAATCATATAAGAAGGGAGATGCGAAAGGATCCGCTTGAGGATAAGGTGCCAGAAGATTATGTTGATTCTGACTCATTGTTCAATGCCCCAAGCATACAAGATATTGAGCAATCTGCAGCTTGGACTGCATTTAGAGATAACTTAGCACAAGAAATATGGAACGAGCGTCGAGCTAATAGGAATTAATAATCATATTAGTGGTTTTATATGTTTTTATTTGTTAAGAATCATCTTATTTTTTTATAAGAAAATATGTGCTCTCTTTTTGCACTTTGTGGAGGAGCTGCTGTTACTCTTTGTTGTTATTTATAATAAAATACTAGTGATCTAAATGATTGTTTTTTTATGATGTGTTTTTGTACTTTTTTTTTATATTAACTCATCATATAAAGCAAGATTGCATATTTCACCATCCTTTTTGTGTGTTCTTAATGTTTGTGTTATACAGTCTACAATGGAAGATTGTACTATCACACCCCCGAGTTCAAAAGTGAAGCGTAATAATCATCAATGGTCTCCTCATGAAGACAAAATACTTATTGAGGGTTGTCTGGAATTGATCAACCAAGGTTGGAAAGCTGAAAATGGATTCAAAACCGGTTTCTATCAGCAGCTTCAGAAGTGGATGGCTACAAAAATCCCTGGTTGTCATATTTTGGGAGATCCAAATATAAAAAATAGGTTAAGACATTTAAAAACTCAATATAAGGAATTCTCTATGATGAGGGGTGCTTCAGGTTTTGGCTAGAATGAGGAAACCAAAATGGTTAATTGTGATGATGAGGTTTGGGCTTCTTGGATTAAGGTATTATATTCAAATTATTGCACGTGTTTAATATGGTTATACGTTATTTGTGACCTTTATTCTTATTTTTCAATCAAAATTGTCATTCTAGGGACATAAAGAGTCAGTTCATCTTAGACACAAGTCATTCCCTTATTTTGATGACCTGGCAATAATATTTGGCGCTGAATGGGCAACTGGGGATAAGTGTGAGTCTCCAACTGAAATGGTGACTAGTTTAGGAAAAGAAAGTGCACCTCAAGAAGGAGCTCATGTTCCAAAAAGTGTTGTCCATGATGATTTTTTTGGTGTAGCTGTGGATCTCGATGCTATGAATGATGATATTTTTTCATCGCCCGATATTAGCTGAAATAAGAAGAGGACTCTTGGTATTCCATCAAGAAGGAATTTGAGGAGCCATCAAAAAAGTCAAAGAAGAATGAGTTTGATAAACATGCTGAAGTGTTCCAAAAAAAATTGAAACAGTTCTCGAAATGTGTGTTACATCAAACAAGCAGTTTGAGAAAGTGACAACATTTTTTGATCGATTTAATGCTGCTGATGATGTTAAGCCACATATACTACATGTGATAATGAATTTGCCAGATTTAAGTAAGGAGCAGGCGATACGTGCATTTGGAATTATATCATCTAGCAAAGGAAAAACAGATTCTTTCTTACTCATGCCAGATGAAGAGGCAAAGTTGATTTATGTTCGAGCTGTCTTGAATAGAGAAATCTAGTTTTAGTGACTTTCTATGAATTTTTTATTATGTAGTTTTATTAACACAATATTAAGTTTCTATTTAATCCTTCTAAATTCCTTCAAAGTGTTACTGTTTTGGTTTTGGTAGTAGAAACGATGACAATAAAATAATTCTCAATTTAAACCTTTTAAATTAGTGATGTCTACATCGTGCTTAGAATTCATATAAACTGCTACTACGTATTTCACATTTGTTTTTTACATGTGTGGAAGCAAAAATTAGTAATATAATTTTCCATCTTGTGATTTGGTTTGAAATAGTTACCCAGAGAACCATTCTGCAAGTACCATGCTGTTGGAGCCTGGAATTTGTGCTATCACACGCACGGAGTAGTCATGTAGTCTTTTATAAATATTTTACGTGTAAAGTTATTTTATGATCAAACGTTGTAAAGATTTTGCGTGTCATTTAAAAATAGATTACATAAGTAACCAAACGATGTATCTTTATTTTACATGCAAACAATTTTACATGCCCTAAACTTTACATGCAATCATTTTACATGCAAAGTTTTAATGTGCAAACTACCAAACAGGGACGGATCCAGGATTTTGAGTCAAGGGGGCGAAATTTTTCGTTAGTGCAGGGGGTGAATTTTTTTTTTTGTTAGTGTAGCGGGGTGAAATTTTTTCCCCTAGTGTAGCGGGGCGAAATTTTTTTGCTACTGTAGGGCTGTGCGACTATTTTTATTCAAAAAATGACATTAATACTTGCACATCCCGAACCGGCATTTAAATCTATTACATTCTAAGTTTAGACGATGACAAAGACATCAACCAATACATTTTTAATAACTTCTACATTGTTTAACCTCATGAATCGGTTATTGAATTGTAATTTTTGTCCACCAAGGAGGGTGTTCGTGAGTCATGACTCATGAGAAGTTTTCTTAATATTACAATAGTAGTATACTAGTATGTATGAGATTGTTATTTTTAGAATAATATGCACCACATACACACACACACATATATGGTGCATATTATATTTTAATATTTTTATTAATTCTATAATAATTTAAAGTTTATCATCCATGCAGTAAATTATTTTTAGAAAGAAAGAAGTAAATGAATTATGTAATCTAAAAATTGTGTAATTAGTGTGTCTGGTATTTAATATTGTTTGATATATGTTTTACAAAATCATGTACTTGTTATCTAATAAAGATAATTAAACATTACAAAACTAGGAATTCTTATATAATAAGTATCCTAAATCTTAAATAACGAGTTACTCTATTGTTTATTTGTTTAAGTTATGTAAATTATTTTAGATGTTTCTTTTAAATCTCCAATTAAGTATTACATTATGTAAGACTATATACTCGTACTGTTTTTGAAAATTAAAAGCTAGGAGGGGCGAATATAATTAAATTATGAAAGTTTTATGAAAATATTACATATATGGTAAAAAAAATTGAATGTCCAAGGGGGGCGGTCGCCCCCCCCCCCCCTAAATCCATCCCTGCTACCAAACGCCCCCATAGTGTCTAGACATATATCAAAACTCATACCACCTTAGGTTACATGTCTGATAATGCAAAAGTGAGTCAATGTGAAAAAATTGCTAAACATTGAAAATTAATATTGTTTTCAATAGCATAAATAAAAGGTTAATTATAGTTTTTATGTGAAGAGCAATAAATTAAAGTCAATTATAAAAGGATTAATAGTACTACTCATACCAACATAGGTGCATCTCCTTTTAAGGGAGCTCATCACCCAAGAACTCCAAAGTTAAGCGTTCTTCTACGAGAGTAATCTTGAGATGGGTTACCCCATGGGAAGTTTCTCAGCGCGTGCATGAATGAGGACAAAGTGCGTGGTAAAGGCTCGTGGTGGATTGTGAGGACAGTACTAAAGGTCTGGAGTAACTACCTTGGGTCCTGCGGGGCTAGGGTGTTACATTATCGGTCGGTTTCGGTTGGTTATTGGAGCAAAAAAAAGTTGGTCGGTTATTCGGTTATCGGTCGGTTATTTGATCGATCGACCGAATGCTCACCCGTACTCTGAACGATCCTCCTCCCCCATAGTTCCCCTTTTTGTTAAAACCTTGGGAGCCCTGGTTTTCCCATTTCCTCTTCTTCGCCTCTTGAGCGTTTTTCATCTTTCTTTCCTCCCACTTCTTTTCTCCCTTCAAGCCTTGCTCAACCATTTGACTAAACGTCATGTTAGGCAATTGTGTTGCCCTCTCACGCACGTCTAAGTCCAAAGAATCCCAGAAATGGTTGACCATCCCGTTCTCATCTCAAGAATACTCCGGTATGAACTCAACAAGTTCTCTGAACTTGTGCTCAAGCTGTCTCACTGTATACTTGCCTCTTTGGGTCAAGTTGGTGTACTCTCTCCTCTTCAAATTAACGTCATAATCGGAATAGTATTTGCCGAAAAATTCTTGCTGGAAATTCTCCCAAGTTACAGTCTCGCCATACTTCCCATTGACTTCGTCCCACCACGTGGACGACATTCCTTCTAGCAACCTCGTTGCCACTCTCATCTTCATGTTGGGCGGCAGCTACATGTCAAGGGTCGCTTCATTGAATCTTTTGATCCATTCAGCCCTACGTAAATGTCCTTTGTTCCATCGAACGGTTTGCATCCCAAATCCCTCGCTTCTTTGAGGTACTTTGAGATCCTTATTATTGGGACATTGGCACCTCGACCTCCTCAGGACTCTACATGCTCCCTAGGACTCACACGGCTCTGTCCTTGGAACCCCTCCCAAAGCACGCCTTGTCCAACGCTTTTGACGGTCTTGTTGGTATTGTCAGAGTAGTTCCTCCATTCTTTCTAGAGCGCCATTATCATCGCTCTCCTCACTGACGTCTTCATCTTTCCCATCATATGGGGTCTCAACCGACTCAGTTCCCGGTTGGTAAGTTGAGTCCTCCTTGGAATCGTAAAGTTCATCAATAGTTTCTACATGACCGTCACCCACGGTCTTCGATTGGCCTCCACGGCCCTATCCCCTGGACACCCTCGATGCCCCTCGACTGCCATGTTGGGATCTTCCTGATGCCTGGCCAGTCGGGTTCCTTCGAGTAACTTTACTGCTACATTCCATTTTTGAAAGAAATTGAGAATGAGTCATTAGACTCGTATCAAATGTCAATTGACGGATAGGTACTTAAAGACATCCTTTGGCTCAAATCACCGTCATACCAATTGTTAAGGGTAACATCTTAACAATTAGAGATATTGAAACTCAAGTACCAAAAGTTCTATAAGAACAAAATTTCTTATTCTCATGGTTTTCAAATGAATTTTCAAAAAAGAATTTTGAGACTTCATTATGATGTTTACGGGCTAAGGCTCTGATACTAATTAAATTGTCACGCCCCGGACCTACCCGGTCACGTCAACAACCCGCCGTACAGTACGAATAGTCAACCGCAGTCCAACACATCCATACTATACTAAACGTCTTGAATATCATTCACACGTAGTACATCCATAAACAAACATAATGTAAAATATTCATTAAAGCAGCGGAAACAGTAATACAAGTGTTCAAGCCACACTTGGCAAACTTAGGCATACAATCCCCCAAATAATTATTCAGAAAATAATATCCATGATCATTAATGTAATTGTTTTTAAAACAGAGACGGAAGAAACACTAACCACATCTTCTCTCCTCGATCTTCCCGAAGCAACGGGCGTTGGTAGAAAGTTTTAACGTCTACCTGAAACTGTGAGGTGGGCTCCCCCGTGAAGGAGAAATCAGTACTTTGAAGCATTTGAAAAGTACAGTGACAACTACATTGTATATAATCAATGTTTCAATTACTAAGACCCTCAAATAGAGTTGATGGTCCCAAGTGAGGTAAGAGTCTAGAAGGGGGTGAATAGACTTTTAAGTCTTTTTCATTTGTCAACCCTTTTCCCTCTAACAGAGTGAGTTCCAATATCTTTTGAAAGATATTGAAACATTCAGTGGAAGTCTTGACCTTAAAAGTGTGACACATTATAGTAACACAGGTTATGACCCCTTAGTTGGATGAGAGATGATTTAAATAAAGTACATATGTGTTAGCCAAAATCAGCTATCTCAAGGAGCAGACTGCCGAACGTTTAGAAGCGGGCTGCCAGAATGATTTGGGAGCAGACTGCTAATCCTCAGGAGCAGGCTGTCAAATGAGGCTACAACTTTTATGTTTAAGACACAGTAAGGAACTATGATCTAAAACATTGATAGACTTTTAGAACAGACTAAACACATAGGTATGAAGGATTTAGACCCATTTAAGCATAGATCTCTTTGAGGAATAAGGAATAAGGAGTTTGATATGCAGTAAATTGGGTAGTTTACTGGTCAGTGAAATGAGTAAGTTGTTTGTCTTGAAAGTTATGAAAGTGAGTGAGAACTGTAGTGTGTTGTGGGAACTGAATATATACGGTGACACAAGATATATCCTGGTTCAGAGGTGGTGTAATCCTCCTACATCTAGTCCCAACCTATTTCAGATTGATTTCCACTAAGCTAAATGAATATCCCATTACATTTAGTGCCCAATCTACCCTTGGCTCAGGCGTAGTTTGTGAGGTTTTTCACAAGGAACTTAAACACCATTCCAAGCTACTCAGTTCTGCCAAGGTTTTTCACTTATGATATTAACTTGCCAAGAGCTACTCATGTCCTTGACCTTTCTCACCTTCTGGATGTGAACACAAAGCCCTCCAGAATGTCTAACACTAGTCTAGTTTACATGGGTGTCAATCTAAACTACCAGAATGTCTAAGCTCTATAGGTTTGTATGAGTTATAACTAATCTAAGAGCATTAGATGAGTGAGGTGGTAGGCGAAGTGGTGAAGGAAAATCAGCTGGCTCGATGTGTGCTTGTAAAACTTGATTCCCTTCTATTCCACTTGGCTCCTTTCGGTTTACCACAATTGGTATTCCCACACTCCTGTATTTATAGACTGGTTGTTGAATCTCCACCGTTGACTGAGGAGTTCAATCTTGACCGTTGCTTGATCTACTTGTTTTGTTCCATTTGATTGGGGAGAGCATGGTTGGTCTTTGTCTTCTTGTGACACGGATCAATATCTTTACTTCAACTTGTTCTCTCATTTCAATATAGAGATAAGGATGAATTATCTTTATTTCTTTTACGCGTAGAAATTTAGTATAAAAGCTGAGTGTTGTTCAATGCTTCCTTACAAATAAGAATACTTTCTTTTTAATAAAATAACTTTATAAGAAATTTTCATAAGGTGGTAAAATTTCTTATAAAATTACTTTCTATCTTTTATAGTGTATTGAAATAAAATTTACTACAATGATCTATCTACTAATTACATTTTCTCTAGTGGAAGGTCTCTCGAAATCAATATCATCATCAAAGCATCACTTGTTCAAAATCAAGTACAGAAAGAAAACACAAAGAAACAAAAATTAGCCGGAAATGCTAAGTAAGTTCCACCCAACTCCATAAAATAATATAATTTGCGCGCACACACACACACACACACACACACACACATATATATATATTTGTAAAACATTTTGGAAAAAAATATTTTCAAAACACTTTATATTAATCATAAGTGTAAAACAATATTTATACAAATATTCTAATCACACAATTCACAGGTAAAAAATAATAATAATATTCCAAATATAGCTACATATTTTCCAACCAAATAATAATTCCAAAAATACCCAACATACATAAAACCACCAAAAACTCTCATATATGATCCAAACCATAAGTAATAAAATTCAACACTTCCAATTATAAATTTTCCTCCGAAAAATATTTTTAACTAAAGCCCTAGTTCTCTTTAAGATGGGCGTACTCGGGGTTACCGAGTCCAGTAAGCCGTTGTTGTTTACGAACTTCCCCAGAAATTCCGGGGGGTAGCCGGGATGTTTTCCACCAACTACCCCACCCACAAGATATAATCTTGAATGATCAGGAACTACTACTACTACCAAAGTGGAATCTAATGTTCAGATGTCGGGGTGGTTATCGACCCTCCATTAATCAAAATCAAATCAACTCAAATCCAACCAAATTGAGTAGTAGTAGTAGCTCTAACCACCCTCCACATATATCCGGATGTGGAAAACCAACACCACAGATTTCTCTCGGGTGCTCACCCTTATGAAAATATTACTGGAAACCGTATGTCCCTCACAAGTTCTCATTTATCATGTGGCTTGCCTTTCGTAATAGGCTAGTTACTTATGATAACTTGGGATATCTTGACTTGATTAATGTTTGCCCTTTTTGTAAGGGTGGCCCGGAATCTGTGCCACACCTATTCTTTGAATGTCATGTTACAGGGCAGGTTTGGAAAGACGTGAGGGCAGGGGCGGAACCAGGGGGGAGCGAGCAGGTGCTGCCGCCCCCCGTTCGCCGGAGGTAATAGTGTATATATATCTATATGTATATGTTCAGCCCCTTCTTAGGAATAACTAAATACTACACGCTCCGTTTCTGTAACATCAGTCCGAGATGCACAGATGGTAGAAGAATGAGTAATCTTTAGGATGAGGCGCAGGTTCGAGCCGTACTACGTTGTTTTTTATTACTACGAAGTACAGCATGTATTAAGCTTCCTCTATTAGCCTCTAACTCTTTCTCTTTGAAACCTTATTAGTTTTATAAAAATATTCTACCACACCCAGATTTCTTTTACTTTTATTTTGCATGTTTAGTTTTCAAATTCATAATATATATTTTTTACATATTCCAAAATTGACATGTTATTACATTTTCTGTTTAGTACAATAAACATAAAAAAATGATCTATAACTATTTTCTCCATCTTCAAACATTGACATTTACTTCTTATCGATCATCTTATAAGAAGTTTATCAAGATTTTTTAAAGCGAGCTGAATTTTAAGATAACTATTTATTTATTCTTTGGTAAGTACACATATGACAAAATTTCTTTTTAATATTTGAAATATCTGACTTATATGTGTATAATTAGATATGTAATACATTTGCATAAATAAAATAAATATCCTTATAAAAAGATAAATAGCCTAGAAGTACGTTGAATTGAAAAGAGAAAAACAAAAGTATTATTTTCTTTGTAAGTGAGTAACTTTATATATATATATATATATATATATATATATATATATATATATATATATATATATATATATATATATATATATATATATAGACACACACACACACACAAATGTGTATGTGTTATTAATTTATCTTCTTCTACCTGTTGTTTAGCTATATTTTCTATTTAAGTTTTGATATTCTAATTTAAAAGGACACATGTATTAAATTGAAATAAACTCGTTTGATAAACAAAGTCTATTATTTGTTTAGACACTAACAAAACAAGTATAAAAATGAATAAATGTGTGTATTTAAGTTGATATGCATGCGCTTGTGTATTAATTATATATATAAATATCCCAATTCAATAAAGTGTCTCTTTATGAAAATGGGAATAACTCTTCTTCCATTAGATTTGAGATCAAATTATCCTAAATATACTAAAAAAACAGTAGGAATTATAGATCTTTCCAAACTCTGCGGTTTGAATTTTTTCCCGCCACCCCTCAAATTTTGGTCTGGTTCCGCCACTGCGTGAGGGAATGGATAGGAATGAAGAGGCAAATGACATCACTAAAGAGCTCGGTGAAGTGGATTCAAAAGGAATGCAATGGAACACATATAAGAGCCAAAGGCACACGGATAGCTTTCTGTTATAATACATATTGGATATGGAGGGTACGTAACTCTCTATGTTTTGACGGAGCTACATGCAAGAGCGGAGACATGGTTACACACATCAAATATATGGTGTATAAAGTGTTGTATTCTCTCTATCCATATCATATGATAACTTTTTTACTTAGGTTGTCACATGTTTTTGCTATGGGTTCATAGAAGGTTAGATTAACTTATCTTTTGAGGTGATAAGGCATCCTTGCTTGGGATAGCCTTCATTTTTGTGTGTATGATGTACAGAACTACCTTGGATATATTTTTACATTTCATCCAAAAAAAATTGAAGGAGGTTAAAAATGGGGCTTTGCAAAGAATCTCTGGTCATCTGAGAAATATGATTTTGAGAACGTCGAGTCTATTCCATCCTTGCTTGTTCATGCTGATCTAATTGATTATGGTTATTCCTCTACTTCTGATCCATCAATTGCTCTTAGGGAAACTAGCTTCATTATTGAGGTAAACATGGTAGAGACAGATGCGGGTTTGAATTTAGGAGAAATTCTAGATGTTCTGCCTCTCAATGTGAGTGTTGAGGGAACAATAGATTCTTCAAATAAAGAGGCTTCTACAAGTAATGGGCAACGAGAACCAAATAATTGCTCACAAAAGCTGATATTCATCCTTTGACAATCACTTTGGATATGTCTTCATCGACTGATTTGATTTCTTCTTCTGATGCATCGAGAGAACTAAATATTTGCTCCAAGAAGAATGTGAATGACAATGAGAATGTTTTTCCCAAGCGAAAGGCTGTGTGGAAGAACTCTAAGCCGACTTTAATTTTCTATCCTTCTCTCCAAGATCTTATCAATCAATTCAAGGCAGATCAGATGAGTTTAGACAAAAGGATGAAACCTCAGGCTTAGGTTTCGACTCAGACTGTTGCTTTTTCTTCATCTACGACTTCAGTGACTTCTCCGGCTTCAGTTGAACAAAATGATTTTAAGGAGGTCTCTGAAGACTGTTCTTTCACTCCAGTTATTTCTCAGCGCAACAAGAAAAAACTTTCTATTCAGGCTTCCTCTGTGCAAACTAGGTCACAATTGCGCTTGAAAGCTTAATCTTTAGCATAATTTGCTCTCTTTAGCTTAGCTTTTTCCTCTTTGATTTCTTTAGCTTTGTTCTCCGATTCATTTTTTTTAAATAAAATTTGGTTTCTTTTTGCCAAAAAAGGTATAATTTTGATTGCAATGAAATTACTTCAAACTCCAAGTACTCCAGTGAAATCTTCTATTTTGCTCTTCACTCCATTCACCTTGTATTAAAAATTTTAAAGTCAATAACTTATTCAGACTATGGTTGAATTCCTCCACTCATAAATTCTCCCTCTTAAGATTAGTCTAAATAAAAGTTTCATAATAATTTGTTTATTTATTAATCACCTCATATTATAATAATCACTGTTCTAAAAATCGGCCTAGGCTGACTGATTAATCGGACTAGTCGGCCCTAACTGTAGAGGCATAGTCGGCCTAATCGGTCAAAATCCGACGGAAATGTTGTACAGACATATATGGGTGAGTGGTCTGAAAATCCCAGTTTTTTATTCAGGTGACAACACTTGTATAACGTCAGGTGGCCTTAAGGGATGAACTAAAAATTAATAATAATACTCCTGACTGATTAAATTATTTTTGGGGCCTACGGGCTGAATAAAGTTAAATTGGGCCTACGGACTAGTAATCTATCTTTCGGGCTTGATATATTAAACATTGATTTTGAGGTGATAATTAAACGTTTTTATATGAAATAAAATGGCCTAAGGGTTAATTATTTTGGTATATATATAATATATAAAATGCTATATTATACGATAGTATGTATCACCCTATTTTAAGGGTCCTATGTATAAATGCTCGTTATATATATATATCTGATAGTGTCCCCTTCCCTCACCGGTACCAGTGATACTGACTTGTAGGGGGCTCCTTTTTGTTTTCCGGTTCGAGCTTGTGCTTGTTGCCTGCACTTTTGCAGAGTATACTTAGGTGAAGACTTAATTCGTGCTTTCCCATTCTATTTTAAAATTAGTTATTAAATGCTCGTGGATAATAGTTTTGTAAATCATATTTGAAAGTGGACAATTACTATTTTAAATATTATTTTTTCGGTTGCGTGTTATTATATACTTATAGTTTGTTTTATTGTTATGGGATACTTAGTGTGTATGATATACATGACGTCTTGTATAATTCAATAAGGGTGGACTGCGTTTTTGCTTAATGGGATTATATGGCGGTTGTCGACGTCACCGGCGGGTTCGGGGCGTGACACGCCATGTTGTCGTTACTTCTCCGGAATTCGCTCCGCCGCGAACGAGACCCTTCATCTTCAATCATGGCCCGATCCATTCGAGCACCATCTTGATTGTTGTCATGATTTTAAATTGCAGTTGCGGTCATTGCTGTTGCGGCCGTTGCGGTGCGTATTGAGGCCGCTGCGGTGTGAAATATTTTAAATTTCGCACGTGATAGGCATAAAATAACTTTTTTGCTTTCTTTAGCAAATCTTATATTAACATATAATACGTACTGTCTCCATCCCAAAATGAAGTTCACATTCACTATTTATTTGGTCAAATTAAATCATTCTTAATAATTTATTTTATATATTAATCTTTTATCAAATTTGAATATTTTTTTATGACTTTTTAGAATTTTTAATGTAGTGTCTGAATATGTAAATATTCTTTCCTAAAAATAATCCGAGACAAGAATCAATTTTCTTTATCGTCAGTCAAACATCGTAAACAACGACAGAAACTTCTTTATTTAACATACATTAATTATGAATAATTTTGCAAGCACTAATATGTAAACAACAAAGTTACCAATAAGTTACCAAAACATGCCTCTATTTCATATCAAAAGATTCATCAGGATCATTACATCAAGCAAAGGAAAAATAAAACAAACACCAACTGAAACTCCAACAACTACGACTATAACCTATGGTGAGACTTTGAGACGGTCATTATACAATGCAAATACAATGCAAACTTGTTTATCTAAAAAAAAATAGTTTATTTGTTTAAAGCTATTATACATATACGGATATACCAGTATATACTTCATATATAATAAAATTAGGTCCACCCTAAAAAAATAACAAATTTAAAATCCATAGCATAGGCCTGGACTCGGGCCGGTTCGGGCCCGGTTCGGGCCTGGGCCCGGCCGGGCCTCGGGCCAGGAAATGGGAGGCCCGGGCCCGAACCGCCGGTGGCCGGTTCCGGTTCCGGTTCCGGTTCCGGGCCAAGCTCGAGTTTGCTGAACATTTTGACATCCCGGTGCCCTACGAGAGATCCATCTCGGATACCACCATTTTTGGGCACTCCCTATGGACAAAGATGACCGGGGAAGTGAACTTTAACTCCTCCCAAATGTATATTAGTCATGTCCAACACCCCGTCCTCCGGCTATTCTTGAAATTTTTAGCAAATTGTTTGCTTGGACGCCCCAACAACCACCACACGAGGATTGGGGACGTATGTTTGATCTCCGTAGCCCTTTTCCGGCGTCACGTAGACTTCAATCTATGTAATCTCATTTGGGCACATCTAAAAAAGGAAAGCATGGCCAAAGGTGCCATTGTCATGGGTGGGGTAATTATGCACTTGGCAAGCAAGTTCGGGTATACGGATAACTCTCCTATACCCGACTATTGTTTGATGGACATAGGTTGGTTAGGCCGCTCGGGATGCACCTCTTTTTCCCATACGGTATATATTGGGGACCAACCGAAGAACATGTATAATTGGATCATACACACCCAACCGGTCCAATATTTCCTAATGCCAAGCCCGGACACCCCCAAACTACGCTACAAACCGGAGTTCGAGGAACCTCACTACCTATTCCCTCACGCCCTTCCACCACATCTCCAAGAACCCGACGCCCAAAACCCCCCCGAAGATCAACACGACCAAGAGCAACAAGAGCACCAAGAACCCGAGGATGCACCTCACCCCATGCTCGAATACAACCAAGCCCCACCACCCACCGATTACTTCCAACAATTACTTGACGGGTTCGAGAGAGTTACCAATGAAGTTGGTAAGTATCGGGAAGAACAAAGGGCGGGATTTCAAAGAATAGAAGAGCAAAGGGCCGAAGACAACCGACGGTATGAAGAGGATCAACGTAGGTTCTATGGACCTATGTACTCTTACATGGCTCATCAAGGCCAATTCCACACCATGGCTCAACCACCACCACCCCCCTCTTGGTATGACCCCACTCAATGGGGTAATTTTGGAGGATCTACCTCCGGGGGTGGAGGTTTTGATGGAGGGGATGACGGCGGCGACACCCACATGGGCGATGGGAGCTTTGGAGGAGGCTTTGGAAGCGGCTTTGGAGGCGGCTTCTACGGCGGAGAAGGCGGACACTAGGGACAGTGCTTCAACTAAGTGTGGGGGAGGAGATTACTCATGGTATGTAATTTCATTTTCTACCCTTTTACTATGCATGAATATCTTTTAACAAAAAAAAAAAAAAATAGATAAAAGAATTGAAATGCTAGTTAGGTTGAAAACCCAAGAATGGGCAATCTAAGCAAAAATGGCTTATAAAAAATTTTTTGAGTGAGTTTGGAAAGGATGGAAAAACAAAAAGAGATGCTAGGATGAAAACCTGAAAAGGCTCCTAGGCAAAATGAGAGATATGAGAGAAATATTTTTTCTGTGTGCAGGAACTCATTTGATCTCTAAGAGGAAGAAGAAGAAGAAAAAGGAGAAGAGGAAGAAAAGATGAACACTAGAAGACCATAAAACCCAAGATGATATTTAGCATTAGAACTCATATTTTATCCTTGGTGGTCTTTGTGTTTTTATCTTGTTGAATCTATTGGAACTCGGGAGTCTTTACACTTGTAAACATTGAACTTTACTCGAGGACGAGTAAAGAATTAAGTGTGGGGGAGTTGATACGTTTGTAATTTCCGTATGTTTATTTACGTTTTTAGTTAGTTTTGATTGTTTAATATTTCGGAAATTACACACTTTCGGTGTAATAGTTTAGTTTGTTAAATTCTTGTAATTTGTTTAGATTAGGTTTATTCTGAGCTTAAACAGGTCCAAGATCAATCAAATGATCAATGGTGAAGGAAGGTGCAAGAGTACAAGACAAAAAGAAGGAAAAATCCTGATTTTGGTCTATACTCGGTCGAGTATATACATATACTCGATCGGGTATCTGGTTGACATTTCAAATCGGATCGGATCCGAAAACAAAGGAACATGCAGGAGAAGATTTTCCCACGTTCGAGTGTCTATACCCGATCGGGTATACTTATATACTCGATCGGGTATACATATAAAATCTACTCGAGTATTGATCGAGTATTGACCAAATTCTGATTTCTATACATACTCGATCGAGTATGTATACATACTCGATCGAGTACTCGATCCTGCACCTCAAAAAGCCTATAAATACACCTCCTTTCCTTCACTTTTAGACCACCAATTCCTTTATACTCTTAAGCTCAGTTTAGAATAGCATTTCTCTATATTTCTCTTAGCATGTTTAGTCTCCAAATGAGGAGCTAAACTTCCATTTCTTGGTTTTGCTCTTGAAGCTTGATTGATTATTAAAGTTGTGAGTTATTTTCTTACTTTCTCCTCTTGATTATTAATTCTTCCCTTAATCTCATTCTACATCATTGTTGGAGGGTGGCTAAGTGACGATTAGTTAACGTTCCGACATTGATTATTACTAGAAACGTTCAACGAACCGATGGTTAAACGTTGAAGGTTTCATAAGTAAGTAACTTCGGTTTATTAATGCACGGTCGTGGTTAATAAACTTAAGAGGGATTAATTTTGTTGGTTAAACCGAAACCGTTGTGTTGAGGTTATCAATCTCAATTGATTTCATCAAGGAGTTAAAGAGGTTAAGTGCTACTATTAAATCGGTATACGGCGTTGTTCTATATTTGGTTAATAGTAAGGGTTATTAATGAACGGTCGTTGTTAATAACTACCCTCGATGAATTGGATATACTCCTCGATTGAGTATTCGAGAGGGGATAAGTTATAGATATAACAATGATCGACTAAAATATATCAACAAGTGGAAAGTAGAAAGACCAAGTCCCTTTTATTCCTGAATTTAATCCCATATAACTCGTTCATCTTCGTGTTTAAATTAATTAAACCAAATCAGACAAAACCCCCCCTTTATTTACTATATTCATAAAAGAAAGTTATTCCTTTCCCTGTGGATACGAACTCTACTTCACTATACTACGTATAAGTGTTGTATTGAATTTACTTTGAGTGCACTCACGACAAAGTGCACGTCAAATTTGGCGCCGTTGCCGGGGAAAGGCAATTGATTTTTCTTTTTATTTCAATTCTAAGAAAAAGAAAAAAAATATATATATATATATATATATATATGGTTCAAGTATAAAGATTTCTATTTCTGCTGAGCTTTGTAGTACATGGTAAAATATCGTTCACTGAACGAAATCACATACCACTCAAACCCCGAAATAGAACGAACTCTCGAGCGGTTGAAAAACAAATTTTCAAACTCCGACTCGGGAGAATCATCAAGTGCTAGTTCTCATTCTAGCGAGACCGAAGAACCAATCACTATGGCTCATGAAACAAGAACATTGAGGGAGCTCACGGCTCCGAATCTAAATCAACAACCCCTTTGTATCACTTTCCCAACTCTTGATACGGGGGTCACATTCGAGCTAAAATCTGGGCTCATCCATCTACTCCCGTCATTTCATGGCCTACGAGGGGAAGATCCGAACAAACACTTGTCGGAATTCCATATTGTGTGCACAAGCATGTGCCCTAATGGTGTTTCCGAAGAGCAAATAAAACTGAGGGCCTTTCCATTCTCCTTAAAGGACACCGCGAAGGATTGGCTTTTCTATCTTCCTTCGGGTAGCATCAATACATGGGCTCAAATGAAAAAGAGCTTCCTCGACAGGTATTATCCCGCATCTATCTCTTCAAGTCTCAAAAAGCAAATTAGCAACATTGAGCAAGCCGATGATGAGACCTTGTACGAATATTGGGAGCGTTTTAAGAAATTATGCGCTAGCTGCCCATATCATGGATATTCGGAACAAGATCTCATCCTCTACTTCTATGATGGGCTTGTTGATCAAGATAGACGCATGGTGAATGCGGCATGTGGAGGGGGTATTGTCAACAAAACCCCTTCTCAAGCAAGGGACCTCATCTCTGAGTTGGCCGAAAACTCGAGGCATTATAATGGGAGGTCATCATCAAAAAGAGTTATGGCAGCGGAATCCAACAATTCGTTGGAAAGTCAAGTGGCCGGCTTGACTTCTTTGGTCAAAGATTTTCTTTTGAATCCAAAAACCCAAGAAGTCAAGGTCTGCGGCATATGCTCAACACAAGGGCATCCCACCGATTCTTGCCCAACATTACAAGAGGAGAACCCCGAGCAAGTCAATGCTTTGGGTTTCCAAGGTCAAAGAAGATATGATCCTCACGGCAACACTTACAATCCGGGGTGGAGGGATCATCCCAACTTAAGGTACGGAAACTCTCAACCTCCTCAACAATCAAACCCTCCGCCTCAACAATATAAACAACAAGGGCAAACATCAAACTCAAGCATGTCCACTGAAGACATGATTCGGTCATTGGCCATGAACATGGCCACAATGCAACAAAGTGTGACCCAATTCCAAGAAACAACAAAATCCAGCATCCACAATTTGGAAAATCAAATGAGCCAAATCTCGAATGCCGTGAGTAGGCTTGAAGCTAAGGATTCGGCAAAACTCCCATCTCAAACGGAGCCGAATCCAAGGCAACAAGCCCATGCGGTCACTTTGAGAAGTGGCAAGGAATTGGTTATGACTAAAGCAAAAGCAAAAAGCCATGTTGGAGAAGAAGAGGAGGATATCTTGGTGCCAAGCACAAATCCTCAAAATGAAGAAGAGAAAGAGGAGGTCACACCTCAAAGGAAATTCCCACCACTCGATTCATACGAGCCAGTGCCACCTTTTCCGGAGGCTCTCAAGGACAACCGAAAATACAACAATGACAAGGACATCTATGAGACCTTCAGCAAATGTGAGGTAAATATCCCTCTTCTCAACTTAATTAAAGGCGTTCCTAGATTTGCTAAGTTTTTAAAAGAACTTTGCACTATTAAAAGGAAATACAAACTAAATGGCAAGCATAAAATCCAAGTTAGTGAAAGAGTTTCAGCCGTTTTCCAAAAGAAGCTTCCTAAAAAGTATAGTGACCCGGGAATGTTCACTATACCATGTAAGCTAGGAAATTCTAGTTTTTCTAGGGCTATGTTAGATTTGGGTGCATCAATTAATGTCATTCCATACTCTCTATATAAGTCCCTAGAACTAGGTCCTCTACATGAAACGGGGGTTGTTATCCAACTTGCCGATAGATCCAATGCTTACCCAAAAGGTGTAGTAGAGGATGTACTCGTCATGGTGGATAATTTAATCTTTCCCGCTGATTTTTACGTTCTCGAAATGGAGAACGATAAAAATGCAGTCCCGATTTTACTAGGAAGACCCTTTTTAAAGACGGCTAAGGCAAAAATAGACGTTTTTAGTGGAGTATTAACCATGGAGTTTGATGGTGAGAAAGTTGAATTTAATATCTATGACTCCATGAAATACCCCACCGATAATCACTCTCTTTTTGCCATTGACACTTGTGACACTTGGGTCCAAGATGTGTTTGAAGTTGAGGGGAAAGACGAATTGCTAAGCTCAATTGAGAACGACGTAGAGAATTTCACTATGGAATACTCTATGTCAAACAACATGAAGATGATGGTGGCGGAGTTAAATCAACTCCCACTTTTGCCACCGGGCTCTAAAGCCCTCCCACTAACCATTCCGAGCGAGAAGCCGCTACCATCTGTTTTGCAGGCACCGGAGGTGGAATTAAAACCACTCCCTGAAAGTTTGAAGCATGTGTTCTTGGGCGAAAATCACACTCTACCGGTGATTATCTCAAACTCCTTAACCCAAGAACAAGAGGAAAGATTGATTGCGGTCCTCAAGGAGTACAAGTTGGCCATTGGATGGTCTATCGCCGACATCAAAGGCATTAGTCCATCCACATGCATGCACCGGATCCTACTCGAAGATGAGGCCAAGGCGGTGAGGCAACCGCAAAGAAGATTGAACCCACCCATGATGGAGGTGGTGAAAAAAGAAGTGATCAAGTTACTCCAAATGGGAATCATATTTCCCATTTCCGATAGCAAATGGGTAAGCCCAACACAAGTGGTGCCAAAGAAGACCGGAGTGACGGTCATTGAAAACAAAGAGGGCGAAATGGTGCCCACCCGAGTCCAAAACGGGTGGCGAGTTTGCATTGACTACCGAAGACTCAATTTGGTAACTAGAAAAGACTTCTTTCCACTACCCTTCATTGATCAAATGCTAGAAAGACTAGCGGGGCACAAGTTCTATTGTTTTCTTGATGGTTACTCCGGGTATTTCCAAATACCAATAGCCCCGGAGGACCAAGAGAAAACAACCTTCACATGTCCATTTGGCACTTTTGCCTACCGACGAATGCCCTTTGGATTATGCAACGCACCGGGCACCTTTCAAAGGTGTATGATGAGCATCTTCTCCGAATTTGTGGAGGTGTTCATGGAGGTCTTTATGGATGATTTCACAATTCATGGGGACTCCTTTGACACCTGCCTCTACCATCTTACTCTTGTGCTCAAAAGTTGTATTGAATCCAACCTTGTCCTAAATTCTGAAAAATGTCACTTTATGGTTGAACAAGGGATTGTTCTTGGACATGTGATCTCTTCAAAAGGCATTGAAGTAGACAAAGCCAAGATTGATGTCATCCAAACACTCCCGTACCCAACAAATGTACGGGATATTCGATCTTTCCTTGGACATGCCGGATTCTATAGAAGGTTCATAAAAGACTTCTCCAAAATTTCATCTCCCCTATGCAAACTCTTGAAAAAGGAGGTGGAATTTGATCTCAATGCCGAATGCAAGGAGGCTTTTGACACATTGAAAGAAAGGTTGGTAACCGCTCCTATCATACAAGCTCCCGATTGGTCTCTTCCTTTTGAGATCATGTGTGACGCAAGTGATTATGCTGTGGGAGCTGTTTTAGGCCAAAAAGTCGGGAGGGCTTCTCATGTAATCTACTATGCCTCCTCGACTTTAAATGAAGCTCAAAGGAACTACTCCACCACCGAGAAGGAAATGCTAGCAGTAGTCTTTGCCTTAGAGAAGTTTCGTTCCTACCTTCTTGGAACGAAAGTTATTGTTTACACCGACCATGCCGCTCTACGGTTCCTCATGACAAAGAAGGAGGCCAAACCAAGACTCATTCGATGGGTCCTTCTATTGAGTGAGTTTGATTTGGAAATAAAAGACAAGAAAGGAGCGGAGAACTTGGTGGCCGATCACTTAAGCCGCCTCATTCCTCACAAAGACATTGAAGACCTTCACTCAAATCTCATCAAAGGTGAATTCCCAGACGAGACCCTTTTCGCCATCAAAGTCACACAACCATGGTACGCCAACATAGTAAATTTCCTTGTTTCCGGCAAATTTCCTCCACAATTCTCAAAATCACAAAAAGAAAAATTAAAAATGGACTCAAGACTCTATATGTGGGATGACCCATATTTGTGGAAACATTGTAAGGATCAAATAATCCGAAGATGTGTCCCCGAATATGAGATAGCTCACATTATAGAGTTTTGCCATTCTTATGCTTGTGGAGGACATTTCGGCCCGAAACGGACGGCAATGAAAATTCTCGAAAGCGGATTTTGGTGGCCAAGTCTTTTTCGTGATGCGAATGGTTTTTGTCGGGCTTGTGACAATTGCCAAAGGACGGGCAACATCTCAAGGAGGAACGAAATGCCACAAAACCCCATGCTTTTCTGTGAGATTTTTGATGCATGGGGTATCGACTTCATGGGGCCTTTTCCAAACTCTCAAGGTAACATCTACATCCTACTTGCGGTAGATTACGTCTCCAAATGGGTGGAGGCAAAAGCATCAAAAACCGATGATGCCAAGGTGGTAGCAAACTTTCTCAAGTCTCACATATTTTCAAGGTTCGGGGTCCCTCGAATTTTAATAAGCGATCGAGGCACACATTTTTGTAATAAAATTATGGGATCCCTACTGAAGAAATATGGTGTGACTCACAAGATCTCCACCGCTTACCACCCTCAAACTAATGGGCAAGCGGAGACCTCAAATAGGGAGTTAAAATCTATACTCCAGAAAACGGTGAATCCAAATAGGAAAGATTGGAGTATGCGAATTGATGACGCCCTATGGGCATACCGAACTGCCTACAAAACTCCAATCGGTATGTCACCTTATAGACTTGTGTTCGGAAAAGCTTGTCACCTTCCCGTAGAGCTTGAACACAAGTCATATTGGGCGGTAAAAGAATTCAACCTCAATCTTGACGAGGCCGGTATACACAGGAAGCTCCAATTACAAGAATTGGAAGAGCTCCGCCTGGATTCTTATGACAATGCGGAGATTTACAAAAGAAAGACGAAGGAGTGGCATGATAAAATGATCATAAGGAAGGATTTCAAACTCGATGACAAAGTCCTCCTATTCCAATCACGCCTTCGTCTATTTCCGGGAAAGTTGAGATCCCGTTGGGCTGGACCATACAAAGTGGTCAAAATCCATCCACACGGGGCGGTGGAAATTGAAGACCCGGAGACAGGAGAAGTGCTCAAAGTGAACGGACAAAGACTAAAACCCTTCTTTGAGGGTTTTCAACCCAAGAACGTGGAGATCATAGACCTTTCTGAACCGGTCTATGAATAAAGGAGAAACAAAGATATCGTCGAGCCACGACGTTAAAAAAAAAAAAAAAAGCGCTTCTTGGGAGGCAACCCAATCAAGGTATGTTTTCTTTATCATTTTACCAAGTAGAGTGTGTGAGTTTTTAAACATGGAAATAAAAAAAAAAAAAAAAAAAAAAAAAAGTAAAATTGAGACCAGGGGATATACCCGGTCGAGTATATTTATATACTCGGGCGGGTATTACTAAAAAGAAGGACTCGAGTTCAGTACTCGATCGAATCCTCGAAAATTTTTGATAAAAAGAGGCATACTCGATCGAGTATACTACTGTACCCGGTCGAGTATGAGCTAAAATGCGAAGATAAAAATTTATGTCTCCTATACTCGATCGAGTACATGTTCATACTTGGTCGAGTATAAAAGGAAAAAAACATTTTTTTAATCCCTGCCTCCAGTACTCGATCGAGTATAGGTACATACTCGGTCGAGTATACTCCGAAATCAGCCTTCCTGGAACCCTGCCTCCGGTACCCGATCGGGTATACAGGGATACTCGATCGGGTACCCCTGCGATTATAACCCCCAATGCACTCCAAAACACTTCATCTTCCCCAAACACACCCAAATTTTCGAACCCCTCTCCCCCAAACTCCATTTTTGGATCTTCTCTCTTCCATATCTCACTAAATCCTTCACCAAATCACCCCATTCCACCACCAAAATACTCCCCTCACTCTCCTCTACACACTCATACCCACAAAATCCCTTTTTCCCAAATATCCAAGAAATCCAAAAACCCTACCCCCATTCGAAATTTGGGTATTTTGAGCTCCAAAACCATCAATAATGGCACCGAGAAAGGACAAAGGGCAAAGCTCTAGAGCCATGGCACCCATCCCGGGTTTCGAGGACCTCATCCCCGCCGACAATGATCACCGGGCTCGACTCCTCACAACCATAAAAAGGAAGGTAAAACCTTCTCGTTTTCTATGTCACGATGCTCTACATGAATTAGGAGTGTATAAAATGATGAAGAAATTCTTTCATGAGTTGAATATGGACCTTGTTTTCAAAATGAAATACAACTCAAATGAAAGAATTATTTATGAATTTATGAGCTCGGTGCACTTTGAGAACAATGAGGAGGATTTTAGGGATGATAGACTCGAGTTTCGTCTTTTTAACCGAAACTATTCAATAACGAAGCTCGAGTTTGCTGAACATTTTGACATCCCGGTGCCCTACGAGAGATCCATCTCGGATACCACCATTTTTGGGCACTCCCTATGGACAAAGATGACTGGGGAAGTGAACTTTAACTCCTCCCAAATGTATATTAGTCATGTCCAACACCCCGTCCTCCGGCTATTCTTGAAATTTTTAGCAAATTGTTTGCTTGGACGCCCCAACAACCACCACACGAGGATTGGGGACGTATGTTTGATCTCCGTAGCCCTTTTCCGGCGTCACGTAGACTTCAATCTATGTAATCTCATTTGGGCACATCTAAAAAAGGAAAGCATGGCCAAAGGTGCCATTGTCATGGGTGGGGTAATTATGCACTTGGCAAGCAAGTTCGGGTATACGGATAACTCTCCTATACCCGACTATTGTTTGATGGACATAGGTTGGTTAGGCCGCTCGGGATGCACCTCTTTTTCCCATACGGTATATATTGGGGACCAACCGAAGAACATGTATAATTGGATCATACACACCCAACCGGTCCAATATTTCCTAATGCCAAGCCCGGACACCCCCAAACTACGCTACAAACCGGAGTTCGAGGAACCTCACTACCTATTCCCTCACGCCCTTCCACCACATCTCCAAGAACCCGACGCCCAAAACCCCCCCGAAGATCAACACGACCAAGAGCAACAAGAGCACCAAGAACCCGAGGATGCACCTCACCCCATGCTCGAATACAACCAAGCCCCACCACCCACCGATTACTTCCAACAATTACTTGACGGGTTCGAGAGAGTTACCAATGAAGTTGGTAAGTATCGGGAAGAACAAAGGGCGGGATTTCAAAGAATAGAAGAGCAAAGGGCCGAAGACAACCGACGGTATGAAGAGGATCAACGTAGGTTCTATGGACCTATGTACTCTTACATGGCTCATCAAGGCCAATTCCACACCATGGCTCAACCACCACCACCCCCCTCTTGGTATGACCCCACTCAATGGGGTAATTTTGGAGGATCTACCTCCGGGGGTGGAGGTTTTGATGGAGGGGATGACGGCGGCGACACCCACATGGGCGATGGGAGCTTTGGAGGAGGCTTTGGAAGCGGCTTTGGAGGCGGCTTCTACGGCGGAGAAGGCGGACACTAGGGACAGTGCTTCAACTAAGTGTGGGGGAGGAGATTACTCATGGTATGTAATTTCATTTTCTACCCTTTTACTATGCATGAATATCTTTTAACAAAAAAAAAAAAAAAAAAATAGATAAAAGAATTGAAATGCTAGTTAGGTTGAAAACCCAAGAATGGGCAATCTAAGCAAAAATGGCTTATAAAAAATTTTTTGAGTGAGTTTGGAAAGGATGGAAAAACAAAAAGAGATGCTAGGATGAAAACCTGAAAAGGCTCCTAGGCAAAATGAGAGATATGAGAGAAATATTTTTTCTGTGTGCAGGAACTCATTTGATCTCTAAGAGGAAGAAGAAGAAGAAAAAGGAGAAGAGGAAGAAAAGATGAACACTAGAAGACCATAAAACCCAAGATGATATTTAGCATTAGAACTCATATTTTATCCTTGGTGGTCTTTGTGTTTTTATCTTGTTGAATCTATTGGAACTCGGGAGTCTTTACACTTGTAAACATTGAACTTTACTCGAGGACGAGTAAAGAATTAAGTGTGGGGGAGTTGATACGTTTGTAATTTCCGTATGTTTATTTACGTTTTTAGTTAGTTTTGATTGTTTAATATTTCGGAAATTACACACTTTCGGTGTAATAGTTTAGTTTGTTAAATTCTTGTAATTTGTTTAGATTAGGTTTATTCTGAGCTTAAACAGGTCCAAGATCAATCAAATGATCAATGGTGAAGGAAGGTGCAAGAGTACAAGACAAAAAGAAGGAAAAATCCTGATTTTGGTCTATACTCGGTCGAGTATATACATATACTCGATCGGGTATCTGGTTGACATTTCAAATCGGATCGGATCCGAAAACAAAGGAACATGCAGGAGAAGATTTTCCCACGTTCGAGTGTCTATACCCGATCGGGTATACTTATATACTCGATCGGGTATACATATAAAATCTACTCGAGTATTGATCGAGTATTGACCAAATTCTGATTTCTATACATACTCGATCGAGTATGTATACATACTCGATCGAGTACTCGATCCTGCACCTCAAAAAGCCTATAAATACACCTCCTTTCCTTCACTTTTAGACCACCAATTCCTTTATACTCTTAAGCTCAGTTTAGAATAGCATTTCTCTATATTTCTCTTAGCATGTTTAGTCTCCAAATGAGGAGCTAAACTTCCATTTCTTGGTTTTGCTCTTGAAGCTTGATTGATTATTAAAGTTGTGAGTTATTTTCTTACTTTCTCCTCTTGATTATTAATTCTTCCCTTAATCTCATTCTACATCATTGTTGGAGGGTGGCTAAGTGACGATTAGTTAACGTTCCGACATTGATTATTACTAGAAACGTTCAACGAACCGATGGTTAAACGTTGAAGGTTTCATAAGTAAGTAACTTCGGTTTATTAATGCACGGTCGTGGTTAATAAACTTAAGAGGGATTAATTTTGTTGGTTAAACCGAAACCGTTGTGTTGAGGTTATCAATCTCAATTGATTTCATCAAGGAGTTAAAGAGGTTAAGTGCTACTATTAAATCGGTATACGGCGTTGTTCTATATTTGGTTAATAGTAAGGGTTATTAATGAACGGTCGTTGTTAATAACTACCCTCGATGAATTGGATATACTCCTCGATTGAGTATTCGAGAGGGGATAAGTTATAGATATAACAATGATCGACTAAAATATATCAACAAGTGGAAAGTAGCAAGACCAAGTCCCTTTTATTCCTGAATTTAATCCCATATAACTCGTTCATCTTCGTGTTTAAATTAATTAAACCAAATCAGACAAAACCCCCCCTTTATTTACTATATTCATAAAAGAAAGTTATTCCTTTCCCTGTGGATACGAACTCTACTTCACTATACTACGTATAAGTGTTGTATTGAATTTACTTTGAGTGCACTCACGACAAAGTGCACGTCAATTAGCATCTTCTCATTCATAATTTCCATATCCTTTCTAACTATTGCATTTCATCGAACACATTGTGGGCGTCATTTGAATAGTGTGGAGTATCAACATTTGAGGATGAATCATATAAAATGAAGAGAGGGAATAAACAATTTAGCATAAATGGATCTCCCTGAAATGTTCAAAATGACATTAACTGAAAGAGATGACCTAAACTAAATAGAAAGTAAACGGTTAAGCCAACAACTCCTAATAATTACTACATAAAAGGAACATATATCTATGGATATACCTGCCAAAGTGAGTATTCTGCCTTTCTTCATTTTTTAAACAAAAAAGGGAAGCGATCACTTTTTTCTTCATTTCTCATCATGTCAAGCTCATTTTGGTCGTTTGGCACAAAATCAGCCCGATATCCTCACAATTAAATGAACAGAATATGTTATATACCAATCCACTTTTGATTGTAAATCTTTTTTTTAGAAGAATTTTGTAAATCCATTAAGAAATCATCATCCATTATCTTGCGTGTATGACTTTTGAGCGGAGGAGACATTGAGGGAACAAGATAACCAAGTTGAAAAAACTACAACAAGAAAGAGAAAGGTCAAAAGCTAAGAGGGGGACGTTACCCATCTTATTATGAATGAATTTAATTATGTGTTCACCTGGCAGAGTTATCTTCTCTCCCTTGTATATTATTGAACGGGACAGAGTGTAAGAAAGAGGGGAGAGAAGTCGTCATTTTACATACCTGAAATCGATGAGAATAGCTCAAGAAGAAGACCTAGCTAGGACCAACCGGCGAGTCGCGCAGCAGACCCAAGAAAGCGGCAGCCGGCCATCAATTGATGGAGAATCGCGCAGCAGTTAGCGTGGGTTGTGAGAGAAGATCTGGCTGAAAGAGATGAATGAAGAAGACATAGCAGCAGAGGAACGAGAGCGGATAGATGTAATTCTGAAATGAAAGAGGAAAACGCCTAAGGGTTGAGATTTTATTCCGTATATTAAACTCTATGTAGGCCGGCCCATTAATTAGGCGTGTGTTAAGTCCAAGTATACTCCGTAAAAAATGTTAAGTGTCATTATTTGATGCTGATGTATTTGTGTTAGAAAATAGTGACACTTTAGTGTTATTAGTGGTATTATATCAGAAAGTGTCACTATAAAAGTGTCACTGTAAGCCAGTTTTTTACTAGTGACCATACAGCCAGTGACATTTTTGTAAATTTGATGAAGTTCATGATTTCTCTTAAATGAGCATTGGTGTAATTGGGATGAGCATCTAGTTTGTTCTTCTGAGTATTAGGAGCCTAACAATGAGCACCAGTGATCTCTGCATCATGTCTTCTAATTCAATTTCTTTTTATTAATTTTCGTTTATAAAAAATTCTTAAATTGTGTTTATAATTAATTTCAATATGTCAATCTAATGTAGTATGATATGTTTGATATGTGCATCATTTTAAAATGAGCATAAACCATTACCAAATGAGCATACATAATTTACAAAATGAGTATAAAAAAATTCAAAACTTCATTTGTGTGTGCTCATTGATTTTGGGCATTATATTTGATATGTGTATCATTTTAAAATGAACATAAAGCAATACCAAATGAGCATACATAATTTACAAAATGAGTATCAAAAAATTCAAAACTTCATTTGTGTATACTCATTGATTTTGGGCGTTATATTTGATATGTGCATCATTTTAAAATGAGCATAAAGCAGTACCAAATGAGCATACATAATTTACAAAATGAGTATCCAAAAATTCAAAAACTCATTTGTGTATGCTCATTGATTTTGGGTGTTATATTTGATATGTGCATCATTTCTTTGAGGCAAATACTCATCTGAGTTTAATATAAAACTCATTTTTAATGTGCTTAATGTTCAGTTGTGTATGCTCATTTCTTTTATGTGTATACTCATTTGAGTTTAATATAAAAGTCATTTGAGATGAATAGCAGTAGGGATTCCTTTGTCTGCAGTAGGCTCGCTTTGTCTTCCGAAAGCACAATCTCAAACACCAAAATTGAATAAGAAAAAGAGAAAAATAGAAAAGAGTGAAAAGAAAGACAGAGGGGAGGGAAGAGAATCGGGTCTGTTCTAGAGGAGAAGGGGATGAGTGAGCTGCATCGACGAGAAACCAGACGAAACGAAGGGCCATCTCAGATTTGGTTTCTCCGGCGACGAAGCAACTAGACGAAGCCAAATCGAACAACCAGACGAGATGGGAAAAGCTGGTGCGAAGCCGAAAAAGAAGCGCAGAGCAAGATCGAAGCAGAAGAAGCGCAGAGCAAGATCGAAGTGGAAGAAGCGCAGAGCTTAAAAAAAGGCCGGTTGTACCGTGCGCACGGTACAGCCGGCTGTACAATAGAACTTACCGTACTACTTCGTACTTCGTGGATAGCAATTCTGGCATCTACCATACGGATCTACTCTTATCGACGCATCTTCCATGTCGTCTTCAGGGAGCTTCACTACCTGCATACTCGAAGCCTAATTAGTCTAATTGTCTAAGTCCAGGGGATAACCACGCCACTGATGCGGTGCCGATGTGTTTGGATGCGGGCGGATGCGGTTGATAGCGGTCGGATGCGGTCGGATGCGGCTGGTTGTGGTGTCTGTTGCGGTTCCGTCGCCATTTGGTAGCGGTTTTCTTGGTGATTCGATTTCACAGCGCTGGGGTGATGCGGTTGCGCCGCCCGCCGTTACCGCAATATTGCGGAGCGCTATTTGAAACACAGATTGCTGCAAGCACGGTTATGACAGTGTGATCCAACCATTGACGTCGTAAATTGTTCTCAACGACATCACCAGATGATGGGGTTTAATCCAACTACGAGAGCTAATTTACGAGAACAGGTGAAATTTAGGCAGCGTAAGACATTATTATTATTCCCGGAATTCGGATCCTTGGTAGGATGTATACATGAAGTATTTATAGACCTTAGATTCTAGTATTCTAGGAGGAAACTTATACATTCAATGCAATTAATTATAACAGAGTCTTGTAACGTCACGAACGTTGTGCAGTCATTGTTTCCCTCAGGTCCATGTTCCTTCCGTTATTTCCTGCCGCTACCAGATAGCTATGCAAGAATGATAGCTTGCCACATAAGCCCTAGGAAGGGTTTAACCTCGCTAGAACTCCGCCCAGACTCGAGGTTGATATGCTATCAAGCCTGGCCCAAGTGTGGGTTCCTTTCGCGGGTTGTATTCCTAATTAGGCCCAACGACTATTACTTATTATTAATCCCGATTCAAAAACAAGTTCCACATTTGACGTCACACATATTAAGAAAAGAAATTTGACTTTACTGTGGAGTGCACTGTTTGGCACTGTTTGGACACTGTTTGACACTGTTAGGAACTGTTTTGATGTAGATAATTTGCCAAATAAGGAAAGGTTTGAAAGTGGAACTTAATTTTGGAACTGCCCGAAAAGGAAAGATGGAACTTGTTTTTGAATCGGAGGGAGTATAAATTAATTTGCTATATAAGACACTGATAATTCGTCGTTCATCTCAATCAAATATAAAAAAATAATATGGAGTAGATTATAATATCAAGGAATTTATGATTTATTATATACACACATATGTATTTAGAAGTATATTGGTAGTATAATTAAAAAAGTATGAATAGTTATATGTTCAGCGGGTCAGGTCAGAGCGGGTTGTGGCGGCACAGGTCAATACTAATACTCAGACCCGCCCCATTGTATAGGCGGGGCGGGACGGACCCGCCCCATTTGCTAGACAGGACGGGCCAAACCCGCCCCAAAGGTCTCGGTTCCGGGCGGGTCATTGCGGGGCGATTTTTTTTACATGCCTTGTTAGATAGACTCGGACTGTATATATTTAATTTGGGCCGAGGGCTTTATTTTCTTGTACACCAACTTGTATAAATACTTTTGTATTGTGTTAATAGAAGGCAAGGGAAATATTTCACCCTAATTAAAAATATTCTTTCCCAACATGCCTAGCTATGGCTGTGATCCATGGTACCATCTCACTCATATTTAGGACAATATCTCATTCTTTGAATTCTTTGAATCTATGCACGTGTGTGTTTAATATTTGATTGGTGGATATCTACCTCGTTATGTAGCTACTTGTTCATATTGTGCTAATATATAAGCCCTTTTTAGCGTATAGCGATTCGCGATTGTTGAAATGGAGAGAACGCCATTGACTTCATAAGGAATATTTTTGCATATGCCGTAACTGATACGTAGCTCTAGAGGCTGCTATAGCTCATCGACAAAAACAACATATATATAATAATGTGTACATATATAAATCAATAGAAATGATCTTACCTTGTGAGTCCGGACTAACTTAACGGGGTTTGTTGTCCGGCCAAGCTCACTTCAGGGCATTCCGGGTGAATTTTTTATGAAAGTTTATGAGCATGTTTTTCATGAAATTCAATCGAGAAAGCAGTCAAATAAATTATTGAAAAACACGACGTTTTAATGTATATCTATATAAAGTGTCATGCTTTTCAAGAATTTATTTAACTCATTTTGGGTCGAATTTTTAATAATTTATTTAGAGATGTTCTACATTTAATGAAGAAAACACGATCACAAAATTTAATCTGGAAATCCATCAAACAGGCTTGGTCGGATAGCAGTTCATGTCAATCAGTGCTAACTCACAACTACCCACATCGGTGTTTTCATATGTTGAAAATGTTGTGCAATTTTTCCTTTGTTAACACTTTTAAATACTCTAAATTTTTCCTTTGTTAACACTTTTAAATACTCTGGTATATCTTTTTCAATAAGTAACTAAGACATCATTCTTCAAAACATATTCAATTCGATTGTGCAATCGGTTCTTCCGTGATTCCGTCATTCCTTCTTACAATGATTTGGAGTTGGACTATTGGAGTAAGAGTTGTGGCGCCCAAACTTTTCTTTTTGGCGTGACTTTTCAATTTTCTTACATTGACCCCCACTAAAACATGAATAAAATTATCTAAATAGGACTAAAACATGGATAAAATTCATAAATAGTTCTGCCAATTTTTTATTTCCAAAATAGAACTCAATAACACCTATTTTGAGAAGTTTTAATCAACTTATTCTTTCGAAGGGACTAAATAACTCTTATTTGGGAAATAAATCATGCGTAGTCTAATTTTTGAACTTTGTGTATGTTTTGATCCAATATTGAATAATTTCTTTTTTAAAATGGTGGTGCCAATTTTAAAATTTTACATATACCTATATGTAAATTATTTTTTTCAGTGGTGCCAATTTTAAATTTTTTAAAAATTATATATACCTATACATGAAAAATTAAATTTTCAGTGGTGTCAATTGACACCACAACTCTATATGTGGCTCCGTCCCTGGTCCTTGGGGAACATAAATAAATAGTACAGAGTACTACCTCCGTCCCAAAATACTTAGTCAAATTTTAAATTTGGATCATGATTTTGATTACTATAATAACATTAAAGTTTTAAATTTTATACTTTTATGAAAGTACTGATAAATATATGTAGTTTGTTAAAGTTTTAAAGATGGCTAAGTATTTTGGAAAGGAGGTAGTACATTAGTACTTGGTCAAAGCGAACAAAAAAAACTAATTACTCAAGTAGCCAACTAGTTCATTAGTCCGTTGAACTTTAGTCAATAGTGTATTTTTATACTTCCTCCGTCCCCAATAACTTTGCCAAGTTTGACCGTCACGGGGATTAATAAAATAAAAACTGTGTGGTTGAGGTTTGTGCAGAGGAGAGAGAATTAACTGGAACCACAAATTTTTTACTTAAATGGGAAAGTGGCAAAGTTAATGGGACATCCAAAAAAGGAAAGTTGGCAAAGTTATAAGGGACGGAGGGAGTACAAAATAAATTATTTTAATATAAAACGGATTTATTGAAGAGAAAAGAGGCAAATAAGCCCTCCAACTATTTGCAATTCTGCGCAGAATTGCAGAATTGCAGATACACCCCTCAACTCATTGAAAATGATGCAATCAGATCCTTTTTTACCTATTGGTGGGGGGTAAGAAGATGAAATATTACCGGCACCAGCAGGTAAAAAGGACCTCATTGCATCATTTTCAATGAGTTGAGAGGTGTATCTGCAATTCTTCAAGTACAGGGGTCTGATTGCAGAATTGTAAATAGTTTGAGGGCTTATTTTCCCCTTTTCTCTTTATTGAATAATAAGTACACTCATGAAGTACAAAAATATATACTCCGTAATTAACTATAACTCCCAATTCATTAAAAATAGAGAGAATTTCATACATAGAGTAAAATATAGGAAAAATTGACAAGAATAATCTCACCTTTCACTTGTCTTCTCATAATAATCCCACCTTTAGATAATTCCAGAATAATCCCACCTTTGCACCTCATCTTCTTTCATTGGACCCTGACCAAGTTTTTTACCTTTATTTGAAAATCTTATATAAATAATCTCACATTTATAAATATATAATAGAAAAGTTAAAGGTGAGATTATTTATATGATTTTCAAAAAAAGAGTAAAAAACATGGTCAGGGTCCAATGAAAGAAAATGAGGTGCAAAGGTGGGATTATTATGGGATTATCTAAAGGTGGGATTATTATGAGAAGACCAGCGAAAGGTGAGATTATTCTTTTCAATTTTTCCTAAAATATAAAGCATTTCATCAAATAAGAGTGTAATTATTTTCTTCCCAAATGAAAACTCATTGACTCTATATTGGAGGGTTTTTATTTTTATTCTCTTAATTTAATAGGAATAAATGAGTACATTTGGAGAATCAAAACGTACTTATTCCTGAATTTGTACTAGTACATATTTTACTCTTATTTTGTGTAATTTCTATTTAAAATATAGATAAAAGCCTAATACATTTAAGCAAAAAAAAAATGACAAAAATAACAAAACTTTATGGGAGGGTGCAGCGCAAATGCGCAATTTGTAGCTTTATGAGTCAAGATGAATCAGTCAAGAGAATAGCAAATCTGCTTGAAGGTGGCCAGATTGTCTTGGAACAAAGGAATGAAAGCGTCTATGCTTCCATCTCCCATGAAGGAGGGAAGCAGAAATATCATTCCTTCTGTTGGATAGAATGAGGGCATGAAAATGTATGGACACCCCATCCCAAAATCCAAGTCATAAAATGGGAACCTAAGCCAGCTATCGACCTCTAGATCAGGACAAAGAATGTGCTTGTCCATGTCAGCTGTAGGAACAAGACCGGACTCGGCTTCCACAGAGTTTGCGAAATCTATGAACGATCTGAAATAGTTGTTGTTCACCTTTGCGACGGCGTCGTGGATGAGTTTGGCAGCGTAAGTTAGTGGCTCACGCAACAAGTCTTTAACCTTCGCGGTAGGAAATGCCCACAGGACAAGGTTACCGAAGTACTCGTTGGGTACTTTAGGGTTCAGACGTGCACGACCATCCACTGAGATTCTTATGTGGGTGCTTTCCAAGCCCGCGAGGTTTCTAGCCTTGGTTATCGCCCGCCACAGATGCGCGACGAGGCTCTCGAACGTGCTATAAGGCTTCGCGTTGTTGGGTTTCATGGTGGAGGCCTTGGCCTTGAGTTTGGCTAGGAACTCTAAGGTGAAGTGGACTTTATGAACCACAATGTCATCGTTGTGGATGCCATCTTTTTTATTTGTGTCTTTTGACTGAATTGTAGTGTATTCAGCTCCGACGTGCTCATACTCGATTCTCGGGGGGCTTCGTGGGACGAAAATGGTGCGGTCACGGTGGGGAAAGGGTTCGATCGGCCCGAGAAGGTCACGACAAGCCTTTCCCCATGCAACCAAGAAATTGCTCGTGGAGTGGCCATCGGCCACAAGGTGATGCGCGGTGAACCCGATCACAAGCGAGCCGCACGTGAAGCGTGTCAACTGGACTTGAACTAGTTCGGCCACACCCTTCAAACTTGGGTGAAGGTTGAGCAATGAAGGTGATGGCTTTAAGGGCATCACCTTGTTAAGGCTCATGTCACTTATAGCTTCCACGAACCTTACGCCCTCATCATTGAGTAAAATGACAGGTTTGCCCTTGTCGTCTTTGCTCAGCCGCCCGGCCCACTCCCTATACACTGAAAGAGTTTTTCTTAGGCCCATCTCAATGGAATCATTTGGAGGGGTGGGAGGGTGGTAAGCATAAATAACAGCCATTTGAGCATCATAAGAAACCTTGTCAAAGACACTGAGGGGTGTGTGGCTTGTTTTTGAAGGAGGGTTTCCTTCATGCACAGGTTTAATGATTTTCGTACTTTGTATTTTCACTTTCATGTTTTTTGAACAAAGTGGAGAACAGGGATTTTTGGATGGGGGTTTATATAGATCTGTTTGATATGATCTGAGTTTTGTTGGGAGGGGTTATGATGCAGTGTTCTATTATATATATAGAACAGAATCACAGAGACACAGATAACGTAGATAGCTTAACTTGTACAGTAAGTCAAAATACATGAGTTGGTTAAGAATGAATATAATGATGACTTTTCACATTCCTATCTTCTTTACGCTCTCTCAGTCTCCATCATTGTTTTGCCATGTACTCCGAATTTAGAAGATCATTGGAAGAAGAAAAAAGTGGTACGTCATTGTAATTAATTTAGACCCGCTCCCAAAATAAAATTCTCACTTTCTTTTAATAAATGTCTCAAAAGTTCACATTTTTATTTAAAAAAATCAGTTTTAAGCAAAAAGTCTCGACTATCTTTATTCTCTATCTATTTTTTGTGGATATGACATAAAATATTACTTTACATAATTACATAAATATGTGAGTGGTGTTGATCAAATCGGAAACTTTATTTTGGGACGGAAGAAGTATATATTACAAGAAGGATTAAGTGTTTAATGTAACGATCAGACACTTCGTTTAGATCGTGTCGTCAATCACTTTTTTTTTCATCAACCCGTCATTGTCAAGACTCGGGGTTTCATCCTCAACTTGACAGGAGGAGGAGTAACATGTTTCTTAATATAGCACTTTGTTGATTCAAACTTTTATAATGTGGGACTTTTACAAATTACAATCCTCCTAAAATGCGGCGGGGCATCCAATCAAACTCTTCACATTAACATCTAAAATTTTGAAAAAGTATGTAAGTATACATAGAGGTAAATTTAGTGCCCCACCGCTAATTATATTAATGAGATAATTACTAAGAGTATGATTAATAGGGATTGTGAATCCCAGCATATACTTCGTATAGGATTAAATATTGGTGACAACTCCGGTACTCATTTAAAAAATGGGGTACCATACCTAGCACTTACATGATTGGTCCAAATCATTAAATCATTTTTAATTTAGATTTAAATAATTTAATTGCAACATTGTGATTGGTCCAAGTGTACAAAGGTATGGTACCTTTTGGGTACCATAGAATCTACCTTAAATATTACCATGAAAACGTGTTTTATTGGTGCTATCTTTTCTCCTTTCAATTTAATTATTAGCGATACAAAGGCATATTAATCTCTTAGAAATAAATTTCTCTTTATTACGTACACTATCTTTACCCAACCTAACTGTTCATTATCTAGTGTAAAACATTTCCAGCATTTCTAGCATACGGAGTATTAGTTTTTAGTTCATTATATTGGCTAAAAATTTATATATTTATATGAAACACCCAGTATTACAGAGACATTTGATATTAATAATTATTAATTACATTCACTCCTAAGTTAGACCAAGTTTAATTTCTTACATTGTTGCAAAGGGTTATTCTTAAAGGCATCCTCATTGGTAGGATTATTATAAGATTAAATTGGTGACATGACGGTTTTTTAGAGAATTATCATTGAGTGACATAGATTGTTTAGTGGGATTATTTGCTACAATAATCTGGGATCAAAATATGAATCCGGATTATATATTTTAAGATTATTTGAAAAGTATATGTAATAGAGATTAGGGAAAAATAATTAAAATACCCCAAACTTTGAAGGAGTGTGACATAAACACCCCAAACTTTCATATGTAATTAAAATAACACAAACTTTATATAAAAAGTTACTTTAGCACCATGATTATGTATTATTTATTTCAAAAATGTAAATTTGTGGTGTTAATTGCATAATTCAAAAATGTAATTTATATAAAAAGTTACTTTAGCATCATGATCATGGTGCTAAAATAACTTTTTATATAAAGTTTGGGGTGCTTACATCACACCTCTTCAAAGTTTGAGATATTTCATTTATTTTTCTCTAACAATTAATGCAGGACAGAGAAAAAACAGATTATTTGAACATTATGATTGAGAGACATATATACACGAATTTGAAATTATTTTAAAATTAATTACATAACAATATATAATTGGTAAGAATCATAGAAAAACTGATATCATGAATGAGGATGCTCTAATAAGAATATAAATATAATTAAGATGTTATTGATTATAAGGTCAATCATTAATGTTGAGTAAGATCGTGATATTCATTCTTCTTGATCAGATACTGGGGTCAAAACCTGTATGCTGCTAGAAGCCACATTAATGAGGTCAATTTCGAGTGTTTAAAAAGCAGTCTTGAAAAGAAAATTTACTAGCTAGGCTTCTTTCTGATCATATAACAGTGAAAATAATAATGAAAAATGGATGCACTGCATCCGCTCAGTTTGGTTGAGAGATTATTAGTAATCATTTTAAAATAATTTTTACATTTAGATAAAATTGAAATAATTAAAGTGAAGATAAAATAGTATGTTAAAATACATGTTCTAATTAATTATAAAACTATTTGCAATCTAATACTACGTACGATGGTACTAACAAATTCGTATAAAGTAGTAAAATAAGAGAATCAACCCTTCCCTCACTTGAACTCCAAAATATCTCAACCAAACTGGCCCTAAAGGTCGTCCTCAGAACTAGTTGAATAATTATTGTAATGATAAATTGAACTAGAATTGCAATCTCATTTGAATATAATACTTAAAAAGAATCGCATTACAGATGTTTTTTACTTGGACTGTTTTCAGTCCTAGATCAGATCGGACCAAACCATATCACACCAGATCAAACCAAAATATGATCAGTATATATATTTGAAATTTTCATATATATAGGTCGCTCACTAACTCGTTACTAATATATGGGCAATTGTCCTAAATATGATTAAACACGATTTGGAATTCAAAAATACGACTACGATGTTTTTTTTCTCCCGAAATAGAAATCATTATTTCCATGATCGAAAAATGTTACTTCCTCCGTTCTTAAATAAATGCAACGGTCAACATTTCACACTTGCCGAGACACAACTTTGACCATTAATATATACTACCTCCGGTTTTTTTTAATCTTCAGAGTTTGACTTCACACAAAATAAGGAAAGAAATTTGACTTTACTGTAGAGTACACTGTTGAGGCACTGTTTGACACTGTTTGGCACTATAGAGACACTGTTTGGCACTGTTGAGACACTGTTTGGCACTGTTTGACACTGTTTTGTTATAGATTTCTTTGCCAAAAAAGGAAATAAGGAAGTGTGAAGTTTATTTTAGATCGTCCTAAAAAGGAAAGTGTGAAGTTTATTAAAAACCGGAGGAAGTATAAATTTATACTACGTAGGTAGTATTAGTCAAGAAATTAAAAAAATTAGATATTGAAAATTTACAATGAGACCAATCTAACAATATTTTTTTCATAAAAATATATTCATAAATTAATAAATTAAACATGGTTAAAGTAGAACATGTGAATAGTGTAAAATTTCATATGTTCCATTTATTTAAGAACGGAGGTAGTACTATTAATGACATTAAATACTAACATGTTAATGCCTAAACCTACAACTATTTTGGTAGTAATAATGTATGACTCCAACATAGTTAGTTGTTGTCATATTACTCCTTTCGAGAAGAAAAATATAACAATACTATTTTTGGAATTACAAATATTTATTCCTAACTGTACTATTTCGGGAACATTGCCTTACTATATTTAACCAACCGGTATTCTGTTCTTTAGCCAAAGAAGCGTCTAGGTGCATTTGACTCGTTGTTTATGTCCACATTTGTTTTTGATTTTTAAGTAGTGATTCGAGGTTTGATATACCTATCCTTACTATTTTTTTTATCGTAAAACAGGAGGCGGCTTTATATCAAAATCAAGAACGCATACAGGACAATTTTCGGACTGATTTTACCGATCCAATCATGAACCCTAGAAGTAGACATAGAATGAGTCACCTCATACAAAGCAACCTGACTCGCTAAACCTGAAACAGGCAAATTTAAGCCTAAAACGAACAGATCTAAAACTCTGCTTATCAAAATAACTCCGAAAATCCAAACATTAAAACCAAATCCACTCTGACTAAAACTAAAACTAGCACTACTAAAGAGAAAATAATATTGCAATAAAATCTTTCCACAAAACTCTTCCTGGCATGGAGGTGATTTTGGAGGAGGATGAGCTCTTGCCAAATGTATGAATACAAACTTAGCCACCGTCGGAGACGGCCGACCAAGGCTTCATGATCCAGCACCGATACAAAATCTCATCCGCAATCCGTTCATCCACCAACGTTATCTTCTCTGACATAGGTGCAATCCCAAACATCAGAACACTTAAAATCAGAATAATCTGCTGCTTCAACACCATATTGATGGGGCAATGGAAAATCTCAACCCCTACAAAGAGGATAGACGGCCGCTAGGTTTTTAGAGAGAAGCCAAAGCTCTCCTCTCTCTAGGTTTTGCCTCCGTATACCTATCCTTACTCTTGGAAAACTATCAAAATTGTAACTAAATTAAATGGTATTTAAATTATAAATATGAGACATTGATTTGTTATTTTAAATTAAATGGTATTTTATATATTTTTTATATTTTCATGGGAAAGTTCCCGAAATAGTACTAAAAAAGTTTGAAAATTCCAAAATAGAACTGTCATGTTTTTTATTCCCAAAATAGGAGTAATTACTGCCAAGTTTGGAAAATACTGCCACGTTTGAAGTCTGGTACTGCCAAAACATGGCAGTAATTAGTCCTATTTTGAAAATAAAAACATTTTAGTCCTATTTTGGAATTTTCAAATCTTTTTAGTCCTATTTCGGGTAATATTCTCTATTTTCATAGGGTTTAATGCACCAAAAATCGTTGTGATAAAGAAATTCGACGCATTAGGCATTAGCCCTTTGTGATTTAGAAAATGCATCAAACTCCCATGTTATTAATCATGCGCAAAATCCCATATATGAACATATTTAAATGTCAAATAAAAAAATGATTAATATTTTTGTATAATTTAGAGATTTCGACAAATTTACTTGCATAAAAAGTGATTTTAAGATTATTAAATTTATTCACAAAAGAGGTTCTACGCATGAATAAATATAACATAGAGAGGTTTGACGCATTTTTTAAATCACAATGGACTAATGCTTTGAATTTTCTATACCACAAAGAAGTTTGGTGCATTAAACCCATATTTCATGCATACTCTATAATTAGTTGATGTTAGACAATATCTTTGACTTTCTTCTCCACTAAAACACGTATTCTACAAGGAATTACCAAAACACGGGAGTATGGTGTCTGACATGCCAAAAGACGGGAAAGTGTTTTAGGTTATCAAAACACGGGAGTCGGAACAACGGATTCCGACTAGAGATTGGGGTTCATTTTGCATCCTGTTCTTCCTTCCATCGGAATTGCCACTTCCGACTAGAGATTAGTGCTCCAATTATTTGAAACACCTAGTCGGAATTGGGGAATCCGACTAGGTTATTTTTTTTAAATGTTTTTAACGGGTGAGGTGTTTAAATGGGGTTCGAGTATTTCACCAAACTCCTACACTAATACCCCTATAAAATCCATTCATTTCTTGTTAAAATTTACAAACACACTCCAAAAACAATTCTTTCTTTCGTTCTTAAAGTAATTTATTCATTATTCACCCAAAAACACTTCTTACTTTAATATATTCATTATTAATTTAATTGTCACGCCCCGGTCTGGCCGGACGCGCTAACAACCGCCGCATAATCCGATTAAGGCAACCGCAGTTCACCCTACTCAAACCATGCAAGGCGTACATGAATACCATTCACACAAGTACATCCATAAACAATCATAAATAAAGCATTTCAAATATACGTAGCGGGATACAAATACTTTTAAAAAGTCAAAGGCCACCAGGGCGAACATGAGCACGCAGGCTCCCAAATCATTTATAATTTAAAATAGTCTCATGAGCATTATTTTATTTATATCAAAATAGAACTGGAAGAAGCACAAACCACGTCTTCTCTCCATGGATCACCCGAAGCAACGGGAACAGGAAGCAAGCTCTAGCTTCTACCTGAAAACTGTGAGGTGGCCTCCCCCGTGAAGGGGATGTCAGTACTTGGAAGCATTTGACAAGTACAATGACAACTATACTGAATATAATTCATGTTTCAAACACAAGACCCTTAACATAGGGTGATACTATATTATGGGCATAACCTACAGCTACCCCATTTCAAATCACTTGTATAGAATATATATACCAAGTCAAATAGTCATCCCGTAGGTCCATTTGTATTTCAAAACAATTCCCTTTGTATAGCCCTTGGCCTATTCTAGCATATAGCAATCTCGAGAGGTTACCTCACCCCTAGTCTAAACCCAACTCCATCAAGAGGGTTACACAAATTATCCTTTGTACTCATCCACGTTGGACTTACACACCCTACGGTGTATTCATTCATTTTGGGCTTACACACCCAATATAATATCTTTGATTCATTTAGGGCTTACACACCCCGTATAATCTTAGTTCATGTAGGGCTTACACACCCCGTATAATACTTTACTCATTAGGGCTTACACACCCCGCGTAATACTTTACTTATTAGGGCTTACAAACCCCGCGTAATACTTTATTCGTGTAGGGCTTACACACCCCGCGTAGTATCCTTTATCTGTTAGGGCTTACACACACCGCGTAATACTTTATTCGTGTAGGGCTTACACACCCCGTATATGTTTCATTCGTTTAGGGCTTACACACCCCGTATATACCCCCGTATACTCATTATATACGAGCAATCATTATCTATCAACCTCGGGCTAGTCTTCATCAAGACTCCCCGGGCTGCCTTCATATAGTCTAGGTAGACTCCACCATTTCCTTTGAGTGTGACCGTAGTCCATCACTCCTTCTAAGTTCATGCCTATCTAATTCAATATTATAGATAGCACACACAATTAATCACTACGGATTCATATCACTTTGATCATATCAATAACTCAAGTATTCCTTACTTCACATTTAATCACTTTGACTATCCACGTAGGTATCCATATATCCCTTTTAAGATCTTATGGAATCACACATTTATCAACATTTGTCTATATCATTCTAATCCTCAATATCAATTCAATAATTAATATATTTCAAGGACTTCTCCCCTCATGCATAATACCTTTGCTTATCCACCTTTGTAATATCATGTATCAATTTATATGACGACAGACGAAGAGGTCACCGAACACACCAGGACCCTAATATGGCAATTGCTTGGAGGGTTTTTGTTCCCTGACACGAGTGGGGGAAGAATACGATTGTACTTTTTGGAGTTCTTGCAGGGTGACTTGGCTTTAGCCCGTCGATGGAGTTGGGGATCAGCCGTTCTCGGGTACCTCTACCATAACTTGTGCAACGGCGCCAAGTGGGAAACCAAACAAGTTGGCGATTGTATGCACTTGTTATAGATTTGGGCTTGGTTGAGGATTTCGATGGTCCGTCCCTCAGTACTTCAGGTCATTCAACATGACCATCTTCCATATGGGTCCAGGTATGTTGCCAATTACATCTTAATAATTGAGAATGCTTTATATGACGTTACATTTTTTAACTTCATATCGGTAATCAATAAATGTAGGTGGATCGTCCCCAAGTCATATAAGGGATCCCCAAGACATTCCATATAAGGCAAGATATTCCGAATGCTCCTTTGACGGGTACTGATAATCACGGCAAGCGTTCCGACATAGTAACCGGTGCCTTGGCGATGTGGGCGGACATACAACATAATATATACTTTCTTGATTATGATCGACATATGTCCCTCGAAGCAACTAATAGGTACCGAAAATGGTACAAGAAGCATGGTATGACACGTGTCCAGAACCCTTCTCACAATGTGCCCACGACAGGATACACCCCGACAGCACACGATTGGGTTATTGTGGTAAGTTTTTGAATACATACCATATTCATTAACATATATCGGGTCATATTATTTACACATGTTACATTTTTATGTAGAAGCAAGGCGTTCACGAGGTGTATCAGCTCTTAGCCGACCGCGCGGGTTATGAGGACTGTCAAAAATGACTACGACAGATGGCCCTGGACGTAGGTGATGAAGAGATGCTCCATCAGGGCATACTCCATTATGAAGATGAAGATGAAAGTGGAAGTGATGAAGAGGATGATGCAGATGAACATGAAGGTGGGGGTGAGGACTCACAATCGCCCCCTCAATTCTCAACCCAGGGTGTCTCATTTCATCAACCACCCCCTCATTTCTCAACGCATCAAGGTGTCTCATTTGATCAACCACCGCCGTATTATGATTCTTATCAGTGCTCCACACAAGCGGATGATTATGTTGAGTCATTTCTCAATTCTTCCTTTTACTATGGAGACACAGTGGGGCATTGGAACACTGGCGGTGGGGACGGAGCAGGGCCGAGCTCGCAACGTTAGATGTAGTAATAAATTTAATATTGTATGTACTGTCTATTCATTAATAAATTACATTGAAAACTACATTTGTTTTGTTCACTTCCATTAAAATTACAAAAATTGCACTTAAAACAAAATCAAATTTGTATCTAATTTGACGAATGGATTAAATCAAAGTTGCACTTAAAATTACAAAAACTAAAACAAAACTGGCAATACAAATGGATTAAAAAATAATATAAAGCAATCAAATGTTTTGTTACTCAAAAAATCAAAATGCTAAGTTTTCATTTTAAAAAATATGTCAGGAATCTAAAAAAACTTTTAAATTTGGAATGGATAGAATTTAGCCCTACAACTATTAGTTTTTAAAACTCAAAATAAAAAACTTAAGAATTCGCAAAAAAAAAAAAATTATCCTAGTCGGAATTGGGTAATCCGACCAGGGAGTGGGAAGGTTTTTTCGAAACCCTAAATCGTAGTCAGAATTGGGAGTTCCGACTCCCGTTTTTTTGTAAAACCTAGAAAAATCCCCGTGTTTTGGCAACCCCAACCCATTTTTCCCGTTATTTGGTAAATCACCCCGCATTCTACATCATGTAATTAGGGATGGATTCGGTTCAAAAGATTCAGTTTTGACCTAAAACTAAATGTCAAATTAAAGTAAAAAGTTTTATTTGATTCAGTTTTATCTTTCAAAATTTGAAACCGTTTACACGGTTCAATTTTTTGATTTTGAATTTCTTGCAGTTCGGTTTTGTGGATTCGATTTTCAGCAGTTTATGAATTAAGTGTGCTTGGATACAATATAAACACCGTACCCAGGCCCCATATATTCATAAAGGGTAAACATATATGATTACAATAAAAAAGTAGCTTGAGATAAAAGTTTATATACGAAAGTACTCCGTATTAGTTAAGAAACCAATGATGTAATATATGCACGCTTGGAGAACATATAGTACATTTTGAATGTGACAACTTATCTGAATACATTTTTTTGGAGCGGCAACCATTGCAAACGACGTGAGAAGTGAAAATTAATGCCTGCGGTTTCTTTTCCTCCACGTAAAAATATAGCATATGCATGTCGTTCTCGTAACCAGCTAGTAAAGTTTTACACGGTGTGTTAATTACGAACAATTTTGTTGACTGCATTATATTCAATTCTTCTAATACAATTTCACACATTTTTTATTCAATCACCGCTAAGTGATCACAAATTGCGATGAGGGAATTTCGAAGCCACTGTTGGGAAGGAGCTGAGTGCGATGGGTCGGGTCTAGATAAACATAACAATTTGTCGAAAAAGGTTGAATCCCCAATCCTAAGGGCCTCCCACGCCCCGACTCGACAGAGCATATGGGAGATTGTAAATCACGATGACTCAACTAATCATAACGATGGTAATTAAACCTTATACCCGTGCGCACCAGAGGTCTAACCCAGCACATAGGAGCTGTGACCTTTACACGGTCGTTGCAGGTTTCGATCATTGGTCATTTGTCCAACTTTCCCACCACTTGACCAGTTGAGCTACCTGTGTGGGTGGATAAATATAACAATGAAATTGCTTTTTGTAGAATGGACCATTTAAAGCGCTTATTTGATCAAATACTGTCTTCAATAAATATTTATGTTCCTTTCCAAAAAAAATATGTTTAATTTTGACATAGTTCTGGGGCGCTTTTTTTTGGGCGCTTTTTTGCATGGAAACACTCCTTTTTTATGGTAAAAAATGCGGCTTTATATTAAAATCAAGAACGCATACAAGACAATCTTCAGACAGATTTTGCAGATCCAATCGTTAGCCCTAGGAGTAGACATAGAATCAGTCACCTCATACAAAGCAACCTGACTCGCTACACCTCAAATTGACAAATGTAAGCCTAAAATGAACAGATCTGAAACCTTGCCCATCAAAATAACTCCTAATTTTTCACTTCTAACTGAATTTCTTTATTTTTGCATAAACTAAGTTGTATATTTTCTCGGTTCTTTTTCAATCACAATAGTTCACTTTTCACGTTTGTCAATACACAAGTTTGACCATTAATATTTTTCATTCTCTATTAGTAAAAAAATTAAAAAAATCAGATGTTGATAATTTAAAATGAGAGGAATATAACAATTTTTAAAAAAAAAATTAATTTGTATACATTAATAAATAAAATATAGTCAAAATAAAATATATGAATAGTGTAAAAAGTTCAATATTGCAATTAAAAGAGAATGAATGTAGTATATTATCTCGTAGTAGGTACAAGCAATAAAAAGAGAGGAATGCTATGTCCAAATTTTACCCTAATATTTTTTGATATTTTATATTTTGTTTTTAGTTTATGTATACAATTATTTGATCTTAATGATGTTTTGAAATTTTCTTTACGTGTTTACATTTTAATGACGTACATAGTAATTTTTAACGTTTTCAATCCTCATATTCAGATTATTGAAAATTAATATTTTTTAAAATCTCAATTAGAATCAATTTTCTCAATTTTAAGTCGGTATTACTCCTGTAAACGAACTCTGCTGCCGTTGTTCTACGTTGGACCCAGCGATGCCTCTTCAGTTTTCATCCACATGACCACATCCACAATGCAATTATAACTTTTGACCTACAAAAGAATAATCAAGCGTGAAGATGGGGGCTGGGCTGGTCAAAGATGGGGATGGTGGTTGGGGGCAGGTCCGGGGGCGGGGCTAGAGGGCAAGGGTGGGGATCTGGTGCTTGTTGGCTCTGTGAAGGGTGATGGTTATGGGGCTGTGAGTCTGTGACAGGGGAGGGGAGAGGCTGGGGCTAGTTGGGGAGGGTGCAGGCATGGGGCCAGTGGTCGTTGGGGGCTGTGGCCGGTGTAGCTAGGCGGTGGTCACTGGATGAAGCAGTGTGGCGGCAGTAATTGGGCGGTGCCGGAGGCGTCACTACGTCACTGTGACGGTGGCGGTGTAATTTGCGTGAAAAAAATTGACTTTGAAGACTCTTAGTGACAAGAAAAACGAACACAGTGACATAATTTTTTTTGTAGTGACATCATGTTTTCTAATTCCAAATATATGACCTTGTTAGTTACTTTTTTGTCAATTTTTAAAAGTACTCGCATTTTTGGAAATTCAGTTCAATTTAGTAATATTGAAGGAATAACCCCTAGATATCAACCAGACTCGATCAAACCAGAACAGAAATTTCAGTCCAATTAAAAACATCCTAACATTACAATTAAATTGTTACAATCACATAATATTATGCTTCACTAGTAAATTAAAATAAACACATTTTCATACTCTCAAAATAAATATACACATCTTAGTTGACAACTAAGATGTTGATGAAATTTAAAAGATTGTGGAATTTATGAATATTAATGGAATTTGACAGATTGCATAAGACTCCATGAGACTCCCATAGAATTATATCTAACAACATTATATTGGTGAATGAAGGTTGGTACCCTTGATTTGTGTCAATACATTTATCACAAAAAATTGTACATTATGCTTAGAAAATGATACCTAAGTTTTCAAGTGACTTTAATAACCCTACTCCTTTAAACTTCCGTTAATTACTTCACTTTTTTGAGCACTTCCATGGCCGTTACTTCATTTATGAAGAGAAGCAATGGTTATTATATCTGTTTCACATTTCATGGGTGAATTACTTATATTAACACATACTTATTTTTAATATAAGAAATTCATGACATCCATTTAGATAAGAAAGGTGTGAACTCTAAATAATTTAGAGTAGAGGATCATTTTAGAGCTATTTTTTCATATAATTTTGTCTTTATTTTATTAATAAGATATATATTAAATATTTTTCCATAAATTAGCATAATCAGTCGAATCAACATGAATTTCATAATTTTCAGAAGAATCAATTGATTCAGCCAATTTCATTATTATCAAACAGACTCGGAATTCATTTATATGTAAAATAATGCTGCACAAACAGTGTTCAAAACATCTTATGTCTTCCTTACACCAACAATTGTATATTTTGTATATCACGATGCATCACATGCAATTTTTTAAAAATGGGCCTATGTGTGAATTTAATCCTTATATTTATTTTTCTTTATCGATCACACACGTTTACTGTTTGGATAATAATATAGTAATGACCAAAAACTAAGAGAGCCATTTTCTACAGATTTGGATGAATATGATAAAGAGAACTATTAAATATGTTTTACATAATTATTTTCAAAAATTTATTAGTATAAAATATTTAAAAATACACATATTTTTCTATTAGGAAATACTCCCTCCGTCTCAGGGTTCCCGATTCACTTTACGATACTTAACTAATGATAAAGTAACTTGATCCCTGTTCATACTCTGATCATTTTTAGTAAATAAGATTTACATATTCAGAAACTACATTAAAATCGCTACAAATAAAAGTCTGATAAAAAATTAAAATTTGATGAAAATTTGATGTATAAAGCAAAAAAGTAAAAATGATTTCAGTTGACTATGTGAATAGTAATTTGAAGCCTTTGAATGGAATGGAGGTAATACAATTTTGTTATAATTCAACAAATCCAATCAATTAATTAATTGGTTAAGATATAATTTCACACATATACATTTAATTCGACTCATAAAAAAAAAATCGACTCATAAAATGTTGGGATAATGTTTTCAAGATAGATTTGATGGATTTTAAAAGAATTAAAGTGATACATGAAATTACGAATTTCTAATTTTTTCTAAAAAAAAAAAGTATACTGATTTTTTTTATCATGAAGCAAATACATATTTACATGATAATATAAACCTTTTTACTATAATGAATATTTCTCCTCAAATATATATGAAAAATTCTTTGTACCAGTCAGACAAAAATCCCCCCTTGTCTACGCCTCCACTCATATAGTCATATATCACGGATGTTAAGATGCCCAACAATACTATTTTTGGAGTATTTATGAATTAACTTTTTTTTAGTTTGGAAATCATCAAACAACTATTGGCTCATGATCCACGTAAACAGAGGTGGTCAATAATACTACTTTTATTTTATTTCATTTAAAAAAAAGTGTGAATACAACTATTTCATAGAATTCTCTAATAATTTATGACTTCTCCGATTTCACATTGGGCATGAGTTATCGTGCCTTGCACGATCAATCGCTAGTGGATTTTAATATGTGGGAATTGTGTTAATTATAGGGCTTGGGAAGCTCTTTTTTTTCGTTGCTGCTGCTTTTTCACCTCCTGCTCCAAACTGCTTGTCCACGTTCCTCGGACAAGTAGTTTAATGATCACGAATAATCACGATGCTTCTTTCCCAGTAGAGCCATGCCACCAGACTAGCTCCACCCCACCACCAGGGACGGATTTAAGGGGGGCGCGGGGGGCGACCGCCTCCCTTGGGCTTTCAAATTTTTCTACTATATATGTAGTATTTTCATAAAATTTTCATACTTTAATTTGATATATATGTTTTCGCCCCCCTTGACTTTTAGTTTTCAAAGTTGATATATAGTCTTACATAGTGTAATACTTTATTAGAGATTTAAAAGAAGTAAGATCTAAAATAAATTAGATAGTTTAAGACTTAGGGTACCTATTACATAAAAATTCCTAGGTTTTGTAATATTTGATTGTCTTTATAGATAATTAGTTTTAAATTTTGTAAAAGAACAAATGATATTAAATATCAGACACACCAGTTAAACAGTTTTAAAATGTGAAGTGAATCCAAAATATAAATGTTTGTTGACATTAAATTATACAATTCATTTACTTCTTACTTTCTAAAAGCAATTTATTGCATAAATAATAAACTTTAACGTATTTTAGCATTAATACAAATATAATATGTACCATATATATGAATTAACAATACTATATATAATATTATTCTAAATATAATAATCTCATACATACTATTGTAATATTAAAAAACTTCTCGTGACACATGAATACCCTCCTTGGTAGACAAAAACTACAATTCAAAAATCATTTTTTTATTCCGATAAGATTCATGTGATTAAACAAGACATAAGTTATTTAAAAGACATCGAATGATGTTTAATTACCTTTCAAATTTTTTACCTTCAAATAATTCGACAAAATGTTATATATCCTTTTCTATTTTCAAATAAATTTCCTTTGATTTGCAATTTCTTATGCTTTAATGTATCAGTACTTTTTTATAGAGCATTCACGGTTACAATTCTTGAACCTCTGACCTCCCTCTAGTTTACCATTCTTGAACCTCTGACATCCCTCTAGTTTCTTAACATGGTACCCCGACTTCCACAACCTCTCGCCAACCTATCTCTTTATTCTTCCACACTATCATTCCTCACCTTTCATAGGCTCCACAGGCAGTAAATGAAGTGGCAAACTGAGTTGGCCATAGAACAACTTTGGAACAAATGTGTTTCTGACTCAATATCCGCATCGCAAAACATGCACTGTATAGGAATATGCACCCTCCTACTTTTTAAATTAATTGTTGGTAAAATGTCTGACATCAATTGCCAAAAAGAAACATTTTATTTTAGGAGAAATCTCCAAGCTCCGCACCTTGGTCCACCCTATCGCCATTAATAGTTAACAGTATACTCATCTCGAATTAATCTGTAACCACTTCTAATCATATAGATGCCCCTTGAATCTTCATTTCACCACCGGTCATCTAAGGGTCGCCTCTCACTTAGAGGAATAGAGAGTATAGCCATTTTTTCATCTTCTGAAAACAGTGCCTCTGTCTTGTGCAGATCACATTTCACTTGTCACCTGTTTTGTTCACTGGAGCCACTACATTCATGTTTGCTATTTCAACTAGCGGCTCCGAGTGTATCATCTCGTCTCCAGGACCAGGTAGCCACATCTCTTTCCATACTGAGACCGATCGTCCATTTTGTAATTCTCATTTATAAACAAATCTTTAAACATGATTCCAGACTCCAAAACAACATGTATAAAGCAAACTCGTACTCCGTATAAATTTATGAGATGAATGGTGTGTAATAAACTGAAGGGTACTGTATTGGGTGATTGAAATTTGTCTGGCCTCCAAATACAACCACAAATAGAACAAATAGTACACAAACTTAAATTCTAAGATTGAAAAACTTGCCGCCGAAAAAGGAGGGGCTCTATACAAACTATGACCTGAAATATACAGACACCAAGGAAGCTACGAAGCAAAATGGATGCCAAGCACTGTGAATACATTTAACATAAAAGCCAATATTTTGACTGAACTTAGCTTGAATGGGCTGTTGTGTGATGATCGGTTCTTATCAATCTGTCCTGCATTTACAAATTCACTCTTGCCTCTGGGAGTAGCAATGGAAACATTAATGGATGTCGAACCTGCATAGGTGAGTATAAAAAAACTGCTTCACAATAGTTTCACTTTTTGAACTTGTAATTTCATTCTAAAAGATCAATTTGTTATTGGGGTTGTAAGCAAATCAAATTGAACCAAAACTTAACAATATTATTCGTATTCTCTAAATTACCGTATATTCGTATACTTTGTCCTTTTTGGCTTTTTGCCATATTTTCATAGGGCACATCTTTCTTACAAATCAAAATACATCTACAAGTCATTTTCTCCAAAACTAATATCAATATGAATGTGTCATTGGAGAATTATAATCTAAAAATAAAACGTGCAAAATATCTACTAGTTTCAGAATTTCATTACATTAATATTATGTTATTAATATTTGTACATTATATTATAGTTATTTATACGAAGTACGGAGTAATATATATTGTATGAATGTGTGTATATATATGTGTATATTCCAATACAATTGGAATATATTCAAATATTGTTCAATTCAAATATATTTAAATATTGTTCAAATCAAATATAATAGTATTTGTACTCGTCTTCGGAAACTCTTCGAATCAAAAAACATATGTGTAGTCGTATTGGAATTCTATTTATTCGAATTCAATTTCACATTTTCAAATTTGAATCACAAATCGAATCAAAATTATTCGATTCATGTACAACTCTTGACTATTGCATCAATTGCAATGGAGCCAAAGACTCACTATTTTTTGGCTTGGGAATATGATGGAATAAAGCAAATGGTTCACAAAAGTGTGTGCGCTTCTTTGTTGTGAAACTGCAGTTCATGCAACTTTAGACGCGATTTTCACTATAGGTCATGCAGAAACAGTCTCTTTGTACTTTAGTACAGGGGTAAGACTGGGTACATCCGACCCCTTCTTACCCCCACTGTAGGTGGGAGCCTTTGCGGCACTGGGGTAATGATGATGACGATTTACAACTCTTGCCTGTTAAAATGAATGATCCAAAATTTTATAATACCATGTATTGGTTCGAACATTCATATTTACTTGATGTGAGATTTATCTCTTACTAGAATGTATCTTATGATGTATTGATGTTCACAGAATGAACTATTCTGTATATTACTCTTAGAGTATGTTTGACACAACTAGCTGAAAAGATACTTTTGTGAGCTTTTTAATAACTGTTAGCTTTTAGTGACTAAAAAGATCTTAAAAAGAAAAGGTGTTAGCTGTTTGGTAAAAAGCTGACTGTTTGATTTAGTTCGGTTTGGTATACAAGCTGTTAACACTAATTAATACAAAAAGTCACGGGCTTTTCCCAGATGCTACTCCCTGTAGCATCTCAAAAAAGATCTTTTAATTTTCGAAAAGCTCTTAAAAATTGTTATGCCAAACAAACAATTAGAAGCTTTTAGAGACTTTTTAAACAGTACAAAAGCTAGAAGTTGGAGACTTATGTGTGCCAAACATGTTCTTAGTTGGCATCCATTTATGAGTCACAGCTGCAAGGATAGAGAAAGTTTTTATTTAATGGGGACAGAGACTACTAACTATCAATAGTATAAAATAGAAGTTCATTTATCAATGCCCAAGCATGAAATATGAATATATCTTCATAAGTGACAATTGTGTTGTTGCAAAATGGATGAGCAAAAAATACTATAATTGGATGACAAATAGAGACACAGGAAGCACTACTGGAAACCTTTATAAATGCTCAGTGTTCTCATAAACATAAAACTTACAGTCGTAATTTGCCCATCCAATGCGTTGGTTAGCCAAATCATAAACAACGATCTTGTCTTTCAATACAAGGTCTGTAAATAAAAAAAAAGTAAATAAGAATGAACAAATTCATCTGTGTGTGTGTGTCTCATGACATTGTGCCCAAGAGACATGCTAATGCTAGAATGAAATGTTGAGAAGTATTTAGAGTATGAAAATACTAAATGCTAATGCTTGATTGAGGGGTTTGGGAGAAGGGGAATGGTAATTAAAGTGATTCTTGAGAGGAAGTAATGAAAGGTTAATAGTGGTTTTGATTCTCCACTTTGGGGGATACCCCAAGGCCTTAACACTCCCCCTCAGTTTGGAGTAGTATTCTCATTCCCACAATGTTTTCGGGTCTGAGTTGATTTGGTCTGATCTGATCTGTTTAAGTTTGGTCCGGAAGATGTCGGTTCTATGTGTATTTTACAATTGCCGAAGTCTGGTTGGTCCGGAGCCAATTGAATTAAAAACATCCTCATTCCCCGACCCCATCATGTCCACTCTAATACCTATACTCATCAATTTACCAAGCATTCAACAACACCCTTAAAGGTTGGATGAAGAAAGAAGAGCCAAAATCAATGAAAACCCAAAATCTACAAAAGGGTAAAATCATTGGGATACTAGCCAACAACAGCCCAAAAGCGTTTTTTGCATTCTCTTCCAGTGAAAACGTAACAGGTTTATCATTCCAGACCTCACAAATGCAAAGACGTATCACATTAAATCTCTCTAGAATCCAGGGACACCCAGACACACCAAGCATAAATGTTTTACCTCCTAAAATTGTTATTCCTTTGCCTGGAATTTTCTCAAATCCCATGCACCAGATGGCAGATCCACCCTATGTCATAGCATATGTAATTACTTCACCAAATTAACAATCCTAAACAATAAAAGAACGGCGAAAAATGATGTTTAGTCATATAGAGGAAATTAGGAAAATTTAAAAATAATATTCCCAACTATTGCCGGTCCACCGTTAATAATCTCAACTATAGATTATTCTTGGGTGAATCCAACTATAGGGGTCATCTCACCGGTCACCGATTGTCCAGGTTAAAAAAAGGATATCTACTTATAATAATCCGAATTATGGTTGGTCCGTTTTTAGTAGTCCCAATATCAAAGCTCGAAAACGTTGCAAATGAATAAATAAAAATAGTAACCTGATCCATCCTAATCTATTCAATTGTCACATATACTTTATAGAAATATTTTATTACATGCACAACTTGCCTATATTTGTAAAAAAGTTCATTTCTATATACATAAGTTTCCTTACTTTTCTCACTTTTTATGCTCTAATGCTCAATCATACATTTTCATCGTCATTTCAAGCTATTTTCACTTTTTCTACATTTTTTACAATTTCCATTGCATAACTTAAACTTATAATATTAATACCTTTTCATTAAAATAGCCAAAACTTATAGCCCAAATCTTTATAATTTAACGATAAACTATGTGTAGTATCACAAGTAGTACAATTTATAGAGTATAATAATACTACCTCCGTCCCTTACAACTTTGCCAAAGTTGACCGGCACGGAGAATAATAAAGTAAAAATTGTGTGGTTGATGTTATGCAGAGGAGAGAGAAATAACAGAAACCACAAAATATTGATTAAAAGGGAAAGTGGCAAAGTTTTTTGGGACGTCCCAAAAAGGAAAGATGGCAAAGTTTTAAGGGGCGGAGGGAGTATAAAATAAAATAAATATAGAAAGGAATTAAAAATACAAAAATGGAAAAAATATAAATTTGGATTTTGAGAATTAAGTTAGCATAAAAAAATAAATATAATATATTTTTCTTGAAAAAAATTAGAATAAAGCTCTAAATCGTAAATTTTTTAATCACAGTAAACTTGTTGAAATAAAAAAATGTAAATTTGAATAAAGGAAAATAATGCAAAATCATAAATTGGTAACACAACTGGGAAAAACAAATTGGAAAAAAAGAAATGAGATTCTGGTGAAAGTAAATTAAAAAATGACTAAAATGATTTTATTTAACCTCGATACATTTTTTGTACCTCGGTACATTAGTAGAATTTTGTAATTATGTTTACATGTTTAAATAAAATTAGTTTGGAAATTTATAAAAGCTTATCTTTTTTATGCATAAGAGCTTTACACCAAAGAGTGAATAAAGCACAGGAACTCACGATAGAGTTTTGCTGTAAAAGGTAGTCTTCAGGCTTTAGAACCATTGATGCACCTCCAGCGAAACTCAAACTAATAGTGGGGAATATATCTGAGACACTATAAGAGAAAAAAAGAAGCAATGTCAGATTCAAATACCAGCTAAAGAAGTGAGGCAACAAAGGAGGTGAAAAGTGACAATGCGGAGAGGCACCTGGATGTGGATAGATAACAATGGCTCCCCTTTGTAAAGAGTAGACGTGCAGATCCTGAAACGATCTGGGAAATCTTTGTAAAGAAGAACACTAGGTTACCAAACTAATAAAATATTCAGATCCTGGATGTGAATAGTTGAATGTTTCTTGCTGAAATAATAATAACTTACTCTTTTCCTCAAAAAAAAAATAATAACTTACTCTATTAATAAAGATATCGTATGCTTCCTCTGCAAGGTATGCTAAAGTTGTTCCAGAATCTACTATTGTCCCTCGATTGTTTGTTGTTGCAAATATTTTTGGATCAATGGGTAAAGGTTGGTCATTGATAAGAATCTTCTCAAGATCTAAATTATAATGTGGTCTGAGCAATTAGAGCAAGCGGGAGTACTTGTCAGCCGAGCAAAATGTACTTAACTCATAGTGATAGTCAGCAACATGTAAAACAAAGAAATTTAAAAATAAACCAACAAAAATTACTATTTTAAGCAAGCTATAAAAGAGGACTTAAATCAAGGAGTTTCAAACCAGTTGTTAGTCAATTATATATTCATAATATTCAACGCTCAAACTAATTATCTGCCACGACAACATTAAACCCCAAAAGTCAGATTTTATCAAAACATTTGAGTGTAACCACTTATTTCACTGGAACTTAGAGAAGCACAAATTGACATGCACAAATCTAGTACCAACTACCAAGAGAAAAGGGAAAGGCTCTAACAATTCTGTTTGATTACTCCTAGCGTTCCTAAATAAGTTTCCAGCTGAGAAATATGACAGTTTAATGGTGGTAATATTTTTTTTCACAAATTGTCAAACATACCCCTATTAATTTTTAGGTATTAAAAGCAGCGATCTAAAGTAAATGTTAATATGTGAGGGAAACTTAGTCATTTTAGTATGTCTTTTTTATTAGGTTACTAAGTTACGACTCATTGATGAACAAACTGTATTTCCTTGATGTACAGTAAACGTCTTTAAGAATGGAGTGAGTCTATTAATGAATCTTGTTTTGCAGATTGGAGAGGGGTGTCAACGTGTTCAAGTAAACAATGCTATTATGCTATCATCAAGGCTGAAAAGTGAAAACATACTGTGATGGGACAAGTGGTGTGTAAACAATATTCGGCTCCACAATCTGACCTAGTACCAGTACACCCCCACCAGCATTACTTCCTCTAAGACAATGAGAGAATACATTTGGGACTATTCCGTGTGATGAAAGTTGTGAGATAACTGACATGCTTTGTTGCCCAAATCCAAAGATTCCATCAACTGCTCGATCAGGTTTTGCCAAATCCTCGACCTGATATGTGCTACATCTGTCATGTCAGAAAATACATTAAAAGCACTACCAAAGAGGGAACAAAGTACTCCTTTCCAAAAAAGGTTCGTAGTTTGATAAAACAAAGCTGGTTTTTTGAGTAATTTCCAAAATAAGTCAAGTAAACGTTGATGATAAATTTAACTAAACTGGCCCAAAAATTAATTGTAAGAACTTAAGAAGAATCTCTTATTTATCGCAGATGTACCTTACCAATTTAAAGGTCTATCTTGGTCAAACATGATTTTCTTTTTTGTGATGGAGGCACTATTCAAATAATATTAAATCTTCCAGCTTAGTAATTGCACATATATAACAAGATAGCTTACCCAAAAATGACTTGAGCTGAGGAGTTAGAAATTGATGAAGAACCAAAAACGGCGTCCAAATGGATAAAGTCAGCTACATAATAACCTGAAGTTCCACTGCCATCACCATACTGAAAGGTATAGCTACATTGATTCTCAGCCGAACACCCAGTGTCAGAAGACTGTTTCCCAAGAGCACACCTTCGGTCAGAGCAAGAGATCAATGATGCTGTTGAAGAGCTTGCTGGGTCAAAGAACTCAAGTTGTATCTGTAAGAATAGAACATGTGCTAGTTTTATAACACAAGGAGCATTCTCAAATGTAAACCAAATTAACACTTTTAAGGTTTTGAAATAAGAGGAAGAAGGCTGTGTTTATTATAATTGATAACATGTGGTAGTTTTATAGCACATTCAGTATTCTCAAATGTAAACCTAATTAACACTGGGTTTCAATCAAGAAAAAGAAGGCTGTGTTTATTATACCTGAAGCCCGCTAGCTGTAGGACAACCATTACAAGAAGCACAACTAACCCATAAAACATCACTTCCAGTATCGATCTGTACGTAGAATTCTTTCGGAGGAGAACCCAACTGAACACGAGTATAGTAAAGCCTAAACGAAAATAAATGTTGTTGGTTTCGAAATGCTTCTCAATATTTTCAGAACCATTTATTTCAGATTTCAAAGTAGAATGATAAATACACACAAAAAAACTTAAAAACTAGGACATAAAGAAAAAGTAAATCTACATCTCCCTCCATACCAAAAAAGGAATCCAGTTTGATCAAGCGTAACTAATTTGTCATGTAATTTGTAAAGTTGCATATTGTAAAAATAAAAAAATATTGCTCATGATTTATTATAGTTCCACCTTACCAAAATTAAAATATTGCATCAGTCAAACAACACTCTTTTGGAATGTAGGTATTTATGATTATCACAACTATTCCCACCACATTTGTCATAATATAGTCCAACTTGATATCTTAAGGAACTTTTTAACAAAAAGAATTACAATACCAATTGCAGCAACAAAAGATACAACCTTTGAAAACATAAAATTTCATTTATGTTCTTGAATCATCCAGTAATTGAAATAAAGAGAAATAATAACATTACCCAACAAGAGAAGGATCAAAGGTTCCTTGAACTGAGAAATCGACCACACCGCCTAAAGCAGACTGCAAGATTCTTCTGTGCCTTGTTTGGTCATGTGCTCTAAGCCGTGTCATCTCAACTCTATGGCTCATGGGGAACGCTCTCTCTAAAGGAAAACTCAATGTCTCTCCACCACAGAGAATTCCAGACTCTGACCCCAGTAAAGCAGCCACCACAACAGCCATAACCACGAGATGTCTCAAACTCATTCTTGATCTACCAGTGTGTGCCTGCTTGATGTACACAACTTTCTCAATGGATACATAATATTCAGTTATCCAGACAGCAGAAGGCATAGAAGTGTGGTAATGCTTCTATTTTATACAAAAAATTGGGGGACTTCCTACAACTCAAGTTCCAATTTTGTTGGTTTTAATGATCCAGACACATGTAATAGGGTAATTCCACATGACATGAGAAATCTACATGTTATTAGCTTACACTAACTTCAATTAATTAGAGCGATAACCCAGTTTTCTACTACCTTTCGGCTCCTCAAAAGGCCTTGGTAGACGGTTGAGCTATGTTAACCTTAAAAAAATGCAACAAACAAAGAAATGTTTGCCCAAAATCATCCCTTTCTCACAGTTCTGTCTTTACTGTCCATCAGCCTCATTCACAGAAAGTTTCCAATTTCATAGAAAGAAGAAGAACAAAACTCGAAATTTCAGTGATGGGTCACTGGATCAGCTATGAAGGATCAAATTTCATACCAGTGGCTGCGCAAATCTACTGCTCGCCAGGTGCTTTGTAAACAAACTGTATCTTTGCCGGTGCAGAAATATATGGTTGAAAAATTATTTATACCAAGAGCGGATGTTTGATGCAGAGGTGACTCAGAGCATTAGAAAAAGAAAAAAGAAAAAAAAAGCAAATGTACAAGTATGTCTCTCTAGAAAGTGTCGAAAAAGATCAATTTATATTATGGATGCCTAAAGATGCAATTGTAAATAAATTTGAAAAAAAATATTTAAATAAAAGTTAAACATAACAAAATTCAATGAATTTTTATCTTTTTATTTTTTTAACAAAATTACATAAATTATACTACCTCCGTCCCGGTGGACAGTGGACTTTGCCAAGTGCAAAGTGGGTGAGAAATAAGGAAAATGAAACTGTGTGGTTGAAATTTATGCAAAGAAGAAAGAAATGTGTAGAACCACAAATTAGTTGCTTTAATTGAAAAGTGACAAAGTTTTTTGGGACAACCAAAAGGGGAAAGTTGACAAAGTCCAACGGGACGGACGGAATATGTTAAAGGAAGAAAACACTTTTAATCGTATTTTCTGATTTTTTTTTCCACTAATTAAAAGTAGGTGTTTCAAAGTCCCACTCTAAGTTACGGTTCTCTCTTCTCTCTAGAGGGTGAGGAACCCTAGCGGTTGTCTCCCCTTTTGTAGAGGTTGCGATTTTTTGTTGCCCCTATCAATATGGGGTTGGAGTGACAGATTATACTGATTGTAAGTGTTCTAATGTTTGGGATTGAAACTACGTCGAAGGAGATAGCGTTGACGGATAAACGAGGTGCGGCTGCAAGGTTGTATCGAGACGGGATCGTGAAGCCTTGGTCGGCCATTTCTGACGGTGGTGGAGTTGGTATTCATCCATATTGTAAGAGTTCACCCTCCTCCGTAAATAACTCCATACCAAGAAGAACTTTGTTAAAAGATTTTATTTTAGTTTATGATCTCTTTAGTAGCACTTGTTTCTGTTTTAGTCCGAGTAGATTTGGTTTGAATGTTTGGATTTTTGGATTTCTTTCGATAGACAGGGTTTTGGTTCAATTAGATTGTTTAGGCTTAAATTTGTCCGTTTCAGGTTTAGCGAGTCATGTTGCTTTGTATGAGGTGACTTACTCTAAGTCTACTCCTAGGTTCACGATTGGATATGTAAATTCTGTCCGAAGATTGTCTTGTATGTGTTGTTGATTTTAATATAACGGTCGTTCTTTTATGACAATATAAAAAATTCCCTATGTTTAATTAACTCATATTTTGAGCAATTTCTTATTTAAAATAAATTGCTTATGTGTAGGGGCAGAGTTAGGGTTGGGGGCAGCTGCTCCCACTGCCCTTACAATGAATACGCCCTTTAAAATAAAATAACTATAAAAATTCATTATTATAATAGTACATGGTGTACAAAAAAATAGAAGAAAAGACAAATATATTATCATAAAGGAGTAAAGTTAATACCTTAAAATTGTGCTCAATATTCCTCCAAAAAGATAAATTTGTAAATCACAACTTGTGAGTCGAAAGCTTATGAGAATTGCCTCATTTTATTTTCACACAAAGTATAAAGTACTTCATACGGAGTATTAGATTAGTAAGATTACATGTTACTTTCAAGTTCTATTTTAGAAATTAGACTTGTCCTCAAATTATCAGATTTTTATTTATAAGAATACACAATCATTCATAGTAAATAAATTCATATAGTGTCACATTTTATTTTTTTAATTTCTTGTAATTGTTTACCCTTATTAAAAATTCGAAAAACAAATGTTAAAATTACTTATATTGTGTAAGGATCAAAATATTTTTGAGAGAATCGATCTTATTTTTCTCATATATAAATATGAAAAGATATTTTTCTGGTTGATTCACATAACTTTGTCTATTAACTACAGAGTTGAGAGTACTACTTTCCCACTTGCCGTTTTCGCAATAAAATGGATGAAAAAGCAGCCTCATACATTATCAACGGAAAAAAATTTAGTTTCTAGTGGAAAATAGATATACTTCGTATTTATTTATTGCAGTATCCAACACACAAAAAAATATTGCACTATCCAATTTGCAAGTAATTAAAATTATATCATTACTAACAATTACATAATTAAATTACAAAATTAAATATGTAATTTTCTAATATATCACTACCTCCATTTCACTAACATTAGGAAAATAAGGTGGTGACACGCTTATTAAGAAATTGAAAAAATACAATTATGTGGTTGATATTGAATTGATAAAGTAAAAATAAAATTAAATGTCTCCACAAACTCAGAGTACCTTTATTTTGTGTAAGGATCGTTTCCGTCTCCGGCTCAGGTCTCCAACCTTCTAAACTAAACTCACACACACCACTCTAGGGCTTAGGCCACTCCATCTCCCATGTTTACTCACTCTTCTTCACTCCACTAAGGAACTCTCACACAAAGGGAAAGGAAGAAGGAAGACACTGCACTGGGATGTTCTCTCGCAGGCTTATCTCACAAAGGGAAGGAAGTGTTGACTTTATAATAGGCTGCCTGCCTATAGAGAAGTCACGGGCATAATTAACAGGACACTCACGGGTGTGTATAGGACACTCACGGGTAAGCCAAGACAAACAAAGGGTGCAGAGGACAGCAAGCAATGGGGCTGATTCCAGGTAAGTCAACAGGACACCAATGAGTGATTTCAACTCAGGGAATCAAAGTGGGAGTAAACATGGGGTGCAGGCCTAAATAATAAAGTGGAAGGGAGGCCTTGGTAGGACCAATACCTCCAACATTCTCCACCTTATTGGTCCTAAGTGGTGTAGAGTAGCAAAACAGGTTGTGAGGAGACTCATCATCGCCGGGTCACCCGGAATATCAACAGACACAACGGGCAAACACTTTATTAGGCAACCCACAGTTATCCACAATCAAAGTTTAACACGCGTTTACAGGACAAGTGCTTCTCAGCAGAAAGACACTTGGTACCCATATCCGCGGGGTTAAACTCGGACGGGATCTTGCACAGCTTGACTCCACCTGCATCAACAATATCACGTATGAAATGGAACCTAACATCAATATGCTTAGTTCTATCATGAAATACATGATTTTTGCAAAGTTGGATAGCCGATTGGCTATCCGAGAAAATGGTAACTCCCTTTTTGAGAAACCCAATTTCGGAGACAAGGCGTTTGAGCCAGATGGCTTCCTTAAACGCTTCTGTGGCTGCAACATACTCGGACTCAGTGGTAGAAAGGGCCACAATAGGCTGTAGTTGAGACTTCCAACTAATGCAAGAGCCACACAAAGTAAAAACATAAGAAGTGGTCGACTTCCTGTTATCTCTATCATTTGCATAGTTAGAATCAACATAACCAATCAATTCAATACCACTAGCACATTTAGAGAAAATTAATCCATGCTTCACAGTAGAAATCAGATATCTAAGCAACCACTTAAGAGCATTCCAATGGGGCAAACCAGGGTTGGACATATATCTACTCAAGCAACTAACCGCATATGCAATATCAGGTCTAGTGCTAACCATAAGATACATCACCGACCCTATTGCGCTGGAATAGGGCACAGATTTCATTTTCTCAATTTCAGGAGCAGTCTTGGGAGACTGGTCCTTACTTAACACAAAGTGAGATGCCATAGGGACATTAACAGGAGAAGCAGATAACATATTAAATTTACTCAAAACTTTTTCTATGTAAGAAATCTGATTCAAAGTAAGAGTACGCTTACTCCTATCCCTAACAATGTTTATGCCTAGGATCCTCTTGGCATCACCTAGGTCTTTCATGGCAAAATTCGCACAAAGACATTTCTGCACATCTTTAATAGCATTCAGAGAAGGACTAATTATCAGCATGTCATCCACATAGAGTAACAAAAATACAGGCACAGAAGAAGTATTTTTGAAATACAGGCAATGATCACAAACAGATTTCTGGAACTTCAAAGATATCATGCATTTATCAAATTTGATGTTCCACTGCCTAGGGGATTGCTTCAGGCCATACAAAGCCTTCCTAAGCAAACAGACATGCTCACTTCTCTTGGGATCCACAAAGCCCTCAGGCTGGGTCATATAAATTGTTTTATCCAATTCACCATGCAAAAATGCAGTAGTTACATCCATCTGTTTCATTTCCCAGTCATGGTGAGCAACTAAAGCAAGCATCATACGAATAGTGGTGAATTTAACAACAGGAGCAAAGATTTCTGCATAATCTACCCCCTCTTTTTGAGTAAACCCCTTCGCAACCAACCTAGCCTTAAACCTAACATCACTAGGTTCTTCCTTAACCTTAAACAACCACTTACACTCAACTACCGAACAGTTGGGGGGTCTAGGTACAAGGGTCCAAGTCTGGTTCACTCTCAAAGAGTCCATCTCACTTTTCATGGCACTAATCCATTTCTGAGACTCTTTGGAACCTAAGGCTTCACGGTAGGTCTTGGGTTCATTCAGCTCTAGGGATTCAAACACAGAAAATGCAAACATAGAAGTATCATGCACAATGAAAGCATAATCAGGCATACTATCAGCAGTTCTCCTGATAGCCCTTCTACTCCTATCTCTAGCAAGTTGATAATCATGCAAATTATCACTACTAGGCTCCACATGCAACTCATGCAAATTATTGTTATCATGAAAATCAGATTCAGCACCCATATCATGCAAATCATGCTCAGTATCATGCAAATGCTCCACCTCACTCGAGGTGGTGGGACTATCATGCTCAGAGGAATCAGAATCATGCATAACAATATCATCAGAAATAACAGGATCAACAGATAAAGGACTAGCAGCAACAGGGACAGACTCCACCTCACTAGGAGTACTATCAGACCTAGACTTAGGATTAGAAGCAGACTCGGTCAAGCAAGGAAAATCAGTTTCATTAAACACCACATTTCTGCTAAGGACCACTTTAAAGCCTACCTGGTTCCTATCCCATAACCTGTAACCCTTTACCCCCTCTGGATAACCTAGGAAGACACATTTCTTAGACCTAGGATCCAACTTGTCACCCTGTTGGTGTGCATACGCTGCACAACCAAACACCCGAAGGTTAGACAGATCAAGAGGCTTACCGGTAAAGACGGTTTCAGGACATTTACCACCAAGAGGGACAGACGGGGACCTATTAATCAAATAGGCAGCAGTAGTGACTGCTTCACCCCAGAATTTCTTAGACAAACCAGAGGTAGCTAACATGCTTCTAACCTTATCCAATAGAGACCTATTCATTCTCTCTGCTATCCCATTCTGTTGGGGAGTATAAGGCACAGTTTTATGCCTTCTTATCCCACAATCCACACACAGCTTATCCATCTCCTTATTACAGAACTCTAACCCGTTATCAGTCCTAAGGGTTTTAACCTTCCTGCCAGTTTGGTTTTCAACTAGGGTTTTCCACTCCCTAAACCTCACAAACACATCTGACTTGTGTTCTAAAAGGCAAACCCACACCTTCCTAGAGAAGTCATCAATAATGGAAAGGAAATATTTCCTACCCCCGTGGGTAGGAACACTGGCAGGACCCCAAACATCGGCATGAACATATTCAAGCACAGACGAACATTTAGACAGATTAGGGTAAGAGGAAGGAGGAAAACTGACTCTATGCTGCTTGCCTAACACACATGATTCACAAAAAGGCACAGAAGTCACAGAGTCCTTACCAAAATAACCAGCCCTACGCATGACATCTAAACCCTTATTGCTCATATGTCCTAGCCTATTATGCCACAAAGAGGTCTTATCAGAACATACAACATTCACAGACTCAGCAAAAGGTTTAGCATGACACACATAAAGGTTATTCACCTTCTCAGCTTTAAACAAAACAAGCGAGTTTTTCAGGATTTTCATACAACCATTCCCCCATTTTCCCTGTAACCCACTACTCTCCAAAGCAGCAACAGATAACAAGTTATGACACAAATCAGGGACATGCCTCACATTCTTAATGGTAAACACAGAGCCACAAGAAAATTTCAGACATATATCACCAACACCAAGCACATTGCATCTCTTATTATCAGCTAAGGAAACATAGCCACTATCACATAACTCATATGTAGAAAACAAATCTCTAAAGGGGGACATGTGATAGGTACAACCAGAGTCAATCAACCATTCATGCTCAGACAGGGAATTTCTTACAGAATTAACATGGTCACAAACCATCAAAATATCACCAAGGTCACATTTATCAACAGCTACACTAGCATGCTCGGTCTTCTTAGGGTGGGGGCAATCCTTAATGAAATGGCCAGTGTTACCACAATTGTAACACACTCTCTTCCTAGATTTGCTCCTCTTTCTCCCAGGCTGACTAGCGTTCTTACCCTGACTATTTTGCTTAGGATTCTTAGACCTACCCTTAGATCTACCCCTAACAAACATAGCCTCACCGGAGTCCCTGGACTGACTAGCACTACCCCTAGCATGCTTCAGGTCTAATTCCTTACTCCTTAACCCATTCACCACAATGTCTAATGAAATCTCATCCCTACCATACTTAATAGCGGACTTAACATCATTATAAGAGTCGGGAATGGCATTAAGTAATACTATGGGAGTATAATCATCTATGTGTTTATCACCTGCCTGTTTGATATTCTGTATCAGTTTATTAAACACATCCAGGTTCTCATCTATATCCTTAGTCAGGTCAAGCCTAAACCTAAAGAATTTTTCTAGTAAGAACAACTTCCCGGGCAAAGAGGTATCAGTATAGAGACTATCCAATTTCTCTCACAACTCCTTAGCAGACTCAAGAATACCTACTTTCCTAAGCACAGAATCAGACAGATTCAAGTAAATAGTAGAACAAGCAGTTTCGTTCATTTCAATTTGCTTAGCCTTATCTTCTGATTCTAGGAAAATACCAGTGACAGCTCTGAAAACTTTTTGCTGTATTAAAACACACTTAATTTTCTGTTTCCAAATATCAAAATCTGTTTTTCCATTAAATGGAAGCATACCATACTGATTTGCAGCCATGGTATCAACCACAAAGGAACACAAAGCTAAACAGATAGAAATGACAGAAAATAATCCAACCCGGGTTATAAAGTATTCACTTTAATAACCCCGGGCAGCATGCAACACATAGCAAAAAATGGACATTTTGGCAATCAAACAATTCCGGGCAGAAAATAAATTAATTAATTCTACCCCTACCACCCAATAAACCACCCCTATGCATAACAATTAATTTAAATAACACAAAGCAATTTAATTAATTAACTAAAACAGTCTACCACAAAGGAGAAAGTTTAGTACGTACCTGGGGGGTTGGCGGCCGGGATTAAATCAACCGGCGGCCCGCGGGGAGGGGGAATAAAATTAAATTAAATTAAAACCGGAATGTAACAAATGGGAAGTTTACAGAAAACTTACCTTCGCGAAACCCTAGGAGAGCGTTTCGACCTTACCTACCCAATTTTAAAAAAATTGGGATTTTTCTGGAGGGGTTGACTGCCGTTGACCGGCGTTGACCACCGTTGACCGGCGGTTGATTGGTTGACCAGTTGCTCCAGCCCGGTCCAAGTCCAGCTGGTCAGCAACAGCAATACACCCAGCTCCAACTTTGTCCTTCACAAAGTCAGCCACGGTCCAGAAAATCAGCAGCCCAAAAAACAGAAGCCCAGCAACACAAAATTCAGCAGCAGTCCACCAGGTCCAAGAGCTAAAAAAATATCAATCGCGTGCAGCTACAGTACTCGTTCCAGCGACGATGTGGCGCGTCATCTTCTGCTTTCTGCGAACAGCACATCTGCCACAGCAATTTCGCAGGCAGCTTTGACGGTCGAGCAACGGGTCCACGGTCGGCGAAGCTCCAGCTGCGAATTCCGGCGTCAGCTTCCAGGCGAACTGGAAGGACGACGGTGGTTTCCGGCGAGTTGAAACGGGATGCGGTGCGAGCAGACCTATCTTCGGCTATGGCGGAACTTCAACTCCCGGCGAGCAACTCCCTGCGGCGGCGGACTTCCAGGTGACGGCTGAACAGATTTGAGGCAAACGGGAAGCAACGGCACCAAGCGAAGCTTCAACGAACGACCGGTGACCTCCAGGACCTGAAATCGACAAGCGGCGGCGGACGGCGGCGGAGGGCGGCGGCAGACGGTGGTTCTGGCTCTGATACCACTGTAAGGATCGTTTGTTCCGTCTCCGGCTCAGGTCTCCAACCTTCTAAACTAAACTCACACACACCACTCTAGGGCTTAGGCCACTCCATCTCCCATGTTTACTCACTCTTCTTCACTCCACTAAGGAACTCTCACACAAAGGGAAAGGAAGAAGGAAGACACTGCACTGGGATGTTCTCTCGCAGGCTTATCTCACAAAGGGAAGGAAGTGTTGACTTTATAATAGGCTGCCTGCCTATAGAGAAGTCACGGGCATAATTAACAGGACACTCATGGGTGTGTATAGGACACTCACGGGTAAGCCAAGACAAACAAAGGGTGCAGAGGACAGCAAGCAATGGGGCTGATTCCAGGTAAGTCAACAGGACACCAATGAGTGATTTCAACTCAGGGAATCAAAGTGGGAGTAAACATGGGGTGCAGGCCTAAATAATAAAGTGGAAGGGAGGCCTTGGTAGGACCAATACCTCCAACATTTTGCAATGACCAATTTTAATTTATTGATATAATTAAAATCCATAGATAATCGAGGAGATCAAGATGCACAAATTTATATTCTACGAGGTTTTCTAAATAAATATTATCGAATTAGAACTTATGTACACAAACATACATGATTAATAGATCCTATATAGAATATAGTATAGTGTCATGGCCGATTATTTAAGTGTAAAAGGTAAATATAAATATAAGTTATATTTATAGTATAGTAACTATACTTAAGAGATCACTGTACATTTTTGTAAATTATTTTTATTTTAGTCATAAATATGTAATTATTTCAATTCTTAAATGTGGACACCCTCTACTTAGAGAACGCGTAAAACTTCATGAAATTTTATGAGTCTGGTTGGTAACATCTAAAATGATCATCTACAGTAACTTTAGCGAATTATAAGCTAGTAAAGTAACTTCAGTTTTATTTTTACTATGAAGTACTATTATTATAAAATTCAGCGTGTGAAATGAAAAATTATGTATTTTATGAGAAAAATCAACTAATAAAGCTGATAAACCTAAAACAGAACCAAATAGGCTCAGACAGCTCTATATTAAGATTGGAACTAGGGCTGGGCACGGGCCGGGTCGGGGCGGGTAATGCAAAATAAAATGGAACTGCCGGTTCCATTGTGCGGTCCGGTCCGGTCCGGGTATTGCAATTTTCAAAATAGGAACCGGACCTTACCCGACCCGTTTGAAACGGGTCGGTCCGGTCCGAGTTTTACGGTTTCTATTCCCATGTCTTAAAATTAGTAAAAACTCAAAAAGTTCCAAAAATCAATAATTAATAATATAGTACATTAGCAAGTTTTAAAATAACAACATAGTGGTGCACATGTAACACAAGTGACAAGTCCAATACTCCATAATTTCATGTATATAAGTTCCAAACAATTAAAGTTCCAAAAATCAGCAACATAGCTAAAATACATATTTTATAACATTTGAATTAAAAAATGTTATCTAACATCACATATTAACATATTAAGGTGACACATACATGAGGGTGGTAATCACAATTTATATATTTTAAGAACAAATTTTCAGTATTAGCCAAAGTTGACACATACATGGGGTGGTAATCAAAGTTTATATATTTCAAGAACAATATTATAAAAACAAATATTACAAAATCATTTTTAACAAATAATTAAATTCCATAGAAAGGAATAATTCAATAACAATAAAAATAATAAGAAATTTAGGTAAATTTTAATCAATAATTTGAACGCAAAATGATGTTACTGCAACTCAATTTAAAATCCTACTTCTAACAAAGGAAAACAAAACTATTTCAAAACCGATTATCACAAAACTATTAATAAATTAATCTACAATATATATAACGGGTCGGGCCGCGTACCCTGTATTTTTTTATTTTGGAACCGGCCCGGGTCCTTAAAAAAAATTACCCGGACCTACCCGGACCGTTTTATGGCAACAAAAAATGGAACCGACCCGTTTTGGACCCGAACCGCCATTACCCGAACCGGACCGCGGTTCCAGGACCCGTTTGCCCACCCTAATTGGAACACCTTTTTCTGTGGCATCAATTCGCATTTCAGTATTGGATATTTGTGATCTTATAGGATAAGCTAAGCTAAGAAAAAATGCGGATGATTAAATGGTGATATATGCCTGATTATATTGCCTCAAAGACTTGTACAGTTCTACACTTCTTCCCAAAAACGGCAAGCACTTCTTCCACTTTTGCGTCTTGCAATAATGCCAGACATGCAATTATGCAAAGCAAATAAACTAAAGAAAAGAAAAAGTAAATGATTGTGATGATGATCATTGCAACTTTCTTATATGGAAGAGCCATTAAACAAAGTTAAAAGCTACTGATGATAGGTGTCTTACAACTTGAATTAATTGTGCACTCAATTTTTCTAATGCAATTATGTATACTGACAATTGCATACTGCCAAAAAACAATATAAGCACTGAGCTTGAAAGGGTCGTTTACCATTTTGGGTATGTTTGGCAAATGGTTTATCAACCGGTTTTTAGTTTGTTTGACCCATTTCAGCTGTTTGATTGGTCAAAGAAGCTAATAATAATGTTTGGTAAATGGCTTTTAAAATTAGCTTGTTGAGTTTGAAAAGCTGAAAAAATGGATTGTTGAAGAAGCTAAGGGGGCAGCTTATTCATTCGGCTGGTTCAATTTACACTCTATTAGCCATTTCGAAACAACCAATTTTACCAAACAGTTATGTATAATCAGCTAACATAACCAGCCGGTCAAAACAGTTAACACAACCAGCTGTTAGGAAACAGCTGACACAACCAGCTAACAACAAGAGCTAATAGCCATTTGCCAAACATACCCTTTGTCATGGAAGGTACGGAATTTTGGTCGCATAGTCGCATTTCATTGCCAATATCATGTTAAGCAGAATATTTTAGCCCATGAAAATATCTACAAGAAATTGAAGAAATTAAAAGAAAATCAACCCAAAGAAAAATCGATCAATTTTATATCATCAGTATAATGCATATTTTCTTTAAAAATATTTTAAGAAAAAAACTACTCCGTATTTATATATAGTGTGTGAACAGACTAATTTTTGTCTATAAATAGCTTGTTCACAGACTGATTGACACTATATATTTTGGCTTTTAACAGACTATTTATAGACAAAAAATAACATGTTCACAGAAGTGTGTATTGAATGTGTACAAGAAACAAGTCTGATATTTAAATTTAATCTAGTCTGTTATTCATTGTTGATCATTTTATTTTTTGTTGGGGTTGCAAATGTTTGGTTGGTATGGGTATGGTTTATTTAAACTGGTTTTATAAATCTGTCAACTTCAAAACACAAGTATATTCATTCATATTTCATGTTAAACTATATATTTGTCTCACACCAGAATTGTAACACTTGGCCCCGTAGGATCGGACCCGAGGTATGTAGTTACTCCACACACCCTCGGCAAGCACTTCTTCGATGGTAGAACTTATTTTGATTTTGACAAATTATAGGTCAAGTCCATAATTGAAGGATGCAATGTAAGGACTAAGGAGCTCGCTATATACTTCCTCCGTTCCAAAATAATTTGTAAATTCTATTTTTTTGTCGGTTGGATTTTATTCACTTATTTATATAGTATTCAAATCTTAAAAGCTGCAAATCAATTAGGGGCGGAAGGTGGGATTCAAATCTGGTCAAAAGCATGAAATTAAAGCCATTAATTATTACAAAAAAATGTTCATGTCAATTCCTGTCATTTTATATTCCCGGATACTCCACCCCTAAGAAGAGTAGAACACCCTTTAATGAAAATTACACTATATATTTGTATATAAGTCTGATGATTTTGGAAGCTCCCCAAAGCCAAAGGCATTGCTCCTTTCTGCAATGAGTGGCACCTAACTATCAATCATCAATCTAGAAATATGTCAATACACAACACCTTTTCTCCATTCTTCGTGAGTAAGTAACAGCTCCATATATATGCCCGCGCACACAATGCTCAATATATCACACTTGACTTGCTTTTGAACCTTTCTTTTCCTTTTACTGTACCAGATCCGATCCACTCAATCAAAACTATTATACGGAGTATCATGCAAGAATTGAAACAGAACAACTATTTCCTTTTTAAATCGTGTTTGGCTTTGGGGTTTAATTAGGAGAGTAAAGTTGAGTTCAATTCAAACGGTTCAGTTTTAATCTAAAACTAAATAGCGAACCAAAGAAAATAATTTGGTTTGGTTCAGTTCAATTTTATCTTTCCAAATTTTAAACCATGATTTATTCGGTCTTTGCCAAAATAATTTTGTTGATTAAAAACATAGTAAATGGAAAACAAAAAAAATCCAAGTTACATCAAGCATTAATTAATGGCAATATAATACAAAAACATTACTCCGTATTAAAAAAAGAGAAGAAACAAGTGCACGTCCAGGCAATGAATTAGAATGTGTATATCTTTTTAAATACCTTTTAAAAGAATTAAACGCATAAATTATATAGAAAATATATAGTGTAGCCTAAACTTTAAGTTTTTATTTGTTATACTTTTTACTAAATGTTGTTTTTATTTGTAGTAAATATTTTTTTAAAAAATAATTATTCTATTTTCTTTTTAGATAAAGCGTATATATGCTCTAAAGTTTCACATTTTTTGATAGTTGTTTGGAAATAGTATGTATGTTGCCTAAGTTATAGTTTAGATGAATACATATTTCTTTTGTAATAAAAAGTTGTGTGATAACAAACACAAGTAACTAGTAATATAACAACAAAATATCATTGTCATGCAAAAAAGACCAAAAATGAACCGATTTAGTTATCATTGCCATGATCCAACGGTCCAAATGAATTCCAAAGTTACACTGATACATTTTATTTTCTTTATTCTATTTTTTCACCGAAATATCCAAAAAACTAATTTAACCAAATTTCATTTGCTCTATCGAAACATTCATTTTTTCATTTATAATTATTCAAAATTTTAACCAACATACAAAAAATATTATTTATAATAATTTAAGTAATGCTTTATGAACCTGGTATGTAAAAAGTATGGAGAGTGGATATTATCAACAGTGTGAAATTTCAAGGAAAATAGTATAAATGGAGTGAATACAGTGTATTCGTATAAAATAGAATTGATGTTTGGGTTATTGATGCTGCGGGAATGAAGACTATTTAAATCTAAATAAAACTAGATGTAAGAATCGTGTCAAATAATGAGAATGATGAAACATTTGGATATACATAGTTCACTATTGTTTATGCCCTCATTAAAGGATGTTACTTGGTGTACTTTTACGATTTGATATGGTCTAAACTAATATATTAACTTCAATATGTTATATAGTATGTTTCGTCTAATGTGAATTGATCTAGTACAACATTGGTTTATTTACAATCTATGTCTGGTTTGATTTAATTTGATCTTATATATTTAAGATTAGTGTGATTTGACTCCTTTGACAGTAATCAATCCAAGTGAAAATATTCTAAATCATGTTTTCACTTAGATTTAGGATTTAGAGTTGGCTCCTTCTATCAGTATTTGATTGAAATCCAATTTACATTCTTCTAGTTAATTGTCCTGCCGGTGCTAGAAGCCCTTAGAGATAGGGTATCATCCTTTGAATTGGGCTCTTGTTTAATAATGTAGAATCAATTCAAGTTGAGTAGATTTATAACATAAAAAATTAAACTTTTATGAGGATTTTTTAAAAGTATTACGGAGTATTAAAATAAAACTTATTTACACAAACATGTCTAATAGTAACTACAATCTACTGTCATGATAATTTAAGTTTAAAATTTGAATATAAGTTACTACAATTTCATAATTACTCTAGTCACTAGTCACATTTTTCTAAACAATCTTTATTTTTGTTATAAATATGTAATTATTTCTTTTTTATTACAATACGATTTTAAATTTTAATATAGTCTCTACATAACTCCCCCTAAATAAACTTCACCCTATCTGATTTCTCTTTAGTTCTCATATTTGAGCATTGCTGTTTTCTTTTATATACTAATAAAAAGTATCACAATAATACGTAAATCTCAAAAGTCATACAATTTGATCAAGATATTTCCATATTACGAAATGCTACACTTTATATAAAGAATATCTAAAATTACTAAATTTTGACTGGAAAATACAAACCGTGCAATTATTGAAGGATGGAGGCTTGGTAGAGTAATAAAACAAAACAATGACAACAAAAGTGTATGGAGGGGAGCAAGGAAGTCGCATATGGAGACAATGGAGTTAGTGTTGTGTTATTGTCATGAATGATGGGTTTCGAATAGAAATTGTTGGGTTATGACTTATGAGCTGAGAGTGTCTCGTACACTGGCCGGATAATTAAACACAAATTGTCCTAAATAGAAGTAAAAATGTTTTGAAATTCCAAAATAGGAGTATCATGTTTTTTATTCCTTGAATAGGAGTAATCTGCCAAGTTTGGAAGAAACTGCCATCTTTAAAGCCTTGTAAAACCAAACTTGGCAAAAATTTACTCCTATTCGGGGAATAAAAAAACATGATACTCCTATTTTGGAATTTCAAAACGTTTTTACTCCTATTTAGGGAATTATCTCATAATTAAATGTGAGAATGTAAAAGAGATAATTTGACTTTACACCTCATGATTTGGGTGATATTTGAATTTGCACCCTATTATAAAAACCATCAATGTATGCACTCCAAATCACTATAAATTCATTTGACTTTGCACGTCACTCCTTCACATTTTTTGGGTTGATGCGGTGTTGATGGCTTCACCTACCCTGGGGTAGCAGAAACTGGAAGAAAAAGAGAGAACTGAAAAGTGTCAAGTATAGATTGAGTGGAAAAATTAGCAGCATAGCAGTAAGCTCGAGTGTATAGGAATGGTGATCCCTTCCCACAAGTTGGAAGGTGATATTTATACTGTAAAATGAAATATTTGGGCAACAAGTAAAAATAATTAATCAACTAATACAATGACATGTGTAAAGTCTAATTGGTGATAGAATAATCAGAGCTAGCTAATTGGTACTGTTGATAACAAATTCTATCCTTTATGTAGTGGAATGTGTAGAGAACCCACGTGTGTACGGTCTGAAATCCTCTATGTGAAATCACCTGGATGACATAAGCCTTGGATAGTTGTTCTGTGGGTGACGTAATCAGATCGAGTTGCATGCAGGACATATGTGCTGAAATATCCAAGTCCACAATCTTCATACGAGGTCGAGCTCGGGTGCATCATGTTTAGTTGAAAGGAGGGTGATCTTGATTCGCAATGTGAGGCAATGATGCCCTTGTTGGTTCTTTGACTTCATAAGGTGTCAATTGACCTTAAACTTGACTACAGTGTTTCGTTTGATGCCAACCTTGGCAAGGGTCGATCCCATCCTTGGTTGCAGTCTTGGACTTATCTCGATGATCTAAGAACTGACTTTGGGATCGATCTCGGCCGAGGTCGGGCTCGGTCTTGATAGAAAATGATTAAGTGGTTCTTGGAGATCTTTTATCCATAAGTGTTGATACCCTCTGGGTATATGAGAATATACTCCATCGGGCACATACACTAATGGTTTTAAAAATGGGGTGCAAAATGAAATATCAATCAAAACATGGGGTGCAAAATCAAATTTGTAAATTGAATTTTACATTATATATAATCTCTCATCATAGTTGTCATGATTCGATTTCACGTTGCACCCCTTGTGCATCCCCTACTTTTCAGTTGAGTTAGGTCCACTGCCCATAAGTATGTTATACGAAGTAGTTGTGTACTTGTTTTGGGGTGAGAGTTTGATAATAGCTTTCTTGAACCCCAGTTTTAATTTGATAGTTATTTGAGGTAATTGTATCGTAACAGTATAGTAATTAAGCGGTAAATGCTTTCTCATTTCTTGTATTCTACATAGACTGGGAGTGACGAATGTGCACCCTAGTGTTTGAAAAGGAAGGCAAAGATAGGTGATTTTCCTTTTTCTAAAGATGTTACATTAGTCCAACAAACAAGAACTATATAGTAGTTTTAAAAAGTACCGAGTAGAAAATTACTTTTGGTATGACTAAAACTCATTTATTTTCTCAATCTATAACCTCATTAATTTTTTTCCTAAAATAATATTTAAATATGTAATGTTTATTTAATAGTCAATTCTCTAAATAGAACTAAAAAGTGGCAAAATTGCTCAAATAGGACTATATTTTTTAAATTACCTTAATATGACTATTTATATGTATTTGGACAAATTTACTCTTGTAGCTTTTGAAATGTTTTAATTAATGATAAAATCATAAAAAATAATAAAAATCGTAAAAAAATAATAAAAATCATAAAAAAAAATAATACAAAATTAATAAACTATTCAAAAAATATATTTTTTTAAAAAAAAATAAAAATTAAAAAAAAACGTAAAATTAAAATAAAAAAAAAAACACTGCCACCTCTGCCACCCCCCCAGCACCACAGCTCCATCACCGGAGAAAAATCTGCCAACATTTTAAATAATGCCATAATGATGGCATATTCAATGAAAATGTTGGCATATTGAAGAGTAATTATGTCATCTTTCTGGCATTTTTTCAGAAAAAGATGGCATTTTTTTTAACCAAAAGTGGAAGAAACTTCACCAATCAGAGGTGGTGGTGCTGGGAGGCGGTGGGAAAGGTATCCATAATTTTTTTAATTTTTTATGGGTTTTTACTATTTTTTACTCCCTCCGTCCCAAAATGGTTGGCCAAATTTCCTTTTTTGGTCGTCCCAAAAAGGTTTGTTATTTCCATTTAAAGTAAGGAATATGTGACTAAAGTTAATTCTCTTTCCTCTGCGCAAATTTCAACCACACAGTTTTTACTTTACTAATCCACGTGCAAGTCAACATTGGCCAACCATTTTGGGATGAAGGGGGTTATTTTTTTTTTTAAAATATTTTTTAATTTTTATTTATAAATATTTTATTAATTTTTATAATTTTTTTATGATTTTAATATATTTTTTACGATTTTGTATGATTTTACTATGAATCAAAGCATTTCATTATGGATTAATACCCTTAGGGGTTTAGGGTAGAAAATCAATGTTTAGTCCTATTTAGAGAATTTGAAAAGTACTAGTCCTATTTGTGCTTTTTAGGAACTCATTGGTCCTATTTAGGACAATTTCCGTTTAATTAAATAATAAATGAATAAATAAATAATTTTTATGGACTAATATGCCCTTAGATTGATATTGTAAAGTGTAACTTCATACCCATTTGCTAAAACACCTAGTCATTAGCTCGTAGCCACGGCACCTGCAACACTTGCCGCCCCAATCTTCGCGGTACCTGCCGCCTCCATCGTCGTGGCACTCACGGCACCCGCCTCCCCTGTTGCAACAACTGTCCCCATGTGATGCCCATGTCTCCATGTTTGTTCACTGCAGTCGTTCCCATGTCGCGTCGCCGCAGCCGTTTCCATGCCCACGCGCCTACCCACAGTTGTTGTCGTCTCTATGCCTGCTCGCCCCTGCCGTCTCAATGTCTTCTTGTCGTGGCCATCCCCATATGTGATCGCCGCCACCGTCCCCATGCCTGCACACCTACCCGCACCCGCTGCCATCCCCATGCGCCGCCGCCCCGTCTCAATGTCTACCCGTCACTACTATCCATATGTCTGCTCATCGTGGTCGTCCCCATGTCAGCGCGCCTACACGCAACCGTCGTTGTACCCATGCCTGCGCGCTCACCACACAAGATTGGAGTTGAACCCTAGGTTGAAGACGATTCAAGACAGTGTGCAGTGAATTCTAGAACAGTGAGTAGTGAACAATGAGTAATTTGTATATGATGTCGTGAATATGACAAGAAGTGCAGAGAATATGATAAGAAGTGCAATGATATGACAATAAATGCAGTGATTATGACAACAAATGTCGTGATATACTGCATTAATATTCATATAAAGGATGTTTTTACTTGGATTGTTTTATGTACCAAACAAGGCCAGATTTAAACGGACCAAACCAGACCAGACTTCCATTGTTATAAAATAGACAGAGACCAGACATTTTCCAGCCCAGACCAAATCAGGCTTAAATAGACCAGACATGACCTGACCAGCAAATTTCAGTCCAAGTAAATATATCCAAAGTGTGCACTTATAAAATAAGAAAAAGCCCTATGAATTCCTAGCATTTTTATAATATCGTGCTATAACTCCGGAGGCATGAAGTGCAATAACGCCGACATAAAGTGCATTAAATTTAAATAGACGTGAAAACTAAAGTTATCAAATCCAAAAGAGAAAAAAGAACGAAAAATGTATAACATTTCGTAATGCTTTAAAAAAACTTTTTCGTGATGTCGTGCAGTCATGCTGGCATAAAGTGCAGCAAATGTCGTGCAGTAACGCCTTTACATAAAATGCAATATTTTTAGACGAAAGTAGAGCAAACTGCGCCTTTTTTAATAAGGATATTATCATCCCTTAACATTTTAATATGACGAGAATTTCTTTTTTTAGTCATAGGAATGTCTAAAAACAATGTTATTCATATTTCGGGAAACTTAATAATTTTTAGTCATATTCCGAGAAATTTCCCCTCTAAAAAGCCTAAATTCAAGTCTGTGCACTTTTCCCCCAAACCCGATAATGTGATTGATTGGGGATTTTAAAGTTAGATAATTGGAAATTTCGACCACATACTTAAAATTCTAAATATGACAGCAAAAAGAATGGTGCTGCAAACTAATAAACATATAACATGGGGTTCAGAGATCTAAAGAAAAGCGGACAACTCCCTAGCGTTTTCTAAGGTTGTTTTTTTGAAAAAAGTTCTCTTGTGTACGCTGTTTTGTTTCAGACTATGTATAGGTTTTTGAGGTGGTAAGTTCGTCCGTGACATAGAGGAGGAAGACTAGATTTTCAGATGACGCGGCAAAGAGCTAAATTGGTTGACAAGGTGCAAGGGAAGTTTGATATTTTAGACCAGATATACGATCATTTGGTCTTGGAGGAAGAAGATAATATGTTGATGGTATCCCTCTTGAACCACCGCCATATCATGGAATGAACGAATAATTGGGGTTTGATCAACTACAATTTCATCCTACAAGCTTTATTTTTCTTTTGTTTGACTTTCTACCTTACTTTTATATTAGGGATAAGGCTAAAAAAGGACACCAAGATTATGTATGAATCTCAAATTGAACACTTAGCTTTTAAGTGGACCAAATTAACACATAATTTACTTATTAGAGCTACATTTAGCCATCCATTAACATTTCTTATTAACGGTGTATCTTTTAACCGTCCACCTCCATCATAAGGCTAATAATTCTTTATCCCTTTCAATTTGTAGCTAGAAATCAAATTAATAGAAATCCAAAAGTTGCTCCCATTGCGAACGCGCCCTTTTTCTTCTCCGGCGGATGTGGTGCCTAGTGGGTAAGTATTGATGTGTAGGTCAATTACTTTTTTCGCCTTTGGCATACCTGGAAAAGTTTTCCCATGTCCGACTGAGTTGTTGTACCAGTAGAATAAGCCATTGAGACCTTTTTGTTTGAGAAAGATGTATGGGTTTATAAGTTTATGTGTTTGACTAACTAATTGATTGGATTCAATTTTTTATTCTGTTAAGTGCTTTATGATTAAGTTGCTATAATAATGCATAAAAAGTTTACTATTTTAGACTTTTATGGTATGGATCGAATTGTGTGACATATTGAAATTTATATGGATGGATTGAATATACAAGGAGCAAATGCTCAAGGAATTCTGAAATGGCTAACATATGATGAGATCCAGCGCAAGACTTACCAGGAAGTGAAGGGAACCAGAACTGCCAACCAGTGCTCGACCATTGAATGAGGGTCCGAAACCTTCTCTTCCTGGAAACTATGTCGATGATTATGCTCCGTTGTCAAAAAAGAATGGGGGTATACGTGAAGAGAGAAAGGGAAGGGGTGGGTGAGTACTGAGTAAATGATAGGCTTATAAGTGGTCAGCCTATTAAATACTTCAATAGAGTCTATCAAAGGAGGAATAAGGGGGGTAGTCAATAATTAGTTAATGAATCTATTAGCTATTAATAAAGTCCCTGCGTGGACTATTGACTATAAATAGAAGTCTGCTAGCCTATTAGGGCAGGTTGTTGCTCTGAATAGTTGGATGTCAGGAGATTGGGCTTCTCGAATAGTCCCTGAGCTTGTACGACCTATCTGGAGTTCTCACTTTCAATAAAATTCCCTTTGATCTGTCCTTACATCATTCTGCAGATTTGATATAGTTTGCTTAGCTTAACACCAGTGTTCTATCATTGGTATCAGAGCGTTAGCTCCTGGGGATCGGAAATAGAAGGCGTCGTCTCTTGAATTTTTGCGTATCGGTGGTGGATGGTAAAGACGAGATCCAAGATGGAACATCGCATGGAGGCCTTTGAGCAGGAGATGCGAGCTACCATCGCCAATCTATCGACCGCAACAAACGAGCAGATCCAGAATATCACGGTCGCGATGAACGAGCAGATACAGAACAGTATCGCAGCATCTATGGCAGCGTATCAGGGCAGGAGGGTCCCTTCCAGAGGACGATCACCATCTCCTCAGCATCGTCGCTCGCGATCACCTCATATCAGATCCCATTCGAGAGGTAACTCGGCCCACTCTTATCGTCATGATCATAGGCATGGTGGTGATCACCCTCGTTTTAATATCCAGTATGCACGTAAGGTGGATCTACCTCTATTTAATGGAAACGGGGCTTATACCTGGTTGATACGTATGGAGAGGTACTTTAGGTTGAATCAAATTGCTGAAGGAGATAAACTGGAAGTGTCTATATTAGCCATGGAAGAACGAGCTCTTAACTGGCTTCAATGGTGGGAACACCAAACGGAGGAGAAGAACTGGGAAACTTTGAAAGAAGCTGTGATACGCAGGTTTCAACCGGAGTTGCTGCAGAATCCTTTTGAGCCCATGTTAAGTTTGAAACAAACCGGTACTGTAAGTGATTATAGGGATGAATTTGAGCTGACCATAGCACCTCAGAGGAATGTGGACAGGGAAATGTTGAGAGGAATTTTTATCACAGGGTTGAAGAACGAAGTGAAGGCTGAACTGAAACTATATAAACCCAGAACTTTAGCTGAAGTTATGGAGACAGCAGTACTGATTGAGAGAAAAAATGAAGCTACAAATCTGAAGAAGCAGGAAGATGAAAAGATGGGGGTTAAAGATAAGGGACCGATGCCTAGCAAATCTCAGAATTGGGGGGAAGGTTTTAAGGCCAGATATGGGAGCTCGGGATTCACTACTCAAGGAAAAGGGGCAAATGAGAACAGGAACTTCAATTCCTGGTTTGATAGAATGGGGAAGAAAGTCACAGATATGCAGTCTTCAGGAATCAGGAAGGTAGCACCTCAATTATCCCAAGAAGAATTCCAAGAGAGAAGCAGGAAGGGGCTGTGTTTTAAGTGCGGGGAGAAGTGGAATAAGGAGCATACCTGCAAGTTGAAGAACTATAAATTGATGTTAGTAGAAGACTCAGAGGTTGAGGAAGAAACAGACGGTGAGGAACCTGAAATTCCAGAAGAAGAGGTGGCGATGGAATCAAAATCTATGCAATTATCTCTTATGAGTAGAGAAGGGATACCTACTATGAGGGCCTTCAAAATTAAGGGAGTGCTGAAATGGAACTTGGGACAAAGACAGGTAGAAGTATTGATTGACAGTGGAGCCACGCATAATTTCATTTCCCAGAAACTGGTGGAGGAACTGGAGCTACCTTTCAATACGATTACAGGGTATAAGGTGCAGATTGGCAATGGAGAGAAGGTATCTAATAATAGAAGATGTGAAGAGGTGGTACTATGTTTACCAGATATTGAGATACAACAAGATTTTTACGTTTTAAATCTGGGAGGAACTGACCTCGTTTTGGGCATGGAGTGGCTTACCAGCTTGGGAGATGTTGAAATAAACTTTCAGAAGCAGACGATCAACTGGAAGAGTTCAGGACTCAATCATTCAGTTCAAGGGGATCCTAAGTTAAGTTCAATGGAAGTCTCATTGAAAACTTTAACACAAATTATACAAGATAATGGAGATGGATATCTTTTATATTGTGAAGGGATTCTAATGCAGATGGAGAAGGAGAAGGATATGGACTGCATCTGGGAAGAAGTCTTAGCTGAATTTCCAGAAATAACACAACCTTTGGAAGGATTACCACCATCCAGGAGTTGTGATCATTCCATTAACATACATGAGGGAGCTAGTATACCAAATATTAGACCCTACAGGTATCCCCAATACCAAAAGACTGAAATAGAGAAGATTATACAAGAGATGTTGAGCTCGGGAATCATTCAACCTAGTAACAGCCCCTACAGCAGCCCCATATTATTGGCAAAGAAGAAGGACGGGGGGTGGCGATTCTGCGGGGATTACAGAGCTTTAAACAGAATAACAATACCGGATAAATTTCCAATACCGATTATTGAAGAACTCTTAGATGAACTGGGGAATGCCAGAATTTTTTCCAAGCTAGATCTGAAATCTGGATACCACCAGATCAGAATGAAAGAAGAGGATAGGAAGAAAACTGCATTCAGAACGCATGAAGGCCATTACGAATACCTTGTGATGCCCTTTGGACTAACCAATGCGCCTTCAACGTTTCAGTCACTAATGAATCAGGTATTGAGGCCGTTTCTCAGAAAATTTGCCCTGGTCTTTTTTGATGACATCCTCATCTACAGCCAATCTATTCCTGAGCACCAAGAACACTTGAGAAGAGTACTGTCAGCATTGGAGGAGAATCAGTTGAAGATTAATTTGAAGAAATGTTCATTCGGGCAATCTGAGTTGGTATATTTGGGCCATATAATTTCAGGGCAAGGGGTATCAGCTGATCCAGCCAAAATTGAAGCTATGCTACAGTGGCCTGCCCCTAAGGATTTAAAGGGGTTGAGGGGATTTCTAGGGCTCACTGGCTATTACAGGAAATTTGTAAAAGGATATAGCAAAATTGCTTTTCCTCTTACAAATCTTTTGAAGAAAGATAACTTTCACTGGGATTTAAAAGCAGCACAAGCATTTGAAGAACTGAAGAAGATCATGACAACATTACCTGTTTTGGCCACACCTGACTTCAACAAGATGTTTGTTATTGAGACCGATGCTTCAGGTACTGGACTGGGGGCGGTTTTGATGCAAGAAGGGAGGCCTGTATCGTACATGAGCAAGGAGCTATCACCTAGAAATCAGAAGAGGTCAGTCTATGAAAGGGAATTGATGGCAATTGTACTAGCTATTCAGAAGTGGAGACCCTATCTATTGGGCAGACCCTTTGAAGTCCACACAGATCAGAAAAGTTTAAAGTTTATTACTGAACAAAGGCTCATGGGAGAAGAACAACAAAGATGGACCTCTAAACTGTTGGGTTACAATTTTACCATAAAATACAAACCAGGAGTGGAGAATAAGGCTGCAGATGCTTTATCTAGAAAGTATGCCTTGCAATCACTATCAATTATCAGCTGTCAAGAATGGGATGGACTGGAGGAAGAATTGAGCAAGGATCCTAAATGTCAAGAACTGATTCAGAAAGTAATTTCATATCCAGACCACAACAAGGAATTCCAGATCATTAAGGGCTTACTATATTACAAGAAGAGGTTGGTGTTACCAAAGGGATCTGCCAGAATTCTGAAAATTTTAAAAGAATACCATGATTCGGCTATGGGGGGGCATTCCGGATATTTCAGAACTATGAAGAGGGTGGAAGGGTTGTTTTATTGGCATGGGATGAGAAGTGACATAAAGAGATATGTGGAGGAATGTTCTATCTGCCAGACTAACAAGTACCAAGCTCTCAAACCAACTGGTTTACTGCAGCCCCTACCTATCCCCAACGGTATTTGGACTGATATAAGCATGGATTTCATTGGTGGGTTACCTAGATCCCAAGGAAAAGACACAATATTAGTAGTGGTTGATAGATTCACCAAATATGCTCATTTTATGGCTTTAGCTCATCCCTACAATGCAAAAGAAGTGGCAGAAATCTTCATTAAGGAAGTGGTTAAACTGCATGGATTTCCTAAAACCATTGTCAGCGATAGAGACAGTGTGTTTTTGAGCTCATTTTGGTCTGAAATTTTTAAGCTGGCAGGAACTCAGCTTAAATATAGCACTGCTTACCACCCCCAAACAGACGGGCAAACCGAGGTGGTAAACAGGTGCTTGGAGACCTATTTAAGGTGCCTCACAGGAAGGAAACCGAAGCATTGGAGTCAATGGCTTCACTGGGCAGAATACTGGTACAACACCAACTACCACATATCATTGAAACAGACCCCTTACAAGGCCTTATTTGGGCTGGATCCTCCTGCCATAGTGAGGGGAGATGCAACACTGACTGCTGTAGAAGAAGTGTCCAGACTGACTGCTCAAAGAAATGCAATGTTAGAAGAGTTAAAGGGGAACTTAGCGAGAGCTCAAAACTTAATGAAACAGCAGGCTGACAAACACAGGAGGAATATACAGTTTGCAGTGGGTGATCAGGTGTATTTGAAAATCCAACCCTATAAACTTAAAAGTTTGGCCAAAAGAGTGAATCAAAAGTTGAGTCCAAGGTATTATGGGCCCTTTGAAATAACAGAGAAGATCAACTGTGTAGCTTTCAGACTGAAATTACCAGAAGGCAGTAAAATACATCCGGTATTTCATGTTTCATTGCTGAAGAAAGTGATTTCCCCGACTACTCACTTTCAGGCACTTCCAAAATGTTTGAGTGAAGATATGGAGCTTCAAGTGATACCTGAAGCAGTGAGGGACACCCGGGTGAACCAAGAAGGCAAGGTGGAGGTTCTGATACATTGGAAAAATCAACCAAACTTTGAAGATTCATGGGAATTGCTGCAGATGGTGAAAGAGCACTTCCCAGATTTTCACCTTGGGGACAAGGTGAATTTCCAGGGGGGGAGTAATGATAGGCTTATAAGTGGTCAGCCTATTAAATACTTCAATAGAGTCTATCAAAGGAGGAATAAGGGGGGTAGTCAATAATTAGTTAATGAATCTATTAGCTATTAATAAAGTCCCTGCGTGGACTATTGACTATAAATAGAAGTCTGCTAGCCTATTAGGGCAGGTTGTTGCTCTGAATAGTTAGATGTCAGGAGATTGGGCTTCTCGAATAGTCCCTGAGCTTGTACGACCTATCTGGAGTTCTCACTTTCAATAAAATTCCCTTTGATCTGTCCTTACATCATTCTGCAGATTTGATATAGTTTGCTTAGCTTAACACCAGTGTTCTATCAGTAAACACAGTTTAATTGAGATGTTAGTGGGTGGCCAAATGTTATCCAAATAAGTGAATTATGTGTTAATTTGGTCCACTTAAAAATTAAGTGTCCAATTTGAGATTACTAAATAACCTTAGTGTCCTTTGAGTCCTATCCCTTTATATTATTATTGTTAGTTACAGTCTTGAGATGTATGAGGCTGTTAGTTGCCTCGAAGATTTCGTATGTTCGCCGAAAAGTTTCGCTTGATTTTGAGTGAACTTTACAATGTATGATCAGAAACTACAGGGACCTTATGGCTATTATGAGGTTAGTGAAGTGATGAAGAATAATATAACCTGGATCCGTATTAATTCTATGCCGCAAGTTTGGTGGTCAGTGATTCACGGCCATGAAAGAGAATGCTCAATGAGACTATTCTTCAAAAATATATTGAACTGCAATGAACCTAAAGCCATATGGACTAGCTTTTTGGAATAACGTCTGAAAACATTTACTTCAGCAACTTTTCTTAAAGGAATCCTTTCTAACAAAACGTACAATATGTGGTGCATGGCAAGAGTGACAAAATCTGTTGATGTATTTCAGCCCCTAAATCAACCAAATTCCTTTCTGCTGAGTATACTTCAGCCCCTAAAACAGCCTGATGAAAGGATAGGAAAAGAATGTGTTGACCATCTGTAATTCACCCCTCTTCCAATAGGAGCGAGGTACATGACAAGAGTGACAAAATCTCTTCTTGTGTAGCAGAACCACAACCCTGCCATCTTATTCTACCATATTTGTCCACTAAATATATGTACCTGTTTTCATTTTCCAACAACACCGTTATTCATTTGAATGTTATGTAACAAAAAAAATTCATACCATGCTACCTACCTAGGAGCCCTTACATCCCATTCTCTGAATGAACTCGAGCTCAATCAAGGAAGGAACTCACAGGCCCATAGGTGTAAGCAAAGACGAAACCCATAAAAACAATGTGTGCAGCGGGGAGGAAGTGTGTGCTTCTTACCCTGTTAGAAGGTTCAGTATTTTGAGTTCTTTACGGAACTCATAATGATCACCAAACGAGTACGTCACCCATCTTTGCAATACACGACCCTCCTGATGCTCAGGTTTGGGTTTCCTCATCACATGAAGAAGGAGCTTCTTCATTGGATTGCGTGATAATAACCATGAATCTACAAAGGATATCTGCAGATGCATAATGCCACTTTACTGTTTGAGAATAAGAAAAATTATCAAGCATACAGAAATCTTTCTCTTGAAAAATATTATTCCCTAAGCAGTACTACATACGTATGAAGATATTCTGGATAGCAGTATAAGAATATCAAGAATGAATCTGGCCACTCCTAAGCAAATAATGATTACAAATGGGATATTCTTTTAAATGCAAATTTTTAGAAAGGAGCTTCCCTCTATGTTTAAAGAACCGGACCGGGAAGCGACTCGGACAGATGACTGGGTCACGAGTCAACCCGAACCGGCGGGTCAGCCCGATCAACGACCCGATACCCGGTCAACACCAATAACTATATATATATATATATATATATATATATATATATATATATATATATATATATATATATATTTCCATCATTTGCAATGGAGTCAAAGATTCATTATTTTTTGGCTTGAGAATATGATGGAATAAAGCAAAATGGCTCACTAAACTGTTTGCACTTCTTTGTTATGAAGCAGCAGTCAGTCCATGCAATTTCGGATGCGATTTTCACTATGGGTCATCCGGAAACAGTTTCTCTGTGCTTTAGTACAGGGGTAAGACTGCGTACATCCGACCCCCCCTTACCCCACCTACGGTGGGAGCCTTTGCGGCACTGGGGTAAATGAAAATGATGAAAATGATATATATATATATATATATATAGAGAGAGAGAGAGAGAGTCCCATTCCTATACATAACTCCTGAAGAGAAGCCCCGTGCGGACAAGACTATCAGAGGGCCTTCCTCATCAAGTATAGTTTATGAATACCAAATTTTAGCTCAAAATCCGATTGGGAAGGCAGTTAAACAAATTCTTGAAACATACTGCACTTGATATATGTACAAAATGCGCAGTATGTTTCCAGAATTTATTTAACTGTCTTTCCGATCGAATTTTGAGCTGAAATTTGGTATGGATAAACTAGACTTGATGAGGAACATGCTCAAAAAAGTTCATAAAAAATATTCCACCCGGAAGGCCTTCTGATGGCCTTGTCCGCACGGGATTCTAGTCAGGACGTGCTGACTCGAACTGCCCTCTATATATCCATATAGAAAGAGAGTGGCGTTCCTGTCCAACCGGCCTGACGGGAACAACCGGCCGGCCGAGGGCATTTCAGGCCAAATTTTATCGGGAAGACATGTTCTTAATCAAGTCTAGTTTATACATACCAAATTTCAGCTAAAAATTCCATCGCGAAGGCAGTCAGCCAGTCAGATAAATTATTGAAGAAGACTGTGCAGTTAATATATATAAACAGCGTCGTATTTTTTTAAAAATCATTTGACTGCCTTAAACTATCAATAACGAAGTAACTTGCCTAAAAAAATAATGAAGGGAATAGCGCAGATAGGGAACACAGTCGCACTAAAAAATAAAAAGTGGGCCCTATCGGCCCACATATTGCAATATGGTTGTCACTGAGTATCACAGTATGGTAGGTGATACTCAGTTTGCTGATATTTTCACTAAAAGTTTATCTAGTATTTCATTTTTTAAAGGACAACCTGCGTCTTGTATCTCCTGCACAACTTAAGGGGGTGTAATAGTTTATCTAATTGAGGAATCCTTGTATATTTTGGCAACTCTTATTCTATTATAAATACATCTGTCAGAGCTCCTATTGAAGTACCTCTTTCCCATTATTCACACTGTACAGTCCTCCCTATACTAGTACAGACACTTGTATTATAAGCTTCATACATATCCATGATGATGCATTTTCTATTTACATGATAGGCCTTTTCTAGTTAAGGTCCGCCAAAAGACTTTTCAAGGTATCTATCATATGTCTTTTCTAAGTTAATGAGCACCAAACGCAGATCTTTTTTAGTGTTTCTATATTTTTCCACAATTTGTCTAAGAAGTGAATGACCTCAATTATTGAGTGCCCAACCATAAAATCAAAGAAAGCTGGGAAGTGAAATATAAAATTTTCTCATCAACCTTGGGCTTATCATCTTCCAAGGTTTCAGCATCTATGGAAATTTTTTCCGCATCTATGGAAATTCTTTCTATGGTCCAGTCCGAGTTACTGCCAATTAAAACCTTATGCTAAATTCAGGAAAATCAGATTAACTGCGTGGAATTCGGACAAGTAACCCAGACTTTGACAGAACACTCCAAAATGTTAAGATCAAAACGAAAAGTCCAAAAAACTCTTAAGAAATTGTTTATCAGGACCATGAAAGTTACAAATATCAGAAGCCAAAGCTTTACCTGCTATTCGCAACGCATACAATTGCCTCCCAGCCTCTACTCATCGAATCCCTCCCTCCAACCGCCTATTCCTAGTATCCTCCTTGGATCCATTTAATCAATTATATTTGTAGAAATTTATTATACAAATGATTACTCTTATCCGTTTTATATTATTTTACTTTCCTTGTAGAAATTTATTCCTTAATAGTAGAAGGAAGGTATGGAGTAAAAGGATGTGAAGAACAAACATGGCCAAAGAATTATATAATTCTGTAAGCTTGCTTGGATTGCTTAACATTTCTTTTCACATTTTTGACATTGTATGATCCAATTTGTTAGCTTGCTATGGTAATGTCGAATCCTCTTCCTCTTCTCCCCTCTACCCCCCACCCCCTCCCAAAAAATATAGTATTAAATAAACAAAATATACATGTAAGAGACAGCTGATGAATTCCATTTTTTTAAATTTATGAGATCAGTCTTGTGAATAACACTGCGGCTATTAAAGGTTAAGGTTCATTGCATATCATCTCTACATAACATCTTTAAAGAATCCTATAGATATTGAGGGTAATTGTCCTAGATTTGAAAGGATTCATTCGAAATTTAAACAGTCAAAGTAAAGTGCTTTAAGGGCTCAATGCACCGTAATTACACGTAAAAGCATACCTCATACAAGTGGACTTTATTTGAATCTTTAAAAGCATCAACGAATGGTGCACTCCAAGAGTGTATCATTGGCTGTCAAAGATGTTGAAATATTAAAGAACATCATGTATGATCAATTCAAATTTACTTGTGTATATGTACTGTTCAGACTTCACACAATTATATCCATTCTCCAAGGCAACAATGTGTTGCTCTTCAAGCAGATCTAGGACTAAATATGAAGCATCATTTTTTTGATGTGGTGAAACAAAGATTCATCCTCCATTTATAGAGTATGATTGGTTTATGGAAACTGCTAGGGAAAGGAAAACAAATGGTAAAGAAAGTTACTTTCTTATGTGGCTTTGTCTTGGAAATGAAAATGTTGTATGGGATTAATTTATGTAAAAAAAATCATATATTTAGATTTCATAGTCTTTATATAATAAGGATAAAAAGAAATAAAAGAGTTAGGAAAATTAACTGAAATACATTTCTTAGCCTAAACTCTAATTTCATTCTTAACTATCCTGTGTACTTCCATGTTCCAAATGGATCTAAAATACGGAGCATATAGAAAACAGGAAATCAGCAAAAAACCATGGCATCTACACAAACTGAAATTTACATTTCATTAGCAGGAAAGACTGAAAAGAAAGAATAACCAAGTTTAATCCAAACAACTGAAAAAAAGTGTTGTTAAGGAATTGCTAACCTCTGAGCTTGCACGGAAAGAAAGACACAACAATGATGCCCTTGGCAGATTTGCATCGGTGTTACCATTTCCAACATTTGCATCTGTGGTATCTTTTCCATAGCACGTAATGGGCAGTTTAAGGCTGGAGCTATTAGAGTAATTCACCTCTAAAGCAGGAAATTTTACAGCTGCTATTGCCGGTATTATAATCTTATTAGCCATTGCGATCTACAGACACCCAAAAACCCATTGTCTAACCGCGCCAATGAATACTTCAAGGTTAAAAAAAGACTAACAAAATTCAACTAAAAAATCTGCACAAAATAGTTGCATACCTTACCCCCATGTTCCTTCATTTCTGACATGTCAGCAAAATAACCCCTGCTGAGTTCATCTGAACTGCCATAACCCCCAGAAAAATAACCACATACAATTTGAATGCATATCGTGATCCATTAGAAGTTCAAAAAACTAGTACAGAAGCACTTTTAAATTGTCAGACCCACATAAAAACTTACAGCCTCTTGCGTTCTTTCTCAATTGCATCCTTGTTTACGAACTGCAAGTTAGAATGGGCTTTCAGCATACAACATACATTAAAGCAAACTCGAACAACCAATTAGAAGAATCATATAAGATCCATTTATGCTTTCAGGAACCATCTGAGTTCAACGGACCTGGTAGATGTCAAGGAAGCGAACGGAAGACCATTGATACGGGTTCTGTTGAGAAATGAAGGGGATCGACAGGTTGTCTGATCGAGCTAACGAGCTTCTAGAACTGAGAGATACAGTGGAAGAGGCTAGTCTTGTAACCCTCAACATCTTCATCATTTTTCTTCCTGAGTTTGTAATTTGATCATTTGAGTTATCAGAGCTCTTGTTTAATGAACAGTAATAGTCGGTTTCGGGGATTGAAGGTCTCCAATTGGAGACGACGATGATCACGAACAGGTCCATTCGATAGATTTTGGTTTATTTGAAAAATCCCAGGCCCAATGCAACATGGTGTGGGCTGAATCCACGTTGAAATATGGGCCTATGTCCACCAAAAGAATAGAGAAATTGACAATTGCCTACTGAGTTTTTTTAGAAGAAATGCTACTTTTTTAACAGAAATGCTACTTCTACCCAAAGAGTTACACCTTTTGTACATAAATGTTGGTCACACACAATTGGTGCAGTCGCACACGAAGTTAGCTATGGGCAGTGACTGTCGTCTGACGCTGACACTGGCGTGAAAATCAATCTCTATGTGTATAGTGCTTATGTGCAAGGCAATAATTACATGTCCGTAATCGTGCAACTGCAGCCGGATTTGAAAAAGGAATTGATCGTGATTTTGAACCTGTTCTTTCTATGACCCAAATATCATAATAGAAGATCATAATAAAAAAATTATAGTAAAGTTTCATAGTATAAGAAAAAGAAATCCTCTAATTGTTTCAGCGAGACCTACATTAACCTGGAGAACCGGTAAATAATTTTGTATCTATTCCAATGATACTATGGTTCCGTACCATTATGGAAGAAGATCCAGGTAGGATATGCACTTCGTCGAGAAAAAAAGTGCTCTCCTTACAGTGACACATTGCTTTATACCACATTGTTGCAAACGACGTTGGACCACAATATTATTTATTATAATTTGGAATCAATATGTACTTGATTAAATCAGGGAATCATGAAAAGTCTCTGGTATTGGTTCAAGTTTTCTCTAAAACATACTTTCAATTTAGGTTCTCCTACTTTAATTTATTTGATAATGAATGGGTAGAGCCTCAATAATGTAAACTATACAAGTTCGCATTGGTGTTCCCTCTAGTCAATAATTGGCTCCTCATAACCACTAGCTCTTTTTTTTCTCATCCCTTTGTTCCTTCATTATTCTCTATTCTGGTGTCCTAGGCATAGAGGAACCACACCAATCCTCCATTTTATGTGACCAAAATGTGGATTTTTCAGATATAGTTACCACACAAGCTATAATTGTGCGACTCACAGACAATAGTTGTGCTACACACAAACAATAGTTGTATGTATGATCTATTTTAGTTGTATGCGTGATCAATGTAAATGTATGGATAAACAAAATCTGTAATTGTCTAGCTATATACGCCCAAGTAAATGATATAGTTGTATTTGTGATCAATTGACATTTAATTTGAAAATTTTGAAAATATAATAAAATTAGATGGAAAGAGAGAAATAAGTTAAGTTTGTGCAAGTAGTGAACAAAATGGATATAAAAAGTAGAGATGTAAAGGATGGAGGAGAGAGGAAGAGGGTGAAGAAAATAAGAAGATGAACCAATCTTCAATTGGATAACAGAATGAATTGGGTAGAGGGAGGGAAGATAGAAGGGATACAGAGAGAGAGAGAGAGAGAGAGCAAGAAATGGGAGAATGAGAGGGTATTTATAGTGTGTACAAAAGTCATTTTCGTTAAGTTTTTTAAACAAAAAAAACATGAATATATCTTTTTTCCCTTTCAAAATTTGATAAACTTAAATTAGGTGAATTGGCTAAAATTAATGTACTTTTGTGAGAAATGAGCACAATTCAAAATAATGCAAGTTATGGTTCATGGAGGTGCACATTTACTGATATAATAATGCACACTTCACATTGGTAGAAAAGATTAAATTACTTATAGAAAAGCCATCACATTACATAATGCATGATTCCCAATTTTAAAGCTTCGTATATATTCTCATTTCACTCATTAGATCGTGTTCTCATTTAATCCAAATCCTATACATATGCGCACACACACACACACGGGCGGATCCGGTCAAACTGTACTTATTGTGCAAAAGTTTGTACGGTGTATCTTTACGCTATTTGTATTGTATATTATTGTTCAAAGTTTGCATATTATCCTGCAATGAAATACACAGTTGCATATTAACGTGTATAGCGTTACATTCGAAAAAAGTTTGGTTTTATTACCAACAAGATGCCACCATGCGTTTTCAGCATTTAGATCAATTCAACGAATGATCAAGATGAGTTTGTTGTTTTTAAACTAGGAAGAATTTGTATTTGATACTTTATCTATATACATGAATAGATTTCGCTTCAAATAAAAACAAACTTTAAGGTAAGAATTGAGAACAAATCTGAACCATTTAAAATACATAATGCGTAGAGATTATAGAATGAGTAGCCAAGGGCATTTTTATACAATCTCGTTTGGCGGTTTTTTGGTGACCAACCTTTAATTGAATATGTGAGTTCCAACTTAGGAAAAGACAAGTAAATCTGTATCCTCTAAAATATTGTAGCTAAATTTTTCACTCCAATTATAAAAATATCTATATCATTGGAAGGTAAATATCCTTAAATATTGATCTAAAAAAAATTAACAACCTACCTTATTCAAACGTGCACACCATCACTTGAATTACTGCATCACCCCACTGCACATAACTGTGAATAATCGGATCCGTAATCTCAAAATAATCTTGTATAACGAATCTCAAAATAATATAAGGATTTACTAATGCACAACTGCAATCCAATGGTACACGACAATAATCTATACTACTCATTTCGACATGCAACTCAAATCCCTAATTGTTTTCCACTACTCCAATCGTTACCTGATCAAGTCAAGTTTGGTGACACCTTGTACAATTTGGTTCAAATCGTCCCGTTCAAAATAATATAAGGATTACTAATGCAAAACCTCATCGAAGACAAATTTGGTGACGCCTTGTACAATTTGGTGAGGTTGATCCGCGGGTGATGTCACTTGATTGTGCGATGGTTGTACATGCGCTTAGATGCAATCTGAGGCGTGACATTCTTGTTACTAATTGAACCCCCTTCCTCAACTGTGCTCTTCCCTGGATCAGCCGTAGCAACAATCTAGCTCTGTCTTCCTGCTCCCATTCCTCCATCTCTGCTTTTCATATTTGAAATCCACCTAGTGACCAACCCCCCTTTTCTAAGAGTTGTTACCTTTTTTTCAGAGGTTTCCCAACTTCCATACAACCATGATACACATATAAGCATCCCAGTTTCCTTCAAACATAAGAGACATTATGCACCTGGACAGTATCTATGTTCATGAAACCTATGTTCATACCAAATTCCAATAAAATGACTAACAATACCAATCCTAGATCCTAATAGTACCTATGTTCATGAAACCATAAGGGATATTATAACACACGCTTCATATCCACAATATGCTAAAAAGTGAAAAGATACCTCTTTTTGCCGATCTTTTTTATTGAAACACCTTTTCCGGGGCGCCAAAGATAAGCCATAAGATCTCTGAAAATCTGAAATTTTATCATCCAATTTGTGAGTAGTCCACCATCAGAAAAATAGCTTGTTGCTCATCCACCACATCCTCGCTGACCTCATCATCATTGAAGACCATCTCCTCTTCACCCCACCAATGACCATATTGTCACAGTGAGTAATTAATGATGTCCTCCATTAAAAAACTTCCAGCCGCAACTGCTTGTAACATACTTGCTTGACCGAGATTCCACGAGAACCACACACCTGCTCGACCAGAACAGCCACACGAGCCCATTCACTATCATTCTCTTTGCCGAACGCCGCACTTCATCGAAGACGAAAGGCTAAACCCTAAAATAGGGAGATATCCGTTTTTTAATTATAATCGGAACTTTGGGTTTAAATATGGTTAAACCCATATTCAATTTGTTCATGTGTTACTTATATTTTCAGAAATTTATTTTATTCATTCATATTCCCGTTTATTTTTATTATTTATTTAAAGTTGAACCTTCCTTTAACACATACGGACTACGTCTACATGTTTTCAAACACATCAAATATACTCCGTATATAGCTAGAAACATCTAACACTACCCGTCCCAGGTCATGAAACTTTTAATTCATGTTGAACAAGCTAGTCAGTCACCATTAAGCCATTAAGGTCTTAGAATAGTCGTACATACACCAAAATAATCTGAAGACTTTTATAGATATTGGTCGAATTTTCTGACAACATTAGCCTCCATCATAAACTCATGCTTGAAATTTTGATGATACTGGAAACCAAAATTGGCCCCACTTTTCTCCACAATTACATACTAGTACTACATACTTCGTATGAAATGAGGTAATGGACATGGACATGGACAAAAAAAAGTTCACTTCTAAATTGCCGACTCCGCTCTCCCTCATTCTCCCACCCAAAGGCCTCCCACACCGGATTCGATAAGGTATAATGATACTATCATTTCACATATATAATCGTAGAAGAGTGAATAATGATACGCCCCATAATGATATCATCCTAAGCGGTTTGTGAGTAAAATTATTACTTCTAATTAAATTCAAGAAACATTTAAATGAATCACGTATTTTACGTTCCATCAATAAATGTGTGAATTGGAAAAACTCAAATTCTCAAATTATTCCAATAAGATTTATGCATGTATGAGTGTATGACCACATAAATCATTGTAACAAGAGAGAGAGCCTAACACTGTATGAAAACAGCCGGCGAAACCCTAGGAAGCCATCTCTCACTTCCTGCGAGATCTGACTTTCGAGGGTTTTAGTCTGGCGTCTTCTTTGGTCGAGAATTTTGTCTGCTTCATGTGAGCGTGCAATATGCTTTTCTCCCAGCGATATGTGAGTCTCTCCTCGGGGTAATCGATCTGGTGAGTTTTTGTTGTTCATGGTTGACGAAGCTTTTTCAACTTTGTTGTTTTGAGGCTTCAGTTATTCGCCCTCCACCTGAACCACCGCCTCGCTCCGGGAAAATAAAAGCACTCAACTAGATCTCCTTTTCGGCGGTAGTCAAACCGATGATTCGGACAATTTCGGCTCGATAAAGTTTCATTTTTTGGTTGGTGATCAAATCAATTTTGCCTTCCCGGTGACTGGTGAAGACAGATATTTTATTTTCAGTTTTTTATTGTTTATTTGGAGTAGCAAGTGCCACAAGATTGATAGATTAAACTACATTATTGCGGGATTAGTTATCTGGAAGGATTCATGTGATCTTTTATGTTCAAAGTCTCATCTCATTGTAGCCAGAAGGGGGAGAACCAGTGTCATCGCACAAGGCCTCAAAAATTGGAAGGCCCCAAAAAAATTAGCAATAGTACTGGGAAGTAGCACAAGTCCAAAATAGAAAAAGCCAGGAAGTCGAAGGTTCCCAACGAAGTAAACGAACTAAAGAAGCTCTGCTGCCTTGCGTTGGGTGTCGCTCAGGACTCTTCGTTTCTAGGTCTTAACTTTTAGTTCCAATTTCAGATTTTAATTTTAGGTTAAGAAGGCTCCGTTGAGTGTTGGCTTCAGATTTCATATTTGTGTTTTTCATAAATAATCATTTAGACCCGTCTGTGTTTTTTTTTTTTTTGCTAATGCTAATGCTAATGCTCTTTAATTAATTTTTTTGTACGGAGTATGCCTTTCGAAGTTAGCAATGTCAATCCATTTTTCTTTATGTTTTATTTTTTGGGGCCTCTAAATTAGATTTGAATAGGGCCCTTGAAATTTCAAGGCCGGCCCTGATTGTAGCCCTAGATTATTTATTTATTTGTTTCTTTGACATCATTTGATATGAATAATTAAATTAGTTACTCCGTATTTGATTAAAAAAATCATTGCAATAACCGATTTTTTTGGGTGACGTTTGTTTAGATGTTTTGGATACAAGTCATAACAGAACAAAAATCCTTACATGATGAAATAGTTATGAAAATATTCGGGGTCTTGAATTCAACCTTTTGATACAAGTTATGAAAATCTTGACAGGCGAATAATTATTATTATAAGGTAAAAAGTAAATTTTTTAATAGAAATGTGAGAAGTCTCACACTAGAAAATAGAAATAATGGCACAAATATTCCCCCACAGCTTTTACTAGGCAAAAATATGATTGAAAAATGTTTTCACAAAAAAGTGACCCACCCGTCGGCTTCTGCTCCTAAACAAACTTAGCTTCGTCATTCTCCTTCTGAACACGAACCCCAGGGACGGCTTCTCTCCCCGTCAACAGATCACAAGCGACTGGGAAGAAGGATCGATCCATCTCCATAGCTCCTCCATCTTCGAACTCACAGCAAGCATCGATCGATCTCCATCGCCGAACTCACAAACCCCGTTGCCCCCCACACACATACTCTGTCGCGGAGGCGTAATGGGGCACGATATTCTGCTGCGGAGGTGCAATTGGGGATGGTGTTCTGCTGCAGAAGCGGTGACATGGTAGAGGGAGTGAGGCAGGGGCCTGGGGCGGGGAAGGGGATTGGGTTTGGGGTTGCGGCTATGAGCGGCTAAATTGGGGGCGGGTTGTAGTGGCGGTATACGGCGTTTTCAGGGGCGACGACTAGGGGCGAGGTGTTGAGGTTGTGCAGGGGCTGGTTGGGGGCTGCTGTGAGGGATATGGGCTACTGTGGGGGCTGGGGGATGCTATCTAGGGGCTTGGGTACGGAGGTGAGGGGGCTAGGGTGTGGTGGTCGGGGGTGGTGGTCGCCGGCGGTGGTTGGAGGAGGTGGTCGCAGGCAGTGCCTGGAGGTGGTGGTCACCGTGTTGGGGATGGGCTGTGACAGGGGAGGGGAGGGGCTGTAGCCGGAGAGGGTGCAGGCAGGTTGGTGGGCACCTGGGCTGGTGGAATGGGTTTGGATGGTGGTCAATGGGTTTGGGGTGCTAGGGTGTGGGGACGGTGGTTGCCGGATAGTGGCCGGTGGAGCTAGGCGGTGATCACCGGATGAAGCGAGCGGCTGAATTAGGCGGTGCCGGTGGTGGTGGCCACAGTGACACGGGCGGTGGCCGCAGTGACACGGGCGGTGGCCGCAGTGACACGGGCGGTGGCCGCAGTGACACGGGCGGCGGTCGCAGTGACACGGGCGGCGGCCGCAGTGACACGGGCGGTGGCCGCAGTGACACGGGCGGTGGCCGCAGTGACACGGGTGGTGGCTACAGTGACATGGGGCGGGTGATCTTAGTGACACGGGCGGTGGCTACAGTTACACGGGCGGTGGTTGTAGTTATAAAAAACGAACACACAGAGACATAAAATTTTTGCAGTTACATCATGTTTTCTAATTGCACATATATGACCTTGTTGATCAATTTTTTGCCCCTTTTTAAAAGTGATCACTTTTTGGGTAATTGATTCAAAATTAGTAATATCCAAATAAAAACCCCTAGAAAATATGAACTAATAAAGTGTTATATGGAGTATAAGATTTCAGTCACTTCTTTCAAAAAAAAAGATTTCAGTACGTTACTCTTACCATCTAACTGACCTGAAATATCGTGTGTTAAGATGCTACCAAAGAAAAATCGATTCTACAATTTGGGTCCATCATGCGAAAAATGATGACAATATTCAATAAAGTGTCTGGTATAAAATCTCGGACTATTTATCACTCTTAACGGATTGACTTTTTAGAATGAAATCATAAATCTTAAAAGAATGTGTTACTTTTCAATTACTATCTACGAAGTGTGATTCATGCATTCTAATTAGCATAACTAATTTTGGGAGGAATTTGCGAAACAGATAAAAAATAATGTAAATTTTCAAAATAAGATTATTAGGTTTTTCCGTGATAGGAGTAATTTATCAGTTACCACCACGAAATTTTATTGTCATATTATGACATTAAATTAACAGGCTTTAACATCACAATATTATTGCCCATAATTAGAAGTGTTTTATTTTTTTGGCTATAATAGTAATTACTTATATTTACATAATATAGTGATCATACTATCTCTTTTTAATCGCAACATGTTGAATTTTACACTATTCACATGTTTTACTTTGACTACATTTTATATTATTATTTTATGAAAATATTTTTGTTTAAAATTATATTGTTCAATTCATCTCATTACAAATTTTCAAAATCTAATTTTTAAATATTTTTTACTAATAGGGATTAAGATATAATTACGGTCAAAGATATGCGTTGGCAAATGTGAAATGTTGACCGTTGCAACTAAAAAGGAACGAAGGAAGTATTATGTATGCACCATGATATGTATTCTATTTTTATAGTGTTTTGAAATTTCACATTATTTTTATTTTTATTTCTATTCAAGCAATTTCTTAATAACTTTTTAGAAACAGCTTAAATGAATGCATCTCAAACATGCATGCACTATGTACGTAGCATCTCATAATGCTAGTTCGTGACCAACATGTCCCATTTATTCTGAGCTTTAGATGTACTGTGTCTTGCTTTCCAATTTTGGGTTGTACAAAACTTTGAGAAAAAATTATTAATGGTTCTTCACTTCTTCCATAGCAATAATAGTTGTATGTATGTAACAAAATAATCCGAACCATCGAGTAAAGAAAACGACGCACAAACCACGAAATGACATGGAACCAAACCCTGTTATCACACATCCCCAATTTTGTGATTTTGCTTATCTGAATACCGTATGCAAGTGATTAGATATTAACCAAAGTTGTCAATGGCGTAACCTCCCTCAAATTATGGATTGTGACTTTAATTACAATTATTTATTCGATATATTGAATTTATAAATTATGATATAAATACATTTAATAACGAAATAAGTAGCAGAGAGGAACAAATTGAGAAAAAGTCTACACACACAGTTATTATGTACGATATAATAATATACGGAGTACACAATAAATGTACGAATTAAATATACGTTCCCAAATAGTACTACGTAATAAATAAGGTTGTTTTCTTTTAGATTGCAATTTGCCGGTCTGATCTGATGTGGTTTGTTTAAGTCTGATCTGGTCTGGTAAACATCCAGTCTCTGTGTATTTTATAACTGTCTCAAGTTTGATCTGGTCTTGTCTGACCTGATTTGGTCTAGTTTGGTCAGAGATGGAAAACCATAAAAAAAATCCTAAATCAATACTCAAAGATAATGGAACACGAGAACCAAAATACTATAATTAAATCATAGAAAATTAAAGACCAGCGTTATGAGAGGAGCGGCAAAGGGGTAACCCTAGCCGCCTCCTCTCCTTTTCCTCTCTTTGTTCAATTTTCTTTTGATCCCAATCATGGAAAAAGTCTCGTTAGATCAATATTTTCAGTTCTATGAATAAATCTGTTTCCTAGTGTTGTCTAGAGATATTTTTTTAGGTGGCGAAGTATCGCTCGCCAGATTTATATTCCCCGTCATCATCGGTCGAGTGTTCTGGGGTGTTAGTTAGAGATGTGTATTGGCTTCTCTAGCGATCATGAATCAAGATTTCTTCTGTACCAATAATATAGAGGCCGATCACCCCCCTCTTGAACCACCGCCGATCAAGGAAGATGGGAGTAATTGCTTTCTTTCAAGTGGATGGTGAAATCGGAACAATTTCTGCACTTGGCTCCTTACCGGTGGCTGGAAAAACCGGCAAGTATAACAAATCCTTTTCAGTGGCTGGTCAAACTGGACCTATTTCGAGTAGCACAAGCAGTCAAATTGCGGGACGAGTCTACATAGTTGCAGAGTTAGCGAACATAATAGCTTTTATATGGCTTTTTTGTTTTTAGTCTAACCCTAGTATAGCGTTGAACGTTGTGATTGTAATGTTTCGGCTTTTGATTGTTATGTTTCTGGTTACTCTTATCAATAATAATTAAGTTATTGTTTTTCAAAAAACAATCCTAGAAAGTTGATGAAATAATTTTTTGTTCATATCTGTTAAAGTTTAGCATCATTGACTGGAAAAGTCAATGTTAGCTAACTAAAATGGGATGGGGAGTGTTATATTCTCCGTATGTGTCATACATATTTAGGATGTTTTTACTTGGACTGTAATTTGCCGGTCTGGTCTGGTCTGATCTGGTCTGGTCTGGTCTGGTAAGGTCTGATTTCTTTGTATTTTTATAACTATCCAAGTCTGGTCTGGTCTGGTCTGGTCTGAACTGATCTGGTCTGGACTGGATTGGTCTGGTCTGGTCTGGGGCAAATTACAGTCCAAGTAAAAACATCCTTATCCCACATATATTTATATATGTACTCATTCATTTATTTAAGTATTTATTTTCTTATTTATTTCTGCACACATTCCCTAAACTTCATATTACTTGTCTCACTTTCTTTTTTGTGTTGTTCTTAATTACTTGTATCACTTCCCTTTTGAAAATTATCCCAAAAAAACACTTGTGATAGTATCCCTTAAAATAGTTTTGTAATCTGACATATCTTTAATTACTAGAAACTCATAAGATACAACTAAATTAGGATTGACAGTACAAAAAATAACAGAATTGGCGCAAATTTAGCAACGACTCCGATCATGTCAAATAGCTCGTGACAAAACAGCGCTAGTATGAATTTGGGGCATCCCTACCAAGTATCTATGCCAATCGAGTTGTTTTTTGTGCAATGTGAGGGAATGCATAATACTACGTATAAGTGATGTCGAATTGAACCGTGAGTGTTCCAAATTCTAGGTACTTATCTAATTCTAGGTTGTTTATGCGAGGTACTACTACGGTTAGATGTCATACTTTTTTATATCTATGACAAATCGGTACCTACTACGCCACATTATGGCCAAAGAATCACTTTATGTTGGCCTTTAATAGTTCCAGTGCAGGTGGGGTTATGCTAATCTTATTTCTCTATGTATGGGGACAAAAAGCTAAATAAAAAATTTGAGAGGTGACATCGCCGAAAGATGTATTGAAGGAAGCTTTACCAAGAAGAAGATCACTACAGATCAGATACAAATTACGGAGGAGAACATGAATATTGTTGCCAAATAAAGTGATTTGAGGATCCTCTAAACCTTTTATGTGGTCTATTTAATAGAATATGACTAAACGAAAAACAAAAAATAAATATGTTGCTTCTTTTAAATTTGTCAAGTATTTCTTTTTTTCTTTGGCAAAAGAAAACTTACACTCCCTCCTCTGAAATTTTCTCATTTACCTTTTTGAGACATCTCAAAAGATTAATTCTTCACATTTCCCTTTTTGGAAAAGTTTGTGTGACTATCATTCATTTATTTTTTTCTTACCCAATCAGAACCATACATTTCTACTGTAATCTCACTTTCTTAAACCCTGATCCAAATTAAACTGGGAAGTATTTTGCGGGGCAGAGGAAGTATTAATTTTCTAAAAGTCAATCTCCCAACAACATCAAAAATCCAATTCCCCATCTAGACTCCTTATAGCCAATTGCTTCCCTCACTCTCTGATCAGGCATAGAATAGTCAACCCCAAAAAGAATGAGACTAATCGATGAACATGTGAGAGCTTCGAAGCTACTAGCAGCCAAAACAGTCTAATTGCTCCCCAATAAAGTACTATCTAAAAAAACAAGTCAACAAACAAAACAGCCACTCCACTCTAGAGTTCGAAATATTAAAGAAAACAAAGTACTTAAATGAAAAAGACATAAATAGATAAAAGTAAGCAGATGGAGCTCCCTCACTCCAATCTCCGGCCTCTTGGAAAGCTTGCGAGATTCTCACCTTTGTGATAAGCAAGCCATAGAGCTACACCACTCCAGCTCGCCTCCTTCTCGTTTTTTGTTGCCCCAACTCCCCATCCATGCTAGTGTGAGATGACTCCTCCTCCTCCTCCTCCTCCTTCATTCTTCTGCGCTTTTGCTCCGTTTTTTGTCACATATTTCTATTCATCCCATTTTCATATTCAAAATTTTTTAATTACCTTACCTTTTCATATATTTGTTCTCCTTTGTATACACTCTTTTTCATTTTCTGTAACGGTAGTTTTATCTACCGTTAGTTTTACTAGTAGTTAGTTGGTAATTCAGTTGTAAAGTTGTTGATAATAGCTGTAAACCCAACTGTAAACCCAATTAGTACAGGTGTGTATAAATATGCGGACACACATCAATAATATTCAGTTGCTTGTTATTCGAAACTCATTCTCTATTTCCTCTCCTAATTTTGTTGCCATGGCGTTTATTCTTACTAAACGCAATTACCATTAACAGTTGAGTAAGGCTCATGTTACATTGGTATCAGAGAATTCTTCGATCATAAATTCCGCTGCTGAATAATCTATCGAAGTCACAGCCTGGCGCCCCGTTCAAGAGCGAAAGCCGCCATTGAAGCCATGGAGGAGCAGTTGCAAGCTCTCGCACAATCACAGATGCAATTCCAGCAAGATATACAACAACAATTTCAACAATTGTTCAACGTTGTGGGAAATATACAGAAGAAGGTGGATAAGGACCCTCCTGCAAACTCACCTAATTTCATTCATCACAGCGATAAAGGAGGAAATCATACGAAGACACTAGGGTATATTCCTAAACTTGAATTTCCTCATTTCGATGGTAGCAACAGTAGTGTGTGGATAAAGAAGTGTAGAAGATATTTTGCTCTGTGTCGAATACCTGAGGAACAAAAGGTTGATATTGCTTCTTTGGATATGTCTGGAAAGGCAGAAAATTGGGTGTCGAATTATTTAGCTGATAAAATTGAAGTTAGCTGGCTAGAATTTGAAGAAGATATATCGATCAGCTAGATTTAGAGATAATATGGAACGAGATGTGGTTGAACGGTTTAATAGATGCCAACATAAAACAACCATTGATGCTTACATTGATGATTTTGAAGAACTCAAAAGTCTGATAAAGAGATCTCACCTTTTATCTGAAAAATATTTTCTAGACTGTTTTGTGGGAGGACTGAAACCATCTCTGAAATCTTTTGTAAGAATAATGAAACCTATAACTATGGCTGAAGCAATTGAGTTCGCTAGAGCCCAAGAAGAAACATTAGCTGCAATCTATAAATCTGCCACTTTCCACCAAAAGAACATCTCAAACTTGTCAGCTACTAATATGCCATTGACAACTAAATCTTTTTCCATCAAGAATCCTTTGTCTAAAGATATAAGTACCAGCGAGAATGGGTCTAGATCATACATTCCACCAGATGTAAGGGCTGAAAAATTGGCAAAGGGGCTATGTTATTATTGTGATCAACCTTATGATCGGAATCATAAGTGCCAGTTTAAGAAAACACAATTGTTTACAGTGGAAGTGCAAGGGTTGGAAGAAGAGCAAGAAGCAGAGGTTAACTATGAAGAGCCTAGAGAAATTGAGCAAATAGAAGTACAGGATCCATGTATTTCCACTAATGCTCTATCTGGGTGTACAGGGTTTCAGACCATGAGAGTTATTGGATATGTTAAAAAGAAACCTATTCATATACTGATTGATTTAGGCAGCACTCACAATTTTATGGACCAAAGGCTAGCTCAGAAATTGGATTTCAAGATAGAGAAGATGAAATCTCAAATTGTAACAGTAGCTGATGGAAATCACTTGGATTGTCAAGAAATATGAAGAGGTGTTAACTGGTCATTCAAACAACATCAGTTTAAAACTGATGTTATGCTAATACCTTTAAGAGGCTGTGACATGGTATTGGGAATTCAGTTGTTGACAGAATTGGGACCTGTGCAATGGGATTTCAAGAATTTGGTAATGCAGTTTGAATGGTTTGGAAAACAGGTCACTTTGCAGGGGGTACAAACTGCTAACCTAAAGATATTATCTGATCAGAATGCTGATAAGTGGGTGGATCAAGCTTCTCAATTCTTTTTCCTACAATTGATTCCTAGTAATGAGGAAACTAAATAGATGGATTGTAAGGCAATAGAAATTTTAGAAGAAGAACAGCCAGCAGAACTTCAGAGCCTGCTTAAGCAGTTCCAAGACATATTTGAAGAACCTAGGGCTTTACCTCCTTCCAGAGGAATATATGATCATCAAATTCCTTTGGAACAAGGAACAAATCCTGTCAACATCAGACCCTACAGGTATTCAGTAAAGCAAAGGGATATAATTGAAGGTTTGGTGAAGGAAATGCTTGCTAATGGTATTATTCAAAACAATTCTAGCCCGTATGCTTCTCCAGTTGTATTAATTGGCAAAAAAGATGGATCTTGGAGGTTATGTGTGGACTATAGAGAATTGAATAAGAAAACCATCAAGAATAAATTCCCAATACCCATTATTGATGAGTTGATTGATGAACTAGCTGGATCTACCATTTTCAGTAAATTGGATTTAAGAGCAGGTTATCATCAGTTAAGGATGAGCAAGGATGACATTCATAAGACAGCTTTCAAGACACATGAAGGCCACTATGAATTTCTGGTAATGTCCTTTGGTTTAACTAATGCACCAGCCTCTTTTCAAAATTGGATGAATAATGTATTCAAGCCATTATTGAGGAAATGTGTGTTAGTATTTTTTGATGACATCCTCATTTATAGTAAAAGCAGGGAGGACCATTGGAAGCATTTACAATGGGTTTTTCAGATTATGAAGGATAACTGCATGTATGCTAAAGTTTCCAAGTGTGCTTTCGCTATGCCTAAAGTGGAGTACCTAGGCCATTTCATTTCAGGAACTGGAATAGAAACTGATAGCATAAAGATAGAAGCAATAGATAAGTGACCAATTCCTAAAACTGTCAAACAATTGAGAAGCAGGAAGTTAGTATGCTAAAGTTTCCAAGTGTGCTTTCGCTATGCCTAAAGTGGAGTACCTAGGCCATTTCATTTCAGGAACTGGAATAGAAACTGATAGCATAAAGATAGAAGCAGTAGATAAGTGGCCAATTCGTAAAACTGTCAAACAATTGACTGGCTGGGTATTACAGGAAGTTTGTAAGGATGTATGGAGTTATTAGCAAACCTCTGACAGACCTACTCAAGAAGGGAGCATTTGTGTGGAATAATAAGGCTCAAATAGCTTTTGAAGGATTGAAGAAAGCATTAGTAACAGCTCCAGTACTAACACTTCCAGATTTCTCTAAGAAATTTGTAGTTGAAACAGATGCATCAAATGAGGGTATTGGGGCAGTGTTGATGCAGGAAGAACACCCCTTAGCATATATAAGTAGAGCACTGGGGCCTAAATGGCAGAAATTATCTGTATATGAAAAGGAACTGTTGGCTATTGTGTTTGCTGTACAAAAATGGGAACAATACTTGAGTCTTAAATGGTTATTAGAACAAAAAATATCTACCCCTTTCCAACAATTCTGGCTTTCCAAGTTGATGGGTTTTGATTATGAAATCCAATATAAGAAGGGAAGGGAGAATAAAGCTGCAGATGCTTTATCAAGAATTCAGGGAGCTGAAATATGGTGTATGTCTATATCAGTAGTTGATTCTGATCTTGAACAGTTGATTAAAGGCAGCTATACTAAGGATGCACATTTGGCAAATATTATTCAAAGGTTGCAACAGAATCAGATTATTGAGAAGTATTTTTGGCAAGATGGACTACAAAGAAGAAAAGGAAAGATTGTTATTGGTAATGAAACTGTATTGAAAACTAAATTTATGCTTTGGCATCACACTTCTGGGGAGGCAGGACACTAAAGGAATGTTTAGTTTGTAAAGCAAACAAATATGAAAATGTAGCTTATCCAGGGCTTTTACAACCTTTATCAATTCCAGAAGAGGTATGGGTAGATATATCCTTGGACTTCATTACTGGTTTACCAAAGTCTGCTGGAAAAGAGGTAATACTAGTAGTAGTGGATAGACTGAGTAAGGGAGCTCATTTTGTGGGTTTAGCACACCCATTTACTGCAGTTGAAGTAGCCCAAGCCTATTTGGATAACATTTTTAAGCTACATGGATGGCCTAAGAGTATAGTAAGTGATAGAGATGTTATATTTCTAAGTCAGTTTTGGAAGGGGTTGTTCTGTATTCAGGGAACTCAGTTTAAACTATCTTTTGCCTACCATCCACAAACTGATGGTCAAACAGAGATAGTGAACAAATGTTTCGAATCATACTTGAGATGCATGTGTAGTGAAAGGCCGAAGGACTAGAGCTTATGGCTTCCATTAGCAGAATGTTGGTTTAACACTCACTTTCAAACCTCAGCTGGTATTACCCCCTATGAGGTTATATATAATCAACCTCCTCCTTTATATCTTCCATATCTACCTGGAGAGTCCAAAGTTGAAGTTGTAGACAGATCTATGCAAAGGAGGGAAGAAATTCTAAAAAGACTCAAGGAGAATTCGGTTAAGGCTCAATCAAGAATGAAACAATTTGCTGATAGAAGAAGAAGTGAAAGACAGTTTTTTGTAGGAGGCTGGGTGTGGTTCAAGCTTCAGAGCTATAGGCAACAATCTGTGCAGACAAGAAGTAATAAAAAATTAGCAGCTAGATTCTTTGGACCCTTTCAGGTCAAAGAAATTATTGGAAAGGTGGCATATAAACTCAGATTACCAGCTGAATCTCAAATACATGATGTTTTCCATGTATCACAGCTCAAGAAATTCAGAGGAGAATTACCTATTGCTGCTCATATACCTGCATGGTTCAGGGGACAACCTGCAGAAGTAATGCCTCAGCCAGACAGAATTTTGGAAAGAAGAAGTGTCAAATTCCAAAATAAGGTACAAGTGCAGTTTTTAATACAATGGAATGGTTTCTCGGTTGAAGAAGCAACTTGAATTGGGAAGCTGCTGAGACTTTCAAGAAGCAGTACCTTGAATTTGATGTTAGCATGATCCAAGCTTGACTTGAGGACAGGTCATTTGTTTCTAAGGAGGGAGGAATGTAACGGTAGTTTTATCTACTGTTAGTTTTACTAGTAGTTAATTGGTAATTCAGTTGTAAAGTTGTTGATAATAGTTGTAAACCCAATTAGTACAGGTGTGTATAAATATGTGGACACACATCAATAATATTCAGTTGCTTATTTTCGAAACTCATTCTCTATTTCCTCTGCTAATTCTGTTGCCATGGCATTTATTCTCACTAAACGCAATTACCATTAACAGTCGAGTAAGGCTCCTGTTACATTTTCTTTCGCTTTTTAAAATTTATACCGAGCCCAAATTGAGCTCAACAAAAAATATTAGACTCGTTCAAGCTCGAGCCGTAGCATTCTTATTGAGCTCAATCATAGCCAAGTTCGAGCTCGATCCGACTTGATTGCACCCAGTATAGACTCTCGCCATATGATTAGCAACTTGTAGTCAAAGAACAAGAAGCCTCTGTCCACTTCTTGTGGGGTGGGCCTCCTCGTCTTCCTCTTCTTTGCCACCACGGACACTCCGTTGAAAGTAGAGATAGGCGGGGCCGCAAGGGACATGGAATCTAGCCCAAAGCTCGAGCATCACTATGTCTTCACTGTGGCACCTAACGGGATGAGCCCTTGTTTTTGTCATCCATAATGAAGTTGACATCATCCCGCCTCCTCACTTCTTTTGACTGAATGACTTGATCCTCCTCGAGGTCGAGCCAGTCCTCAGAGTCCACTTATTATGAGAGTCGTTAGACGAGGTCGATGTCGTACTAACAATTCAGGATTGGAGGTTGAGTTTTCCTGGGGATCTAACACTTACCTACCTAAAAACTATATATATCCCCACAAAAGCTAAATATATAAAATAGAGGGGAGGGGTTTTTGATGAAGAACTCATTTTGAAGATTTGAAGAACGGTATGAACTTTTGCTCTCTCTAGAAGTGGGTAGCACCTAGTCTCAATTCCAAAAGAGTGTGTTGGGTTAAGGGCTCAAGCCGAGATCCGGCCCACTAACCCATTTTGCCAGACGAACGTCCAGTTAGAACACTAGGCCAGCCCACAGGCCCATGTTCCTTGAGGATGGACGAACGTCTGGGGTTGGGGGTTCAGGCCCAGCGGCCCCTCCCGACGAACGTCAATGTAGGGACAAGGAGCAGGGCCACGGGCCACCAGGGATGACGACGAACGTCCCCATGGCAAGCCTATAGTCATCGGAGGAAACCCAGTCCACATGGTGAGTATCTATCAAGGCCAGGAGACGAACAGCCGGTATCTCCTAAGGGTCACTTGGGGCCATCCAACTCACTTCCCGGGCGGACGAACGTCCCCACTGATTGGGCGGGAAACCTAGATTCTGGCGGGAAGTGCATTTAATGCTGAAGATTTGGTGGTTGGGACACCAGCGGTCCACAGGCTGCCACGTCAGTACAGCCACCTGCCCATTGGTGGGTATAAATAGAAGCATTTATTTCATTGTAAAGGGTTGGCAACTTTCTACTCTTAGCATTCTAGCTTTTAGCACTCTTACTCGCAGCACTTCTAACTGCCTTGTAGGACGAACGGCCGACGCGCCTTTTTAGCAAGTAGATTGTACTTAGGGGAGTTATTACGAAGTTAATAATACCTATTTACATTGCCTGCTATTTCCTCTGTCTCCTGATCCATCTGATAGTTGTTGGGCTAGATATTCATACACTCACTCCACTCGAAATCTTTGGGCCTACGTGTTGGGCTTGAAGGTTGAAGGAATAAACCTCAACACTGGCGCCGTCTGTGGGAAACTGAACAAAAAGTTTCCAGAAACTCTCCCAAACAGCTACTAAATCTACCTACAGCAAACACGATGTCAGGAAGCAACAACCAGCGTGATCTCTCCGAGCGTCTGGAGTCAAGCCGCCGGAATCGCGGCCAGAACTCGGAACTATCCGCAACAATATGGACCTCCGGGGGAAACGGGGGTATCACTGACCTCATTCCCCTTGAGGCCAGGCAGGATCCCCGCCTCATGCGGGAACTCGCTGACACCATGCGTCGTTTGGCTGACGAACGGGAGGCCCGAGACCAGGTGTACTCTGCAAGCACCCAGCGAACGCCCCTCTCTCCCATTCGCCGCATGCAGTCGTATGATGATACGACGGGGTCCAGCGACCACCGGCCCTCAGTCCATGAGCGGCTAGGTGGGGGTTCAGGCTCCCGTGAAACGGGGGGGGCGAACCAGGGTCAGCATCGCTGCATCCAGGGCTCACACACCATCGGTTCCCCGCCAAATCCCGCGGGGAGACGAAACCCCGAGGATCAACACCGTTGGACGACGTTTCCAACGGCGAGGTGCGCAGATCTTTAGGCGGCCGCACGATGCTGTGGCCGCTCAGCAGAATGCCGTCCCCGAAGCCGCGCCCCCTGTGTCCCCCGGAAGGGCCGCACAGGACGCAAGGCTGGAAGCAATGGAACGACAGATAGCCGAGATGAATAGACGGACGGACGTCGGCTCGGCCACACCCTCTTTCTCCCTCACATCACCCTTTACTCCACGGGTGATGAGCGTCGAAATTCCCCGGGACTGCAGGCCCCCAGGCAATTTGGTGTATAATGGGGCTGGCGACCCTAAGGCCCATCTGATAAGCTACCAAGGGAACCTGTCCATGCTGGGGGCATCGGACGAGGCCATCTACAGACTGTTCTTCAGCACCCTCAGGGGGCCGGCACAAGAATGGTTCGGCCAGTTGAGGCCGGGCACCATCGACTCATATGAACAGCTCTCCTGGCAGTTCATGGCGCAGTTTGCTGCCAGTACCACCCCCAGGAAGGACGTCACGGCTCTCGCCCACATCAAGCAAGGGCGGGACGAACCGCTGGCTAGGTTCCTGGTAAGGTGGAGGGACGAGGTCCTGCAGGTCGACGATCTGGACGAACGTCTGGCCACCAACATGTTCACCAGTGCGCTGGCCACAGGGGACCTATACCGGGACCTAAGGAGGAATCCCGGCACCAGCTACACCGAGGTTCTGGCTCGGGCCCAGAAGTATGCCTCCATTGAGGAGGAGATCAAGCAGCGGGACGGAGTTCCCACGGCCCAGCCAAGGAAAATGGCGGACAGGCTCGGACCCAGGCCGGGACCCGGGCCCTCCGCACCAAGCAAAAAGAAGAAGGTGGACGGAGCGATGGTCCCTTGGAAGGCTCCGTCCGGAGACAGTCAGACGCGGCCGGACGACCGCTACATCCCATTGGCCTATCCAGTGAGCCAGATCTTCGAGGCCATCAAGGACAAGGGCCTCCTGATGGAACCCCAAGATATGAAGAAGCATATGGGACTTGACCAGTCGGCCTACTGCGAGTACCATCAGAGGGCCGGCCACCTGACGGACAATTGCAGCCAATTGAAGAAAGCAATCGACGAGCTGATCCGCCAGGGGTACTTGGACGAATTCACCCAGCTGCTGAGCAAAAACAGCCAGCAGAAGCCGAACCCAAGGCACCGGACATGGCGCCGCGACGACCGGCGCGAGGCAGAACCTCAGGACGTGGATTATCGAAGTGCAGATAAACGTCCGGAGGGATCCCTTGGCCCAAAGGGCAAAAAGAAGAAGTTGGAGATCAAGGTGATCTTCGGGGGCGCTGAGACAGGGGATACACCCGCCGAACGGAAAAAATTCGAGAGATCACTCTACGTGGGTTCCGTATCAGCACCCCCCACCAAGCGCAACAAAACCGAGGCGATCACCTTCGGTCCCGCCGATCTGCCGATGTCACCAGCGCCGCACAGAGACGAGCTGGTGATCAGCATGGACGTGAACGATGCCATTGTCCGCCACGTCCTTGTTGATACCGGGAGCAGTGTGAACGTCCTCTACTGGGAGGCTTTCGAGGGAATGAAGCTCAAGAAGGACATGCTGCACCCTCTGCGTACCCCGCTGTCCGGCTTCACCGGGGACTGCATTGACGCTGAGGGCACCGTCATCTTGCCAGTAGAAATCGGCGACGGCCCTCACACCGCCCGGGTCGGGATGACGTTCGTCGTGGTCCGCCTGAAATGCGCCCACAACGCCATTTTGGGCCGACCCGGCTTGGAAGACTTGGGGGCCATATGCTCCGTACGGCACTCATGCATCAAATTCCCCACCGACACTGGAGTGGGGGTAGCACGTACAGACCCGCATATGGCCAGGGCCTGCTACACGAAGGCCATGGAGAAGCTCAATGAGCGGGAGGCTCGGGTCAACAGCATCTCCGAGAAGGCCAAACAGGCCGACTTGGACGCTCATCTGGAACCAGCAACTCTGCTGGAAGAAATCGAGCTCGACGACCCGACGGACAGGAGGGTGTCCATCGGCGCAGATCTAGAGCCGGAAATCAGAGCGGGGGTCATAGCCGTCCTCCGAAGGTTCAGGATCTTGTTCGCCAGAGGGCCGGAGGACATGCCGGGCATCGACCCCAACCTCATATGCCATAGACTCGCCGTGCGGTCGGACGCCAAGCCCGTACAACAAAAGAAAAGATACATGGCGGCCGACCGACGCGATTTCATCAGGAAGGAGGCGGCAACTCTCCTCAGCATTAAACACATCCGGCCGGTCATCCACGTGGAGTGGTTGGCCAACGTGGTACTAGCCCCGAAGGGCGACACTTGGCGGATGTGCGTCGATTACTCGGACCTAAACAAAGCTTGTCCGATGGATCCTTACCCTGTTCCGAGGATCGACTTGCTGGTGGATGAGACAGCAGGCTGCGAGCTGCTCAGCTTCATGGACGCGTTCAGGGGCTACCATCAGGTGTTCATGCACCCCGATGATGCCGAAAAAACGGCGTTCGTTACGGCGGACGGCGTATATTGCTACATCGTCATGCCGTTCGGCCTGAGGAACGCCATGGCTACTTTTCAGAGGATGATTGGGATGTTATTCAAAGACGTACTTGGGAAGACAATGGAAGCTTACGTGGATGACATCCATATCAAGAGCAAGAGAAAGGAGGACCATGTCCAGGACATGGAGAGGGTCTTCGGCATCATGGAGAGGGCCAGCATGAGGCTCAATCCGAAGAAGTGTGCCTTCGCCGTCAGGGGCGGCAAGTTCCTCGGCTACATGATGAGCGAGCGGGGGATCGAGCCTAACCCGGAGAAGGTGAAGGCAATTATGGACATGGAAGCCCCGAAGAACCTAAAAGACGTGCAGCGGCTCACCGGGCGTCTGGCGGCCCTGGGCAGATTCTTATCCAAGCTGGCTGATAAGGCGATTCCCTTTTTCCAGATCATGAAGAAGGCCAATCCCTTTGAATGGACCCCGGAGTGTCAGGCCGCTTTCGAAGATTTCAAGGTATACCTCTCCTCTCCGCTCGTCCTCACCAAAGCGGATCCCGGGGAGAGATTGTACATGTATTTGGCAGTAGCCGATCTGGCTGTGAGTGCCGTGCTGCTGAAGGAGTCTGAAAGCGTTCAGCGGCCAATATACTTTGTGAGTAAGGCGCTGAACGGCCCCGAGACGAGATACACACTGATGGAGAAGACGATCCTCGCCTTGATTGCATCCATCAAGCGCCTGGCGCCGTATTTCCAAGCACACCCGGTGACCGTCTACACAACGCAACCCCTCGCCACGGTCCTCAGAAATCCAATGGCGAGCGGAAGGATAACCAAGTGGTCCTTGATGATCGGCCAGTATGACGTAGACTTCAAACCGAGGCCGACGATCAAGGGACAGGCACTGGCGGACTTCATTGCAGAGTGCACCGCGCGCACCGAGGACGAATCCCATGACAGCAACGACTTTGACAATTGGTGGGAGATGTACACCGATGGGGCCTCGAGTGCGCGGGGCTGTGGCGGAGGAGCGGTGATCACTTCCCCCGAGGGTTTCAAAGCCTACTACTCTATGAAATTTGAGTTCAAGGTCACCAACAACGAGGCTGAGTACGAGGCGCTTATCGCAGGGCTGAAATGCGCGAAAGCCCTCGGAGCAGCTCGTCTGAAGGTGAGGATGGACAGCCAGCTGGTGGTAACCCAGATGAACGGCACTGCAGAAACCAGGGAAGAGAGAATGAAGGTCTACAAGGAGCTGGCGGAGGAACAGACCGCGCAATTTGAGCAGGTGGTCCTTGAGCAGGTATCGCGGGTGGATAATGCAGAGGCGGATATACTGTCAAAGCTGAGCAACCCCCCAACCGATGATCCGGCATCAAGCATCCCCCGACACATCAGAGGCTTCGTTAGGCAGGAGGTATTCCTAGCACCGGCGACGGACGTCATCCAAGTGGAGGTTATCTCCGTTGCCGAACCCAACTGGGCAAGGGAGATAGCAGATTACCTCAGAGATGGAACACTCCCTGAGCCCGAAGAGGATGACAACACGGGAAGAGCTGCGTGGATAAAGAGGCGTGCCCCTAACTTTGAAATTATTGACGGACAGCTCTACAAAAAGACGTTCGGCGGACCCTACCTCAGGTGCCTCCCGCCGAGCCTGGCAGCAGCGGTGATCGAGGAAATACATGAAGGGATCTGCTCCAGCCACCAGGGCCCCCGGACCTTGGCCAGGAAAATCATCCTGCAGGGCTACTACTGGCCGACCATACAGCAAGATTGCTTCAACCACACTCGGAAGTGCGCAGTGTGCCAACAGTATGCACCTGTCCCTGGTCGTCCAGCGAGCTTCTACACCCCGATGACCATCGCACTACCTTTTGCTAGGTGGGGTATAGATTTGCTGGGTCCTCTGCCAACGGCTGCTGGTGGAAGAAAGTTCGTCATCGTGGCGATTGATTATTTCACAAAGTGGGTAGAGGCCGAACCATTGGCCTCCATCACTGAATTCCAGTGCCAGAAGTTCGTCTGGCAGAACATCATTTGCCGCTTCGGGATCCCAGAGCAGATCGTCACCGACAACGGCCGGCAGTTCGTCGGCAGAGGCTTTGAGGCATACTTGGCGAAGTGGGGCATCAGGCACTCTAAGGCCTCGGTGGCCTACCCGCAAGCCAACGGCCAAGTGGAGAACATGAACCGGACCATCATGGATGGGGTCAAGAAGAAGTTGGAAGACTACACCTCCACTTGGCCGGAGCAGTTGAATTATGTCTTGTGGACATATAGGACAACGCCCAGAACGGCGACTGGGGAAACCCCTTTCGCCTTGGCTTATGGGTTCCAAGCTAAGGTACCGACGGAGGTGTTGGTACCTACACATCGCACCAAGCACTTCCAGCCAGAGGACAACGAGGCCAACCTACGAGCGGAGCTCCATTTCATTGAGGAACGGAGGGACCTAGCGGCTCGTCGCATGGAAGAATATCACAGGGGCACCCAGAGATACTTCAACAAGGCCGTGAAATTCCGCGAAATAGAGGCTGGGGACCTCGTACTCAGGAAAAGAGAGAAGAGCAAGCCGCTCGAAGGTGGCAAAATGGCGAAGAACTGGGAAGGACCTTACCGGGTCATCAGACGATACAACCAGGGGACGTTCCTCCTCCATACCCTGGAGGGGAACCATGCCGGGATGTGGAACGTAGAACACCTGAAGAAGTTCTATCAATAGTTAGAGGCTGTTGTCCTCGTTTTATTCCCACTCCCATGTAAAATGACCGGACGTCGTCAATAATAAAGGCCCCCTGTTTTTTTTCATCACTTCTGCTCTTGCCAACGACTGCTAAAGAAGGGAATCTCGGCGTAGATAAACCTGTTCCTCCTTGCGATGTCTGCGGATACCGAACGTCTCCTCGAAGTAGGGACGCCGGTAGGGCCAAGGACCAAGGACGAACGAAGCACCAGGGAATCTCGATGCAGATAAACCTGTTCCTCATTGAGATGTCTGCGGATACCGAACGTCTCCTCGAAGTAGGAACGCCGGTAGGACCAAGGACCAATGACGAACGAAGAGTATAGATTGCCTCCCTCAAAAAAAAAAAAAAGATGGGGAGAAGAGGAGAGTAGCTCCTATACGGAAGGGAATCTTGCCCGGGCGTGCCAGATCTTCCCCCACCGCCGAAGACGAACGCCGCTCGATGTAGAGGTTAGTAGAGACGTGGAGGGGGCTAGACGAACCAAGGGAGCCTGCCAAGATAAACCTGTTTATCCCACAAATGACCATGGATCGATGGACGTGGGATAACAAAGTCGGGAACCCGTGAGGGTAAACCTGTTCGTCCCTGCGAGTTCCTTGGGTACCGAACGTCTTCTTCGAAGCAAGAAACGCCGGTAAGACTAAAAGGACCACGGACGAACGAAAAAAGGGGGAATCTCGATGTAGATAAACCTGTTCCTCCTTGCGATGTCTGCGGGTACCGAACGTCTCCTCGAAGTAGGGACGCCGGTAGGACCAAGGACCAAGGACGAACGAAGACTAAAAGACTCCAAAAAAAAAAAAAGATGCCAGAAGAGCATGGAGCAAAGAATGATTTTAAATTTTATTCTTCGGCACTATTGGCCGGAAAACTACAATGTGCGAAGGTACAATGCAAATAATGGGAAAAATTGTACAAGTACAAGGTAATGAACGGAGAATCACTGCCGATCGACGTTCGGAGCTGGAGCTTTGGAAAGAGTCTACTTGGATTTTTCACTAGCTTCGGCTTCCTCCTGCTCCTTCAGCAGCTCAAGGGCCCCCCGCATGGGCATCTGCCATCAGGATGTCAAAGCCAGCCGCCTCCGGATCGAAGGGAGCCCCGAAGTGACGCTCGAACGTCGGGAGATTCTCCGCTACTAAACCAATCATACCCTTGCGGTAGGTGTCATCGGCGAGATCGTCAAGGAAACGACGTCCGGTGGGGGTGGCCTGGAGCAATTTAACCCCATCCAGATAGGCATCCGGGCAGGTGGCCAGGAACTCGCCGACGAGCCGCGGAAGGAACTTCATGGCCATGGTGTGAATGGCGCCAGTATAAGCCTTGGACCTCTGGAACGCTATGGATCCGGACTCCTTGATTTTGGCAACATCGGCCTCATAAATAGGGACATGGTTGTCCACGCCCGTCTGGCGGAGCTCCACCTTGGCCTGCTCTACGGCCCACATCCGGCTGCGGAGATCCACAAGCTCGGCCTCCTGCTTCTTGAGGAGCTCCTCCTGAGAGGCATTCTCCTGGACGAGCTTATCGTAGGCATCGGCTTTCTCTTGAAGAGTGCCAGCCCTGCCTTTTGCATTCCTGAGAAGGGCGTCGCATTCGGCCCGCACCCTGGCCATCTCCCTGCCTTGGTGCTCGAAGGCCATCCGGGCCCTGTGGAAGTAGAGCCCGGCCTTATCCAGGGTGCTCTGACCGCACTCCAAGAGATCTTCAGGGGCCTCCTGAGCAGCGAAATCCTGCGGGACCTTGAGATTCAGCCCACACCAGATGGAGGACGCTGTCTAGCCAAAGAGCATCATAGACTCCTTGCGGGGGCCAACCCCAGAAAACTCGATCAGGCCAAGAGAAGACTCACTGGCTCCTGGGGGAGAGTTTGGACGGGCGTCGTCAGAACCTTTGGCGGTTGGGGTATCATCATCCCGAAGACGGCGGACGTCGGAATTCCTCGGAGGAGAGGCACGGAGATTGGTCCGAGAAGTGCGCTTCCGCTTGAGGGGACTTCCGGGCTCCTCATCGGAGTCATCGGCCACGATGATGGCCTTGGAGGAGGTGCCCTCAACACGTGGCCTCTTGGAGGCGCCGGCCCCCGAAGCGTCATCAGCTCGTGCCCTGGTCACCCGAGGTTCGACCTTGGGGACGAGCGGCTTCCCGGGCTTGTCATGCCCCTTGTGCTCACGGCCGGCGGCAGTCGAAGCAGCGTTGACTTGGCTCATCGTAGACGTGGATGGAAAAATGCCTGCACAAAGGGAACCAAGACGTTCAGAGCCATAACAGCGAAGAGAGGTTAAAACAAGACAAGTACAAACGGACGCACCTAATCCAGCCCGAGCTTTAAAGGGCTCGGCCACCAGCAACCGGAGGTTCTGGATGCCAAGTCCGGCTATGCGCTTGGCATATCCGAGTTCCTCGTCCGTCATGGGTGGTGGAATCGTCTTCACCGGGTAAGCATTCCACCGGTCAGAGAATGGCATCGGTGAGCCTACCCCGGCCAGGAAGAAGCGCTCTTCCCAACCGTCCGGATTCCCAGCATTATTCGAAAACAGGACCATGGACGGACGGGCGATCAGGGTCAGATACCCTGTGCGCCCGAAGGGGGACAGCCGAAAGAAATGGTGCAGCAGGTCCACGGTGGGGGTCACACCGACGCTGTGGCATCTAATGATGAAGCCAGCGATTATCCGATAAGCGGCAGGGACGAACTGCGCAGGCACTATCTCAAGGGCCCTGAAAAGCTCCAAGTGGAAGCCATGCAGGGGAAAGTTCAGCCCGGCTATCACCGAATCCAAGTGGACCACCACATAGCCGGGCAGATGGCGCATGGGGTTCCGCAGACGCCGATCGTCGTAGGCCCTTGGAGGATAGAACCATTGGCTGATCAGACGCTTGTCCGCATTCGTCAGGCGCTGAATTTGACGCCTGACGCACGAGAAGCTGAGACTGTAGCGGGGAGGCCGAGGCGGCATCCCCCGCTCATAATATTCCAGGTCATCACCGGAAGAACAGCCATCGTCGAAGCGATTTTCGGAAGACATGGCAACGAACGGTACCTTTGGAGTTCGAGGTTCCGATACGGTTTGAGAGAAATCTAGAGAGAGAAGACAATTGTGCAGCGTAAGGAGAAGTATGAATGAACTACATGGGTTCAGAGTACTTATAGGCAGCACCGCGGGAACACATTAACCGAAGTGGGACACGTGGCGCCTGGGTACCGGTACCTACCACGGTATTTAAGGTGCCTCGATTCCGTCGCCGCATAATCTTGGCAAGGGTGCTGGATCGAAGCCACGAACGTCCAGCGGGGAACTCGGGACGCCCGGAGATCACGACCATCGGCTGTCCCTAATATCGGCGGTTAGTGGGAGACATATGCATCAACGGACTACGTTCGTCTTTCCATACTTCATGCCATTCGAACATGTAGAACAGACGAACGTCCCCATACGTAGCTGGAGTATTCATGTCACGCAACGACAGACGAACGTCGTTACCGAACGCTGATTCTGGGAAGTACGTTCATACGTCCACACTTTGAGTATACATCATAAGCCACCGACGAACGTCGTTTCATTGTTAGAGTACCTCGAGGACGGTAAGCCGGTATCAGAGCCTAGCATCGACGCCCGAAGACGGGCTTGGGCGGTACTTCCGCACACTTGAGCACGTACGGAGGTTTGGCAAGGGAACGCCGTTACCTTAAGCAAGTAAGGAACGGATACGAACGTCCTCGCGGACTTTAACCTTTGCGACAAAATGTATCGAGGCTCCGAAGGGGTTCCCATACAACAGACGATGAAGGAAACGAAAGTAAAAACAACGAAGTAAAGATCATGAACGTAGAGACAATTTGGGCAAAAGAGGCATATATTCTTCGGCTCTAACGGCCGGGCATTACAAATTCAAAATGGGAAGAAGTACAAACTATATCTACACCATACAAGGGGACTCAGGCCGGCTACCTCCCGGAATCTGCTCCTCCTCTTCAGCTTTGGGCTCCGGGGTCGGGGGTTCCGGAATCTCCCCTCTGGCTTTGGCCTCCACCCGGCGCTGGTCCCTCGCCAGCTTCCCTAGAGCCTGGAGCAGCAGATCGTCGTCTGTATGCGCTGCCAGCTCGAAGTCGGCCCCTTGCAGCCTCGAAAAGATGGGGAGGGTGGCCTTAACCCCTTCGTTATACCCGGCGGAGAAGGTGCTGTCGCCGACCTCGTACAGGAACTTGCGGGACAGAGGAGAGCCCTCAAGTAGCCGGACGCCGCGGGCCAGACGCTGGCGGGGCGGTATCTTCTCCAGAGCCGCGGCAAACAAGTCGGCGAAGACTCCGGCACAGTAGTCTTTGGCAGAGTCCATGAACTCCCCAGTGTTCCGGTAGCCGGAGGTATCAACCAGCCACTCCGGACTGGCATCCTTCGCAACAGGGTGCACCGGGACAAGCTTGAAGCCAGCTTTCTCAAGGCTGACCAGCTGCTGGCGGGATTCTGCCCGCAGGGCGGCGATCTCCTTCCCCTTGGCCGCAGCCTCCGCCTCAGCTCGGCGAGCGGCCTCCCGGGCCGTAGCGACGGCCGCATCAGCCTTGGCCTGGACCTCCCTCAGGTCAGCCTCCCTGGCAGCTTCAGCTTGAAGGACTAGAAGCCCGGACTGGATGACAGGAGGAAAAAATGGTTAGAAGATGAACGTCAAGAGAAAGATGTGCTCAGATCTGGCAAGGAAGGGATACCTGAAGAGCGGCGGCCAGGGCAGCACTGGTCGCCTCAGACGACGAACGGCGGTGGGAGGGCAGCTTCGAGAGCAGGGGCCCCAGAACCCTGGGCCAGCATAGTGGCGATCAAGTGCTGCTCGCCCTCAACAGTTCGTCGGGCAGCGTCAGAGGCCGAGGAGTTGGAATCCGAGGCCGGGGCATTCTTGGCTTTCGCCATTGCGGCTTTGGCAGCAGCCGCCTTGGCCTTCCTCGTTTTTAGACACTCAGCGTGATTCATCTGAGCTCTATCTGGCGGAGAACCTGCAGGAAAATAATAAAGGGTTAAAAGACGAACAGAGGATGCAAAGGACACTCACCTCGAAGGACAGGACCGCCCGGTGCCCCGAGACGAGCGTCGAAGGGTGGAAAAAATCCAAGGACACGGGCGGTACCTATGCCTGCCCCCGAGAGTGCCTCGAAGGTCAGATAGCCAGCTATGGGGCGAATGCCGCCCTGCAGGATGCCTTCCACGGCCTCGCTCAGATCGTCGGTCAGCTCCGGCGACTCTATCTTCGGGGGGTAGCCATTCCAACGAACTGGGAGGGGAGGACCATCATAGCGAAGGAAGAAGAACCGGTTCTTCCAGTCATGGATGGAGGAGGGGTAGCTCTTAAACAGCCTCCTCCCCGGACGAGCGGCCACGCTCAGATACCCGTCGGAGTTCTGGGGGGTGATCCGGAAGAAGTAGTTGAACAGTTCCAGGGTGGCATCGACTCCCGCAAGTTTGCAGCGCACCAAGAAGGCCGATATGAACCTATAAGAATTTGGCATGAATTGCGCCGGGGCCACTTGGAAGCAGTGGAAGAACTCCACATAAAAGGCGTGAAGTGGAAACCGCGGCCCGGCTTCAACGGAGTCCAAGTGAAGCATGACCATCCCCGGACGCCTCCGCATCACGTGCTCGGCGCCTCTCACGCTCCAGACGAACGGCGGGGGGAAGAAGGTGCGGATTTTGTTAAGGGCCACGCGGGAGAGGACTTGGTCATGGTCGAGGGCGCTTCTGATCGGACAGATGTGGCGCTCCATGTCCGTAGGGATGCCCAGATCATGCACCTCCATGTCGGATCCTGATTTGGCCTCCTCCCCAGAATCATAATCGCCGGGGCGCTCATTCAGGGGGACTGCGTCGATAACATCTACTGCCCCGTCAGCATTTCCACCCCCGGCATCGCTCCCACTGCCTTGGGAAGCGTCATCCGGCTCACCATCAGCCCGGATGGTCCCTATCGTCGTTGCCGAACCAGAAGTCCCAGAAATGCTGGCCTTTCCCGGGGAGCGCGCATCCACATTATCAGAAGAGGAGTCCGAAGAGGAACCCGACGAACCGGAATCGGAGCTTGACGAAATCTCCATCGAAGTCATTTCAGCGAGAAATCAAGATAGAAAAGGAAGCAGAAGGGAAATTACCTTACGAAGAGATTAGCTGAACTCAGAAACCGCGCAGAGAACTCGAAGAACAGCGAAGATTCTAAAGCAAGGGAGCAAAAATTGGGAACCCTAGTTCAGGGGGAAAACCCGGCATTTATAGGGGGAGCACCGTTTAAGAGGCCAACGAGGGGTTGACACGTAGCAAAGAGCGTGGTCCGGCTCACGCGCCGTGCGTGGGATGGAAGCGTAATGATGACACTTCCTCGGGAAAATGCACCGCCGCAACATCAGCCGTCACCTCGTTTCCTGAACCGTCGACAGCTGTCAAGCACCATGACCACGAGCGTGCGCTTCCAACGGGTGCAGAAAACACAAGTATCAAGACACGGACGTCTACTTTGAGGGAGTTCCTACTTCCTTATGTCCTGCGCAAGCCCAGAACATCAGAAGTGGGGGACTTGTGTTGGGTTAAGGGCCCAAGCCGAGGTCCGGCCCACTAACCCATTTTGCCAGACGAACGTCCAGTTAGAACACTAGGCTAGCCCACAGGCCCATGTTCCTTGAGGATGGACGAACGTCTGGGGTTGGGGGTTCAGGCCCAGCGGCCCCTCCCGACGAACGTCAATGTAGGGACAAGGAGCAGGGCCACGGGCCACCAGGGATGACGACGAACGTCCCCATGGCAAGCCTATAGTCATCGGAGGAAACCCAGTCCACATGGTGAGTATCTATCAAGGCCAGGAGACGAACAGCCGGTATCTCCTAAGGGTCACTTGGGGCCATCCAACTCACTTCCCGGGCGGACGAACGTCCCCACTGATTGGGCGGGAAACCTAGATTTTGGCGGGAAGTGCATTTAATGCTGAAGATTTGGTGGTTGGGACACCAGGGGTCCACAGGCTGCCACGTCAGTACAGCCACCTGCCCATTGGTGGGTATAAATAGAAGCATTTATTTCATTGTAAAGGGTTGGCAACTTTCTACTCTTAGCATTCTAGCTTTTAGCACTCTTACTCGCAGCACTTCTAACTGCCTTGTAGGACGAACGGCCGACGCGCCTTTTTAGCAAGTAGATTGTACTTAGGGGAGTTATTACGAAGTTAATAATACCTATTTACATTGCCTGCTATTTCCTCTGTCTCCTGATCCATCTGATAGTTGTTGGGCTAGATATTCATACACTCACTCCACTCGAAATCTTTGGGCCTACGTGTTGGGCTTGAAGGTTGAAGGAATAAACCTCAACAGAGTGAAAGTTCAAATGACCAGAGAATAGGGCTATATATAGCGGGCATAATGATTACCTTCTAATGGTCGGGACACACATCACTCAAGTGCAGTGCCTCCCTCGGTCAAATTGAGGCATCTGCTCCTATTACAACCATTAAGGACATGAAACGTATCACTCCCATTAACAAACCTCAGGACACGACATACTCTTTTGCCACACCCTAACACATGTAACAAAGAAAACATTAGGCCCCTTGTCCATATTTCCCAACATCTCAGCACAGACAAGTCAAGCTTGGTTCCTCGACCTCGCATCTCGCTACAACTACCAAAACTCAAAACCTAGATCTCAGCACAAACGAGTCATATGTCCTTTGGCTACATTAGCACTAACCCCACAAGAATAATCTAACTAGCCCTTTGCTTAGGCCAAGGCTCACCAATGAGAGCAAATCATCAATAAAAAAAATTGGTAGGATGCCTCGGCCCAATAATAGAGTCTACTCCTTCAGACGAAAACAAGCTCGTCTTGTAGGAGTGGGGGACTGGTGGAATACATCACGCCCTCAACCATACGATAAGAACACCACATTGCAGTTTAAGGCTATATTCCCTTTCGTCTGAACCGCCTCCCGAAGAAGGGACTGGGGAACTCCTGATGGAGTATATGGTCCTGGACTGAGAACCCACAAACTCACAAGACATTATGGACTGGAGCAACAAACAACATCCAATGTCCTCATCTAGGCCCTCTGAAAAGACGAAGGGTACTATCGCTCAAAACAACCTAGAACGTCCACACGAGGATCGACCATGGCTCGAATGATCACCCTCATCCACCATTTTCTATATCGTGAGCCCCCAGCCAATGAAGATATGCCTCCATTAGCAAGACTAAGTTATATGTGCACTCCTTCATCTACTTACGGATGAGGATAACAAGCCCCTCGTTCACCACAAAGGAGACATCAACGACATTACATGGCCTCTTTTCATATGCTAAAAGGTTTCATCCATAGACTAGCCAAAGCATGTACTAACATTTAATGTGCTTGACATTTATTACCACTATAAATAGCCCTATATTTGACAGTTCTAAGGGTTCAACAATCATTTGTTACAAAATATATTTCTCCCTATAATACTAAATCAGTTTTCTCTCTCGAATACCACTAGCAAATTACCAATATAACTATACTAACGGATTACTTGTATAATTGTAAGTAAAACTATTATTTTCAGTTGCGTGCGCCACACAACCACCATCAACATACCGGTTGTGAACATGATGTCAATTACTTCTACCCACCATCACTATTGAGAACCAAAACAAAACATTCATTGTCTATTACCTCATCCCTCATATATTAGTAATCTCAACTCACAATTGTTAGGGACCACCAAATTTCAAAACCTCTTAGTAATCCCTAGGCACCCCAACCCATCTTTCGCCACTCACCACCCACTCAATCCCAAAGTTCATCACTCACACTGTCAACACCATCCAACTGCTCCTCAGTGAAGGACCACTGCCTCCATCCCTATAACGTCAATGAGACACGGCCAACGTTGTCACTAACCCGCATAACCTTAATGTATGATACTGATAATTATGCACACAACCCTAGTTACTCGTGATAGGCACCTCACGACCCTAGTTACTAGTGGAAAGGGTGATGCCAACATTGCCATATGTGTAACACCCCGACCTCACAAGATCCGTGATCGTTACTCTTGTATGCGTTCCGGACCTAATATTGTTCTCACAAACTAGCACAAGCCTTTACTACATACTTTGTCCTCATGTACTCATGCGCGCCTTAAGAAGTTTCTCAAGGGCTCACCCATCCTAAGGCTACTCTCGTTCCAGCACATTTACTTTCAGATTTCTTAATAGATGTATCCATCAAAGAAAGTGTACCTTATTGATATGAATAATACTTTTAAGGGAAAACTATCAAATAGGTCCTCGAACTTTCATAAAAAAAGTCAATTAAGTCCTTCTATTGGAAGTTCTGTCCGGCCGTCGCGATTTGGGGCAGTTCCCGGTGGAATTTTTTGATGAATTTTTTTGAGCATCTTATTCACCAAGTCTAGTTTACTCATACCAAATTTCAGCTAAATATTTAATCGGGAGCGCATTCAAATTAATTCGAGAACGCAAAAATGCACAGTTATCTTCAAGAATTAATTTGAATGTGTTCCCAATTGAATTTTTAGCTGAAATTTGGTATGAGTAAACTAGACTTGGTGAATAAGATGCTAAAAAAATTTCATCAAAAAATTCCACCGGGAACTGCCCCAAATCGCGACGGCCGGACAGAACTTTCAATAGAAGGACTTAATTGACTTTTTTATGAAAGTTTGAGGACCTATTTGACAGTTTTCCCTACTTTTAATCCCTTTGAAATTTTCCGGATGGTACAATATGACTCGATAAAGAAGACATATATGCCACTTTAAATCTATTCGTAATTTATATCAACCCCATTTCTATCCAAAACCACAATTTGTTACTCCATATTTGTTTATCTCGAGGAGCTCCGCTAGTAATATTGTCATATTGATATTGATACTACTAGTAATATTCTCGACCACTATTTTTATTTTGGAAAAATTGATAGTAATAATCTCAACTATTGGCAGTCCACTCATAATAATCCCAACTATTGATTATTACAGAATAATCCCAACTTTAGGGACCTTCCGCCAATAATGGTCCCTATGAATAAATTCTTGTAGTTTCTAAAGTGGATGAGATGAGATATAACAAGTAATCTCTATAAATAATCTCAACTTTCAATTTTTACGCTTAATTTCTATTTAAAATTCACTTTTTATAGAGGTAATATATGGTCATGGACCATTATTGGCGGATAGTCTATATAGTTCGGATTATACAAAAATAATCAATAGTTGGGATTATTTTCAGCGGACCGGCAATAGTTGGGATTATTATTTTCAATTTTTCCTTTTATTTTTTAGCTGATATTGATATAGACATTCTCTGTAAAATTATATTATAAAGATATGTTTGGTAGCTTTTCATATGTTAAATAAATACATAACCTATATAAAGTGGAGAGAATTGAGAATAAATTAATAACTTCTATTTTACTTCTTAGAGCGTCTCCATTCATGATCTCTAATAATCAATTTTTTCTATGATTCTTACCTTTTAAATATTGTTATATAATTAATGTTTAAATAATCTCAATATTCGTTTATGTCTCTCAACCATCATCTTCAAATAATCCGATTTTTTCGTTCCTGTATTAACTTCTATTACATATACTTTTTAAATAATCTTAAAATAATCTGGATTCATATTTTGATTCCGGATTATTGTAGCAAATAATCTCACTAAATAATTTATGTCACTCAATGATGCTCTTTTAAAAAATCTGCTATGTCACTTACTTAATCTCTTAATAATCCTACCAATGGGGATGCCCTTAGGTATAGAGCATTTATGTAGTCAACATCATGGACTGTATCATGTCTATATCATCTAATTAAATTATATCTAAGAGCATCTCCATTCATCATCTCCCAATTTATGGTTTTTCATGATTTATTATGGCCACGTCACTGCCCCATAAATAATCTCAAAACTTATTGATTTCTTCTCAACCATGATCTCTATTTATTTGAATTTTTATATGACATACACTAAAATTCAAAATCTCTCACTTAAATTCACTCACACAAACACACTCAGAAGCCACTCACTCACGTACTGGCCATGGCAGCAATAGGATACATTTAAAGAATGTGAAGAGTCAGGCACATTATTAGCTAACGTATGTAACTTTGTTTTTGATTAAATTTGGGAGGAAGAATCTTGAATAGTCCTGGTTTTAATATATGATACCAGTTTTTTCTTTCAAAATAATCTCTTCAAATAATCTCAACATCTCAATCATGATCTCAAAAAATATCATCCACATCATCAAAATGATCCCCAAATAAACCTATGAATGGGGATGCTCTAATGTAGGTAAAAGTATGATACGAAGTATAAAATTAACCATGCCTATATATTTCCTCCATTGTTTAATAATAGCAACACTTTGACTTTTGTACAATGCACATGCACACTTTACTTTGATCAATATTTTTTTACTAATATATTTAATCAAGTTATTATGTACGTAGTATAAAATATTATTATGCACGAAGTATTAGATTCCTATTGATGTGAACTTCTAAAATACGAAATTTTATAAAGTTTATTAATATCTAATTAAATAGAGAGATTGTGACACCGCACCCGAATGTCCTTGGAAATTTGATTGGAATATTCATAGCTTATGTATTGGATTTCCGATTTCCAAACATTTTGTAAAACGATCAATGTTCTACGTAGTGCATGGTTGAATATCGTATTGTTCAAACTCGTACATTAGTGTCGGGTTTCGCAAATACTTACTCGGGACTTATTAATAAATAAGAAAGCCCAACATTACCTAAATAGTGAAAGAATGATTAAAGGAGAATACAAATGTCTATAACCCCATCTTTGGCATTATTGAGCTAAATAATGGGAGTAGGATTTTCCTTCTAAAATATCCATCAAGTAAATTATTGGGATGAGCCTACACATATTGGAGATCAATAATGTGATTTAGGAAGTTGACTTGTTCTAAATAAATTAGGATGAGTACAAAAAGACATCTTTGACAAAGATAAAACAATAGGACCCATCTTCCCATTTTTGGAAGTATTGGTAGATATTTTGGACCCCAAATTCAATGGGATCAATTGGGAACCACTCCACATGATATTAGTACCTGCAAAACAAATAAAAATGGGTTAGAAGACCTACCTTGGCCGGCCATAATGGAGGGGAGCTGCACATGACTTGATAGGAATCAAAGCTTGGGCCACCATCCTTATTTTCGCACAAATTGGTGTGCTGTTTGTCTCCTCTCATTATAGAAGCTATACTCGACCAAACAACGTGAATAATATGTCCTTGGATAGCCTTTGAAGTCTATTATCTCAATTGAGTGGTCTTTGTTCGAGGAGAGAAGGCTTATCTTACAAAAATCGAGCTGGAACGAGCAGAGGTCTGTGAACTCGAGCTGTGAGAGTGCTGAGACTGTTTGGTCGATATCTCGAGTTTTACAAATCCAATTAAGGCGTGTGAGATACCCACAGAAAGCTCTCAAGACGAGGAATCCGTGAAGGTCTGGTTTGCAGGAATCGGAGTTGTTGAAGGCTTCCAAATCGTCCGAGCAAAACACAACCTCGCAGGAGAGGATTTAATCTTCTAAAAGTGAGTTTTAACCCCAAAACTTTACTTTTCATTTTCCAAATGATATGAACGATTGGTGGGACTATCATACACTAATCCAAGTGAATAATATGTCCTTATAAAGTTATTTTATTGATGTAAAGGTTAGATACTAACCTAGATGCAAATATTGGAAAACTAGGAATCGAGTTAGCCGGAAAACACCCGTTCTAGGGGCTGTTTTCGTATCAACGATTAAGGGTTGAACTAGCACTTTGAGGAGGCTGTTTAACACTCATATTTGAGCAAGGAGTCAGTCCCAAATCCACCTTGACCAAAGATTTGACCATTGGACCAAGAAGGGAAAGTTTAAAGCTCAATTGAGGTGAGGATTGACATCTAATTGCTTACAACTTGTAGGTTAAGCATGAGATTACCTAAATGCTTAAATCATGATTTTTCATGGATTATGATGACTATATATTGATGAAATATTGATATAGTTGCCAAAGAATGAATTTGGAATGATTTGAGAAAGTATGAATAATATGAGATTAAATGAGTATAAATGAACTATTTTGTGAAAATGGGCATTTTGCTCATGTATGAATCATGTGGATACATAAATGAATATTTGTGTATTGAGATTTAATACTTAAGTTGCTGCTACATAATTATAAATATGTAGAGAATTACAAACAATGGGGATAATGGTACGATAACAATAATCTTAATAGTATTGGAATACTAGTTAGTGATTATTGGAACTTGTTGATTAAATTGATCCTAGGGATTGGATTGTATGAAAGGTACTTGAATGTAGTTCAAGTGTATATGATAACTTAGTATGGAACTAAGGTTAAGTTATGGGGAGTCTTTAAGGATGACCCATGGTAGTTTAATGATATGTCAATTCTAGGCATAGGGTTGCTTGAGAATTGGACCTTAATGCATGGTGATGTGATAGAGCCGAGCTCTAGAATGCATGTAAGGTGTAGACTTGGAGTCTATGTATTGTATAGCTAGAGCCGAGCTCTAGGACTTGCGTGGTGATGTGATAGAGCCGAGCTCTAGAACGCAAGGTAGGGAGATTGACCCGAGGTATATGAATTGTATGGTGATGTGGTAGAGCCGAGCTCTAGAATACAATGTCATGTACTAGGGTTGGACTCTAGGAGTTGTCGTGGCTTATAGTCACGGGGTTGGGAATGGTGATTTCCAAATAAACATGGGCCCACGGGCCGACTACTTGACTTTTATATTAAGTAAGTATATTTTTAAACGGGGTAACTAGGGTTACAAATCATAATGTACTATCACCCTATTTGAGGGTCTTGTGTTTGAAATACTTGTTGTATATCTATTAGATGCCTGCCACACCAGTACTTTATAGCCGTATAGAGTACTGACCCCTTCGGGGGCGTCCCACCACCATTTTTCAGGTTGAGGCTAGAGCTTGCTTCCTGTGCTCGTTGCTCGAGAGATCATATAGGAGGGAAGACTTGGTTCGTGCTTCCTCCATTCTGTTTTTAAACCTTCCTAAACGTGCTCATGGATATTTTACTATGGAGCCTGCGTGCTCATGAAATGCCTTGTGTGGCCTTTTGTTTTAAACAATGTTTCCGCTGCGTTATGAATTACTTATTATGTTTGTTTATGGATGTATATGTGTGAATGATATTCAAGACGCCTTGTATAATATGAATGTGTTGGACTGCGGTTGACTATTCGTATTGTACGGCGGGTTGTTGACGTGTCCGGATAGGTCCGGGGCGTGACAATTAAGTTGGTATCAGAGCCTTAGTCCATAAACTTCATAATGAAGTCTCAAAATTCTCTTTTGAAAAGATTTTGAAAACCATGAGCATAGAAGTTTTGTACTTGGAGAGCTTTTGGTACTTGGGTTGCAAGGTCTCTAATTGTTAAGATGGTACCCTTAGCAATTGGTATGGCGGTGACTCGAGCCAAAATGTGTCTTAAGTACCTATCCGTCAATTGACATTTGATACGAGTCTAACGACTCTTTCCAAATTTCTTTCAGAATGGACCGTGGTGGCAGGATTACTAGGAGAAACCCGACGGGCCGTGTACCAGTGGAGACTGGACAGGGCAGTCGAAGGACCTCTAGGGCATCTAGAGGAGCTGGCCGTGGAGGCCGATCACAGACCGTGAGTGACGGTCATGTCGACACGGAAAGTGAGACCTACTGGTCCTATGAGGACTCGACCTATCGACCGGAAACTGAACCGGTTGAGACCCCTTATGAAGGGGATGATGATGATGTAAGTGATGAGGAGGAAAATGGCTCCTTAGCACGGATTGAAGCACTACTTCAACAGTACCACCGTGAGCGTGAGGAGAGGAGGGAACGCCGAAGGCGTCGGGCTGGGCAACCTTCGGGCGGGGCTTCAAGAGGGAGAAGCCATGGCGACTCTAGGGCCCACATTGAACCACATGGGGGTCGGGGTGATGGAGGTCCAATCATAAGGATCTCCAAATACATCAAAGAGGCACGAGACTTGGGGTGCAAACCGTTCGATGGGACGGGTGACATCTCCGTTTCGGCACAATGGATTAAGCGGCTGAATGAGGCAGCCCTGGACATGCAACTCACCCCCGAATATAAACTAAGGGTTGCGGTGAGATTGCTTGAAGGTATGGCATCCAAGTGGTGGGATGGGACCAAAGGCAAATATGGCGAGACCATCACTTGGGAGAATTTCCGACAGGAATTCTTTGCCCAATATTACTCGGATTTTGAGGTGAACAAGAAAGTGAGGGAATACACCCTTCTAACCCAAGGGGGTAACATGACGGTGAGGGAACTTGAGTACAAGTTCAGGGATCTTGCCGATTACATACCTGAGTATGCTTGTGACGAGAACCGGATGGTGAACCACTTCTGGGATGCTCTAGACTTGGAGATACGTGACAGGGCAACACAATTGCCTAACATGACGTTTGCCCAAGTGGTTGACCAAGGGTTGAAAGGAGAGAAGCAATGGGAAGAAAGGAAGAAGAGAGACGCCGAGGAGGCGAAAAAGAGAAAGTGGGAGAGTCATGGCTCCCAAGGTTCCAACAAAAAGGGGAACCACGGAGGAGGATCTTTCCGGGCACCACCGCCACCATATAGGGGGAACCAAGGCCCGAGGGGGCAAGGCGCGAGGTCACAAACCTCAGTGGTAGCTCGTTGCAACAATTGCAAGAAGAACCACTCCGGTAAATGTCGCGACCCCCCTAGATGTTTTCAATGCGGGGATGCCGGGCATTTGAAGGCACATTGCCCACAATTGAGTGGGGCAAGGACATCGGGACCGAGTAGCGGTCCGACGGGTACACGGAATCAAACCGGAGCTTCTCAAGCGAGCCGGGGACATGGGGGAGCGAGTACGAGCAACGCGCCATCCGTGAATCAAGGAAGAACTCAAGCTAGAGTTTATGCGATGACGGAGGCGGATGCTCGAGCTAACCCGGACTCGGTTGCAGGTATTGCCTCTTGCACAATTGTATTTTGTCCATATTTAATCCATAAATTGATGACATAAGTCATAGGGATTGAGTGCGAGCCATTTCGGGGTCAAACGGCGAAATTCGGGCCAAAACTGACCAAAAACAGGGACGCACGATCGTGCGTCCAACCCCACGCACGATCGTGCGTAGGGGACAGTGGTTCCAGGTGAATTTCGCGCAGGACGCACGACCGTGCGTGCCGGTACGCACGCCGTGCGTGGACGCACGATCGTGCGTGGCCGGGTACGCACGATCGTGCGTAACCGGCAGTGGTCGGATTCGACGTTTCTTCACGCACGCACGACCGTGCGTGTCCCACGCACGACCGTGCGTGGACCCCAGCCGCCCGAAACACGAGTTTTTCATCCCGTTCTACTATGATTGGACCCCCGTTTGATTCCGAACATTTATATGAACCTATTAACCTCCTAAAAAGTGTCCTAAACCATTAGAAAAGGTATCTTACATGGTGTATAAATGTAGGAACATTAAAGATTAATGGGAAGGATGCACGAATCCTTATCGATACCGGGGCGCAACGTTCGTTCGTGAGGGAGGCGTTCGCCGAGGACTTAGGGGTACAATCGACACCAATGACGCACACATTAGTGGTATCAACACCACTAGGAGATGATGTCGAAAGAACTAGTTATTATCCATCTTGTGAGGTGGAAATTGATGGCCAAACCTTGACGTGTGATTTCGTACCGCTGAGTATGATGGAGTTCGATGCAATCCTAGGGATGGATTGGCTAGAAAAGCATCATGCTAGGGTAGATTGCTACACAAAGGTTTTGGAACTCGAAGGCAATAATGGGGACACCCTACGCTTCGAGGGGGATCGAGGCAAATCAAACAGTTGTATTATTTCCGCCGTGAGAGCGAGAAGTATGATGAGAAAGGGATGTCACGCATATCTAGCATACGTGGTTGACAAAACCAAGGAGGAAACGAACATTGACGACGTGAGGGTGGTTTGTAAGTACCCGGATGTCTTCCCTAAAGACCTACCGGGGCTTCCACCTGATAGGGAGATTGAATTTGTGATCGAGGTCGAGCCTGGTACCAAACCAATCTCCATACCGCCATACCGTATGGCACCCGCTGAACTTAACGAGTTGAAAACCCAATTGCAGGAGCTTTTGGATAATGGTTTCATTAGACCCAGCCACTCCCCGTGGGGAGCACCAGTCCTTTTTGTGAAAAAGAAAGATGGGACACTCCGAATGTGCATTGACTATCGTCAACTGAACAAGGTCACAATCAAGAATAGGTATCCTTTGCCTAGGATTGATGACTTATTTGACCAACTACGAGGAGCAACCGTGTTTTCAAAGATTGACTTGAGGTCGGGGTACCACCAACTGAAGATTAAGGAAGATGACATACCAAAGAGTGCTTTCCGCACAAGGTATGGGCATTTTGAGTTCCTTGTTATGTCGTTTGGGTTAACAAACGCCCCGGCGGCATTCATGGACTTGATGAACCGAGTATTTCATAAATACTTGGATCGATTCGTGATTGTGTTCATAGATGACATCTTGATTTACTCAAAGAGTGAAGAAGAGCATGAGGAGCACTTGATACTTGTTCTTGAAACACTACAGGAGAAGCAACTCTATGCCAAATTTTCTAAATGTGAATTTTGGCTAAAGGAGATTGGCTTCCTCGGGCACGTGGTTTCGGGATCGGGGATTGCTGTTGATAACAAGAAGATAGAAGCCATTACTGAATGGGAGAGGCCAAAGAACGTCAAGGAAATTCGTAGCTTCCTTGGATTGGCAGGCTACTATAGAAAGTTCGTGGAAAAGTTCTCTGTTTTGGCATCGCCATTGACGAAGCTCACTCGTAAAGGAGCTAAGTTTGTATGGGATGACAAATGTGAGAAAGGGTTCATGGAACTAAAGAAGAGATTGACTGAGGCACCGGTACTTGCATTACCCAAACAAGGTGTGGGGTACGATGTCTATAGCGATGCGAGCATCCAAGGGCTCGGATGTGTACTGATGCAGAATGGGAGGGTAATCGCCTATGCTTCACGACAATTGAAGAAGCATGAGGTGAATTATCCTACTCATGATTTGGAGCTCGGGGCAGTGGTATTTGCACTGAAGATATGGAGACATTATCTCTACGGGGAGACATGTCACATATACACTGATCACAAGAGCTTGAAGTACGTGTTTACTCAGAAAGAGCTAAACATGAGACAGAGACGGTGGATGGAGCTGATAAAAGACTACCATCTAGTGATAGAGTATCACCCAGGCAAGGCAAACGTGGTGGCAGATGCTTTGAGCCGGAAGAGCTCGTCTGGGGCATTGATAACTAATTTGAGGGCATTAAGAGCCCAACTGGAGGTAACCAGCGATGGTGCCTTATTGGCACGATTTGAGGTGAGACCCACTTTACTTGATGAGATCAAGAAGGGTCAGGAAGCCGACGAAGAACTTATGAAGGTCCGGGAACGCATGCAAGCGGGGCCGGTGGAGGATTTCAGGGAAAGAGATGATGGTCTCTTGTTATTTCGTGACCGAGTGTGTGTACCGTCAGATGATGAGCTCCGAAAGTCCATCTTAGAGGAGGCTCATTCATCGGCTTATGCCATGCACCCGGGGGGCACGAAAATGTACCGTGATTTGAAGGAAAGTTACTGGTGGTCTGGAATGAAGAGGGAAATAGCCGAGTACATCAGTCGGTGCCTTACTTGTCAACAAGTTAAGGCAGAACATCAGCACCCAGCAGGCTTATTGCAACCACTCTCCATCCCTGAATGGAAGTGGGAGCACGTGACTATGGATTTCGTGGTAGGCTTACCACGGACTATCAGGAACTATGACGCGGTTTGGGTCGTTGTGGATAGGCTCACAAAGAGTGCACACTTCTTGCCTATCAACACTACCTACCCACTTGAGAGGTTAGCCAAATTGTATACGGATGAGATCGTGAGGCTGCATGGGGTCCCGGTGACCATTGTATCTGATAGAGACCCACGATTCACATCACGTTTTTGGCCGAAATTCCAGGAGTCTATGGGAACGAAGTTGAAGTTCAGCACTGCTTTCCATCCACAGACGGATGGGCAGTCTGAAAGGGTTATACAGATCCTAGAAGACATGCTGAGGGCTTGTGCATTGGAGTTCCAGGGGAGTTGGGACAACTACTTAGCACTTGTGGAGTTTGCCTATAACAACAGTTATCAGGCAAGCATCGGCATGCCTCCATACGAGGCATTGTATGGGAGGAGGTGCCGTACACCGTTATGCTGGGATGAGGTTGGCATGGCCAAACTCGAGGGTACTGAGTTGGTTGAGGTCACCAAGTCAAAGGTGAAGTTGATTCGAGAGAGACTCAAGGCGGCTCAGGACAGGCAAAAGAGTTATGCGGATAAGCGTCGAAGGACCTTAGAGTTTAAGGTTGACGACGAGGTATTCTTGAAAGTTTCTCCTTGGAAAGGAATCATTCGATTTCAAACCCGAGGGAAGCTTAACCCACGGTACATAGGTCCATTCAGAATTATAGAGAGGATTGGGGCCGTTGCATATCGTCTACAGTTGACTCCTGAGTTAGAGAAGATACATAATGTGTTTCACGTATCCATGCTTAAGAAGTATGTGCATGATCCCTCTCACGTATTGGAGAAGCCACCTGTAGAGGTACGTGAGGATTTGAACTACTCTGTTCAACCTATCAAGGTCACCGATAGAAAGGTGAAGAAACTGAGGAGCAAGGAAGTCCCAATGGTTAAAGTCCTGTGGAAGAGCGATCGGGTCGAAGAAGAGACATGGGAAACAGAGGCTTTGATGAGGAAGCAGTATGCTTTCCTATTCGAGTAGAGCTGTGAATTTCGGGGACGAAATTCCTGTTAAGGGGGGGTGAACTTGTGACACCGCACCCGAATGTCCTTGGAAATTTGATTGGAATATTCATAGCTTATGTATTGGATTTCCGATTTCCAAACATTTTGTAAAACGATCAATGTTCTACGTAGTGCATGGTTGAATATCGTATTGTTCAAACTCGTACATTAGTGTCGGGTTTCGCAAATACTTACTCGGGACTTATTAATAAATAAGAAAGCCCAACATTACCTAAATAGTGAAAGAATGATTAAAGGAGAATACAAATGTCTATAACCCCATCTTTGGCATTATTGAGCTAAATAATGGGAGTAGGATTTTCCTTCTAAAATATCCATCAAGTAAATTATTGGGATGAGCCTACACATATTGGAGATCAATAATGTGATTTAGGAAGTTGACTTGTTCTAAATAAATTAGGATGAGTACAAAAAGACATCTTTGACAAAGATAAAACAATAGGACCCATCTTCCCATTTTTGGAAGTATTGGTAGATATTTTGGACCCCAAATTCAATGGGATCAATTGGGAACCACTCCACATGATATTAGTACCTGCAAAACAAATAAAAATGGGTTAGAAGACCTACCTTGGCCGGCCATAATGGAGGGGAGCTGCACATGACTTGATAGGAATCAAAGCTTGGGCCACCATCCTTATTTTCGCACAAATTGGTGTGCTGTTTGTCTCCTCTCATTATAGAAGCTATACTCGACCAAACAACGTGAATAATATGTCCTTGGATAGCCTTTGAAGTCTATTATCTCAATTGAGTGGTCTTTGTTCGAGGAGAGAAGGCTTATCTTACAAAAATCGAGCTGGAACGAGCAGAGGTCTGTGAACTCGAGCTGTGAGAGTGCTGAGACTGTTTGGTCGATATCTCGAGTTTTACAAATCCAATTAAGGTGTGTGAGATACCCACAGAAAGCTCTCAAGACGAGGAATCCTTGAAGGTCTGGTTTGCAGGAATCGGAGTTGTGGAAGGCTTCCAAATCGTCCGAGCAAAACACAACCTTGCAGGAGAGGATTTAATCTTCTAAAAGTGAGTTTTAACCCCAAAACTTTACTTTTCATTTTCCAAATGATATGAACGATTGGTGGGACTATCATACACTAATCCAAGTGTATAATATGTCCTTATAAAGTTATTTTATTGATGTAAAGGTTAGATACTAACCTAGATGCAAATATTGGAAAACTAGGAATCGAGTTAGCCGGAAAACACCCGTTCTAGGGGCTGTTTTCGTATCAACGATTAAGGGTTGAACTAGCACTTTGAGGAGGCTGTTTAACACTCATATTTGAGCAAGGAATCAGTCCCAAATCCACCTTGACCAAAGATTTGACCATTGGACCAAGAAGGGAAAGTTTAAAGCTCAATTGAGGTGAGGATTGACATCTAATTGCTTACAACTTGTAGGTTAAGCATGAGATTACCTAAATGCTTAAATCATGATTTTTCATGGATTATGATGACTATATATTGATGAAATATTGATATAGTTGCCAAAGAATGAATTTGGAATGATTTGAGAAAGTATGAATAATATGAGATTAAATGAGTATAAATGAACTATTTTGTGAAAATGGGCATTTTGCTCATGTATGAATCATGTGGATACATAAATGAATATTTGTGTATTGAGATTGAATACTTAAGTTGCTGCTACATAATTATAAATATGTAGAGAATTACAAACAATGGGGATAATGGTACGATAACAATAATCTTAATAGTATTGGAATACTAGTTAGTGATTATTGGAACTTGTTGATTAAATTGATCCTAGGGATTGGATTGTATGAAAGGTACTTGAATGTAGTTCAAGTGTATATGATAACTTAGTATGGAACTAAGGTTAAGTTATGGGGAGTCTTTAAGGATGACCCATGGTAGTTTAATGATATGTCAATTCTAGGCATAGGGTTGCTTGAGAATTGGACCTTAATGCATGGTGATGTGATAGAGCCGAGCTCTAGAATGCATGTAAGGTGTAGACTTGGAGTCTATGTATTGTATAGCTAGAGCCGAGCTCTAGGACTTGCGTGGTGATGTGATAGAGCCGAGCTCTAGAACGCAAGGTAGGGAGATTGACCCGAGGTATATGAATTGTATGGTGATGTGGTAGAGCCGAGCTCTAGAATACAATGTCATGTACTAGGGTTGGACTCTAGGAGTTGTCGTGGCTTATAGTCACGGGGTTGGGAATGGTGATTTCCAAATAAACATGGGCCCACGGGCCGACTACTTGACTTTTATATTAAGTAAGTATATTTTTAAACGGGGTAACTAGGGTTACAAATCATAATGTACTATCACCCTATTTGAGGGTCTTGTGTTTGAAATACTTGTTGTATATCTATTAGATGCCTGCCACACCAGTACTTTATAGCCGTATAGAGTACTGACCCCTTCGGAGGCGTCCCACCACCATTTTTCAGGTTGAGGCTAGAGCTTGCTTCCTGTGCTCGTTGCTCGAGAGATCATATAGGAGGGAAGACTTGGTTCGTGCTTCCTCCATTCTGTTTTTAAACCTTCCTAAACGTGCTCATGGATATTTTACTATGGAGCCTGCGTGCTCATGAAATGCCTTGTGTGGCCTTTTGTTTTAAACAATGTTTCCGCTGCGTTATGAATTACTTATTATGTTTGTTTATGGATGTATATGTGTGAATGATATTCAAGACGCCTTGTATAATATGAATGTGTTGGACTGCGGTTGACTATTCGTATTGTACGGCGGGTTGTTGACGTGTCCGGATAGGTCCGGGGCGTGACAGAGATAATTGCCCTAGGTATGACTAAAACTCAGTGAGTTTCCCAATCTATGACCTAACCATTTTTTTCCCTAAAATAATACGGAGTATTAAAGTTCAAAATATTTAATTAAAATTAGAAATAATTAAACAATATATAATTTTTATGGACAAATATATCTTTTAGGTTATACCTATAAAACCCTAATTTCCTACTCCGGATCCGATACTTTTCTCCGAACCTAGCTACAACCGCTCATATATAACCTCCACCGCCCACTCACACAGCCGCCTCCGTCGAGTCTCCACCCGCTGTCTAGCCGCCAGCCGCCGTCTAGCCGCCGCCTGCCGTCCAACGCCGCCGCCTTCCACAGATCTCTGGTCTGGGAGTACAACCGCCACCTTTCAAAAATCGATCTCTGGTCTGGGAGCAAAATCTGTAAATTTGGGATTGTGTATGACCCGGGGGCTCCATTCTGGTGGATGAATTTAGCAAGGTGTGACCATACGCAATTCCATGTCGGCGCACAAACTCAGCACATCCCTCATCAAATGAATACATTGAGGAAGTTTGTTGTGCAGTGATTATGACCAGTAGTGCAGTAACATAGAGCAGTAATGCCGCCATGAAGTGCAATATACTCTGTACTTAATTAGACGTAAACGAATAAAATTATTAGATAAATATAAAAAATAAAAACTGTAAATAAATTCCTAAAGTGATTGAGAAGAGAATTAATTTTGGAGAAAGTGCAGTGATTATTTCCGGATGTGCAGTAATGTCATGCAATAACGACGATATAAAATGCGGTAATTTTAATTGAACGAAATTAGTGTTAAATGCACATATTATAAATAAAGGTATTTGGGTCATTAAACATTTTAATATGAATGATTTTTTTTTTTGGAAAAATTGATAGTAATAATCCCAACTATTGGCGGTCCGCTCATAATAATCCCAACTATCGATTATTTCAGAATAATCCCAACTTTAGGGACCTTCCGCCAATAATGGTCCGACGTGATGGACTATAAATAAATTCATATAGTTTCTAAAGTAGATGAGAAGAGATATAGTAAGTAATCCCTATAAATAATCATAACTTTTAATTTTTACGCTTAATTTCTATTTGAAATTCACTTTTTATCTGGTCATGGACCATTATTGGCGGATGGTCCATATAGTTGGGATTATACAAAAATAATCAATAGTTGGGATTATTGTTAGCGGACCGACAATAGTTGAGATTATTATTTTCAATTTTTCCTGTTTTTTTTTTTTTGGATTTTCGGTCATACAAATGTCTAAAAACAAAGTTAGTCATATTTACAAAATTATGTGTTGGTGTGATTTGTATTAGTAAAACTTTTGTAATTAAAAAAGAAACATAGTAGTACTACGTAGGGCTGGGCGCGGGGCGGGTAATGCCAAATAAATGGAACCGCCAGTTCCATTGTACGGGCCGGTCCGGTCCGGGTATTGCAATTTTGAATATAGGAACCGGGCCTTACCCGGCCCGTTTGAAACGAGTCAATCTGGTCCGGGTTTTTCAGTTCCTCTTTGTATGTCTTAAAAATAGTAACAATATACGAAGTTCCAATAATCAATAATATAGGGCTTTGGAAAATCTCAAAAAAAAAAAAACATATACAACAATGTGCACATTTAACACAACTATACAAGTGACATGTCATAGTCGATAGCTTCATATATTTAAGTTCCAAGTTCCAAAATTCAGCAACATAACCATTGTTAAGTTCCCAAATCATAACTTCAAAAGTCCAAAATAACAACATAGTAAACCCTCAAAAAGTCCTAAATGACAACATTAAAATGACAACATAGTTTACCTTGAAGTTTGTTATATTAGTATCATAATTATCACAATTTTACTAGAATAATAATTTTATTAAAGATTATAGTTGTAATTTTACTAGAATATAATTATCAATTTGCAATAGTTGTAGTAGTCTTATTGTTTTCTACTCCCAAGAGGTTTTCTATTCCTAGATTTAGGAAACTAGTTAAACTAGTGAATCTAGCAAAAAATTAACTTCATCGCCACGCATAAAATTGAACTTCACAAATAATTTAACTTCACCACAAGGCATAAATTAGTTGTAAATTACTATACACAATATATAACGGGCCGGGGCGGGTACCCGGCATTTTTCGGTATTGGAACCGGACCGGGTCTTATAAAAAAATTACACGAGTACACGACCCTACCCGGATCGTTTTTAGCAACAAAAATGGGAACCGACCCATTTTAGACCCAAACCTCTATTACCCGGACCAGACCGAGGTTCCAAGACCCGTTTGTGCACCCTTGTACTAGTGTAATTTGTTCAAAAATTCTAGAGGTACCCCAAAATGTATCCCATTTTGTACCCACCCCCTGAATTGCCTGTGTACACAGACAATTCGTTTGAAAGAGGACAGGATTTTCTGTCCAAACGTCTGTGTACACAGACGGTATACAGATTGAGGTACAAATTGGGGTACAAATTGGAGTACCCCAAGTAGGACTCTAATTTGTTTTTGTTACATCAGAAATGAAGTACCGCGTATAAATGATTAAATACGGAGTACGAAATATTCTTTCTTCATCCTTGCGATATACAACTGCATAAAAAATCAGAAGTAAAAACGAACAACACACTAGACAGACCAACTCACCCGAAGGTCGTACACTGTCTCTCTCCAACTTACCGTTAAAAATAATTTATTTATATAATCTCGTCGGCGGGGAAGCATAAATCTCCCGGAGAAAGAGCGACAGGCGCAATAAATCCCCCGGTTAAACCGCATTACATTAAAAGTCTCCACGACCGTTGACGCCTCGCTATCTCTCTTTCGTTTATATTTCATTGTCTTGCCTTAATCTCCAACGCTCCTCCTCCTAATCCTCCTCTTTCTCTCTCAACCGCACTCAAAGTTTAGCAGAAGGTACGCCTGTTTTTTTTTTTCCAAGAGATTCGCAGTACTCTGAAATTTTTGGAGTTTTTAAATTGGGTTTGGTTGCTTTTGATCTGGAAATCATGGGTTTCTTGAATTATCTGAACTAATCTTCAAGTTTCTTCCTTTCAGCAGTTTAAATTTTTGGTTAGTTATACCTTTGCTTGATTATTGGTGGGAATTTACATATCTTTATGCATTTCTATTTTTTCTGGATGCAGTTAGTCCAAGTGGATGTAGTTTTCCTGAATCATGGCTGTTGCCGGCTTACATAACGTGTCTGCATTTGACCATTCTGCCCTTGGTGAATCTCGGGCATCCACTGTTCTGCAAATGTGGAGGGAGATGGAACATATGGGGAGTGATACCCCCACCAGATCTGGAGATAGAAATGGGCTGCTCATGAGTGAATATGAAAATTGCAACAGGAAAGATGAGCCCATTGATCTTGCGGAGATTGAAAGGCAAAGAGTCAGACAAGTGTTTCTGGAGTGGATGAGTAATGGTGCAAAGATCCATACAGCGAAGCCAATCAAGGGACAGTTGAGGGAAGGGTATTCTGAAAATGGAGAGTGCCAGAGAAGCAATGGCTTAAGAAAACTATGTGGCAGACAGGCTCTTGTTGATTTACTGCTGAAGGCTCAGATGCAGCGGAAAAGAGAACTTAAATGTTTGATGGAGGCCCGACTTGTTTCGGAATTTGCTCATCGTAAGCGTATCGAGGTCTGTTCTTGCCACTATAGTCTGCTATCCCTTTTTTCTTTTAAATGATGAAATAATTGCTATGATTCCGAGAGTAGGGGAAAAGGAAGGAATTAAGTTAAAGGGAAAACCAAACTTGATACATGAAAAAACAGGAGGATCCGGGAAAAGAAGAACAAGTAAATGGTGAAAACTGCAAAGCAACAGCAGTGAAGGAACATGATGGTTCAAAGTGCACCTGTGTTTCGTGTTACCTTAGATCCCAAAGTATTTGGACTTTTAGCAAGTATTTTCTGTAGCAAAACAATAATGTCCATTTTAAGAATTCTAAGCATATTTTTATTCATGACAATAACATGGAAGCCTTAGTCCATTTGGGGTCGGCTATCATGAATCGAATCGATACATGATAATGGAGCCAAAAGGCACATTTTTATTCATGAGATTCCAAAATTTCCCATGCTGAATCTCTCTACATTAAATGCTTTTGTACCTTAAAAGGACAAAGTGTCATTTTGTTAAGTTTTTAGTATGCTGTATTTTTCACCAAAACATCAATAATTTTGGGAACACAAGCAGTATAAATATGTGGTTTCTTATGGATGAAGGATTAGGTTAGGCCATAATAGAATTTGTTCCATACTTGCTTGTATTACATAACCTAGGGTGTTCTGTTGTTAGAGGTCAAACCCACAAACAAATGTGCTGTGTGATATTTAATCATTGCTGATTTTACCTTCAAGAAAATATGAGGGTCTTGCTTCTACTAATGCTTAATTTAATTGCAGTCACTGCATAAAGGTAGATTCTTGCATGATGAAAGATTGACATGGGGTGAACGAGCCGCTTCAGTTGCAGCAAGTGAACTAGGCCTTCTGAGACAAAGGCAAACTGTATCCTGTTTGAGGTAAATCAAGGGATCGATGTGCGTATTCATTTAGCATGCTGTATTTTAACTGTCCAAGTAAATACTACCTCTGTCCCAAAAATAGACACATGTTTGACCAATGTACAACTTTTATAAATCAGGAGCTACACTCATAATTTTTTTAAATCTATTAGTTGATCAAGTGATTAGCAATGTTTATAACGTTCGACTTCTTTTAGGTAATGTTTTGAAAAATTGAATGAAAAATAATGTGTTGGACCAATGTACAACCTTTTAATTTTGGCAATGTATATATTTCATCAATCATGAATTACACTCATATTCTTTTTAAATTTAGTAGTTAGATTGACTAAGCTTATCTTATGCGACTTGTCAACTTGTCTATGGTTCTTTTTAGGCATTATTTTTAAAAAATTAGCCTCAATTGATCAAACGGCACTCTATTCTTGCCTGTGATTCTTTTTTTGGGGACTGAAGGAGTAGAACTATTCCTTGTAACTGGAATTCCTTTCAGGTAACCCCCTAAGATATAACAAACTTCTTTTATGAAACAGGGAAGAATTTTCCAGGATGGACCATAATAATCATGGTCACTTGTTCGGTATTCCATCAAAGGATTCTTCTAATGTTGAGCATCATGTTCTTGCAAAGGTTAACTCTCAACGGAACATTGGACTAGAGGTTGCCAATGATTTGCATAGACAATCTGATCTTGCAATCGTTGCATATGATATTTCAGAGGGGACAGTTGGGGAATCAAATCAGCATGAAACTGTACAAACTGCCGAAACAGCAGTGCAACACTTAGAATGTCAAAACAGACAAGAAGAGGCATTATCTATACCTGATTCAGATGCTATTGAAAGTTCACATGATATTGTTGCATCTGATATTCCAGAGGGTACAGTTGGGGAATCAAATCAGCATGAAACTGTACAAACTGCTGAAACAGCTGAGCAACACTTAGAATGTGAAAATAGACAAGAAGATGCATTATCTATACCTGATTCAGGTGCTATTGAAAGTTCACATGATATTGTTGCAATGGAGGATGATGAAGGTCAAATATCAGAAGATCACGATGCTTTTGGTGAGTATCATGACCAAAATGGTGAGTCCAATGATCACAGAACTTATGGTGGGATGGATGATTGGGAAGAAAACTCGATTGACAGTTTAGACTGGCAAGGAAATGTTTATTGCACAGAACTTAGAGAACTACTCAGCAGGTATTCTTTAACGAATTTAACAACTTCTTATTTAATGTTTCATGATAATTGAAACTATAGAATTCATTTGGTATACAGGAGACATGTTTCTAATCTACTACAAAGTGGTTTCCGTGAGAGATTAGACCGGGTGATGCAATCTTATGTGGAGAGGCAAGGGATGGCTTCTTTTGACTCGGCAATGGATGGGTCAACATCCTCCTTTGGTTCTATTGACCATGGTCAACATCAGGAAAATTATGATCAGTATGATGACTACACAAATGATATAGAGAGAAATCACTTTCCCGTGTCTTCTCGAGGTTCTATATCTCTGCCTCTTTGGGGCCAGGAGTTGCAGCACAGCCAGCACTCAAATATGATTTGCCTGAACCTTCATCCATGTCCAGAAATGGTGTGTTCATATTCTTGACTCTTGTGGATGCCTAATGCTTTATCGCAATTAAACTCCATTATCTGGCTTTATTTCTGTGCTCCCATTCATTCTTTTGGGATTTCTGTGGTTGATCAGACTTGATTGAAGTGCTTAATCCACCATTCCTATGTAATGAGGCTTGAATCTTTTTTCATTGGGATTTCATTTCTATATAGATACAAAAATAATTTGCGCTAGAAAACTACCTCCCCAAAATTAGCATTCTTTCATCCAAGTGCATTTTTTTTAGTTAGGTACAAGTATTAAAACTCATTGGTTCTAGCTATATTTTTAGACTTTTTGTGTTGATGTAGCTATATTGAACATAACGAACTGTTTTGAGACACAAAAAATGCATTAAATGTACTCTACTTAAAAAAATGCATCTGTTTGGGACGCATGGGATAATGTACTCCACTGATGGACATCTGTTTCCAAATGAAGGTTAAACTTTATTGCTTATGGAGATTATTTACCACTTGTAGGACTGGGAAATCATAAACGAGTTGAGGATTGACATGAATAGGCTTCAACAGCAGATGAGTAGTATGCAGAGGATGCTAGAATCATGCATGGACATGCAATTTGAATTGCATCACTCAGTACAGCATGAAGTCTTTGCGGCTTTACACAGATATTCTGTTTCAAAAGGTGAATGAGGAAATGATCCTATTTTGTTTGCTTTCCGTTTGCATGAGAGAATTAGCTATTTTCAAATTTTGTTTTAATTGTTAAACTACATTGTATTTTTCTTTTTAGTTGAATTTCTAATATTTTATTTGTACTTTTTTATGGTTTCATTTATTTATAAAAATGAACTATTACTGACCATGATGCCATTTCAACAGATACATGTGAAAGAAAACTAATGAATGAAGATTCCAAGTGGGATTGCGTGAGAAAGGGAATTTGTTGCCTATGTTACACACAGAGAATAGATTCCTTGCTCTACAGGTAAGGAACCAAAGTCCCTGTTATTCTATTACCTCTTACTGCCCTTAGGATTCGATTGATGCCAAACTCCTAGAAACTGTGTAATTGTGATACCATTTTTAAGATTCTAAAATCAGGAATCAGAGGATTCTCAGAGTTCATTAAATCCTATAATTGGGGGCAGTTTCATAGTTTATGACAGCCCATGTTTTGTCGTTCCCGTTTCCAAAATTAATTAGATTTTCAGAAACTTAGAAACTTTGAGGTTTCAATGTTTTTTCCTGTAAACAGGGATTTATTGGTGGAAATTGTGATATTTCATAGCACACTGTGCTGGAAATGTATTACATTTTACATTTAACTATGGTACTAGTATAATAATTTTAATATTTGAACACACATACTATTTTCATCATCCGGTATTAAACAAAGTTGAATCAAAGGAGGGTAAATGATGAAAATAATATGCATACATAAATATATGATTTTCGGTAAATATATCTTTAATATATGATTTTCGGTAATATTTATGCAGTTCCCTGTTTCTTATTGTATATTTTGTAGAAGTTATTTTTTTCATGTTACATTGCTACTTGGATATTAAACCAATGAGAGTTGCTTGGTGTACACTTTTTTTTGTATACGTTTCGTACATTGTCTATGCACACGGACAACTTCTGCACTTTTTAGATTCATTGCTTGTGTACACGGAAAAAACAGGGAGATGCACAAAAAAGTTTAAAAAAAGCATGTTCCCACAAATTTTTCCTAAATCAATTTTGACCACCAAACAAGGCTACTTATTTCCATTGGAGGATTTCAATGTACACTCTATTATTGTTCTCTATAGGTGTGGCCACATGTGCACTTGTATAAAATGCTCAGAGAAACTGGTCCAGTGGAATGGAAAGTGCCCAATGTGTCAGGCGCCAGTATCTGAGATGATCCGGTCTTGCCCTACACAATAATTGAAATATCATTGAAAGGGAAAAAGCTCTGATCTTGCAGCCTTTCTGGTCAATGTCAAAGTAATATGGAGGAAAGCTAAGAAAGGGAAAAAGCTCTGATCTTTGCAGCCCTTTCTGGTCAATCTCGAAGTAATATAGGCTAATGAAAGCAAAAAGGTCTGATGTTGCTTCCTTCCTGGTAAATGTCAAAGTAAATTAAGCCAAGGAATGGGAAAAGCTCTTATTTTTGGTAACTGTTATTTTCTTTTGGAGTGAGAGTAAGGTATGGGCTACAAAGAGCCAACCAAACCTGGCTCTCACTCACTTATTTAAAAAAGTTCTTATATATAGAAAACTTACATTATAGTCATGGAAGAATGGTCAATGTAGTAACAATGAATAATGGAATGGGCTCTCTTTTCAACTCAACCTTGACCTCACTTACACAGAAGTCCAAGGTTTTATGATGGCTTGTAACAGTTTACTGCCTGGGTGTGCATAGTACGCTTGAATAACGTGCATGTATTGAAGACGTTCAAACTCAAAGTAGCCTGAAATGTGTATATGGTCATTTCCTAACATGTTGCCTCTTTTTTCCTTGATCTAATAAATTTATCATCATTAACCATTGAATTGACGCATCCGATGCATTTACGTTTTTCACGGGGGTTAGAAATACTTCAGGTTTTAACCAGCAAAAGGCGCGCCTAGGTTAATGTGTCATTAGCTGTGCGCCTCATTTCTCGTCTAAAAGTTTATGTACATATGAATAGATTGGATGAATGTTTTCTGTACTGTTTAGAGACATGATCTGTTCAATAACTAAACGAAATCTAGCTTTAATTGGATGTTATTACCAAAGCTTTTACTTAGCTAAGAGCCTAAGACAAAGTGGTACATTTTATGAACTGAAATATACTTGGAAGTTTGATCTGTTAAAATCTCCAATGCATATTTTAAGTGTAAATTTCTCTTATTCTCGAAGTATGGGGAACCAACTTTCCTCTTTAAGTTTTGAACAATCTACCATCATGTTATACTGTTTGGAGACTTTACGACGTTTACGTACACCCCCGGTAAAGGAATAAATGGCCTTTTTTGAGGTAAGAAACCCCAAATATAACAATCAAGTCATGATTTAAAAGATATCATAAAAAGAGTCATGATTTCAAAGATAAATGTTGAATTCAGCATTGAAGTTAAGAGTTCATTTGGTAATTTGCATTTTTCAGTTTATCAATTTATCTGTTTTTTATACTGAACAAGTAACTTTTGATTTCATACATTGAATAATAATAATCAAAATAAGTAAGATTGAAGTTACTTTGCTAATTGAATTGTTTGAAGCAACATGACTTGCATAACATTTAATCTAAAAATAAATCCTAATATATAGGGTTTTCTTTCCAAAAATAAAAACAAATGTGGTTTAATGTGTCAAATCTGCTTGTAATTTACACCATCACTTCTTTAAACTTTACCATATTTGATTGACATGAAGAATAATAAAGTAAAAGTATGTAGTTGAAATTTGTGCAGAGAAATATATAAATAATAGTAGTTACAAATTAATTGATTATTAAAAAAGAAAAGTGATAAAGTTTTTAGGATGGAGGAAATATAAAATTTAGCTCATGAGCAGTTGTGGTTTAAAAAGTGGATCACCTCATGTTATAAACTTATAAATTATCATGCATATAATTGTCCAATAAAGACAAAGTGATTAGTATTTTTGTATGGTTTAAATATTGTGACAAATTCACTTTTTCAATCTTAAATACTAGAACAAGTGATTTTTAAATTGCTAAATTTATTAATTCATTTTGTTATTTGCATGATTGATTATAACACGAGGAGTTTGACGCTTTTTTGAATCACAAGTGACTTATGTACGTAACTTGTACATCACAAGGGATTGACGCATTAAACCCATTAGTAAATTAGAAATTGCTCAAAATAGAATTAAAATAGACTTATTTGGTTCGGTTTAAAGAATAAAAAAAAACAAAAACTTCCTTAAATAGAAGTGCTTGAGTCAAGCTGTTTGCCTCTTTTCTTCTTCTAGTCTTCTAGCCTTTGGCTTCTGTGAGCTCCTCCATCCACTGAAATCCCGCTCATTTTTTTAGACTTGAATAGTTAACTGTTTATAAGGCCAAATATAAAAAAACACATTGAGAATTAACTGGATCTAATGTTAGGCTGACTGGAACTTAATTTTCAAACTCAACTGGACATCTATCATCCTCCGCCCACATAGGTCTATAATACCAGTGAATATCATACCAAATCATTCTACGACAAACTTCATGTTGAAACTGAATGCACATAAGCTTACGAAACACAAAGTGAGATCGCGAATCTGGGTCAGCATTATATACCTTGTCCACCGCCGCCTTTAATTCTGTAACATCACCAGCAAACTTAGATTGATAATAAATGTGTTTAACTTTCCTTAAACTTCAGAATTTCTGGAGCATGATATGCAAACAAAATGACCAGGAATCCCCTCAACATAGCAGTAGTTTCCCCCTCTTTTAGAAATCGTGTGCAGAAGGCATCTCTCTTGATCCGATGCATTGCATCCTCAACCGCGTCATTAGAAAAAGTTTGTTTGCACCTCCTCATGTTGTATGCATATTTATATGGTGGAATTTTTTCGCGGAAGTTCCAATCCCGTCTTATTATCTTAAGAAATGCATGCATCTTTAAAATCTGCATCGACCAGAAATTTTCTCACAAATCAGAATGCCTCTGCACTAGGGAGCTACAACTGGCTGCAAGATCAAAAGAATCTAATTTTTCCAAAAAAGTCTTTGCCATAGCAACAAGGGCATGACTGTTTTTATTCTCGGTTTCAACAGCAAGCTCCATGATGGAACATTCACCAAGAAGTTCTGGAACAGGAGAACCTTCCTCATATAGCCAATCTTTCGCTTTCTTCATCGCAGAGAACACGTCGTCGAGGAAAGGATCAGGTTCCGTTGCACAAGAGGATTCCACTTCACTACGCAATGCGTCAATTGTACCATGAGGAGCACCTTTCAGCTTCATCGACTGAAGTAATTGCTGCAAAACATTCACAAATCCGAGTGTATATTCGTCTGCAGGAGCTTTTACTGGAACATTACATTCAATTGTATCCAACTTGAGATACTCATCTTCACAACTCCAGTATACAATTAGAACCAATAGGAGTCGCCTCATCACAGCAGTCCCTTTAGAAGGTTCTCTGACTTTCATGCTAGATTTGAAGTAGCAATCTTTCTTGATACGAGCTATCCGTTCATCAAATCGTTCATGCATAAATTTCCTAGAAATATATGCTATTGTGTCGGGCAGGGAAGAGTCCTGGATATGTAATGCGTTATAGAGAAGGCCGTTGAAGTGTTCATTTTGCCAAACTTTGTTCACTGCTTTGAAATGTTTTGGCGCATCAAGTAATTTTTTTTATTCAAGTAATTTTTGTCCAATCTGAACAAGAGTGTTGCTTTGGGCCATTTTCTGGCACAAGTGATTGATGGATTTATCACTAAGAAAGCGGTCAAGACTGTTTAAATCCAGAAACGTCCCTTGATAGGTACCATGGGTATCCACTATTCTCTTTGGACTTGGCAAATTTGCAGCATCAATGATCGCTCTCTTATTGGAAATTTCAGCGGACACAACTCTTAAGTTACGACATGGTCATCATTACGGTTCGATGGATAATGGTTCCAACGTAGAGTTTCGGATTAGGGTTCTTACGTTTCGTGAAGAACGCCATTTTGCTATTTTATCCTTATTTCGCAGATTTATGCTGGTAATGACTTGAGTTTCATGAAGAACGCAAATTTACGAGCGGAAAATCTTACTCCTCAATGGCTCAACTTGGGCTCATTAGGTCTCCGGTCCTCCTTCGCGCACCTTCACAATTACTGCGCGCACCTCTTTTTTTCCCTTTAGAAGACAGATTTGTCCTCTTCCAAACTTTGAACTAAGGATGTTTTTACTTGGATTGTAATTTGCCCCAGACCATACCAGTCCAGACCAGTCCAGACCAGTCCAGACCAGACCAGACCAGTTCAGACCAGACCAGACCAGACTTGGATAGTTATAAAAATACAAAGAAACCAGACCTTACCAGACCAGACAAGACCAGTTCAGACCAGACCAGACCAGACCAGACCAGACCAGCAAATTACAGTCCAAGTAAAAACATCCTAAGTATTGATTTTGAAATCGTCGAGTAATCACGCGAATCTTACTGGGCGCTAGGGCTGAGCAAAACCCGATCCAAAAAACCCGATATTCTTTTCGGATATTATCAGAACCGAAGTGGATATCCGACCCGAAAAAACCTGAAACCGAAAATCCGATTAATATTGGGCCTAGACCGGGTAGTGGGTAGGGTTTGTAAAATCCCAACCCGACCCGCCCGATATCCGAAATATATGTTATTGTGTACTTTGAATATGTTAAATTAATATCTGTGTTCAACTAATTGTGTAATTATTTGTGCAATTTGTATTAAATTATTTGTGTAAATAGAATGTGTAGTGCACTAGTGTGTACAATTTTTGTCAAAGTGGCATTCCAACACTTTAATTATCCAATTATAATGTGTTTTAATTTAACCGAAATATCCGAAATATATTAAATTATGTACTGTGTACTTTGAATATGTTAAATTAATACTTGTGTTCAATTATTTGTGTAATTTGTGTTAAATTATTTGTATAATTTAAGTGCACTAGTGTGTACAATTTTTGTCAAAGTGGCATTTAAACACTTTAATTATCCAATTATATTTTTTTAATATAACCGAAATATCCGAAACCCGACCCGATATCCGATAATATCCGACTTAAAAATATCCGAAATACCCGATTTGAAATATCAAATGGTCGGACCTAGTATTTAAATTAAAAAACTCGAACGGGTTTAGGGTTTGCAAACCCGACCCGCCCGAACCCGACCCGTGCACAGCCCTACTGGGCGCACCTTCGCAACTACTCCTTCCGTCCCTTAAAACTTTACCAACTATTTTTTAGATGTACCACTAATTTTGCCACTTTCCCTTTTAAGTAAAAAATGATGGTTCCAGTTAATTCTCTACACACAGTTTTTACTTTATTAATCTTCGTGTCAGTCAAACATGGTAAAGTTTTACGGGAGGGAGGTAGTATATTGCTTTTCAAATGCGAATCTTACTGCGCGCAGCTTCATAAAATCAAATCCTAAGATTTTTATTTAAAAAGCAAAGCAGCCGTTAGATTTCCTTAATTTTTACTCCGGATCTAAATTAATTCCTGAAAATTAATTATGTTTAAAATGTAGGGAAAGTTCCCGAAATAGGACTAAAACAGTTTAAAAATTCCAAAATAGGATTGTCATGTTTTTTATTCCCAAAATAGGAGTAATTACTGCCAAGTTTGGAAAATATTGTCATGTTTGAAGTCTGGTACTGCCAAAACATGACAGTAATTAGTCCTATTTTGGGAATAAAAACATGTCAGTCCTATTTTGGAATTTTCAAACCTTTTTAGTCTTATTTTGGATAAATTCTCTAAAATGTACTCAAAAACCGATTACAAATTCCAACTACATTGTTCAGTAAAAAAAAGGATGACACCGCATCCCTGAGGGCCTCCCAACACCGACCGGACAGCACGATGGGAGGATGTAAATTGGACTATAATCACAATCTGGCAGATAGAGAGTGAGGCTCTGTCCCCGGTACTTGCAGAAGTACATTGTTCAGTAATATTTGTGTGATCATGTATACTTTTTTATTCATCTTTGTATTAGATATTGTCTTTATTCTGTTACTACCTCCATCCCTCTAAGTTTGGGACAAAGGGGTGTAGTGTTATTTTTAAGAGAAAGTAGAATTGTGTGGTTGATATTGAATTGATAAAGTGTAAATAAAGTAAGAATGAATTCTGACCACTCAAATATTATCAAATATGGTATGCGACAAACTTAATGGAACGGATGAAAAAGTAAAACGGGACAAAGTTAGTGGGAGTGTGGGACGGAGGGAGTATCATATAAGTATAATTGAAACCTTTTAGGATGTTTAAATTTGACTATTTCGGTTCCAGGTCACATTTTGATAGTTGTATAACACACATAGAACATACATCTAATATACCAGACCAGTTCAGACTAGACTAAAATTGCACTGATCAAATCAGGTAATACCTTATTTGACTAGACGTAAAATTTCAATCCAATTAAAAATATCCTTATTGATATTATAATTATAAATTAATGTCTCATAATAAATGAATTCCTCTATAATTTTAGAACGTTAGTTTAATACTACCTTCCTTTTTAAATAATTACAACATATTGAATTTTACACTATCCATATTGATGGACAGTGTACCCGGGGGTAGCTTATCCGAGGGGTTAATGCGAGAATAACCAGAGGGAAGTCAGAGCAAATAAGAGGAGAGAGAGTCGATTGTATTAAATGAACTCAGCGTGTGTTGGGATGTCGATCCTTTACAATGGGAAAATGAGTTGCTATTTATAGTAGCAATAAATGTGATGAGAGTACACTTGTCAGTAATCCAACGGCCGAGGGGTCACATCAATCGGGGTGGCACCGGCAGTGGCATGTTCACCGCATTGAATGCGGTGGGTGGATGTGACGTCGCATTAAATGCGGTGGTTGGCTGTCTCCAAAGGGAATCTTTTCGATGATTGAGTTGTTTACCGAGGGCTCCCCTTAGGGCCGAGGGCCGGTGTAGCCGAAGACGTCACATGGCCGAAGGCTTCCCTGATGCCGAAGGCATCAGAGTGGTAGCCGAGGGCTACTGTATAAGTCGAAGGCTACTGGTAACTTAGGGCTATTGTTTTACGCCGTTTTCTCCCCGTAGCCTCGTATGCTCAAATCTGGCTGCCCTGTGTATTTTAGAGCCCTCGGCCAAGGAGGCCGAAGGTATCCCAGTGTGTATTTCGGGCTTCTTCGAGACTTGGGTTGCCGATTTTTGGGCCTCCTGAGCTCCTTGGGCTTGTTGGGCCTGTGATAGATTAGTAGGAGTCTATGGGCCGGGGGTTCCTGAGCCATATACTCCATCAGGAGTCCCTCACTCCTTTTGCCGAAAGGTACTTGAGGGAAAAGGAGTAATTGTGTTGATTCTCCCGGAGGCCTCGTTGTTTTGTTGGGTGCCTTTGACTGATCACTTATCTTCTGCTGTTAGCCGAAGGCTTCCCTCAGTCCCTCACATGTCGAAGGTTTTCTGAGGGAAGTGTAAATAACATCTGTATGTGTTGTGATGAGGGCTGCTCCATCATTGTTAGTGATTTTATGGAATTTTTCTGAAATTGTGCTTTGCTGAAGGGTGTAATGATGCATATGCCCGAGGGTTTCATGCGTTATTTGTAGGTTTTCGCATGTAGGAATTTCGCTTTCTGTTACGTGTGGTTCCCGAGGGGTGTATCCCAGTCCCCCACTCCTTTAGGCCGAAGGCAAGTTCGGGCTGAAGGAGTTATGATGTGTTGATGAATTCCCGAGGGATGGCGACATTGATAAGCCGAAGACTTACGCCGCTGATTGCTTGAAGGCTTCAGTAGGTGGTAGCCGGAGGCAGTCATTTGGGGGCTGTCTTATGAGTTTCCAAAATAGAGCCGTTGGAAAAGAGCCGTTGGAGGGGTGATCCACGCGGCGTACCCGTGTTGGCTGAAGGGGGGCGGGTGCCACCCGTTGGGTGAAGTGGCGGTTTGTAATGATGGTTTTCTCAATTCGAGGCCCATATTTCGAGGCTGGGAGCCTATAAATACCCCGAGTCCGAATTCATTTCCCTTGTGCGTTTAAAACTGAAGCGAAGCTCTGCCAAAATTTCTAGAGAGAGAAAGTCTTTCCTTCGATCAAACCCAAGTATTTTCTTCGATCCAAGGTCAGTTCTTCACCTGTTCTTCGCTTCCTTAGCATACTTTGCTACTCTTCGCTTTGATCTAGTGTTAGCAATCTTAGGGGTCCTCGGCTAAGAAATACTTAGATATCCTTCTCCCTTAGAACATCTCGCTCCCAGATGTGGAGTCATCGAGCGAGTAGCCCTCGGCAAATCATGATTCAGCTGTTGCCGAAGAAGTCCAAAACAACCTTCGCACTGAGTTGGAGGCGGAGGAGTTTGAGCAGGTGGTTGAGGATGAAGAGATGGCCCTCGCTCTCCAGGTTTCCGAAGAGGAAGAGGAGAAAGAGCGCCTCCAGGTTACGATCGCCATTCCTTCGGTTGTAGTTGATGAAGCCGGGACCTCAAGACCCCTCAGCCCTGATCCCATCAGAGCTGCGCCCTCGGCGAAGAGCAAGAAGAAGAAAACGAAGTCTTCCCAAAAGAAGAAGCAAAGTGCGGAAGACTGTGGGAAGCCTGTGGGGATTCCCGAAGGGCATACTTGGTTGAATACCGCTGCCCTCGCGCTAAGATCGAGGGCTGATCGGGCGGAGTGTTACGTTACTCAGCTTCATGTGGGGCCTTCAGCAACAGTTATAGAACCGGGCCAGGACGACCTCCTGTCCCAGGCCCCCGAGGGGTGCTTCGCGGTTCACGTGTTGTCCGTCGCAATGGGCCTCCGGTTTCCGCTGCATCCTTCCCTACTTGAATACCTTAGGTTCGTGGGTTTAGCCCCCTGTCAGCTAACCCCGAATAGCCACTCCTACATCACCGGCTTCCTGCATCTCTGCCGGTCCCGGGGGGCAACTCCTATCCTTGATCTTTTCTTTCAAAGCTTCAACCTCTGCCGGGGGGGCATACAAATTCCGAGGGCTCTGCTAACTTACAACAGCTGGCCCCGTGGAGGTTTTTTGACGACGTGCCTTCGTCCCATAAGGGTTGGAGAGATCGTTTCTGCTATGTCAAGATGGCGGAAAATCCATATCCGAGGGAACTGCACAACCACTTCAGGCGGCACCCGAAGGTGGGAAGTGCTGCACTTCAGAAGGAGGGGAAGAAGATAGCTGCTCTGCCGGAGGGGGCAACAAAGCATGTGACCGTCAAGGACTCGACCCTCCCAGAGGACTTGTTGGCCCTTGGCTTCCGGTGGTACCGTTTTCTGGGTGAAAGGGACGGACAGTACCCTGTCCTCGAAAAAGCCTTCGGTAGCATATAAGGTAGTTACTGAGGGATCTGCCCTATTGTACTTAGGATTTTTCTCACTTCCTTACTTCTCTTCTTTTTTGTAGTTGACCCCTTCGGTCTAACACTTGTTGTTGCCTTGCAGGTGCCAATATGGATGTCACCAATTTTGCTGCCTTGAAGAAGAAGCTGGCCAAGGAGCCGAAGAAGAAGAAGGAGACGGGGGTTCAGAAACCCTTCGATGAATTATTCAAGAGGGATGGGGCAGCTCAAGTCCTGGAGGGTGAGGGACTCTCCAAAGCTGCCGGCGCCGGCGTTGACGCCGAAGGCTCCAAGACGGAGCTGAAGAGAAAGAATGCCGGGAAGGGCGTGGTGCCTCCGGAGAAGAAGAAGAAGAAGGGGGGCGCCGAGAAGAAGGACGTCCCCATTGTCATTGTTGAGGAGCACTCCTCCTCCTCCCCCTCGGCAAATATTCCCCCTCCTCCCGGGGATCAAGGTAACATTCTGACTTGGCCCCGGGACGATGTGCAGTTCTCCATCACCAAGGGGACTGCCATCATGCATGGCACCCTCAGCCCGAGGGAGTTCCTGAAGGGTGTTACTCCACCGACTGACAAGTCGGTGCTATCGAGGGCCAAAGATGATGCCCTTAGCGCAAAAGTGCTCCAAGCCTCCATCATTGTAAGTCCTTCCCCTTCTCTTTCTCCCTTAGTTGATGGACTTAGCGTACCTTCACCTCAGTGATTTGACTCTTGTTGTCTGATGGTTTTGATTTGTAGGCTGCCCTCGGACTTGGAGAGCTGCTCCAGAGGATGGAGCAATATCAGGCGCAGAAGCGGCAGGCTGATGAGGCCTTGGCGGAGTCTCGGCGGCAGCTCCAGGAGGTCCAAGAAAGCCTCCGGCTGGAGAAGGAGGCCTTCAGCAGCATCCTCGAGAATAACAAGACGATTGCCAGAGCCGAGGGGAAGGCCGATGCTGAGAGGGCTGCTGCTGAAGCTGCTAAGATTTCTGCGGAGAAGGCCGAGGCAGCCAGGAAGGAGGCTGTTGCCGAGGCGGAGAAGAACACTGTCGCCGCCTTCGTTTCTGAGGGCTGGGGGGCTGAAGAGCACAAGCCGTGGCTGGCTTCGGTGGTGGAGGCCTCTGTCGATGATTGGGTGAAGGGCCCGGGGGCTATGTGGCTAGCCCAGAAGGGCAAAGACTACTATGATGGTGGCGAGTTCTTTACTTAAAACCTCATATACCGGAGGCTAGCCAGGCACCTCAAGATTGAGCAGAAGGAATTTGACCCGGCGACATATGGCATCCCCCCCTTGCAGCCAGATGTTAGAGTTCCCCTCCCCCCGGATGTCGAGCGTCCAGACCTTGAGGATTCGGAGCTGATGAAGGAGGACGAAACTGAAGATGTTCAATCTTGAAAATTCTTCTAAGTGTAAATTTTGTAATAGCTTGTAGATCTCGGCCTCGGCCTATTGTAAACAAAACTTCTCTTGTACTTTGACAATTTCTAAATGCCTGTTGCGCCTTCGGGCTTTTTGACATTGATGCCTCCGCTTTCTTTCATTTGTGTATGAGTGTATGTTCTCCCTTCTTTCGTATGTTTGTCAGAGGGCCACAATTTTGTGGACCTAGAGAATTTTCTAAGTGAGAACTTGGTAACAAGCCTTCGGTTGTAATGTAGAGTAACCGGGGGTCTGTGATTGTGGACTTAGAAAATTTTCTAAGCAGAAACTTTGCCAGAGGCCTTCGGTTGCAATGTTGAATCACCGGGGGCTTGTGATCGTGGACTTAGAAAATTTTCTAAGCAGAAACTTTGCCAGAGGCCTTCGGTTGCAATGTCGAATCACCGGGGCCTTGTGATTGTGGACTTAGAAAATTTTCTAAGTGAAATTCCATTGTGGGCCTTCGGTAATGAACCATTGGAATTGCCTCCGGGTTGTAGTAGTAGGACCGGGGGCTAGAATGAATTAGACTTAGGAAATTTTCCAAGTTAATTTCACCCTAGGCCACCGGCGGTGTTGATCCTTCGAACTGTAATGTAGCTTTAGGTCCTCGAGGGGTTCCAGATTGTGGACTTTGCCAAATTTCCACAAAGTTTCAATAGTTGTTGTAGTGAGCCCTCGGATGTGAGAATCTCTTGTGCCTCCGGTGTTAAGTATTGCCGAGGGCCCCAAGTTCACGGACTTGGTCAATTTTTGAGGTTTGTTTCCAATAGATCTTCTGCGTATCCTCCGGTTTGATGAGTGTTCTTCGAAGGGTGCCAATACATGGACTTAGAAAATTTTTCATCATTGAATGAGCTTGGTAACAAACCGCCTTCAGCATGAAGCCTCCGGGTTGCGGTAGATATAGATTTAGATCGCCTTAGGCTTGTGTAGCCTTCGACATGAACCATAGTTGACTTCGATGTGGAGAGTCGTCCTTGCATCTTTGTAAGAGCCTTCGGGAATATAGTTCCGAAGTGTTGTTGAGCCTCCGGGGAGAATAGTATCCAGGGAGTTCCTTCCCCCCAACACATTCTTACCTTTTTTTTTGAATGATGTAGGAGGGGCATCTAGAAACTTGGTTTCTAGGAAAGGCTTGGCCTATATGGGAGGCAACGGAAAAAAACCATTGGCTCCCCCTTCGGGAATGACCTTCCGATATCCCGAAGGGTTTGAGGGTCGTTTCCTCGGCCCGAGACATCGTCTGTTGCCTGCTTCCCCTTGGGAGATAGCGCGGAAAGCGTCTCGGTTTTGAAAGTCGTCCCCTCAGCCCGAGACATGGTCTGTTGCCTGTTTCCCCTTGGGGGATAGCGCGGGGAGCGTTTCGTTTGTGAAAGTCGAATCCTGGGCCCGGGACATGGTCTGTTGCCTGCCTCCCCTTGGAGGATGGCGCGGAAAGCGTTTCTGGGAAGGGTTTTATTTGTGTGTGGAACACAAATAGCCTGGGGCACTTGGTACCAGCCGGAGCCGAGGGGGTTTGAACCCCCCGTTTTTTTGGAGAGTATGTATAAATATGCACAATGTATGCATAAGGGCGTCCTCGTGGGGTACGGCTTAGTTGAAAACACTCAATTTTTTCAAAGAGTGGTGGGTGTAACCCGCACACTTGGTACTTGGTACCTTGATTGGTGATGTTGTATTGTATTCATCCTCATGAGAGGAGGGGGCCTTAGGCCGCTTGTGAAATGTATAGGTGATGAAGGCTTGGCCTTTTAACCATTTTTTCAAAATGAAGTGGGGCCTTGGGCCGTTGATCATGTACATTTGTGGAGGATGAGGGCTTGACCGCTCATGTTCACTGATAGAATTTGACAAGGTGGTTTACATTCCAATGTCTAGGGACCTCTGTCCCATTGGGGCGTTTTAGCTTGTAGGTCCCTGGTTTGATAATGGCTGAGACGATTTAGGGGCCTTCAAATTTAGGTGCCATTTTGCCGCCTTCGGTGGGTAGGCTGGCCTCCCTTCGTCGGAGGACGTAGTCCCCCACCTGGAATTCTCGGGAACGAACTTTGGCGTCAATGTAACCCTTGACTTGGCGCCTATAGTTTTCAGCTCGGAGGAAGGCTTGTTCCCGGCGCTCTGAGATGAGGTGGAGATCGAGGGCCATGTTGGCGTCATTGACTTCAGGTTCATAATGTTCTACCCTTCGGGTGGGAAGAGTTACCTCCGTTGAAGCCTTAGCCTCAAAGCCATAACATAGTGAGAAGGGTGTTTCACCTGTTGCACGCCGAGGGGTGGTGCGGTAGGCCCACAAGATGTTGTGGAGCTCTTCTACCCAGCCTCCCCCTTCGGCTTCCAGTTTCTTCTTCAACCCTTCGAAGAGGGTGTGGTTGGCATTCTCTACTTGCCCGTTACCCTGAGGGTAGGCAACAGATGAGAAGGTGTGTTTGATGCCCCATGCCTCGAGGAGGGCATAGAAGGGGCTGCCTCAAATTGAGTGCCGTTGTCGGAGATGATCTGTTGGGGGATGCCAAACCTTGAGAGGATATTCTTGAGAATAAAGTGGCGGCACTGGGCCTCAGTGATGCTGGCGAGGGGCTCGACTTCCACCCACTTGGTAAAGTAGTCAATGGCAACAATGATGTATCTGTTGTTGGAGGTACCCCTCGGCAGAGGGCCTACTAAGTCAATCCCCCATATAGAGAAGGGTATAGCGGTGCTGATGGGGGCATAGTTGACCGCTGGTCTTCCGGGGGCCTTCTGAAAGTGTTGGCATGCGGTACACCTTCGAGCAAGATTTGCACAATCACGGGTCATGGTGGGCCAGAAGTAGCCTTGAACTATAAGCCTTTGGGACATGGAGAAGGGTCCCTGGTGAGCCGAGCAAGTGCCACTGTGCACTTCCTCCATTGCGACTTCGGCTTCATCCTGATGAAGGCACCGAAGGAGGGTGCCATTGTAAGATCTTTTGTATAGCTTCCCGTTCTCGAGGGCGTAGCTGGGAGCCCTAAGCTTTGCAAGTTTGGCGCGGGCCTCGTCCTCGGGAAGTTGCCCTGCGGTGATGAAGGTGATGATATCGGAGATCCAATCCTCCGGCCTCAGATGTATATCCATGACGGGGCTTGCATGTATGCTGGAGAGGCTGAGCTCCTCAATTCTTGCAATCTTGGAGAGGTGTTCGGGGGACTCAGCCGAAAGCTTCGATAGAATATCGGCCTCAGAGTTTTGAGCCCTCGGTATTTGAGTGAGGGAGTGTGCCTCAAATACCTTAAATAACTCTTTAGCCGCCTCCTTGTATTGTTTCATTCTCCCTTCTTTGGCCTCATACTCTCCGGAGATCTGGCTCACGACGAGCTTGGAGTCACACTTGACGTGGATCAACCTGACCTTCAGGTTTGCTGCTAGCCGAAGGCCACAGAGGAGGGCCTCATATTTGATAGACAATTTGTAAGTTCTCGCAAGTGCACGAGTCGCGTTAGTACAGTGCTACAGTAAGGGTCGAATCCACGGGAAAAATGCAACTAAGTAATTGGAAAACTATTAATAAAAATAAAAGTGAAATTAATCTAATTAAAAAATATGAGTTTTGAGTTTGTTTGATTTAAAACTGAAAAGCGAGGCTTGAATTAAAATGGGTGCAATGAATTTATAAGACTTAAAATAAATTGATTGAACAACTAATGGGAATTTGGTTGAGAACTAAGCAAGTGAAAAAAGTAGTCCAGGATTATGAATCAGTCGCTAAATTTTAGTATTTGTGATTTAGTTAGTCAATTAGAATTGAGGGTTCTTTCTAGGCAAAAATATGACTATTCCGTATGACGTCCAGAATAAGTCACGTACTTTAACTATTAATTAACAGGAAATTATTAATTCAATAGTTAAAATCCATTAATCACAAAAGAACTACGGAAACCCGATTTAAGAACCAAATAGATAACCTAACAAGACAGCTAAATTATCTATTCTTTTATCCAAATGAGCTCGAACTAATAGGTATGGCATGTACTCTATTAATCCACTCAAACAACTTAATTAATCATGCTAAAGTTGGCCAGAAATTAACACAACCAATTAAGCGAATAAGAACAATGGATAAAACTCAACCAATTGACATAACTAAAATCACAATTCATACTAAATCATAGCAACTTCATCATACTCCTGGACCTAAAGAATTTAGCTACTCATAATAATGTATAAAACTATTAAAACTGAAGGAAACAGAGAGTTGGTGTTGACCATCTTTACAATCAACATTAAACAATTACTTCCAGTTCTCAAGCAAAGAAACGAAAGCAAGTTGTAAAGGAAATAATGTAAGGAAGTTTGAACACTGATTGAATCAAACCGGGACTTTTTCGGAGGAAGAATTTCTGGAATTGGCGATTTTCACGACCAAGAAACCTTAGAACCGCTGCACTCTTAACTCTAGCAACTCCGAGATTAGAAGCCTGCCGCGTTCCCTGCTGCGTTCTCCTTACAGTCCGGCTTATTTTCTTCTTCTGTCTTCGCCACCCAGCCTTCTGCCTTAGTGGATGGAGCCGATCCCCAAAAAAATAGAGCAGCCCCTAAACCCTCTCCAACTTCTTCTTTGTTCTTGGGCTTTTGTGTTTTTCCTTCTTTTTTTTTCTTCTTGGATTTGGGTTGCTGGTACGTATAAGTTAAGAGGAGTTATCCTCTTTTTTAGCTACGTAAGAGTCTCTTTGTTTAATAAACTTCAGCTCCAATTCCAATTATCACATATGGGCTGCTAAGTTCACAAGATTTGGCCTTCTTTGCAATTTTTCTACTTAAAATGAGCCATAGATTTGAAACTCCACTTGAGACAACTCCATCAACTTGTCATCTTCACAATTTCGCCCAAATAATTCTCAAATCCTTCAATTAAAGCCTCACCTGTAAAAATCATTTTTATCACAAAATATAACTCAAACCTCTCAATTAGGGAAATAATGAGCATATAATTGTAATAAAGTAATATAAAAAATGAAGTGCAAATTCTTGCTCATCAATATTCGGCTTCGTAGTTGGACACCTTGAAGGAGAAACGGATGGCATAGTAGGCGCGGAAGCCTTCGGGTGTTATGAGAACTACCCCTCCTCCGCATGCTTTGGTGGCCGAGGAGCCGTCGGTATAGAGGGTCCACCACTCGTCTAGGGGTGCCGAAGGCTCCTCATCCACCGCTGATCTCGCGGTGCATTCTGTGACGAAGTCCGCCAGGGCTTGGTCCTTGATGGCAGGCCTCAGACGGATATCAATGTTGTATTGGCTGAGGAAGATGACCCATTTCACCATTTGGGAGGAGCTTGTGGGGCTCCTCATGAGGGCGCCAAGGGGTTGATGTGTGAGTACTTGGACCGAATGAGCTTGGAAATAGTGGCCAAGCTTCTTGACGGTCCAAACGATGGCTAGCACCGTCTTCTCGACGGGAGAATACCTGAGTTCGGCCTTCCGGAGGGTTTTGCTGACGTAGAAGATAGCATGTTGGATGCCGTCTTCCTCCCGGATTAGCACTGAGCTGATGGCAGCAGGGCTAACACCAAGGTATAAGTATAAAGTTTCCCCCACCTTGGGTTTGGAGAGCACCGGGGGAGAAGAGAGGTACCGTTTCAGTTCGTTGAAGGCCTCTTGACATTCAGATGTCCATTGGAAGCCAACCGTCTTTCTCATGATTTGGAAGAAGGGGAGGGCCTTCTCGGCTGATTTGGAGAGGAAGCGGTTGAGGGCCGCCAGGCGACCCGTCAACCTCTGAACCTCCTTCACGTTGCGTGGGGGCTCCATGTTGATGATGGCCTGAATCTTCTCGGGGTTGGCCTCAATACCCCTTCGGCTAACCATGTAGCCCAGAAACTTTCCTCCTTGCACGCCGAAGGTGCATTTCTTTGGATTCAACCGGAGATTGAATTTTTGCATGATGGCAAAGATTTCCCGGAGGTCCTCGACGTTAGTGCCTGCCTTCTTGCTTTTGACGATCATGTCGTCAACATAGGCCTCCATGGTGCGCCCTAGGACAACTTGGAAGACCCTGTCCACCATCCTGGTGTAGGTGGCACCGAAGTTCTTCAGGCCGAAGGCCATCACATGGTAGCAAAAGATGCCCTCGGGTGTCATGAAGGCTGTTTTTTCGGCGTCGTCCTCATGCATATAGATTTGATGATACCCGCGGAATGCGTTGAGGAATGACATGATTTCGCATCCCGCGGTTTCATCTACCAGCTGATCAATGTTCGGCAGAGGGAAGGGGTCCATAGGGCACGCCTTGTTCAGATCAGTGTAGTCTACACACATGAGGAAGGTAGGAGATTTCTGCGCGAGGACCACATTAGCCAGCCACGAAGGATATTTCACCTCCTTGATGTGTTTGATGGAGAGGAGCATGGCGACTTCCTTCTTGACAAAATCCCTTCTCTCGGACGAGAGGGGCCTTCTTCGTTGCTGTACTGGCTTGGCCGAAGGGTCCACCGCTAGGCGGTGAGTGATGACCCTTCGGTCAATCCCCGGCATGTCCTCCGGCCCCCATGCAAAAACAATGGAGTAGGCGCGGAGGGCTCCAGTGATGCCGGTCTTCAAGTCTTCGGGGAGCTTGGCTCCAATCTTCAGGACTCTCTCCGGCTTGGCCGGATTGAGCATCAAGTCTTCAGTCTCCTCGGCGGGCTCAGCCCTTGGCCTGCCTTCTTCTTCTTCCAAGGCTTCGGTAGTGATTGTATCGATACGAAGTTCAGTTTTACTAACCTTCTTGGTAAGCTGAAGGTAGCAGGCCCGAGAGAGCTTTTGATTCCCCCTCGAGTAACCGATGCCTGTGGGTGTGGGGAACTTGAGGCAGAGGTGCCTTATGGAGATGACGGCTTCCAAATCCTCGAGGGCAGGACGGCCGAGGATGATGTTGTGTGCGCAGTCGAGGTTGACGACGACGAATTCCACTTCGAGCTTGGCTCTATGGTATCTGTCACTGAATTCAACCCTAAGGGTGATGACGCCTTCGGCGTCTATGCTGTCCCCTGTGAAACCGGAGAGGGGTGTTTTGATGTGCCGAAGGGTACCCCTGTCAAGTCCCAACTCCTGGAAGGTGCTAAGGTACATTACGTTGATGGAGCTTCCGGTGTCAACATAAGTGCGGAGGATGATGGCGTTGTTGATCTCAGTGCGGATGACGAGGGCATCCCTGTGAGGAAGGGATCCCGGGGGCAGATCCGCATCTGTGAAACAGATAGGATCCGCCCTCAGCCTCTTCGCTGGGGGCATGTGGTTGACTTTCCCGATGTAAAGGGATTGAGCCCATTTCTTTCTCTGACTCGTGGAGTCGCCTCCGGTGTTGCCCCCGTTGATCATGTGAACATGGCACTTGTATTGGTATTGGGGGTCCTCCTCCTCACTGAGGTTACCGATTTCACGCTTCTTCCCCTGCGGATTACCTAAGGGGATAGTGTTAGGGTTCACCCACTTATTAGCCTTCGGCGGAGGCCCTTGGTGGATGTCTTCAGCTGGTGACAGTCATCGGTCTTGTGTCCATAGTGGCGGTGAAAGCGGCAGTAAGGCTCATCAGGGCTGATGGCATAAATCTCGAGGGATGTGCGGGAGTCTCGCTCCACGAGGCCTCGCTCTTCCGCGTAATCCAAAATGACGCTGACGGGATGCTTCAAGGGAGTGCGTGGGTGTTCAAGGAGAACGGGTTGCGCCCATGCCTTCGGATTTTTCTTGTAACCGCCCCCGTGTCTGGCTTGGCCACCTCGGGGGCGATCGTTGTATTGCGCTTCGCGGTTGGCCAGAGGGGGAGGCCCTCCAGGCCGATTTCTGCCATCATTCTTTTGAGAAGGGTCCGCGTTACGGCGATCCTTCTCGATCTCTTCGGCTTCGGCGTACCGGTCCTCCGCTGGAGGGCCTTTGTATAATCGCGGGGGGGATCAGTGATTAGGCTCCTAGAAAAATTACCGTTGCGGAGGACGGTGTGGAAGAGGGCCATCAGTGTTCTGTCATCGGCGCCCTCGACCTCGAGGTAGGCCTTCCTCCAGCGCTCAAGGAAACTCCGAAGGGTCTCCTCTTTCTGCTGCCTTACGTTTAGGAGGTGGGAGAAGTGCTTCTTTGACCGGTGTCTCCCGGCGAATTGTGTTAGGAAATGGTGGGCAAGTTCCTGCCATGAATCTATGCTGCCCTCGGGTAATTGGTTGAACCATTCATACGCTAGTCCCTCCAAAGTGGAGAGGAACCAACGACACAAATATTCATCTGAGGCCCCCATCATCATCATGCTGTCACTAGTACAAAAAAGACTTTTCACATCGGTCAAAAAAGGCTTTTCACATCGGTCAAACAACCGATGTGGTTCCAGCCCATGTGAAAAGTAGAGATTTTTCACATCGGTTCTATAACCGATGTCAAATCTTTTTAACATCGGTTGTTCCTATAACCAATTTAGAAAATCTACTAACTCTGCCACTCCGAAGTACATATGACATTGGTTTTGACCGATGTTAAAGATTTCACATCGGTTTAAGCCATAACCGATTTAGAAAAGGCGTAAAATAGTCGTTACACATTAGATACAACATCGGTTTTGACCGATGTAAAAGAGATGTGACATCAGTTTTAGTGATAACCGATGTGAAATGTTTGAATTTGTCATTCTGTGATCACACTATATACAACCGAGCATTTGTTTGATTTAAAAGCAATAAACCACTAGTTTTCAATAAATTTAATGTTGCAATAAACTATAACCACATATGTACACATTACACACATTTTCTCAATAAGTGTAATAAGTTTACAAAAGTTCTAATAAGCTTTAAGTGCAGGAGTTTAGTCAGCCACTGATGTGTGTTTTCTCGCACTTAAAATAGATCGTAATATAGTGGTGTAAGTACGAGTATCGTCTCCACAGGGACGGACAAAAGGGAATCAAGAATTAATTAAATTCAGCGATTAAAAAGAAATAAATAAAATAAAAGTGTCGTGCGAGATTGGTTGGTTTGGAAAATAAAACTAATGCGAACAATTAAACTAGGGGGTTCTTTCTAATTAATGACGAAGGGAACAGGGATCGATTCCGGGGTAACCAGATTTCTGGCAGATCAGGCCTAATTACATGAAATTAATTTAATTGAGCCTAGCTAATCATTACTAAGTTCTTACCGCTCTCGCGGCGTAGAGTACAATAATTTAGGGGACCAGGCTGATCTCTCATGCGACAGGATCCTAAATTATTGCCAAGAAGAGCGAGCTTATGCTTAATCGCTACTAATATCTTAGCGAACGATTAAGTGTGTGTGAATGTGTCCTAGAACAAATTAGATCTCTCTTAATTTATTCTACATGCAATTGTAATTCTAGTCGCGATTCTAGGTTACAAAAAATATCAATTAAATCATTCAAACACAAATTAAACGGCATTCATGCAATTAAACCGAAAAGAATCTAGCCATACATCATGATTAACCCCTTCATCAATCCCAAATCCCTAATTAAAACTATTCACAATTCATAATTGAAGAATCAATATAATTGGAATAAAAAGAATTAATTGTCATTAATTAAAAAGATGGAACTTACAAAGAATACCAAAAGATTGAAGAACAAGGCTGAAAAACCCTCTAAATTTCGTGCTAGGCACTCTCTCTAAGCTCCCCCTTGAAAACGGGGGTTTACAGGCTGTTTAAATAGAAAAATAGGGTGAAATTTGAGCTAAATTAGGATTTTCGGAGCCAGGCACGATCGTGCCTTCGATCGTGCCTCCGGAGCAAAAACGCGCATTTTGGGCAGGCACGATCGTGCCTCCCTCCAGGCACGATCGTGCCTGGCTGGCAGTAACTCCTCGGTGTTTTCTCTTCACGCACGATCGTGTCTGACTTTGAGGGCACGATCGTGCCTACTTAAATTCCGAATTTGACAAAACTTCCTTCATGAAAGTTGTAGATAATGAAGTCCTCTATCCACCCCAATTTGCCGAATGTGATTTGAATCATCCAATCAAGAGATATGATCAAAACGGTGGAAGATGTCTTTCTGAAATCGCAGCAGAGATCATCTGAATTCATCGTCTGTTTTCACCTTCTTTCTCTCCGATTATCGCAAAGTTGTCTTCATATGATTTGTAGCCCTTGAAGTTGGCTTTTCTATGGAACTTGAATCGTGTACATTGGATGTTTCTTCAAAGCGATATGCTTGAACGATTGACAGAAGGTCATCGTGATTGTCGTTTTCAAGCTTCATTCATCTTCTTTTGATCCCGAAGCCAGTCCTAGAGCTCTTTTTCCTTCAAATCTTCATCGTGAATCTTCCGGTGACCTCCAAAGCTATCAAATCATTCTCAAATGCTTCTCAAATCATCCCGATTGTTCCTCAAGTGCCGGTGTTGGGCTCAAATTCACTGATTTTGACTACAAACAACACAAAACTCGAACCAACGCCCGATAAACATAACTTGAGCTAAAATTGAGACTTGTAACACCTTAAAACTAGGAAAATCATCAAAAGCCGATCTCAACACGCATCAAATACATGTCAAAATACGGACTTATCAGCCACTCAATATTGTCTACAAATCAAAAGTTACAATAGTCTTGATTATAAACGTATCAATACATTGAAATACATACTAAATCACCTAAATGGCATAACTACAAAACTTGAACATGTGAAAAAAGTTCTTGCCATGCCTTTGAAGGAAAGTGTCGTTTCTAGGAACAATAATACACAACAAGTTCGTGTTCAGTCAATCTCCTCAGAAGAGAGTAGTTCCAGATTGACAGATCTCTACAAAGAAAAAACATATGATAGTTACTGCTAATGCACAAAATGTAAATTATATTGAAAGTAAATATGGCGCCATATATACTAAAATTGAATTGGGACAAGGAAAAGTACGATAGTATATGATAGTTACTGCTAATGCACAAAATGTAAAGAATCATGGTGATCTGGTGCTTGTAGGCCTGTCAATGGGTCGGGTCTAGACCCGGACCCGACCCAGACCCGGTTGTTTTTAACGGGTATGGGTCCTTATTTTATTCCGTTTACCCGGACCCGAACCCGGACCCGTTAGTACTTTTAATAAACGGGTCGGATATGGTACATATGATTCCGACCCGTTAAGGACCCGGACCCGTTTAAAATTTCTTATTAGTATATATACACACACTAATTCATAAAGAGATTAGTTATAATACTTCAAATAAAAATACAAACTAATATATATAAAGTGATTAGTTTTAATTCTTTGATTAAAAAGATACAAATTAATACACATACCTAATGTATAAGTGATAATATAATAGTATATGATATGCTTTTGGTCCAAAAGAACTTTTTGTGACCTAATTTATAGTCTAATATACGAGTTTTCTGTGGGAGAGAAAGAGACACAAAGTGCGGAATTGTACGCATCTACAACAAACGATATTTTATTCAATAAAAGTACTAATTTTCTATGATAAACCTTGATTTTTTTTGAAAAGTGAAGATATATTTTGCTTTTAAATTTTTGCACTTTGATTTACATTTCATATACATGTTTTGCTATTTTTAAAAAACTATATAATGTTGTGTCAAAAAACTTATATAATGTTGTGCACTTGTGCATATGATTCTTGGCGGGTCTACCCGACCCGGTTCCGAGATCCGTTGGGTCCGGGTCCAAATTTTTAGACCCGCCGGGTAAACGGGTCGGGTCCGGGTCCTTTATTTACTTAGCGGGTCCGGGTCTGGAACACTACGTTCCGACCCGAACCCGACCCATTGACAGGTCTAGGTGCTTGGAGTATGCACGAAATGTTACAATTATCAACTTGCCTGGGAAAAAATGGCAGTATATTAGCACTTCAGAGTGACTTTTACTTATTTATTACTCCCTCCGTCCCGCTATTAACTTCCTACTTTCCTTTTCGGGCCGTCCCAAAATAATCTTCTCATTTCCCTAAATGGAAAGTTATCCTACATCAAAACAATGTCAAACAGTGCAAAACAGTGCCAAACAGTGTCTAAACAGTGCCAAACAGTGTCTAAACAGTGCCAAACAGTGCCTAAACAGTAAAGTCAAATTTATTTCCTAAATATGTGTGTAGGTCAAAGTAGGAACTTAATAGAGGGACGGAGGGAGTATTATGGAATGTATATCATTATATCTCGTGATTTAATAAAATATTGAAGCTCAAAGTAATAAATGTCACTCAAAATTATTTACTTACAGTTCAAACCTTGAAGTTTAGGAAGGAATCTATGAGCAAGGACGTAAGGTCAATAGCATTAGCGATTCCAAATGGTGGCCAGTCTTGTTAAACTCTAATCAATACTATCTGCATCAAAACTAGAAACAAGCACATATTCAGATGAAAGGCAAAAAGGAACATTTTCATACCTAATATAATACAACGAGAGAAAAAAATTGTTGTTAACATGAAGAGATCATGAAGTCCCAGCTTCAAAAGTGTTCAAGCAGGTTATGTGGGGGTGGAGAACTACTCATCAAACTACTCCTGTCACACACATAGTATTGGTAGGGAATTTCTCCTTCTTCCATGACTTATCTTTAAAAAAAAGGTCGTTAAGATGAATGAAGTAGGAACATTTGACTTCCTAGGATTGTCACTTGGTGATCTGGATGGAAGTAACAAGTTTAAGCCTTGTTTTTTTATTGACAAGCTTATTTAAGTGATTTAGGGCTATCAAGAACTTATATTTGAAAGGCTTGCCACATCATCTTTGAACTCTGCATAAGAAAATGCATTTTTTTATGTACCTTATAAATGTTTGATTAGACAAAATGGTGTCATTTTCTGCCAATAACACATGGCATGGGGAATATCTTGCAAACACATTCAGATATAAAACACATGTAAGCAGACCGCACACAAGAATACCGCACACAAGAATATCAGGAGAAGTTGCTGGAATTTCTTTTTAGCCATGCAATCAGGAAAAACATATGTCGTATCAGTAATAGTAAAAAGTTAACTATAGCTTTATATATTTAATAAGTTGAGATGGTCAATGGACAACATAAAAAATCCAAATAAGATATATGGATATACATACCCTCTGTAAATTTAGTCAAAAGAGTAAGTGATTTTAATGCCTCATTAAGATTAGAGGACATTGAGGTTGCTTCCTGTTTTGATGTCACTGTCAATATATTCTTGAGACAAAAAAAATATAACCTGCAAAAGTAATACTAAGCAAATGAAATATAAGCACTAGCGCACAACAAAAAAATGACTATGTCAAATAGAAGAATCCTGATCTTGAAATGAGGAATGAAATGAAACACAATAAAATGAGGATAACAATACAATATACTCAAATAATAAAAATAAATAAATGCTTCTACTTTGACAAATTGACAGATTGAAGGAATGAAAAATGCAAAAAAATAGAGACACTATTTATATATTGATAAATTGACCACACCGCTAACCTGTGTTCAACCTATACGATAAAGGGCAGCTGGGTTCCCAATTTTTTAGGTGTCATAGATTGCTCGTGGTTTTAGAGGTGAGGAATGTGGCCGCCGAACTGCTCGAAGCAGCGAAGCTCGGTGACTCAAACTGCTGGCCAGAAAATGAACTTGTTGTTCAGTAGTTCTTGGCACTGACTCAATTTGCAAGCACCTAGTTTGCTCCCATAAAATGTCATTTTGTTCTTTATATATTTATTGGACTTGTTCATTATATTAATCCACTGATAAAACAAGTACTAGATGTTGAAATAAGCAGACACAACCATCAAGAAAAGGGTAATTGAAACCAAAACTAAAAAAAAAGCCTATTACAAGTTATCTTCCCCACCCAGTATCTACATAAACTGAAAAGCAACCCCCCTAAACATTCAAATTAATGGAACTCAACAGTAACCTCCACTCTCACTCAGAATGAACAAATAGGCACTCACACTCACAATATGTGACATTCATCCAAATCAAAACTCAAATTAGATAAAACTAGCTTCAGAAAACAAAAAAGTGTGTATAAGATAATTCAAAGCACATGTCCAAATCCTCTAACTAAGTAATCCAATTAGCAAACTGAGATATAATTCTATCTACTTTGGAATAAATAATACGAAATAAAAATATAGATAGATATTTATACACAATATGATTTGCAAAGAGAACCAGATTCACCTCCCAAAATCTTCTTGCTACATCAGTCCAGCACAGCACGGGCGATGTCAAATTTATGCAAACACTTCAATAAGCTGCACTTTAACAAACACCATAAAAGAATAATGAAAAGACATTATAGAATTAAGATGTTATGAAGAAGCTTACGTGAAAGTCAAAATATCAAGATCTCAATAAACCAGGAGGTCAATGAACTGCGTGGATGACATTAGCTCTGGACGACTCCACCCACGCCACTGGACGATTCCACCGACACCGTCGGACCTGCTCTTCTCGCTCGAACGCCGGCCGCTTGCTCTGCTCGTTCGAACGCCGTCCGCTTGCTCTGCTCGTTCGTACGCCGTCCGCTTGCTCTGCTCGTTCGAACGCCGTCCGCTTGCTCTGCTCGTTCGAACGCCGTCCACTTACTCTGCTCGTTCGAACGCCGTCTGACGACAAAGGTGTGATCTGCTCCGGTCACTGGAGCGCTGAAGGTCAGGACCTGCACTGGACGCCGGAGTCCCGTCAAAGCCGCGACAGTCGTACGCCGAGTCCAACTACTATGTCACTCGCTGCCTGCTGCTAAGTCAGCTAGGTTTCAAACGAGGGGTTGTAAGCGGCGACAAATCCTTTAAACCTGTGTCGAGATCAATTATACTCATCTGATTTAACTTACAATTTTTTTAATTGTTTTCTAAATCAGTTAACACCGATGTCAATTAAATTTTTCGTAAATTCTGAAAAGTACCCCATTTTCATATTAACATCGGTTCCAAATAACACAGTTGTAGAACATTTCAAAAAAATTCGAAAGGTACCTCGTTTTTCTATTTGACATCGGCTATCAATACAATTGATGTGGAAATATTTATACAAATTATAAATTTGACCCCGTTTTATTATTCCACATGTGTTTTAGAATAACACATGTAGATAAGGTGATGTAAAAACCCTTTTTTGTACTAGTGTGTTTTGATATCTGCTGTAATGTTCTTGGGGATCCGTCTTCCCCACATATGGCTTGATGGGTTGTCCCCGATATTTGTTGGGGATTTTGGCCGCCAGCACCCTTGGGGTGAAAGGCGTTCTAGTGTGGAGTTGGATGAGGGGTTCGTTTGAGCCCTCGGCGAACTTGCGCTTCATTTCCTCCACTTGTGCCCGGAGGGCGGCGTATTCCGGATCTGGTCCCGGCGTGGAAGATGTCGGGGGTGCCTGGCGTGTCTCCTCGAGTTGACGGAGGAGGGCCTCGATGATTTCATCCTTGGGGTCCTTCGGGACAACCCCTTGGGAGTTGGCCCAGAAGGATTGGGCCTGATTGATTTGGTGCCGGGCGTCTTCAGGATGAAGGGGACGCTTGCCTTTGTCCCGAGGGGGAGCTCTCTCCTCGGCCCTCGAGAAGGAGCCTCCGCTTTCCTGCGGTTTGCTAATCGCCTTGCCACCGAGGCGGTCTTGGACCCCTCGGCGTTCAGGAGCTACTCCCAACCTCTCGAGGGCCGAGGTTCGGGGCTTCTCCTTGTTTATGGGCCGCTTGTCCTTGGATTGGGCCTCTTGGGAGGCGGTATCCTGTGCCATGACCCCCTCGGCGTTGCCAATCCCCCTGGGAGGATTCTTGAACAGAGGAGGGGGGTGGCGGAAAATGGACAACATTTCCTCCAAAATGGGGTTGGAAGGGTGCCTGTGAGACGAAGGCACCAAAATTCAGGGCCATGCTTTCGACAAAGGCCACAAAGGCAGCCTGAAGATCGATGGCCGGGGCCGGAGGGGGAACTTGGTTCTCACTTCGATCCCTCCTTCGACTATGAAGCCCTATGCGGGCATCAGGGGCAGCCTTCTATAGCTGCTGACGAAGGTCAGTAGCGGCCTGCTCTAATTCGAGGATGGTACCGCCTTTGGGTACCAAGAGCCAGTTGGAGGCTTCGGCCCCGTTGGTGTCGCCGGGGGCTACGTGGTTCTCCTCGAGGGTCTTGGACTGACCATGAGTTCTTGTCATCTTGGTAGGCGTTTTTGTTTGGTGAAGGGGAGAGTTTCTTACTTGATTGTTCGGACCTCTCAACGAGAGCACCAAATGATGGACAGTGTACCCGGGGGGTAGCTTATCCGAGGGGTTATTGCGGGAATAACTAGAGGGAAGTCAGAGCAAATAGGAGGAGAGAGAGTCGATTGTATTAAATGAACTCAGCGTGTGTTGGGATGTCGATCCTTTACAATGGGGAAATGAGTTGCTATTTATAGTAGCAATAAATGTGATGAGAGTACACGTGTCAGTAATCAACCGGTCGAGGGGTCACATCAATCGGGGTGGCACCGGCAGTGGCATGTTCACCGAATTGAATGCGGTGGGTGGATGTGATGTCGCATTAAATGCGGTGGTTGGCTGTCTCCAAAGGGAATCTTTTCGATGATTGAGTTGTTTACCGAGGGCTCCCCTTAGGGCCGAGGGCCGGTGTAGCCGAAGACGTCACATGGCCAAAGGCTTCCCTGATGCCGAAGGCATCAGAGTGGTAGCCGAGGGCTACTGTATGAGCCGAAGGCTACTGGTAACCGAGGGCTAGTGTTTTACGCCGTTTTCTCCCCGTAGCCTCGTATGCTCAAATCTGGCTGCCCTGTGTATTTTAGAGCTCTCGGCAAGGAGGCCGAAGGTATCCCAGTGTGTATTTCGGGCTTCTTCGAGACTTGGGCCGCCGAATTTTGGGCCTCCTGAGCTCCTTGGGCTTGTTGGGCCTGTGATAGATTAGTAGGAGTCTATGGGCCGGGGGTTCCCGGGCCATATACTCCATCACATATGTTCTATTTCGACTACATTTTATTTAATAATTTATTAATGTTTTTTAAAAATATTTCTAAATTTTTCTCATTGTAAATTTTCAAAACCCAATTTTGTAAAATTTCTTTGCTAATAAAGAATTATACGTAGTATATATTAATGATCAATGTTATGCATCGGCAATGTGAAAAGTTGATCAATTTTGTTGTTGTTGAAATTTTACACATATATATGCGTCACATGAAAGATCATGAAAAATAATTTGATTTCATAAAATTTTTGCTAAAATTGAAACACAAATGAAAAAGTTATACTCCGTAACATGTAGTGACTAATTTGATCGTGACTAATTCGACCGTGATCAATCCGACCGTGACCAATCCGCACGTGACCAATCCAACCGTGACCGATCCGACTGTGACCAATCCGACCATGACCAATTCGACCGTGAGTTCTCATCTCAGCAATGAAAAGAAGAAAAAAAAACAAGTCTAAGCACGGGTTCGAACCCGCAACCTCCGTGTCACAACAACTCTCGATGGCCACTGCACTGCTACACATTATTGGTCCTTGGATGCGTTTTCTTTTACATATACTCTTTTGTTCCGTAAATGATTAATGATTAATCACCTTATCATTATATTGCCTTAATCCATCTCCCTCCACACATAATCTCGAACCAACCCCCCAGAATCATTTCCTCCTCCTTCTCTCTTCATTCTTCATCTCCAAATCATCAACCAATCTTCAACATCAATTAATCACTTTCTCAATCAAGATTAAAGTCAAGATTAGCACCAAGCTCCAAGGATTGTCATCTATCACAAGTTTGATCTTCCTTATCTCTTTAAATCTTGTACTTCAATCATGAATTCATCTATTTCTAAGCTTCCCAACATGTATAGCTAAATAAATTTGGGGCTAGAAATTGGTTAATTAATTGTTCTTATCATGTTTTAATTTGTATTGATTTTAATTGTTAAGTTTGTTCTATTTAGATTGTTGTGTCCAGAAACTTAATTATGTTATGTTTGTGATATATATTATGAGTACTCAATCATAAACATATTGTTTGTTAAATGTACAAATGAACACTTTCTGAACACACTGTTAAACTTCTTTTACCTTGTCCAGGATTGAAGTTTTACGGGAGAATTTAATTATTTAACTATATTATTTACACCACGGGGTTGGGTAAATAATATAGTTAATAATTAAGGTTGTCGTTGCACTTAAACAACTAGTCTCATTTTGGCCATCACTGGGAAATGTTGACTAGTTACTTAATTTAGATGACTTGTGTTGGGTCCTAAAATATTTATCTACAACTTCTCACAATCTATCTAAGAATAAAATTAGCAATTATGTCTCTCAATTAAACATTGAACAATTAGTTACCAATTTCTACCCCTACTTGCTATTGGTTGAACTTTGTGTTGATAAAAATCTCTCATCTCAATCACTTTTATTTTATTACTTTTCCAAGCAACCAAAAAAATCAAAAGAAACGCACTCCCAACTTTAATCGTTAGTTTGTGCTTAATTATTTTATTTCCCGCTTCTCTGTGGTTCGACACCCTACTTTCTTGGGTAAATAATAGTTGTGTGCCCATTATATGCTACACACCAACTTGGCACCGTTGCCGGAGAAGCGGTTTTGAAAAAAAAAGCATGAACTTTTGGTTTTAGTTATTGTAAATTGTGTGTATATTATTTTGTTGTTATCTTGTTTGCTTTTGCAGGTTCAAAAAAAAATACAAAAAAAAAATACGAGTGATTAATAAAAGTTCAAAAAAAAAAAAATTGAACTGTGATTAATTACCTTACCTGAGCATTGGAGTTGGACTTATTAACTGAACAAATCTGGACATTTGGACCATTGGACATATTGTTACATTTTAATTCAACGGATAATCCGCCTATATGGTCGGACCGCTAATTTGTACATAATAATTCAACGGATAATCCGCCTATATGGTCGGACCGTTTACTTGTACATAATAATTTAAAGGATACTCCGCCTATATGGTCGGACCAACACTTTAATTTCTGCACTTTAATTATCGCACTTTAATTTCTGCACTTTAATTATCGCACTTTAATTTCAGCAATTTAATTTCTGCATTTTTTTTGCATCCCCAAGCTTGTCGGCCGTGTCCGCTTGTTGGTGGCGTGCACTTTTTATTTTATTTCTTAATAATCCCCAGACTGTCGGCACAGCTGCATCTTGGCGGAGACTGTATTTATTACTGTAGCTATTTTTTTTTCTTCCTCTCAAATCACCATATCTGTCGGCCCAGCCGCATCCTGGTGAATTACTGTATATATTAATATTGTCTTAAGGGCTCACTAGTCTTATTCGGTTTATACCAATTGACTACGTGCGAACCTTAATTAATTAATTAATTCCGCATTTTTTTTCTTTTCATCTCTCTCTCTCTCTCTCTCTCTCTCTCTCTCTCTCTCTCTCTCTCTCTCTCTCTCTCTCTCTCTCTCTCTCTCTCTCTCTCTCTCTCTCTCTCTCTCTCTCTCTCTCTCTTTCGTCCCAATCCCAATTCCCTTCTGCTTATGCTTACACGTTCACGTGGTGCAAATTGTGAATTGTTATTCTTCTCTGACATTGAAAAGCACATACGTGAACAGAAAAAGATAAAAAAAAATGTCAAACGATATTGTTGTAAATGAGCAGGAACCAAATCAACAAATCGTGGATCAGGCTACGAGGACCAGGAAACCGCTGTATGATTATGTTACGCCTCCCGTGAATGAGCATGACAGTGTTATTCCACCGGAGGTTAACATGAATCAATTTGAAATCAAGACTGCTATCATCCAAATGGTTTCAAATGATCGATTTAGCGGAGCGCCAACAGAGGATCCAAATAATCACATCACAAAGTTCCTTCAAGCTTGCAACACCTTCAAAATCAATGGTGTGCCGTCTGATGCTGTCAGACTACGCCTATTTCCCATTCTCTCTACGGGATCGAGCTCAGAGTTGGCTTGACTCTTTTCCAGACAATCACTTCTCCACTTGGGATCAATTTCATGGTGAATTTCTCAAAAGATTTTTTCCGCCATCTAAAACGGCGAAAATCCGGAGAATGATTCAAAATTTCAAGCAAAATCCCAATGAGCCCCTCTATGAGGCTTGGGAAAGATTCAAAGATCTCCAGCGACAGTGTCCACATCATAACATCCAAAACTGGCACTTGATGACTGCTTTCTATGAAGGCCTACATGAAAATTCTCGGATACTTGTGGATGCGTCAGCAAATGGATCATTCATGTGCCTAGAACTTGAAGAGGCGGAAGAATTGATGGAACGCATTTCATCAAACACATCAACATGGTATTCTGAGCGATCATCTGCTCCACCAAAAGTTGGAGGCATGTACGAAGTTGATCAAATGCCGGCCATAACCACAAAGGTCGATAACATTATGACTCTGATCCAAAAGATGGCACAAGTCTCTCTTGTGCAAAACTCTGCATCAACTCCAACTCCTGTTCCCGTTCTTATGTGTGGATCTTGCGGTGGACAACACAATCAGTCCACTTGTCCATGGGGATCAATGGAACAAGTTGACTATGTCAACTACAATACGCAGCCCCAACAAAATCAATTTGGTGATTTCAATCCTTAAGGAAGAAATCATCCCGGTTTTTCCTGGAGCAATCAAAATGGAGCTGCTAATCCACAACAAACTTACCGAAGTGCACCACCCGGTTTCCAAAATCAACAACAGCAATTCAGAGGTGGCCAAGGTATCGTGAACCAGCAACAATACAAACCTACCCAAAATCTTCCACACCCTTCAAATCAACAACAAAAACCACTTCTTCCCACTCCTGAAACAACCCAAACTCCCGTCCTAGAAAACATTGTTGACCAACTTCTCAAGTCCCAATTATCTCAAACTGAAACTCTGAAACAAATCACTGAAGAACTTGGTCAACTTCGAGCTCACAACAGGATGCTTGAGAATCAAATTGCTAATGAAGCATCTACATCATCAACTAAGGTGACGGGTAAGCTGCCTGCTTGTCCTGAAAACCCGAGGGAGCAAATGAATGCCGTCACTACTCGGAGTGGGAAGCAACATCAATCCTTGCCCCTTTCTAGTGACGAACAAGAACATGAAGTGTTGGAGGAAGTGTTCGTGCAACAACAGAAAGGTGGAAACAATAACAATGAACTTGATGTCGGTACCATGCCGAAATCATCTGATGATCGTGAAGGGTCTAAGAAACAAAGAGAAAGTCCGGTAAGGAAATACATTCCCCCAGCTCCTTATCCGAACAGATTGAAGAAAGCTAATATGGAGGAGCGGAGAACTAAATTTTTGAATGTTATCAAGCAATTGGATATCTCAATTCCTTTGCTTGATGCCATTACAGAAATTCATTCATATGCAAAATTTCTCAAAGATATTCTCACAAAGAAGAAGGAGAATCCAGCCACTGTTGCAATGAGTCAAGAATGCAGTGCCATCATCCAAAATAAGATCACACCCAAGTTACGTGATCCTGGAAGCTTCTCAATTCCATGTACCATTGGTGGATCCAAACTTAACAAAGCTCTTTGTGATCTTGGTGCAATTGTTAGCTTAATTCCCTATTCACTATGTCAAAAGCTACACTTGGCTGATCGATCTGTCAAATATCCTATCGGCATTCTTGAAGATGTTCCTATCAAAATTGACAAGTATTATATCCCAGGAGACTTTGTTGTCTTGGATATGGAAGAAGATGCCCGGGTTCCTGTTATTCTCGGTAGACCTTTTCTAGCTACAGCAGGAGCTATTATCAATGTAAAAAAGGGTACCCTTATCCTTGAGATTGGGGATGATAAGATCGAATTCAATGTACAAGAGTTGAGTAAGGATACACCTTGTGTCCTTGATGGTTACTATGCTGATGTTATAGACTCTTGTAATACTAATACATTTGATGAGTCATATCGGCTTTCTAAAGATCCCATGGAGTACACCATACAAGAATCTATTGAAGATGAGCAAGCCAATGAAATGGTGAATTTATGTCTCGAAATGTTGCAAAGCATATTTTTACCAATGCCTAAAGCACTTAAATTTGAAGTGCTTAATCTTGAAGATCAATCCTTGAATATCAAAGGAAAAGCACCCAAAGTGAGAGACAAGAGGCAACTTATGTGTATTGCCTCACTGATCCAGAATATGAATGAAAGGCATGGGTCAAGCTAATGACCTTAAACGAGCGCTTCTTGGGAGGCAACCCAAGTTGGAAGACGAAACTCGCAGGTGGAAGACGAAACTCGCAGGTGGAAGACGAAACTCGCAGGTGGAAGATGAAGCTCGCATGTGGAAGACGAAGCTCGACTCACCACAGTAATAGTCGGCGTCGATGGCCGTCGACGTCAGTGGTGATCGCCGTCTCCGGCGTCTCCGGCCTTCAACGCCATTGGTGTTCGCCATCTGCGGCATCTCTGTCTCCATTGTTGCCTTAATCTGTCGCAGAAGCTGAGAGATTCCTTCGTCGCTCATGCTCGCAGAAGCAGATCAGGAGTATGGGTGGACCGGTTCCGGTTCGGGCCTGGGCACGGATGGGCCTCGGTTCAGGAATGGGAGGCCTGGAACCGGCTCGGGTAATCCCAGGTCCAGGCCGGGCCGGGCCGGGCCAGGCCGGGCCTCGGTTCTATTTTTTTTTTTTTGGCTTTTGCTAATTAACCCCCAACCCTCCCCCCTCACCCCCAAACCACCCCAAACCACCTCAAATGGCCCAAAATAGCCAGTCCAACTCAAAAACTTAAAAAAAATTCAAAAAAAAAAATTAATTTGGCCCGAACCGGCCGGGCTGGTTCGCCAATCCTAGGGCCCGGGCCCGAACCGCACAGTAACCGGGCCGGGCCGCCCAGAACCGCCCCCCGGACCGGTTCCCGGGCCGGGCCGGTTCAAACAATAACCGGTCCGGGCCGCCCGGCCCGAGTCCATCCCTAATCGGGAGGCTGTTGTTCTCTTTTTTGTCCTTTAAAAAACTGGTCCTATTTTTGTCAACTCAAAAGTCTCAGCCCTCATTTTTGACATTATTTCTAACATGTTATATATAAAACAAATTACTACGATGCTCCATCCCATTAGGAGGTTTCAATTGCGATTTACGATGCTTGACTGATGATAAAACAATTTAATCCATGTTCATACTCTGATAATTTTTAGTAAATAAAATTTACATATTCAGAAACTACACTAAAACCGCTACAAAGTCTGATAAAAAATGTAAGTTCGATAAAAATTTGATATATAAAATAAAAGATTAAGAATGATTAAAGTTGACCATGTAAATAGTGTACGAGAACATTGAAATGGGACGGAGGGAATACAATGCAACAACGTATTGGATGGGTGAATTTAAAATTGATATGCCGCAATCTAATTATTTACCACAGAGCGGTGTGATCAACCACAAATAAAAACCATTTTATTTAATTTTTAATTAAATAATTATAAAGGTCAATTTTGCCATACTATAGTTGGATTAAGTAAAAATGGGGTGCGCAAAGCAACCCCTAGGTCTCTCTCAACACACCTAAATTTTGACTCGGCGCACCAATTATTTGCCATACCTAGACAATTATAACCTCTTCCTTTTTAATTAATTGACCGTAGACCGCAGTAGCACTGTATTGCAAGAATAGCAAGAGCGGCAGCGAAAAGAAAGTTGGACGTTGGACATTGGAGTTGGATTAGTTTTGTCAAACTTTTAATTTCTTTGTTAGGGTGAACCTCCCTATAATTAAGAAATAGTTGGGATTAAAAAAACTAGTTTGCCTAAGATTGGGATCATAAACCTAATTTGAAGGTCCCGGATAGGGTAAAAGTCTAGAGGGGGGGGGGGGGGTGAATAGACTTTTAAATCTTTTTCAACTTTATGAAGTTTTCCCTCTACAGAAGTTGATCTATAATCTTTTGAGAGATTAATAGATGCACAGCGGAAGTCTTTACCCTTTATGTGATGAGAGTTTGACCACTTTCTAATTTTGGAAGATTTGACTTTGAACAGTGAGCAGTTGGCTTGGCAGTTGCCTGGATGGCAGGAAACTGCTGAGGCTGCTGCTAGTGGAAAACTGGAGTTTGGAAGAGATAATTATATGGCCTTGAACAGAATGATGAGGACTTTATGAGTATGTGTAGAGCTAAAGAGAATAAGGAGTTTTGCCTGAGCAGAGGTCTGAGCAGTTGGGTAAACCCAGGGAACTGCTAAGCCGTCTGCTGTGAAAGAAGGGAGTATTTCTGAGAACTGACCAACCACACCTTTTAGTAGTGATATTCAAAGCTTGTGGGAAACAGATGTCTCAAGGAAAAGTGAGTTATTAAGCAGTAGGATAAGCAGTAGAGTCAATTAAGACGACTGCTTAGGATGCTGCTGGCAAACTACGATCCCTTTAGTGAGAAGTGTTGGGTGTGTGCTCTGTTGAGTAAAGGATAATCAACACACGATGTATCCTGGTTCAGAGGTGGTGTAATCCTCCTACATCCAGTCCCACCCTCTTTCAGATGGATTTCACTAAAGTATTCAATACACTTAGTGCCAATCTAGCCTTTACAACACTTAGGCTTAGATTGAAGGTTTTTCACAATGAGTATAACACCACTCAAAGTTACTCAGTCCTTAGACTTTTCTCAATCGATCCAGTGGGGATCAAAAGGTACTCTATCTATCTAACCACACTTTAGGATCCGAACAACTGTTCTCCTAAGTGTTTACAACCACTTGTGAAATGTTACAAGAAAGTTCTAACCTCCAACTATGAACTAAGCTCTAAAAATGTGAAAGTGTTGATCTAATCTGAGAGCTTAGTGAAGCATGAGGCTAAGCAGAGAGTAAAGTTGAGTTTGCACTTTCTCTTTTGCTAGATAGCTCGTATATGCTTTGATGAAAGTATTTCTCTACTTAGGATGCTCAAGCTTATCTTTGAACTCATGCTTCTACCTATATTTATAGGCCTTCATGGTTGATTAATCTCATCCGTTGGTTGAGATGGATTAATCCTTGTCGTTGAAGATCTCTGGCAAGGATAAGTAGTACAAATGTCTTCTTGTGCTGGAGCATTAATTTGCAGCTGATCATTTAGTTTTGCATTATGTGTGCGTCCCATGCCGCGGTCCCAGTACTTGATCCGGTATTAAATGCCGGTCAAGTTTTGTCTTCAATCATATACATTCAATGTATATGTTTATGTGACATTTAATTTTTGTGTGCTAAATAGAATTATACTGGTAGGATTTAAATATCCTTTTAAGGTAAAATAATTTTTACCTTATTGCATTTTGACTTTCCAGTGTAATTTTATTTAGTTCCAAAAATTTTACATTAATTTTGTCACTAAATTTCGAATTTAATTAAGACACAATGTACTAAAATAGAGTATAGTGGCATCATCAAAATCTATCAAAATTGGGTACTAACAATTTCCCCCTTTTTGATGATGCCAAAACTATACAACCCAAGAAACAAATGTTTTTATTGATTTTTATTGAGACTAGTGTACATTGGTCTACAGTCTAAAGTACAATAGTTTTTAGTCACTTTCGGACTTGTCTTGAAGTCTACACTTGTTGGTTTCCTCCAGCTTCTTTTTGGCTTCCTCTGCCTTCCTTTTTCTGATCTCTGCTTCTTCTTGGAGGAGCTTGTTCTTCCTTCGTGTTTCAGCTGCTTTCCTTGCTGCTGCTGATCTAGAGGAGGAGGTGCCTGCTTGTGTTAGTCTTTCCCCCTTTTTGGCAACATCAGCAGGGGTGTCGATGTCTCTGAAGAGGGCTTCTATCTCAGGATCGGAGTCAAGGTTTTCTTGTGGTCTCCTTGCAGGGTTGAGGTCATGGACTTCAATGTAGAGTGCATTTACACAATTACGGATGTCCATTATATCTGTCTTGACATCATCTTTGACCTCATTCTCTAATCTTTGGAGCTTGTCTTGTGTAACTACTAGGCTTTGACCTAGCTTTTGAAAATCAGACCCTTGCTTCCAAAAGGTGTCCTGAGTAGCTTTTTGAAGAACCTCAAAGTTGTTCTTAATAGCAGTTGTCAACTGCTCATATGCTCGAGCATGAGCCTGCTGCTCTATAAGAAATTTCTGAGAGAGCTTGAACATGGCAGGGAACTCCTCATTCCTTAGTTTCCCAAGATACTCCTCATGCTCCTTTATCATTTGGAAAGCCTGCTCAAGGTTAGGATGGAGGTTTGGAAGAGAAGTCACCTGCTCAGAAGGTCCTGCTACAGTAGGCTGAGGTTGTTGCTGCTTTTGGAGTGCTAGCATTTGCCTTTCGAGGTCCTCATTCTTGGCTTTTAGTGCAGCAATCTCCTGCTTTATTTTATTGGTCAAAGCAGATTGCTGAGAGTTTTTGGTTTGGAGTAGAGCTCTCTGCTCAGCATTGAACACTTGTTGGATCATTGAATCTCTTCTGATGTGGCTGTGGACTTCTCCAAATCTGATATCTAGCCTTTCTTCTAGTTGCTTCTTCAATTTGATGAGTCTCTTGTGTAGTCTGACCTCTGCGCGGCTGATGAACTTTGTGGTAGCCCTTCTTTCTTTGATGAAGACATCGGCCATGGTAGCAGTGTCCTCTTCATTGTCCTCAGGTTCAAGAATGAATGTGTGAGAGTGGTGCTCTATGTTTTGAGTAGACTCTTGAGAGTGTGAACTAGACGTTTGCTCTTGATCAGCAGTGGGCTGATGAGCTACTTCCTCCATTGCTTTGGAGGTTTCTCCACCTCCTCTAGTCTCAAATTTGGATTTTTCCAGAGCCATTTGAAGTTCTTTATCACTAGAAGAGGAAGAAGAGATGATTTGCTTACCTCTATTCTGTGGAGGGTTATTTGGACCAGAGTGGTTGTCATCATTATCAGAATCACCATCATCATTTTTATCCTCGGAGTGCTCCTCTGGTGATTCATCAGTCAGCTGCTTCTTCTTTGTGAGATAGACCAGATTCATCTGGTGAAGATTTGTGGCTTTGGCTATGTCTTCAGTTCCAAGCCAGGTGAGAGCAAAGTACTCTTCACTGATGAATTTTGTTAGGGTCCTGGCTTGGTGGAGAATTTTGGAGAGTTTCCATTCTCTCCAAGCTTTGACTCTAGCCCATTCAGCCTCTAATTTTTGCAGAGGAGTTGGTGAGTGGTCTGTTGGTGAAGGTGGAGCCATTTGCTTGTTGTGTTGAGTTGGCTGTTCTGTCTCTGGAGGAGCCATCTGCTCTCCTTGTTGAGTTTCCTGCTCTTCTTCTAGTGGAGTTATCTGGAGTAGGTTCTCTACTGGGGATGAAGGAGTCACCTGCTCTCCTTGCTTAGTTATTCTGGGAATTAGAACGGAGAGAGGGAGAGCAGAGCTGTTGCTTCCATTGGATGAGTTGGAAGAGGACTCTGCTTCTTCTTGTATGATGGTTAAAGGAGAGGCTACTGCTTCTTTTTCTTGGATGACTGAGGCCGCCTCGTCAAGCTCGTCTTGCAGATTCCTTGTTGCTTTTCTTTGCTTCTTGGATTTAGGGCCTTGACACCCTGAGCGTAGTCTTTTGGCTGTCTTGGTATCAACTTTAAAGGATACCAAGAGGAGTTCGTTGGAGACAAAGGAGGGGTCTGTCTTTGGTATTTGTGGAGCCCCAGCTTTGGAGGTTTGGTGGAGGAATTTCCTCCAGTTGGTTTCTTCCTTGATTTCCCCTACTATCCCCTTCCTTCTTAGGAGTTCTCCAATCAAGAACCCATACCCTAGCAATGGTAGGCTTCCATCCTTTCCTCGTCCCTTGTGTGACTTGTTTACATACTTCAGTATCTCGTTGTACACATACCGAGACCAGTTGTGTGGGGAGCCAGAGATGATGGCTGCTAGTGGAAGTGCCCTTTGTGCATTTATTTCATCCAATGCAGTTGTTCTGTTGTCAATGCATTTGTATAGGATGTCCATCAGAAGAGAATATTCTGGTACCAGCATGCCCTTCTTTACCTTTAGAGTGTTGAGGTGTTGAGCCTTTGGGAGGAATACAATTTCTTTGAAGCTTTGCTCTTCAAGGGTGATGTCATTGACGTTTCTGGCTTCATCCCCAGGTAGAGAAAGCATTTCCTTTATGTCTTCTTCTTTTATCTCTACCTCGAACCCCATCACTACGGATTTCATCGTCTCAGGTGTGGAGTTGGTGTAGAACTCTGCTACTACCTCGGGGTAGAAACAGGGGTAAGGAAAGGTGGCCATTGTCATGAGTCCTGTTGTTTCTAGTTTTCTGAGAAGTTCCCTCATGAGATCCTTGTTCTCTGCTTTCTCAAGAATTTTTGGAGTGTTTAGGATGGACCCGGTGAAGATGGATTTGGAAATTTGGATAAGGGAGGCCATTTGGGTGTATATGGAGAATGGAATGGTTTGCGGCGGTTGTGTGTAATAGAGTTTTTGAGAATGCTTAGAGTGAATTTGAGAGCTTTGAAATAGGTAGAAAGAGATCGCAAAGTGAAAAGTGTGAAGGGGAATGTACGGAGGGAGTATTTATAGGCTATCGGGAACTAGCCGTTGGAATATAGCCGTTGGAAAATACGGCTGGTTCCTTCTAGCATTCATTGAGTTCATACTGGTAGCAGGGGGCTCTGGCTTGGGTAAATTTGATGTTTTCTGAAGGCATGACTTACCGCTTTGAAATCCTTGATATAGGAAGATCAAGATGATATATGCCACGAGCTGAGATTTCATGTATGTTGACCAAAAAGTGAGCCAACTGCTGTCCTAAGACAGGCTTCTGCTCCTGAGGCAGACATCTGCTGGCAGATATCTGTTCGAATTTGTGAACTAGTGTCTTTACCTCCATTGTTCTTCCCTTGTTCCAAGCTTGTACTCTTCTTTATGAAAGTATTGATTCAATTCCTCTTGTTACACATGTAGCAGTGGTCTAATTGGTCAGTTGCCTGCTGACCCTACTGCTGTCTTGAGTAGTCACCTGCTGAGCCTACTTCTTGAATTTTGATTCCCTCTTTCTTTTGAAAGTCTGAGATAGACCTTCTTGGACCTTGATGCTTCATTCCTTTTGGATTGTGAGTAGCCTGAGATGGCTACCCTTGTTAGTTCCCCCTCAACAGGTGGCTAGGAATTCCCCCTTGATTATGGAATTAGGTTCCCCCTGAATAGATGCAGGGTTATTCCCTTACTTGATCTAGATCATCTAACATACCAAGCTCTTGCCTTAGTTGGTTGAATCTAGCTTCATTCAATGGTTTGGTAAAGATGTCAGCCAACTGCTTTTCGGTGGGGATGTACTCAAGCTTGATGGTTTTCTTCTCAACATGCTCTCTGATAAAGTGGTGCCTGATCTCAATATGCTTGGTTCTTGAGTGAAACACAGGATTATGAGTGATAGCTATAGCACTTGTGTTGTCACACAGTATGCTAATCTCCTTTGTTTCTTCTCCATAATCCTTTAATTGTTGTTTCATCCAAAGTACTTGAGCACAGCAGCTGCCTGCAGCTATATATTCAGCTTCGGCAGTGCTTGTAGCAATTGAGCTTTGTTTCTTGCTGAACCATGAAACAAGTCTTCCTCCAAGCAATTGACAAGTTCCAGAAGTGCTTTTCCTATCAATTTTGCATCCAGCAAAGTCTGAGTCTGAGTAGCCATATAGATCAAAGCCTCCATTTGTTGAATACCATAATCCAGAGTTAGGATTGCCTTTGAGGTATCTCAGTATCTTCTTTGCTGCAAGAAGATGACTTTCCTTCGGCTTTGATTGAAACCTTGCACATACCCCAACTGAGTAGGATATATCTGGCCTACTAGTTGTGAGATATAACAAGGAACCAATCAATCCTCTGTAGAGTGTAGGATCAACATCTTTCCCATCATTATCTTGACTCAAGCCTTGTGAAGTATTCATGGGAATTTTCACAGTGGACTTGTTTTCAATTTGGAACTTCTTCATGAGATCTCTTGTATACTTTGCTTGGTTGATGAAGATACCTTGTGGGGTTTGCTTCACTTGTAGTCCCAAGAAATAGTTCAGCTCTCCCATCATGCTCATTTCAAATTTGCCTTGCATGAGAGTTGAAAATTTCTCACATAATGCTTGGTTTGAGCTTCCAAAAATTATGTCATCAACATAGATTTGAACAAGCAATACGTGGGGACCTTCTTCAATTTTGAATAAAGTCTTGTCTACTTTGCCCTTAGTGAATCCATTATTCACTAAGTACTCAGAGAGAGTGTCATACCATGCTCTTGGGGCTTGTTTGAGTCCATAAAGAGCTTTATGCAGTTTGTAGACTAGATCCTTCTCTCTATTGATTTCAAAACCAGGAGGTTGCTCCACATAGACCTCCTCTTCTAGTAGACCGTTTAGGAAGGCACTTTTCACATCCATTTGATAGACTGTGAATTGCTTGTGAGCAGCATACGCCAAGAATATTCTTATTGCTTCTAATCTGGCAACAGGAGCAAAGGTTTCATCAAAATCTATGCCTTCTTCCTGGCAGTAGCCTTTGGCCACTAGTCTTGCCTTGTTCTTGACAATTGTGCCTTCCTCATCCATCTTGTTTCTGAACACCCATTTGGTTCCTATCACATGTTGGTGATAGGGTCTGGGCACAAGCTCCCACACATTGTTTCTCTTGAACTGATTTAGTTCCTCTTGCATTGCTTGTATCCAGTCAGAGTCAAGTAGGGCTTCTTCAATTTTCTTGGGTTCGATTTGTGAGATGAAGCATGAGAATAGTGCTTCTTTTTGGATTGCTGACCTTGTACGAACCCCTTCATGGATGTTTCCAATGATTTGGTGTGGAGGATGTTTGTTCAACCATCTAATGTCAGATGTGGTGGTTTTGCTTTGAAGTTGTTGGTCATCCTCAACTTCTTCTTCGTCACTATCTTCTGGTAGAGTAGGGTGTTTAGGAATTTCATGAAGGTCTGGAAGGATGTTTGTTGGTGAGTCACCTGCTGGCAGTGGGCTGACAGTTGAGTCCACTGCTGGCTGTGGACTGACATTAGGTTCAGCTATTTTTTCTCTATCATTTCCTGGAAGGCAGCTTGGAGCCTTTCCAGTGTCCTTCTTTGAGTTGGATGACTCACCTTCTTCTTTTGATTGAGCAGTGGAGTGATTTTCAAAAACCACATGGATTGATTCTTCTACCACAAGAGTTCTTTTGTTGAGGATCCGGAATGCCTTGCTTGTTGCTGAGTAGCCCAGGAAGATCCCTTCATCAGATTTGGGATCAAATGGCTTGAGATAGTCTTTTCCATTGTTTAGAATGAAGCATTTGGATCCAAACACATGGAAATGACTAACATTAGGCTTTCTTTCTTTCCATAGTTCATATGGAGTCTTTTTGTAAGTCTTATGAATGAGACTTCTATTCTGTGTGTAGCAAGCAGTGTTGATGGCTTCTGCCCAAAATCTTTTGGGTAAACCAGCTGCTTCTAAGATTGTCCTTCCGGCTTCCTTGAGTGTCCTATTCCTTCTCTCAGCTACACCATTTTGTTGAGGTGTTCTTGCTGCTGAAGTTTGGTGATGGATTCCATTTTCTTCACAGTACTGAATTACTATAGAGTTAAGGAATTCAGTACCTCTATCTGACCGGATCTTTTGGATTGAGAGACTTTTCTCATTTTGGATTAGTTTCATCAGTTCTGGAAGTTTCTTCTCTGTTTCATTCTTTTTCTTTAGGAATACGGTCCAAGTGTATCTAGAATAATCATCAACTATCACCAGGGTGTATCTTCTACCACTTAAGCTCGTTGGTTCAACTGGTCTAAACAAGTCAAGGTGTAGTAGGCTTAAGGGCCTAGTTGATGATTCCAGTTCCTTTGATTTGAATGATACCTTGGTTTGTTTTCCTTTTTGGCAAGCATCACAGAGATGGTCCTTCTTGAAATTGATTTCAGGAAGTCCTTTCACCAATCCTTTTCTGGACAGTTTGTTGATTGTTTTGAAGTTGAGATGGCTTAATTTGTTGTGCCATTCCCAACTCAAATTTGAATCTGCCTTTGTCACCAAGCAAATCCCTTCCTTTGCTGAGCTCCAATCAACAATGTACATGTCCTTCTTCCTTCTACCAGTGAGCACAATTTTGTCATTTTTGACATCTCTAATCAAGCAGATGTCTTTGGAGAATGTAACATTATAGCCATTGTCACAGAGCTGGCTTGTGCTTATGAGATTGAACTTTAATCCTTTAACATAAGATATGTTTTGGATTGTAAGTCCATTGATGGATAGGTCTCCAGTTCCTTTGGTTTCTCCTTGTTTTTCCACATTCCCAAAAGTCACTTTGGGTCCTTCTCTTGCCATATAGTTGGACAGGAGCCGCCTGCTGCCTGTCATGTGCCTGGAGCAGCCTGAATCTATGTACCATGTTTGTGAGTCAACTGCTCCAGCACCTTCCTGTATTCATCATTGTTGAGCAGTAGCCCACAAGTTAGTGGGCAACTTCCTTTGTACAAGTTTGGGCATCCATGCCCATCTCGAACCATTTAGTTCTAAGCAAATTGGTCTATAGCCGTTTGAAGTGTTATAATCATGGGGGATGGCTATGTATTTGTTCATCCTTTTCCTTCTTAAAATGGGAAATGGAATATTGGCTTTTGGAGGAGACTGCTTAGTGTTTTGACTGTGGTTGGTCTTATTGGTTGATTGCCAACGGGTTCTTGGGTTTTGATGGTTGGGAAGTTTTTGTCTATACAGGAGATTGGATTTTGATTTGGGAGCTGGCAAGTTCCTTCTTATGGGAACATTTTGAGAATGGGATTTTTGGTAGATTAGCTTTCTTGTATTTTGTTGGTGGCTTTTGGAGGGTGAGTTTTGAGTGAGTCTGGTGGGGGATACATATCCGAGCCCTCTTCTCTCCTTATTTAGAACAACTTCAGCAGTAGAGTCACATGTTTTACTATCCATGCTGAAGTTATTCATTTTGTCTTTCAGTTCTTTGTTCTCTTCTTCTAAGACATTGTTTTTGGTTAAGGCATCTAACAATTTTGTATGAATAGCCTTAATGTCTTGTTTTAATCTATCATTTTCTGATCTTAAGAGAACATGGTGAGTTTGGACTTTTTGGAAATCTTGTAATAAAGATTCCAGTGTAATATTGGTTGGTCCAGAATCACTAGAGCTATAAGAAGAGCAGGATGTTACCTCAACATCATTATAGTGGTCTTTAGCCATTAGGCATTTAGGGGAGCTGCATTCATCATCTTCACTGAGCCATCTGCTGCTTTCTCCAGTGAGCCAGCTGCCGCCTTTTTCAGCCATCTGCCAGGATCCCAGGCATAGAAGTGCTTCTTCTGAGCTTTCAGATGAGGAGCTTTCATCACTTGAGCTGCTATCATCTTCAGATTGGGGTTCCTCCTTTTTCTTTTCACTTACAAAGGCTTGCCTTTTGCTTTTGAAGTCCTTTTTGTAACTAGCTTTGGGACCAGACCACTGCTGCCCTTGATACTTCTGGGCTAAGGGCAGAGGGCATTCATTTTTGTAATGTCCTGGTTGCCTACAGTTGTAGCACAGGACAGTTTCCTCACTGGATTGAGGTCTCCCTTGTCTTCTAGGTGGCAGGTTGTATGCTTTCTTTGGAGCAGTTCCCTCCTTCTTCATGAATCTTTTAAATTTTCTCACAAACATAGCAAACTGCTCTTCAGTGAGGAGATTATTGAGGGATTTTTCAGCAGATTTTGAAGTGCTTGGCTCAGACACTAGAGCTAGTGTCTTGTTTTCATCTTCCTTCTCTTCTTTGATCTCCTTCATTTCAAATTCATAGGCCTTGAGATCACTAAAGAGTTTGTCGGTTGACAGAGTTCTGAGATCTCTGCTATCCCTCATAGCAGTTACCTTCATGTCCCATTTTGATGACAGGCCTCTCAAGATTTTGAAGGAAATTTCCTTTTGAGAAAGTTCTTTCCCAAGGTCAGAGACCTCTGCCACAATCTTCAGGAATCTGGATTCCATCTCATGGATAGATTCAGTTGACAGCATTTTGAAATCCTCAAATTTCTTGAGGGCTATGGTCAGTTTATTGTCCTTCTCCTGTTCATCCCCTGCTCCAATCTTTGTGAGCTCATCCGAGACATCTTTGGCAGTTTCGCATTTCCTGATTCTGGGAAATATAGATTCATCAACAGATTTGAAGAGAATGTCCTTGGCAATGTTGTCAAGATTGTTTCTCTTCTTGTCCTCAGTTGTCCATTCCATTTTGGGTTTTGGAATGTACACATCATCTGTCCCTTCTGTGGTTCTGGATGTGATGACCTTCATTATTTTGATAGGTCCATCAGTAATTACTTCAAGCATCTCATCATGTAGTGCACTGAGATGTGCTTTCATCCGTATTTTCCAGTCATCAAATTTGTTCAAGTTGAACAGAAGATTCTTGGCTAACTGACTGTCCATTTTTAGAAAAGTGTTTGGGAGGTAGTGTGGTTTGGATCTTTAGTTCAAATTAGTCAGAAACTGACTCTAGGAACACTCAGCTTTGATACCACTTGAAGGTCCCGGATAGGGTAAAAGTCTAGAGGGGGGGGGGGGGGGGGGGGTGAATAGACTTTTAAATCTTTTTCAACTTTATGAAGTTTTCCCTCTACAGAAGTTGATCTATAATCTTTTGAGAGATTAATAGATGCACAGCGGAAGTCTTTACCCTTTATGTGATGAGAGTTTGACCACTTTCTAATTTTGGAAGATTTGACTTTGAACAGTGAGCAGTTGGCTTGGCAGTTGCCTGGATGGCAGGAAACTGCTGAGGCTGCTGCTAGTGGAAAACTGGAGTTTGGAAGAGATAATTATATGGCCTTGAACAGAATGATGAGGACTTTATGAGTATGTGTAGAGCTAAAGAGAATAAGGAGTTTTGCCTGAGCAGAGGTCTGAGCAGTTGGGTAAACCCAGGGAACTGCTAAGCCGTCTGCTGTGAAAGAAGGGAGTATTTCTGAGAACTGACCAACCACACCTTTTAGTAGTGATATTCAAAGCTTGTGGGAAACAGATGTCTCAAGGAAAAGTGAGTTATTAAGCAGTAGGATAAGCAGTAGAGTCAATTAAGACGACTGCTTAGGATGCTGCTGGCAAACTACGATCCCTTTAGTGAGAAGTGTTGGGTGTGTGCTCTGTTGAGTAAAGGATAATCAACACACGATGTATCCTGGTTCAGAGGTGGTGTAATCCTCCTACATCCAGTCCCACCCTCTTTCAGATGGATTTCACTAAAGTATTCAATACACTTAGTGCCAATCTAGCCTTTACAACACTTAGGCCTAGATTGAAGGTTTTTCACAATGAGTATAACACCACTCAAAGTTACTCAGTCCTTAGACTTTTCTCAATCGATCCAGTGGGGATCAAAAGGTACTCTATCTATCTAACCACACTTTAGGATCCGAACAACTGTTCTCCTAAGTGTTTACAACCACTTGTGAAATGTTACAAGAAAGTTCTAACCTCCAACTATGAACTAAGCTCTAAAAATGTGAAAGTGTTGATCTAATCTGAGAGCTTAGTGAAGCATGAGGCTAAGCAGAGAGTAAAGTTGAGTTTGCACTTTCTCTTTTGCTAGATAGCTCGTATATGCTTTGATGAAAGTATTTCTCTACTTAGGATGCTCAAGCTTATCTTTGAACTCATGCTTCTACCTATATTTATAGGCCTTCATGGTTGATTAATCTCATCCGTTGGTTGAGATGGATTAATCCTTGTCGTTGAAGATCTCTGGCAAGGATAAGTAGTACAAATGTCTTCTTGTGCTGGAGCATTAATTTGCAGCTGATCATTTAGTTTTGCATTATGTGTGCGTCCCATGCCGCGGTCCCAGTACTTGATCCGGTATTAAATGCCGGTCAAGTTTTGTCTTCAATCATATACATTCAATGTATATGTTTATGTGACATTTAATTTTTGTGTGCTAAATAGAATTATACTGGTAGGATTTAAATATCCTTTTAAGGTAAAATAATTTTTACCTTATTGCATTTTGACTTTCCAGTGTAATTTTATTTAGTTCCAAAAATTTTACATTAATTTTGTCACTAAATTTCGAATTTAATTAAGACACAATGTACTAAAATAGAGTATAGTGGCATCATCAAAATCTATCAAAATTGGGTACTAACATAATTACTATCAAAAAATTATTATAAATATTTGCAAAACACCAAAATATTTTTAAAAGAGTTCCCCAATTACATTATACAATGACAGATAGAAGCACAGATTATCACCTAAACTCATATCAATTGCATTATTAGTCCATTATCTTTGTCTCATTTTTACTTTTTTGTTTGTCTCATTAAGGTGTTATCCTACCATATTTAGTAATATTATGATTTATTTAATTTTGTCTAAATTATTGTTACTTGTGATTGTTAGATTATGAGCTCGGTTGATAACACTGAAATTGCCTGAATCGATTGAATCTGCTGAAATGTATTAAACCTTATTTGAAGTGACGACTGAGTTGATTGAATATATTGAATAACTATATTTAAAATATTTAAATAGAGAAAAACTTATTTAAATATATTTAAAATATATTTTAATAATAAAATAAAGAAAAACTTATAGTAAATTTAGCTAAAATAATTCTCTACACTAACTTCAGCCAATTCAGTCAGAAAAATAAATCTAACTTTAATTATTTTGATTATTATACAATTAAACGTGCAAAATAAAAAATTACGTATTTGTAACAAATTGACTGATAGGCTTGAAATAGGGGTCACCAAATGGCCCTCATACTTCGTAATTTTTTATTTATCTAAGTTTAATTTAAGTATTAATAACTATGTGTTGGGTGTGTTTCGGAAAATAAAGAAAATTAATTAAAATTAATTAATTAAATAAAATGACTAGAGAAAAAACAAGAAAGGAGATGAAGCAGAATTAGTCAAAGCTCGTGCTACGCACGATGTCCTTAAAATGTATTTGTTGCCTCCCACGGTGCTAGGAGCGTTGCAACAACCGTTTCCCAGGATACGATGACTACTAACTAGTGTTTGAGCACACAAACAAGAGTTCCAGCAAACGAGAACACAGTATGAACACTTAGGGAATTTTCAGATTGCTAGCAGTGTATTTTTTAGGTGCAAAACGTGCATGGAGTGTATGAATTCGTGTGTTGTTGCAAACCACCTGCCAGCCATTACATAGGAGGATTTGTTGTGTGTAAATGGTGAATTAATGGACCTGAACGTTGGACATCAATGACCAGTCCGTTGGGCATTGAATCGTCCATTTAACGCTGCATTAAAAGATAAGAACGTTGGGCATTTATTGTTGTAACAGTTCAGATGCGCGACAGAAGACCTCCACCAGAACACCCCGGGAGGGGTTCTGTTCCGAGGCCAACGGAAGACCCCAAGAGGGGTTCTGTTCCGAGGCCAACAGAAGACCCCAAGAGGGGTTCTGTGCCGAGGCCACCAGAATACCAACGAGGTGTTCTGTTCCGTAGGCTTCTGCTCAAGCACTTCTGCCGCTGGGAAAAAATTAAATGTTTCGGGAAGAAAACAAAAATTAATCGTATCTCTTGAGAGATAGATTTTTGGACGACATTCGTGTCCGCAGGTCGCGGTTTTTCTTCTCCGATTTCGGGATTTGATTTGCACCCCCCCTGCCCGCGTGGAGAGAGCCTTTACCCTAAGGAATCTTTACTCCTTAAGGGGGGAGTCCCTTTATAAAGGGTTGCAAAATTCCTTGGGTTTTCCGTTGTGGGAAATAACACACTAGAAACTCATCCTTTTTCCCAGTTTATCCGTTTTGAGCGTACCATATATCGAATTGTAGCCCTAAACAAGGACAATCCGAAACCAATTTGACCCGATCCAAATCGGAAGTGGACCCCACTCAAAAAATTGCCCCAAAATTACCATTTAATGCAAATTTTCACACATTTTTCCAACACTATGAACCATAACTCCTTTTCCATCATGTTAAAACTTGTAGAGCGTATGATTTTCACTTGGATTTGTTTGAGTTTCAAATCAAATTGACTAGACCCGAATTAGAATGTTTTTAGTTAGATCAAAATTTTATATTATGATCTTTTTAATTTTGGTTTGAATTATTTAATTTAAGGAAAAAACCCTTAAGATAAACACCTAATAGAAAAGAATAATTTTCTAAAATTTTACAAATGTAGTATTGGTGTCATACGAAAGATTGTAAAAATATTATCATGTTCAACATGTTTTGTTAAAATCGGAACACAAATGAATAGGTTATATTGTATAACATTTTATATAAAAAAGTAATTGTCATGTTATCAATTTAAGTCAATTTTGAGAAAATAACAAATAAAACTATTAATTAACTAGAGGAGGCGTCCTTTAAAAAAAAACAAGAGGCGGCGTACGTATTTTCCTCTTTGTTTGATCTACTAAATACGCAAGTGGCAATTTTAGTTTTAAACGAAAGAAAGATACAAGGCAAAATAGTATATGTATGGTTACATTAAGTAAAATTTAGGTGCACAAAGCAACCTCTTTTGTTGAATCCGGCCATTAGTTCTTGACTCTTGTTGGCCCTATAATATTTGTTGAAGATAGTCGGGTGGTGGAGGGCCTTGGGGCTGTTCGGGAATGTCTTCATGCATGGTTTCGTGTTCATGATGGTCGGCTTGATGGTCTTCTTCGGGTTGGTTGGATGGAGGGTCTTGGAAATGTGGTGGAAGGGCGTTTGGAAACAAGTAGTGGAGCACGTCATTATTGGGATGTTGGGCTCCCAACAATGTGGAGAAAGGCCCAAATATATGTCAAGCCCATTGGTCTCACTTTAGAGTGGAGAGGAGTCAAGTGAAGGGAGTAGAGAGAGATATAGAGCCAATCGAAAACACAAAGAAAAGGGGAGAGAAGAGAAGAAAAGATTTTCGCACAATTCTACTGCTGCAACACGGTTTTCATCACTATGACTTCGTTCACCGTTGGATCGGGCTGAAATTTTGACAACAGGTTTGTGACTTCTGGTACTTCAATCTGGACGGTTGGATCGGTGAGAAGATGTCTGGAGTGGGAGCAATTGACTTCACACAGTAGCAGCAAAAATGTGGTTTTTCTGATATTCTTGGTTCTCTAACTTGTGATTGTTGCTTTGGTGTTTGGCAAATTGTTGATCACCTCTTTGTGCTATATTCCAAACTCTCTTGTACCCTGACTTGATCATAGTGGAGCTTGATTGACTGGCTTGTGCCCGTGGTTTTTTCTTCTCACATTGAGAAGGTTTTCCACGTTAAAAATCTTGGTGTCCCTTTGTTTGTGTGATTTCATTAGCTGCAGTATTATTGGTTATTGCTCCTCATAGATTCTAGCAAGGTTGGGAATTTTATTGTTCGCTGCATATTACTCTCTTTGAGTTGTTATTGTGTTGAATTCCCAACAAAGTGGTATCAGAGCTTTGTTGGTTGAGTGGCTACTTAACTTGCTTGAATGATGGAGGCAAATACAAGTAGAATGATTTGTTTGAATGGCACTAATTATCACTTGTGGAAGGGCAAAATGAAGAATCTTCTATTTGTGAAGGATTTACATCTTCCAGTGTTTGGTGCCAGGAAGCCGAGGGCAAGTCAGATGAGGCTTGGTAATTTCTAAATCAGCAGGTTTGTGGTTTCATTCGGCAGTATGTGGAAGACAATGTTTATAATCACATTGCTAACAAGGAAGATGCCAAAGTCTTGTGGAAGAAGATTGAAACTGTGTATGCTTCTAAATCAAGGAATAATAAATTGTATTTGTTGAATTCCTTTATGAATTTGCGATACAAAGATGGGGCTTCTATTTTAGATCACTTGAATGACTTTCAAGGGCTCCGAGATCAACTGTCAGGAATGAGCATCAAGTTTGATGATGAAGTGTTAGGGCTGTGGCTACTAAATACTCTACCAGACTCTTGGGAAACATTTCGGGTTTCGATTATAAACTCTTCCCGTGATAGTATTGTCACTCTGGAAAATGTAAAGAGCAGTGTTCTTAATGAAGAAGTGAGAAGGAAGGCACAAGGTTCTTCATCTCATTCTGATGTGCTGGTCACTGAAAACAGGGGGAGAAGTCAGAAGAAGGAACCCAAAGGTGGTAGAGATAAAAGAAAAAGTAGGTCCAGGTACAAGAATGTGGAGTGTCATTATTGTCACAAAACAGGACACATACAAAAAAACTGTTTTCAATGGAAAAGGGAGAGCAAAGACAAGAAGGGTAAGCAGAAAGGGAAAGATCATGGTGATGAAGACCGTGTTACTACTACTACCTGTGATGATCTTGTCATTCTCAGTGACATTGATTCAGTTAATCTTGTATCGAATGAGAGCACGTGGATAGTTGACAGTGATGCTACACTACATGTTACACCAAGGAAGGAGTTCTTCACATCTTACACTTCTGGTGATTATGGAGTGTTGAAGATGGGCAATGATGGGGTGTCTAACGTAGTTGGTATTGGTGATGTTTGTTTGCAGACCAACATGGGAATGTCGTTGCTGCTTAGAGGATTCAAACATGCTCCTGATGTTCGTTTTAATTTGATATCTGTGCAGGTACTTGATGATGAGGGCTATCTTAATAGCTTTGGTAATGGAAAGTGGAAACTCACCAGAGGTAACATGGTTGTGGCCAGAGGGGAGAAAATCAATAAGCTGTATTGGACTAAAGCATTGGTTGCTAAAGACAGTGTGAATGCCATGGATATGGAGGCTTTTTTGTGGCACCGCAGGCTTAGTCATATCAGTGAAAAAGGGTTGAATTGTTTAGCTAAAAAGGATGTGCTTCCGGGATTGAAAAGTGCAGAGTTGGAAAAATGTTCTCATTGCATGGCTGGTAAGCAGACCATAGTATCCTTCAAGAAACATCCTCCCTCAAGGAAGTCAGAGGTGCTTGAATTAGTGCATTCTGATGTTTGTGGCCCGTTGAAGGTAAAGTCATTTAGTGGTGCACTTTATTTTGTTACATTTATTGATGATTGCTCCAGGAAACTTTGGGTGTATGTTTTGAAGACAAAGGACCAGGTTCTGGAGAAATTCAAAGAGTTCCATGTCTTGGTTGAGAGACAGTCAGGCAAGAAGCTTAAATGTGTTTGTACTGACAACGGTGGTGAGTATTGTGGTCCATTTGATGTTTATTGTAAGCAGCATGGTATTAGACATGAAAAGACTCCTCCTAAAACTCCTCAGATGAATGGTTTAGCAGAGAGGATGAACAGGACATTGATGGAAAGAGTCGGGTGTATGCTTTCTGAAGCTAAGTTACCCAAGCATTTCTGGGTGAGGCATTGTACACAGCTGTGCATGTTATTAATCTGAGTCCTGCAGTTGCTTTGAATACAGAGGTGCCAAACAAGGTTTGGTTTGGCAAGGATATCAAGTATGATCATTTGCGAGTCTTCGGATGCAAGGCATATGTTCATGTTCCAAAAGATGAGAGATCAAAGTTGGATGCGAAGACTAGGCAGTGCATCTTTATTGGTTATGGTCAAGATGATTTTGGCTACAAGCTGTATGATCCTGTTGAGAAGAAGGCAGTTAGAAGCCGTGATGTGAAGTTCATAGAAGACCAAACCATTGAAGATATTGATAAGATGGAGAAGACTTCACCTGAGAAAGATAATAGTTTGTCTGATGTTGATCCAATTCGGATGCCTGTACATGATGAGCAGGTTGATGATTTTGGCGAACTACCGCATGGTGATGATTCTGATATCCCTTTTGATGATGCTGAAGAGGAGCATGAGATGTCACATGATGAGAATCATGGTGATGCTCCTGAACCACCACAAGTCCAACTCTGGAGGTCTAACAGACATAGAACACCATCTACAAGGTATCCTTCTGATGAGTATGTTACCTTGACAGATGAAGGAGAACATGAATGTTTCAACGAGGCCATGGAGAGTGAAGAAAAGAAGAAATGGGCGGATGCAATGCAGGATGAAATGAAGTCTTTGCATGATAATCATACTTTTGACATAGTGAAATTGCCAATAGGCAAGAAGGCCTTGGAAAATAGGTGGATTTACAGGGTGAAACATGAAAGCAACTCTACATCTCCGAGGTATAAAGCCAGATTGGTGGTGAAAGGTTTCAGACAAAGAAAGGGTGTTGATTTCAATGAGATTTTTTCTCCTGTGGTGAAAATGTCATCCATTAGAATTTGTGTTGAGTCTGGCAGCTACTCTTGATTTAGAGGTAGAGCAAATGGATGTTAAGACAGCTTTCCTTCACGGTAATTTGGAGGAGGAGATTTACATGAAGCAACCTGATGGTTTTCTTGTTGAAGGCAAGGAAGATTATGTGTGTAGGCTAAGAAAGAGCTTATATGGTTTGAAGCAGGATCCGCGTCAGTGGTATAAGAAGTTTGAGTCTGTTATGTGTGAACAAGGCTACGAGAAGACTACTTCTGATCATTGTGTCTTTATTAAAAAGTTTGCTGGTGATGATTTCATTATCCTGTTATTGTATGTTAATGACATGCTTATTGTAGGGAAAAATATTTCCATGATTAACAGGTTGAAGAAACAATTGGGTGAGTCATTTGCCATGAAAGATATGGGAGCTGCTAAGCAAATTCTTGGTATAAGAATTGTGCGTGATAGAAAAGAGAAGAAACTTTGGCTGTCACAGGAACACTTTGTTAAAAGAGTCTTGCAGAGGTTCCAGATGGAAAATGCTAAGGCCGTAAAAACTCCTCTTGCTACTCATTTTAAATTGAGTGTTGAACAGTGTCCGTCCAATGAAGCTGAAAAATCAGATATGCAACGTGTTCCTTATGCATCTGGTGTGGGTAGTTTGATGTATGCAATGGTGTGTACAAGACGAGATATTGCACATGCTGTTGGTATTGTTAGCAGATTTCTGTCAAATCCAGGTAGAGAGCATTGGAATGCTGTGAAATGGATTTTGAAGTATCTTCGTGGTACTACTGATTTGATGCTTTGTTTTGGAGGTGATAAGCCTATCCTTATGGGCTATACTGATTCTGACATGGCTGGAGACATTGATTTCAGAAAGTCCACTTCAGGGTACTTGATTAAGTTTGCAGGGGGAGCTGTGGCGTGGCAATCAAGATTGCAGAGGTGTGTTGCATTGTCAACTACTGAAGCGGAGTTCATTGCCATTACCGAAGCATGTAAGGAATTGCTTTGGTTGAAGAAATTCTTGCGGGAGCTTAGTTTTGTCCAGGACAAATACTTGTTGTTTTGTGATTGTCAAAGTGCAATTCATCTTGGTAAGAATCCAACTTTTCATTCTAGGTCCAAACATATTGATGTGAGGTATCATTGGATATGTGATGTTTTGGATGCTAGACAATTGGAATTGGTCAAGGTTCATACAGATGATAATGGTGCTGATATGATGACTAAGGCACTGCAAAGAAGCAAGTTTGAAAATTGCTGTGAGATCGCCGGTTTGGCGAACATCTCCACATAGTTGTGAGGGGGAGATTTGTTGGGATGTTGGGCTCCCAACAATGTGGAGAAAGGCCCAAAATATATGTCAAGCCCATTGGTCTCACTTTAGAGTGGAGAGGAGTCAAGTGAAGGGAGTAGAGAGAGATATAGAGCCAATCGAAAACATAAAGAAAAGGGGAGAGAAGAGAAGAAAAAATTTTCTCACAATTCTACTGCTGCAACACGGTTTTCATCATTGGATCGGGCTGAAATTTTGACAGCAGGTTCGTGACTTCTGGTACTTCAATCTGGACGGTTGGATCGGTGAGAAGATGTCTGGAGTGGGAGAAATTGACTTCGCACAGTAGCAGCAAAAATCTGATTTTTCTGATATTCTTGGTTCTCTAACTTGTGATTGTTGCTTTGGTGTTTGGCCAATTGTTGACTGCATATTTCAAACTCTCTTGTACCCTGACTTGATCATAGTGGAGCTTGATTGACTGGCTTGTGCCCGTGGTTTTTTCTTCTCACATTGAGAAGGTTTTCCACGTTAAAAATCTTGGTGTCCCTTTGTTTGTGTGATTTCATTAGCTGCAGTATTATTGGTTATTGCTCCTCGTAGATTCTAGCAAGTTGGGGAATTTTATTGTTCGCTGCATATTACTCTCTTTGAGTTGTTATTGTGTTGAATTCCCAACAGTCATGGGTGGCCATTTTGTACCTCAATTTGGGGATGTCCGGGTGAGGAAGTAACGTATGGGTTTCGGGTGATCATAGCAGACCATCAAGGACTTCTGTGATCAGAATGGCACCTTTCATCAACTTTCTGCTGCCAGAACACCTCAACAAAATGGTGTTGCAGAAAGAAGAAATCGAACACTGAAGGAAGCTGCAAGAACCATGATTGCTAAATCAGGATTGCCCATCAGATACTGGGCTGAAGCAATCAACACTGCATGCTACGCCTAGAACAGGAGCATGATTCACAAGAATCATCAGAAGACCCCTTATGAATTGTGGAAAGGAAGGAAACCCAACATCAGCTATTTTCATATCTTTGGATGCAAATGCTACATTCTCAACAATGGGAAGGAGCATCTACAGGTATTTCAAGAGAAGGCTGATGAAGGCATCTTTATGGGCTACTCAAGCTCAAGTAAAGCCTATAGAGTACTCAACAAAAGGACCCTACAAGTTGAAGAATCCATTCATGTCAAGTTTGATGACAGCACCTCTGCTGAAGAAATATCAGAAACCCTGAAGAAAATTGTTCTAAAAGACAAGGTTTCAGAACCATCAGAAGAGATCACAGTTAATCCTGTGTTCTCAACTCCTGCTGCTAATCCACTTCTGATAGACAAAGATGAAGATGAAGATGAAGGATCAGAAGATGAACAACTAGAGTTGCCTAGACAACAATTGTCAGAACCTGATCTAACTTGGTTAAGAGATCATCCTCCTAATCAAGTGATTGGACAAATCTCTAAAGGTGTTCAAACCAGATCATCATCCAGAAGAGAAGCCATGTTCACCTGCTGCATATCCCAGATGGAACCAATGAATGTAGATGAAGCTCTAGAAGATTCAGACTGGATCAATGCAATGCAAGAAGAGCTCACACAGTTTGAGAGGAATCAAGTATGGGAACTTGTTCCTAGACCAAAGCATCAGAATGTCATTGGAGCCAAGTGGGTATTCAAGAACAAAGCATATGAAGAAGGCAACATTGTAAGGAATAAAGCAAGGCTTGTAGCAAAAGGATACTGCCAAGAGGAAGGAATAGATTTTGATGAAACCTTTGCACCTATTGCTAGACTGGAAGCAATCAGGATATTTTTAGCCTATGCTGCCTACAACAACATTAAGGTCTACCAGATGGATGTCAAGAGTGCATTCCTGAACGGAGAACTTGAAGAGGAAGTTTATGTGGAACAACCTCCAGGTTTTGTCATTCCCACCCAATCATCTTGTGTCTACAAACTTAAAAAGGCCCTTTATGGTCTTAAGCAAGCTCCCAGAGCCTGGTATGACACATTGTCCCTATTCCTTGTAAACCATGGGTTTACTAAAGGAAAGGTTGACAAGACCCTATTCAAAATATCTGTTGCTAACCATATTCTATTAGTGCAAATTTATGTTGATGATATTATATTTGGAAGCACTAATCCAGAATTATGCAAGAAGTTTTCTCAAGTTATGCAGAGCAAATTTGAGATGAATATGATGGGAGAACTCAGTTACTTCCTTGGATTGCAAGTTAAACAAGTTCGAGAAGGCATCTTTATCAACCAAGGGAAGTACACCAGAGATCTAATCAAGAAGTTTGGAATTGATGGGAAATCTTCAGTCAAGATCCCAATGAATGCTTCTCAAGGAATTGGACCTGATGATGAAGGAAAAGATGTTGATGCAACAACCTATAGAGGAATCATTGGATCTCTCCTCTATCTGACTACAAGCAGACCAGACATAGCATTTGCTGTGGGAATCTGTGCCAGATACCAATCAAAGCCTAAGGAGAGTCATTTGGTCGCTGCGAAGAAGATTATCAGATATATCAAAGGAAATCCAAATGCAGGACTATGGTACCCCAAGGGAGAAAACTTTGAGCTGATTGGTTACTCTGATTCAGATTTTGCAGGTTGCAGATTGGACAGGAAGAGCACCTCTGGTCACTGCCAATTGCTAGGTGGGAGACTTGTCTCCTGGATTAACAAGAAGCAGAACTCTATCTCAACAAGTACAGCTGAAGCTGAGTATATTGCTGCTGGAAGCTGCTGTGCTCAATTACTCTGGATGAGGCAACAACTCAAGGATTATGGAGTTCAAGCAAAGGAGATCAAGCTGCTTTGTGACAATACCAGTGCTATTGCTATCACTCAGAACTCGGTGCTGCATTCCAGGACAAAGCACATTGAGATCAGACATCACTTCATCAAAGATCATGTGGAGAAGAAGCACATTTCAACTGAGCATGTTCCAACAGAAGATCAGCTAGCAGATATCCTAACCAAACCTCTCTCTGAGGCTAGGTTCAACAAGCTGAGAGAAGAGCTGGGAATGATGGATGATCTTCCCAGAGATTCATGAATCAGAGTTGCTGAAGGATCAGAATTAGTCCTCATCAGAGGATCTCATATCAGAATACCCCTCTTCTGATACATGGGTGGCTATTCATCAGAGGACCACGTATCTGAATACCCCTCCTCTGATACATGAGTGATTACTCATCAGAGTGGCTGTGGACTTAGCAAAATTTTCCAAATTTTAGGCGAACTCATTTAAATAGATCGGAAGTTACTGTTTTACCCCCAACAGTTATTTCCATAATCGGAAACGTCTTTCCGCCCACAATCCATTAAATGAAACTTCGAAACCCCAAATTATACCAAACGTCCACTAACCCAAATCAATTTATACCCATTTTTATAACCTAAACCGCCATCGCATTTCATCTCTCTTCGATTTCAAGCTCTCAAAACTTCCAAACCCTCAAATCTCTGAAACTCTACTCTACCAACAATGAAGTTCATCAACATCACCGACTTGTCTGCAACTGAAGCTAAGGCTCTTGTGGCTAACATTGTCACTGGGATGAGGGTTGATATGTCCTCGTTGCCACTGTTGGCAGAAAACACGAAGGTTATGAAGGCGGTCATCGCAGGGATGAATGATTCCCAGTTGACGAAAATTGTGGCTCATCCTTATGAGCAATTCAGTACCGTTGATGTGGCTGAGTTCTATCTCAACGCCTACATCACCAACGATGCTATTCACTTCCAAGTTCAAGGCAAGAACTTGAAGATCGATGTTGAGGCCCTCAACGAGTTCTTCAGCATCAAGCTCGACTCCCAAGATGAGGACACCCCCAACCTCATTGAGCTAGAAGATGTGGACATCTCTGTCCAGAATTTTGTGGAAACCTACTGCCGGGAAGATGCAACTGGAGTAGATAAACTCTACATGAAGAAGAATATGCTGAAAAAGGACTTTGAAAGGCTGATGAGCATAATGCACAGATGTCTTTGGTGCAAAACTGGTTCAACTGACCAGATGAATAATGCAAATGCAAAAGCCATATATGCAGTCCATCGAGGAATGAACATAAACTGGGGAAGAGTACTGTTCAAGTCCATCTCTGAATCTGTGGAGAAGAAGGACAAGAAAAAAGGTTTGTTTGCTACCAAGATGGGACACGGTCTGCTGATCTCGAGATTGGTCTCCCATGCTCAGGTGGAACTTCGTCAACCCACCAAAGTAGACCACATGAAAACCATCTTTCTCACTGCCTCACCAAAGATGAATGTGGCCATCTCTGCTGAACTAAAAAGAGAAGAAGGGATTGAGTAGAACAGGGAGAAATTGGCTGCTAAATCAAAGATTGCTTCTAAGAAGGCCTTGAAAGTATCTGAGGCGGTCTCTGATAAGCCTAAGATGATACAGGCTAAGAAATCAAAGCAGAAGAAACTTCAGAAGCAACCTGAGGTTACTCCTGAGAAGAGTGCATCAGAAGATGGCGCATCAGAAGAAACTGAATCAGATGTGGCTGTCCAAGCCATTCCTGTAAGGAAGCCAAGGCAGAAGAGGAGAAGAAGAGCTATCATTCAGAGTGACTCTGATATCTCTGCATCTCCAATCAGAGAGAAGAAGAAAAAGAAGAAAGCAAACACCCCTCCAAAGAGTTCAGATACTCAGGGGGAACCTGCATCAGAGGTCCAGCCATCCTCTGTACCAGACTTGCCAATCACCATCTCTCCACCAGAGCATCTCCCTACCTCTACCCGAGTCCTTGAGGTAGATTCCATTACTGCTCTAGATAGACAGTTTGAGAGAGTACTTACATGGAGAAAGTGGATAATGGGACCTCTGCAGCAGATCCTTGCTCAAGCTGCCACTTTTGAATCTGAGGAAGTTGAAGTCCTCAAGTGGGCAGGTACTGATGATGTCTCCTTGTGCTTCGACCTTCAATTTCTACAATCTATCCTTGAAAAGAAAAAGACAAGCTACAAAGGCAAGGAGAAGGTGCCTGAAACCTCATCAGAAGAGCTTGTCAGAGCTCTTGCAGAACATGAGGTGCCCATCTTTGAGGGATGGCTGATGGAGAAGAAAAGGAAAGAATCTCTGATCAAGATGAAACCTATTCAAGGAACAGAAGGCGAGCCATCAACTGCCAATGATCTACCTCTGGCGATGAAGAATCTGATCAGAGAATGGAGAGCCTCCCAGTTTGAAGAAACTATACTTGAGGTAATTCCGGACTCTCCTACTCCTCTTTTTGCTGCTCAACCCACTCCATCTCCCCCAAAATCCCCTTCACCAATTCCAACCACACCCTTATACACACCACCAGAGAGCCCTCAACCACCTCCAAATTCACCAACTCCCTCACCCAAGAAAACTCCTTCACCAAAACAACCCTCACCTAAATCAGCCTCACCCTGTCACCAGATAACCCCCATCAGAAACCGATCACCATCACCTCCTCCATCTCCTCACCATCAGAACACCCCTGCACAGCAGACCTCACTCCATCAGAGCTCCCCCCATCAGAGGTCCAAGTCTGCATCACCCCCTCCTCAGCAGCAATCCCCCAAATCTCCTTCTCCTCAGCATTCTGCAGCCTCCACTTATAAGAGAGAACCTGTTGTGAGGATTCTCTCCTCCTCTGAGGACAATGATGGATTTCTCATATCCTCCTTGGCTGGTGATCTTCAATCCAACAAGAGGAAGACACCATCTCCTACTGCACAACAGCCTCAAGACAGCAAAATGGATATGCCAGAGCCTCACAGAGAAGAAGTCCTCATCCCTTTCAATGAGTTTGTGGAATCCGCCGAAGAATTCGGAGATCAAGTGATTGCTGGCTTGAACAAGATGTTAGTGCTCAATCAGAAGCATGATGCCCATCTAGATCTTGTTCAATATAATCTTGAATCAGACATTGCCAAGCTGTCCTCCAGCCTCTCCACTTTGACAACTTCTCTACAAGCTTTCATGAAGACCTTCAATGAGAAAGTGGACAATATCTCAACAGAAGTTGAAAATATTCACACTGTCCTCTTCTCTCAGTCTCAGACCCTCACTGCTCAAGATAAGGCCATTAAAGAATTATTTGATGTTGTAGATGATCTTCAATGGTCACATGACAAGAATGCGGAGCATCTAACTGATGTAGAGGAACTCTGCAAGACCAACAAGGAATTTGCACTAAAATTGATCAACAGTGGCAAGGACAGAGATCACAAGCTTGTTCTTCTTGAAGCCAACACCAAAACTATCCAATCAACTGTGGACAAGCAGAAAGAACTGATAGAAGGGCTGGCCTCTATGACTCAGACTCTCCCAGGCATTCTTGAGACAATCAAAGAAAACAATGCAACAGAATTCTCAAAGATCGGACTCCTACTTGGTGATCTTGTTGATGCCAAAAAGGGGGAAGATGCTAGAGAACAGACCAGAGCTGCAGAAGGATCCGACTCCAGAGCTCTGTCTCTCACTCCTGTCTCTGATCCTGCCATCTACTTTGAGAGAGCCAGACAGAAGAGGCTCGCTGCAGGGATTCAGAGACCTCCTCCTCCTCGGTCCAAGAAAGGAAAGAAGATAGCCTCCACCTTCACTCTCAATCAGTGGTTAAACAGTGATCTAGCTAAACCTGACTCTGCTCAGTTCTCTGAAATGAAGAAGCACATGACTCCTCTACAAAAGGAGAACCTTATTCAAGATAAAGATGGTCTGATCATAATCAATCATGGTGGCTCAATCCAAGAAGCTAAGAATGGTGGAGAATGAAAGTGATCCCTGGCAAGGACATTTCAGAAGCCATCAGAAACTACCTGGATTGCAAGCTTGAACCACACTGGTTTGAGTATCAGAATCCAAGGAACTTGGCTACCATCAGAGCTAGAGTCAATGAAGAGCTAAAGAAGGCTGAAGAAGCAGAAAAACGTTTAGAAGAGGAAGATTTCTAATCTCTTTATCTCTTGTTGCTTTAAATATCTTATGATACTAATATGAAATAACCATCTTGCCTCTTATTTGCATGACAATTTCAAATTCTGTGTTCCTTATTGCTTTGAGTATTTATTTATTTATTTATTTATGCTTTGATTGATTGTATCGTACTCTTACTATTTTCCTATGCTAAGTTGCCCACCAAGATTTTAAATGAAAGTTTTTAACTTATTTTCTTTTATGGTGAAAGGCACTTCTCTGGAAATAGTTTAAGGGTTTTGGCATCATCAAAAAGGGGGAAATTGTAAGGAATAAATGTAATTAGATTTTGAAGATGCTAGGATAGATTAGAATTTTAGAGTACCCCATTTAGATCTAATGTATTAGAATTTTTCCTTTGTAAGTATTAGTATAGTCAACGGTCAGAGATCCTCTTTGTACTTCAGATCAGAGTCGCCAGGAGAACTGCTCCATGAGAGCTGCTCTTCAGAGAAGCATCAGAGCTGCTATGAGAATTGCTTTCAGAGTTGCTCGTAGCTAGCTATGAGAGATGCTAGCTAGACTACAAGTCTGATAAACCATGAGAGCTGCTCTTCAGGAAAGCATCAGAGCTGCCAGCAGAGCTGCTCATCAGAAATCAATCAGAGTACGACGGAAAGCTTCATCAGAACTCAACTTCAGAGAAGCATCAAAGTTCCTCATCTAAGTTCATCAGAATCCAAGGTCAGAATACCATCAGAGAATCTCATCAGACTTGGATAGACACTTAGAAGTTTTTTGAAGCTGCTTTCAACGGCCGTATAACTAACGGGAAATTCCTCAACGGCTAGAAGACTCTGCATGGAAGGAAAGCATTTAATGCTCATTTAATGAGCCTGATACGCTGTGGAGTAATTGCAGATGATTGACCGAGATTCCTGGAGAATATTATACAAAAATAGAAACCTGCCAAATTTGCGGGTCCAACCGGTCAACTCCACAGTACGCGCATTCAATGCAGTTGTCTCCTCCTCCAACAGGCAGGCAACTCCCAGTATAAAAGGATACTCATGAAGAAAAACCGAACAACTTTGCTACAATTTTTAAACAAGCTCTCTTGAGATCCAAACTCAATATCCATTCTACAAGAAAAAAAGCTTACGTTGGGAAGATTATACTACTCAAATCCTTCAATCCCAACGAAGAGCAAAGTTTCTCCAGTTCTTCAACACTTCAAGATCTTCAACAACATATCTTTTGTGACGAAGCTAGTTGGAGAAAAACTCTGTTTTTCTAAAACATCTTCTGCAAAGAAGGGCGTCCAAGTAACTGCAGTAGTGAAGTGGTGATACTTCCGGGAAGCTGAGTGAAAGGACCAGTCATCAGGAAGCAGGACTGCATCCCGGGTGACAACTAGGCTTGAAGAAGACGTGGAGAACTTCTTAGGCGCTAGGGACTAAGACTTGTAACTGTCGCTTTACAATCTTAGTGGAACAGTGGACTAGAGGAACGCGTTGTTCCTTGAACCACTATAAAAATCCCTGGTGTCATTTACTTTACGCATTTACTTTCTGCATCTTAGAATCTGACTGCTTAACTCCCTAGAACTTGGACTCTGTGTTCAGCAGATCTTGTTCTCAGAGTTATCAGAAAGGCATTTGCCTAAGTATTTTTTTGAGGCTACCCAGACAGACCTTAATCCGCTGCCTGGTCCAGTTCTTCCATCAGAACTCGACCATCTCTGTCATCAGATTTGGACCACCTCTTATAAGTTAGTTTTTTACTTAGAGAAAAATCTGTAAAAACAGAGCAGTCTATTCACCCCCCCCCCCCCCCCCCCCTTCTAGACTGCTTCATTCTCAAACAGGACCAACACATAAAACCCATATTAATACAAATAACCTCAAAAAGGTTATTTTCCGGTGAACCAGTCGTTTTGGCTTCTAAGTCCGTTCTTGGACATAGAATCACTTTCCATCCCATTAATCCATACTTATAACATGTAGAACCCTATTAAGGATTCTTCACATGATATATATCTCATATGGTAGAAGAAAAATAAGGAAGAAGTTATAATAAGGTCATTACGTTAATTATTTCACACTTTTAGCACTTTAGCTCTCTTTTGGGTGATTCCTCCTTGATGAGCTCTCTTCAACAATGGAGGAAAGGAGGCTGGATGGTTTTTGCTCTCCCTGGGTGTTCCTTGGCCGAAAATGAGGGAGGGGAAAGGGGTGAGGCTTACCCATTTGTCTCATTGAACAAATGAGTGTGAATGGGGGCCACCTCATTTTTGTTTGATGCTTAATTGATCACATCACCATCCCCCCGTGTTCTCCTCTCTACTCCAACTGACCAAGCCCTCAATTTGAGTGGCAAAAATAGTGGGTTGGCCCCCACTCATGTGGGAGGTCAACCCTTTTTGTCCCGAAGTGTACAATTTGTCCCGAAAGTTGTATTTTTCGGACTGTTTTAATCATATTTTATTATATCGGGTAAAATAAAATATGTTATGTGTTCCCAATCATAACGCTCCTTTGAAATAATATATATTCCAAAACTTTAATTTGGAAGTCCCCGAAATTCATTTTCGGGCTGTTTCCGTTAAATTACCAGTACCGGTGATTTGGGCCTCTTTTGACCAATCGGTCAACTCTGGGCCTTTCCATGGCCCAAATGAAATATCCACCACTATATATTCATTATCTAGACTAATATGAATACAATATATGGTCTCCGGAATGTCGGGCGGCCCCCGCTCCCGGTGTGGGTCCCACGTGCAATTTACTATTCACGCGAAAGAAATAATAAAAATTTACAACTTCGTAAATTCATAAATCCTTTAATAAGGTTCAATACATCATTTACATAAAAGTAAATATATTTGGGGACGGTGTTACAATTTATATTCATGTATTATATAATTTTATATTAAAATTAATTGTTTCGGGTTTTTATCGGTCCGGGCCGGGTTATAGATTTTAAGGCCCGCTAATAAGCCCGGAATTTCGGGTTCGGTCCGTTTTTTTTTAATTCGGGCCGGTTAAAAAGAAAAACCCGGACCGGGATCATAATTCGGGTCGGTCCAGGGTTGGTTTCCGGGTTTCGGTTCGATTTTTCCCACCCCTAGTTGGAATTGGAGGATTTGGTGGAGAATTGAGGGAGATATGGTAGAGAGAAGGTGGAAAAATGGAGTTAGGGGGAGGGGTTGGCCGAATTTGGGTTTGTGTTTTCGGAGAAGGTGAAGTGTTTGAGCGCTGTTTGGGGTTATATCGCAGGTATACCCGATCAGATACCCCAACATACCCGATCAGATATGTGTAGTTTCTTTGGTTTCAAGGTGTGTACGTGATCGGGTACTTATGGCAGGCTTTTTTATCTTTCTGGCAATTCCCGACCGGGTGGGGAATATTACCTGATCGGGTATATGTGTTTTTAAACAAATGTACCTTGGTTCGATCGGGTAGCCCTCAGATCTTCAGTTCAGCTCATATCCGACCGGCTACAAGTTTATGCCCTATCGGGTAATATTCTTTTGTGCATTTTCGAGGCATGTACTCGATAGGGTGGTTAAAACAAGCCTTTTGACATTTCTAAACATACCCGACCGGGTATGTGGTGTTGCACGATCGGGTATGTGTATTTCTTTGAAAACACTATTGATCCGATCGAGTACTGAGCCTGGTTTCTCTTTTTAACTTATATCTGACCTGGTGATGTGAAGTACCTGATCGTGTATGTTCCCAGATGTACAAAACCTGCACTTGTTCTTCTTCAAAACATTTTTGTTAGTGTCCTCTCTCTCTTTCTCTCAAATTTGAACTAAAAAGAAAATAAAAGTAAAAATCTTAAGTAGTTTATTTGGGTTGCCTCCCAAGAAGCGCTTTATTTAACGTCGTGGCATGACATTATTTTTATTTTATTTTCAGTTTTATGTGGGATCATGGAAATTCCTTTTCTCCTTCTTCAAGGCCCTGTTTGGTCATGTTTCAATTTTATTTTTCGGCCTTTTCAAGTAAGGCCGAGCTTTCTTTTTTGCTACCACCTCAACCGCCGGTGGTTTTAACTCATGATTTGGAGGTTTGATTAATAGTGGTTTATCTAGTGATTCCTCAATGATCAAGATTGATTTTTTAAAGGGAGAGTGATTTTCAATAGAATTATAAATGTTATATTCTATTTTCCTTCCATCAAATTCCATGGTTAAAAGTCCGTTAGAAACATCAATTGTTGAATTAGCAGTTTTTAAAAATCGTCTCCCTAATAAAATAGGGACTTCTTATCCATCACTCTTCATTTCAAGTACGTAAATATTGGCTGAAAACACTAGATCACTTACTGAAACTAGTACATCTTCCAGTACCCCATTTGGGGAAACAATTGATCTATCAGTCAGTTGAATTATGACACCGGTTTTATTTAAAGGTCCAGGGTTCAAAGAGTTATAAATAGTATATGGGATGACGTTAATTGATGCCCCTAAGTCTAACATGGCCCTAGAAATGGTGTCTCCTAGCTTGCACGGTATAGGGAACATGCCTGGGTCAGTACATTTTTTTGAGAGTTTCCTTTGAAAAACTGCCGAGACATGCTCATTAATTTCAACTTTCTGTTTTCCCTTTGAGTGTTGCATGTGTCCTCTTGATTGTGCATAATTCTTTTAAAAATTTAGCGAATCGAGGGACACTTTTAATTAAGTTAAGCAGTGGAATATTTACCTCACACTTGGTGAAGGTCTCGTAGATATATACATCTCTCCTTGGCTTCTTTGTCTCCCTTAGTGCCTCAGGGAACGAGGCTACTGATTCATATGATGAAAGTGGAGGGAGTTTTGCCTTTGTGATCCACTCCTCTGATTGAGCTTCTTCTTCAGGATCAACCTCCTCAATCTATTGATCTTCATTCTCTACCTCCTTTAATGTCGTCCCACTTCTCAACATGATTGCATTCACATGTTGTCTCGGGTTTTGCTCCATTTGAGATGAGAGTTTACCCGAGTCCTTTGCTTCAAGTTGGCTCACGGCATTTGAAATTGGGCTAACTTGAGTTTCCAAATTTTTATGCTTGACTTTGTCTCATGTTGGAATTGTATCATGATTTGTTGAAATTGTTCCATATTGTTTTGTTGCATGGTAACCATGTTTGAGGTCAAAGTTCGTATCATGTCATCAATTGACATATTAGATTGAGAATTTGAGCTTTGGTTGTTGAAAGATGGTTGAGAAGATGGGTTGGATTGTTGGGGTTCTCATACCTCAAGTTTGGATTATCCTTCAATCCAGGGTTGTAAGAATTTGAGAATGGGTCGTACCTCCTTTGTTGATGTCCTTGGAAGCCTAGGGCGTTGACTTGCTCTTCTTAGAGTGATTGACACGAATCAGTGGGGTGTCCGGTTGATGTGCAAACTCCACAAGCTTTTACCTCCTAAGTTTTTGGCTTTAGAAGGAGCTCTTTTACCAAAGAAGTCAAGCCAGCGACTTGACTTTCTAGAGCGGTTGTGCTTGTTCCTGCAGCAAGAACTCTTCGAGTTGAGGATTTGTGGCTGAATTGCCGTGACTTTTAGGCCAACTCCAAGATCAAGCTTATTGCTTGTGAGGGAGTTTTATTAACAATGTCGCCTCCACAAGTGACATTGACCATTCTTCTATCATCATCAACAAGACCATCATAAAAGTATAAGATGAAGTCTTGTTCTGTGTATCCATGATAGGGGCAGATAGCACATAGCTTCTTAAATCGTTCCCAAAATTCATACAAATACTAATCATCCTTTTGTTTCAATGTTGATTATTTGCTTCTTGAGAGATGATGAGATGGATGTGGGGTATTACCTTTCAAGGAAGTATTTCTTCATAGCTGCCCATGTATTGATACTTCCCGAAGGAAGATAGAACAATCAATATTCTTTTGCAGTGTCCTTCAAAGAGAATGGAAAATCCCTGACTTTGATTTGTTCCTCTATGACACCGTTTGGGCACATGCTTGTGCAAACGATGTGGAACTCCGAAAGGTGTTTATTCGGGTCTTCTCCTCTTAGGCCGTGGAAGGATGGCAGTAGATGTATGAGCCCAGATTTTAGGTCAAAGGTAACACCTTCATTGAAAGTAGGGAAGGTGATACAAAAGGGTTGTTGGTTTAGGTTTGGAGTTGTGAGCTCCTTCAAGGTTCTTGTCTCGAGAGCCATGTGGAATGACTCTTCAGATTCGCTAGAACTAGAGCTAGCGTTTGAGGATTCCCCCGAGGGTGTGTGCGGAAATAAATTTCTCAACCTCTCAAAGGCTTGTTCTATTTCGGGGTTTGTTTGGTATGTGAGTTGGTTAACAGAGCGGGGTTTTACCATATACTCAACAAAGCTCATAAATAGAAAAAATAAGAATTCTTTATATTTTTATTAATTATATTTTTTTCCTTGAAATAAAAAGAAAAATTATTGCCTTTCCCCGGCAACAGCGCCAAATTTGACGAGCACTTTGTTGTGATGTTCACTCAAAATAAATATCAATACAATGATTATACGAGTATAACGAAGTAATGTTCGTATCCACGGGGAAAAGAACACTTTTCTTTTTAATTAAATAGTAACAAGGGGGTTTTAAATTGTTTAATGAACTTAAGAATAATTAAAAACCAAGTTGAACAACTTATGTGGTTTAATTAATAGAGATGAAGACTTGATTTTGCTTTTCTCCACTTAATGAAATGTTCATCGATTATGATTATATCTTTAACTATCTTCCTCTCGAATACTCAATGGAGGAGTATCTTCAATTCATCGATGGTAGTTATTAATAACGAGACGCGTTCATTAATAGAACTTACTACCAAGTCAATATAGAACACACACCGTATATTAACCTGATAGTAGCAATAAACTTAAGATGAAAACGATTGAGATTGATAACATCAACACAAGCGGTTTATTGGTTTAATCAATATAATTAATTCCCCTTAGATTATTAACCATGAGACGCATGCATTATATAATCCAAGTTTACTACTATGAAAAGACCGAACGATTAACAAGTGTATTCGTCATTCAATTCTAGTAATAATTAATATATGAAACAAAACTAGTTGATCCTTTAAGTAATGCTCAAAATATTAATATGATATATGAATAGAAATTAATTAACATTCAAGGAAGAAGATTAAAGAAAATAAATGCTACTATAACTAATGTCGAGATGTTAACTAATTGTCATCTTAACAACACTCCCAAACATTAATATAGAGATAGATTAAGGGAAGAATTAATATTCAAACAAGGAAGAAGATGAAAATAACTCACAACTTACAATCCATTAAGCTTCAAAGTAGCAAAACCAAAATGGAAGAGTTTCGCTCCTCATTTGAAGACTAAACATGATAAAAATATAAAGAAAGTACTTACCTAAACTGAGTTTAGAAGTGTATAGGAATTGGTGGTCTTTAATGTGGAGGAAAGGGATCTATTTATAAGCAAAAGGGGCAACAAGGTCGTGTCCCCGACCGGGTCCATCTAGGGATCGGGTACCTTCAGGAATTGCTTTCAAAATATAAATTGTAGGCATACCCGATCGGGTGTGTCGGTGTACCTGATCGGGTATGACAATATATCGTGGTCAAATCTTCCCTTACACATCCCATTGTTTCTTGGATTGATCTGATTGAAAATCAGGTTGGTACCCGTTCGGGTATAGTGTATACCCGACCAGGTACAGGTCAAAATCAGGATCTTTTCTTTTTGTCTTGTATTCTTGCACTTTCCTTCCTCTTTTGGGGTTCACCAATGATCACTTGACTGATCCTGACACTGTTTTTGCTCATAATAGACTTAATCTAAACAAATTACAAATATTTCACAAACATAACTCTTACATCAATAGTGTGTAATTTCCAAAGTAACAAGAACCAAAACTAACTAAAAACACAAACATACATAAGGAAGTTACAAGGGTATCACATAACAATATCACACTATAGATTGAATGAATAGCGGAAATATTCAGTAATCAATTATGGGCCACATTCGGCCAAAACATGGGCTCGCAGGACCAAAATAGTTTGTAGTAAATCAAATATCTATGAGCAAGTCACTACAAGAAAAAGGGGTATTAGCGAAGGGAAAAATGGTCACAAAAACTCAATAAACAGTCGCTAATTGTTATTTGCGACCACAAAATGTGGTCGCGTGTCCGTCCCTATTGGCTTGGCCGCAAAAGGTCTTTTGCGACCAAAAAAAGAAGTCGGTCGCTAAAACAATTTGAGACCACACATAATGTGGTCGCTAATGATATTATTAAGGACCACATTTTATGACTAGTTGCAACCATTATCCCTTCGCTAAAGTAACATTATAAATATATCAATATTTATAAATTTATAAATTAGTGAAAATTGACACCAATTCATTGAAGAATTTGCAATTATTTTTTCTTCCAGGTAGAATGATACGTGACTAACATAATACTAACACAATAATGTACTAATGACATCTGCAAAATTGATTATCCAAACATAGAATTATGTAATTACAATCATTCACTTCCGGTTCAAAACAAAGTAAACATTAAAACTATTTAATTTAATTGTCATGCATCATATAAATTGCTAAGCTACAAAATATATCTAAAAAGGTATAGGCCAGTATTTCAAGTTGAAACATAAGTCTAGATTCTGAGACTTGATCTTTGTATCATTGACTTTGAAGCATCCCTTTAATCTTTTGGACATCATCTTCTAATGCATTGCATTTAGATGACTTATCAAGTATTGATTTTCTTCTTCCGCCACATATATACAACTTGGCATCCCGCTTTTCATAAGACGATCCCTTTAAATATTTGCAACTCATCCTACCTGCAAAACCAACATCACTACATTATTATTGTCTAAAATACTTCTTAATTACATCAACATGTGGTAATACTTGATCTGATTGAACTACCTTCATGTATTTCCTCCTAAATGAATTTATTTATGTGTTAAATAAAATAGCTAAGAGGTAACTAACAAGAGAAACAAGACATTAAAACCGTGTACTCACATGTTTCTGAATTGCTTCCGGTTCCTTGACATGATCCAATATTTTCGTGCGAGTTTCACACGAAGTAGCAGCCACATCTACAAAATATCATCTAAAACTTCAAATACTTCAGTAGTGAAGGACGGAGTTTTATAGATAGAGGTAGCCTAACAAATCAAAATATTATAAACTCAGATCATACATACACTGGACAGTTATTACAAATAATATCATTCACACATACTCCTATACCACTCATCATTTCTCAGTTATTGAAAAAGCCAAGAGCCCTATAACCTTCATACCTATTGAATCCAACAATCTATAAAGACACTATGTGCAAGATTTCTGCAAATATCATCACTATTATCATCATTCACCTCTAATCTTTACGCATCATTCCTTACATTTTCAAAGAAAGAAAATGCAAAATTTAGAATCTTATACATCAATTACATAACACTAAAAATATATTGGAAATTAATACATATTATTATATAAAAACCATTTGTCCCACAAAAGAATTCTGCTTTGCAAGTAGCATATATATATTGAAACTAACTACAAACTACGTTGTTTAAAAAGTATGAGTAAAAGAACTGTTTCATATTATTAAAAGAATGTAAGGCCTCTCCACTTTTTTTACTGTTCAATATGTTGTAAGAGGATACTAAATATAGTATATAGACAGGGATACCTCCCTTATTAGCCCCCACTTTCAAACTCTTCCAAATTTTTCTTTATTTAAGGCTCTGTTAACTTCCAAATCAAGAGCACATAGATAAGTTAAGCTCAATTCACACATATGTGCATTATCTTTAACTAGATTTCAACTCAAATGTAATAAAAAAAAAATCAACCAATCGAAGCATAAATGAAACAAATACAAAAACATATGTATACCTGTTTTGGGGGACTGGTGACTAATTTGTGCCACACCGGACATACCAAATTCTACAGCAGATGACAGAATCGTCTGCAATTGAGGCCTTACAATGTCTATCTCTACATGATGCTTTTGTAAATTGAAATATGCAAAAAGAAGGGAAAATATAAAGAGGATGAGGTTACCAGAAGCCTTTCAATGCCAAGTGCCAAAATGAGTGACCAATAGTGACTGCATTGATAAAAAAAAAGTGTATACTTTGTTCATCAAAGTAAATTAAAACATACTCCGTATAAAGTATGAACATTAGGTGTATTTACATGTCAGTAACTTTTAACCACAATACCAAGACATTGAAAAGTATAAACTACAAGTTTCAGAATCCTAAATACATATTTTCACTACAAAAAGTAAACTTAATTATAAGCTACTTTGGGTGACAAAATAATACTCCGTGACCAGAATTTTACTCCATCTCGATAAACATAATTTAAGAGATCATTAAATTGCTTTTATTCTAACCTACTTTGTACTCTTTTTCAATGTATATTAATGTACTAGTTTTACATTATACATTGTACTTACCCCTAACTTACTAATTTTGCAGTGTATATTAATGTACTAGTTTACGTCACTTGAATTACTAACTTGGCAGCCCTAGAACATCTGGACAGACTCTATGTTACCACAAAAATAAAAAACCACACCAACACCTTCTAAAATAGGCTGTTAATCAGTAAAAAACGATGCATTAAAATTGTCAACAATTAGCTTTATCAACCCAATGTTCTGATGAGAATATAAATTCAATGAAAGTTTTCATCTGCATCCTTTCAGCACTCATCCTGAAACCTATCAATCCAGTGTGAGTAAGAGATTTTTATATCAACCATCCCCAACTCAAAAGTCAAACAATGCCAATGGATTTTAGGTATTGGTTCTATTTTATATTTTCAACTCATTTGAAAATTTGAAACATTATTTCAGCAAACCCCTTTTAGCCAAATTTGACTTTCTATCACACAAGCTCCAAAGATTATCTAATTTACTTCTAATCATCCTCTAGTTCTTCATTTTTCTATTGCAGGCAACTATTATTATTATTATTCAAGTTTAAGAAACACAAAAGCATTAATGTTACAAATACATATATACAAATAGAGACACACAATACTCTCCAACAAATAATTGGAGACTACATTGTAAGCAAATCTACACAAATCAACCGTAATTCAAAACCCATGTGCTCTCTAATCAATATACATAAGGTAAATTCGGTGTAGATTCAATAAAATTTACCTCATTTGGACTGTTAAAATAAAAATCCAATACTAAAAGATACTTCATAGAAAGTAAAATTAGTGAGGAAAAAAATGAAAGCTTACCTGAATTTGCAAGAAATCGAAACAAATTTGGATGTTGATAGAAAGTTTAGAAGAAACATACACATGGAGTTAGAGGAGCGAGAGATTCTGCTGGAGAAGATTACCGTGGTAGGAGCGTGTCGCTTGCGAGATGTCTTTGCGATGAGAAGACTATAGATTTGGGCGCGAGGAGGAGACTACAGATCGGGGGATTGAGTTGATCGATTCGCAGAGTAACTCTGTCGAGGCAGCTTGTTCTATCAAGTGTGAGATGTGACAAGATTATATGAGAAGGATTTATGCGGAAAAGTTGATCAGGAATGTGGGTAGGGCTAAAGTACTGCCATGGAGTCCAAGGGTTTTTTTATTCTTAATAACAGCTAAATAATGATAGGAAAATTGTTTACCTGGATTTGGATTCTTCGTCGCGGCCTGCGTCTCTGCGAAGGGGGTTTCTCTAGAGCGATCGATGGTGAGTCTGCGTCTCTAAGAAGGTTTCTCCAGAGAGCAATCGTCTGTGGAAGGGTTTCTCTCCAGCGGTCCAGCCGTCCAGGGTTCCAAGGTTTCTTCTAATTTTTAATTAAAGGAAAAAAAGCAAAAGTAACACTAAAAAACCGGGCGCTATTTTTTGGGTTCACGAATCACGCCACCCGCCAAAAGAAATTTATTTAGCGACGGGATGTTATGCAAATAGCGACGAGATATTTTAATGGTCCCGGAAAAACTAATACATAAGCGACCGTATAAAATGTGGTCGTTATCGGTAATGTATTGCGACCAAATTCAAGGTCAGTCGCAAATTCTTGGTCGCAAAAACTCAAATTTCTTGTAGTGAGTGTTTCTAGTTTTAAAGATAACAAGGAAGCACGAATTGAACCACGTCTTCCTGAATATGACGTCACCCGTCTGAAAGGTGCATGTAGCAAGCTCTACCTTCAACCTGAAATGGCGCGGGGGGGGGGGGGGGGGGGTGAAGAGGTCAGTACGCGAATACCGAGCGAGCAGTAGACTGAATGTAGACATAACTAACGTTTCAAGTATAAGACCCAAACATAGGGTGATAGATACACGTATATTACTTTCCCCCAGGTTATGAAATACATATCAGTATATATACACATGGAAATACCCAACCCGTCGATCATTGTTTAATTGGGAAAATAGTAGTAGTCAATGTCCTTAACTTAAAATCCCAACCCATCCATATACTTATGAGTGTATAGGACTACTCCTGGTCCTAATCAATTATCATAAGGACACCGCCCAGTCCTGAATCATTAAATTGTAATCTATGAGTTTTGAGGATACACGCCTGATCCTTAGGTACTCCACCCGCCATAACCGATATTTGATGGACCGGCTACACAGTAGCTTAACCGGCGCCGGTTCGGCCCTCTGACCGGCGCTAGTCAGCCTCCTGCCCCGGGTCAACGGCCTGTTGACCCCCGAATCATGCTCCGTTGGGTCTGAAACTTATACACAATATGTATTAAGTCTAAAACAATAAATAAATGCCATTTTGGCCATTTAAAACATTACATATGTTTTCATATGCATTTTTATCCAATTACATGCATAATATACCATTTTAGTTCACATAAGCCTAATCACCTTGGCTAATCATATGCTTAAAATCTTTTATACATCAATATGAATACTTATAACATTCCTTTAGGTAATCTCATATTTAACCCAAGAGTTACAAGACATTAAGTCGTCCACTGTACTCACCTCGAATGAACTTTAAGAAGTTCTATCCTTCTCGATTAAACTTCGACGAAACTCCGGCGAGCTTCGTTGAACTCCGGCAAAGAGGAGGAGAATGATTCGTATGTCTAAGAGAGGGAAGAAAGGGTAAAAAAAAAAAATTTACCCTAGTGTATAGCCCAATGTATAGTGTATATACAAGTAGCACTTTTGAATTAGTAAAGTGTGTGTACAAATGAGAAATTTTAATCCTCATCTTTCAAATTACAAACCTATAGGCTACGAGGTAGTTTGGTATTCAATGTTTTTAATCTCCACACATTGGTTATTGCAGCGTTTTAGTTGTAAAAAAAATTGACGTTTTCGCTCAAAAGCTAATAGCCAAACAACAACTAAAATAAATGAGATGACATTTTTGTTATAATTCACAATAGTTATAAAATATGCTTCGTTTCAGTTTTGAATAATTACAAAAAGTCGTGAGTATCCTAACCAACGATTGAATAAATCAAAAGTTGAGATTAAAATTTATTAAATTTATTAATATTAGACGATTGAGTACTTGATAATACTCCATTCATCTCATTAGGTATGTCTTACTTTTTTTTGGTTGTTCCTAAAAAAGTGTCACATTTCCCTCTCTAGAATGCATGAAATTTGTGACCTATGACATTTCACTTCATTATACCCAATTCTCAACTATAAAATTTACTTTTCAACTGGTCATTTTATTAATAATTGTGTCAAACCAAAGTAAGACACAAAAAACGGGACATAGATAACATTTATTACGTACGGAGTATGATTTAAGACAAATATGATGGAGATTTATACCTAGCAGGATGTTTTAAGGGTTTGAAATTTGTAAATCTGGTCTGGTTTGGTCTGTTTAAGTCTAGTCTCATTTGGTCTCATCTGGTCTGGTCTAGTAAATGTGTGGTCTCTGTGTATTTTATAACTATGAAAGTCTGATTTGATCTAGTCTGATATGATCTGTTTAAGCTTGGTCTAATCTGATCTGTTTTGTTTAAGTCTGGTCTGATCAAAAAATGAAAACAGTCCAAACGAAGACATCCCAGCCAATATTAATGGTTTGCGTACGTACATACAAAACCTCCATTATTGAGGCTTAAATAATTAATCTGCCCAGAAACACAGCATATATTCATGGAGAGCGACGCAAAAGTCCATTATATGGTCCTCCATCTTCTTTAAGTGCGTTATATTTAATTTCCTATTAGGAAAAAGATTATACTCCGTATTTGGTGGATCAAATTTGATTTTATTCAGTCCACGAATCATCACCTTCACTCATATGACTTTATGGTTTCAAAATTCATTACAGTAAAATCACTAGCAACCGTGGACTAATTAACCAGCCATTCTATGAATCTAGCACTTGTGCAAATAAAATACAATCTGAATTGGACGAAAATGCCACTGTAAATTAATCTGACCATGAGGGTACTGTATTTGTGGTGACCATATAACTAATTATATAAATATGGCATAATAATGTTGATTGGGATTAGTCACTATTTAATGATATTTATTTATGTCCATTGATTTGTAAAATTACTATTGTCATATCATATCGTATATGAAAAAACCTTACCATATACAAATATATATATATATAATTATATATAGACAGAAAGGTGCCCACAAGTTCTTGGTGTTTTGATCATAGACCTTAATTTATATAGTCAAACTGAGCTGATTTTGGAAGTCTTATTTAGGGTTTTCGAAATGGAAAGGTTTGTGTTTCTCGCAGTCTATTCTGTTATGTTCATCGTTCCATTCGCCAACAATGGAGGAATGGGAAGAGCCATAGCTACGGGAACACCCGATGGGTCAGAAAACTGGGGTTATGTTCAAGTCAGACCAAGTAAGTACCACGTACTCCGAATATTATTACACACATGTAATATATTCCAATTCTAAATACCCGTACGGAATATATTCCAATTATGACTAGTACGAAGTATATATTATATACTCCGTACTATATGCATAGCTAGATGTATGACCCATGTTTGTTCCAGGGAAATCGTCTATATTAATTTCATCAAAGTCGGTATATATGATATTTTTATATTTTAGTGAATCATAATTTCTTGAGCAGGTACCGAAGAGTACTGTTCCTACTCCCTAAGACCGTGTAGTGCCGTATAAACATGAGAGAATTCCCTAAATAGGAGTAAAAAACATGATAATAAATTTTCCCTGATAGGACTGAAGTTTCTATTGTGTGAATTATTACACATTACTCATATCATGATTCTAATTTCATGGAATACAGAAGCACGCATGTTTTGGTGGTACTACAAAAGCCCATACAGGATTGAAAATTCTACCAAGCCATGGCCTATCATTCTCTGGTTGCAAGGTGGACCGGTAATTCAGTTGCATACATATCTTACCTTCAACAAGCTACACTTACATCTAATAAAGAACATCATTTTTTCATCTTAATATCTACGTAGTATTAATTTAATTGGAAAAATACATTATTCACTTTCTTTTAAGCAGTTAAAGCAAATGCTTTTATAAATTATAGTAATCATGCATGCATATTGTGGTGAAAATAGGGAGCTTCGGGTGTTGCAGTTGGAAATTTTCAAGAAGTTGGCCCTATTGATGACAGTTTAAACCCAAGAAATTCAACTTGGCTCAGACAAGCTGATCTCTTATTTGTGGTAATTAATTAAAGGACTGATATGTCACTAATTATTTATTAATTTTATTATTATTATTATTATTAAAGGACAATAATCCTCAATTAATTAATTATAGGATAATCCAGTTGGAACTGGATACAGTTATGTGGAAGACAAAAGTTTGTTAGTAAAGACAGATGTGGAGGCGGCAGCTGATTTAACTGCCTTGTTGATAGAGGTTTTCAATAATAGGATTGTCAAATTGCAAAAAAGCCCTCTCTTCATAGTGGCAGAGTCCTATGGAGGAAAGTTTGCCGTTACTCTTGGATTATCCGCCCTTGAAGCTATAGAGAAAGGGAAATTGAAGCTCAAACTTGGAGGTAATTATTATTAGGAATGCTTTTGGAATTTCAAAATAGAACAATTATTTTTTGTTTCCAAAACAAGAGTCATTATTGTGAGGGTTGAAAAATATTGTTTTAATGGCAGTAAGGATGTTTGTAATTAGATGAAGTTTTTTTGTGTAGTCTAATCTGAACTGGTTTAGTCCGATCTGATCTGGTTTGGGATTGAAAATAGTCCAAATAAAAACATCCTAAATACTCACATGTCAATGCCTAGTTCTGCAACTTTTTATTTATTATTTTAAAATTCTAGAACTTGTTTCGTCCTATTTGGGAAACTTCCAATTCCCTTATTGAATTATTGGGTTAAATTAAATGAATATATTAGATTTTGATTTAAATAAAAAGATCAATTGGTCCATGGGGATATAAATCTAATGATTCTAGATACACACTAACACACCATTTTAACTGTGAATATGAATGGACTGGTTTTGCAACTGTATGTGGATGAGTCTATTGATTTCCTTAATATTTGAGCTCGCGGATAGTTTTCTCAATAATCAAAATTTTTCAAAAGACCAAAAGTGTGGTGCAACCAAATATGGAGTATTTATATAAACTTAAGATGCAAAATTTAAGATAAACAATTCATTCAAACTAATGAGAGATGATAATTGCTACGGAGTAATTGTTATTGTTGTCCGTATGCGTAGGAATTGCATTAGGTGATAGCTGGATGTCCCCCGAGGATTACGTGGTATGGTGCTTTGACCACTTTGTCTTCGGTTAATGTTATATTATGCTATACATATTATAGTTAATGTTATATTATGCACACCATTATACCTGATCCTCAGACATGCATCCGATCAAATGCATCCCTTTAGACACCAAGCCCAGAAGCCGAGAATGTGCGACATAGATCAGCAAATAGCCATCTAATCTCTAATATGAATATTATTAATATATTTATATTCAACACACAATAACATAAATACAAACGATTGAAAACATCCTGACGGTCCAGAGGTTCCTCGCACCGTACATGATGTGGTCCCAGCAAACGTGGAGGCTCATCAGGCAGTGGGTGTCCATCAAGGCCATGGTATGCCACTATAATGGGACGCTCATTGCGGATGTACCCCCATGACCAAATCTGGAGTAGAAACAAAAATCCTCCAAGTTCCGTGCTCCCACTCTGGCAACCGCGACACAACTGTCTATAGAGATAAGCTAGCGTGACACTACCCCAACTAAATTGTGCAGCTACATCAAACCTCTCTAGCATAGGCAAGTGCAGCACCTGAACCTCATTTCCGCTCTTGTCAGCAAAAATGGAAGCTCCCATCATCATCAGAATGTAAGCCTGTGAATGTTGCTGGATCATCACCTCACCAGCGTCCGGCTGAAGATCAGCGAAATGCTCCCTCAGCCATGGCATCCTCAGAGATGACCCCTGGATGTCAGTCCGAAGAAGGGGACGAACACCCAACAAGCGCTCACACCTCAACCCACTGTCGACAATCAGTACCAGTAACTGCTCTCCCATCGACCTCTAACCCAGTAAGTACAACTACATCTCTCAAGGTCACTGTCACCTCACCAACAGGGAGGTGAAATGTGTGTGTCTCCTGCCTCCAACGCTCAAGAAGAGCAGTGACCAGCGCTCTATCAAGAGGACAATAACCACCCATCTATGAAGACCATAAGAACCCGCAACCCTAACATATGCAAGTACTCTGTCGTCCACCTGCACGTGCGACAAACCACGTAGGTGCTCGCGGCACCTATCCACCTGAACATCGAGGCCACGCCACACATCCTCACTCTTGTGTGTGGCCTGCAATGTCAGGACAGATCGATCACTCGGCCCTGGATCCGCTGTCACCTCCATGCCTACAAAAAAATGGATATTAGTTCTTTTTTACTATTTTATTAATTTATTTTTTAATTAAAACTTTAGTAATTAATTTTTTTCCATTCCACGTTAGTATCAATTGTGGATTACTATAATTAAAACCTTACACAGTGGACCCCCCTCCATCTCTTGATGATCTCTTCACAAATGTGACTTTATTATGGCCGCTTTGTTTACAATTTCCACATCTAACCGTTCCTCGGGGACCTTCATCCATCCCATTCTTAATACGTGTGGACTTAAGTCTTCCCTTAGCCCGAAGTATGGACGGATCGTGCACCATTTCAGGTCCATTGTAAGTCGGCCAATAATCACGGTCAGGAATGGGTTTAAAGACTCTTTGATATGTAGCGGCGTATTGGGCAGATGAAAAAAAAGGATCCATAAATGTATGATAGGACAAACTACGTTGTCTACACACGACTAATACATGGGAGCATGGAATCTTATTGATAGAGTATATGGGCCTGGATCCCATGACCCACATACTCAACGGCCCAAAAGGCACCAGCAGGACACCCACGCGACACCCGCACCGGACAGAGGCCCGCAACGTCCAAAGGAGAAGACATCACCCAGGTCCCTTAGGTCATATCCCAGGGACCGCATCGTCCATGGACTGCATCGTCCATGGACCGCTTTGTCCGGACTTCGTCCAGGCAGAATGTTTTTCATAGTTTATTTGCTAAGTATTGTACTCAGCCCATTAGTGGCCCTATTCGCCCAAAGAAGGCATGATTATTGTAATGGGCCTCCTAAGCCCAAGGCTAGGAGCCCAAATCCACATTTTTACCTATAAATAGACCCCAAGGGGCTAATTATAGGGGGTTGAGAAATATAATTACTCACTTTCTCTCTCTAGCTCTCACTTCTCTCTAGAATTAAATACTCTATCACTTATATATTTCCACCTTTTTACAACTGCAAGTACACCTCCACAGATGTACAGTTTGCTTTCTCCCACCCTTTTCCAACGTTCGGCCAACACATCCCGTTTCCACTTGGTAGATCCCTCGTCCTATATCAAATGGAGTAACATAGTGATGCTTGGACTTTTCTTTATTCTTCTCAAACAAATCTGTTATGTGTGGGGAGTATTCGTGGCCTTCTGTCACTCTTCTTTTACTGCTTTCACGCCTATTAACAAAATAAGCATTCACGTGGTAAAAGGAAACTTGAACCAAAGCGGTGATGGGCAAATATCTGGCATTCTTCATCACGTTGTTGAGAACCTCGGCCATATTCGAAGTTATGGTACCATATCTGTAATTGCCATTGTGGTGTAATGACCACATTTCTAAGGGAATGTTCCCCAGAAATTGTCGTGCCTCCACCCGCATTTCTCCTATTTTCTTGAACCCGCCATCAAACTTCTTTTTTTGATGTTGCCTTGCGGTCCATACAAACAAATTTTCTAGGTGAGTGTCTTTGAAATGAGTGTGCACTTTTGATGCAGATGACGGATACATAGCCTATGGTGCGCATAAGGCTCCTCCCAAGAACTGTCCACCTCATTCATTGCCTTTATTATACCTGCATGTCGATCTGAAATGACACACAACTCCCTTTGACTCACGAACTCCCTAATACATGTCGTGAACCATGGCCAACTGTCCCCATTCTCAGATTCAACTACTGCAAAGGCCACAGGAAATAATTGGTTATTCGCATCACTACCCATAGCCACGAGCAATGTACCCTTGTACTTCCCATACAAGTGTGTGCCATCAATAGTCAGTACGGGTCAACAATGCTTAAAACCATGTATTGAAGGCTTGAATGCCCAAAATACTCTCTGAAACAGCATATAACCTGTGGGAGTAATAGGAGGTGGGTACCAGTGAACAACTGTCCCAGGATTGGAATCTTGGAGCATTGTCATGAAATAGGGCAATTCAGAATAAGACTTCTCCCAACCGCCAAATATTTCTACAATGGCCTTTTGTTTGCCCATCCATGTTCGCCTGTATGATACAGTATACCTATACTTTTCCTTCAGCATCTCAATAATAGTATGCACTTTAAGGGAAGGATCAGTGCGAAGAATGTCAATCACATCTTTAATCGCCATGTGATCACTACTGTCAGTGTTTCCAACACAGGTAGCATAATGAGGTCCAGGATAACGCACAATTAATTGTGAACATGTCAAGTTTGCCTTTGTTCTTTGTGGCGCGTATTCTCCAGGTGCAATCACGTTCCTTTTTCCTCTTGCACTCTGCAACCCATTTGTGTTTATCGGACTCCAAGACCCGAATAAATTGGTTCCGTTTAATAGAATACAAGCTCACCATATTGATGAGTTTTTCTTTGTTGTCAAACTGTTGACCAACCTCAAACTCACTTTCGGGTGTAAACCTTTTCATACCTGCTCCACTCATCCACGTATCAGTAAAGCCTTCAGGGAAATCATATATTCTAGTAAAGTGTTTAGAAAGGGCAGTTGCCGTGACAATATCACCATCATCTTCATCAGATTTTGTCATGTCATCACCATTGATGTTATCGTCAGCATCATCATCACTTCCCTGCCCATCCACAAATGATGCACCATTGTGCAAATATCTACCCTCTTCCTCTATAACCATGTCCAGTACAACAGCATTTGAGGAGTTCTCTGCATTGACATTTGCATTGACACCATGTCTGGGTACAACAGCATTTGATGTTGATGGAGTACCAGAATAGTCACATATGGATTCCTCAATGTATATCTCCAGCGTGGACATACCCTCTATATGAATTATCAACCACATATTTGATACAGCTAGCTCATCAACAAGTGGCATAAGCATGTAATTTCCCCCGTTCATGGGAAATTTAATTTTCAATCGCAAAGAACGGCTCAGAGGAATCATTGTAGCTGCATGGATTTTTTGCAGCATCTCGAGCAAACATGCGCCATGAGAATCAATGAAAAAGCTGTTTCTACCACCTTCATGACGTATTTGGCCACCTTCCTCAAATATGTTCCCTCCCCAATGACACACGATTGGGAACTTGGAGAAATCTGTATTCTAATAACAATACATGTCCAACTTTCATGAGTACACATTAATATACACACTTTATACACATTCAAATTTTCAAAAAAAATTAGCTACATTCAAATATACTCAAATGTCAAAATTCACAATCAATTCACATTTCAATATCAAAATACCCAAATTTTGATATCTACATTCAAGTCTACATTTCAATACCCAAATTTAGCTACATTCAAATCTACCCAAATGTCAAAATACACATTAAAATTTACAATCAATTTAATATCAAATTTCAACATTTCACACATATTCACATTACACAACAAATCAATTCACAAATGAATTCCTAATTTACAAAATCGAATTTTCAAGATTCAAAACCCTAACATGAAAAATGAGATAAAATGGAAAGATTTATTACCTAGAGTGTTGAAGAAGATGGAGATGAAGGATTCTTGGGAAGATGGAGGAGACCTCGCCGGAGCTCGAGATTCGCCGAAGATGGTTCGCTGGTTGTTGTTGCTAGAGCTTGTTCGTCGTTGCAGCTATTTTCAATTTGGGGAGAAAGTGTTCTGTCTTGTAGAACCAACCCTGTTTTTAATGTAAGGGGTAAGTCGCCAAATGGTTAGGTGACTTATAAGTCGGCATCCAGTTTGGTGATTTATAAGTCACCCAACCGTTTGGTGACTTACCCCGACCAGGGTTAAGCCCAGCAGTATATCGGTAAATACTTTTAACCCAGCCATATTTTCATAAAAATTTAATTAATTAGCATTAATACTCCATAATTATATTATTGACTTTTCTATAACATTATTATTAAAAGTCAAAACGGATGAGATGAAAAAAACATACTTCAATTCGTACTTCGTATGGGATTAATATAAAAGTATTGCCATTGTCATTTCACATTTAAAACTATAGTCGTATTTATTTATCTCATTATATAGTGATAAATATATGATTGAAATAAAAATTGAATGTAAATATAAGTTTTTAAGGACAATAATAATAAGAATAGTATTTCTGCCCGAATATAAGAATGGGTTATTATCATATTCTTTTATCGTCCCCATCACCATTATATATCAGAATTTTGTTTTTATTATTAGCAATCAGCAATTCATGAAGTTTTTTTCTTAAATACGGAGTATTTCAGTATTCTTGGGGGCCTCTTCTTTTTGATGTTTCGAGACTGGATGAGAATGGCCTTAAGAGATCAAACAGGTTTGGTTCTTATTTTTTTTATCATTACTATTTTATATAAACCAGTTTATATAATTAAGAAAAATCAGTGTATATATAGTAACCTAATGTAATCAATTAATTAACTTTAGCTAATAAGGATGTTTTTACTTGGACTGTAATTTGTCCCAGACCAGACCAAACCAGACTTGGATAGTTATAAAAATACAAAGAAACCAGACCAGACCAGACCAACAAAAACATCCTAAGTTATAAGTTTAGAAGTAATAACAAACATGATATGGAAATAGAGTATGAATAAAATGTGACATTTTTATACTGCAATGGTTATTATATCACGGATTCATCGTATCGATACTCAAAGTGGTTATATAATCTTGTTCATATAAAAATTGTTCTCAATTAGGAATCTGTTCTAAAATGGCCAGAATGACATGTGTGAATTGTCCATCCTTGTAATCAGGACACCTAGCTAGTTCTCATCCTTACTCATCAAACACAAGTCCTTGTAATCACACACATCGCTAGATTCAATACTGCCAGTAAATCATGTAGAATCATTCCTGGATGATTCATCCCATGCCTGGCTAGTATAAATAGGGCTTGCTCAAACTCTTGTAAATTCATTCAGAAACTCAGAAACTTTCAGATATTAAGAAGAAATAATTCGGAAGTTTTTATCAATATATCTATCTCTTAAAGTTGTTCTCCATCTTCTTCATTTCACAACACGTTATCAGCACGAATCTGCTCAAAAGCTCTTCAAGAATTCATTATCTCCTGCAGTTATATATGGCCAACCTTAGCAAAACAGAATTCGACGTCCTTGATCTGTCCGGTCAAAAATATTTGGAATGGAAAGTCGATGCCCTGGCACATCTTAAGGCAAATGGTTTAGAAGAAACCATTGAGGCCAATAATATATCATCATCCCATGATAAAGCGAAAGCTATCATTTTTCTCTCTCACCACCTCCATGAAAGTCTCAAATCTGAATATCTTTTGTTTGATGATCTAAAAGAATTATGGGACAATTTACAAGAGAGGTATGGCCACCAACAAAAGGTACTTTTGCCAAAAGCTCAGTATGACTCGATCAATTTAAGATTCTAGGATTTTAAATCAATCAGTGACTATAATTCTGCCATGTTCCAAATAACATCTAAACTAAAGTTATGCGGATAAAAAGTCACTGATGCTGATATGTTGGAGAAAACCTTTTCCACAATGCATATTTCTAATATGCTGCTACAGCAGCAATATAGAGAAAAGGGTTTTAAAAAATACTCCGAGTTAATATCAGTGTTATTGGTAGCTGAGCAAAATAATGACCTTTTGATGAAAAATCATAATCTGAGACCCACTGGTTCTAGTCCTTCAGTTTATGGTCCATCTGGCCATAATTTAGCCACTGAATCAAATGCAACATACAGTGGCAATAGAAGGCATTTTAAACGTGGGCATTTTAAACGTCATAAAAACAAGTCACACCGAGAATACAAATAGGTCGAAAGACCAAATTACAAGGGCAAGGGCAAACAAAAAGCCTATCAAATAAATCGCCCTCCAAAATCCTCGGGAAAGTCGACTTGTTATAAATGTGGCATGACGGGGCACTGGGCTAATAAATGTCGCACGGCTAAACATCTTGTGGAGTTATTTCAAGCTTCCATGAATCTGAACAAAGGCAAAAATGTGGAAGCTAATTATGTCAATGACACAACTCCACCTATGCCAAAATTTGAAGTGTCCGACTTCTTCGTGGATGATGCTATTATGGATGATGTTTTTGCCATTAATCAAAATGCTACAAAATAAAATATTAGACTCCTGATATTGTAAAATACTAGTTTTATGTACTTTTTCTCTTTTCCCCTATTTATCTTGTTTTTAAATAAATGTGTGTAATATATGTACTCTTATGTTAAATCATATGACATATGCATAATTTGTGGTCAAGCTTATGTTTATTTACATATATTGAAGATATGGATCACTCAAGTGATAAAGAATTATGTCTGATAGACAACGCTACAACGCACACCATTTTGAGAAATAAAATATATTTTTCTCAAATGACTTTAGTTGAAGCTAAAGTCAATACAATATCAGGTGTTGTGAAGCTCATTGAAGGCTCTGGGAAAGCATATGTGATGCTCCCTAAAGGGACAAAAATAATTATAAATGATGCTCTATACTCCAGCAAATCGCGGAGAAATCTATTAAGTTTGAAAGATATGCGTCAAAATGGTTATCACATTGAAACCATGAATGAAAACCAAAAGGAATATCTTTGTCTTACGACAACTAAATCTGACACTAAATATATTTGTGCAAAAATGGCAGCTTATTTGGTTTCTAACACAAAGTTAGATGATCAGAAAACATTCATGTTGTGGCATGACCGTTTAGGTCACCCAGGCCAAGTAATGACGCATAAAATCATTAAGACTTCACTTGGACACCCATTAAAGAATATTAGGGTTTCATTATCAAGAGATTTTTCTTGTAAGGCTTGTTCTCTTGGCAAAATGATCATCAAGTCTTCTATGAACAAAATTACAACTGAATCACCTGCATTTTTAAAAAGGACTCAAGGGGGTATTTGTGGGCCGATTGCCTCTCCATGTGGACTATTTCGATATTTTATGGTGTTGATTGATGCTTCAACACGTTGGTCACATGTTAGTCTTTTATCGACTGGAAATTTAGCATTTGCTAAACTCCTTGCTCAAATCATACGATTACGAGCTCATTTTCCGAATCATTCTGTAAAAAGAATCCGACTTGATAATGCAGGAGAATTTACATCCCAATCATTTAATGACTATTGTATGTCGATTGGAATTGATGTGGAGCACCCTGTTGCTGATGTCCATACACAAAATGGTCTTGCTGAATCTTTGATTAAACGATTACAATTAATCGGTAGACTATTATTAATGAAGTGTAATTTACCTTCATCAGCTTGGGGACATGCTATTTTACATGCAGCAAATTTAATTCGGCTTAGACCGACTGCATATCATGAATATTCCCCAATGCAATTAGTTACTGGACAAGATCCAAACTTAGCACATATAAATATATTTGGTTGTGTTGTTTATGTTCCGATTGCTTCACCTCATCGTACAAAAATGGGTCCTCAAAGAAGGTTCGGAATTTACGTTGGATTTGAATCTCCCTCAATAATCAAATATCTTGAACTGATGACTGGTGACTTATTCACCGCACGGTTCGCTGACTGTCATTTCAATGAGAGAGTATTCCCAACTTTAGGGGGAGAAACTAATAAATCAGACCCAAGTACGAAAGAAATAACATGGAATGCAACAGGATTATCACACCTTGATTCTAGATCAAATATATGTGAGCAAGAGGTGCAAAAGATGATCCATTTACAAAGTGTTGCAAATCAGTTGCCTGATGCATTCACAGATACAAAGAAAGTGACAAAGTCACATATTCTTGCTATGAATGCTCCTGCCAGAATCAAAATCCTAGCAGAGAATTCTGAAAAATCTCTTGCAAATGATTCTTGTGTACGCAAAAAGCGTGGCAGGCCACTTAGATCGAAAGACATAAAACCAAGAAGAACTAAAAGGCAGGAATTGATCTGTAATGCCAAAGATGTTCATCCTTCTGACCAAGAGAATGAACAATTTGAAAATACCGACATAGAAAATGATATTGACAAAACAAACATCTCAAATGATGATCCAACTTCCTTGAATGAGGAAGATGTTCCAGATAATGATAGAAACGTTGATAATTATGAAATTTCAATAAACTACGTTTCTATTGGAATGCAATGGAATCGAAAAGATATTGATATTAATGAGATATTTGTCCATGCCGTTGCCACGAATGTTATGAATGAAAACAATGACAATGAGCCAACATCAATTGAAGAATGTCGGAAACGGCATGATTGGCCAAAATGGAATGAAGCTATTCAGGCTGAATTAAAATCACTTGAAAAACGTGATGTTTTTGGACCGATAGTCCCTACGCCAAAAGGCGTAAAACCTGTGGGTTTAAATGGGTATTTGTGCGTAAACGCAATGAGAGAAATGAAATTGTTAGATATAAAGCCCGACTTGTTGCCCAAGGTTTTTCTCAAATGCCGGGAATTGATTATGAAGAAACCTATTCTCCCGTAGTTGATGCAACTACATTAAGGTTTCTCATTGGCATGTCTGTTTTTGAGAGGCTGCAAGTGCGCCTAATGGATGTAGTGACTGCATATTTATACGGTTCACTCGATACAGACATTTGTATGAAAGTTCCTGGGGGATTTAAAATGCCTGAAGCTTATAGCTCGAAACCTCGAGACATGTTTTCTATTAAACTACAAAAGTGATTGTATGGACTAAAACAATCTGGACGAATGTGGTATAATCGTCTCTGTGAATACCTTCTCAAAGAAGGATATAAGAATGATCCGATTAGTCCATGTGTTTTCATTCGGCGATCAAATTCGGGATTCGCCATAATTGCAGTATATGTTGATGACCTAAACATTATTGGAACTCCCGATGAAATTGAAAATACTGCAAAATATCTTATGAAAGAATTTGAAATGAAAGATCTCAGGAGAACCAAATTTTGTCTCGGACTTCAAATTGAGCATTTAAAGATTGGAATTTGCATCCATCAATCCAATTACACCGAGAAAGTTTTGAAGAGATTCTATATGGACAAAGCTCATCTGTTGACCTCACCAATGGTCATTCGATCTCTCAACATACACGATGATCCATTCCATCCGCGAGAAGACGACGAAGATATACTCTGTCCCGAAGTATCATATCTAAGTGCTATCGGAGCTTTAATGTATTTAGCTAATAATACTAGACCAGATATTGCATTTTCTGTAAATTTATTAGATAGGTACAGTTCATGTCCAACAAGACGTCATTGGAACGGGATCAAGCACATATTTCGTTATCTCCGTGGTACAGTAGATCTTGGTCTATTTTACTACAAAGATGCAAAAGCCGCTTTAATCGGACATGCAGACGTTTGATACTTATCATATCCTCAAAAGGTGAAATAACAAACCGGGTACGTATTTACTTCTGGTAACACCGCAATCTCGTGGAGATCTATGAAGCAGACTTTGATAGCTGCATCATCAAATCATTCGGAGTTAATTGCACTATATGAAACCGGGAGAGAATGTGTGTGGCTGCGACCTATGATTCAACACATTCAAAATGAATACGGTATGAAGCCTATTACTGTTTACCCTACTGTGATCTACGAAGACAACACTGCGTGCATAGCTCAAATTAAAGAAGGCTACATCAAAGGAGATAGAACGAAGCATATATCTCCAAAAAAATTCTCTACTCACGACCTTGAGAAAGAAGGGAAGATCAACGTTCAGCAAATCAGATCCAGTGAAAATTCAGCCGATCTCTTCACCAAATCTTTAGCCCCTACAATAGTTTATTTCACTACAATAGTTTATTTCACTGCGCCACCTTAATAATTTATGTTAATTTCAGGGGGAGTATTTGAATGCACTGCACTCTATTATCCTTCATCGGGTTTTTATCCCATTGGGTTTTTCCTGATAAGGTTTTTAACGAGGCAGTACATCCAGATACAACGACATTATAAGTCGTAATTTTTACTCCTTTAATTTACAATAATTTTCACAATAAATTTTAACATAACAAATACCTATTCAAGGATGAACATTCAAGGGGGAGTGTTGTAAATGGCGAGAATGACATGTGTGAATTGCCCATCCTTGTAATCAGGACACCTAGCTAGTTCTCATCCTTACTCATCAAACACAAGTCCTTGTAATCACACACATGGCTAGATTCAGTACTGCCATCAAATCATGTAGAATCATTTCTAAATGATTCATCCCATGCCTGGCTAGTATAAATAGGACTTGCTCAAACTCTTGTAAATTCATTCAGAAACTCACAAACTTTCAGATATTAAGAAGAAGTAATTCAGAGGTTTTTATCAATATATCTATCTCTTAAAGTTGTTCTTCATCTTCTTCATTTCACAACAGAATCTTCATTTTGAATACTCCAAAAACAGAATTGTTTTTTACTATTGTCTTAGAAGCATGTGAGTCGGTCATTTCTATCCATAAAAATTCAATTCTTGAGATAAATTTCTCCCTTAAATAAGTAAACCGCACACACAATTAATCTCGATTTAGCTTAGGATAATGGGGTTAGGTCATAAATATTAGTAAAAAAAAATCGTTATGAACAAAAAAGTGAACTTTCTCTTTAATTTCCAAAAGTGTGACTAATAAGCATTACACTTACTAAATTACCCCTAACTCTAGTGACTTTACCTAACAGTGACCTAGTCCGCCAAAGTGACCTCTACAATAGTGACCTCCGTCGGCCACCGCCGCTGACCACCGCGACAGTGACCAATCTTAAAGTGACTTCCGTCCAGTGACCAATTAATATAATGGCAATTGTTACAATTATTCGATCCGTCCCGTTACAGTTACCCGATCCGTTCATTTACAGACTTACAGTTACATCACCCATGCAGTTATAATTACATGACCCGTTTAGTTACAGTTACATGATCCGTTCAGTTACGGTTACAATTAGAGTTATCCGGTTCGACCATTTAAGATTAATCGGGTCTAATAATAATTAATTGGTTAATTACAGCTGACCACCACCTTCTGCCACGCCGGCGACCACCGCCATCATTGGCGGCCGCCGCCATCAACATCAACCACCACCGCCAACACCACACCCCACACCCCACCCCTTGATACCTTAACCCCCATCCCATGCGACACCAAACCCCGTGCCCCTCCGGCACCACCCACCCTCCGTGCCCTCCCTTCTACTGCCTTGCCCCCAAAATCACCCCCAGCCCCTCGGACGCCGCAACCCTACTCGAGACCACCGGGCTCCGTCCCCAACACGACAGATCTGGAAATGAGGACGTTGGAAACACGTTCACACCCCACACCCCCAAAAGAAGAAGTTGAGGTCGATGACGACACAGGTGCAGGGCATTGAAGAAAAGATCTGAACGACATCGAAGAAAGGTTCTGGTTGTGCTCTGTTACCGGCATGAGGCCAGGACGACGGCGAAGGCAAGGGCAGACGGTTCAGCGTCGATTTGTGCGGCCTCGACGAGTCCGTCACAGATGCAGGGAGAAGCAGAAGGTGTCTGCTCGATGAGGTTGTCGTGGATGAGAGCTTTGACGCATCGAACAAATGTGGAGGGATACTTCAGTTAGGATTCCAGGGCATTTAAGTCAATTCAAATCATTTTCAATCACTTTTTTGTCCATACGGAATTTAGGCTTATATCTGTCTTTGCATAACGTGATGGTCTCATTTTTGCCATTCTTTCTAGGATAATTCGCAGCACATGTGATTAATTGAGTAAAATGCAATACATTAACTATTAATATGGTTGTATTTTGGTACTTTAACTCTTAAATGAAAATAATATGTATCATAATTTTATGTAAATATGTCAATCAAAAATACTACTCCGTATTATTTAATTTTCGGTCGAAAAATCCTAGATCGATACCAAAATTTCATGTGTAGAATTATTTACAGTGACGACATGAATAAAATTAATTAATGTAAAGTAAACTTTACGCATGAAATTTCGACGTCACATAGAATTTTATGGTTGGAAATTTGAATAATGTTGTTACCTTATATAAATGAAACATTTATGTATTTCACTCCGATTAACTGCTTGAAAAATGATCTTAAATGCCAAAAGAATAGAAAACGCTAACAAAATCATTCGTAGTACACACAATTAATTAAAAAAAATAACGCTCAATTATCATATGATTATTCCCGAAATTCGTAAAATTCTAAATTATGATCACTTTGTGTAACTAAATTATTTTTGTTATATTTCTTTCTCCATATAAAGGGAGGAGCATTTTGGGACATATATAGCGAGTAAGATTATCTATATTGTCATACAAATTGTGAATTATCTAACCAATTATTAATGCATATAACAGTTTAGCTGAAGAAATCAAGAACAAAATTGATGGTGCCGACTTTAAGAACGCAACGAAGTTATGGGGCGAACTTGAGGGTGTGATAGACAACAACAGTAATGGCGTGGTCCGTAACACGAAACTTCCTATTGCAATATTTCTTGATCGATCAAATTTATCTTATTACAATTTTTTGCATACTTATTTTTTGTTTTAGATAAATATATGGAGTTTTATCAATAAGAAAATTTAGGACATAGCGCGCCTAAGGGTGTGTTTGGGAGTTTAGTTTTGAAGAGGAGGGGAAGGTTGGTGGGTGTTTATGTTCTCCTATTCATGTTTGGGAGAATGGGAGTTTATAAAATTGGAGGTGACGGTTTTGGAAGGCTTTCATGACCCTCCAAAATCCTTTAAATGTTCAATTTTTTAGTTCCCCAATTTGTAAAATACGAAGCAAATATGAGGGAATTTTCTATTATTGATCATATCGTTCAATCGAGAATGAAGCATCTGATTTATACAGGCAGTGCACCTCATCCCTTTCCTAGTACGTAGTACTGCTATACGTTTACAAAGGAGAAAAGAATGGAAAACATTAATGACTAAATCTTTCCTATTCTAAGTCTACCACTACGTGCGTATATACATAATAAAGTGTTACAAAAATTATGTACATAAATTAACAATAACTAATAATAATATAGCTAACACACACACACACACCTCAAGATTGAGCATGGGGGTCACAAATGCCCATCTTGCCAAGTAGATAAGAGAATTGTTGAGCTCCGAGGGCTTTGGTGAGCAAGTCCGCTGGTTGGTCTGTAGTGGATGTATAAGAAGGTGCAATAGTGCCGGTTTGAATATGATCTCGTATAAAGTGACAATCAAGCTCTATATGTTTGGTTCGTTCATGATAAACCGGATTTGAAGCAATATGTAGTGCGGCTTGATTGTCACAGAAGAGCCGAATCGGACCAGACTGAGTGACACCGAGGGAGTGAAGTAAATTCCGTAGCCAAATTAGTTTGCAGGTTAAAGATGCCATGGATCGGTACTCTGCCTCCGCCGAAGAACGAGAAACTGTAGCCTGCTTCTTGGTCCTCCATGACACAGGTGAAAACCCCAAAGAGACAAAGTAACTGGTAACAGACCGACGAGTGACAGGACAACTCGCCCAGTCTGCATATCAATAACCAGTAAGGGAGATAGATGAGTCGGATCGCAACAGAATCCCCTGGCCTAGCCGTCCTTTGAGATATCTAAGGACACGAAGTACAGCCTCCCAGTGATCCATCCTGGGATTCTGCATAAATTGTGACAAAATATGCACAGAATAGCAGATGTCAGGCCTGGTCAAAGTCAAATAGATGAGTTTCCCGACGAGTCTCCGATACCGCTCGGGGTCAGAAAAATACGGACTAGTATCCGATTGCAACCGGTGATTCTGAACCATAGGAAAGTTAACTGGTTTGCATCCGGACATCCCCGTCTCGGCCAAAATGTCAAGCACGTATTTGCGTTGACAAAGGAAAAATCCTGTGGGATTCCGTGCGACCTCAATTCCAAGAAAATATTTCATGACCCCCAAATCCTTAACAGGAAAAGTGGAAGCAAGATACAATTTAAATTCATCTATCATGGTGCGATCATTCCCAGTAATTAGCAAGTCATCCACATATATGAGGACACAAATGATACGGTTATCCTTGCGTTTGGTGAACAAGGAATAATCTGCATGGGATTGTGTAAAGCCATAATCTCGCAAGGAAGAAGTGAGCTTAGAAAACCAACATCTCGGCGCCTGGCGAAGACCATAGAGTGATCTAAGCAAGCGACATACCTTGTCGGGAGAAGAGGTAGAGTACCCCGGCGGTGGGTGCATGTAAACTTCTTCATGAAGATCACCATGTAAGAAGGCATTATCAACATCCATTTGATGCAATTCCCAATGACATGAAGCCGCTACTGCCAAAACGGTACGAACCGTAACCATTTTAGCTACCGGAGCAAACGTCTCACTATAATCAACTCCCTCCACCTGGCGGTTCCCGCAGACCACCAGTCGTGCCTTGTATCGTTCCACCGACCCATCACTTTTGTACTTAATCTTGTACACCCATTTGCAGTAGATAGCTTTCTTCCCAGGTGGCAAGTCCTGGATCTCCCACGTACCAGTACGCTCAAGCGCCTGAATTTCTCGACTCATAGCTTCCCTCCATTGAGGATCACGAACTGCTTCTCCAAAGTTATTGGGCTCCGTAGTCATGGAAATTGCTGCAAGAAAAGCTCGGTGCGGAACCGAAAAATGATCATATTTTATATAATGAGATAGTGAATAAGGAGTACCTGAAGCTGCCGTGGTAACGGGGACACTGACGGGGTGAGAGTTTATTTTAACCGTGTTCAATTGTACATCATAGTCTTTGTGCCACGTTGGTGCCTTACGTGGACGCGCTCCTCGTCGAACCTGGGCATCATCATGTGTATCTGCAGCAGTGTCCATGGTGGCAGTATCCGAATGCATCATGGAGTCGGTCATGGATGCATGTTGTCCAGCCTCTGCCTCAATGTTACCACTTTTACAATCATCATCATCATCTGCATGTCTACGAACATGCATTTCCCATGCATGCATGTCACTTTCAGGAGCCTTATATGTGTCCATGAGGAGTTCCCCACTTTTAAAGGGAAATTCGTGTTCAAAAAATTTAACATCCCGTGAAACAAAGTGACGTTGTTTTTCCAAGTCATAAACTTTCCAGCCATTTTGTGAATAAGCGTACCCCAAAAATACACATTTTACACCCCGAGGTGCAAATTTATCACCTCCATTGTTTGGTTCATGTGCGTAGCAGAGACAACCAAAGACCCGTAATTGACTATATACCGGTAATTTGTTATATAGCAATTCATAAGGACTTTTATTATCTATCACATGTGACGGTAACCGGTTGATTAAATATCCCGCAGTCAACACACATTCGCCCCAAAAATCAATAGGTAGATTTGCATGAAAACGAAGAGTTCTAGTCATTTCCAAAATATGCCTATGTTTCCGTTCTACTCTACCGTTCTGTTGAGGGGTGTAAACACAAGACGTTTGAAAAATAATCCCGTTAGTCACAAAATATTCCTGGAGACTCACAAATTCCTTGCCATTGTCGCTCCTAACAACTTTCACATTTTTGTCAAATTGTCGTTTAGTCATGGCAATAAACTGTTTAAGAATATTTTTGACCTCACTCTTTTCACGCATTAAATGTACCCAAACAGCTCTAGAAAAATCATCATATCGAGCACCACAAGTAGACAAAACACGATAAGGACCCCAAACATCACAATGAATTAATTCAAACGGTTCAACAGCTCTAGCATTACTAACATCAAAACTATCACGAGTTTGTTTGCCTCTCATACAGGCATCACAAATTTTATTTTGATCAGAATTCAACAACGGCTTATTTAAACTACCAAGTAAATGAAGTACTTTCATTGACGGGTGCCCCAACCTCGAGTGCCACAAATCTCCTGAATCTGAACTCCCCACTGCATGCGCTCGTGCTTGATCCAAACCCCGGAAAAAATAAACTCCCCCTCGTCGTTCACCCACTTCAATCGGCATCCTCGTAGATAGGTCCTATATTACACATATGTCATTAGTAAAAAATATATCACATTTTTGGTCATCAATTAATTTCCCCAAGGAAATCAGATTGCATTTAAGTCCAGGCACTAGTAAAACATGAATTAATTTCAGACGTGTACTGATAGCCACACTCCCTACATGTGTTGCCTCAGTATGTTCTCCGTTTGGCAATATTACTGCCACAGGTGCAATTTGCACCAATTCCTTCAATACATCATAATTTCCTGTCATATGATACGAGGCCCCTGAGTCAAGAAGCCACTCGTTATCAGGATTCATACCTGTGAGCTTTTCCCCGGAGGAGGTAGCCTTACAATTTTCCATTAGTTTGATAAAAGTCTGCCACTGTTCGTCGGTGAATGCGGGTTTATGAAGTACCACCTCCGCACTGACGCTCCCTGTTTCGCCGGCCATCTCCTTGTCGCAGCAACGTGATCAGTAGGTCCCTGATCGACGCTCTGATACCATGTAAAATACGAAGCAAATATGAGGGAATTTTCTATTATTGATCATATCGTTCAATCCAGAATGAAGCATCTGATTTATACAGGTAGTGCGCCTCATCCCTTTCCTAGTACGTAGTACTGCTATACGTTTACAAAGGAGAAAAGAATGGAAAACATTAATGACTAAATCTTTCCTATTCTAAGTCTACCACTACGTGCGTATATACATAATAAAGTGTTACAAAAATTATGTACATAAATTAACAATAACTAATAATAATATAGCTATAATAATATAGCTAACACAATTTAGAGAGTTTTGAAAAATAATTAACGAAATAGTAATTTAAGCTCAATTAAAAATAAATATTAATTTAATTATTTGAATTCGTCATCTCAAAGTTACTTTAATTATAATTCATTCAAAAATTCTCTTCTTTCAAATTTATTACTTCCAAACACAAAGAAAGACTTCTTCATTCTCTCTTCTTTCATTCTCTCCTCACATATTTCCCCTCTCATTTCCTTCAAACTCCCAAATATACCCAAAGCGAGTTGTCATGGTTATGTTGGGAGGAAGGTTATAAACATTTTTTTTTAAACAAAAAAAATTGTTAAAGAAACATTGTTAAAGATCGTAAGAGTAGATATCGAATGGTAAGAAAGTACCATTCGAGAAAGTAAAGTTTGTTTTTTTAAAAAGGAGTCTAATTTGCATAGTAAGAGGGAAGTAGTCTCCTGAACATTAAATTTGTGTTTTTTCGAAGGGGAAAATTGCAACAAGGAATCAAGCTAGATTCTTGATTTTGTTTTTTCAATTTTATCAATTCAGGTTCTGAAAGATAAATAAATTATCAACTTGAGATTCAAAAGATGGAATGTATCGGTATATGACTCAAATGATGAAAATCTATTAATCTAGGACCTAACATTTCATAGGATTTGATTTGTTTAATTTTTTATTAATTTTATTGCTAATTTTTGATAAACTTTTCTTCACAAAAGTTTATTAGTTTAATAAAACAAAATAATATTTAAAAATTTTAAAATAAAAATAATAATAATAATAATAATAAAATTTATGACAACTTAGGTCCTAGATTGATACTCCCTCCGTCCCTGAAAATTCTTCTCACATTAGTTTGGATCGAAGTTTTTGAAAGTGTGACTAAAGTAAAAATGTTTGATTGTGGTTGAGTAAAAAAAGGTAAAAGAATGTTAGCCAGACGATACTTTCAAAAAAGGGAAATGAGAAGAATTTTTTGAAACATCCCAAAAAGGTAATTAAGTGGGGAAAATTTTTAGGGACAGAGAGAGTAGTTTTCAATCATTCAGGTTCTAAATTGATAGTTTTGCATCATTCGAGTCCTATATCTATACATTTCATCTTTCAGGTTCTGGATTGAAACTTGTCTATCTTTTGGATCCTTGATTAATAAAATTCTTTTTGTTTTTTGAGGGAGAAATGCTAGTTGTACCTCATTTTGTGTACCCCATTCGCACACACTGTTTATGGCTCTACCCACTGTTTTGTCTGCATACAGACAACTTTGGAACTGCAATGACTCCCAATGAGGCACCCCTAAAAAGAGTGTACGAATGGGGTACAGAAAATGAGTCACCTCTAACATCTAACATTTCTCTTTTTGAGAAATTGACCTGTTTGCTCTCCATTTTGCGGGTGTGAAGTGTTTATAGCTATGAGTTCCACCGCAAAAGTAAAATAGTTCACAACATAGAAAAACAATGTAGCGAAGTAAATTTGAGATTCCCAATCCACATGCTAAATGTTCATTTTATTTGAGTTGACACACACACAACTTCTGTTTGAAAATAATTTTTTCATAATTAGCTTACTTTAATTAGTATCTCATTTTACAAATTAATTTTTAATCATGTTTGTTTTTTAGCGATTCAGTTGAGCTTTCAGTACAATTATTATTGATCTAAACATATAAATTCTAATTATTCATCATAGTAATAGAGAATTATCAAGGGAATTTAACTTCACCAAACATCCTAAACTAAAATGGTAACATCTTTTTTGTAAGGTGGAAATATAATTATAACACTTTATACTAAATATAAATAAATACTAACCGATGTTCAATTCAGGATGTTTACAACTTCTTGTTGGATTATAACTCTGAAGATGCATTGGAATCAACGTCTTCGTACACACAATCAAACAAGTTGGCAATGAAACGATACTCGAGCTACCTACAATCCTTGAGAATGAAGAATAAGCCTTTGGCAAATGGTGGCGACGGTCCTATTGACCTTTTCACCTTGATGAATGAAACCATCAGAGAGAAATTAAGAATTATTCCCAAGAACTTCACGTAAGTTTAATTTATTTATTGGTTAGGAGTTAGGACTTCAGCATATAACAAAATTTTCTTATAATTGTTCTCCCGTAAATATAAGAAAGAGGAATAGATTTACGTAGATTTTATGGTACCCTTAAGATACCATACATTTGTCCACATGGACCAATCAGAATGATGCAGTTGAATTATTTATATCTAAATTTAAAAGGATATAATGATTTGGACCAATCAAATGTATGGTAGATACGGTACCCCCATTTTTTAAATGGGTACCGGAGTTGTCACCATAGATTTATTAGAGTTTTATTAGAGTTGTATCATCTCCAAATTAACAATTTTAAGACGAAGAAATTGAAGCATTACTCTTTTCTGAATAATTTTTATGAATAATAGTTACATACTATCCTCTGTATGACATTAGTTGCAACATTGCAAATTACACACTATTCATGTACTCTACTTTGACTACATTTTATTTGTTGATGTATAAGAATTATTATTTTTTGAAAAATATTATTGAGTCGTCTCATTAAGAAGTTTCATAATCTGAATTTGTTAATTATTGTTTACTAATACAGAATTAAATATAACGACGGTCAAAGTTGTGCGTTGGCAAACGTGAAAAAGTGAATATTGCAACTAAAAAAGAACGGAGGAAGTATATAATATCCAAAGAAATATAGGATATATATATACTATAAAGTATTTAACTTTTTAACTTTGACTAAAGACAAGGTGGGTCTAATAATTGGTCCTATCATATACACTAGTGTTTGTATTATTATAAGGGTAAAAAGTTAAATAGATTTTTCTACTATTTTTATTCCATCTCTTAAGTCCTTATAGACTTATACTAAATAAAAGTATATTATCATATAACTACATTTATTTTACATAGTCGGTCGATCAGTATGACCTTTTAAAAACTATCATATAAGTGCGCTTTCTGTGATTGTCATGCACATCCCCATGCTTACTTTAATAATCATTGGGAAAATGGAAACTAATAATCCAATATTTTAGCGGTCTTCTTTCAATAATCTCACCTTTTAATTATTCATGAATAATCCAACCTTTGCACCTCATCTTCATTCATTGGTCCCTGGTCGGTTAATGACCTACTATTCCAAGTTATTTTCTTATCTTTGCAAAATATTATCTTTGTGAAAGATGAGATTTATGGTATAATGATTTGCAAAGATAAGAAAATAGCTTGGAAAAGCAGGTCATCAACCGGTCAGGGACTAGTGAATGAAGATGAGGTGCAAAGGTTGGATTATTCATGAATAACCAAAAGGTTGGATTATTGTAAGAAGACCGCTAAAAGGTTGGATTATTAGTTTCCATTTTCCCATAATCATTTGATTTTGTTTCTTTGATGTGTCCTCACATGCATGTAAAAAATGTCTTTGAAATGAAGGTGGGGAGAACAAGAAGATAGTGTTTTTGAAAATATGGTTGGTGACTTCATGAGACCAAGGATTGAGGAGGTAATTTTTATATATGCTTCATATTTAACAATTCCCTTAGAAGTTGTAACATTATATTTTGAAGTTACAAATAGGCATGTAGTACACAATTTACAAAGTACTTTCAGTTTTTAAAATTTGAGATTTGTATGTATTTCGGATGTACTCTGATCTCTGCTCCCTAGTCATTACTATGATATTTGTATACAAGATTGTCCATTGTTCTTAGAGAAATTATTATTTAAATAGAATTAAAAATAAAGTGATATTTCCAAACACCAAGGTATGTTTTTCCTTTCACTATAAAAAAAAACATGGGATTGGCATGGATTTTGGTAGGGGTTTTGGCAGGGATTATGCCAAAACCATGCCAAAAACACTTGGCACGAGCTATTTGGCACGAAAAATTGATAATCCGTACCAAAATTCCGTGTCAATCCCGTGTTTTTTTGTAGTGTTTATATGTGAAAAATTACTGTGATTCTAATGTTCTTTTTAAAAGACTGACACTGTCATATTAATGTTTAATTATGCCAAAATGTGACAATATGATATTAGGACTACAACAATTTACTCCTATTTCGAAAAAACTACTACGTATAATACTTTTATTTTGGATTATATTATGTTTGCCCCTTATCTTATTCTGATGATCATTTTGCATAGGTTGATGAGCTATTGGCTAAAGGAGTAAATATGACTATTTACAATGGACAAGTAAGTCTTGTCACAATTTTACTCAACACAAGCTTCTATAATTGTTTAATCAGGAGACCACTCAGACCAGTGTCATCAAGTGTTCCATTATGATCGAGTCGATCCCACTTTATTATTATAATAAGTTAAATTTGATGGTTGAGATTCATATATAAGGCGATAATAATTTTATGATAACCTAGCAACTTTTTAACGTCTCTTATAACTAACGTATATATTACGTAGTACAAAAATTTCACATTATCAATCAGGATAATATGTTGAGCTATAATCGACAATGTGCAAGCTAAGTACAAATATTACTCCCTCCGTCCCCAAGTTTGTCATTTTTTACCTTTTCCGTCCGTCTCATTAAGCTTCTCCCATACTATATTTGATAATATTTGAATGGTTAGAATTCATTCTTACTTTATTCACACTTTATCAATTCAATATCAAACACAAAATTCTACTTTTTCTTAAAAACCACACCACATCCCTTAATTTGTCCCAAACTTAGGGGATGGAGGTAGTACAATTTATGTCCTATCATTAATATAAAAAATTGGGAGCACCGTAGCACTACTTGATCTAGTACTCTACGACATTATTGTCTTTTTAAACGTAAGTTAATATATACGGATTGATAATATAAATTATAAAAGGAAAGACTTATGTATGTAGTTGTTCTCACCGCTTCAATTTTTGCTCAACTTTCTGTGGCACAATTTTTGTTGTTTATGATTTGTTTCACTTCATCATTTCATCAAGAAGTGTCCTTTTGTGATGACAGACGTACATTATATTCTCAAGTATTTCTTTTTCCATTTTATTAATGATCAACTCAATTGATAATTACACATCTTACACATGTGTGTCATTATCAATACACCATACATCTCCAACCAATATTTTGAGTGGAAAGCTTATTTTAAGATCCCCTCGAGCTCCCACCACTTTATCTTTCGCTTCACTTGCCACTTAACCCGCCTTTTATGTTTCGTACTATGAAAATCAAGAACAAGCATTCTGTGCTGAGTGACAATACTCTCCTGGGATGACCTACCACTCCGGGTAACTAGTTTTCCAATTAGTTAGTACTAAGAATGAAGTAGTCAATATGATTTGAGTACTATTAGCTCCACGTATCCAATGGGTCATAAGGTGAGAGGACATATAAGTGTCTTAAAATAGGAATACATGTTTCAAATAATCAAATCCCATAAATATGAGTAAAAAGTTGTAACTTGCAAGTAGATAAAAAATATTCCTTAGGACTTGGGGTTTACTAATCCCCTTGAAATTTAGGGTTAGACTTTGTATAGAGTTTACTGGTGGCTACCCGGAGCTGGTGGCTGCTGTCTAGCGATAGAAGTTCTTCATGGGCAGGGGCGGAGCCAAGGGGGGGTCAGGGTGGTCAGCCGACCCCACTGAAAGTTCGAGAATGTAGAGCTCTGAAATACCTTCGATTTGATATATTATGAGTCTCATAACTCATTACGAGTAAAAAATTTTGACTTCTGAAATAATCAGCATCATCTAAGCTTGAAATGAGCAAACATTTGATGTGTTGTATCTTTTTTTTTTTAAATTTAAAAATAAAACATCTTATTCACTCATTATTTCTGTGAACCATATATTACATTGCATATGTATCAATACAACAACCGAATATGTCTCATTAAACTAACGTTTATCTAAACTATATATGAAACATTTAATTTAAGTATTGTTTGATAATGATCCGCCTTTTTGATATTGTATATAATCAAATTTCGACCCCCTCACGCATTTTTCTGGCTCCGCCCCTGTTCATGGGTGTTTGTATCTACTTAAGGAATTTCCCCGAATTAGTTTCTCACACCCTAAAAGAAATTAAAAAATTACCATGTACGCACGATCCAATAGTCTTGGCAACCTTTACTCGTGATAGAGAAATTTTATTACTTCTGTTACTTTATTTGGAGGGATATATTGGCAATAAATTTTATGGTTTATCAATTATCGTGTCAAAGTACACCCAAAAAAATTATCGTGTGCAAGTGTATAGTAGCATTCATAGTTATCAATTTGTCAAAATTAAAATCACATCCTTGAAATACCTAATTATTATGTTGTGGTGTTGTACGTAGCTTGATGTCATATGTTCTACCAAGGGAACTGAATCTTGGATTCGGAAGCTCAAGTAAGAAATGCATCTATCCCTCTTTTTGGCTCAGCATTACTCTAGTATTGGAAAAATAGAAACACTGAACTTGTTATTTAAATGGTAAAAATCTGGAAATATGAGTAAAAAAACGTTCTGGAATTTTGAAATAGGAGTAGTCGTTTTTTCCTAGAATAATACAAAATAAAAAAATATTACCCAAGATAGGGTCCAGTAAAAAAAATTTGCGAAAATACTGTTGGAATTTACTCTAATTAGGAAACTGTCAATCCGATTGGCGGCTTACCTCAAGACGGAAGAATTACGTACATAGCTATGCAGGTCAGCAAGAGACTACATTTTGACATTTTGGGTCCTACAAATAAAAAAAAACATATTATTTTAAAGGGTTATAACTTTTTCACGTGTACTCCGATTTTTTCAAAAAATATATCAAAATTTATATTCCGTGTCTTTTTATTATCTTTCATATGACACCAATGTTAAATATAAAAAAAATAAAAAAATCATATAGTGCTTAAAATAACTTATGTTTTCTAAAATGCTATAATGTATATATTTTTACTCTAATTGTTAGAAAATATATATCAAAATTCACAATTTTCTATTATCTTTCATTTGACACCAATATTGCATATATAAAAATAAAAAAATTATTTACGCTTTAAAATAATTTGTTTTTTTAAACAGCTACAACTTTTTTATTTGTACTTCAATTATTTCAAGAACTATTTTTAAATTTGTAACCTTTTATTATCTTTCAAATGACACTGATATTGCATTTAAAAAATAATGAAAATCATTAGCACTTAAACAAGTTTATGTTTTTTAAAGTGCTACTCTGTATAATTTTTTTTACTTGTATTCCGATGGTTACAAAATATATATCAAAATGCATAACTTTTGATATGTTTTTTTAAGAATCTGAGTATAAATAAATAAATAAAAAGTTATAGCTGTTTAAAAAATAGAAGTTTTTTAAAGTGTAAAATTATTTTTTAATTGTTATATATGAAATACTGGTTTCATGTGAAAGATAATAGAAAACTATGAATTTTGATATATATTTTGCAACTATCAGAGTACAAAAACAAAAGTTATAGCAGTTTAATAAACAAAAGGTTTTTTGAGTGCTAAATTATTCTTTTACTTTTATATATGTAATATTGGTGTCATATGAAAGACAATAAAAAATTACGGAGTTTAAATTTTGATATATTTTTTAAAAAATTAAAATTGAAGTACAAATAAAAAAGTTATACCAATTTTAATATAACATGAGATTTTTATTTGTGGGACCCAAAACACTATTCCATTATCGTGCTACGTCGCTACCGAATGCTAAGCAGAATTTTTGGGCTTGGGGTAAGCCGCCAATTGGACAGGCGGTTTTCTTGACTATAGTTAGCTTTAGCATCATTTTGGGAAATACTTTTAACTAGACCCTTTTTTGGTAAATATTTATTTATTTAACATTATTCTATGAAAAAACTCATTTTTATTATCTAAATAAGAATAACTACCATTAAATTTAAAATATTGCAATGTTTGAAATCTGCTAAAGCCAAATTAAGTATGACATTAATTAATCCTATTTAATTTAAGGAATAAACACATAAAAAATCTATTTTAAAATTCGCAAACGTTTTTATTAATGAATCATATGATCTTCAAAATTTATTTAAATTTATTAATGAATTATATGATCTTCAAAATGCCACTTCCACTGGTAGTATATTATTAGTGTATGTGTAATGTGTCTGTGAGATTAATGTGAACAAAAGTTTTTCCAATTTTACAGATGGAAAGGACTAAAAACATTCTTAACGAAAGAGAGAACTCCAATTTATTGTGGTCGAAGCGGAGGTACAAAAGCGTTCACGAAGTCGTATCAAAACCTAAACTTCTATTGGATTATTGGAGCTGGTCACTTTGTAAGTGATTACTATCTTTGATGTTGCCATTATTATGGTTCAATTTCCTCATATTTTAGAAATTCAATATCACTATCATAAATTCACTTTTCTAAATATATGTGCCAATAAATTTCTTTTAACGTGAATAATTGGACAACAAGTTAAATTTAAGCCCCCTGGCCCCTACACATGAGTTAAATTTGACCGATTTTAGAATATGCAAATATAATACGGAGTATTATTTAAAAATTGTGAAAAACTAATTTGCTATATTAGTAAATATGAGTGGTTGCCAGTACTTTTCAAGTAAAAAACGTCTAACTTTGACCGATTATATGTTTATTTAGAGAAAGTATTGATAATATGAAAACGTTATACAAATAATGTTTGTTGTTAAAAATACTTTCATAAAAGTATAAATTATTAAATTTTGCATAAATATATTAGTTAAAATAATTGGTTAAAATTTACCATCTTTGACTGGAAAAGTCAAAGATGACTAAGTAAATTGGGACGGAGGTAGTAATTCATATGGAGTACATGACTAAAGTAAAAAACAATGTACAAAAATGTGACTTCAATACATAGTAGGTGATTATATTATTAGTGTCTATTAATGATTACAGTTATGTTCAATTTACACTATATTGGACATAAGTTTTTGTTCATAAGTTTAATTTAAATAATAATAATATTTTAGATAACAATCGTATATGAAAGTATGCAACCTCATATATTAATGGCCTGTCACATTAGCTCCTGAGATTTCTATTGAGAAAATCATGACATGAAGAACACACAAACAACGTATTAGGAAACCAATTCAACGATAGAGATTATATTTATATTCTTTTTCATCACTTTGCTTTGATATATAATTGTGCCCTAACAATTTGGAAACCAAGTGAACAATTAGGTTCACTTGATTCTAGTTATGTAGTATTGCCAAAAAAAATCTAATTATGCAGTTAAAAATATTTAAATCGTTTCCCTAGAACATTTGATTTCCTAGTAATTTCTAGTTTTCTATATAACAGCCAATGAATATATCGAAGTTATTTTTTTCTTTTTTCTTTTTTTCTTTTTTCATAACTGGAAAATTGTTTAATACTTTTGCAGGTTCCCGTCGATCAGCCATGTGTATCATTAGATATGGTTCATAGGATCACACAATCACCAGCTTTACTTTAAAAAGTCAACCATCTCACACTTATTCAGCAGGAGGATGGGCTTTTATATTTCATGATTAACCATATACTATATGTTTCCCTATATAATCACCCAACTTTATATTAGACGAATTTTAAGGAAATTTACTATATTCACCCTTTATTCGCCTTTTTGTTATGGGAGTAAAAATATTATGGTTCATACTTACTATTCATGACTTAAACAGGGCCAAGGCAGCTGGCCCTCCTTTAGCTACGCCACTGCTCCAAAGTCGACGTTATAAAGGTACTATATCCAAGGCAACCACAGATGCATTAAATGCCACATATAGCAGAAAGTTTACAAATCATCATCATCAACATTACCGCAGTGTCACAAAGGCTCCCACCTATTGTGGGGTAAGGGGGGCGGATGTAGGCAGTCTTGCCCCTGTACTAAAGCACAGAGAGACTGTTTTCCGAATGACCCTGTACTAAAGTTTACAAATATAAATTATAATAAGGCCAAAGTTAAGCACCTACCTAACAAAGAAATAAGAAGTATAACTGATATTGATCATTGCAGAAAAGATCAGGTCCCTCCGGGGGGACGGGAGGGACCGTCCGAACTTTACTGTTTGGGGTGGTTCCCGGTGGAATATTTTGATGACATTTTTTGAGTATGTTCCTCATCAAGTCTAGTTTCTCCATACCAAATTGCAGCTCAAAATTCTACCGGGAAGGCAGTCAAATAAATTCTTGAAGCTTACTGCACATTCTGCGCATATATAAAGTGCAGTAAGTTTCAAGAATTTATTTGACTGCCTTCCCGGTCGAATTTTGCGCTGAAATTTGGTATGGACAAACTAGACTTGATGAGGAACATGCTCAAAATATTTATTTCATCAAAAAATTCCACCGGGAACCGCCCCAAACAGTAAAGTTCGGACGGTCCCTCTCGTCCCTCCGGAGGGACCTGAGCAGTCCTCCTCTCGATCATTGACATTTAAAAAATGATAAACATTTATCTAAGCTTGAGAAGAAATCTTAGATCACTTTTTTTTGAAAAAGTACAGTGGATTTTATTGATAACAAAAAAACAGTACAATGCGAGAGTGGAAACAAAGGAAAGACATAATACAGAAAAGAAGAAATAAAAGAACAAAACTAGTCCTAAGGGAAATCTCTGAACTGAGACCTAGTCCTCATGTTAATATCGTCTCGTATTCTTTTGAGGAAATGTTAGATCACTTTCTGCAGCTATATGATCTACAAACCATTTATTCAAATAATCAAACAACAAGGTCAGTTCATGTCCCTCACACCAACACTTAAGCCCCATCTGCAGAACATAAGAACATGTGCACCAAAATATGAATCCATATACAATTTGGTACATGTTGATGCAAATCAGCAAATGGGTTCTTGAAAAAATCATCCCATAGTTAATACATTCATCAGAATGAAGTTGACCCTCATAGGATATATATACCACTGTAAAAGATGTGTCATACATTATCAAAGAACTATTGTAGGTCTCAAAGAAGCATCTTACATTATTATAGAACCATAGTAGGTTTCAACGAAGCATCATGCATTCTCATAGAACAACACTAAGCAACAAAGATGCATCACACATTACCAAAGAACCATACTAGGCTTAAATGGTGCATCATAAAGTATCACAAAATCATAGTAGGTCTAAGAGAAATATTAGTAATTGCCACTGAATCACATTAGGCCTCACAGATGCATCATAAAGTATCATAGAATTGTGACAGGCGGCGAAGAAGGATCATACATCACAAACTCTTATTTTTCCTCAAAGATGCTTCATACATTTATCACATGAACCACAATATGCCTCAAAGATGCATCATATATTTTCATAAGACTATTATAGGTCTCATAAAATATCACATAACCATAAGAGGACTCAAAGAAGAAATGGGCATTATATTAGAACCATATATACTAACTAGGCCTCAAAGATGCATGATAAAGTATCACTTAAAAATAGTATGTAGTCCTCAAAGAAGCATCATATATACATTATCACAAGATCATACTAGATCCTAAAGATGCATACTATATTATCACAAAACCACAATAGGCCCATAGTAGATTCAAGCGAGGTCGAACTCACCCTAGGGATTACGTGGTAAGCTATCTATTACGCATAGCTATCCGGTAGCGACAAGGACTCAACGGAAGAGACGTGGACATAAAGGAGTAATAAATGCAGAGTCATGGGATACGTTAGAAGAGTTCCATCATGATTAGACCTATCGATCGAATGTACTGATTCTATCTCCTTAGGCTATTGTAGGCTTGTAGCACTATGTCTATAAATACTTCATGTACTTACCATAAAAGGGATCCTCTTTTCCGTATAATAAAATTGTCTTGCGCCGCCTAAATACTCTATTATCGTAGTTTAGCTCTTGAAGTTGAAATTAAACTCCATCAAGTATAGGCCGCAAAGGCGCATCATAATACTCTAAAAGGGAACCACCATACATTATCACATAATCATATATATTAGGCCTCAAGGATGCTTCATACATTATCACATATCTGTGTAAGACTTCAAAGGTGCATCATGTGTCCCAATGATGCATCATAAAGCATCACAAAACAATAGTAGGCCTCCAAGAACCCTCATACATTATATCACAACCACAGATACAACAACAAAAAATACATTAAAAGCATGATATGCCTTAATGATGCGTCATAAAGTATCACATAACTATAGTGATCCTAAAAGAAGCATCATACATTATCACAAAATCATACTCGGTCTCAAAGATGCATCATACATTATCACATAATCATAGTAAGCCTCAAATGAGCATCATACAATATCACAAAATCATATTAGGCCTAAATTCGTATTAATATGAATGTATCTTTAGGTGTGTTGTACGTTCACCAAGTGTATTGGTGCATCATAGATAGGATTTAAACCAAAAAAGTAATCGTCAAATTAAGTTTAATTAATGTTGAGACCTGATATTGGGTCATAAAAGGTTAACCTATAAAGTAGTTCAAAATGTTACTAGTAAGTAATAATAATTTAATAGTTCAATTTTACCTTGTAAACATATCTAGCTATTATATAATCATGCATGCAATTGATCAAAATGTAAAATTGTTCCCATAAAAACATGTCTCTCACAAAATAAGTATCGTTCAAATTTTAGTTTCTTTGACAATTGAACATTATAATCTCAATTACTATAATTGGTTAGAAAGGTTTTTTACTTGAATATTAATATGTTCAAGCCTAATTCTAAAAGAGCGTCTACTCTTGCATTCATAAAATTAGATAATTATGAATGTCATTGCCAGCTTGTTATGTCACCAGCAATTATTTATGTCACTAACAATTAATTTGTTATGTCAGGGTGTTACTGTCGGTTGATTGCCGCCTTTGTCATCAATTTCACGATCGCCATCACATGTGTCATACGAGCTTATAGACATAGCATAGAGGGGTGAAGCGGCCTCCAATAAAGGGACTACTTTTACCTTGTAATCCATTAGAAATATCACAAACTCAAAGGTTTACCCCAATAATAATAATAATAAAGAATGCCCCTGTAAGTGATCCAGCACCAAAACTTTTTTTTGAAGCAAAAGTGACTTATATAATTAAGTTTATATTAAATCAACTAAACTTAAGCAAGTTACAAAATGACAAAAAGTTCTTTGTCTACCGTCTGCCATCGAACCAGACTTAGAATCTATCACCTCCGTAGAAGCAAGAAGATTCGTTGATCCTATAATGGGCTTACCTGAGTCAATGGCGGACAAACTAGACTTCTCATCACCTGACTTAAATTCTAGAGTTTTTCAGTTAGGAACCAAAAACACGACCAAAGCAACATTCTGTTCGGAATAAAAACAACACGTAATAACAGAAAATCTTAAGAACCATAACTAATAGGAAAAAAATCTCAAAACCTAACACCTCGTTCAACCCATGGCAGTGGTTCAGGAGGAGGTCGGATCATCAGTACCGCTGTGATTGATCTTCCATCACCGGTCATACTCTGGTCCGCCATAGTCATCTCTATGTGCTTTTGCACGTCTCCGTCAACAGTCCCTAGTTGTAGTCCTCCATACCAATCGGCCAAGGTCTGTGAAGCGTGCGTACTTCCAGATTTCGAATCTCCGGCAAGCAAAACACATCCCAATCAATCGAGGACAAAAAACATGACCTAGAAACCAGATCGAACTCGAATATTCCAAACCAATCAACCTAAGTATAATCGGCTACGAAGGGTCGCCCAAACTCGAGAGCTATAGCTTTGTTCCCTTAAACCCCGACTTCAAACTCCATGACCACCAACAGTAGTGACGCCAGACAATGGCTCCCTTGCTTAAAGAGAAGTGAAATCCAAGCAGAAAGATCGGGACGGCTGCACGCCTAAGCGGCAGAAAGATAAAACGTCTGCATGCCTAAGCTACAAAAATACCTAGCCCTAGACCAGATAGGGAGAAGACCGCCTCACTAAGTTAAAAAACACCATTTTCTCATGTATCCTCCCATACTTTGATGCTCACCATACTTTGATGCTCAATCCATTTCAAGAACATACCAAATTCTTGAACTAAACTGTAAGGAATAAATGTAATTAGATTTTGATGATGCTAGGCTAATTAGATTAGAATTTTAAAGTACCCCAATTAGATTTTGTGTATTAGAATTTTCAATTGTAAGTATTAGTGTAATCGACGATCAGAGTTGCTCTTTTATGGATGTGATCAGAGCTGCTATGAGAACTGCTTTCAGAGTCGCCCTTGGAAATCATGAGAGTTGCTCATCAGAGAACCATCAGTGTTGCTCTTCAGAAACTCGTCAGAAGTCTACATCAGAAAGACATCAGAGTTCGATGAATAGCTTCATCAGAACTCAACATCAGACAAGCATCAGAGTTCCCACACCAGAGCTCGACTTGAAGCTACATCAAAACTACTCTTCAGAAAGCCATCAGAATCCAACGTATCAGAAGACTCCGATCAGAGTCCGACTAACACTTAGAAGAATTTCAAAGCTACTTCCAATGGCTGGGAAATTCATCAACGGCTAGAAGATTGTGCATGAAAGGAAAGCTCTTAAATGCACATTAAATGACCCTGATACGCTTTGGATTTATTGCAAATGATTGACCGAGAAATCTGGAAGATATATTATAAATATAGAAAGCTTCCAAATTAGTGGGTCAAGTCAACTGTACGCGCATTCAATGCAGTTGTCTCCTCCTCCAACGGGCAGACAACCCCAGTATATAAGTTGCACACCGAAGAACAGGAAAATAACTTTGCCAAAAACTTTGCTACAACTTTTGCTCATCTTACTTCAAGCTCTCTTGAGATTCAAACTCAACTATCATCAACAAGACAAGCTTACGTTGGGAAGATTAAAATATCCATATCCTCCAAACCCAACGCACAGCAAAGTTCATCCTGCTCTTCAACAAAACAAGTTGGAGAAAACTCTGTTTTCAGAACATCTTCTGCAAAGAAGGGCGTCCAAGTAACTGCAGTAGTGAAGTGGTGATACTTCCGGGAAGCTGAGTGAAAGGACCAGTCATCAGGAAGCAGGACTGCATCCCGGGTGACAACTAGGCTTGAAGAAGGCGTGGAGAACTTCTTAAGTGCTAGGGACTAAGCTTTGTAACCGTTTACTTCAAAGCTAGTGGAACAGTGGACTAGAGGAACGCGTTGTTCCTTGAACCACTATAAAAACTCCGGTGTCATTTACTTCACTGCACTTAATTTCTGCACTTAGGATTTTAACTGTTTAACTCTAAGACTTGGAATCTGTGTTCAGCAGATCTTGTTTTCAGAGTAATCAGAAAGGCATTTGCCTTAGTGCTTGTTTGAGGCTACCCGGAACTCTTATCCGCTGCAAGACCAGTTCTGATCATCAGAACTCGACCTTCTCTGACAAGTCAACTCTGACTTAGAGAAAAGTTGAAAAACTTGAATCAGTCTATTCACACCCCCCCCCCCCTCTAGACTGATTATCAACTCAAACGGGACCAACAAGTGGTATCAGAGCCTCCTTGTTCTTGTAATCTTTTAGGTTACCTTTTGAACAAAGATTCACTTGTTTCTAGCCTCTTTATTTGCTATTATGGATAACTCTCTTGCAAAGCATCTTATGTTCACAGATCAGAAGTATGATGATTGGAAAATCAGAATGAAGGCACATCTATGTGCTCTTCATGATGAAATGTGGGAAGTCTTGGAGAATGGCCCCTTCATTCAGTTCATGAAGGTCAACCCTGATCATACTACTGATAACTCTCTGCCCCAGATGATTGAGAAGGCCAGGTCTGAATGGACCAAGGAAGAAAAGAGACAGTACAACCTCGACAACATAGCCAAGGACATTCTCTACAAGGCCATAGATGAAAGGTACTTCAACAGAATCAAGAAGTGCAAGACTGCAAAGGAAATCTGGGACAAGCTGGATGAGATTGGAGCTGGAGATGAACAGGAGAGAGACAACAAGCTGACCATTGCCATGAAGAAGTTTGATGACTTCAAACTCCTCCCAGAAGAATGCATTGCCAAGATGCATGAGAGACTGCTGATCCTCATCAGTGAGATTTCTGAACTTGGCAAGGAACTCACCATCAAAGAAGTCAACATGAAGATCCTCAGAGGACTGCCTTCAGCATGGAAAATGAAGGTGATTGCAGTCCAAGAAAGAAAGAACATCAAGACCTACCCCACAGAGAGACTGATCTCAGATCTCAAAGCTTATGAGTTCGAGATGGTTGAAGAAAAGGAAGAAGTGCCAGATGAGAGAACCACAACTGCTCTCACTGCCAGCACTTCTAAGATAACAAACTTTGATCCCTCAACTCTTCTATCTGATGAATATATGGCTGCCTTTGCCAGAAAATTCAGAAAATTTATGAAGAAAGATGGAAGGAGTCCATCTTCCATCAGAAGACCACATCAGAAGACCAAATCTTCTGAAAGCAATGGAGAGTACCTCTGCTACAACTGCAGACAGCCTGGACACTTCAAGGCTAACTGCCCCTTCCCAAGAGTGTCCAAGAAGCAAGGACATGAAGAAGAAAAGAAACCTGATGATCAACACAGAAGAAGAAGAGCATTCGTCTCAGAGCAAGCTGAGAGAGATCCACTCTCTGAATCAGAGTCCAGTTCAGACTCTGACTCTGATGAAGCATTCTGCTGCTTGGATGCAGAAACTGAAGACCTTTGCCTCATGGCACAATCTGATGATGAGGTATGCTCTACAGCTGATTCTATTTCTTCTTCGGTAGGCACAGCCTTAAATGATGATCCAATGTCATCATTTTGGGAAGAGTTCAAAACTATCCAAGGTTCTTATTCCTTTATTAAAGAAGAGAACAGTAAGCTGAAAGCTGAAAATGAGTCTCTTCTAAAGAGAATAAGAGAGATTGAGCATCTTGAAGTCAGATACAATAGCCTTCTGAAGATGCAATCTTCTATGAAGGGTATCAATGACTTTCACAATTCTACCCCTGGTCTTGGATATGTTGAACCCAAGTCTGGTGAACCTTCTGTAAGGCCTAGCACCCAAGTTGCTAAGGCCAAAAAGGTCATAGTTTCACAGACTTGCAGCCCCATCTGCCATGCTAGTACCTCTGGTACTAAGGTTACTCATGAGAAAGTCCTACCAGAGAACCAAAAATTAAAGGCCCAACCAAAACAAGTTTTGAAAAATAATGAACCAGGCAGAAGACCTAACTACAATAAAAATTTTCAGAACAATAAAATTCAAAGGCCAAAATCCATCAGACATCCTCATGATAATCGTATCAGAAACTGCTATCAGAAAGGCAGATATCAAAAGAAAGCTAACTATAGACAGAAGAGGTTGACTGGTCAACCTCAGAAGTCTAAAGTTAAGCATTCCTCTGCTCTTGATAGTATATGGGACTTCTTTCCAACAAAGAAGGCTATGCAAAAGTATGCAAACAGAAAGCATGATCCTCACAAGCATCTGCCCAAAGTGAATCATACATCTGTTTACTACGACTACCAGGTGGACAATGGGTACCATCCACCAAGGTTTCAGTTGATGAGACCAAAATGGTACCAACTACCAAGACTCCATTACCCCCCAGGACCCAACATTGCTTGGGTACCTAAATCTTCCTTTTAATTTTGTAGGAACTGTGTGCTGGAGCCATCTCAGAGCAAGAATGGTTTATTGATAGTGGATGCTCCAGGCACATGACAGGTGACAAGAGTTGCCTATCAGAGTTCCAGAAATACAATGGACCCCGAGTCACTTTTGGAGGAAATGACAAGGATGGTCAAACAAAGGGAAGAGGGAAGCTGATCAAGAACCAGATAAGCATTGAAGATGTCTCATATGTCAAAGGTCTGAAGTTCAACCTGCTAAGTGCTAGCCAGTTCTGTGACAAAGGCTACACAGTTGAATTCACAAAGACTCTATGCTATGTCAAGCATGAGACAACCAAGGAAGTGGTTCTTACAGCCAAGAGGAGAAAGAACATCTATGTTGTTGACTGGCAAACAGCAAAAGATGGAACCTGCCTGATAGCTAAAGAAAATTCAAAGCTAAGCTGGGACTGGCACAAGAAGCTTAGCCATCTGAATTTCAAAACCATCAACAAACTGGCAAGGGAACACATTGTAGATGGTCTGCCTGACATTGTCTACAAGAAGGAGACCCTCTGCAGTGCTTGTCAGAAAGGCAAACAAGTGAAGACCTCATTCAAACCCATAGCTGGAGATCTTTCTACTTGTCCTCTAAATCTGATCCACATGGATTTATTTGGACCAGTTGAAACTCCCAGTGTTGGTGGAAAAAGATATACTCTTGTTATGGTTGATGACTACTCAAGATACACATGGACTGTGTTCCTAACAAAGAAAAATGAAACTCTTCAGAAGTTGCCATCTCTGTTAAAGCAACTTCAGACTGAGAAGAACATGAAGGTCAGGACAATCAGATCTGACAGAGGAACTGAATTTGTCAACAAGGTGATCAAGGACTTCTGTGATAAGAATGGCACATTCCATCAACTCTCTGCTGCCAGAACACCCCAACAAAATGGTGTTGCAGAAAGAAGGAACAGAACTCTGAAGGAAGCTGCAAGGACCATGATTGCTGAATCAGGGTTGCCCATCAGATACTGGGCTGAAGCAATCAACACTGCATGCTACACCCAGAACAGGAGCATGATCCACAAGAATCATCAGAAGACCCCCTACGAGCTGTGGAAAGGAAGAAAGCCAAACATTAGCTACTTCCATGTGTTTGGATGCAAGTGCTATATTCTAAACAATGGAAAGGAGAATCTGAAAGTATTTCAAGAAAAAGCTAATGAAGGTGTATTCTTAGGCTACTCAAGTTCAAGCAAAGCCTATAGAATACTTAACAGGAGAACTATACAAGTTGAAGAATCCATTCATGTCAAGTTTGATGATGGCACCTCTGCAGAAGAACTATCAGAGACCCTGCAAAAGATCAATCTTGAAGATAAGAATTCAGAACCATCAGAAGAGGTCACCAACAATCCTGTATTCTCAACTCCTCCTGCCAATCCAATTCTGATAGACAAAGATGAAGATGAAGATGAAGAATCAGAAGATGAACCATCAGAGTTGCCTAGACAACAACTATCAGAACCTGATCTAACTTGGTTAAGAGATCATCCTCCTAATCAAGTGATTGGTCAAGTCACCAGTGGTATTAGGACCAGATCAGCATCTAGAAGAGAAGCCATGTTCACCTGCTGTATTTCCCAGATGGAACCAATGAATGTGGAAGAAGCTCTAGAGGATTCAGACTGGATCAATGCAATGCAAGAAGAGCTGACACAGTTTGAAAGAAATAAAGTATGGGAACTGGTTCCTAGACCAAAGCACCAGAATGTCATTGGAACCAAGTGGGTATTCAAGAACAAAGCAGATGAAGAAGGCAACATTGTAAGGAATAAAGCAAGGCTTGTAGCAAAGGGATACTGCCAAGAGGAAGGCATAGATTTTGATGAGACCTTTGCACCTGTTGCAAGACTGGAAGCAATCAGGATATTCCTAGCCTATGTTGCCTACAATGACATCAAAGTCTACCAGATGGATGTCAAGAGTGCATTTCTGAATGGAGAACTTGAAGAGGAAGTCTATGTTGAACAACCTCCAGGTTTTATCATTCCTACTCAATCCTCTTGTGTCTACAAGCTTAGAAAGGCCCTTTATGGTCTTAAGCAGGCCCCCAGAGCTTGGTATGACACATTGTCCCTATTCTTAGTGAACCATGGGTTTACTAAAGGAAAGGTTGACAAGATTCTATTTCAAATTTCTGTTGCTAATCATATTCTATTAGTGCAAATTTATGTTGATGACATTATATTTGGAAGCACTAATCCAGAATTATGCAAGAAGTTTTCTAAAGTTATGCAGAAGAAGTTTGAAATGAGCATGATGGGAGAACTTAGTTATTTCCTTGGATTACAAGTCAAACAAGTTCCAGAAGGCATCTTTATCAACCAAGGAAAGTACACCAGAGATCTCATCAAGAATTTTGGAATTGATGGAAAATCTTCAGTCAAAATTCCTATGAATGCATCTCAAGGAATTGGACCAGATGATGAAGGAAAGGATGTTGATGCAACAACTTATAGAGGAATCATTGGATCTCTCCTCTATCTGACTGCAAGCAGACCAGACATAGCATTTGCTGTAGGAATCTGTGCCAGATACCAATCAAAGCCCAAGGAAAGCCATTTGGTTGCTGCTAAGAAGATCATCAGATATATCAAAGGAAATCCAAATGCAGGACTATGGTATCCCAAGGGAGGTAACTTTGAACTAATTGGTTACTCTGACTCAGATTTTGCAGGTTGTAGATTGGACAGGAAGAGCACTTCTGGTCACTGTCAATTGCTAGGTGGGAGACTTGTCTCCTGGTTTAGCAAGAAGCAGAATTCAATCTCAACTAGCACTGCTGAAGCTGAGTATATAGCTGCTGGAAGCTGCTGTGCTCAATTACTTTGGATGAAGCAACAACTCAAAGATTATGGTGTTGAAGCTAAAGAGATCAAGCTGCTGTGTGACAATACCAGTGCCATAGCAATCACTCAGAATCCCGTGCTGCATTCAAGAACCAAGCACATTGAGATCAGACATCACTTCATCAGAGATCATGTGGAGAAGAAGCACATTTCAATTGAGCATGTTCCAACTGAAAACCAGCTTGCAGATATTCTAACCAAACCTCTCTCAGAGGCAAGGTTTAACAAGCTAAGGGAAGAACTGGGAATGATGGATGATCTTCCCCGAGATACATGAATCAAAGTTGCAGAAGTACCAGATGTGGACTCATCAGAACACCCCATCTCTGGTACCTGAGCTCTTATCCATCAGAAGCTTGAATCAGAGTTGCAGAAGCATCAGATGTGGATCCATCAGAATTCCCCACCTCTGATACGCTTATCCATCAGAGGACCCTGTATCAGAGTACCCCTTCTCTGATACATGGACTGTTATTCATCAGAGTGGCTGTGGACTTGGAAAATTTTCTAAATTTCGGGCGAGACTGTTCAATAAACCGGAAGTTACTATTTTACCCCCCGGTAGTTATTACCATATTTGGAAAACGGCTTTCCACACACAATCCATTTAATGCGACCTCGAAACCGCAAATTATATCAAACGTCCACTAACCCAAATTCATATATACTTATTCTGAAACCTAAATCGCTACTGCAATTCTACTCTTCGTCCTCAAGCTTTATCTCTCTAAACTTCGAACCTTCCTTCTCAAACTCTTCACTAACCTGAAAATGAAGTTCATAAACATAAACGATCTCTCCAACGAGGAACTCAAGACTCTTGTGAACAATATTGTTACAGGCATGCGAGTTGACATGTCCGCATTGCCCCTGTTGGCAGACAATCAGAAGCGGATGAAGAAAATCATCCAGGGGATGCACGATTCCCAGCTGAGCAAGATTGTTGCTCATCCATATGAAGAATTCAGCACCATGGATGTAGCCGAGTTCTATCTGAACGCCACTATCACCGAAGAAGCCATCCACTCACAAGTTCAGGGCAACGACCTGAAGATTGACGCCGACGCTCTAAATGAGTTCTTTGGTGTTCAACTCGATTCTCAAGATCCGGATACTCCGACCCTGATTGATCTAGACACAGTGGACATCGCTGTAGAGACCTTTGTTGACACCTACTGCAGGCCTGAGGTCACTGGAGTAGAAAAACTGTATATGAAGAAATGTCTACTGAAGAAGGACTATGAAAAGCTAGTCAGCATCATGCACAGATGCTTGTGGTGCAAAACCGGATCCACAGATGAGATGAACAATGCAAACGCCAAGGCGATTTATGCAGTTCATCGGGGTATGAACATTGACTGGGGAAAGGTGATTTTCAGATCCATCTCTGAATCTGTGAAGAAGAAGGACAAAGAGACTGGTCTATTCTCAACCAAGATGGGCCACGGTCTCCTCATCTCCCAAGCTATCAAAAATCAAGGATTGGAGCTCAGAAATCCTTCCAAAGTTGACCACTCCAGACTCGTCTTTCTCACTGCCTCACCAAAGCTCCATGTAGCTGTAGCTGCAGAACTGAAAAGGGAGCAAAGACTAGAGGAGAAAAGAGAAAAACTGGTTGCCAAGTCCAAAGCCGTTTCCAAGAAGAAGCCTCAGAAGCAGCAGGAGACAACACCTGAGAAACCTGCATCAGAGGAGGAAGCATCAGAGAAGGATGCACCAGCTGTGGCTCCTGTCAAAAAGTTGAGACAAAAGAGGAGAAGAAAAGCTGTCATTCAAAGTGACTCTGATAGCTCAAAATCTCCTATCAGAGTGCAGAAGAAGAAGAAGAAGACCAACTCTTCCCCCAAGGAATCAGAACCCCAGGGGGAACCAGCACCAGAGTTGGATGCTGCACAAGAACAAGCACCAGAGTTGGCTGCTGCACAAGATCTAGTGCCAGAAAAGGCTGATGCTCAGGGGGAACCTGCATCAGGAGTCCAACCCTCCACAGAACAAGACTTGCATATCTCTATCTCTCCCGTACTTCCAACTCCAGAGGATGAGATTCAAGATGACATCCTTGCTGCTCTGAACAAACAGTTCACCAGAGTACTAGCATGGAGGAAGTGGAGATTGGGACCACTCTCCAACATCTTTCAACACTTTGGATACTACTCTACTGAGGAAAAGGAAGTATTCAACTGGACTGGCACTGATGATGTGATCAAGTGCACTGACTTAAACTTTCTGGAATCTGTTCTAGCAGAGAAGAAGAAAGTCTTCAAAGGCAAGGGTTGTCTGACAACCTCAATAGCAATAGAACATGCTGCATCAGCTGTTCCTCCTCTCACTGAACAAGAGGTACCTATTTTTGAAGCTTGGCTGGTGGAGAAGACAATGAAGGATTCTCTTGAACCTCAACAGCAAGCTGGAGGACCTTCTGATGCAGAGATGATCTTTGCAAACCTGATCACTGATTGGAGGAAATCTCAGCACCAAGAACTTGAGGTAATTCCTAATTCTCCTGCTCAACTTCCATCTCCTCCCTCACCCCAACATCAGCAAACCCCCGCTCTACAAGCTTCACCTCATCAGAGCTCACCCCATCAGAGATCCAAACCTGCCTCACCCTCTCCTCATCAAAAATCCTCCAAACCGCCCTCCACCCAACACTCTGCTGCATCCACACCAAAAAGAGAGCCCGTTGTGAGGATCCTTTCCTCAACTGAAGACAATGATGGTTTTCTCACAGCTTCAATGACTGGTGATCTACAGTCCAACAAGAGAAAGACTCCTACTCCTCCTCCATCTCCTGCTCAACCTCAACCGCAGGTCAATAATATACCTCAGCCAGAACCACCAAAAGCTGTCCTCATTCCCTTCCAGGAGTTTGTGGAATCAGCTGAAGACTTTGGAGATCAGATGGTGGCTGGACTGAACAAGTTGCTTGTACTGAATCAGAAGCATGATGCTCATCTGGATTTGGTTCAGTACAACATTGAGTCAGAACATGCCAAGATATCCACAACACTCTCTACCTTGGAAACTACCTTCTTGAGCTACATGAAGACTTCTAATGAGAAGGTAGACAACATAGCCTCAGAGGTAGCAAGCATCCACACAGTTCTCTTCTCCCAATCTCTGACCCTTACTGCTCAAGACAAGGCCATTCAGGAGCTGTCTGATGCTGTGGATGATCTTCAATGGTCCTCTGATAAGCATGCTGAGCAACTAACAGATGTAGAGGACATCTGCAAAACCTTGAAGGAATTTGACATCAAGCTGATAAACAGTGGAAAGGACAGAGATCACAAGCTGACTCTCCTCGAAGCTACTACCAAGGATATTCAATCGGTTGTGGGCAAGCAGAAGGAGCTGATCGAAGGGCTGGCCTCTGTAACCCAGACTCTACCTGGAGCCCTTGAAGCAATCAAAGACAATAATGCTACAGAGTTCTCCAAGATTGGACTCCTACTTGGTGATCTTGTTGATGCCAAAAAGGGGGAAGATGTAAGCAAACCTGCTAAAACTATCAGAACTGCAGAGGGGACTAGCACTAGAGCTGTTGACCCTGCTGAATATTTTGAAAGAGCAATGCAAAAGAGGATTGCTGCTGGTATCCAAAGAGCAACCCCTCCCAGATCCAAGAAAGGAAAGAAGACAGCCTCCACCTTCACTTTGGCCCAATGGCTCAACAGTGACTTGGCTAAACCTGATGCTGCTCAATTCAGAGAAATGAAGAAGCATATGACCCCTATACAGCAAGAGAATCTCATTTTGGATAAAGATGGGCTGATAATCATAAACCATGGTGGCTCAATGCAAGAAGCAGAAGACTGGTGGCGAATGAAAGTGATCCCTGGCAAGGACTTATCAGAAGCCATCAGAAACTATCTAGATTGCAAGCTTGAACCTGCTTGGTCAGAATATCAGAATCCCAGGAACCTTGCTACAATCAGAGCCAGGATAAATGCTGATCTAAAGGAAATTGAAGCGAAGGAAGCTCAACTAGAAGAGGAAGATATCTAAACTCTATCCTCTTGTTGCTTTAAATATTCGTCTTTTATAAGATAACCAGCTTGCCTCTATTTTGCATGGCAATTTCAAATATTTGCATTCTGTTTAATTTATGCTCTGATACCTTGTGTTATTTCTTATCTTACTTATCTGATTGTCTGTATCTTACTCTTACTATTTTCCTATGCCAAGTGCCCACCAAGATTCTAAATGAAAGTTTATTTTTAGCTTATTTTCCTTCATGGTGAAAGGCACTTCTCTGGAAATAGTTTAAGGGTTTTGGCATCATCAAAAAGGGGGAAATTGTAAGGAATAAATGTAATTAGATTTTGATGATGCTAGGATAATTAGATTAGAATTTTAAAGTACCCCAATTCGATTTTGTGTATTAGAATTTTCAATTGTAAGTATTAGTGTAGTCGACGATCAGAGTTGCTCTTTTATGGATCTGATCAGAGCTGCTATGAGAACTGCTTTCAGAGTCGCCCTTGGAAATCATGAGAGTTGCTCATCAGAGAACCATCAGTGTTGCTCTTCAGAAACTCGTCAGAAGTCTACATCAGAAAGACATCAGAGTTCGATGAATAGCTTCATCAGAACTCAACATCAGACAAGCATCAGAGTTCCCACACCAGAGCTCGACTTGAAGCTACATCAGAACTACTCTTCAGAAAGCCATCAGAATCCAACGTATCAGAAGACTCCGATCAGAGTCCGACTAACACTTAGAAGAATTTCAAAGCTACTTCCAACGGCTGGGAAATTCATCAACGGCTAGAAGATTGTGCATGAAAGGAAAGCTCTTAAATGCACATTAAATGAGCCTGATACGCTTTGGATTTATTGCAAATGATTGACCGAGAAATCTGGAAGATATATTATAAATATAGAAAGCTTCCAAATTAGTGGGTCAAGTCAACTGTACGCGCATTCAATGCAGTTGTCTCCTCCTCCAACGGGCAGACAACCCCAGTATATAAGCTACACACCGAAGAACAGGAAAATAACTTTGCCAAAAACTTTGCTACAACTTTTGCTCATCTTACTTCAAGCTCTCTTGAGATTCAAACTCAACTATCATCAACAAGACAAGCTTACGTTGGGAAGATTAAAATATCCATATCCTCCAAACCCAACGCACAGCAAAGTTCATCCTGCTCTTCAACAAAACAAGTTGGAGAAAACTCTGTTTTCAGAACATCTTCTGCAAAGAAGGGCGTCCAAGTAACTGCAGTAGTGAAGTGGTGATACTTCCGGGAAGCTGAGTGAAAGGACCAGTCATCAGGAAGCAGGACTGCATCCCGGGTGACAACTAGGCTTGAAGAAGGCGTGGAGAACTTCTTAAGTGCTAGGGACTAAGCTTTGTAACCGTTTACTTCAAAGCTAGTGGAACAGTGGACTAGAGGAACGCGTTGTTCCTTGAACCACTATAAAAACTCCGGTGTCATTTACTTTACTGCACTTAATTTCTGCACTTAGGATTTTAACTGTTTAACTCTAAGACTTGGAATCTGTGTTCAGCAGATCTTGTTTTCAGAGTAATCAGAAAGGCATTTGCCTTAGTGCTTTTTTGAGGCTACCCGGAACTCTTATCCGCTGCAAGACCAGTTCTGATCATCAGAACTCGACCTTCTCTGACAAGTCAACTCTGACTTAGAGTAAAGTTGAAAAACTTGAATCAGTCTATTCACCCCCCCCCCCCTCTAGACTGATTATCAACTCAAACGGGACCAACATAAACATAGCCTTAAAACACTACTGATAGAGTATTAGTTCTAGAGAGAAGTGAGAGCTAGAGAGAGAAAGTGAATAACTATATTTCTCAACTTGGAACCCCCTATAACTAGCCCCTTGGGGTCTATTTATAGGTAAAAATGTGGATTTGGGCCCCTAGCCTTGGGCTTAGGAGGCCCATTATAATAATTATGCCTTCTTTGGGCGAAATAAAGCCACTAATGGGCTGTGTACAATACTTAGTGAATACAATGAAAAATACATTCTGCCTGGGCGAAGTCTGGACGACGCGGTCCATGGACGACGCGGTCCACGGATGACGCGGTCCACGGACGACGCAGTCCCGGACGATGCGATTTCTGGGCTTCGCTCGAATATCCAGGCGATATCTTCTTTTTGGACGTCGCGTGCCTTTGGCCGATGCGGGTGTCCTGCCGGTGTCTTTTGGGCCGTTGAGTATGTGGGTCATGGGGTCCAGGCCCATATACTCTATCAGGAGTCCCCCACTCTCTGAGCTGAGATGTAGACGAAGCGAAAGGGAGTATCCTTTGTTCTTATGCCGTAGAGGTTTTCTGTGTTCTGATCCATTTTCTTGACGTTGCGTTTCTTTTAGGGAATTTCGGACGTAGCGATACCTTTCTTATCCTTGTGCGGTCAGGTTCTGAGTGGTGTTTTTTGATTCTTGAGACGATGCGTCGCACCACGTATTTGTGCGGAGCTGTAGTAGCCGATGCGCAATTTTGTAATGTCTCTGGACGTTGTGGTTCCTTGGGACAATCCTTATTCGTTTTGTTGGAGCTTTAGTAGCCGAAGCTTGTCTAAGATTCTCTGTCTGATTGGAGCCGCTGCGTCCCCCTTCTTTTTTTATTTCCCTTTTCTTTAGCCGATGCGATCCTCCTGTATTGGTGGACGTAGTAGTACTGCTAGCGAATAAGCCGTTGTGCGCTGCTCTATGTTGTGTAGTTGATTTAGTGATTTTATAGCCGACGCAATCCTTAGTACTTTGATGGCAAGCCGATGCGATCCTCAGTGCATCTGAGGCAAGTTGTCCTTTGTTATTGGCGAGCCGTAGCGCACCCTTTTTGCATTAAGGCCATTGCGTTTTCTCTTCTTGTGGCCGATACAGTCCCCCACTCCTTTGGCCGAAGAGCATCTGAGGCACAAGGGAGTAATGAGCCGATTCGGTACCATGCGTTAGTCGCGACTCCAACCCTTAGGCGAACCTGTCCAAGGTAACCCTGTGGGAGAACCCTTGGACGAAGGCCGCAATGCACTTCTTCCATGGCCACCTCGGCCTCATTCTGGTGTAGGCACCGGAGGAGGGTGCCATTGTATGATCTCTTGTAGAGCTTGTCATCCTCAATGACATAGCTTGGAGCCCTGAGCTTGGCTAGTTTGGCCCTCTCCTCGTCTTCTGGTAGCGTGCCGGAGGTGATGTAGGTTGCGATGTCAGTGATCCAGTCCTCCGGCTGGTGTTGTATGGAGAGTATGGGGCTGGCGTGAATGCTCGACATGCTCAGCTCCTCTACTTTAGCTATCTTGGAGATGTGCTCAGGGGTGTCGGAGCTGAGTTTGGAGAGTATGTCGGCCTCGGCGTTCTCCGCCCTTGGGATCTGAGTGATCTCGTAGGTATCGAACGCCTTGAGCAATTCCGCAGCGACCTCTTTATATTGCTTCATTCTCCCCTCTTTGGCCTCGTAGGAGCCCTCCATCTGGTTCACTACGAGTTTGGAGTCGCATTTGATTCTGATGTGGCGTGCTTTGAGGACGATGAGGACGATGCCACCCCCGCATGCCTTGTTGGCTGATGACCCATCCGTGAAGAGGGTCCAGGCTTCATCGGGTTCATGGCCGGTGGTGGTGACGGCTGTCTCCCTCGCTGTGCATTCCGTGACAAAGTCAGCCAAGGCTTGCCCTTTGATAGATGGCCTTGGCTTGATCTCAATCTGGTACTGGCTCAAGAATATTGCCCATTTGATCATCCTTGGAGAGCTGGTTGGGCTTCTCATTAGGGCGCCCAACGGCTGATGTGTGAGGACATGGACGGGGTGAGCCTGAAAATAGTGCCCCAGCTTCTTCACCGTGTGGACGATGGCCAGCACCGTCTTCTCAATGAGGGAGTACCTGAGCTCGGCCTCCCGCAGCGTCTTGCTGACGTAGAATATTGCCTTTTGGGCCCCGTCGTCCTCCCTGATTAGCACGGAGCTGATGGCCGACGTGCTTACTCCTAAGTAGAGGAATAGCGTCTCGCCGGGTTGGGGCTTGGATAGGACGGGTGGGGAGGCGAGATATTGCTTCAGCTCCTCGCAGAGAAGGGGGTCCTTGTTCTTATCTGGATGACGGGCTCGTCGCGTCGGTCGGCCAATTCCCTTTCCAGAGCACTGACTTTGTTCAGGAGCGCGTCGTAGTTGGGATGCTGGGATGTACGGGCCGCTGCGCGCCCTGCGGCTTTCCGAGCCTCCATGTCAGCGAGGCGCTTTTCTAGGCGAGCAATGATCTCGTCCCTTGGGTCCGTGTTGGCCGCAGCGCCACCTAGAGGGGTCTGGATCCGGGCCGCGTGGGCCAGGTTGATCTGGTGACGCGCATCATCATCATTCAGTTTTCCTTTGCCTTTATCTGGTCGGGGCCGATCCGTTGTCCGGGAGACGGACCCGAAGCTTTCCTTTGGTGATCCCAGTTCGCGATCACCCAACCGATCCGCCACCCTTCCCGTAGGTACCCGACGGCTCGCGATGTCACCCAGCCTGTTGAAGGCTGAGATCTTACCGCGAGGTTGGGCCGGTGTATCCCGGGTAGGAGAGGCAGTATGGGAATGGGTGTCCACGGCGAGGACGCCTTCGTCGTTGCCGAAGAAGGTGACGCCCTGTGAGCGAGGCGGAGGTGGTGGCACCATCGCGACCTCTCCAGTCACGGGAGTGTTGTTCTCCCCTGTGTTTGCGACGAGGGCGCTGACTACGTTGGGGTCCTGGAGAATGCTTGCGACGATGGCCGATAGTGCGGCCGGGTTGATCTGGGGGGCAGCAGGGTGAGAAGCCTGTTGGCCCGAAGCGCGATCAGCATTGCGCCTGTCCTCGAGCCCGATGCGGGCGTCTGGGGCAGTCTTGTTGAGCTGGACGCGAAGGTCGGCCGCTGCGTGCTCGACCTCCTGAGCATCCTCATCCTGGATGATAGGATCATTGGGGACGTTGTCAGCAACGTTCCCCTGCCCTTCCTGGTTCAGTGGGGCATTCCTACCGGTGTTCTTTGACCTAGTTCTTGTCATTCTGTTGCGTCTAGTAGCGACGAGGGGTACTCACTTGATCTGTTCTAGGCTCTCAATGAAAGCACCAAAATGATAGAGTATTAGTTCTAGAGAGAAGTGAGAGCTAGAGAGAGAAAGTGAATAACTATATTTCTCAACTTGGAACCCCCTATAACTAGCCCCTTGGGGTCTATTTATAGGTAAAAATGTGGATTTGGGCCCCTAGCCTTGGGCTTAGGAGGCCCATTACAATAATTATGCCTTCTTTGGGCGAAATAAAGCCACTAATGGGCTGTGTACAATACTTAGTGAATACAATGAAAAATACATTCTGCCTGGGCGAAGTCTGGACGACGCGGTCCATGGACGACGCGGTCCACGGACGACGCGGTCCACGGACGACGCAGTCCCGGACGATGCGGTTTCTGGGCTTCGCTCGAATATACAGGCGATATCTTCTTTTTGGACGTCGCGTGCCTTTGGCCGATGCGGGTGTCCTGCCGGTGTCTTTTGGGCCGTTGAGTATGTGGGCCATGGGGTCCAGGCCCATATACTCTATCAACCACCACACTGGTAGCCATATATCCTCCCATACTTTGATGCTCAATCCATTTCCCACCCGCCATGTTAGACCCTCCACTAGTAAAGGCTTTGCTTCCCTAAATACTCCTGGCTTTGCTCCCCTAAATACTCCTCCACGTATAGCTAGGATCATAATGCCTCGTTGCATCCACAAATTCAATATTTTTGAAATACTTTTGTTTTGGAACTTAGGCAACAATTGAGCCGAGTTTTGTAATAAGTCGTCATCCTTGTGTTGCAAGTAGTGCTTGATTAAAAATCTTGAGGTTCCTAAATCCCATACCGCCTTCACTTTTGAGTTTACAAAGTTTTTCCCATGACAACCAGTGTACCTTCCCTTCATCCCCCTTTTCTCCCCACCAAAATCTCATCATCATTGCATGTATATCATCAAGAACCTCTTCAGCAATCTGGAAGATACTCATCATGTAAGTCGGGATTGCTTGAAAAATGGATTTGATTAGAATTTCTTTCCCCAATCGAGAGAGAAACTTTTCCTTCCATCCTTGGATCTTCTTCCAGATTCTTTCTTTTAGTTGGGAAAACACACTTTTCTTTTTTTAGCCTATAATAGTTGGAAGGCCAAGATAGTTCTCATGTTTCTCCACTTCATCCACTTATAGCAGCTCCATAATGTTATTTCTCTTTTCACGGTCAACTATATATAAAGAGGGGATGGCGATTATAATAAATTTAAATTAGTAGCGGTTGCCTATCCCTTTTCCGGTGAGGATTGCTTGATATTTGATATCTATTCTAATATAAAAGCAAAAGAAGTTTGTGAACAGTGCTCCCTCTCAAAAGTGTCAACATCATGTTTAGGTCCTTATTATTTAAAATAACTCTAAAATTTACGATCTTGGTTGTGATTCAATGGTTGGCATGGGTTTATTTGTTGAATAACTTTTTTCCTATTGGTTAGGTTGGGCGGCGTAAATAGTGAACCATGGATTTCTATTGGCTGGAATTGGTGGCAGAAATAGTGTCCACATATTTGGTGTGTTTCTATTGGCTGGAATTGGTGGCAGGAATAGTGTACACATTTTTGGTTTCTAACTTTCTATCAGAACTTGGTTTAGAAAGAACTAGCCAAGGTAAGCAGACCTGAAATCTCTCCTATAAAACCATCATTCGAGAATGCTTCTTCCCACACCAAAACATATCAGACATGGTTTTTTTATTCGTTTTCCTGACACATAATTTCTTATAAAACCAGGGCTCGAAGATTCACGCTCATATACCCGATGAGTTTGTTGGTAAGTTTCACACCTTAATTACGGAGGGAGATATTTGAGAAGATTCATGCCTTAAAACCAGGGCTCGAAGATTCACGCTCATATACCCTAAATTTATGTCCATTGTGTCAATTGCCCATTCCTCGGTATTGAGAAGAGATATTTGAATCAACATCCCGAGGTTGAGCTAAGTTTTTACACCCATTTGTGTAATTGTCTGTAACAAATGAGCGTCAACGCATAGTCAGAGTTTCGGATAGAAGTTATGTGTAGAATAGAAGTTATGTGTAGAGTAGTGTACCTGTGATATGCCTCTGAGCTTCAGTGTCCTAAATCTAACCTATGTGATATACCCACCCCCTGAATTGCTGCCATGTCCAGGGCAGGGAGTTCTGCCTGGGAGATGTAATCACAGAGATCTCCCAACGCAAGGCAATTCCTAATTAGATTTAGCTGCCTTCTTTCAGAACCTTAGTAGCGAGTATCTTGTAAGGAAGGGGACATACGTATTTGTATCACCACACGATGCACCTAGCTCCGCTGCTATCCTCGCCCCCGGGACTGGTTCAAGGTAAGCTACTGCCTCTACTGGTGCTCCTGCTCCTGTCCCCGCCTCCACGTGGCACGCACGTGATGACACACAGTTGGTTGTTCCCATCCCCGCTCGACCCTGTGAATTCAGTTTAAATTATTCTACAATCGTTATTGTTTGGGATATATGGAGTATATAATTTATGGTCATATACATCAAACGTAACAATTGAAGAGAAATAAATTAGCCCCCGAGGATAAACTGAGATATGTAAAATACCAGTGAATGTACACAATTTATTGCATAAATATATTTTCATGCCTTATTATTTGAATTCAAACCTAGGCAGTTATAATCAACTTAGGGTAAAAAATGTTGTGGCATCAGGCTGAAATTAAGATACTTTCGGTTATACTCAAAATCATTTGTATTAAGAAATAAAAATATTTCTTATCAAATATTTACCAATTTTACCCACCCCTGTTCATATCCTATCTCTATCTCTAATTATTAGATCACAAAACTTACAAACTAGCTAGGATCATAGATAGATCTATTTGGTAATTCATGCTAACGAAATACATGGACAAAAAAATTGATAATCAGCTTCCTGCACAATACAAAAGTTTTAGCAAGTCAGCAATTTAAAAGTTTGTGAAGGACAATATTATTTTTTTTTTTTTTTGCCCCGGAAGGCAAACCACCAAAATCAGTGGGGCAGAAGCCGGGGGGTCATCTGCCAGAATTTTATTAATAAAAGATAGAAACATACAGCCAGAGAAGGGGGCCAAACCAAACTTCTCTAAAAAATCAAGCATAAGCAAAAATACATCAACAAACAAAGAAAGAATTAATAAGTAAATCGCAAGGAAGACAGCCCAAATAAATCTGAGTAGTAAGCATTTCGAGCCTGAGTAGGAAGATCCGCCACATTAGAGATAATAATGGGCCGGCCCATATCAGCAGAGGCTAAATAGTGTGCCGTCCAGTTGGCCTCTCTCAAAACACCGGAATAGGAAACATCACTCTCTTCAGACAGCTCCATTAATCGATTAACCTCGTCTCTTCTCCTTCCAATCCTACTTCGCTACAGATACTCCAACACTTCCATGGCGTCGATCTCAACTTGGAAGCTACGAAACCCTAGGGATATCACCCACGAGGTAGCATGAAGGACAGCAACAAGCTCAGCTTCAAACGAAGATGAAGCCGAGATCGGGAAAGAGGAAGCAACAACCATCGTGAAGGACAATATTATTATTAACCACAAGTATCACAACGGAAAAATCTATTTAAAAATAATTCAACAATGTATAGTGGGTCAAATTTAAATGTCCTGCTACACTAAATGTTTATCAGTTACCAAAGCTTGCCTATGACTAAGTCAATTGTGAAGTGTTTTTGTGAGTTTTTAGCAATGATGGAGTCAAGTAGCAAGTGAAATTATTCCAATTGTAAAGTCACTAAAGTGTTTTGGTGAGTTTTCAGCAATGATGGCTCATTGTCCACAATTACCAATGTGTCGGCCAACTTCAACAGAAGTTGCATTGTTCACCAGCATCTGCTTAAGATTTCAGTTTGTATCTGTACATACATACACTCTTTAATTTCTCACTTATGTGGTCACTAACTAAGAACGACTGCACGTTTATAGCATAATAAATGCATAAGTATTCTCCTTTTTATTACAAGTTATTTATATAAAAAAAATTAACTTACAAATTTAATTTTCACTACTTTCATCTCACAGTGAAGAACCATAAGCATATTTTTAAAATTTGACTCACACCTTGGTGAAAGAATGAATTGCTATTTGTAATAAAATCTATCTCCCAATGCATTTGAAAATATAATGCTTTTTACATGCCTTTCAAATAATTCAAATTTCAGCTATATATATTTATAATTAAAAAAAACATACACTGGTGTGAAAGTGAAATGTTAGCTATCAACCAACCATGAGTATATGCTTACCGTTCTTCTTGGCTATTTATTTACATGCAAAAACCATTCCCAAGTGCATTGGTTTTGAAGCATCCATGTTTTATACTGAATAAATGATTAGGTTAATAGGTCTTACATTACAATTCAAGTGTGAAAACAATAAAGTTTTTAAAGTTAATGCTTACCCAACGCTTGGCCTATAGTTTCCATTTTGGCTGCCCTTCAACAAAAATATGGATGCTTCTTGGCGCAAACTGCCATAAATATATGTAAAGATGGATTAGTGCTTGTCTAGATGCTTGAAAACATTTCGTACGTATAAACAAAAGAGATAAATATTTCCACACCTGATGTTGTGCCCTTTAAGATGCTAAAACTTTATATCCCACAATTGCTACGGTGCTCTGTCCATGCAAACCATGCTTCCCTTCAAGATGATTTGAGTTGAATGCTTGGGGAGATAAATATCTCATCTATTGGTAAAGACTTTGTATTTTCATCGACTTGGTTTGTGATTGTTATAGAAGAGTTTCTGAATTATGACTTTGCATTTTGGTTGTAAGCGGTGGATTTGGTTGGCATGGGGAGATAAGGTTACCATTATTTTATTCTGAATGGGTCGATATTAATGCCACGTGTAGATATCTACATACAAGTGTAACATGTAACTTTTTAAAAAACTTTTAGAAGTCTCTGGAATTTTTTACAAGGCTTAAAAATTGGGTATTTTATATCTATTTTTCCTTAAAAATTAAAAGTCTGAGAATTAAATGACTTTGAAAAACTTCTTTTCTGTTGTTTTTCCGCGTGCATTCCAAATAAAATGGAGAGAATACATACCATATTTTTGAGTATTAGCCGTAAATGTTACGGAGTATTTTTAAAGAGAGATTTCATATGGAATCAAACATATTCCTTAAATCCATTTTCATTTGAAAAAAAAACATTTTCATTTGACATGTGAATACTTATTGGTACATATGAAATTGCACGAAATACTTTTTTTTGGCTTAGGCTTGAATATAAAAACCACATTTATTCCAATATTGAGTCACATTTAATAGCTCACAATATTTAATATCGACCCTAAATTAGTATTATTATTTTTTGCAAAAATCCCTATATTATTATAAAATCACAACCCAATCTTTTTTCGAAATCACAATATGTAAAATTTCATTTACACCGATAATTAGTTTCAATATTATTTTGAAATGGCTCAAATAGTTACAAACATCCCGTGCTTACAGATCTGTTTGATTTGTCGGTTTTAAGAGGAGTATTCTGCAATACGTTTAAAAAAGGCCTCGAGTAACTACATACCTGGTGGAGTTTCGAATAACTTACAGTTGTTGAATCCAACATTCTTCATGCAATTGAAGTACCTTCACTTCGTTTTTGGGGTTCTAGGTTGTGAATCCACGAACGAATTCCAAATTTACGCTGGAAATGAGTTTAGGAGTGGAGTAGTTCGGGATGTTTTTGAGGTAGAGAATGCTACGGGACAACGTTGAGATGCGTTTGAATGCTCTGGTGTTTCATACATTTGACACTGGAGTACTAGACCAATGTAAAATTAGGGCTGGGGCATTTCAAGAGATGGCTGCTCTCTTGGGCCGTTTTTTAGGGAAGTATTACTAAAAAGTCTAAAATGGGCTATCAGGGAGAGCTCCGGTTATTATAATATACATGCTCATCAATTTTTTAAGTGGCCTAAATTTTTTCCCAAATTTAAGATTACCCAAATAAGTCATAAATATGATATTTAAAAAAAAGTCATAAATCGTATTGATCCGAATACATTTCATTTTACATCAAACTTCATTATTGTATATGTTTTTGTTGAGGTTTATTCCTTCAACCCTCGGGTCCAACACGTAAGCCCAAGGATTTCGAGTGGAGTGTGTATGAATAACTAGCCCAACTAACAAGTGAGATGGATTAAGAAACAATAAGTAGCAAGTAAATGATTAGGTATTATTAATCTGTTAATAACTCCCCAATACAATACTTTTCGCTAAAGGCTCGTCGGCCGTTCGTCTTACAAGGCAGTAGAAGTGCTGCGGGTAAGAAGGCTATAAGCTAGAGTGCTAGGAATAGAAAGTTGCTAACCCTTTACAATGAAATAAATGCTTCTATTTATACCACCAATGGGCAGTTCGCTATGCTGACCTGGAGGATTGTGGATGGCTGGTGTCCCAACCACCAAATCTTCAGTATTAAATGCGCTTCCCGCCAGAATCTAAATCTCCCGCTTAATTCATGGGGACATTCGTCCAGCTGGGGAGGTGAGTCGCCCCTGGTGATATTGCAAAGGGTATTGGGCCGTTCGTCCCCTGGCCCTTGGGGGATTTCGCCATGTGTGCTGCCTTCAGCGGTTATGGGCTTCCTCTGACGACGTTCGTCGTTATTCTTGCGGCATGTGGGCCTGTTCCTTGTCAACGGGTAGATGTTTGTCGGCTTGATTGCTGAGCCCAGGCCTTGGTGACGACGTTCGTCCCTTCCAATTTGCTTGTCAGTTTAGCCCACCCAAACCTATCCAGACGTACGTCCGCGAAGAGGGTAAATGGGCCGAACTCTCATTTGGGCCATTAACCCAACACAAGTCCCCCACTTCTGATGTTCTGAGCATGCGCAGGACATAAGGAAGTATGATGCTCCCCAAGGGTAAGACGCTCGTGGCATGGTACTTGTGCCTGTTACATCCTGCGATGGTGTACGCCCATGGTCATGGTGCTCACCAGCTGGCAGCGGTTCAGGAATCGAGGTGACGGCTGCTATAGAACAGTGCAGTTTCCGAGGAAATATCATCATTACGCTTCGATCCCACGCGCGGCACGTGAACCCGGATACGCCCCTCGCTACGTGTCACCCCTTCGTTGGTTCCTCAATCGGTGCCTCTCCTATAAATGCCGGGTTTCCCCTTTGAACTAGGGTTCCCGATTTCTGCTCTCTCGCTCTAGAATCTCTGCTGCTTGGTGCTCTGTTCGTCCGCAAGGTCATCGACTTGTTCTCTCCTCTTCTCTAAGGTAACTTTAGGTTTTCTTCCCCCTCTGCTGTTATCTTTTTCTGATCTACCCAATGGCCTCCATGGAACTCTCCTCGGATTCCAACTCTAGTTCTTCGGGTTCCTCCTCGGGCTCCTCCTCCGATTCTGGTTCACGCTCCCCCGGAAGGGCTAGTGTCTCCGGGAATTCTGGTTCAGCCTCAACTGTGGGGACTATCCAGGCTGATGGTGCTCCTGATGACGTTTCCCTCCCAGACGTGGGGGATGCGAATGCCGCTTCCAGCGGCACAGCCCAAGGCAGCGGGGGCAGCGCTGAGGATGGAAATGTTGACGGGGCGGTGGATGTTATCGATAAAATCCCCCTGAATGAGCGCCCCGCTGATTATGATTCTGGGGACGGGGCCGAGTCCGGCTCTGACATGGAGGTGCATGAGAGGGGTATCCCCATTGACGTGGAACGACATATTTGCCCCATCAAAAGCGCACTCGACCACGTACAGGTTCTTTCCCGTGTTGCTTTGAACAAGATCCGGACTTTCTTCCCCTCGCTGTTCGTCTATAGCCTGAGAGGCGCTGAGCATGTGATGAGAAGACGGCCGGGAATGATTATGCTTCATTTGGACTCTGTCGAAGCCGGGATGCGGTTCCCGCTTCATCCATTCTATGGGGGAGTTCTTCCACTGCTTCCAGGTGGCCCCGACGCAATTCATGCCTAACTCTAATAGGTTCATATCGGCCTTCCTGGTACGCTGTACGTCTGCGGGAGCCACCATTACTCTGGACTTGTTCCATTATTTTTATCGGATACCCCCCAGAACTCGGATGGCTATTTGAGTGTGGCCGCACGCCCGGGGAGGAGATTGTTCAAGGATTATCCTTCTTCGATCCACGATTGGAAGAACCGTTTCTTCTTCCTTCGGTACGATGGTCCCCGTCTCCCGGTTCGCTGGAATGGATATCCCCCGAAGATCGAATCACGGGAATTGACCGACGAGCTGGAAGAAAATGTCAGAAAAGTGTTGACCGGTGGCGTTCGTCCCATAGCTGGTTATCTGACTTTTGAGACACTCTCCGATGCAAGCATAGGTACCGCCCGTGTCTCTGGACTTTTCCCTCCCTTCGACGCTCGTCTCGGGGCATCGGGCGGTCCTTTCCTCTAAGGTGAGTGTCTTATATTCGTTCTCCGTCCGTCTATTAACTCTTCCTTTTTTCTTTTGTACTTTCCCCAGGTTCCCCGCCGCAACAAGCACAAATGAATCACGCTGAGATGCTCCGCAACCGGAAAGCCAAAGGTGCCGCCGCCGCTGCTGCCCTGGCCAAGGCCAAAAACAATCCGCCCTGCGATTCCGCCTCCTCCGCTTCGGATGCCGCTCGGCGAACGGCTGAGGGTGAGCAACATCTGATTGCCACCATGATGGGCCAAGGATCCGGGGCCCCAGTGACTGAGACTGTTCTCCCACCGCCGGTCGTCCCCACGAAGGAGGTTTCCTAGAAGGGGGCGGAAAAGGCCCAAGAGAAGAAGCAGAAGAGGGGCCGCGAGGCTGCCTCCACCGGCCCCCTGCTCGAAGACGCCGGCTCTCTACCCCTGAGCCGCCCGGCGGAAGACCTTTGGAGGGAACTGGCCCTCAAGGCCGGCCTCGAGCTGCCTCCCCGTTTGTCCTCTAAGGCGACTAGCGCTGCTCTAGCAGCCGCTATCCAGGTATTTCCTCAACACTAGACTTGGGTACATCTTCTTTTTGACATTCATCTTCTGATCATATGTTCCTCTTTCCTTCCTTTGTCCATTGTGGCCTACTTGTCCTTCAAGCCGAGGCTGCCAGGGAGGCCGACCTCCAGGAGGCCAAGAAGAAGGCCGATGCCGCCTTGTCCAGGGCTCGGGAAACCGCTCGGCGCCGTGAGGAAGAGGCTGCAGCCACGGAGAGAGAACTCCAATCCCTGTGGGCCGAATCCCGCAGCCAGCTGGCCAGCCTTGAGAGGGCCGACTTCAAGCTTGTGCCAGTGCTCCCCACTATGAAGGACGCAGCTCCGGAGTGGCTAGTTGATGCCTCCAGTTATAGGAACACCGGGGAATTCATGGAGTCTGCGAAGGACTATTGCGCCAAAGCCTTCGGTGACGTGCTCTCGGCCGCCCTGGCGAAGATACCGGCCAAGCAGCGCCTGCCGTACGGTGTCCGACTGTTGGAGAGTGCCCCCATATCCCACAAGTTCCTTTACGATGTTGGCGATAGTTCCTTTGCCGCCGGCTATAATGAGGGGGTCAAGGCCACTCTCTCCATTTTCACCGCACTGCATGGGGAGAGTTTCGATCTGGCTGCCCAGACAGATGACGTCTTGCTGGTCCAGGCTCTTGGCAAGCTGGCAAGGGATCGGCGTCGTGAAGAGGCCAAGGCCAGAGGGGAGATCCTGGAGCCTCCGACCCCCGAACCCGAGGTTGAAGAGGAGGAGCTTAACCCGGGCGGCAGTCGGCCGGAATCCCCCTTTTTTATCTGATGTAATTTGTAATTTCTTCCCACTTTAATCTGTAATGCCCAGTTATTAGAGTTGAAGAATATATAAACTCTTTTGCCTCATGATTGTCTCTACATTCGTGATCTTTTACTTCATTGTTTTCTTTTCCTTTTTGCTGGTTGTGTGGAATCCGCTTTAATCTTATATAGTCAAAGTCCGCGAGGACGTTCATACCAATCCTCCGTTTTCGTTTAGCGCAACGTCCGCTCCTTCCCTCATGTTTCTGTATCCCATTCGAATGTGCGGACGTACTGCTAAAGCCCGGCGCCGGATGGCGACGTCCAGCGCTAATACCTGCTTTCTTGGGCAAGGAGCAAATTTCCCAAGTACAAAGATACGAACGTACTGCTCAGAGTTAATATACTGACAGCGACGTTCATCACGTAAGTGCAAGCATAACTTACCCATGCTGTGCGTACCCAAGTTCAATGTCGTAGGGCGACGTTCGTCTGTTAATGCTTGTGGTGGTGCAAAGTGTGGAAATACGAACGTATCCTGTCGACACGTACGTCTTCCGCTAGTTGCCGATACTGAACTCAAAATGGATGCGGTCCCTGCGCATGTGGAAATTCTCGGAACTGATGAATCCCTCCGCGCTTTTTGCCCTCCGGATGAGTCATGCTCTTCTCCACGGGCAGGATGCTCGTGGCACCGATCCGGGTTTCCTTGCCGTGATTATGAGGTGACAAGATCGAGGCACCTTTAATACCGCGGCAGGTACCGGTATTTTGGTGCCACGTGTTCCACTGCGGTTGGCGTGATCCCATGGTGCTGTCTATAAGTACCCAGAACCATGTGATTCACTCACACTTCTCCTCACGCTGCGCAATTGCTTTCTCTCTCTAGACTTCCTACGAGCCGTGTTGAGCCTCAAGACCCTAAGGTACCGCTCGTCACCATGTCTTCCGAAGGTCGTTTTGACGACGTGTGTTCCTCCGGTGATGATCTGGAATATTATGAGCGGGGGATGCCGCCTCGGCCTCCCCGTTACAGCCTTAATTTCTCCTACGTTCGGCGTCAATGCCAACGTTTGACGAATGCTGACAGGCGTCTAATCAGCCAGTGGTTTTACCCCCCGAGGGTCTATGACGATCGGCGCCTGCGCAGTCCCATGCGCCATTTGCCCGGTTACGTGGTGGTCCATTTGGACTCGGTTATGGCCGGGCTTCTCTTCCCTCTGCATAGCTTTCACTTGGAGCTCTTTAGGAGCCTTAAGATAGTGCCTGCGCAGTTCGTCCCCGCCGCCTATAGGATCATTGCTGGCTTTATAATTAGATGTCATAGCGTCGGCGTGACTCCCACCGTAGACTTGCTACATCATTTCTTCCGGCTGTCCCCCTTCGGACGTACAGGGTATTTGACCCTGATCGCCCGTCCGTCCATGGTCTTGTTCTCAAACAACGCTGGGAATCCGGACGGCTGGGAAGAGCATTTCTTTCTGGCCGGAGTAGGCTCACCGATGTCGTTTCCTGATCAGTGGAATGCTTACCCAGTGAAGTCGATTCTGCCGCCCATGACGGATGAGGAGCTTGGCTATGCCAAGCGCATAGCCGGACTTGGCATCCAGAACCTTCGGTTGCTGGTGGCCGAGCCTTTTAAAGCTCGGGCTGGATTAGGTGCGTCCATTTGTACTTGTATTGTTTTATCATCTCTTCACTGTTGCGAACCTGAACGTCTTGGTTTCTTTCCTGCAGGAGTTTTTCCATCCACCTTCCCTATGGGACGCACCAATGATGCTTCAACTGCCCCTGGTCACAAACGCAAGGATCAGGACAAAGGCGGAAGGCCGCTCGTCCCCAAGATCGAATCTCGGGTAAGTAGGGGACGGGCTGATGATGCGTCGGAGGCGGGGGCTTCAAAGAGGCCGCGCATTGACGGTACCGCCTCCAAGGCCATCATAGTGGCCGATGACTCCGATGGCGAGCCTGGGAGTCCCCTCAAGCGGAAACCTACTTCGAGAACTAAACCCCCTCCCTCTCCGTCACAGAATTCTTACGTCCGTCGCCTTCGGGATGAGGATGTCCAACCCGCTAAAGGTTCTGATGACGTTCGTCATCCTTCGCCTCCGGAAGCCAACGGGTCCTCCCTTGGCCTTATTGAATTCTCCGGGGTTGGTCCCCGCAAAGAGTCGATGATGCTCTTTGGCCAGACCGCGTCTTCTATCCGATGCGGTCTCAACCTCAAGGTTCCTCAGGACTTCGCTGCCCAAGAGGCCCCCACCGATCTTTTGGAGTGTGGTCAGAGCAGGTTCCCTTCAAGGTTCCAACTCCGGACGTCGGTCAAGACTGATTCTCCGCTCATTGTCTTGTACTTGTACCAATTTTTCATTGTTTACATTGTACCTTACATTTGTATCTTTCCGGTCATCAGTGCCGAAGAATAAAAATCATTCTTTGCTCCTTACATTACATTTTTTTTCGGAGTCTTTTTTCGGTCTTTGTTCGTCCCAAGTCTCGTGAGTTACTAGTCTCCTGGTTTCGCAAGAGACGTTCGTCATCCCAACTATGGGAAGAAACAGGTTTATCCACGTCGGGATTCCCTTTCTCTGTTCGTCCCCAGTCGTGAGTTACTAGTCTTCTGGCTTCGCAGAAGACGTTCGTCATCCATCCATCAAGGGGGAGGAACTGGTATACCCTGTCAGGGTTCCCGTTCTTCGTTCGTCCTTGGCTCGTGATCCTACTAATCTTCTTTCCTTCGAAGAAGACATTCATCATCCATCGATCGCAAGGAGGAACTGGTGTACCTATCGCGGGTTCCCTTCTTCGTCGCCCCACGCTCGTGGTCCTACTGGCCATCTGCTTTAGCAGAAGGCGTTCGCTGATCCACGCCTAATGGGGGGAACTGGTTTATCTCGCTGAGGTTCCCTTGGTTCGTCTAGCCCCACCCCCTCCCCCACCCCCCCCACCCCCCACCCCCCCACCCCCCGCGTTCCGACTAACCTCCATGTCAGGAGTCGTTCGTCTTTCACGGGTAGTGGGAAGATCTGGCATACCTTGTCAAGACTCCCTCTCTCATAGGAGTTTGTCTCCCCTTCTCCCCCCCCCCCCCCCTTTTTTCAAGGAGGAAATTTTTTCAATAGCACTTCGGCTTTAATCCCTCTGCTGGAAGTAAAAGACAGAAAGGATTCTTTGTATAGAGAGGACGATCATTAATGTTACACGGTCCTTCGACCGAAAATGACAAAAATGATCTATCTCTAACTATTGGTAGAATTTCTTCAGGTGTTCTACGTTCCAGATCCCAACGTGGTTCCCTTCCAAGGTATGAAGGAGGAACGTCCCCTGGTTGTATCTTCTCATGACCCTGTAAGGTCCTTCCCAATTCTTGGCCATCTTGCCACTTTCAAGCGGTTTGCTCTTCTCTCTCTTTCAAAGTACGAGGTCCCTAGCTTCAATTTCGCGTATCTTCACCGCCTTGTTGAAGTATCTTTGGGTGGCTCGGTGGTATTCTTCCATGCGACGAGCTGCTAGGTCCCTTCGCTCTTCAATAAAATGGAGCTCCGCTCGTAAAGTGGCCTCGTTATCCTCTGGTTGGAAATGCTTCGTGCGATGCGTGGGCACTAGCACCTCCGTTGGCACCTTGGCCTGAAAGCCGTATGCCAAGTCAAAAGGTGTTTCGCCGGTTGCCGTCCTTGTGGTTGTCCTGTACGTCCAAAGAACGTAGTTGAGCTGCTCCGACCAGGTGGATGCATAATCTTCCAATTTCTTCTTGATCCCATCCATGATGGTCCGGTTCATATTCTCCACCTGGCCGTTGGCCTGCGGGTAGGCCACCGAGGCCTTGGAATGCCTGATTCCCCATTTGGCCAAGTATGCCTCAAACCCTCGGCCGACGAACTGCCGGCCGTTGTCTGTGATGACCTGCTCTGGGATTCCGAAGCGACATATGACATTCTGCCAAAGGAACCTCTGGCATTGATATTCGGTAATAGAGGCCAATGGTTCGGCTTCTACCCACTTTGTGAAGTAGTCAATCGCTACGATAATAAATTTTCTCCCTCCGGTCGTCGTCGGTAGGGGACCCAATAAGTCTATGCCCCATCTGGCAAAGGGTAATGCAATTGTCATCGGGGTGTAGAAGCTTGCCGGCCGTCCGGAGACAGGAGCGTACTGCTGGCATACTACACATTTCCGAGTGTGATTGAAGCAATCCTGCTGGATGGTCGGCCAGTAGTACCGCTGCAGAATGATTTTCCGGGCCAAGGTACGGGGACCCGGGTGGCTGGAGCAAATGCCTTCATGTATCTCTTCAATGACGGCCGCCGCCAAGCTCGGCGGGAGGCATCTCAAGTATGGCCCGCCGAACGTCTTCTTGTAAAGTTGTCCGTCGATGAGTTCGAAATTAAGAGCACGTCTTTTCACCCAGGCTGCCCTTCCAGTACTGCCATCATCTTCAAGCTCGGGGAGCGTCCCATCCCTGAGGTAGTCGGTGATCTCCTTCGACCAATTTGGTTCGGCGATGGAGATGGCCTCTACCTGGATGACGTCCGTCGCCAGTGCTGGGAGCGTCTCCTGCCTGACGAAGCCCCTAATGTGCCGGGGGATGCTCGTCGTAGGGTCATCGGTCGGGGGATTACCTAGATTGGATAATATGTCTGCCTCGACGTTCTCCACCCGCGATACCTGCTCGATTATCACCTGTTCGAACTGCGCGGTTTGCTCCTCCGCGAGTTCCTTGTAGACCTTCATCCTTTCTTCTCTGGTTTCGGCCGTCCCATTCAACTTGGTTACCACCAGTTTGCTATCCATCCTCACCTTCAGACGAGCTGCTCCGAGCGCCTTCGCACATTTCAATCCTGCAATTAGTGCCTCGTACTCAGCCTCGTTGTTGGTAACCTTGAACTCGAATTTCATGGAGTAATAAGCTTTGAAAGCCTCGGGGGAAGTAATCACCGCTCCTCCGCCACAACCCCACGCACTCGAGGCCCCATCGGTGTACATCTCCTAACAGTTGTTGAAATCATTGTCGTCTTAGGGTTCATCCTCGGTGCGCGCAGTGCATTCGGCAATGAAATCCGCCAGTTCCTGTCCCTTGATCGTCGGTCTTGGCTTGAACTCCACATTGTACTGGCCGATCATCAGGGACCATTTGGTTATTCTCCCGCTGGCCATGGGGTTCCTGAGGATTGTGGCGAGGGGTTGCGTCGTGTAGACCGTTACTGGGTGTGCTTGGAAATATGGGGCCAAGCGTTTGATGGATGCTATCAAGGCGAGGACTGTCTTCTCCATCAGCGTGTATCTGGTCTCTGGGCCGTTCAGCGCCTTGCTTACAAAGTATATTGGCCGCTGAACGCCCTCTGCCTCTTTCAGCAGTACAGCACTCACGGCCAGGTCTGCCACCGCCAGGTACATGTACAATTGCTCCCCTGGGTCTGCCTTGGTGAGGACGAGCGGAGAGGAGAGGTATACTTTAAAATCTTCGAAAGCAGCCTGGCAGTCTGGTGTCCATTCAAAGGGATTTGCCTTCTTCATGATCTAGAAAAAAGGGATCGCCTTGTCAGCCAGTTTAGACATGAAACGGCTCAGGGCTGCCAGTCGTCTGGTGAGCCGCTGCACGTCCTTCAGGTTCTTTGGGGCCTCCATGTCGACTATTGCCTTTACCTTCTCCGGATTAGGCTCGATCCCGCGCTCGCTCATCATGTAGCCCAGGAACTTGCCACCCTTGATGGCGAAGGCACATTTCTTTGGGTTGAGCCTCATGCTGGCCTTCTCCATGATGCCGAAGACCCTCTCCATGTCCTGGACGTGATCCTCTTTCTTCTTGCTCTTGATCACGATGTCATCCACGTAGGCCTCCATAGTTTTGCCTAGTACGTCTTTGAACAACATTCCGATCATCCTCTGGAAGGTAGCCGTGACGTTCCTCAGACTGAACGGCATGACTATGTAACAGTACACGCCATCTGCTGTGACAAACGCCGTTTTTTCTGCATCATCCGGGTGCATGAACACCTGATGGTAGCCTCTGAATGCGTCCATGAAACTGAGCAGCTCGCAGCCCGCTGTCTCGTCCACTAGCAGGTCGATCCTCGGCACCGGATATGGATCCATCGGACATGCCTTGTTGAGGTCCGAGTAATCGACGCACATCCGCCATGTGTCACCCTTCGGGGCTAATACCACATTGGCCAACCACTCCACGTGGATGACCGGCCGGATGTGCTTGATGCTAAGGAGCGTTGCAACCTCCTTTTTGATCAAATCTCGCTGGTCGGCCGCCATGTATCTCTTCTTTTGTTGGACGGGCTTGGCATCCGGCCGCACGGCGAGTCTGTGGCATATGAGGTTGGGGTCATTGCCTGCCATGTCCTCCGGTCCTCTGGCGAATAGGATCTTGAATTTCCGGAGGACGGTTATGACCCCCTCCCTGATTTCAGGCTCGAGATTAGCACCGATGGACACCTTCCTGTCCGAAGGGTCGTCAAGCTCTACCTCCTCGAGCATGGCAGCTGGCTCCAGACGAGCGTCATAATCGGCCCGTCTGGCCTTCTCGAAGATGCTATTGACCCGAGCCTCCCGCTCGTTGAGCTTCTCCATGGCCTTGGTGTAGCATGCTCTGGCCATATGCGGGTCCGTGCGGGCTACCCCCACGCCAGTCTCAGTGGGGAATTTAATGTATGAGTGTCGTACGGAGCATATGGCCTCCAGATCCTCCAAGCCGGGCCGGCCCAAAATCGCGTTGTGAGCACATTTCAGGCGGACCACGACGAACGTCATCCGGATACGGGCTGTGTGCGGCCCATCCCCGACTTCTACGGGGAGGCCGATGGTACCCTCCGCATCGATGCAATCCCCGGTGAAGCCGGAGAGCGGGGTGCGTAGGGGGCTCAGCTGATCCTTCCTCAGCTTCATTCCTTCGAATGCCTCCCAGTAGAGGATGTTCACGCTGCTGCCGGTGTCAACAAGGACGCGACGGACGATGGCATTGTTGACGTCCATGCTGATCACCAATTCATCCCTGTGCGAGGCCGGTGACATTGGCAGGTCGGCTGGCCCAAAGGTGATGGCCTCTATCTTGTTTCGCTTGGTGGGGGGAGCTGATATGGAGCCCACATAGAGGGACCTTTCAAATTTTTTCCGTTCGGCAGGTGTGTCTCCAGTCTCCGCACCCCCGAAGATCACCTTGATCTCCCACTTCTTCTTCCCGCCGCTCGGGCCGAAGGATCCTTCCGGGCGCTTATCGGCACTTCGATAATCCACGTCCTTGGGTTCGGCCTCGCGCCGATCGTCGCGGCGCCATGTTCGTGGCCTCGGATATGCCTGCTTCTGGCTATTTTTCTTCAATAGCTGGGTGAACTCGCCCAGATATCCCTGCCGGACCAGCTCGTCGATGGCCATCTTTAGCTGCTTGCAGTTGTCAGTGAGATGGCCGACCCTCTGGTGGTACTCGCAATAGGCGGTCTCATCAAGGCCCATGAGTGCCTTTTTGTCTTGGGGCTCCCTCAAGAGGCCCTTGTCCTTGATTGCTTCGAAAATCTGGCCCACTGGGTAGGCCAAGGGGACGTGGTAGTCCCCCGGACGCACATGGCCTGCCTCTGGACGAGCTTTCCACGGAATCATGCTTCCGTCCGTCTTTTTCTTTTTGTTCGGGGGGGATGGCCCGCCTCCGGGGCCGAGCCTATCCGCCAATTTCCGGGATGGGGCTGTTGGTCCCGATTGAGTAGGGAACAGTCTAGAGGGGGGGTGAATGGACTGTTCTGATTTTTCAGATTTTTCTCTAAGTCAAACTTGACTTATGAGAAGTGGTTCAAATCTGGTAACAGAGATGGTCGAGTTCTGATGTCAGAGCTGGACCAGGCAGCGGATTAAGATTTAGTCAGGATCGCCTCAAGACAAGTACTAAGGCAAATGCCTTTCTGATAACTCTTAACACCAGATCTGCTGAACACAAATTCCAAGCTTTTAAGAGTTATACAGTTAAAATCCTAAATGCAGTAAAGTAAATGACACCAGGGATTTTTATAGTGGTTCAAGGAACAACGTGTTCCTCTAGTCCACTGTTCCACTAAGCTTTGAGGTAAACAGTTACAAAGCTTTAGCCCTAGCACTTACGAAGCTCTCCACATCTTCTTCAAGCCTAGTTGCCACCCAGGATGCAATTCCACTTCCTGATGGCTGGTCTTTTCACTCAGCTTCCCGGAAGTATCACCACTTCACTACTGCAGTTACTTGGACGCCCTTCTTTGCAGAAGATGTTCTGAAAAACAGAGTTTTCTCCAACTTGCTTCGTTACAAAAGATTTGTTGATGAAGATCTTGAAGTGTTGAAGAACTGGTGGAACTTTGCTCTTTGTTGGGGTTGAAAGATCTGAGTAGTTTAATCTTCCCAACGTAAGCTTGTCTTGTTGATGGTTGTGGAGGTTGAATCTCAAGAGAGCTTTTTGAATGATTTAGAGAGCAAAAGTTATCCCATTGTTCTTCGTTGAGTATCTTTTATATCGGGAGTTGTCTACCCGTTGGAGGAGGAGACAACTGCATTGAATGTGCATACTGTGGAGTTGACCGGTTGGACCCGCAGTTTTGGCAGGTTTCTATTTTTGTATAATATTCTCCAGGAATCTCGGTCAATCATCTGCAATTACTCCACAGCGTATCAGGCTCATTAAATGAGCATTAAATGCTTTCCTTTGATGAAATATCTCCTAGCCGTTGGAGAGTTTCCCGTTTGTTATACGGCCGTTGAAAGCAGCTTCGAAATCTCTTAAGTGTCCATCCAGGTCTGATGAGATTCTCTAATGGCATTCTGACCTTGGATTCTGATGAACTTAGATAGGGAACTCTGATACTTCTCTGAAGTTGAGTTCTGATGAAGCTTTACATCGAACTCTGATGGTTCTCTGATGAGCAGCTCTGCTGGTAGCTCTGATGCTTTCCTGATGAGCAGCTCTCATGGATTATCAGACTTGTAGTTCAGCTAGCATCTCTCATAAATTGCCAAGAACAACTCTGAAAGCAATTCTCATAGCAGCTCTGATGCTTCTCTGAAGAGCAACTCTCATGGAGTAGTTCTCCTAGCAGTTCTGATCTGAAGTATCAAGAGGATCTCTGATCCGACGACTATGCTAAACTTACAAGGAAAATTCTAATACAAAATTTCTATAAGGGGTACTTTAAAATTCTAATCTAACCTAGCATCATCAAAATCTAATTACATTTATTCCTTACAATTTCCCCCTTTTTGATGATGCCAAAACCCTTAAACTATTTCCAGAGAAGTGCCTTTCACCATAAAGAAAATAAGTTAAAAATTTTCATTTAAAATCTTGGTGGGCAACTTAGCATAGGAAAGTAGCAAGAGTACGATACAATCAGTTAAGGCATAAATAAATAAATAAATACAAAAAGCAATAAAGAACACAGAATTTGAAAGTGCCATGCAAATTAGAGGCAAGATGGTTATCTTATTGATCAGAGTATATATAAAGAAAATACAAGAGATGGAGAGAGTTTTAGAAGCCTTCCTCCTCTACCTGTACTCCTTCTTCATCCATCTTCTTCAGTACAGCATTGACCTTTGCTCTGATTTCAGCAAGATTTCTGGGATTCTGATACTCTGACCAAAGAGGCTCAAGTTGGCAATCCAGATAGTACCTTACAACATCACGTTCATCCTTGTCAGGAATCACTCGCATCCTCCACCACTCTTCAGCTTCTTGGATTGATCCTCCATGAGCAATGGTTATGATGTCATTCTCATCTTGGATAAGGTTCTCTTGTTGCAGGGGAGTCATGTGCTTCTTCATGTCAGCAAATTGCACTGTGTCAGGCTTGGACATCCCACTGTTAATCCATTGATTGAGAGTGAAGGAGGGAGTTTTCTTCTTCCCTTTCTTGGAGCGAGGAGGAGGAGGTCTCTGAATCCCTGCAGCAAGCCTTTTCTGCTTAGCTCTCTCAAAATAGATTGTAGGATCAGAGGCAGGTGTGAGAGTCAGAGCTCTGCTGCTTGCTCCTTCTCCGGCTCTGGTAGCTCTAGCAGGTTCTCTGATATCTTCCCCCTTTTTGGCATCAGCAAGATCACCAAGTAGGAGTCCAATTTTTGAGAATTCTGAGGCTTGATTCTCTTTGATTGCTTCAAGAGCTCCAGGGAGAGTTTGAGTTACAGAAGCCAGCCCTTCTATCAGCTTCTTTTGCTTATCCACTGTAGATTGGATATCCTTAGTGGTAGCCTCACGGAGAGTCAGCTTGTGATCTCTGTCCTTGCCGCTGTTGATCAATTTCAGAGCGAACTCTTTATTATCCTTGCAAAGACCCTCCATATCTGTCAACTGCTCTGCATTCTTGTCATGTGACCATTGAAGATCATCAATAGCATCGGATAGCTCTTTGATTGCTTTGTCCTGAGCTGTGAGAGTCTGAGAATGCGAGAACAGGACAGTGTGTATGTTGGCAACCTCTGTAGCGATATTGTCTACCTTCTCATTTGAAGTCTTCATGAAGCTCAGTAGAGAGGTTGTCAATGTAAGGAATAAATGTAATTAGATTTTGATGATGCTATAGGATTAGAAAGTAAGAGTACCCCCAAATTAGATTTTATGTATTAGAATTTTCAATTGTAAGTATTAGTGTAGTCGACGATCAGAGTTGCTCTATTTTGGATCAGATCAGAAGTGCATCAGACTTGCTCTATGAGAACTGCTCCATCAGAGTTCTCTTAGCAGAAGTCCATCAGAGTTGCATCATACGAGTTGCTGATGAACCTGGACATCTGATAGCCGATGAGAACTACAGATCAGAAGTACTCATCAGCGGACCTATCAGAGTCAGAGTCAGAGTTCAGTCAGAGATCAGAAGACCATCAGAACTCAACTCGTCAGAAAGCCATCAGAATCCAACATATCAGAAGAGCCTGATCAGAGCCCGACGAACACTTAGAAAAATTTCAAGCAACATCCAACAGCTATGAATTCAACGGGTAAAAACATCCAACGGCTACAAGACTGTGCATGAAAGGAAAGCATTTAATGCACATTAAATGAGCCTGATACGCTGAAGGATTGATTGCAAATGATTGACCAAAGAATCCGGGAAGATATATTATAAAAATAGAAACCTTCCAAAAACGGCGGTCAAGTCAACTGTACGCGCATTTAATGCAGTTGTCCCCTCCTCCAACGGGCAGACAACCCCAGTATATAAGCTACTCTACGAAGAACTGGAAAACAACTTTGCTACAACTTTTGCTCATCATCATTCAAGCTTTCTTGAGATTCAAATTCTACAAACTTCAAAAAGACAAGCTTAAGTTGGGAAGATTCAAACTCCAAATCTCTCATCCCCAACAAACAAGCAAAGTTCATCCTGTTCTTCAACACTTCAAGAACTTCATCAAACATCATTTGTAACGAAGCAAGTTGGAGGAAAAACTCTGTTTTTCAAAGGATCTTCTGAAAAGAAGGGCGTCCAAGTAACTGCAGTAGTGAAGTGGTGATACTTCCGGGAAGCTGAGTGAAAGGACCAGCCATCAGGACGTGGAACTGCATCCTGGGTGGCAGCTAGACTTGAAGAAGGCGTGGAGAACTTCTTAAGTGCTAGGAACTAAGCTTTGTAACCGATCTACTTCAAAGCTAGTGGAACAGTGGACTAGAGGAACGAGTTGTTCCTTGAACCACTATAAAAATATCCGGTGTCATTTACTTTACTGCAATTTATATTTCTGCACTTAGGATATTATCTGATTAACTCTAAGACTTGGAATCTGTGTTCAGCAGATCTTGTTTTCAGAGTTATCAGAAAGGCATTTGCCTTAGTATTTTTCTGAGGCTACCCGGACAGATCAGAATCCGCTGCCAAGGCCAGTTCTGATATCAGAACCAGCCTTTCTCTGACATCAGAATCAGACCTTCTCTGATAAGTCAGTTTTGACTTAGAGAAAATTTGAAAATCCAATCAGTCTATTCACCCCCCCCCCCCCCTCTAGACTGATTACCATATTAGACGGGACCAACAAGTGGTATCAGAGCCTCCTTGTTCTTGTAATCTTTTAGGTTACTCTCTGAACAAAGATCCACTTGTTCTTAGCCTCTATTTATTTGTTGTTATGGACAACTCTCTTGCCAAGCATCTAATGTTCACAGATCAGAAGTACGATGATTGGAAGATCAGAATGAAGGCACATCTATGTGCTCTTCATGATGAAATGTGGGAAGTCTTGGAAAATGGCCCCTTTATCCAGTTCATGAAGATCAATCCTGCTCACTCTATTGATAACTCTCAGCCCCAGATGATTGAGAAAGCCCGGTCAGAATGGACTAAGGAAGAGAAAAGGCAGTACAACCTGGATAATATAGCCAAGGACATCCTTTACAAGGCTATTGATGAAAGATACTTCAACAGAATCAAGAAGTGCAGAACTGCCAAAGAAATCTGGGATAAGCTGGATGAGATTGGAGCAGGAGATGAACAAGAAAGAGATAATAAGTTGACCATTGCTATGAAGAAGTTTGATGACTTCAAACTTCTGCCAGAAGAATGCATTGCTAAGATGCATGAGAGACTGCTGATTCTCATTAGTGAGATTTCTGAGCTTGGAAAGGAGCTCACCATCAAAGAGGTCAACATGAAGATCCTCAGGGGACTGCCTTCTGCCTGGAAGATGAAGGTGATTGCAGTCCAGGAAAGCAAGAACATCAAGACTTATGCCACTGAGAAACTCATCTCTGATCTCAAGGCTTATGAGTTTGAGATGCATGAAGAGAAGGAAGAAGCTCCTGATGAAAGGATCACCACTGCTCTCACTGCAAGTACCTCTAAGGTAAGTGACTTTGACCCTTCTACTCTCTTATCTGATGAATATATGGCTGCTTTTGCCAGAAAGTTTAAGAAGTTCATGAAGAAAGATGGAAGGAGTCCATCTTCCATCAGAAGACCTCATCAGAAGACCAAATCTTCTGAAAGCAATGGAGAGTACCTCTGCTACAACTGCAGACAACCTGGGCACTTCAAAGCAAACTGCCCCTATCCAAGAGTGTCCAAGAAGCAAGGACATGAAGAAGAAAAGAAACCAGATGATCAACACAGAAGAAGAAGAGCATTTGTCTCAGAACAAGCTCAGAGAGATCCACTCTCTGAATCAGAGTCCAGCTCAGACTCCGACTCTGATGAAGCATTTTGCTGCTTGGATGCAGAAACTGAAGACCTCTGCCTCATGGCACAATCAGATGACGAGGTATGCTCTACTTCTGATTCTATTTCTTCTTCGGTAGGCACAGCCTTAAATGATGATCCAATGTCATCATTCTGGGAAGAGTTCCAAACTATCCAAGCCACTTATTCTTTTGTTAAAGAAGAGAACAGTAGGCTGAAAGTTGATATCTCTAATCTAAGGAAAGAGACTGAGTGTAAACTTAATTTCTTAACTGAGGAAAGAGATAGACTGAAAGCTGAAAATGAGTCTCTTCTGAAAAGAATAAGAGACATTGAGGAACTTGAGAGTAGATATAATAGTCTTCTGAAGATGCAATCTTCCATGAAGAATATTGGTGACTCTCATAACTTCACCTCTGGTCTTGGATATGTTGAACCAGAGTCTGGTGAGCCTTCTGTAAGGCCTAGCACCCAAGTTGCTAAGGCTAAAAAGGTCATAGTGCCACAGACTCTGAGCCCCAATTGCCATGCTAGTACTTCTGGTACTAAAGTTGTTCATGAGAAGGTCATACCAGAGAAACAAACTCTAACGGCAAAACCAAAACAAAGCTTGAAAACTAATGAACCTGGCAGACACTCTAGGAAAAGGAAAAGTTTTCAGAACAATAATAATCAAAGGCCTAACCCTATCAGACAATCTCATGACAATGGTATCAGAAACTGCTATCAGAAAGGCAGATATCAAGAGAAGATTAACTATAGGCAGAAGAGGTTGTCTGGTCAACCTCAGAAGTCTAAAGTCAAGCGCTCCTCTGATCTTGATAGTATATGGGACTTCTTTCCAACCAAGAAGGCTATGCAGAAGTATGCAAACAGAAAGCATGATCCTCACAAGCATCTGCCCAAAGTGAATCATACATCTGTTTACTACAACTACCAGGTGGACAATGGGTACCATCCACCGAGGTTTCAGTTGATGAGACCAAAATGGTACCAACTACCGAGACTACATTACCCCCCAGGACCCAACATTGCTTGGGTACCTAAATCTTCCTTTTAATCTTGCAGGAACTGTGTGCTGGAGCCATCTCAGAAAAGGAATGGTATATTGACAGTGGATGCTCCAGACACATGACAGGTGACAAGAGTTGTCTATCAGAGTTCCAGAAAATCAATGGACCCAGAGTCACTTTCGGTGGAAATGACAAGGAAGGGCAAACAAAAGGAAGAGGGAAGCTGATCAAGAACCAGATAATCATTGAAGATGTCTCATATGTCAAAGGTCTAAAGTTCAACTTGCTGAGTGCTAGCCAATTCTGTGACAAAGGCTACACAGTTGAATTCACCAAGACCTTATGCTATGTCAAGCATGAGACAACCAAAGAAGTGGTTCTTACAGCCAAGAGAAGGAAGAACATCTATGTTGTTGACTGGCAAACAGCAAAAGATGGAACTTGCCTGATAGTTAAAGACAATTCAAAGCTAAGCTGGGACTGGCACAAAAAGCTTAGCCATCTGAACTTCAAAACCATCAACAAACTGGCAAGGGAACACATTGTAGATGGTCTGCCTGACATTGTCTACAAGAAGGAGACCCTCTGCAGTGCTTGTCAGAAAGGCAAACAAGTGAAGACCTCATTCAAACCCATAGCTGGAGATCTTTCTACTTGTCCTCTAAATCTGATCCATATGGATTTATTTGGACCAGTTGAAACTCCCAGTGTTGGTGGAAAAAGATATACTCTTGTTATGGTTGATGATTACTCAAGATATACTTGGACTGTGTTTCTGACTAAGAAGAATGAAACTCTTCAGAAGTTGCCATCTCTGCTAAAGCAACTCCAAACTGAGAAGAATATGAAGGTCAGAACAATCAGATCTGACAGAGGAACTGAATTTGTCAACAAAGTGATCAAAGACTTCTGTGATCAGAATGGTACATTCCATCAACTTTCTGCTGCCAGAACACCCCAACAAAATGGTGTTGCAGAAAGAAGGAACAGAACTCTGAAGGAAGCTGCAAGAACTATGATTGCAGAATCAGGACTGCCCATCAGATACTGGGCTGAAGCTATCAACACTGCATGCTACACTCAGAATAGAAGCATGATCCACAAGAATCATCAGAAGACCCCCTACGAGCTGTGGAAAGGAAGAAAGCCAAACATCAGCTACTTCCATGTGTTTGGATGCAAATGTTACATTCTAAACAATGGAAAGGAGAACCTGAAAGTATTTCAAGAAAAAGCTGATGAAGGTGTATTCTTAGGCTACTCAAGTTCAAGCAAAGCCTACAGAATACTTAACAGGAGATCCCTACAAGTTGAGGAATCTATTCATGTCAAATTTGATGATAGTACTTCTGCAGAAGAATTATCAGAAACTCTGCAGAAGATCAACCTTGAAGACAAAGGTGCAGAACTATCAGAAGAGGTCATCAACAACCCTATATTCTCAACTCCTCCTGCCAATCCAGTTCTGATAGACAAAGATGAAGATGAAGATGATGTATCAGAAGATGAATCATCAGAGTTACCTAGACAGCAACTATCAGAACCTGATCTAACTTGGTTAAGAGACCATCCTCCTAATCAAGTGATTGGTCAAGTTACCAGTGGAGTAAGGACCAGATCTGCATCAAGAAGAGAAGCCATGTTCACCTGCTGCATATCCCAGATGGAACCAATGTGTGTGGAAGAAGCTCTAGAAGATTCAGATTGGATCAATGCAATGCAAGAAGAGCTGACACAATTTGAAAGGAATGAAGTTTGGAAACTTGTTCCCAGACCAAAGCATCAGAATGTCATTGGAACCAAGTGGGTATTCAAAAACAAAGCAGATGAAGAAGGCAATATTGTAAGGAATAAAGCAAGGCTTGTTGCAAAGGGATACTGTCAAGAAGAAGGCATAGATTTTGATGAGACCTTTGCACCTGTAGCAAGACTGGAAGCAATCAGGATATTCCTAGCCTATGCTGCTTACAACGACATCAAAGTATACCAGATGGATGTCAAAAGTGCATTTCTGAATGGAGAACTTGAAGAGGAAGTCTATGTTGAACAACCTCCAGGTTTTGTCATTCCTACTCAATCTTCTTGTGTCTACAAGCTTAGGAAGGCCCTTTATGGTCTTAAGCAAGCTCCTAGAGCCTGGTATGACACATTGTCCCTATTCTTAGTGAACCATGGGTTTACTAAAGGAAAGGTGGACAAAACCTTGTTTCAAATTTCTGTTGCTAATCATATTCTGTTAGTGCAAATTTATGTTGATGATATTATATTTGGAAGCACTAATCCAGAATTATGCAAGAAATTTTCTCAAGTTATGCAGAAGAAGTTTGAAATGAGCATGATGGGAGAACTCAGTTACTTTCTTGGACTACAAGTCAAACAAGTACCAGAAGGCATCTTTATCAACCAAGGAAAGTACACCAGAGATCTCATCAAGAAGTTTGGAGTAGATGGAAAATCTTCAGTCAAAATTCCTATGAATGCATCCCAAGGAATTGGACCAGATGATGAAGGAAAGGATGTTGATGCTACAACTTATAGAGGAATCATTGGATCTCTCCTCTATCTGACTGCAAGCAGACCAGACATAGCCTTTGCAGTAGGAATCTGTGCCAGATACCAATCAAAGCCCAAGGAGAGTCATCTAGTTGCTGCTAAGAAGATTATCAGATATATCAAAGGAAATCCAAATGCAGGACTATGGTATCCCAAGGGAGGTAATTTTGAACTAATTGGCTATTCTGATTCAGATTTTGCAGGTTGCAGATTGGACAGGAAGAGTACTTCTGGTCACTGTCAACTGCTAGGTGGGAGACTTGTCTCCTGGTTTAGCAAAAAGCAAAATTCAATCTCAACTAGCACTGCTGAAGCTGAATATATTGCTGCTGGAAGTTGCTGTGCTCAATTACTCTGGATGAAGCAACAACTCAAGGATTATGGAGTGCAAGCAAAGGAGATCAAGCTGCTGTGTGACAATACCAGTGCCATTGCCATCACTCAGAATCCTGTGCTGCATTCAAGGACAAAGCATATCGAGATCAGACATCACTTCATCAGAGATCATGTGGAGAAGAAGCACATCTCAATTGAGCATGTCCCAACTGAAGACCAGCTTGCAGACATCTTAACCAAACCCCTCTCAGAGGCAAGGTTCAACAAGCTAAGGGAAGAATTGGGAATGATGGATGATCTTCCCAGAGATGCATGAATCAGAGTTGCAGAAGTATCAGATGTGGACTCATCAGAACATCCCATCTCTGATACCCGAAACTCTTATTCATCAGAAGCTTGAATCAGATTTGCAAGGATCAGACTTGCAAAAGTCAGAGTTGCAGGAAGGATCAGACTTGGTATTCATCAGAGGTCCCCATATCAGAACTCCTCTATCTCTGATACAAGGGCTAATACTTATCAGAGTGGCTGTGGACTTAGAAAAATTTTCTAAATTTCGGACGAGACTGTTCAATAAACCGGAAGTTACTATTTTACCCCCGGTAGTTATTACCACTTTTGGAAAACGGCTTTCCGCCCGCATTCCATTTATTGCAACCTCGAAACCGTAAATTATATCAAACGTCCACTAACCCAAATTCATATATACCGTTTCTGAAAACCTAAATCACTACTGCAATTTCACTCTTCGACTTCAAGCTTTATTTCTTCAAATCTCCAACCTTCAAACCTCTCAAATTCTTCCAAGGATACAAAAATGAAGTTCATCAACATTTCAGATCTCTCAGAGGCTGAGGCTAAGTCACTTGTGGCTAACATTGCCACCGGAATGAAGGTCGACATGTCCTCACTACCCTCGTTGGCAGAAAACCAGAAAACCATGAAGGCAGTCATTGCAGGGATGAATGACTCGCAGTTGACTAAAATTGTGGCTCATCCTTATGAGCATTTCAGTACCCTTGATGTGGCTGAGTTCTACCTCAACGCGCACATCACCGGCGACGCCATTCATTCTCAGGTACAAGGGAAAAGCCTGAAAATCGATGCGGATGCCCTCAACGAGTTCTTCAACATTGAACTCGACTCACAAGATGAAGATACTCCAACTCTCATCGACCTGGAGTCAGTCGATGTCTCTGTGCAGACATTCGTTGATACCTACTGCCGGGATGATGCAACCGGAGTAGATAAACTCTACATGAAGAAGAACCAGCTCAAGAAGGACTTTGAGCGCCTGATGAGCATAATGCACCGATGTCTGTGGTGCAAAACAAGCTCTACTGACCAGATGAACAACGCCAACTCAAAGGCCCTCTATGCAGTCCATCATGGGATGAACATCAATTGGGGGAAGGTTCTGTACAAATCCCTCACTGAAACAGTGGAAAAGAAAGACAAGAAAACAGGTCTATTCTCCACAAAGATGGGCCATGGTCTTCTTCTCTCCAAGGCTATTGCTAGTCAAGGAGTGGTTCTCAGAAATCCATCAACAGTTGATCATTCCAAAACCATCTTCCTCACCTCATCTCCCAAGATGCATATAGCTATTGCTGCAGAACTGAAGAAAACCAACAAGCAAGAGCAACTAAGGGAGAAACAAGTTACTACAGCTGCGGTTGATGATGAACAACCCAGAGAAAAGAAGAAGAAGGTTCAGAAGAAGTCTGACACCAACCCAGAGAAACATGCATCAGAGGAGGATGCACCAACAGTGGCCCCTGTCAAGAAAATGAGACAGAAGAGGAGAAGAAGAGCTGTCATTCAGAGTGACTCTGATAGCTCCAAATCTCCCATCAGAATCCAAAAGAAGAAGAAGAAGCAGACCAACTCTCCTCCCAAGGAATCAGAACCTCAGGGGGAACCTGCACCAGAGTTGGCTGCTGCTCTGGTGATCTCTGATGCTCAGGGGGAACCTGAATCAGAGGTCCACCCTTTATCTGCACCTGATCTGCCAGTCATCATGCCTCCACCAGAACCGCTAAACCCTTCTACTGCTCTGGACAGACAGTTTCAAAGGGTACTCACATGGAGGAAGTGGAGGATGGGACCTCTGCAGCAAATTCTTGCCCAAGCTGCTACTTTTGCATCAGAGGAAGAGGAAGTCCTCAAATGGGCAGGTACTGATGATGTCTCTTTATGCTTCGACCTTCAATACTTACAATCTGTTCTTGAAAAGAAGAAGGAAAGCTTAAAGGGGAAAGAGAAACTGACTGCTCCATCTTCAGAAGAACATGTCAAGCCTCTATCAGAGAGCGAAATTCCTATCTTTGATGCATGGCTGATGGAGAAGAAAAGAAGGGAGTCTCTCATCAAGATGAAACCCCTTCCTGGTGCAGAGGGTGAACCCTCAACTGCCAATGATGTGTCTCTGGCCATGAAGAACCTGATCAGAGAATGGAGAGAGTCTCCAGTTGAGGAAACAGTTCTTGAGGTACTTCCTAACTCTCCTACCCCCCTACCATCACCTCCCAAATCCCCTTCACCCAAACCAGTCACACCAACCACAACTCCACCCCCATCTCCTCCTCAACCTCAGCAAATCCCTTCTCCAACACCCAAGAAATCCTCCACACCAAAACAACCCTCACCCTGCCATCAGATCACCCCCATCAGAAGCCGATCACCCTCACCTCCTCCTCCATCACAACATCAGAGAACCCCTATCTCTCACATTTCACCTCATCAGAGCCCCAATCATCAGAAATCCAAATCTGCCTCTCCTCAGCAGAAGCCCTCATCCAAACCTCCATCTCCTCAGCATTCTGCTGCCTCAGCTCAAAAGAGAGAACCAGTTGTAAGGATTCCTTCCTCAACTGAAGATAATGATGGATTCCTTACTTCCTCTCTGGCTTGTGATCTTCAATCTGCAAAGAGGAAGACTCCTACCCCTCCTCTATCTCCTGATCAACCTCAACCTCAGCCGCAAGTCAATCAGGTACCTCAGCCAGAACCACCCAAAGCTGTCCTCATTCCCTTCCAAGAATTTGTGGAATCAGCAGAGGACTTTGGAGATCAGATGGTGGCTGGTCTGAACAAGCTACTTGTACTAAATCAGAAGCATGATGCTCATCTGGATTTGGTACAGTTCAACATTGAGTCAGGACTTGAGAAAATCGCCAATACTCTCTCACAACTGTCAACTACATTCTTTAGCTACATGAAGACTTCCAATGAGAAGGTTGACAGCATAGCTTCAGAGGTTGCCAGTCTGCACACAGTCCTGTTCTCCCATTCACAGACTCTATCTGCTCAAGACAAGGCTATTCAAGACCTGTCTGATGCTGTGGATGATCTACAATGGTCCTCTGACAAGCATGCTGAACACCTGACAGATGTAGAAGACCTCTGCAAGACAACCAAAGAATTTGGTCTGAAGTTGATCAACTCTGGCAAGGAAAGAGATCACAAGCTAACTCTTCTTGAGGCTACAACCAAAGATATTCAATCAGCTGTGGGCAAACAGAAAGAGCTGATAGAAGGTCTGGCCTCAGTGACTCAGACACTCCCAGGTGCCCTAGACGCCATCAAAGACAATAATGCTTCAGAATTCTCCAAAATCGGACTCCTGCTTGGTGATCTTGTTGATGCCAAAAAGGGGGAAGATATCAGAGCACCTGCTAAAGGCATCAGAGCCGCAGAAGGGACCAGCACCAGAGCTGTTGATCCTGCAGAATATTTTGAAAGGACAAGGCAAAAGAGGCTAGCTGCTGGTATTCAAAGACCCCCTCCTCCTCGATCCAAGAAAGGGAAGAAGTCAGCCTCCACTTTCACTTTGGCTCAATGGCTCAACAGTGACTTGGCCAAACCTGATGCTGCTCAATTCAGAGAAATGAAGAAGCATATGACCCCTACACAACAAGAGAATCTCATCCTCGATACAGATGGGCTGATAATTATTAATCATGGTGGTTCCATGCAAGAAGCAGAAGATTGGTGGCGGATGAAAGTGATCCCTGGCAAGGACTTTTCTGAAGCCATCAGAAACTATCTTGATTGTCAACTTGAACCAGCCTGGTCAGAATATCAGAATCCCAGGAATCTTGCTACAATCAGAGCTAGGGTCAATGCTGATCTGAAAGAAATTGAAGCAAAGGAAGCTGATCTAGAAGAGGAAGACTTCTAAACTCTATCCTCTTGTTGCTTTAAATATATTTCATTAATAAGATAACCAGCTTGCCTCTAGTTTGCATGGCACTTTCAAATTATTTCTCTATTGCATTCTGATTATTCATGCTCTGATACCTTATGTTACTTCTTATCTTATTTATTTGATTATATTGTATCTTACTCTTACTACTTTCCTATGCTAAGTGCCCACCAAGTTTTTAAATGAAAGTTTATTTTTAACTTATTTTCTTTATGGTGAAAGGCACTTCTCTGGAAATAGTTTAAGGGTTTTGGCATCATCAAAAAGGGGGAAATTGTAAGGAATAAATGTAATTAGATTTTGATGATGCTATAGGATTAGAAAGTAAGAGTACCCCCAAATTAGATTTTATGTATTAGAATTTTCAATTGTAAGTATTAGTGTAGTCGACGATCAGAGTTGCTCTATTTTGGATCAGATCAGAAGTGCATCAGACTTGCTCTATGAGAACTGCTCCATCAGAGTTCTCTTAGCAGAAGTCCATCAGAGTTGCATCATACGAGTTGCTGATGAACCTGGACATCTGATAGCCGATGAGAACTACAGATCAGAAGTACTCATCAGCGGACCTATCAGAGTCAGAGTCAGAGTTCAGTCAGAGATCAGAAGACCATCAGAACTCAACTCGTCAGAAAGCCATCAGAATCCAACATATCAGAAGAGCCTGATCAGAGCCCGACGAACACTTAGAAAAATTTCAAGCAACATCCAACAGCTATGAATTCAACGGGTAAAAACATCCAACGGCTACAAGACTGTGCATGAAAGGAAAGCATTTAATGCACATTAAATGAGCCTGATACGCTGAAGGATTGATTGCAAATGATTGACCAAAGAATCCGGGAAGATATATTATAAAAATAGAAACCTTCCAAAAACGGCGGTCAAGTCAACTGTACGCGCATTTAATGCAGTTGTCCCCTCCTCCAACGGGCAGACAACCCCAGTATATAAGCTACTCTACGAAGAACTGGAAAACAACTTTGCTACAACTTTTGCTCATCATCATTCAAGCTTTCTTGAGATTCAAATTCTACAAACTTCAAAAAGACAAGCTTAAGTTGGGAAGATTCAAACTCCAAATCTCTCATCCCCAACAAACAAGCAAAGTTCATCCTGTTCTTCAACACTTCAAGAACTTCATCAAACATCATTTGTAACGAAGCAAGTTGGAGGAAAAACTCTGTTTTTCAAAGGATCTTCTGAAAAGAAGGGCGTCCAAGTAACTGCAGTAGTGAAGTGGTGATACTTCCGGGAAGCTGAGTGAAAGGACCAGCCATCAGGACGTGGAACTGCATCCTGGGTGGCAGCTAGACTTGAAGAAGGCGTGGAGAACTTCTTAAGTGCTAGGAACTAAGCTTTGTAACCGATCTACTTCAAAGCTAGTGGAACAGTGGACTAGAGGAACGAGTTGTTCCTTGAACCACTATAAAAATATCCGGTGTCATTTACTTTACTGCAATTTATATTTCTGCACTTAGGATATTATCTGATTAACTCTAAGACTTGGAATCTGTGTTCAGCAGATCTTGTTTTCAGAGTTATCAGAAAGGCATTTGCCTTAGTATTTTTCTGAGGCTACCCGGACAGATCAGAATCCGCTGCCAAGGCCAGTTCTGATATCAGAACCAGCCTTTCTCTGACATCAGAATCAGACCTTCTCTGATAAGTCAGTTTTGACTTAGAGAAAATTTGAAAATCCAATCAGTCTATTCACCCCCCCCCCCCCCTCTAGACTGATTACCATATTAGACGGGACCAACAGTCAATGTGGAGAGGCTGGTTGAAAGCTTGGAAATGTCTGACTCAAGATTGTATTGAACAAGATCAAGATGTACATCGTGCTTCTGATTGAGTACAAGCATCTTGTTCAACCCAGCAATCACCTGATCTCCAAATTCTTCTGCTGATTCCACAAACTCATTGAAGGGAATGCATATTCCTTCGCTGGGAGGATCTGGCAGAGGCATATCACTTCTCTGAGGTTGTTGATGAGCAGGGGATGGAGGAGGAGTAGGAGTCTTCCTCTTGTTGGACTGGAGATCACCAGCCAATGAGGATGTAAGAAATCCATCATTGTCTTCAGTTGAGGAGAGAATCCTCGCAACCGGTTCTCTCTTAGGAGTAGATGCTTCAGAATGCTGAGAGGAGTGATGTTTGGGAGATTGCTGTTGAGGGGTAGGAGAAGCAGACTTGGGGTTCCGATGTGGTGAGCTCTGATGAGGAGAGGTCTGTGGTGCGGGGGTGTTCTGATGTTTGGGAGATGGAGGAGGTTATGGTGAGCGGTTCCTGGTGGGAGTTATGGATTTGCAAGGTGAGGGTTGTTTAGGTGAGGTTTTCTTAGGTGATGGAGTGGGTGTTTTCTTAGGTGAGGGGGTAGGGGTTTTCTGAGGTTTAGGTGAGGGGGATTTCTGATGTGAAGAGGATGGGGTTTTCTTTGGTGAGGGAGTGAGTGAGTTCTAAGCGGGTTGTGGAGATGAGGGTGGAGTTGTGGTTGGTTTGGGGGATGGAGATTTGGGAGGAGATGGAGATGGTAGAGCAGCAATAGGAAGAGTAGGAGAGTCAGGAATTACCTCAAGAGTAGTCTCTTCAAACTGAGAAGCTCTCCATTCTCTGATAAGATTTTGCATTGCTAGGGGCAGGTCATTAGCAGCAGATGGTTCTCCATGGAAATGAGGAAGATAAGGGTACTTCCTCAGAGATTCCTTCCTCTTCTGTTCCATCAGCCATTCTTCGAAAATGGGAACTTCATGATCTGCAAGAGCTTTGACGTGCTCCTCTGATGAGGTTGCAGGCACCTTCTCCTTGCCTTTGTAGCTTGCCTTCTTCTTCTCAAGAATAGATTGTAAGAATTGAAGGTCAAAGCAAAGGGAGACATCATCTGTACCTGCCCATTTGAGGACTTCTTCTTCCTCAGATTCAAACTGGGCAGCTTGAGCAAGTATCTACTGCAATGGTCCCATTCTCCACTTCCTCCAAGTGAGTACCCTTTGGAATTGTCTCTCAAGAGCATTGAAGGGATCCTCCTCAAAGGCTCGGGTAGAGGTGGGTGGATGCTCTGGTGGAGAGATGGGGACTTGCAGGTCTGGTGCAGAGGAGGGTTAGACCTCTGATGCAGGTTCCCCCTGAACATCAGCCTTCTCTGATGCTAGTTCCCCCTTAGGTTCTGATCCCTTAGGCGGTGAGGGGACTAGCTTCTTCTTCTTCTTCTCTCTGATAGGAGATTTGGAGCTATCAGAGTCGCTCTAAATGACAGCTCTTCTTCTCCTCTTCTGATTGGCTCGTTTAACAGGTGTGACTTTGGGAGCCACATCAGACTCAGTGTCCTCTGATGCATCATCTGCTGATGCATCCTTCTCAGGAATGACCTCAGGTTGCTTCTGAAGCTTCTTCTTCTTCAATCCCTTAGCCTGTTTCACCCTAGGCGTATCAGAGACTGCTTCAGATTCCTTAGAAACCCTTTTAGGAGCAACCTTGGACTTAGCAGCAACTTTCTCTCTGTTTTGCTCCAGTTTCTCCTCCCTCTTCAACTTCGCAGCAATAGCCACATGCATCTTGGGAGAAGCAGTTAGAAAGATGCTCTTGGAGTGGTCAACAGTAGATGGGTTTCTGAGCTCTACTTGAGACTTGGAGATGACCTTGGAGATGAGAAGACCATGACCCATCTTTGTGGAGAATAGTCCTGTCTTCTTATCTTTCTTCTCAACAGATTCAGAGATTGATTTGAATAAAACCTTTCCCCAGTTTATGTTCATCCCATGATGAACTGCATAGATAGCCTTGGCATTGGTGTTGTTCATCTGGTCAGTAGAGCCAGTTTTGCACCACAGGCATCGGTGCATGATGCTCATCAGCTTCTCATAGTCCCTCTTCAGCATGGACTTCTTCATGTACAGTTTATCTACCTCTGGGCGCATCTGGCCGGCATTAGGTGTCCACAAAGGTTTGGACAGAGACATCGACTGATTCCAGGTCGATGAGAGTGGGAGTATCTTCATCTTGTGAGTCGAGTTCGATGTTGAAGAACTCATTGAGGGCTTCAGCGTCGATTTTCAAGTTCTTCCCTTGGACTTGAGAATGAATGGTGTTATCAGTGATGTAGGCATTGAGGTAGAACTCAGCCACATCGATGGTACTGAAATTCTCATAAGGATGAGCCACAATCTTTTTCAGTTGGGAGTCATTCATCCCGGCAATGACCGCCTTCATTATTTTCTGGTTCTGAGCCAGTAATGGCAGTGATGACATATCGACCTTCATGCCAGTGACTATGTTTGTCATGAGGGTTTTTGCTTGTTCTTCAGTGAGGTCGGTGATGTTGATGAACTTCATTTTTGAGAGTAAAAGGAGTTTGAAAGACTGAGGGTTTGAGAGTTCTGAAAGCTTGAGTTCGAAGAGAGATAAAATGCAATGGCGGTTTAGGTTATGAGATGGGGTATAAATTGATTTGGGTTAGTGGACGTTTGATATAATTTGGGGTTTCGAGGTCGCATTTAATGGATTGTGGGCAGAAAGGCATTTCCACTTATGGAAATAACTATCGGGGGTAGAATAGTAACTTCCGATCCATTTAAATGAGTTCGCCCAAATTTCAGAAAATTTTCTAAGTCCACAACCACTCTGATGAATAGCAGCCCATGTATCAGAGGAGGGGTATTCTGATACGAGGTCCTCTGATGGATACCAACTCTGATCCTTCAGCGACTCTGATTCATGCATCTCTGGGAAGATCATCCATCATTCCCAGTTCTTCTGTCAGCTTGTTGAACCTTGCCTCAGAGAGAGGTTTGGTTAGGATATCTGCAAGCTGGTCTTCAGTTGGAACATGCCCAATTGAAATGTGCTTCTTTTCCACATGATCTCTGATGAAGTGATGTCTGATCTCAATATGCTTGGTTCTTGAATGCAGCACAGGGTTCTGAGTGATGGCAATAGCACTTGTATTGTCACAGAGGAGCTTGATCTCCTTTGCTTGCACTCCATAATCCTTGAGCTTAATCTCCTTTGCTTGTCACAGAGGAGCTTGATCTCCTTGTCTAATCTGCAACCTGCAAAATCTGAGTCAGAGTAACCAATTAGTTCAAAGTTACCTCCCTTGGGGTACCATAGGCCTGCATTTGGATTTCCTTTGATATATCTGATGATCTTCTTGGCAGCAACCAAATGGCTCTCCTTGGGCTTTGATTGGTATCTGGCACAGATTCCCACAGCAAATGTTATGTCTGGTCTACTTGCAGTTAGGTAGAGAAGAGATCCAATGATTCCTCTATATGTTGTTACATCAACATCCTTTCCTTCATCATCTTGTCCAATTCCTTGAGAAGCATTAATGGGAATCTTGACTGAGGATTTCCCATCAATTCCAAACTTCTTGATTAGATCTCTGGTGTACTTCCCTTGATTGATAAAGATTCCTTCTGGAACTTGCTTGACTTGCAATCCAAGGAAGTAGCTTAGTTCTCCCATCATACTCATCTCAAACCTTTTCTGCATTACTTGAGAAAACTTCTTGCATAATTCTGGATTAGTGCTTCCAAATATAATATCATCAACATAAATTTGCACTAACAGAATATGATTAGCAACAGAAATCTGAAATAAAGTTTTGTCAACCTTTCCTTTAGTGAACCCATGATTCACTAAAAATAGGGACAATGTGTCATACCAAGCTCTGGGAGCTTGCTTGAGACCATAAAGAGCCTTTCTCAGCTTGTAAACACAGGAAGATTGCGTAGGAATGACAAAACCTGAAGGTTGTTCAACATAAACTTCCGCTTCAAGTTCTCCATTCAGAAATGCACTCTTAACATCCATCTGGTAGACTTTGATGTTGTTGGACGCCCTTCTTTGCAGAAGATGTTCTGAAAAACAGAGTTTTTCTCCAACTTGCTTCGTTACAAAAGATTTGTTGATGAAGATCTTTAAGTGTTGAAGAACTGGTGGAACTTTGCTCTTTGTTGGGGTTGAAAGATCTGAGTAGTTTAATCTTCCCAACGTAAGCTTGTCTTGTTGATGGTTGTGGAGGTTGAATCTCAAGAGAGCTTTTTGAATGATTTAGAGAGCAAAAGTTATCCCATTGTTCTTCGTTGAGTATCTTTTATACTGGGAGTTGTCTACCCGTTGGAGGAGGAGACAACTGCATTGAATGCGCATACTGTGGAGTTGACCAGTTGGACCCGCAGTTTTGGCAAGTTTCTATTTTTGTATAATATTCTCCAGGAATCTCGGTCAATCATCTGCAATTACTCCACAGCGTATCAGGCTCATTAAATGAGCATTAAATGCTTTCCTTTGATGAAATATCTCCTAGCCGTTGGAGAGTTTCCCGTTTGTTATACGGCCGTTGAAAGCAACTTCGAAATCTCTTAAGTGTCCATCCAGGTCTGATGAGATTCTCTGATGGCATTCTGACCTTGGATTCTGATGAACTTAGATAGGGAACTCTGATACTTCTCTGAAGTTGAGTTCTGATGAAGCTTTACATCGAACTCTGATGGTTCTCTGATGAGCAGCTCTGCTGGTAGCTCTGATGCTTTCCTGATGAGCAGCTCTCATGGATTATCAGACTTGTAGTTCAGCTAGCATCTCTCATAAATTGCCAAGAACAACTCTGAAAGCAATTCTCATAGCAGCTCTGATGCTTCTCTGAAGAGCAACTCTCATGGAGCAGTTCTCCTAGCAGTTCTGATCTGAAGTATCAAGAGGATCTCTGATCCGACGACTATGCTAAACTTACAAGGAAAATTCTAATACAAAATTTCTATAAGGGGTACTTTAAAATTCTAATCTAACCTAGCATCATCAAAATCTAATTACATTTATTCCTTACAGGGGCTGCTGGTGCGCCGTCCCTCATCCTAATCTCCTCCTCAATGGAGGCATACTTCTGTGCCCTAGCCAAGACTTCGGTATAGCTAGTACTGGGATTCCTCCGGAGGTCCCGGTACAGGTCCCCCGTAGCTAAGGCGCTAGTGAACATGTTCACCCCCCAGCCGTTCGTCCAGGTCATCCACCTGCAGGACTTCATCCCTCCATCTGACTAGAAACTTGGCCAGAGGTTCGTCCTTTCCCTGCTTCACACTAGTGAGGGATGTGAAGCTCTTCTTGGGGGTGGTGCTAACGGCGAATTGCGCCATGAATTGTTGGGACAGCTGCTCATAATTGTCGATGGATCTGGGTCTCAGCTGTCCGAACCATTCCTGCGTCGGACCCCTCAAGGTGCTAAAGAAGAGTCGGCATATAGCCTTGTCTGAGGCTCCCAGCATGGAGAGGTTCCCTTGGAAGCTGATCAAGTGGGCTTTAGGATCCCCTGTCCCGTTGTACACTATACCTCCGGGCGGCCTGCAGTCCCGTGGGATTTCCGCATTCATGACTCTCGGCGTGAATGGTGATGTGAGGGAAAAATGCGCCGTAGCCGGGGTGGCCTCCGCTCGTCTATCCATCTCGGCTATTCGCTGTTCCATCGCCTCTAGCCGGGCCTCCTGTGCGGCCCTTCCGGGGAACACAGGAGGGGCGGCCTCAAGCGCGATGTTCCTCTGTGGTGCAACCGCGTCGGATTGCCTTCGAGTGATATTGGCGCCTCGTCTTTGGAAGCGGCGCCCAATATTGCTGGCAGCGGGGGTGACCGCCATGTCCTGACGTTCTGAGGGTACATCTGGCGTGCGCCCCCGATGATCGTCCTGCCAGCCATAGTGGGGGTACTGGCACTGGTGTGCCCCCTGGTTCCGTGGGAGGGCGGATTTTGGCCCAACCTTGTGTGAACGGGCGTCCGACGCCCAGCAGATTCCGCCGTTTCATCTAGGGATTGCATGTGATGGATCGGGGAGATGGGCGTCCAGATTGTGTTAGCTAAGTACACCTCCTCATCTGCTTCCTGTTCGTCCGCCATTCGGCGCATAGTTTCCGCCAGCTCCCTCATGAGTCGAGGGTAGCGTCTAGCCTCGTGGGGGATAAGGCTGGTGAGGCCACCATCACCCCCAGTGGTCCCCAGCGTTTCAGAGCGTTCCGTGGTTTCCCCGCGGCTCCTTCGCCCGCGAGACAGTTGCTCGGAGAGGTCATGTTGTTGATTGTTTCTCGCCATCGTGCTTGCTGTGGGTAGATTTAGTAGCTGTTTTGGGAGAGTTTTGGAAACTTTTAGTTCACTTTCCCACAGACGGCGCCAGTGTTGAGGTTTATTCCTTCAACCCTCGGGTCCAACACGTAAGCCCAAGGATTTCGAGTGGAGTGTGTATGAATAACTAGCCCAACTAACAAGTGAGATGGATTAAGAAACAATAAGTAGCAAGTAAATGATTAGGTATTATTAATCTGTTAATAACTCTCCAATACAATACTTTTCGCTAAAGGCTCGTTAGCCGTTCGTCTTACAAGGCAGTAGAAGTGCTGCGAGTAAGAAGGCTATAAGCTAGAGTGCTAGGAATAGAAAGTTGCTAACCCTTTACAATGAAATAAATGCTTCTATTTATACCACCAATGGGCAGTTGGCTATGCTGACGTGGAGGATTGTGGATGGCTGGTGTCCCAACCACCAAATCTTCAGTATTAAATGCGCTTCCCGCCAGAATCTAAATCTCCCGCCTAATTCATGGGACGTTCGTCCAGCTGGGGAGGTGAGTCGCCCCTAGTGATATTGCAAAGGGTATTGGGCCGTTCGTCCCCTGGCCCTTGGGGGATTTCGCCATGTGCGCTGAATTGCCTTCAGCGGTTATGGGCTTCCTCTGACGACGTCCGTCGTTATTCTTGCGGTCTGTGGGCCTGTTCCTTGTCAACGGGTAGATGTTCGTCGGCTTGATTGCTGAGCCCAGGCCTTGGTGACGACGTTCGTCCCTTCCAATTTGCTTGTCAGTTTAGCCCACCCAAACCTATCCAGACGTACGTCCGCGAAGAGGGTAAATGGGCCGAACTCTCATTTGGGCCATTAACCCAACAGTTTTGTTCTAACTTGAGTAAAACTTTGCCCTTTAAATTTCACCTACCGAGCATCGGACTGGAGTTGTACTGATTTTTTAATTAAGAATTACTATAGATTCTACCTATTGAATGTGTTTCGAAAGTTATTGTGCTTAAATGATAGCATTACTTTTCATATACGGGCTCAACTAACATTTTCTCACAAACTCATATTTGAGTATTGTTTAATAATGTCATAACACACTTTCACGTATTTGCACCCCCGATTTGCCAATTTACCCGGAAAATTCATGTAAATAATGCAGTTTGTATAATTGTGAAATCTATTTTAAAAGTTTTATTACGTACAAAACACAAATAATTGTAATTTAAATATTTCTGTATTGGGGGAACATATTAACAAGCAAGATGGTGGTGCCAAGATGTTTTCATGGCAAGTCATCCATGCATATATTGTGTCATTATAAATGATATAAATAAGGATGGCAATGGGGGCGGGAACCCGTGGGGAACCGCCCCGCGGGGGAAGGATGGGGTGGGGCTTGGGGTGGGGTGGGGGCGGGGATGGGTGAAATATTTTTACACCGTTAAAATATGGGGCGGGGGACGGGTATTGCTACACCCGCCCCGTTCCCGCCCCGTCCCCGTTATAAATATATACTCAAACATATATATACACATATATAAATAATGTACACACATATTAAATCAAATTATTTGTAGTATATAACAAACGCATATACATATAGACATACATAATTGTATACGGTTTAATCATGGTTAATGAATTAATACATATTATACTAGAATAATAATAAGCTAGTGATGATTAAAAATATTTATCATAAATGTTACTCCGTATAAAGTGAGTAAATAAATACACACACATTTATTTGTAATATAATATGTAATTAATTGTATTATAATTGTTGAGAATTTTGAAACAACGTACATGATGATAATATGTTTACTTATATTTTTACTTTAATTGTCTTCAATTCACAAAACTTATTCAAATTGAAGAATTATTAAAATTGGCGGTATTAACTTTTAACAAATACAATACTTTAGTGTTGCGTGTGTGTGTGTATCATATATCACTGTGTACGCGTAGATATATATAGGCTTAGGATCAAATGAGAACAATGTTTAACATGAGAACGTGCGAACACAACATTTACCCCCAATGTGAAGCAGCTCGCACAATGCACTTTTTTGTATCTAGCATAATATTTACAAAAGTTCCACCGTGATTATTTATATTAGCTTGTATTGAGCGAAGTCCAAATGTGCACTAGAATGGTTCTATTGTGTATCACATTGGATTATTGTGTATCACATTGGATTAAATGTGAGTGTTTCTATGTTAAGCATCGTTTTCATTGGAATCGCACTACATATTTTTATAATAAGAGATTAAAATTAAAGTATATGCACATACGACAATTAAATTTATATGCGGGCACCCGTGGGCACCCGTGGGCACCCGTGGGGCACAATGGGGTGGGGCGGGGATGGGGCGGGTCTGGGAGTAACGGGGGATGGGGCGGGGATGGGGGGAACTTTTTAGACATGGGGCGGGGGATGGGGGGGTGTACCCCCGCCCCAAACCCGCCCCATTGTCATCCCTAGATATAAATGATACTAAATTTGTAATGTAAAGACAATTTCTATTTCATTTTCCTTTCATTTAGAGAAAGTGCAATTTCTCTAAAGAAGAATGAAGTTAAATAATTTTGGGGTAGAATTTCATTTTGGTGAATTATATTTAGATTAAAAAATTGAAATATGTAAAAAAAGTATTTCGACCGTAGTGACTATGCTTAACATGTCATAATAATCCCAACTATTGCCAATCCGCTAACAATAATCCCAACTATTGATTATTTTTGTATAATCTCAACTATATGGACCCTCCGCCAATAATGGTCCATGACCGGATATTAAGAGTAAAAATTAAGAGTGAAAATTAAAATTTGGGATTATTTATAGGGATTATCTGCTATACCTAAAAAAATTATATGTATAAATACATATTTGAATATTTTCTCATAAATTTATATTTAAGTATAGTTTAGGAAAGACATAACACATTTTCACATATCTGCACACCCCCCCTGATTTGCTAGGTTACATCAGCAATTCGTCTAAATAATATAATGCAATTCGTATAGATACAGATATAACACATTTTCACATATCTGCACATACCCCTGATTTGCCAAGTTACATCAGCAATTCTTCTAAATAATGCAATTCGTATAGATGTAATGTCACCATATTATTTAGCAATTATAAAAATTTATACCTTCAATTAACATAATAGACCTTTGATTTGAAAATGAAGAAAGATCTTTGTCAAAAATTTACTTCAATGAAGGATTTTAATAAGGGGAAAATTTCCAATATGAGTAAATAAGTTTGAGAATTCTAAAATTAGATTGTCATGTTTTTTATGGCCAAAATAGGCGTAATTAATGTCAAGTTTGAAAAATATTGTCATGTTTAAGATTCAATTTTGGAATACATAAAACTTTTGTTGTTCTATTTAGTGTAATTTCCCTTTTAACAAAAGTTAATGCTAGACAGAATGTACAAAGAAGTGTTTCATAAAATTTGCCATGAAATGTAATTTGTTTTCAAATGATATTTATATTGCGTGTTACTATTTTGTGGGCTATAAAAAATAATGTTCATCATAATATTAAAGATGTGTTTTGTGTATTGCATTTTGTGTATCTTTATTGCATGACATTGCTTAGCGTCGTCAATGAATAGAGTGTCTTGAACTATTTAACTGAAATACAATTTAAAAAAAAATTCATGCCGTGCATCGCACGGGTGAGATTACTAGTTGGTAATACAACACATGAGTACGGGTAATCTACTAGTGTTATTTCATTCATTTTCATATATCTCAACTCCCAAATAACGTGTTTTTTGTACATTTTCAGTATATCACTATCATGACCTCGTGAGTGGTAGCATTTTTGGGTACATTATCAATGTATATGTTCCCAAACATAGTTGCTAACTTGCTATATTTTCTCGATTCTTGTATGAGTAAATTTTGATTATATATTACTAAGGTTCTCATGATAAAATGACACGGTTATTTACACAATAATTAAAAAAGGTAATTCAAGTATATTTTGAGAAATAAATTTTACGGAGTATATGTATAAGATATAATGGGGTTAGTGTTGATAGTTGTGATGTTATAAATGTATTATTTTTAATAATTTTAATGATTATTTTGTTATTTAAGATTGTTAATTGTTTTCTAAAATGAGAACCTTTATATAGACGTCCAAAAAAAGAAAGTGAGAATCCTTCTATGAGATGGAGGTAGTAATAATTATAGGACAGCAGAAATATAATTTATTACAAATCAAACAAAAAGACTGGGAACTGCAGAAACATAACTTTTGTGACATTAGGGTGCAAGGGAAAGCACATATATGTAAATATGGAATATCATTCCTTAATTAGTAGAACACGTTAAAAATCTTTTGGTCACATTTTTACGCAGTACACATTTTGATTGATTGAATTATTGAAATCATATTAATTTGTATATGATACCAATTGATTGGTACACAACACACATTAATCAATCAAAATGAGCGGTAATGGTACACTGGTACAAGATATGTTGCACAGAAAATTTGAACTCTTAGCCCTTTTTTTTTGGGGGGGGGGGGGGGGGGGGGGGACGGTATTACCTATTTTGGATGAAACTATATTTTATGAGCCAGGTTAAGATACAACAGAAGTTAAATCTTATGTACCAACAGACATAATGCCATAATGGCATTCAAAAATAATGATTGATTTTGTTATTAGTAGTAAGATATCAGAATTGACAAATGCCTTATATTAAAACAATAACTATCAACTTTACAAAGAAATTTCATTACATGATTTCAAAATTGCTGCTAAAAAAAGCAACTCAAATTCAACAATATTAACCCTATGTGCTACCAATAAGGCACTCTAATGCTAACATTCCTACCCTTTGAGTAAAAGTCCTGTTTTTTCTCTTGTCACTCTTCATTTACACGGTCAGATCCTACATTCTTACAGCAACTACTCATGTACACAACTTAGCATGCCCAAGACTGTCTTCTAGAGAGCTTCAATTTGACAGAAACAGAAAGGGAAAGCTCTGAAATCCTTTTTGTGTCTCACCTTTTCTGTGTGAAATCCTTTTTGTGTCTCACCTTTTCTGTGCTTGGAGAGCAGCAGCCCTAATACATATTGACATGAGAAGTGTGGCTTTCTCAGCTCACTTAGTGGTGAGATAAAATTACACCAGTGGCTGTCGCATGCCTGTCTTCAATTACACCTAATAATATATATACAAATTTCATTTTATATGCAATTGTATAAAAGTCATGTTAACCGACCCAAACTCTCTTGGGATGAAGGCTTGGATGTTGTTGCAATTAAATAGAAGCCTTACAAATTTTAAAGACTAAAGTTATCATGTACTCCTTCCGTCACTTATACTTGGTCAACTTCAACTAGCACGTTAAAATAAGAGTGAAAATGTGTGGTTGAATTTTGTGAGGAGAAGAAAGAAATAATATTTACTGCAAGCTTGTTACTTAAGGGAAAGTGACAGTTTTGGGAACGGCCAAATAAGGAAAGTTGGCAAAGTTTATTAAAAAGTGAGGGATTGTATATTTAAGCCACCAATGACAATGCAATAAAAAGTGCTTTCTTGGTCCCATAAAACTTGGCCATATTTGATTTGCATGTAGAATAAATAAAAATTGGGTGGCTGAGGTTTCTAAAGAGGAGAGAGAATAAAATTACCCACACACTTGTTATCTTAAATGGAAAGTGGCAAACATTTTTTGACAAGCAAACAAGAAAAGTTGGCAAAGTTAGGAAGGACAGAGCGAGTAACAAATTATAAGTCGCTAACTTATGAACAATGAGATAATCTGTCTGCACATAATCAGCGGTAGCAACTTACCTTGTAGTTTGTCACCTATTTGTCATTAACCGCCGCCGGATGTGAAATGCACAGGGACATACATACCAAGTAAACTCTTCTTAGAGATGATGTACTCTGAACCAAAACTGATGACTGGATGGTGCAATCTATAAAGCTTCAAGTAAAACTGAGGCCTTTGTAAAAACAGTAAGTACAAAAGGTGCCTCTTCACCAGGGTGTATGGTTGTGGGCACAATAGTGTAACCTTTTGGATCTGGTTCTAACACCATCTCACATGAAATTTCTCGAGAGTTTACGTAATCAGTCCCACCAACAGATTCATGCAAGTAAATGTTGTAGGCAGCACGCCGGCCACGGGTCTTTAGAATCCTCATGCCAATGTAGAACATCATGGAATCGTGGCTTGACTGATAATTTCTGAAACCAGCAGTCGTCCTCGAGAAGCTCACGCCCTAATATATAAGCATTTTCTTTAGAGTTCAATTTATGGTCAGAACAGAGTTTTATGACTAAATAAATAGCAGTTAAATTATACACGCAACCTGAGTTAAGGTAATGAAAACATGAATGGGTAAAGAAGCATCGGGCCCTCTGGCTCTCAGACGGAACTGTGGGTTCTGATGCCATGTATCATAATCCTGGCATCCGCCTGCACTACAGCCCCGCCACTGTCCGTGAACAGAATAGCGCATTTCTGGAGGGTACACACGACAAACATATATTGACCTGAAGTGTATTTGAAAATCTTGCCAAGACATCCAAAATATGCCATCTTTTGCCTGTTTAAACAATAATCAACAAAATAAGAACCACAAACCTTCTGACTAGTCATTTTAGTCATTTCGATTCGTAAATAGAGACAGCACAGTATGTCCCACATACTTCTGAAATTGTATAATTATATACAACACATAGGAAGAACTACCTGGGGAATATGTTTAAGCTTGTGTCTCATCCTGTCTGTCCATTCAGGTGATGAATCAGACCAAGGGCCATTCCACTCAACCTCATTTGCCCATGGATTTCGGATTTGAACAAGTTTATAGCCATCTACTTCTCGTACCTTATAACACAAACCGATATATTAAATAAGATGACTATTGAATTATTGATTCTTCCTTTGGCACCAGCATTAGCAAGGTAAAAAGGTATATTTACATTATATATCTGCACATGCAGTCACATAAAGCATAAAATGTTTAAACTAAGAAATATGACTGATATACCTGTAATATTGAGTAGGCATGCCCTTGAACAATGCCACTCGAAGAAATATGCACGTCTGAACCTGAAGGGCTACCAGCGCCAAGCAGAAAACCTTCTTGTTTGAAGCGCAACACTTGAGACCATAACCTTCCACTAGCAAGATCTATCTGTGCTTCTGAACTTCTCATATCTATTTCCTCACCGGCACCTCCAGTTAGATCAACAAGAGCATCTTGGACAAGCCCGCCTTCTAATGCCTCATACGAACCATGAAGCTTCGCATATGCTTTCTCCAAGATAGAGACCCACATTTCATTTCCCTTCTTGCTGGTGGCAAATGCTGGTTTACCAGGTGACTCGCAGGGAATCCAATCATCAATAACAACAGGAACCCATTCGCCCTGAAAAAGTTTTTAAACAAACATGAGTTCTTATAAAGTTTAAATTAATGTAAATCATTACACCAAAACTGACTTATCTTGAGTAGAAAAATGTGTGGTGTACATAAAAGTTGTACACTTTTTGTGTACACTTGTCTGTCCCCGCAGTCCAAGTTGTCTGTCGACATAAAGGCAAACATACTCAAGATGACAGACAACTTGTTTGTCGACACAGACAACTTGGACTGCGGGGACAGACAAGTGTACACAAAAAGTGTACAACTTTTGTGTACACCTAGCTTCACTCATCTTTAGTATGTTTGCTAAATCATTAGGTGGGATTTCCCATTACACAGTGTAGAGTCAGATTCGAAATTTGAAACTTGAAAGGTAGAGCACTTATCACTTGTCACACTTGATGCTACAAATTGGTGGTGTTTTAAGTAACTGATTATGCAAGAGGTTGGGTTATAGGGAATACATATTGATGGTGTTTTAAGTAACTGATTATGCAAGAGGTTGGGTGATAGGGAATACATATGAGACCCAAGTCTTACCATTCATTCACATCAGACAAGAGGTGGCATCATGAGGATCGAATAGGTATAAACAGAGGAACAAATCAGGGTTGGGTTGGTAAGCTTAGAAGCTTATTCAGAGGAACGAATCATGTATAAACAGCATTTAAGGTGAAAAGACAAATCACGCTTTGAGAACCATGCAATACCATTCGCTCATATCCGAAAGAAAAGTCAGCAAACTGCTGCTCAAAGTTAAAACGGCTGGGGGGAGATGAAATGAAACATGTCCAAACATGTCCACAAAAGTTGGCCATGACTTGAACGTAGAATAAGAAAGTAATAACTGTGTGGTTGAGATACGTCATACGTGTGGAGGATAAAGGACTAACTTCAACCACATATTTACTGCATTAAATGGCGAAGTTTTTTGGGATGGCTAAATAAGAAAAGTTGGCAAAGTTTTGTGGTATGGAGGGAGTATTTGTATACACAACTTCAAGTTTTCTGGGATTCCCATATAATAGTTTGACTAGTTTTTTTCATAGTAATGAAATGAAAGTTGCACACTTGCACTGCATATGATGGTGAGAGGACAAAAGTGTAATCTTGAGGTTTTCTTTCCCTCCCTCCCCTTCTCTCCCAACTCCCAAACAAAGCCTGAGTGAACAGTAAGCAGCACTTTAAAAAGCGTGAGGTGAACTCACAATATAATGCCTTAGATTTCTTTAAAGAAGTAGCTTGTAGTCAAAAGGAAACTCATACTAATTAATGCATAACTTTATAGTTACTAAAACATAAATGATGGCTCACCTGGATACAGAACCGAACTGTATAGATTCCTTCCTCATTGTATTCAGGTGTAATTATGACTTCTGATATTCGTGAAACCTCCGTTAAAACAGCAACAGCACTCAGAAACCAACAATCACCCAGCCGTCCCTGAAAAGCATAGTAGAAACATTTATTATATAACCAAGGGAATTGTCTCCCCATGAAGGACAGTGGAGTGGAAAAGCCAACGAAAATGTTTGGAGTTCGGAAAGGGTAGGATCACAAGTATTATACAGCATAAGTAAAATATATTGTTAGCAAAACCTGGCAAACGTCTGAAGAATTTGCGGCTCCAGAAAACAGGCATGGGCCAGAAACAAACCGTTTTTCTTTGACTATTTCAATGGGTCTCATCCACGCAGCAACAACCTTCAAACAAGCTTATTATGAGCACTGGAGACATGCTCCAAAAGTGAAAATCAAGAAAAAGACACATTACATAGTTTCACACTTTCACATAGTTGCCTAGAAAACTCACCTGCAGTTTTGAAGGGGGGTTATCTGGATCGACAAATAATGAGCGGTCGCTTGGAGGGAACTCTTGATCTGTAAACTGGGATTCTCCTCTTGCCAATAGAGCCTCCTTCACAGCCACCTCAACTGAGAGCATGCGTTGATTCATTTCTTCCTGAGTCTCCAATGAAGGTTTCCTCAACCTTCTAGTAAAAGAATCGATGTCCAATGCAACCCCATCCCGTTCAGATCTTCTCTTCCTCCCACTAGAATATTGTCCATCCCAATCCACATCATCTCTATCATAAAGATCAACATCTGCAGGATCACTCTCCCAGTCATCGACCTAAAATGAAAGAATTTATAGGATATACAATTAGTGGATGATGAAGAACAATGAATGTGGAGGTGTTCTAAATGTAAAAGATTGAATGAACTGAATCAGAAGAGCCTTATATGCAATAAAAAATCTTGGGCATAGAATAGAGACCCTGATTGGAGATTCTGCCCATTGCCAATTATCATCTGGTAGATTGATCATATTATACTCGGCAGAACCTATTGCACCAGGAATAGTGGCAATCTCATCATCAGTTAAGCACCTTCCCCAAAGAAATACATCCATTATCTGCATCTTAGAATCAGGTCCTTCACTGTCTGTTCTCCCGAATGCATCAAGATCAATAGGTGGCCTTATTCCCACCCAAACTTCTGTCCCTTGCTCCCATACGCAACTACCAATGTGCAGTGGTAGCCCTGTTTGGTAGCCATCAAAATTACCATCTAGATAGCAAGCCACTTCACCTACATCAGCATCTACAGTAATTGTAATTATATGCCACCTGCAAAGCAAGTTCTCTTATCAGGAAAATATTAATCCAAGTATCCAACTCCTATACATCCAAGAAAAAAGAAAACAGGAGCGTGAAATTACAATGCAAGTCCCAAGTGTTGAGAGGTTCTAAACAAACTTGACATATTGTGTAATAGTGGTATCAACAGTAAGCTATAAATACTGGCATGGCATTCCAGAGGCAAACTTTAAAGGAAACAAACCTTCCATCAGCAACATTACTAGCACCTACACTCCACTCCTTTGAGACTGTTGTTTGTCTGTCACCCTTGGTGATTAATCTAAGCCCAACTTGTCCAGCTTCAATACCTTGCTCTGATCCAGCAACAAGAAACTCCCAGCATATTTTCTTCTGCAATTCAGAGCCCAACAGACAAACTGGTCCAGACTCAAGCTGCATCATAACAGCAATAGAAATGCTAACTTTTTTACTGCAACAAATACTGAGATCAATAGGGCCACAATGTCTGCCGCTGGTAGTTGGTTCATCATCGAGAATGCATACAGCACCACTAATTCCAGTCTGCAACAGAGAGTGTAATTCGGAAGCTACTTTTAGCATATAAACATCCAGAAGGGAGCGTGTCAAGAAATAAAGATGTGGGAGATGCACTGCTATACTTGCATTGAAAGAACACAGATAGGAGAAAGAAATATGAAGAGTTGTATATTAAGCAAGACACATCATACTGATAATACCTTTAAGCCTCTCAAAAACTACAACTAATGGGATAATGACAACCTGGAGTGCTCGACGAGATAGTTGGGCAGCACGTATACGCCGCGCAATGCTTGAAACTCTCTCACGAGCAAAAGAATCATCAAGCACAGAATCACCTCCAACTGCACGAACAGCAGCTGCTACTGCTGCTGCTTCTCTGTTGCCAGCATTGGGAATAGATGACATAAGGGAAGCTTCTATCTCCTTCCATTTGCGCTCTTCCTTCTCCAGAAGAGCCCTCCTCCTTTCTTTGCCCCTTCCTTCCTCTTCACGTCTCTGCATCAATATTTCCTCTTCCATCTCTTTCTCTCTTATATAGCTACAAGCATAGATATATGAATTTAAGAAAACTCAATATTGATCAAGATAAGGAAGCAGCAGAGCACTAATACTGAGATGATTCTATATACCTCTCTTGTACAAGTTCAAATCGTCTGCGTTCCTCCGGAAGCCACTTTTTTATATCCTTAGCACTGAGATCTGAGAATCCTATGCTGTCAAGGAAAAGTCTTAAACGAACCTCATCCTGTAAAAGCAGAAGGTTAGCAAGAAAAAGACTGAGCTGCACGATAGATAGCTTATACATTACTACCTGTACACGTTCAGCTTTAGCAGTCAAACCAAGCAAAAGAAGCAAATAACCACCAAATTTGTCCCACATGTAAACCCATTCAGTGTCAATTGCTTCTTCCAAAGCTAGTATACGGGCATGAGCACACATTTCTCTTTTGTGACCTATACCAGTGGTAACTTCGTGCCGCATCTTCCTGTTTCTCAGTCTAGCAAAAAAGGATCCAGCAGCTAGTTCTTCATTTCTAAGACGATCTCTCAATTTCATCACATCAGCCCTAGGAAGTACAAAATTGCCTCCTTTATCTCTCATTACAGTAGGATCCCCAACCAAAAGAGCAGCTGAGCTGGCAGACCTCTGGGGAGCAGAGTAGGTTCCAGATAAAGCGTTTCTTGTCTGAATAAGAAATGGAACTTAAGGTTAGGAACTTACGATAAAAACATGCAAGAGAACTATATTCCCTTGCGGCTACGCCACAATACACATGATGGCAATAAATCGTATACATGATATGACTATCTAAAACAATACCACATTTTTATCCAAACAAATTATTTACAAATTAGTATTGCTGTATTAAAAAGCAGCCATCAGAAGATAATAATTGCTAGTAAAAGTATGCACCTTGGTGGCAGATCGAGAAATTGCCTGGACTACAGTTTCCTTGCTAAGAAATTGAACAGCATCTTCAACCATCTGGTATTTCAAAATACATAGAAGTTGTAAGTTAAAAGAAAACCCAAAAAATTATTTTAAATGAAAACAATATCAATTTTGTCAAAATTAATTTAAAAGATCATTTGCACCAAAAAAATAGCAATGAAAAAAACAATCTTCATAAGTAAAAAAGAATTTTTATCCAAAAAGATAACAAGAGGTACTAGCACATACAAAAAAGTTGCAAAGGAGAAGGCCCCCAAACCCAAAAACGTATGATGTAAATAAAAAATTTCATTACCCTCCCAATGAAATACTAATCTCATTAAAGACAATTTTGTTTTAGTCTTCTAGATCATCCAAGTAATAGCTGAAAGAAAGGTAACAACATTGTTTCAACTTATTTAAATATAACATTTGCAAAGCCCAAAACTTTCCTTTTAAAAACTTTGCACCAGAAATTACTAACTGTTGAGCCAAACGAAACAATAAGAGTATGCTCAACGCAGCAAGAGAGTTTGTCAGTAGAGATAAAGGAAAACCTCTAGGGTCAAACATGGGCGAGAGACGGCAAATCCAAAGGCTACAACAAGCGTAATTGCTGAAACAGCAGCTCCAGCAAAAGGTGGATAGATTTTCAAACTGGCAACTACACCCCAGCCTTCAATAGCTAATGCAATCCCATAGAGCAAAAGAAATGCAGCACTGATAAAATGTAGAAAAAATGTCAGGTACTTCAAGATTTTTTTTAAAAAGATGATAAAACCATAGTATCTTATATCTAGATAAGAAAGTTTCAAATAATTGAACATGCGGATGAGAGTGTGACAAAACCTGACGTTTTTCCCACAATCTGCATGAGCATCATATACATACACAGGCAACACCCTTGGGGAATAGACTACTATAGGAGGTGAAAGTAGCACCTAGATAAGAAAGAATAAATTACTCAGGATATTGAAGCAGTGAAATTTTTATGCATATAGGAAGTACATCTGTCTGTAGGAGAGGCCTGACATGACAAGGAAATTGGTATGGGTGAGTATTATTGCAAGAAAGATAAACTTACAGACAATGCTCTTCCAGCTAGAAGGAAAAGAAATGAGAAGTAACCAACAGATGCACCAACAAAAGCCTTGTCTGAAACAGAAATAGTCAACCAATATAAAGCATGTGAATTGATAATTGCCTTTCTCTAAGAAGTCATTTGGTGAGTCAAACAAAAATATAATCACGAGTGACATGACCAGTAAGACCAAGAGAATGGCTTCACCTTGAAACCACCCAACAAGAAAGGCCGCCAAAGCCACAAGAAATGCTAGGAAACAAACAACTAGCGTCTGCACTCTTGTCAGATAGAAATTATTCGAGGCCCAGAAGTGAATTGCACCAATAGCTAGTACAAGGAGGAGCAGAACTAAGAGGAATGCTGCTCCTATCTGTCATAATACGAAAATGACACTTATTAGAGAGGAACCATATGAACTTAAGTGATCAGGAATATTCACTTATCCTCCAAGGAGTATTCGCTTACCCTCCAGGGATGAACTGTAACAATGATGGCTGAAATGGCACCAAGAAGAAGAAGAAGACCAATAGTAATGAATATATATGCGCCTCGAGAAAGTTTCCAGTTATCATCTTTCCTGGAAATTTTCACAATAGCCACTCTAAATTAATATATGTGCACATCTTCAGGATAAGTAGTTTAGAAGTGTGAAAAAAGAATCCAAAAAGAGCGTTAAAGATCAGTTAATTTTGAAAGCACGACATTACCATTTGAATAAACCCGAAGAAAGCGCCAAGACTGCTGGAATGCATATCAATGGAAGCAATGCGGCAAGGAAATCTTCCTTTGTTGGGACCTGATCAACCCTCAAACTCACCACTTTCAAGTAGGAAACACTACAAAACGCCACAAGAACAGCTACAAACAGATAGAGTAGAAAAGAACTTTAGTCAGTATTAGTGCGGAAGATAACTAATGATGAAGAAGACAGGAAAATTATGTGGTCACAAAGAAAGAGTTACCTGCAAATATGCCACTAGAAATACCAGATGAAAGAGGGAACCGGTATGTCGCAAACCATGATATGATGGGCAGCAAGCCACTAACTAATAGAGCAATTGCAGATGCCATTGCCCAACCTAGGTAAACAGATGATGCATAAGGAGAGGTTACACCACTCTGATCACCAGTTAACCCTTTGTATTCTAAATCATCTAATGGTTTTGCAGACACTATCGCTCCAAGAGCTACAACAGATCCAGCAAATAAAGACATGTAGATACATAGAACGACGCCCTGTAAAAGATATTCAAACATTTTTCAAGCATTATGTTAGTTAAACCAGAGAGAAAAGAATGCAATTTAATCAATTAAAACAATGGGAGAAGATTCTTCTGAAAACAGAGAGCGAAAACGCACACAAACATATTCTGGAAGGAATCTCCTCACATCGACCACCCATACAGTTATTATGACAGAAAATATTTTTACTTCTTCGACTAAGTAATCATATACCGTTTGCAGCACAATGCACAGATAAGACTACAAAATTACCTGTTTCATCCCTGTAGTTTGATGATCTCCTACACCACCCCCATTCTCAACTCTTGACCCCCAAAACTGATAGCCATTACGAACCCATATTGGAATGGCGAAGGACAGGCATGCTACCATTAAAGGAACCATCAAAGACAACCCCAGCAGAACTGATGATTTGCTGTACATGATATTCATGTTGCAATTTAGAGAAACAATGGAGAAAGACAACAGAAAGAATGAAATCAGAGCACATCTTCATTTGAAAAGTAAAAATTTAAGTAAATAAATATGGATGTCTGCCAATCCTAGCTGGCTATATGATTAGTGACCATGAGTTCCAGACTAAAACAAAAGTAGGCATCACAAGTTTCTCTAATCCCATAATAATCTCGTTTTTATTTCAAATTTTTGTGCTTCACTACGATCGAGTTACTTGCTGAGTAATTGGATTAACTAAATAGCTAAAATTGCCTATTACGCGCCGCGAGTAATTCAGACTATGAATCTGGCCGAAAAGGTAGGCAACTAGGCAAGGTGTAGTGGCAAATAGCGAGTACTTGCAACTTGAATTTAAAATGCAATTCAGCTACATTAAGGCTACAAAATGACAACAGAACAGATGCAATCCAGAAAGGAGCAGGAGCCTTTGTCACTTTTTGGGTAGTATTTTCTGCAACTGTATCATAAATGTCAAATACAAGATGCAATTTCGACCGGATAAGCTTTACCAAAAAAAAGTATCAACTCACTCATTAATCCAAGACACAAGCGTGCACGGATAACTGAAGCTTAAAATTTTCTTATTATTTGATTTGTTTACATTAATAACTGCTTTGCTTCAAAACTTATCCCAAATTTAAGGTAAAAAAGAAAGCTCATCACAGAGCAAGTCCAATGCACATCAAAGTCGTTATCAATAATATGTGATGCCCCACGAAAAAAGATATCTAAATATCATATTTTCCATGTGTAGTAGTAATTAATATACATTATAATCATTTCCTTCATAAAAAGAAATGAAATACTGATTTCAAAAAAAATGTCAGGTTATACACATACCTTAGGAATGACAGAAGCAAACCAACACAGGTGCTCAGCATCCAAGCAATAAACCCATACTGTAAAAAATGATAACATGATTACAAATATATAGTATGATCAACTCATTTGCCACATAAAGACAAAAGAAATAAAGAGCAACAGGAACCACAAGTAAAAAGCTAACTATTTATGATGAGGTCAACTATTAGGCAACGCCAATCAAGATATCAGAGCTTCCTTTTTAAGAAACCTTATTGAAACAGATATTCTCAACAAATAATGAGGCTATAACATTTTTTACCACCTATGACAGACAGATAATGAGACCAAGGAAAAAAATCAAATAAAAAAAACTCAAATTTCATGGATTATGGGAAAAACACCTTGCGTGACTTCGAAGTCATGGCAAGCTCTTCCAGCTGAAGAGACCGGACGAATGCCAGTATTGAGCATATGACAGGAGACAGAAGCAGCACCACAATACCAAATTCAAACTGCAAAAGATGTTTTGAAGCATTTTAGAGGAGAAAGCTTAAGTTATATACAAGAGATGGAAAACGAGTCTACTTTCTTACCTGTTGGTGTGCAGCATTTATAAGGTTTATTGTCTTTGGACGAACCATTCCCACAACCACAGTTTCAAGGATGAAGACTAGACTAAAAAGAAGCCATGCTCTTTCCGGAGTTCCTACAATGTGATGCAAAACCATTCTGCAAAAAAGAAGCCACTTTCCTAATCCTTGGAGTCGGAGCTCTTCAGAAAAAGAAATTTGATGAGGAAACACATGGTCAACACTGTTCGAGTCAATGACAGTCGCATTGGTATTGTCACAGTGATCTCTATCTGCATCCAAACTACTTCTTTGTAATAATGCAAGGATCCTTGGATCTAAACCATTCTCTTTCAGCATTACAGAAAAATTTGGATCCAGTCCTTTATTTTGTAATAAATTAGTAAGTTCAACATCTCCTTGTCGTGTCTTCTTCTTTAATATTGAGGTGATTCGGGGATCATTCAACTTTTCCTGGAAAGAAAATGCCATATTCAAGTCCATCGTTTGCTGATTTATGGAAGTTGATGCACTGGACTCGCAGCCTTGGTTTTCAATGTAATTACTTGAGCATACTGGCAGAGAGTTGCGATCAAAATTCTTGTCAACACACGACGAGACTAGGTCAGGCTCTTGAGCGACTGATCTGCATGAACTACTACGCAATGCTAAACTAGGCCTTCCGCTATCCATACTCTTATCACTATTGATGCCCTCAATAGTATTCCAGCTATTAACATCACCAGCGCAAGACACAGTAGTATTAGCAAGATGACCAGGATCTGCACTGCTACTGCGTTTCACGCTAGACCCACACCCCTCGGAAGAACTAGCAGAACTACTTTGATCTTTTCTGCGGAAACCATTTCTAAGGCGAATAACTGTACTCTGCAAAGCATCTCTTCTTGCCACCGATGGATCTGTAGCAGATAAGTGGCGTGAAACAGCAGCACCTAGAAGCACGGATGCCACAACTGCATAACTAGTGCAATGTCCCAAATACCTGCAAAATGAAGGATGCAGTACAGCACTTAACAAATAGATAGTAAAATACATGCAATTAAAAGCATATCTGCCTTAAAGCCTCCAACAAACCAGTATTGAACTCCAAAACATATCAGGAACACCCGAGACACTCCCGCAACAAAAAGTGCAACGACACGGTTTCTAAGAAGCTGAAATCCATACAAGCATGCCCCTGTATTCCAGTCTGACAGGACAATCAAAGATGACAATAAGCTACAAAGAGTCATGGAATGGTTTCAAAAAATCTCTTACCTAGAAAGCCAAAGAGAACTATTTATTAATATTTGTGTGTGTGCATCAAACAGAAAATAAATGGAACATGAAGTCAAAAACATACCAAGTATAATAATGGCAGCTGATGTTATAGTCGCAAGCCAGGGTGATTCCTTTGCGGTCAGGCCATACAAGACCGAATATGCAAGTAGTACTAGAAGTGAACCAAGATATAGAAGAACAAGATGCAAAGCCCTGCAGAGCTCCTCACGTGAGAAATAAGTTTTTATAACATAGTTCAGACATGTACATTATAGTAAATTACTAAATTATACACACATCTTAAGAAGTTAAAAGAAACTTCTACCATTACATTTATAGGCATAACTGATTTATATAAACAAATGCATGAATGTGAGTCATATATGTGCATATATCGCACTACTACAACAACAAATCTGTAATCTTGAAGCGTGTCTATTACACACACCGACACACACATATAGAGTAAATAGAGTAAAGCATAATATGAGCCTAAGAGCATAACATACAGTCATACAGATTGATAACAACAAACAGCTTTACAGAAATAGGCTACCAAACCCCCAAAAACACAGAATAGAACTACTACTACTACTACTATTTCAGACAATTTGATCTAAAGCTTGCCTTCTCGTTTTTCGGGAATATAACTCATTAGGTTCAGGAGGTTCCTGTAAGCAAGCAACTGGACCCACTTCAATACAGTCAGAGTAAGAGAATTTGTAAGCCCTCCGCACATACTCATCAACATCTAAGCCATTACCTGATGTGATTGGTAGCAAGAAAATCACTCAGCTAACAATTTAGATGCAAAACAGGAGATGTTAAATAAGTATAGACAAAAACAGCAGTTTACTCAAAGGAAAACCTATTTCTTTAACTGCACCAAGAAATGAAAAACTTTCAAGTTGGTGAGGAAACCTAACGAAAAACATAAAAGCAAAGACATATGAGGACTGAACATTCAGAGTAAATTACCGTTAAACACCATTCTACAAATAAAGAGCATGTTGATGGCTAAGGCAATTGCTGACACACCAAAGAAAAAGCCTGAAGGTGAATATCTCTCAGATGCACTAACACCGGCTGTGACATACACGGCACAAAGTTCATATGCACAGAGCAACCCAACAGCCAACAACAGAAGAACAGCTACAGCTCCTGCCCATCATGTTATAACAATGATTTAGTAAATGAAATTTGTAAGATACCATATGGGTTATATACTTTTATATATGCCATAACATAGTGACCACCTCAAAGTTCAAACATCCAAAATTAGTTCACGATGAATAGGCATTATTATAATTCTCTAGATCTTTGTTATGTTTATGCCGTATTTGAAAATTCCAGATTTAAAGTCATATTCTTATACCCTTACAATTTACAAGACATTCCCATTTAACGTGGGGGGGTTTTGTGCCCCCAAATCTAATATTTTTTATCACGCTAACATTCATCCAAAAACATTGCGCAAAGCCGCAAACACAAGCACTGCGCCTGATGAAGTAATATGTATAGAATTAATGTGAATCCAATGCAGGAAAATCATAACTAAAAAGTAATGAATAAAAGGAATACAAAGCAATTAAACTTTAAATTCATAGGATCAAAATTTTGTGCTGACTATGCAAAGACATGTCATACACATATACATACTTGAGCTTTGCCATTGTGTTCTCCACCAAAGCATGATTGAGTAGAATGCCAACAGAAGGGCAGTACCAGCCATTATCACAGCCAAACCAATTATGTCCCGGCCCAAAATTATAATTAGCCAGCTTCCCCACATTATAAGCACCACGATAGGAGAGACAACAATCAACCACGCAGTGAGGGACATAAGACTGCATAAAATTCCCAGCTGAGGACCTTGCATCATTCCAGGCCATTTTCTGGCAATAATCCAACTGAACAGGCAAGGAATAAAGTTTTAAAATAGCGAAAACCGATATCTTTGAAGGAGAAGATAGAAAAGTGTGAATCATTTACACAATATTAACAAAATCACAGGTCTCAATTTGGAAGGCTGTTTCATTTCCACCAAACGTGGAGGCCGGACCGCTGGAGCACATAAACTTACATCTGACATATCCAAACAAATATTTATCCATGCCAGTAATATGTTATACATTTTTCATTTCTTTTCGTTCTTGTACTCTCTATATATACATTCATCATATTTTAATACTACCTCTATCCCTAGATAATCTTCCCACTTTCCTTTCATATGTAAATTTATGAGGAGGTCATTACTACTTCTCAATTCTCATCATACCACATAATAATTTCATTAAATCGTTGGCATTTATTCGTGGAGACTGTGCCACTACGATGGCTTTTCCCCTGGGTTATAACAAACTCACCAGGACAACACTTAATTGCAATAATTAGCACTATATGTGATACATCACAAGTCTTGATCTGGATTCCTATTTCACTTTGAGTGGAGCTAACTTAGAAAGTGTTCCAAAGGCTGATTTCATAGCTAAGTGCACAATATCTTATAGAACAATGCATTAGAGGAAAAATGCATTAGTTTTATTCCCCATTTAGAAGTACACCATCTAGCAACGTCAACTAGTTTCCTTTGAGAATTGCAGTATTATCTATAACTGATAAGGTGAAAATATAAGTAAATAAATAAGAATATGAGCTTTTTAATATGGAGTCATAGTTGATAGCAATGCATGGAAAATGGAAAATTGAACATCCGAAAGTAAAATAGAAATTTAAAGAATGTTACCTATAAATTCTCCATGGTCGCCAATTGACAGCCCACAGTATAGTAAAAGAAGCAGAACAGAGCACAGAGAAGAAGGTCCCAGGAATCACACATGCCAATATTAATCCATGCTCGTTCCCTTTCATTTTTCTTTTATTTATTCTCTCCACCTCTCTGGACTACATTTGAAAACAAAATCTGATTCAAATATTTCAACGCTTTAAAAATATAGCCTTTATGCAGAAGGGAATAAATCCCACGGTTGAATATACACCAAAAGTATGGGAAGCCAATCAAAAGTTTATGTAGTACAGCTAAAAAGCGTTTATGGTTCATTTAGAGAAGTCAAAAGGTAAACTGAATATTAAATTTACAGCAAGTTAGAATCTTTTCTGAGAGAACTAAATCCTGCTAAGATTTTGAGCAAGAAAACAAAAACGAAAACCCCAACTCAGTCAATACATTTAGCCCTTTCAAACCCATACGTACTTCAAAAAGATGAAATCACATGAATTAACAATGCAGCTAGATTTCGACAAGAAAACTAAAAAAACACTAGAACTTGCAATACCAAATGCATTAAGCTTTGACTATAATGTTTCAAATAAAGACCCCAATTAACAACTTGTACCTGCCCCCGAAAGTGTTCCGAGTTAGGGATGAGGAAACACTTGCATTTCAAAGCAGAGTCCAGCTGACAGCTAGACTTTTTCAGCAAATTGGTAACTTGTCCAGCTCAAGAGTAAAGATAGGGTTTCAAACAACATTCCTTGTTTCTCAGCTCGGCAGACAAGAAGTTCAAAAATTGAACTGGAATTGGGGAATTTCAACCGCCCTACCTTGAATTTCACTATTTACGGTCAGGCAGACATGGAGAGAGAGACAGTGAGTTTAGGGGGAGAAAAATGCGCAGCACTTATTTATTTATTGTACTAAAAACCCTACAGAGAGAGAAGTCCTGGAACGAGAGTAAAGGTGCGAGTGTGGATAATCTATATTTCCTAAAATGTTAGTGGTTGCTGTAATAATTATAATATATAAAATAAATAACAGCTGGAAGGGTATTTGTCTGAGCCTCAGCGCGTGCGTCCCAACGCTTTTGTGAAAAGGGGCCTTCTTGTGTGGAGAGTGGGTGCACGGTCATTTCGTGTGGGAACGTCGACTGTTATGACTTTCAGACAGCCACATTTTTGTTATGGTTCCAGGGTGAAGCACCGAGAAGCCAAGAAATTAGGAACTCAAAGAAAGATGAATTCGAATAGCAGGAGAGAATTTTAGGGAAGAAGAAGATGGATATTATTCAACATAAGTGTTCGCATATACAATGGGCAAGCTATATACATGAGCTGAACTAATCTAACAAACTAACGGTGACACTAACAACCGCTAGGGCGTTATTCCTCTGCCAGCTCACCATTAGGTCCACTTCGACTTCATAATCCAGCTCGGCTTCCACGTAATGTAACAATGCTTCCTCCTCAAACACAGCTTGTCCTCAAGCTGTATTTATTGTTGCTGCAAACTCAGGAAACCTTTTAATAAAATCTTCATGCAATTCCCAAGTTGCATCTTCCTTCTCAGCATTTGACCATTGTATAAGCCAATAAACCGCGGCAGCATTCCTTCTTTTGGCTATCTTTCTATCCAATATAGCCACAGGTTCCCTTCTCAATTGTCCATTATCATCTATGTTAGGCAAGGAGCTGTTAATAGGAATAGGACCATGATGTTTTTTAAGCTGGGATATATGGAACACGGGATGCACTTTAGCATGGTCAGGTAACTGCAATCTGTACGCCACTGATCCCACTCTATCAACAATTGTGAAAGGGCCGAAATATCTTGGGGACAGCTTCATATTGGTTCTATAACTCACAGACTGCTGTCTGTAAGGTTGAAGCTTAACATATACCCACTCTCCAACTGCAAACTCCCTGTCACTTCTATGCTTGTCAGCCAAGTTCTTCATTCTGTCTTGGGCCCTTTTGATATGGAATTTCAACAAATTAATACATTCCTCTCTTGCCCGTAAACTCCTATCAACTGCCTCAACTGTAGAGTCTCCAGTAACATAGGGTATGTGGAGTGTAGGAGGCTGCCCATAAACCACTTCATAAGGGGTATTATGACTTGAAGAATGGTAATTAGTGTTGTACCACCATTCTGCCAAAGGTATCCAATTAGCCCATTCTTTAGGTTTTTCCCCAGTCATGCACCTTAAGTAAGTCTCCAAGCATTTGTTGACTGCTTCCGTCTGCCCATCAGACTGTGGATGGTATGCAGTGGACATATGCAGCTCCACCTGTAAGAGTTTGAATAACTCTTGCCAAAATCTGCTTACGAAAATCTTATCCCTGTCACTTACAATAGTCTTAGGGAGACCATGCAATTTAAAGATATTATCAAAGTAAGCTCTGGCCACCATGGAAGCTGTATAAGGGTGAGTAAGTAGTAGGAAATGAGCATACTTACTCAATCTATCCACCACCACTAAGATAGTATCTTTACCACAAGACTTAGGCAACCCTTCTATGAAGTCCATAGAGATATTGATCCAAATAGCCTCAGGAATAGGTAAAGGTTGAAGCAATCCTGCTGGAGCTTGAAGGATAGGTTTGCATTTCTGACATACATCACATTCTCTAATAGCCACCCTGATGTCCTTCTTCATTTTCTTCCAATAAAATAGGGCCTCCATTCTTTTATAAGTAGCCTGAGTTCCAGAATGTCCCCCTAAAGGTGAGGTATGCATGAGCTGAATAATTTCTTTCCTCAATTCCTCCTTGTGTCCCACCACCAATCTTCCTTTTCTCATCAACTTCCCATCCTGCCATGAAAATTTACTTTGAGTTAAAGATCCATTTTGTAAAGATTGAATCAGTTGCTGACTTTCCATGTTTTCCCAACTTTCTTTAATCTTCTGCAATAAGTCAGATTGGATCTCACTTACAATCAAACTCATGATTGTTCCACCATCAATTCTGGATAAGGAATCTGCTGCCATATTTTCTTTTCCTTTTCTGTAACACACTTCATAATCCATACCTAAAAGTTTAGGTAAGCATTTGCTCTGAAATGGGGTTGTAATTTTTTGATCCAATAAGTATTTCAGGCTAAAGTGATCAGTCTTAATAATGAAGTGCCTTCCAGCTAAGTACGCCTTCCATTTTTCCACAGCAAGGACAACTGCCAAAAGTTCTTTTTCATAAGTAGAAAGTGACCTGTTCTTCTCAGATAAGGCCTTGCTTAGATAAGCAATACGATGTCCATCTTGAGACAAGACTGCCCCAATACCAAGGTCAGAAGCATCTGTTTCTACCGTGAAAGGCTTTTCAAAATCAGGTAAAGCCAGAACTGGTGCCTTGCACATGGCCTGTTTAAGTTTGTTAAATGCCATCTCAGCCTCCACACCCCATGAAAAAGCATTCTTTTTAAGCAAATTCGTTAAAGGTTTAGATAGCAGACCATACCCTTGTATGAATTTCCTGTAATAACCTGTCAATCCAAGAAATCCCCTCAACGCTTTCAAGTTTTTGGGATAAGGCCAATTCTGAATTGCTTGAATCTTCTTGGGGTCAGTAGCTACACCACTCTTTGAAATGATATGCCCAAGGTATTCAATTGTAGATACTCCAAAAGAACATTTACTACGTTTAGCAAAGAGGGTGTTATCCTTCAAAATGTTGAGGGTCTGCTGCAAATGAAGTGCATGTGAGCTAACACCTGGGCTGTATATAAGGATGTCATCAAAAAACACCAGTATAAACTTCCTGAGATATGGTTTAAAAATGGAGTTCATAAGATTCTGAAAGGTGGATGGAGCATTTGTTAATCCAAAAGACATGACCAAGAACTCATAATGCCCTTCGTGAGTTCTAAATGCTGTTTTTTCAATGTCCTCTTCCTTCATTCTGATCTGCCAATAGCCTGACCTCAGGTCTATTTTGGAAAAAATGCAAGATCCTTTCAGCTCGTCCAGAAGTTCATCTATCACAGGAATGGGGAACTTATCCTTCACCGTGTGTTTATTCAGCTCTCTATAGTCTGCACAAAATCTCCAACTTCCATCTTTTTTTTTAATCATTACCACAGGTGAGGAATAAGGACTCTGACTATTTCTGATGATACTTGTATCCAACATCTCCTTTGTAATCTCTTCAATGGCAGTTTTTTGTATAATTGGATACCTATAAGGTCTGACATTAATAGGAGCAGTACCAGGTAGGAGGTGGATTTGATGATCCCATTCTCTATGGGGAGGCAGTTGCTTAGGTTCTTCAAACACATCCTGGAATTGTGTCAACACATCAGATATTTCCTTAGGCATGCAATCTTCATAAGATGGTGTTATATCTTTAAAATCACTGTTCAGTTCCTGCACTTTCATAAGATATAACTGTCCCCCATATCTTTTACTTTCCTTATGCACTTCATGGCACAATTCTTCTCCATTAATCCACAACATGCTACCCTTTTTACTTCCCCTTAATACCACTCTTTTTCTCATATACTGGAACTCCATAACAAGCTTATCAAAATCCCATTTAATAGGACCTAGAGAAGCTAACCATTGAACCCCCAAAACCATGTGACATCCACCTAAGGGTACCAGCATAGTGTCAGCCCTGAACTCAGTATTATGTAAAGTCCATGTAAAGTGCTTACAGAGTTGTGTAGTGATCAACTTCTCCCCATTAGCTACTGAGACTTCAAGGGGATAGGATTGGGTTATTCTGCATCCCAATCTCTTAGCCGTATTTAGGTCCAGGAAATTATGTGTGCTACCCGAATCTATCAACACATTAAGGTCATATTTTTTAACCTTTCCTGTAACCTTCATGGTCTGGAATTGGTGTTGTCCAGAAATAGCATTAAGAGATATCACCGGTGAGTTTTCCATCATTACATGTTCTCTATTCCTGGTCTCTTCTCCCATTTCTTCTGCACATGAAGATTCCATAGTAAAATCTTCTTCACCAGACTCCTCTTCCATAGGAGTAATGTGAATCTTGTAAAGTTGAGCTTTACATACATGACCAGGAAAATAGGGGTCATCACAATGAAAGCATTGGTTCTTCCTTCTTCTCTCCTCAATATCCAAAGGTTGTAGGACTCTTCTTCCACTTACATAAGGTTTTTTATTGTTTGCAGCACTGGTTGAGGGCGTGGGGAGAAGTCCCCCCAATTTATTTACAGGTTGAGGCACTCTAAACCCAGAATTTCCCATAGTATCTCTAGGTTTGTGAGACCAAGTGTCCAGACCTGTTCTGCTACTTTTCTTTAGGGCATTTAAACTCTGCTCTTGTAGTCTGGCATATTCCATAGCACTAGTCAAAGTTCTAGGTTTAAATGCCTTAACAAAATGCTTGATGGTGGGGCTCAAACCACCAATAAAACTGTCCAAAAAATATTCATCGGGAAGCCTGTTGTTCCTTTGAAGCATTAAACTGCACAGATTTTCAAATTGATTCAAGTACTCATCCAGAGAAGTAGTCTGTTGCAGTTTGTTAAACTCCTCAACAACCGTACTACCTATCTCTTCGTTGAATCTTTCACAGACATCAATTACAAACTGTTCCCAATTAACTCCTGGATTCACAGAGATGTAGCTAGTATACCAAGATTCAGCACTATTTACCATGTAAAGTGAAGCTAAATCAACCTTCTGATGATGTTCAATCTTACACAACTGAAAGTATTTAGCACACTTTTGAATCCAGTTTCTAGGATTATTACCAGCAAAGGAAGGAAACTCAATCTTAGGAACAAAGCCTAAATTCCGATTAGGGTTACCTCCCTGAAATTAATGACTTCTTTCATGAGAATATATCGAGTGATGGGAGCTATTTCCTTCGTCATCCTGTTTTTTCTGAAGAAGAAGCATTAAGGCATCCAGTTTTTCAGAAGTTTCAATAGCCTTTAATTCAGTTCTTCTAGCTTGCTCTTCCATCCGATGCTCTAATTCTGCCAGTCTGTCTTCCATAATAGCAGATAGAGTTGCTACTGTCTGTTTCTTCGCCAGGATGGAGTCGATGTCTCAAGTCAGTGGTAACAATGGCGGAATTCGAGTGCCAGGATGAAGCTCTGATACCAACTGTTATGGTTCCAGGGTGAAGCACCGAGAAGCCAAGAAATTAGGAACTCAAAGAAAGATGAATTCGAATAGCAGGAGAGAATTTTAGGGAAGAAGAAGATGGATATTATTCAACATAAGTGTTCGCATATACAATGGGCAAGCTATAAACATGAGCTGGACTAATCTAACAAACTAACGGTGACACTAACAACCGCTAGGGCGTTATTCCTCTGCCAGCTCACCATTAGGTCCACCTCGACTTCATAATCCAGCTCGGCTTCCACGTAATGTAACAATTTTATGCACTCAATTAACTGTGAAAAATTAGGGTGGTTAAAATTGTTTTTGAATTAAGCCTGATAAAAAGTTATAAAAACTGATGACATTTCCTAATGAACCACGTCAGAGTAAAATATTTTTTGAAAACTATATCATCTCTAATTATCTGTGACAAGCCCTAGTATAGTTTGATTCACATGTATAAATGATGAAGACTGCAGAGATTCTCTTTTCCCCAAAATAAGATGTTGCTCCGTTCGTCTTATTCTTATTACTTATTGATGAAGACTGCAGAGATTCCCTTTTCTCCAAAATAAGGTGTTGTTCCGTTCGTCTTATTCTTATTACTTATTGCTTATTCTTATTTTATTCAGATCAGATCAGATCAGAAAAATTTAGGTCAGATCAGATCAGAAAGATTCAGATCAGATCAGAATAATTCAGACCAGATCAGAAAGATTCAGATCAGAAAGATTCAGATCAGATCAGAAACATTCAGATCAGATCAGATCAGATCAGATCAGATCAGATCAGATCAGATCAGATCAGATCAGATCAGAAAATTTCAAACATGATTTATCACTTTTATTATTATAAAATAATAATAATAATAATTATTATTATTATGATTATTAATATTATGATTATTATTGAGGTGATTATTATTATTATTATTATTATTATTTATTGTTATTATTATACAGAGTAATTATAATTATAATTACAATTATAAATATAGAAATAATTATAATTAAAAATATAATTACAAATATAATTATAGTTATAATTATAATTATAGTTATAGTTATCATTATAATCAGTGTACTAGGTATACTTTTTCATAACTTTAATTATAATTATAATTATGATTATAATTATAATTAAATATTTTTAGAATTGTGACTGTAATTATAAATTATATTTAAATTATATTTATAATTACAATTATAATTATAATAATTATAATTATAATTAAAGAAATATTCAAATCAGATCAGAAAGATTCAGATCAGATCAGATCAGAAAAATTCAGATCAGATCATATCATAACTTAATAAATTCAGATCAGAAACATCCAAATCAGACGAAGAGAACAACTTCTAAATTTCATTCTTTTTTTTTCATCTGTCTCAATACGAATTCTTTTTCCGTTTATAGTAAAGAATTTATGTTTGACAAAAAAATTCTTCCATCTTTAATATTCTAATATTCAGAGAGTGGTTTTCAGTGTAATTGTGGAGTATAATAAATTAGTATCATATTCCTATGAAATTATATGTGGATGTGTGGAATCACAATCTGTTAAAATAAAAATTTATTGCTCTTGCCATTTAAATATCTGCATGTTATTCACCAATTCTAAACTTAGGTTGATGTTGTAGGAGTAATACATATTATAGAAATTGTGCAAGTGTAAGAGAGAAATATATAAAAGAATGAAATATAAGATGACAATTTTGAAAAAATTATGACATATTGTGTTCTTAGTTTGATTGATTTGAGTTCTAGAACACACCAGACTATACTGTAGTAAAATGTGCATAAAAGGATATCTATCAGAGTAGATCATTACACCCGAACTCTTAAATATATAACATAAGAATAAGAATATATGGAATATTTTGTAACACCCCGGCCCCGCAGGGCCCAAGGTAGTTACTTCAGACCTCTAGTACTGTCCTCACAAACCACCATGAGCCTTTACCGCGCACTTTGTCCTCACTCATGCGCGCCCTGAGTACTTCTGCTTCTTCAGGAAGCAGAAACATAAGTTGAAGTGTTTGCGTGAAACTGCAGAAGTACTTCGGGTGCTCTAATTTACTCCCAGGAGCAGTTTTTTAGAAGTTGGGGGGCTAACTTCTGAAAACTGATTCTGCTTCTGCTTTAAAAAAGAAGCAGAATCACTTCCAAGCACCCCTTGAGAGTTGAGACTAGCAGATCACGGGGGTGTTGGGTCGTGGTTATGCATGATGATCTACAAATGGCATCAAAGCAATTATGTCAGCCTATCAGTGCTATCGCATTGTGGCGCTTTGCATGAAATTATTTTTTTATTATATGAATGAATTGCATATGCTTTGATTTGAGAGTCGATTTATTATAAATGCCACTGAATATGTTCAATTGTTACATCTATAGGCGAGGCTATCGCCTTTAGGCTGTCCAAATCAAATAAAAGATTTGATGGGTCATGAGTTTGTTTATAAAATTGATCGTCAACCAGGCTCTATTTTAACTGGAAATGACCCTCCATTGGCATGGTCTCAACAGACCAAGATAAAATTGAGGAGCTTAGGTCTATTGGAGTCAATGAGTCTGAGGCATAGGTACAACTAACTATACTTTTACGCCGTCCCACAGTACGCCAGAGATGCATTTTAAGATAGACTTATAATCCTATTAAGACCATTTGGTTATGCAATTGTTATTCAAAATATGTATTTGTAAATATTATATTGACTTTCCTTTAATTGATTCTTAGACTAGAATAAGTCAAATAGGGCTACACCACAAGCCTTTTAAATAGCAATGTTCCACAATTATAGAACAATGAACTACATTTAACTCAAACACAATCCAAAAATTATGTGCCTAATTTTGCTATTCCAAAAAAACTTTGAACTTGTTACTTTAAAACCTCAAGTCGATTACAGGTACGTATAATTGACTCATTTATCCTTTCAGTTCTGTAAAATTATATCATATAGATTATGGAATATTACAATACTATATACACCCTTTGTCCCATTAAAAAGATTATCGGTCCACCTATGTACAACCTTTTGGTTTTAGTAAAAGTTACAAATGCTATAAAGCATTGATTAAGCTTTTTATGTAACTTATACTCCTGTCCCGCTAAGATTGTCCCATTTTTCGTTTCGGTCCATCTCACTAAGATTGAATTGTCTCATACCAAATTTAGTAAAATTTGTGCGGTTCTAAATCAGTCGTACTTTATTCTTACTTTATCAATTCAATATCAACCACATAAACATACCTTTATTGGTATGTGTTACACCCCTCATGTCACATTGTTAGTGGGACGGATGGAGTAATTGTCATCTAACTACATCCTTTATCATACATTTTTATATGGATGTTCAATGTTCATAAATATAACTCTAATAATGATCTCGATTTACTTGTTGTTCCGGCCACTGTTGAGTCTATATAGAAAAAAATCATTGATCATTTGTCCAAATATATTTTGACTGTTCAATGCTAATTTAAACATGTTTGCATGTAGACGTCATCCTTAACTGAAGATGACATAGTATACAAACCACCCCTTCTTCAACATCAAATAGACCTTCGTACTATACGATGAACAACATCTTGATGCTTCTACATAGAGCTTAACAAATACAAAATTCAAGGGCATTAGAATTGAAAAGGTGGATACTTGGGCGCTGCATGTATTGCTTTGTTCGTTTACTTACGATGATCGGTTTTCACCCATGAACAACTTTATGTCATTGTATCTAGAGTCACAACCTTAATAACTCTAAGAAACTCTCAACTTGCAACTCATCATAAAAATTCTTCTCCTCTAGCTAAGCATTTTCATCTACATGAAAAGGACATGTTTATTTTTTATGTAATACCTTTTCCCACGATCCCACCCATGTTTTATGAAAAGAAAAAGCTTAAGAAATTCAAAAGTTATCCTTGATTAACATGATTCTTATCTTAAGAAACGAAAGGTTTGGTCCTTCGTCCACCAAGAAAAATTGTTGGTGATAGTCATGACATTTATTATAGATATTTTTTGAATTCTTCCATATGAGTATCCCATGCTTCAAATATTTTTAGTAAAAGATTACCTTTTCATAATAATTTCATGTAAACATGTATTTAACTTGTTTTAATTTTGGCATGAATATGGTCCTTCCTTATGGTCGGTTGTTGTTATTTCATGTAATCCATCAGGTCTCCTCCAGGTTATGTTAGGAGTATGGGACGAATTGGATACGTCTTGACCTTGTTTTTCTACAAAAAAAAAAGGAAGGTCATCACCTAATAAACACATTCATGTGGGTGATCGTGTCCGAGGATTTCTATCTCACGTGTTTTCTAAATGGTCCACCAAATGGTTTGAATGTTGAAAATGCACTGAATTGTTACATGCCATTAGGCTGTAATTTTTTATACCATGCGTTTGATTAACAAAGTTGCACATAAACCGTGTATGCGACCATTGCTCATAAGAATCTAAATTTGATGGTGGTTGTGTGTCAACTCTTATGTGTGGAACGATCGATCGTTGGGCTGAACGGTCCACATCCGGGACCATTCACTAAATGGTGCAAGCTATTTTATACGCGAATTTTGATTCAAATTCAAACTCAATGGGTACTTGATTTCCATGACTTTCAAATGTTCATAAATCTTAACTTTTTGATAATCAGAAATCCATATGATTTTTCGTATCTAATAATATTCCAGACCCTCATTGACATTTGTATATATTAACCCTTAAACCCTTCATTTTGAAGGTGATCTTGATGTGTCTCTTAACTCTGTTTAATTGTCACTCTTCATTCTTAATCCACTTTTGAGAGCTACTTTGTGTATCACTTTTAAGCTTTGTTTAATAATCTAGTATACTCATATATCTATGGTTTCATATCGTGATCTTCATATTGAGAATAGGTTGTTTCTTCTCCGCTTCAGCTATTTTAATCTTTACATTTTTTTAGGCTGAAGAAGAGTTTGCGCTTAATTTACCGATAACACAAAAGGTGTAAAAGTTGACTGCATCCTATTTCAAATTCTATTTGTGAATTGTCAAGGAGACCCGTCATCAAAATCCTAATTAGCAATTGAGGAGATATGTTTGTTAATGTGTCACAAAAAAATTATTTATAAAAATAAAATAACTCAACATGTCGATTTTCAGTGAAAACTAACTTCGTATGTTCTTTATTATCATACCATTCATACAAAGTTGGTTTTCCCGTAAACAAGCGAGAAAGTAAACTCTTTAGTACTTTAATGTCAGGGTTTAATGCACAAAATCTCTTTGATATCCATAAATAGGTGTGTTAGCCCTTTGTGTTTAAAAAAAAAGCACGAAACCCCCATCTGTTTTAATAAATGTAGCATCAGACCTCTGGAAACGGAGTACCTCACACGCGTGTGAGGAGCAAAGATTTGTGTGATTATTTGTCATTTCAACTTTTTAAATGACTCTTTTTCCATTTTTATATCTATGCAAATCACCTTTATAATATCGTACTCCATAGTCCATATCACATTAATTTATGCTGCATTTAATTAAAAATTAATTCTTATAACCTTTAGATAATATTATAATATGGAGTAGCTATTTAGATGTACTTTGTATATACTTTACGTTTGAAATTAAGTTTTTTTATCATCCAATAATGAGCCTTTATTCATATCATAAGTTTCAGGATCATTACATCAATCAAGAGAAAAACAAATCTGACACCAACGAGACTCCAACAACTACGACTATAAACCCTATGATCAGATTTAGAAACGGTCACCTCAGCAACATGAATCGCTAACCATGTAACAGGTTTGACACAGCCATCCATGTTCCCACAGATCCAAACATACTCAATGACATAAAACCAGGCTAAATTCTCAAACAAACTGACAAATCTAACAACAACAACAACAACGACAACAAGAAACCAACTGACAAAATAATGAGAATTTATTGGAGAACTTTCACAAACTCTAGCCTCTCGCACAACCCATGGCGGTGGTTCAGGAGGAGGCCGTACCATTAGTACCACTCTAATTGATCCGCCACGGATTTCAGTCGTGTTGCCATCCTCCTCCTTCCCTAGAAGTCGGCCATAGCCATCACTCAACCCCTTGTCGTCATATGTAGCCAAACCCCGCCGCCAAATGCTCCGCCATTCAGGCTTTATGTATGGATCTCTTCCGGTATGTTGCAGCGTCACTCCATGCCAACCACTGCCCTCCATCAAAGCAAATCTCCCCGAACCTGTATAGCATCGCCTAGCCAAGAAACCCCCACCACCATCGAAAGCCGAAGGAATCGAAGTGGACCAGAAACGCCGAACTCAGAAGTCGGCGAAAAACCAAACCCTAACTAGAGGGTACAAGGCCGCTTTCTACTTCTATTTTTTAAGCTCAATTAAAAAGTGTCATAAGAGTTGGGAGTTGGGACACCATTTTTTAATTGTTTGAAATTAAGTTTAAACATATGATTGTATTTCTCAATTTTTTCTTAAACGCACTTTTATGGAAAAACATTCAAGCTATAAATTTTGTGTGCAACAGGTTTATCAAAATTTTCAACTTTTTAAATGACTCTTTTCTCATTAATCATTCAAACTTTTTTCAAACATTCAAACTCGTTTTCTTTTGTTCTTAACGAGCTAGTACATTATATAATATGAGATTAAATGGTGTATTCTTTTTTCTCTTAACTATGATTTTCACTTTTCATCCATTATGATTTTCCATAATAAGTTTTTTAACAAGACAACTAATACTTAGGGAATCGTAATTATGATTTCAAGATGTGAATTGTGTGGCTCACAATTATCTCATAATCTGAAGGAGCTTAAGTTTTCTCCTATAAATAAATGGGAGTCTTCTTCTTCTTCTCTTGTACTTTTTTTTTGGAAGAACCACTATAATAATGAATAAAAAAAATTGCATATCCACCCAAACTTTTTAATAATCTCAAAATTTGAGAAGTCAGTCCAACCCGGTTTACTGATGGGATTCCCAAGTCAATTAAAAACAACTCTATTTAAAGTATTACTAATATAATCTCTCTTTCTAATATATGTTAGCTTTTTCTCTATTTTATAATAGAAATAAAATAAATCACCCGTGCCATAATCCTGCAACCGTAGGTAATCCTGTCAAACGCTATTATGCGGATTACATTTGCACCTTAGGCGCATGTAAGGCATAACGGTTAAGTGTATTGTTTTTAGGGATTTGGTCTACATTTATTAAAACATAGAGGAATTTCATGCATTTTTAAACATAGATGGGTAACTCTCTCTCTCTCTCTCTCTCTCTCTCTCTCTCTCTCACACACACACACACACACACACATATAAATCAATGCAACGGTTTCTTGTACATAAATTTAAGCCAAACAGAATACCCAAGTTTCTTGTACATATTCAAAATCAAAACGGTTGTTTGTCAAAACATACTTTAAAAATCAGTCACCAAGAGCGTCACAAACGAACGTTTATCATGTATTCCATTTGCAAAAAGAAGAAATAAAGCAAAAACAAATTAAAAGTATGATAATTAAGTACCACCGCACATATACTACAAAAGATGAATATAGAGCTTCGGCTATTCAGATATAGCATTGACTTTGACTTGAACTATCAACCATGACCCTCAATGCAAGTATGCAACTACATGCATGCTCGAAATTTATCACCGCATATGGACACTTTTAAAGCACAAAAATGTCATCCAAGTGAGCTACTTCACAAGAAAGTCACCCAAGCTATGTTTCTCTGTACCTAGTATATGAACTGTTAATCGGAAAGAGAAAAATCAATATACTCACTGGTTTGTTCTCTTGATTTTAATTCTCGTATTAATCCACCTTATGGTGCGGTAAGGGACGAGGAACACCTTACTTGTTTATTAATAAAAAGTAAGCTCTACATAGTAGGGGGACAGTACCGAATCATGCCAAATTTAAACGACATAAGGGTAACCGATGACATCAAATTTTAAAATGCCTATAAATACGGTGAAAGTGACATGGTTGCTATCAAAAGAATTAAAGTTTAGAGCGACAAAGTGTTTAGCTTTATTACAAGCTCTTTTGGAGTAGATACAAACAAGGTTGACATCTTCAAAGATCTCTTTAAACTTTAGGTAAATGAATATAGCTTTCCATCATGAGCGTTATTCACTTTTAAGAATCTGAATAACCTGTAATTTGTCACATCCGATAATTGCTTGAGTGTAGTTGTTTTCCAAGAAGAAAAACCGAAAAACTCTAAGATTTATTAAAAGATCACAATGCAACTATTCGAAGTGATATCCAAGTGGGAATGAGAGTTAGTCTCATACTTGATAATTGATCGGGCTAAACTTGCAAGTGTACAAGTGCCGATATAGTAATAAATTCTGGTAAAATACTGGGTCGAATCCATACGGAAACATTGTTTAATTCAAGTCCAAAAGTATAAAACTTAAAATGTGGAAAGGAGTAGAGTGCATGGATTTTGATTTATGTTTTGCTATGAGAACAATAACTTGTTTTTTCACCTTGATTTTAGGAATATGACTTTAGATAGGTTGAGTTTGAGACAATTGATAACAACGACTAAGGCTTCGGAAATCACCTAAAAACTCTTCACTTGTGTTGATTCAAGTTATTTACCAATAATTATGAATACGATGCCACTAATATATTCTCAACTCCGGTTAAGGCAACATGAGCGTGGTTTTCATTACGTGTAAGTCCCGTTACAGCTTACATTCAAGGATGGACTAATGATCTTGTTTCATGAGCGAAGGGCTTTATGGAGGCTAAAGAATGAAATCTTTTAGTCTAGCTATTCGAACCCAACAATCAGGCATGGAAGAAATATTTGATCAGATCATTGAGTAAAAAAAAAACTCCAAAGTTATTTGTTTTTACATCTGAATGTTTGACTTTTTACATCATATTTATTCACAAAAAAAGTTGGCAAAAAACTTATAATAATAAAAGTATGGATTTAATTAAATAACATTGCTGGATTAATATATTAACGATGTTGGATTGCAGGAAAAAATTGAATTGACTGAGTGGATACGCATAAACTGATTGAGAATATGATTTATTGACGACGGGGAGGGTTGCAATTAGACTGTCCGCAATCCTCTAGTGAAAAAGCCACAATTAAGCTTTTCACCCTAAAAGAGCTCCAACCCAAGGTATGGAAGGGTGTTAAGGTTGGAAGAGGGAACTCTTGGGGGTGGAAACTGGTTGGTTTATTCACATAAGAGGAGGAAGGAGTTGGGAACGGCCACACATCATGAAATGTAGGGCCCATGCAAAAATAAAATCTCATTTTTATTAAAAATGTTATAACTTTTTTATTTGTACTCAACTTTATATAAAAAAAATATATCAAAATTCATAATTTTTAATGCTCTTTCATATAACACCAATATTGAATATAATCAAAATAAAATTTAACTTTTATTTGTTGAGGGTTTTCATACCCAAAATTTTTCTTAAATAAATTCAAGTACTAAAATTAATATCTCATGACTAAAAATATTTTTCCTTTTTATATTATTGTAATTAATATTATGTGTGTTTCTTGTATTTTATTGTTGGTATTTAAATTCAATAAGTTGGTTTTCAATTTATTCATCTTTGTATTCAACAATTACATATTATTAAAATTAAAAAAATACATTGTAATATAGGAAATAATGGAATATAGTATATATGAGTACATATTTTGATTGGAAACTGTAATTTATTTGAAATTAAACTCAATATGCATATTTTTAAACTTACGCAAAAAAAATCACATCGAAATGTTTAAATTTTTAAATAATAATCATTGGTAAGAAAAAATTGTCACATAATTGATGTGTGATAATAAAAGTAAGGATTTATACATTTGCTTTGAAAAAACTATGCTGAGAGAATATACTGATGGTGCTGGGTTGTAGAGCAAAATTTATTATATTGACTGAGTAAATACGTATAAAATTATGGTTGATTTGATTTATTGACGGAACTAGGGTGCGGTTAACCTTAACCTAAGCAACGAATCGATTGTACGTGGATGAGTTTCACAATAATGATGATTTTAGTTTTTGGATTTGGATTTATCTTATAAATTTTAATTTATTGATTTATCTTCGCGTTTATGCTTGATTAGAGTGATTTATCAGTCCTGTTTTTTGTACACACTTTTTTGTACCCACCACTACACACGTTTGTGAACAACTATTTTTTTTTTTTTTCTACCCGGAAGGCAAACCACAAAAATCAGTGGGGCAAACGCCGGGGGAACATTTGCCAAATTTTATTAGAATCAAACAAAGAGTATACAAAGAGGGGGATTAAGCCAAACCTCTTAAAATTACAAAATCATCAGATCAAAAATCTAATAGAAGGAAGCCCAAAAAAATCCATATTTAAAGCCCGTTTGAATAGCCTATGAAGAGAGAACACATGAGACCAATGCATGTTGCAATCTGAGTGAAGCTCCCATAAGTAAGTACCTCATACAAAGGCATGTGAAACCTGCTCAAACATATAAGCATATAGCTTATTGTATTATTGTTAGGTCCCTGTTTTCTAATCTATAAAATGTATGTATGGAAGATAGATCTGGGAATGAAGCTTTCCATTGAATGATGAAGAAGTTTACAGAATGATGAACAATTTAGCGTAAAACTTCTATCACGAGAATAGGCACTGCGGCTCTAGGAATGTTACGAAAAGCTTAACCTAGCCTTTCCCTTAAGGCATATATATAGCCTGACGGGAAAGGTAGGTTTTACAATCATTTGGGCTCCTTTTCCTAGGAGGCCCATACCTAAAAAGGTATAAAACCTTTATTACATATTTGCCTTAAAAGGCCTATTCATTATTCTAGCTAGTCTATTAAATTAAAATGCTAAATATAAAGAGCTAAGAAACATTGATCACAATATAATGAAAATATCTCTAACAATCTCCCCCTTTGTGATCAGATGTTCTTGCTTCTTCTTTTCTTCACTTCTGAGCTTTAAAATAATGCTTTCTGAGATTTAGTGCATGCTCGTAATTTCTGAGAGATCTTCTTCTGTCAAGTTGTTTCTCGATAGCTTTCAAGATTTTATTGACTCTTTCCAATTCTTTGATTTCTTCCTTCGAGGCTTCATTCTGTCTCTTATCTAGCTCTTCTTTCCTTGGCTGGAGCTGTTCTCGGATGATTTGCAGGGTCCCATCACAGTATTTTTGAATGTCTTCAACAATCATCAGACGCTTCTCTTCTTTGTGATTCAGATAGATGACTGAGATGGGCTTGTCAAATGTATAATATGCTGTAAAGGTTTCAAGCCCAGGTCTATCCAAGTCCGGTCGTGTAAGATTCGCCTTTGAATAATTGTGCTCTAGAGTCATCTGGAGATCATGGGAAGCGTAGAACCGAACTTGTCTTGTCATGAATCTCTTTATGGCCTCAAAACCTTCTCTAGCAAGTCTGTCTTTGTGCACTGGGAGCTCCCTGCATCTCATGAACATTTGATAAATATCATCCATGTGCAGTAGGAAGAAGTCATTCTCTTGACAGGTGAACTCTGAGCCATCGGTACGTCGTAGACGAAAGATCAGGAACTTAATCGTTTCTAAGTAGTCTTCTGTGATATCCAGGATTTTCGATATAGGACATCCACTTGTTGCAAGATTATGATTTAGAACTTGTCTTCGTTCCCCTGTGGATCTGTGTCCTAGCATATACAGGTTTCCTCCTCGGTATTTTCCTTTCAAGTGATTGATTCCTCGCATCTTTAATTCACTGAACTTCTTGATTTTTTCAGGTTGTCGCCAGATTTTCTCTCGGATTTCTTCTAGGAAGGGGGCTTTGATTCTAACAATTTCCCATTTTTCTTTGACTGGTTCTGGTGCCTTGGGATTTTCTTTATGATTCTCCCCTTCCTTGAGTTCATCTTCATCAAGTCCAATCATTTGTGCATGATATTTGTTGAGAAATTCTCTGAGTTGCCAGCTTCGACACATTTCGTACTGTTCCGCTTCCACTCTAAGATCATCCCACTCTGTCCACTCGCGAGGCCACTGATCATGAACTAGAAGGTCTTCCAGTTCATCTTGTATTTGATTACCAGAGGGCTTAGAGTGAGCTTGTTGTTGTGTCGAAGGCGACCTGTCATGTGAAACACCGGGATCCTCAGGATTGCCCGTTATCATCAGATTAGAACTAGGTTCTTTCTGATGGCCTGAATAGAAAGGTGTACTCGAAGTAGCAACCTCAGGACTTCCACTCCATCCTTGGTCTACATCTATGAAAGATGAGCCTAGGAGTGTTGTTTCTAGCTCGACCGGGCTAGATGTGGGTGAGTTGGCTGTTTGGCTTTTATGATGAGTGGATGGTGGGGGCTGATTGTTCGAGGATTCAGGTTGGTTGGATTGCGTAGAAGGTTGGCTTGTTGACGCATCACGCTCAAGTATCCTTTGCCTCTTGTTCTCCCCCTCATGAGGATCCGAGTCATCGGGGTCCTCATGCGAACGTTTGTGACCAAGGACACTATCACGGCATGAGCTGTCAGGCTTAAGGATCCGAAGAAGGTCTTTTTGTTTCTGGGTTAGGTTGCCTTCTTCGGTAGCTAGTAGTTGATCTAGCATAAGGGTTTCGAGTACCTCGAACGGTAAAGTTTTAGGGTCAGGAAAAGGTGTGGTCGAAGTAGGGGAGGACACTAGTTCTGTATCCTGGGTTCCCCTTGAAGCAGTAGGTGAGTGGGGTAGGGTTGTGGATGGTTCAGAGGTCTGTTGGGTAGGTATGATAGGAAGTGGTTGGGTTTGTTGGGTATGTGAGGATGATGGTTGGGGTTGGATGATGTCATTTAGCAACGCCGGGGTGTTCCTGAATTCCTGTGCCCGAGCGGTTATTGCTTCGTGCACCCATGGTTTAATGGTGGAATCCAAGAAACGCTGCAGAATGACAGAAAGGTCGGTGGGGTCAGGGTGTCCGGTTACAGGGGTAGTAACCGTTGTCACAGCATCAGTAAAGATTACCGATGTGTGGCCTGCAGATAATGATGGAGATATCTGTTGAGCAGCAGGACTTCCGATCATCATTGACGTATCTCCGATCGTTGAGGACAAGTAAAGTGCACCTGTCGTGTGCGGTGGTGTGAGCAGTGTATGTGTCCTAGAAAATGTTGAAAATGTTGGGATGGTGGAAACTAGACTCAATGTGCTAGAAGGAGGGGTAGTGGTCTGGGGCGGAAGACCACAAAGGAAATCCTCAGCTGCTTCGTAGGGAGACAGCGAGGTGGGTATAATATCCCCTATATGTGAAACTACTACCTGTTGGGAGGCAGCAGAGTGGCTAGGTGAGGCTTGTGCATGTGCAGTTGGGCTAGATGCTGCGTCTTCTACTCGGAAACTGAAAATATCAGTTTCTGCACCTATGGGGTTAGCCCGGTTTATGGTGTCTAGGTCAGAGCAGCTGTCATACAAAGCTAACTCTTCTGCCAGGTTGCTTGCGGTTTGCACTCTTTGCACAGGAGTAGATGATGAGGCAAGATCATGACGCACCTTGGAGCGAGTCTCACTGATGATATTTCCTTGAGTGTCCTTGATTTGGTGAGACTGCTCTTGTGTTGTAGCCCGAGAAAGCCTGATAACGAGTCGTCCTTTCTTAGCGCGGGCTTTCTCGACTTTCTTGCCCTTTGCCTTGGCATTGTTGTCATCCTCATCATCATCATCGTTGTCGTCCTCAGCCTTGCTCCCAGAGCCCTCATCGTCAGCGTCTTGTGTTGTGGCTACGCTTGGCGAATCACGGGTAAACTCTTCAGCACGGGGGTGGCCCTCAGCAGACATAGTCTGATCATCATGGGGCCGGCTTGCCACTGGTCTCTGTGGCCGGGTTGAACTCTCAGGACCCTCACTTACTCTCGGCTGACTCCCCGGGGTAGGCTCAGGGGGGTTTATCTGAGCCATAGGGAGTATGACACCATTCTCCTCACTGTAGCGTATGACATGTGGATCATTTCGCCCAGCTAACAGGAGGAGAGGAACAGGAATAGGTAATGGTACCAATGTACGTATCTCTGGCATTCTCTTCAAGTATTGGAGGGCTGGAGTGCTGACATTCTCAGATGATTTGCGTCTTTGAATAGTAGGAGTTGTTCTGCAGAAGTGTCGCACCAGCAGGGAGAACCATCTCATGTATGGTAGATGTTTGATCAGATTAGTGTCGAATTTCCTTCTCCTCATCTCCAAGAACTCACTCCAAATTAGAGCAGCATAGTCATATTTCTTCATGAAGGCGATCCCATGGAAGATATACACAAGGTAAGCACTGCACTTGTCGAATCCAGTGTGCTTGGAAGTGCAGCACTTATTCAGAGTAGCCATCAGTGTCCTCCATGGGCGCGGCAAGCGAGCCGTCTTGATTTATGACATCACGTGGAGAGGCTGTGCGTGGCCAAGAGTGATCATGTCAGCGATTACTTGTGCCTCTGGGACCAACGCGTCATAATGTTCCTCCTCCGGGATCTGTAGCACTTGTTGGACGAGCTCCTTCGTGATTGTGACTCGGGTGTTGCAGATTGTGGCAGCTAGGACGTCATCGATTTGTCTGCCATTCGCATCTACGTCCTTGTCAAGTGTACCCCAGAATTGTTGGAGATACACCTGAGGGACTTCAGCGTTCTTGCTCAGTGCCTTCCAGAGTTTGTGGCCTTTCAAAATGGAGACGACCACATTGTCTTGACAAGAGAACACCTCGGGGTCCAATTGTGAGTTGTTTTCCTTGATCGGGATCCAGTGTTCCCTAGCATAGATCATGTTGATTGGAGTGTTGGCAGCCATCTGAGTCTGAAAATGATAGACAGATTAGAGCACATGATCAGAAATGGCTAAGACCACAATTTCTGGTCACTTGGGCCCTTTAATGTTTGTTTATTTTTTAATGAAAAGTGGGGCCCGATTGAAAATGTTATTGGTCTTGATTTGAAGTTGGGCCTGGACTTGGTTTATTTGGCCCGTATGGAGATTTCCACTAAGGGTTTGGAACTGGGCTGTCTCGGTTTCACTTAATAGTGCAGCCCAAGTAAATTTCGCCAAGTCTAAGGATCGCGCAAGACATGTGGATTGCGCAGGTCATCGAATCGCGCAGAGCAAAGAATCGCGCAAGCCAATTTCACAAGGACCGGCTTCGCGCAAGGTCTGAAAACGCGCAACCCTCAGATCTTGCAACTTAGGGATTGTGTAAAAGGAGGATCGCGCAAGAGGGTATATCGCGCAGCTCCGAAGATCGCGCAGGTCAGTAGATCGCGCAAGGGGCCAAGATTGCGCAGAGGGGTAATCGCGCAAGAGAGCATTCGCGCAGCTCCGCCAGATCGCGCACGGCATTAGGATCGCGCACCCTAAGTGGATCGCGCAACAGCCCAGTGATCGCGCAAGTTACACCAGTTCGCGCAAGTGCACCTGTTCATCATCTTTGTCTAAAACCGTGTACCTGTTTATCGCCATTATCGAAGAGAAACGAAGAGAATAATCGAAGAACATGAGAAGATTTTTACCGATGAGCGAAAACGAGAGAGGGAGTTGATGCGATTTTGAGCTCTGGGGAGTTGGAGGGTTTCGCGCAAGGGTGAAATGGGAAGAGGGGTTGCGAGTTTTGAGAGTTTAAATAGGCCCGGGAAATTTGAACTTAACGGGCCCAAATCAGTCTGATTTCAAATTTAAAAATGCTCCCCCTCAACTTATACATAATTTTGAAATACTCCCCCTCAACAGATGAACAGATTTTGAAAAGCTCCCCCTCAATTTATGCATTGAAGAAAGAAATGCTGCATGAAAAATAAAAGGAAAACATGCGATATATATAAAAAAAAAATTGGTGCATGAGAGAGAGAGAAAAGAAATAATGTGATGCAAAGATGACTAAAATGCAAAACATGAAAGCACACGCACACACACAATTCAGATGTTACTCAGTCGTTTAGGTTCAGCATCCCCAACTTAGAGATCAGGAAATTGAATCTCTTTTCATCCAGGGCCTTTGTGAAGATATCAGCCAATTGCAATTCCGTAGACACAAAGTACATGTCCACGGTGCCTTTCTCAACGTGATCCTTTATGAAATGATATCTGAGGTCAATATGCTTCGTCCTTGAATGATGGACCGGATTGCACGTGATGGCTATTGCACTTTGAGAGTCACTGTAGATCGGGATGTGTGAGAATGTGAACCCGTAGTCTTTTAGCTGGGTCCTCATCCATAATATCTGCGAGCAACAGCTAGCAGCCGCGACATATTCTGCCTCAGCTGTAGAAGTGGACACACAATTCTGCTTTTTGGAGGACCAACACACCAACTTATCACCAAGAAATTGAGCACCGCCAGATGTACTCTTTCTGTCCAGTTTGCACCCCGCGAAGTCAGCATCTGAGTATCCAACAAGGTCAAAACCTGATTCCTTGGGATACCAAAGGCCCAGATTGACTGTTCCTTTGAGATATCTCAGTATTCTTCTAACAGCATTCAGATGTGATTCCTTCGGATTTGCTTGAAAGCGGGCGCATAGGCAGGTTGCAAAGACAATGTCTGGTCTGCTAGATGTAAGGTACAGCAAGGAACCGATGATAGCCCGATAATTGGTAGCATCGACTGGTTTCCCGGAAGGGTCAGAGTCGAGCTTCTGTGAGGGAGACATGGGGGTTTTCATCGTTGACTTGCTGTCCATTTTGAAGCGCTTTAGCATATCGTGAATGTACTTGGACTGATTTATGAATATTCCGTCTGGCATTTGCTTGATCTGAAGCCCTAGAAAGAAGTTCAACTCTCCCATCATACTCATCTCGAACTTGGTGCGCATCAGATTGCTGAACTTTCTACAGAAATTTGGATTCGACGAGGCAAAAATGATGTCGTCAACATAAATTTGTATCAGCATGATGTCACCCTTGTGTCTTTTGATGAAGAGAGTTGGATCTATCTTTCCCTTCGAGAAGCCTGATTCCACAAGAAAATCTGATAGAGCTTCGTACCAGGCTCTTGGTGCTTGTTTCAAACCATACAAGGCTTTCCTCAGCTTGTATACATGATTGGGGCGTTCAGGATCAACAAAGCCGTCAGGTTGTGCAACGTAGACTTCTTCTTTCAAATCTCCATTCAGAAATGCCGTCTTTACATCCATTTGATACACCGTGAAACTCTTGTGAGCAGCATATGCTAGAAATAGTCTGATGGCCTCAATCCTTGCCACTGGTGCAAAGGTTTCATCGTAGTCGATTCCTTCTTGTTGATTGTAACCTTTTGCAACCAGGCGGGCCTTGTTTCTCACGATCACACCATCCTCATCTTTCTTATTTTTGAATACCCATTTGGTGCCGATAATGGTTTTCTTGTAAGGTCTTGGCACCAGGGTCCACACTTTCAATCTTTCAAACTGGTTCATTTCTTCCTGCATCGCAATCACCCAGTCCGGATCAGCCAATGCGTCAGTCATCTTTGTTGGTTCTTTCTGACTCAGAAAACATGAGTATAAGCATTCATTGACTGATGCCGTTCTGGTTCTGACTCCTCGAGATGGATCTCCAATTATCAGCTCTGGCGGATGTGCTCTAGTCCACTTTCTCTCGTGCTGTAGAGGCTGTGGAGTTATGATTGGATGATCAGGGTCAGAATATTCTTGCTCTGGTTGTGCTTCTGGGGTTTCTTGCGTTGCAGCTTCTTCGGGTTGATTGTTAACAGAAGTGTTTGGTTCATGTTCAGCTTCATTATCTGTATGCTCATCATCATTCTGAGTAGGAGTGCTGGTTTCTTCAGTAGTTGGAGCAGGTAACAGGGGGTTCTGAGTGGTTGTAACATTTGTAGTTGATGCTGCACGTGGTTGGCTGTAGAAGTGCTCAAAGAGAGAATCCAGAACCACATGCTCATCTGATCTTGTCTCACCTCCCTGCCCTCCTACTCCAGAGGATGATGGAGTTTCATTGTTTGCAGAGGTTGATGGTTCAGACTGAAAATGTTCAGAAGCCAAGTCCGCCATTTCATAGAAGCTCACATTGATGCTTTCCATGACGGTTCTTCTGTCTTTCAAGTATACTCTGTACGCCTTGGAATTGGTAGAATACCCAATGAATATCCCTTCATTTGCTTTTGGATCAAGCTTCCCCCTAGCATCCCTGTCGTTCATAATGTAGCATTTACAGCCGAAGACGCGGAAGAAGGCAATGTTAGGGAGCCGCTTGAACACAATCTCATAGGGCGTCTTGTCAAATCTTTTGTGAATCACCGTCCTGTTCTGTGTGAAGCAAGCCGTGTTGATAGCTTCCGCCCACATGAAGTGAGGAAGCTTTGACTGTATCAGCATGGTTCGGGCTGCTTCCACCAAGGTTCTGTTCCGTCGTTCTACAACACCGTTCTGCTGTGGTGTCTTAGCTGCAGAGAACTGTTGAGTAATTCCCTGAGCTTCATAGAATTCGGTCAGTTCCTTGTTCTTGAACTCCGTCCCGTTGTCAGTTCTGATAATCTTCACATTCTGCTGTAGATAGTTCTGTATGGTCCTGATGAACGTCATGATTAAGTTTGTAGTTTCGTCCTTGGAGCGCAAAAACTTGGTCCATGTGTAGCGTGAGTAGTCATCCACAATTACCAAAGTATATTTGCGTCCACTGATGCTATGCACGCGCATCGGACCACACAGATCCATATGTAATAGCTCCAGGGGACGAGATGAGGAGGGAAATTGTTTTGACTTGTGTGATGCTCTCCTCATCTTTCCCAAATGACATGCAGAACAGTGATGGTTGGGGGAGTTCTTCAGAACAGGCAGTCCTTTCACCAAATTCTTCGAGGAGAGGGAACTGATGGCTGGCAGATTCAAGTGTGAGAGACGTCTGTGCCATAGGCTACTTTGCTCTTCTGATGCTTTGGACAGGAGACAGATGGATATGGGGGATCGTACCGATTTCAGATCAATGGTGTAGAGATTGGTTTTCCTCTGACACCTTAATAATGGTGTCCCACCCATATCCATCACACAACATTGCCTAGCATGGAATCTCACTTCCATTCCATTGTCACAAAATTGGCCGATGCTAAGCAAGTTGTGTTTCAGTCCCTGCACATATGATACGTTTCTGATTGTGACGCTCTCACAGATGACATCTCCTATCCCGAGTATGGGCGATGAAGCATTGTTCCCAAACCTCACATTTCCTCCAAATCTTTCAGAATAGTTGCTCAGTAGTTCAATCTGTCCAGTCATGTGTGACGAGCAACCCGAATCAAGATGCCACACATGACTGACCTGCAAAACAGATTAGTTTCGCTTAGGTACCCATCGCCAGATGGGTCCTTCCTTATCAACAGTGAGCAATTGTTTCAATTTCTTTTTGATTTGGGATCCTAGGCTGGCTGATTGAGAAGAGTTTTTCATTTTTAATTTTTCTGCTTCAGCCTTAGGAACCCATTTTTGTTTTATTTGAACGATTTTTGGAGCGAGGGAACTTTCATTTGTCCTAAGTGATTGTTCAGATAAATGATCTTTCAAAATTGGTTCACATGATAGCCTTTTCAGATGTTTGACTGAGTGAATCTTGAGAGGATACCTTAAAAATGGCAATTTGACCTCACTCTCAACATTCACCCTATCAATCTTGGGCTTATTCACAACATTATCAACAATCACAGGATCTTTTGCTTTGCAAGAAGGAACAGACTTATAACAACAACATTTCATTAATTTAACACAATCCAGAGAAACACATTTAGTACAGCGATTCGAGACAGAAATCTTAGAACTAGAAGACTTAGGGGCCATTCTCTTAGCATAACTAGTAGATGGCTCACTAATGCTAGAACTAGACTTATTCTTAACATAAAATATGGCGCTCGACCGCTGACACTTATTTCTTAATCTCGACTCTTCTTCTCTCTTCTTCCTTCTTATTCTGTCTTCAATCCACTCTCCTTTCTTCTCGACTCTCTTCTTCACATCTTTCCCTGTCCGAGAATGAGACTTGGGGTGAGAAGGAGAAGTCTTAAAACTAACGCTTGAATTTTCAGAAGTGTTTTCAGAAGTAGAAGGGGAAGAGGATTGAGAAGCTGTGTTAGACTGAGAGGCGGTTTTCAAAGAAGATATTTCTTTTAAAAGTTCATCCTTTTCTTTTTCTAAAACCTGCTTTTCTTTTTCAAAAGAATCTTTTAACTCAGCAAACTTTCTCACCAATGGTGGAATGTAAGCTGGTTTCTCAATTGGTTCTGATGTGGAAGCCTCCTCTCCGTCTTTCTCAGCTTTCTTTTCAGGAGGATAGGTCAAGATTTCTTCAGCAGGGGTCAAAGGGAGTGCTTTGGTTTTGTAGCTCTTGTTTAACTCTGTGTAGTCAAAAGGAACCTCTACACCAGCCTTTGTCTTTCTCTTTTCATCCTCAAGGGCATTCGTTTCTTCAGCTCCAGTGAAGGCCATGAGTTTGGTCAATCCTATTTTCATGTATCTAACATCATAGAGTTGTCTACAGTTGACCTTTTTCAGGTTCTGAGGATTGGTCAAACCCAAGCCTTCTTTGGCGTTATAGAAACGAGTGTCCTTAGGCTGGTTAAGGAAAATAGTCTGGTCTGTTTGGTCCCTCTTAGCTAACAGGTCTTCGAGTTCTTTGATTTTAGTATAAAGAGCACCCCTTCTTTCCATTAGCAAATTATTGACACCAAAAAGCCTAATTCTTTCTTTTTCGGTTGTTCTAAGCTTCTCTGTCAACTCTTTCTCACTAGCACTAAGTCGCTTATTCTCAGTTGTGAGTTTAGTGATTGTTTTCTCTGAATTAATTATCTTAATGTTTGAGCATGTCTGTTTTTCACGCAGTTGGTTATATACCTCATACAACCGTTTGTAATTCACCTCAAGCTCCTTAAATTTATCATGCATATCTGTTCTAGAGCAGTTATGAATAGATGGATTAGAGGTACTTACTTCATTGTCAGCATTTCTGTTTTCAGCAGTCAGGGCAGTTGCTATATCAGCATTGGTTGCAGTAGGCAGGTTCTTCTTCTCCTCAGCTTTGTCTTTCTCCTTTTCATCAGCAGCAGGGGTTGACTTCATCTTTCCTTCCTCATCAGCATCCTTCTCTTTCTCTTCTTCTTCAACGACTGCCATCAAGGCCAGATTCTCTTCCTCATCAGAATCATCCATCCAGTGGTCCTTTTCAGCCATGAGGGCACTCTTCTCACTACTTTCTTCCATTGCCAGCAACATCTTCTTTTTGTTCAGATACATCTTCTGCTTGTAGTACTCAACATCCTTCTTCCTCTTAGGCATCCTGCAGTCCTTCATCAGATGTCCAGTCTTCCCACAATTGAAGCACTTTGGAGCATCCTCAGCAACAATATTCTCAGACGATTCAAAAGATCGCTCTTTTCTCTTGTTGTTGCTGGAAGAGGACTTGCGGAGTCTGTTGTTCGAGGGGTTCTTCTTCTTCTGCATTTGGTTGTTGAACCTGGAGGTAAGAAGGGCTATCTGTTTCTGAAAATCACGAAGCTCATCATCATCAGAATCATCCCAAAATCCAATGTCGCTGTCTGCGCTCTCACTCTCTTCTGCAATCATCTTATCCTTCTTGGAACCAGACTTTGAAGGCTTGTCAAGCATTAAGGCCAGGGTGTCAGCTAGTTTGTCCACAGCTCCCTTCCCTTTGTCAGCTGTCACAGTGGCTACCACAAAGTCAGAGAAATCTTCAGCATATTGGTCAAGTGTGTTGTACACTGCATGGATATCCATCTCATCCAGATCCTTTGTGTGCCTTATCTGTGAGCTCAGCTTCTTCCAGTCAGCTCCAAGAGAAGACAGAAATCTCACGTTCAGTTCCATATTCGACTTGTGCACGCCAATCTTTCTCATCTCATTTATCAATTGCAGGAATCTGAGGTATGTATCTTCAAGTGATTCTCCAAGCTTGGCTTTGAATGAGTCATAAGCAGTGAATGTGCTAGCTTTCTTCGCCTTTACTCCGATCTCCGTGCCTTGCATGATCTTGAAGATCTCATCCCACATCTCTTTTGCTGTTGACATGCTGTCAATCTGCATATAGATGTCGTTCGGGATGGCCTGCAACAAATAGGTCTTGGCAATGAGATCTGCACGGAGTCTTGCTCTGTCCTCGTCATCATATTCCTCAACAGTCTTGGGTCTCCACTCAATCTCAACAGGTGGGTTGTTCCCGTTGTCTCTCTCAACAGCTATCATCAATTGAGCTGGTCCATTAGTGATGGAGTCAAGAAGACCTGAAGATTGGTCCTTGCTCTCAAGAAAGTTCAGGAATCTGTTCTTCCATACGTTGTACTCACCCCTTCGCAGGATTGGGGGTCTTGTATCATTTCCGATTGATAATGCGTCCATGTTAATATTGATCGGGCTGATCAGTTGATTAAAGGGGTCCTGTTCAGTTGTTTGATAATTCAGGCAGAAAGTTCTTGTACAGTACAGGTCAAAATCGCGCAAGGTATTGAAAGATTGCTCCAAGTTGTAGAAGGATCGCTCAACTTTTGAAAGATCGCTCAACTTTTGAAAGATCGCTCAACTTTTTACAAAAGATCGCTCAACTCTCAAAAAGATCGCTCAACTTTTTCAAAAGATCGCTCAGCTCTAAATAAAAGATCGCTCAACTCTACAAACAATCTCTCAACTTTACAAAAGATCTCTCAACATAAAAAGGATCGCTCAACACTTAAAGGAACGCTCAAGTATAAGATTGCTCAACTACAAATCTCTCAACCTGTAAAAAGATCGCTCAACATGCTAAAAGATCGCTCAACAAGAGGAATATCGCTCAACTCCAGAAAATCTCTCAAGTCCAAAATGGCGCAACTTAGGGATAGCGCAGGTCCAAATCGCTCAAGTCACAGATCGCGCAGGTAAGTGTTGCGCGAAGCTGGAGATTGCGCAAGAGGGAGGTTGCGTGATCTTTAAAATCGCGCAGGAGTCAGATGAAGATAGCGCAGGCTTGAGATGGCGCAAGAAGTGTTGCGCGAACCTCGAGATCGCGCAAGGAGTCCTTTTGCGTGAACCTGTTCTTCGTTCCAGGGAGTTGCGCGAAAATGCAGGATCGCTCAAATCTGGCTTAACCTGTACGTCGAGTTTCAGATAGAGATTTTCTCCAGAAATGATCCCTTCAAGCCTAGAAACACTTTCCTTCAACCATTTTTCTGCAAAAACAACAATAAAAATAGAGCAGAAGATCGCTCAAGTGCGAAACTTCAACGATGAAGAATCGCGCAGGAGTGATTTTCAGCCTTCAATCGATCGATCAGCTCCGGCTCTGATACCAGATGTTAGGTCCCTGTTTTCTAATCTATAAAATGTATGTATGGAAGATAGATCTGGGAATGAAGCTTTCCATTGAATGATGAAGAAGTTTACAGAATGATGAACAATTTAGTGTAAAACTTCTATCACGAGAATAGGCACTGCGGCTCTAGGAATGTTACGAAAAGCTTAACCTAGCCTTTCCCTTAAGGCATATATATAGCCTGACGGGAAAGGTAGGTTTTACAATCATTTGGGCTCCTTTTCCTAGGAGGCCCATACCTAAAAAGGTATAAAACCTTTGTAAGGAATAAATGTAATTAGATTTTGATGATGCTATAGGATCAGAATTTTAAAGTACCCCAAATTAGATTTTGTGTATTAGAAATTTTCAATTGTAAGTATTAGTGTAGTCGACGATCAGAGTTGCTCTACTTTGGATCAGATCAGAAGTGCATCAGAACTGCTCGACCAGACTTGCTCTATGAGAACTGCTCCATCAAAGTTCTCTTACCAGAAGTCCATCAGAGTTGCACCATGAGAGTTGCTGATAAACTTGGACATCTGATAGCCGATGAGATCTACAGATCAGAGGTACTCATCAGCGAACCTATCAGAGTCAGAGTTCAGTCAGAGATCAGAACTCCATCAGAACTCAACTCATCCGAAAGCCATCAGAATCCAACATATCAGAAGAGCCTGATCAGAGCCCGACGAACACTTAGAAAAATTTCAAGCAACATCCAACAGCTCTGAATTCAACGGGTAAAAACATCCAACGGCTACAAGACTGTGCATGAAAGGAAAGCATTTAATGCACATTAAATGAGCCTGATACGCTGAAGGATTGATTGCAAATGATTGACCAAGGAATCCGGGAAGATATATTATAAAAATAGAAACCTTCCAAAACGGCGGTCAAGTCAACTGTACGCGCATTTAATGCAGTTGTCTCCTCCTCCAACGGGCAGACAACCTCAGTATATAAGCTACACACCGAAGAACAGAAAAACAACTTTGCTACAACTTTTGCTCATCATCATTCAAGCTCTCTTGAGATTCAAATTCTACAACCTTCAACAAGACAAGCTTACGTTGGGAAGATTCAAACTCCAAATCTCTCATCCCCAACAAACAAGCAAAGTTCATCCTGTTCTTCAACACTTCAAGAACTTCATCAAACATCATTTGTAACGAAGCAAGTTGGAGGAAAAACTCTGTTTTTCAAAGGATCTTCTGAAAAGAAGGGCGTCCAAGTAACTGCAGTAGTGAAGTGGTGATACTTCCGGGAAGCTGAGTGAAAGGATCAGCCATCAGGACGTGGAACTGCATCCTGGGTGGCATCTAGGCTTGAAGAAGACGAGGAGTGCTTCTTAAGTGCTAGGAATTAGCTTTGTAACTGATCTACTTCAAAGCTAGTGGAACAGTGGACTAGAGGAACGTGTTGTTCCTTGAACCACTATAAAATATCCGGTGTCATTTACTTTACTGCAATTTATATTTCTGCACTTAGGATATTAACTGATTAACTCTAAGACTTGGAATCTGTGTTCAGCAGATCTTGTTCCCAGAGTTATCAGAAAGGCATTTGCCTTAGTATTTTTTTCTGAGGCTACCCGGACAGATCAGAATCCGCTGCCAAGGCCAGTTCTGATATCAGAACCAGCCTTTCTCTGTCATCAGAATCAGACCTTCTCTGATAAGTCAGTTTTGACTTTGAGAAAAAGTTGAAAAACCAATCAGTCTATTCACCCCCCCCTCTAGACTGATTACCATATTAAACGGGACCAACAAGTGGTATCAGAGCCTCCTTGTTCTTGTAATCTTTTAGGTTACTCTCTGAACAAAGATCCACTTGTTCTTAGCCTCTATTTATTTGTTATTATGGATAACTCTCTTGCCAAGCATCTAATGTTCACAGATCAGAAATATGATGACTGGAAGATTCGGATGAAAGCTCATCTCTGTGCCCTTCATGATGAAATGTGGGAAGTCTTGGAAAATGGCCCCTTCATCCAGTTCATGAAGATCAATCCTGCTCACTCTATTGATAACTCTCAACCCCAGATGATTGAGAAAGCCCGGTCAGAATGGACCAAGGAAGAGAAAAGGCAGTACAACCTAGATAATATAGCCAAGGACATCCTTTACAAGGCTATTGATGAAAGATACTTCAACAGAATCAAGAAGTGCAGAACTGCCAAAGAAATCTGGGACAAGCTGGATGAGATTGGAGCAGGAGATGAACAAGAAAGAGATAACAAGTTGACCATTGCTATGAAGAAGTTTGATGATTTCAAACTTCTGCCAGAAGAATGCATTGCTAAGATGCATGAGAGACTGCTGATTCTCATTAGTGAGATTTCTGAGCTTGGGAAGGAGCTCACCATCAAAGAGGTCAACATGAAGATCCTCAGGGGACTGCCTTCAGCTTGGAAGATGAAAGTGATTGCAGTCCAGGAAAGCAAGAACATCAAGACTTATGCCACTGAGAAACTCATCTCTGATCTCAAGGCTTATGAGTTTGAGATGCATGAAGAGAGGGAAGAAGCTCCTGATGAGAGGACCACCACTGCTCTCACTGCTAGCACCTCAAAGGTAAGTGACTTTGACCCTTCTACTCTCTTATCTGATGAGTATATGGCTGCTTTTGCCAGAAAGTTTAAGAAGTTTATGAAGAAAGATGGAAGGAGTCCATCTTCCATCAGAAGACCACATCAGAAGACCAAATCTTCTGAAAGCAATGGAGAGTACCTCTGCTACAACTGCAGACAGCCTGGGCATTTCAAAGCAAATTGCCCCTATCCAAGAGTGTCCAAGAAGCAAGGACATGAAGAAGAAAAGAAACCAGATGATCAACACAGAAGAAGAAGAGCATTTGTCTCAGAACAAGCTGAGAGAGATCCACTCTCTGAATCAGAGTCCAGCTCAGACTCCGACTCTGATGAAGCATTCTGCTGCTTAGATGCAGAAACTAAAGACCTTTGCCTCATGGCACAATCAGATGATGAGGTATGCTCTACTTCTGATTCTATTTCTTCTTCGGTAGGCACAGCCTTAAATGATGATCCAATGTCATCATTCTGGGAAGAGTTCCAAACTATCCAAGCCACTTATTCTTTTGTTAAAGAAGAGAACAGCAGGCTGAAAGTTGATATCTCTGATCTAAGGAAAGAGACTGAGTGTAAACTTAATTTCTTAACTGAGGAAAGAGATAGACTGAAAGCTGAAAATGAGTCTCTTCTGAAAAGAATAAGAGACATTGAGGAACTTGAGAGTAGATATAATAGTCTTCTGAAGATGCAATCTTCCATGAAGAATATTGGTGACTCTCATAACTTCACCTCTGGTCTTGGATATGTTGAACCAGAGTCTGATGAGCCTTCTGTAAGGCCTAGCACCCAAGTTGCTAAGGCTAAAAAGGTCATAGTGCCACAGACTCTGAGCCCCAATTGCCATGCTAGTACTTCTGGTACTAAAGTTGTTCATGAGAAGGTCATACCAGAGAAACAAACTCTAAAGGCCAAACCAAAACAAAGCTTGAAAACTAATGAACCTGGCAGACACTCTAACAAAAGGAAAAGTTTTCAGAACAATAATAATCAAAGGCCTAACCCTATCAGACAATCTCATGACAATGGTATCAGAAACTGCTATCAGAAAGGCAGATATCAAGAGAAGATTAACTATAGGCAGAAGAGGTTGTCTGGTCAACCTCAGAAGTCTAAAGTTAAGCGCTCCTCTGATCTTGACAGTATATGGGACTTCTTTCCAACCAAGAAGGCTATGCAGAAGTACGCAAACAGAAAGCATGATCCTCACAAGCATCTGCCCAAAGTGAATCATACATCTGTTTACTACAACTACCAGGTGGACAATGGGTACCATCCACCAAGGTTTCAGTTGATGAGACCAAAATGGTACCAACTACCAAGACTGCATTACCCCCCAGGACCCAACATTGCTTGGGTACCTAAATCCTCCTTTTAATCTTGCAGGAACTGTGTGCTGGAGCCATCTCAGAACAAGAATGGTATATTGACAGTGGATGCTCCAGGCACATGACAGGTGACAAGAGTTGCCTATCAGATTTCCAGAAATACAATGGACCCAGAGTCACTTTCGGTGGAAATGACAAGGAAGGGCAAACAAAAGGAAGAGGGAAGCTGATCAAGAACCAGATAATCATTGAAGATGTCTCATATGTCAAAGGTCTGAAGTTCAACTTGCTGAGTGCTAGCCAATTCTGTGACAAAGGCTACACAGTTGTATTCACCAAGACCTTATGCTATGTCAAGCATGAGACAACCAAAGAAGTGGTTCTTACAGCCAAAAGAAGGAAGAACATCTATGTTGTTGACTGGCAAACAGCAAAAGATGGAACTTGCCTGATAGCAAAGGACAATTCAAAGCTAAGCTGGGACTGGCACAAGAAGCTTAGCCATCTGAATTTCAAAACCATCAACAAACTGGCAAGGGAACACATTGTAGATGGTCTGCCTGACATTGTTTACAAGAAGGAGACCCTCTGCAGTGCTTGTCAGAAAGGCAAACAAGTGAAGACCTCATTCAAACCCATAGCTGGAGATCTGTCTACTTGTCCTCTAAATCTGATCCACATGGATTTATTTGGACCAGTTGAAACTCCCAGTGTTGGTGGAAAAAGATATACTCTTGTTATGGTTGATGATTACTCAAGATACACTTGGACTGTGTTCCTAACCAAGAAGAATGAAACTCTTCAGAAGTTGCCATCTCTGCTAAAGCAACTCCAAACTGAGAAAAATATGAAGGTCAGAACAATCAGATCTGACAGAGGAACTGAATTTGTCAACAAAGTGATCAAAGACTTCTGTGATCAGAATGGTACATTCCATCAACTTTCTGCTGCCAGAACACCCCAACAAAATGGTGTTGCAGAAAGAAGGAACAGAACACTGAAAGAAGCTGCAAGAACTATGATTGCAGAATCAGGATTGCCCATCAGATACTGGGCTGAAGCAATCAACACTGCATGCTACACTCAAAATAGAAGCATGATCCACAAGAATCATCAGAAGACCCCCTACGAGCTGTGGAAAGGAAGAAAACCAAACATCAGCTACTTCCATATGTTTGGATGCAAGTGTTACATTCTAAACAATGGAAAGGAGAACCTGAAAGTATTTCAAGAAAAAGCTGATGAAGGTGTATTCTTAGGCTACTCAAGCTCAAGCAAAGCCTATAGAATACTCAACAGAAGATCTCTACAAGTTGAAGAATCCATTCATGTCAAGTTTGATGACAGCACCTCTGCAGAAGAACTATCAGAGACCTTGCAGAAGATCAATCTTGAAGATAAGGTTTCAGAACTATCAGAAGAGGCCATCAACAATCCTATATTCTCAACTCCTCCTGCCAATCCAATTCTGATAGACAAAGATGAAGATGAAGATGATGTATCAGAAGATGAACCATCAGAGTTACCTAGACAGCAATTGTCAGAACCTGATCTAACTTGGTTAAGAGATCATCCTCCTAATCAAGTGATAGGTCAAGTCACCAATGGTGTTAGAACCAGATCTGCATCTAGAAGAGAAGCCATGTTCACCTGCTGCATATCTCAAATGGAACCAATGTGTGTGGAAGAAGCTCTAGAAGATTCAGATTGGATCAATGCAATGCAAGAAGAGCTGACACAGTTTGAAAGGAATGAAGTGTGGAAACTTGTTCCCAGACCAAAGCATCAGAATGTCATTGGAACCAAGTGGGTATTCAAGAACAAAGCAGATGAAGAAGGCAACATTGTAAGGAATAAAGCAAGGCTAGTAGCAAAGGGATACTGTCAAGAAGAAGGCATAGATTTTGATGAAACCTTTGCACCTGTAGCAAGACTGGAAGCAATCAGGATATTTCTAGCCTATGCTGCCTACAAGGACATCAAAGTATACCAGATGGATGTCAAGAGTGCATTTCTGAATGGAGAACTTGAAGAGGAAGTTTATGTTGAACAACCTCCAGGTTTTGTCATTCCTACTCAATCTTCTTGTGTCTACAAGCTCAGAAAGGCCCTCTATGGTCTTAAGCAAGCTCCCAGAGCTTGGTATGACACATTGTCCCTATTCTTAGTGAACCATGGGTTTACTAAAGGAAAAGTGGACAAAACTCTATTTCAAATTTCTGTTGCTAATCATATTCTGTTAGTGCAAATTTATGTTGATGATATTATATTTGGAAGCACTAATCCAGAATTATGCAAGAAATTTTCTCAAGTTATGCAGAAGAAGTTTGAAATGAGCATGATGGGAGAACTCAGTTACTTTCTTGGATTACAAGTCAAACAAGTACCAGAAGGCATCTTTATCAACCAAGGAAAGTACACCAGAGATCTCATCAAGAAGTTTGGAGTAGATGGAAAATCTTCAGTCAAAATTCCAATGAATGCCTCTCAAGGCATTGGACCAGATGATGAAGGCAAAGATGTTGATGCAACAACTTATAGAGGAATCATTGGATCTCTCCTCTATCTGACTGCAAGCAGACCAGACATAGCTTTTGCAGTAGGAATCTGTGCCAGATACCAATCAAAGCCCAAGGAGAGTCATCTAGTTGCTGCTAAGAAGATTATCAGATATATCAAAGGAAATCCAAACGCAGGACTATGGTATCCCAAGGGAGGTAATTTTGAACTAATTGGCTATTCTGATTCAGATTTTGCAGGTTGCAGATTGGACAGGAAGAGTACTTCTGGTCACTGTCAATTGCTAGGGGGGAGACTTGTCTCCTGGTTTAGCAAGAAGCAGAATTCAATCTCAACTAGCACTGCTGAAGCTGAGTATATTGCTGCTGGAAGTTGCTGTGCTCAATTACTCTGGATGAAGCAACAACTCAAAGACTATGGAGTGCAAGCAAAGGAAATCAAGCTGCTGTGTGATAACACAAGTGCCATTGCCATCACTCAGAATCCTGTGCTGCATTCAAGGACCAAGCATATCGAGATCAGACATCACTTCATCAGAGATCATGTGGAGAAGAAGCACATCTCAATTGAGCATGTCCCAACTGAAGACCAGCTTGCAGATATCTTAACCAAACCTCTCACAGAGGCAAGGTTTAACAAGCTAAGGGAAGAATTGGGAATGATGGATGATCTTCCCAGAGATGCATGAATCAGAGTTGCAGAAGTATCAGATGTGGACTCATCAGAACATCCCATCTCTGATACTCAAGCTCTTATCCATCAGAAGCTTGAATCAGAATTATGAAGGATCAGACTTGCAAAAGTCAGAGTTGCAGGAAGGATCAGACTTGGTATTCATCAGAGGTCCTTATATCAGAACATCTCTATCTCTGATACACGGGCCAATAATTATCAGAATGGCTGTGGACTTAGAAAAATTTTCTAAATTTCGGGCGAGACTATTCAATAAACTGGGTTTTACCTTTTTACCCCCCGGTAGTTATTACCATATTTGGAAAACGGCTTTCCGCCCACAATCCATTTAATGCGACCTCGAAACCACAAATTATATCAAACGTCCACTAACCCAAATTCATATATACTCATTCTGAAACCTAAATCGCTACTGCAATTTTACTCTTCGACTTCAAGCTTTATTTCTCCAACCTTCAAACCTCTCAAACTCTACTCTAAACTGAAAATGAAGTTCATCAACATCAACGATCTTTCCAAAGAGGAAGTCAAGGGTCTTGTGAACAATATTGTTACAGGCATGCGAGTTGACATGTCCGCATTGCCCTTGTTGGCAGAAAATCAGACGCGGATGAAGAAAATCATCCAGGGAATGCACGATTCCCAACTAAGCAAGATTGTTGCTCATCCATATGAAGAATTCAGCACCATGGATGTAGCCGAGTTCTATCTGAACGCCACTATCACCGAAGAAGCAATTCACTCTCAAGTTCAAGGCAAGGACTTGAAGATTGATGCCAATGCTCTAAACGAGTTCTTTGGTGTTCAACTCGATTCTCAAGATCCGGATACTCCAACCCTGATTGATCTAGACACAGTGAACATCGCCGTAGAGACCTTTGTTGACACCTACTGCAGGACAGAGATCACTGGAGTAGAAAAACTATATATGAAGAAATGTCTACTAAAGAAGGACTATGAGAAGCTAGTCAGCATCATGCACAGATGCTTGTGGTGCAAGACCGGATCCACAGATGAAATGAACAATGCAAACGCCAAGGCAATTTATACAGTTCATCGAGGTATGAATATTGACTGGGGAAAGGTGATTCTCAGATCCATCTCTGAATCTGTGAAGAAGAAGGACAAGGAGACTGGTCTATTCTCAACCAAGATGGGGCATGGTCTCCTCATCTCTCAAGTCATCAAAAATCAAGGATTGAAGCTCAGAAATCCTTCCAAAGTTGACCACTCCAAACTTGTCTTCCTCACTGCATCACCAAAGCTCCATGTAGCTGTAGCTGCTGAACTGAAAAGGGAGCAGAAACTAGATGAGAAAAGAGAAAAACTGGCTGCCCTGTCCAAAGCTGTTTCCAAGAAGAAGCCTCAGAAGCAACATGAGACAACACCTGAGAAACCTGCATCAGAGGAGGAAGCATCAGAGAAGGATGCAACAGCTGTGGCTCCTGTCAAAAAGTTGAGACAGAAGAGGAGAAGGAGAGCTGTCATTCAAAGTGACTCTGATAGCTCCAAATCTCCCACCAGAATGCAGAAAAAGAAGTTGAAGACCAACTCTCCTCCCAAGGAATCAGAACCTCAGGGGGAACCTGCATCAGAGTTGGCTAATACTCAAAAGCAACCAGCACCAGAGATTGAGGAACCTGAGCTTGCTTCCCTGCCTGCTGATCAAGAGGAAGCTCTGGCGAGTCCCCACTCTCCAGCACGACAAGCTCCTGAGGTTGAGGAGACTCAAGATGACATCCTTGCTGCCCTGAACAAACAGTTCACCAGAGTGCTAGAATGGAGGAAGTGGAGATTGGGACCACTCTCCAACATCTTGCAACAGTTTGGACACTACTCTAATGAAGAAAAGGAAGTTTTCAACTGGACAGGCACTGATGATGTGATCAAGTGCACTGACTTAAACTTTCTGGAATCCGTTCTAGCAGAGAAAAAGAGAACCTTTAAAGGCAAGGGACGTCTTTCAGCCTCAATTGCAGTAGAGCATGCTGCATCAGATGTTCCACCTCTCACTGAGCAAGAGGTATCACTTTTTGAAGCTTGGCTGGTGGAGAAGACTATGAGGGACTCTATGGCACCCCAACAACCAGCTGGGGGACCCTCTGATGCAAACCTCATCCTTGCTAATCTAATTGCTGATTGGAGGAAAGCTCAGCAACCGGAAATTGAGGTAATTCCTACTTCTCCTGCTCAACTGTCATCTCATCCCAAATCCCCCTCACCCAAACCACTCACACCAACCACAACTCCACCCCCATCTACTCCACCTCTTCCAAATTCACCAATTGCCACACCCAAGAAAACACCATCACCTAAGAAACCATCATCAACTAAACAACCATCACCCTGCCATCAGGTAACCCCCATCAGAAGCCGATCACCCTCACCTCCTCCTCCATCACAACATCAGAGAACCCCTATCCCTCAAACTTCACCTCATCAGAGCCCCAACAATCAGAAATCCAAATCTGCCTCTACTCAGCAGAAGCCTACATCTAAATGTCCTTCTCCTCAGCATTCTGCAGCCTCCACTCAAAAGAGAGAACCAGTTGTAAGGATTCCTTCCTCAACTGAAGATAATAATGGGTTCCTTACATCCTCATTAGCTGGTGATCTTCAGTCTGCAAAAAGGAAGACTCCTACACCACCTCCATCTCCTGATCAACCTCAACCTCAAATCAATGAGGTACCTCAGCAAAAGCCTCCAAAAGAAGTTCTTATCCCATTCCAAGAGTTTGTGGAGTCAGCCGAAGAATTTGGAGACCAAATGATTGCTGGGATCAACAAGATGCTTGTACTGAATCAGAAGCATGATGCTCATCTGGATTTGGTTCAGTACAACATTGAGTCAGAGCTTGCCAAGATATCCAATACACTCTCCACTTTGGCCACTACCTTCCTGAGCTACATGAAGACATCTAATGAGAAAGCAGACAATATAGCCTCAGAGGTAACAAGCATTCACACGGTCCTCTACTCTCAATCTCTGACTCTCTCTGCTCAAGACAAGGCTATTCAAGACCTCTCTGATGCTGTGGATGATCTTCAATGGTCCTCTGATAAGCATGCTGAGCAACTCACAGATGTAGAGGACATCTGCAAAACCTTGAAGGAATTTGACATCAAATTGATAAACAGTGGAAAGGACAGAGATCACAAGTTGACTCTCCTTGAAGCTACTACCAAGGATATTCAGTCGGCTGTGGGCAAGCAAAAGGAGCTGATAGAAGGGCTGGCTTCTGTAACTCAGACTCTGCCAGGTACCCTTGAAGCTATAAAAGAGAGCAATGCTACAGAGTTCTCGAAAATTGGACTCCTACTTGGTGATCTTGTTGATGCCAAAAAGGGGGAAGATAGCAGAGAACCTGTCAAAATTGCAAAAGCTACAGAAGGCACAAGCACCAGAGCCCTGACCCCTATTTCTGGTAAGCCTGATCCTTCTATATACTTTGAGAGAGCAAGGCAGAAGCAGATTGCTGCTGGTATTCAAAGACCTCCTCCTCCTCGACCCAAGAGAGGAAAGAAGGCAACTTTCACTCTTGCTCAATGGCTTAAAAGTGATCTAGCTAAACCGGATGCTGCTCAGTTTCAAGAAATGAAGAAGCACATGACACCTCTCCAACAGGAAAATCTTATTCTAGATAGAGATGGGACAATCATCATTAATCATGGCGGTTCTATGCAAGAAGCAGAAGACTGGTGGCGAATGAAAGTGATCCCTGGCAAGGACTTTTCTGAAGCCATCAGAAATTACCTTGATTGCAAGCTTGAACCTGCCTGGGCAGAGTGTCAGAACCCAAGGAACCTAGCTTCCATCAGAGCAAAGGTCAATGCTGATCTGAAGGAAATTGAAGCAAAGGAAGCTGATCTAGAAGAGGAAGATATCTAAACTCTATCCTCTTGTTGCTTTAAATATCTTTCATTAATAAGATAACCAGCTTGCCTCTAATTTGCATGGCAATTTCAAATTATTTCTCTATTGCATTCTGATTATCTATGCTCTGATATCTTGTGTTATTTCTTATCTTATTTGATTATATTGTATCTTACTCTTACTACTTTCCTATGCTAAGTGCCCACCAAGTTTTTAAATGAAAGTTTATTTTTAACTTACTTTCTTTATGGTGAAAGGCACTTCTCTGGAAATAGTTTAAGGGTTTTGGCATCATCAAAAAGGGGGAAATTGTAAGGAATAAATGTAATTAGATTTTGATGATGCTATAGGATCAGAATTTTAAAGTACCCCAAATTAGATTTTGTGTATTAGAAATTTTCAATTGTAAGTATTAGTGTAGTCGACGATCAGAGTTGCTCTACTTTGGATCAGATCAGAAGTGCATCAGAACTGCTCGACCAGACTTGCTCTATGAGAACTGCTCCATCAAAGTTCTCTTACCAGAAGTCCATCAGAGTTGCACCATGAGAGTTGCTGATAAACTTGGACATCTGATAGCCGATGAGATCTACAGATCAGAGGTACTCATCAGCGAACCTATCAGAGTCAGAGTTCAGTCAGAGATCAGAACTCCATCAGAACTCAACTCATCCGAAAGCCATCAGAATCCAACATATCAGAAGAGCCTGATCAGAGCCCGACGAACACTTAGAAAAATTTCAAGCAACATCCAACAGCTCTGAATTCAACGGGTAAAAACATCCAACGGCTACAAGACTGTGCATGAAAGGAAAGCATTTAATGCACATTAAATGAGCCTGATACGCTGAAGGATTGATTGCAAATGATTGACCAAGGAATCCGGGAAGATATATTATAAAAATAGAAACCTTCCAAAACGGCGGTCAAGTCAACTGTACGCGCATTTAATGCAGTTGTCTCCTCCTCCAACGGGCAGACAACCTCAGTATATAAGCTACACACCGAAGAACAGAAAAACAACTTTGCTACAACTTTTGCTCATCATCATTCAAGCTCTCTTGAGATTCAAATTCTACAACCTTCAACAAGACAAGCTTACGTTGGGAAGATTCAAACTCCAAATCTCTCATCCCCAACAAACAAGCAAAGTTCATCCTGTTCTTCAACACTTCAAGAACTTCATCAAACATCATTTGTAACGAAGCAAGTTGGAGGAAAAACTCTGTTTTTCAAAGGATCTTCTGAAAAGAAGGGCGTCCAAGTAACTGCAGTAGTGAAGTGGTGATACTTCCGGGAAGCTGAGTGAAAGGATCAGCCATCAGGACGTGGAACTGCATCCTGGGTGGCATCTAGGCTTGAAGAAGACGAGGAGTGCTTCTTAAGTGCTAGGAATTAGCTTTGTAACTGATCTACTTCAAAGCTAGTGGAACAGTGGACTAGAGGAACGTGTTGTTCCTTGAACCACTATAAAATATCCGGTGTCATTTACTTTACTGCAATTTATATTTCTGCACTTAGGATATTAACTGATTAACTCTAAGACTTGGAATCTGTGTTCAGCAGATCTTGTTCCCAGAGTTATCAGAAAGGCATTTGCCTTAGTATTTTTTTCTGAGGCTACCCGGACAGATCAGAATCCGCTGCCAAGGCCAGTTCTGATATCAGAACCAGCCTTTCTCTGTCATCAGAATCAGACCTTCTCTGATAAGTCAGTTTTGACTTTGAGAAAAAGTTGAAAAACCAATCAGTCTATTCACCCCCCCCCTCTAGACTGATTACCATATTAAACGGGACCAACAACCTTTATTACATATTTGCCTTAAAAGGCCTATTCATTATTCTAGCTAGTCTATTAAATTAAAATGCTAAATATAAAGAGCTAAGAAACATTGATCACAATATAATGAAAATATCTCTAACAATTATGCATGGTAATGCAATAATAAAACGAGCTAGACACATGAGTACTTCTTGGTTAGAGCATGTAATAAGATAAATGTGGTACCTCTGCTACATAGAGAGCGGCAACAGGTGGACCAAGACCCATCCCTGTACCGACAAGCACCCTTCCAATAAGCATACTTCCAAGAGTACTTGTTGAGGCACTGCACTTAGGCACAAGCACCCGTCATTCATATACATTTTACACACAAAAAACTACACACGAAAATAGGTTGTTAGTGAACTTGGCCAAGACCCGGTTCACCCCATAGTAGCAATGACCCATAGAGAGGTTGTCTGTGAACAGGCTATTCACACAGACAAAAAATGTTCACAAACGTATGTGAACATTGTTTGCCTGTGAATAGACTATTAACATACGTGTGTACTGGTGGGTATAAAAAGTGTGTATTAATAGTTTTTTCGTGATTTATATGGTTACACAACGAGATGCATTCGAAACAAGGACGTGACTCGTTTCATGGGCCATGAATGAGGTCACATTCCACCAAGTGCTTACATTACTTTGAGTTACAATCTTTTACAAATGACATTATTGTAACATTAGAATTGGACTTCTCTTCATGAAAATATATTTAAAGAACGCCAAGAACACACAAAAATCACTCTGTACATGAAAAATATACAATTTTGGCAAAATATGATTTAAAAAGTAAATAAAGTGATTTATGTGATGGGAAAATAAAAATTAAAAGTTCCCTTTCAATAATTTTCTCATAATAGTCCTACCTAACAATAATCTAAAAATTGATCTCATATTTACACCAAATGGATAATAGCTACTCGTGTATGTATTATTGTAGAGAGAGACGAGAGCTAAAGAGATAAGTGGTATACGTAGTATATATTATGATATTATGAAAATGAAAAAGTGACCTCTATATTACTACTAGAGTTTTCATTTCCAAAAATATGACAACATTTATGTTTTCCACAAATATGACTTATTAAAACGCTCCAGCGGCAAGCACAGTGCGTATTTCTATCTTCCCATCTTTTGTCTTCCCAGCGAAGCATCATCGAACCAGAGGCGAAGCATCCAACGAACTCGGAACCAGAGGCAAAACATCCATGTCCCTAAATGCCGCCATCTCCACTAGGCCAGCCAAAACGTGAGTCGTCGTGACCTCGTCCCCAACCCTCCCATCCATTCCAGAAGCTGGAAGAACAGATATGGTCTGCTTTCCATCCTATTCGTTTTGATTTACATTCGATTCGTTTCTGTCGTCGTTCGATTCGTTCTTCATCGGCATCGTCCTCCCTCTTCTTCTCCTTCACTCTTCTCGTTCAACGACGGTACGACTAGAGTCTGGCGGCTAGATTTTGGGATGAGATGAAGGTAGGGATGGGATCTAGGAGGCTGGGAGGGGATCTGAGTATAGGAAGGGGACGACTGCAGGGGTTTGGGGCTGGGGTAGGGGAGTAGAGGAGGGGGTTGGGAAGGGATCGACTTTAATGGTATCTGTCAATGGCCGGACGTAGTGGTCAGAGGGTGTTTGTTGTGGGGTTGTGGCAGGGGGTGGGATTAGGGATGGTGCAACGATTGGGTAGGTCTGGGGCAGCGTGTGGTGGGACTGGGGCTGTGGTGTGCTGGATCTGGGGTTCAGTGGGGCTGGGGTGCGGTGGCTGGCCGGAGTGGTGGCCAGAGCAGTTCGGTGTGGAGTTGGTTGGGGGATGGGAGGGGCTGGGATATGGGGAGTTGAGTCAGGGCTGGGGCGGCGGCCGGGGTGGCGGCGTCAGGGTGGTGGCTGAGTAACTGTGGTTGGTGGGCCGGCAGTCACAGTGACTGGAGTCATTATGGCCGGCGGGTGGGTAGTAACTATGGCCGGTAGGCGGGGCAATCACTGTGGTCATAGTCACTTTGACGGCGGAGTCACTGTGGTCGAAGTCACTGTGGCGGCGGAGTCACTGTGGTGGCGGCCAATCACTGTGGCGGCGGGTCACTGTGGTGGTGGGTCATTGTGACGACGAAGTCACTTTGACCGGAGTCACTTTGCATTGCATGGTTAATTGTGATGTTAGGTCACATTTTTGGAATTTTGAAAAAGATGTCACATTTTTGTCTTTTGACTTTTTTTAGTAATATTGAGGCCAAAATGCCTATGAAAATCTAACCTACAAGACTCTCAAAGGGGAGTATATATAGGGAAAGTATTGACTGGGTTGCTAGGTTAGGCCTAGCAAGCCCAATTATACCAAAAAGGCTACTACATGATATTGAGAATAGTCTAATAATATGTACAAATAAATATGGAAGATGTAAAATAGTAAAAAAGATATTTGTTGAGCGAATTTGGGTCACTATTAGAGCCCAATAGTCATGAGACCGGGGGTTCGAGTTCATATACTTTATCAATGACTAATCTTCTTTCGTTGGCACTTGACCGGTTGATGACCATATATATTGCAGTTTTTTTTTTTGCTTTTTTGGAAACATGAAACAAAAAATCTCACGTTTTAATGATTTGTAAAAATATGTCTCATACTCCCTCCGTCCCTAATAACTTTGTCATCTGTAAAAACTGTGTGGTTGAGATTTGTGCAGAGGAGAGGGAATTAACAGGAACCACAAATTTTTTACTAAAAAGGGAAAATGGCAAAGTTAATGGGACATCCAAAAAAGGAAAGTTGGCATAGTTATAAGGGACGGATGAAGTATATACTTTTCCTTTCCCCCCGTAAAAGTTTCTCTCTTTTTTATCCTTTCGACGCTTCTTTCATCTTTTTTTCATTTTCTCGTTATTTTATTTATTTTCCATGTTTATGTATTTCAAACCTAATCACAAATGTATTGTTTGTTTAACTTAATATTAGTTTTTCAATAGAAATATTGCCTTAGGATGTTTTTGCTAATACATGAAATTTTCATTTGGGTTTGTTTAAGTTTTACCATTGACTTTTTAAGTATGGTGTGGTCTAGTTTGAAACTGAAACAAGTCCAAGTGAAAACATCCTTAAAGTTTACCTCCAACACAAAGAGCTTTAAAAATCTTATTTTACGTATACAACATATTTCAAATAACAAACAAAATCTAATTAAATCACCCCCCCCCCCCCCCCCCCCCTCATTCTTCATAGTCAATGAGTAGTCATTCTAGCGTTACAACAAGCTAATAGAATTGAAGGTAAATGTTGCAAAAGCATGTTCGATTGTGGGCAATTGTCTTTTGATGTTATAAATGTGGTTTCTTAAATGTGTACCATCTTGTAAATGTAATCCCTGCCAGTGACAACTTAACAAGTTTTATAAAATTTGTTAAATTAATATTTTTAATCATATATATATATATATATATATATATCACTCTTAATCTCTTACTTAAATCACTCTTAATCTCTTACTTTTTATATCAAAATTTTATAAAAGTTGAATTATTTTTTGCAGGCTTTGTAGCGGGTTTAATGTAGTTTCTGAATATGTAAATTTTATTTACTAAAAATAATCTGAGTTTTCACAGGGATCATTTAACTTTATCGTCGGTCAACCTCGTAAACCGCAATTGGAACAACATTTAGGGACGGAGGGAGTATATATATATATATATATATATATATACTATATTAATATTATGTTACAAAATTGTAGGGCCATATTTGCTAATGCACTTTTAAGAGAACTCAAAATCAAAACATTACAATTTATTTCACAACTATGAATGTCGTTTACAAAACTAAAAGATATTTGTGAGAGGCCACTTTTCCTAATTACTTTTAAGTTTCAACTTGCTTCATGGACAAATATCGCTTTTACCGAGACCACCGTAGTACAAATGATAGCCCCAACCTTTATTGGTGTATGCCCGCACATCATAACAAGATGAATTTTCAGTGAAGGTACTTAAATCTTTAGGAGCATCAAGAATATTGCAGTCACTAACAACTTGAATGTTTTTAAAATAGCTTGTTTTTCCAAACTCTTCTTCAGGGAAATGACCACTCCCCATTTGGGTTGGGGTATGCCTACCACCACTCTGTGAGTTCATTATCTCACCGCCCCATTGAATCATTGATGCACCGCTATCCAAGAACGAGAACAAGGACGATGGCCAATACCCAATAATATACTCATTCCCATATTGTAGCCACCAATCTCCTTGCTTTGGATCCTAAATGATTGAAAAATTAAACCGAATTAAAAGGTGGTTTGATGGGCCACATGGATACATAAATGCATATGCACACACACACACACTTTTTTGAATCAAATGAGAACAACTCTTAACACAATTAGAAATGAGTATTAATCCAAGTTAGTTTACCAAGGTAACTAATTTTGTTCCAATCCGAGAAGTTGATTTTCGTTATTTATGGAAGCATTGTTATTAGGAAATTTTCCATCTTATTATATACTACTTCCGTCCCACAAACATTGGGACATGAGGATGTGGCACACATTAAATAAAAGTGGATTTATGTGGTTGATATTGAATTGATAAAGTAAGAATACAGTAAGAATGGCTTAGAACCACACATATTTTTACCAAATTTGGTATGAAACAATCTTAGTGGGACGGATCGAAAAGGAAAGACGAGACAATTTATTGAAAAATATTGAGAACGCACATGCAGTGCACTTATTTCTATAGGTCCATTTGAGCATTTTATTCCTTCTATAACTTAGTTTTTTGCAACACACTTTACATATGTTATTGCACATTAAGTTCATGTGATGCATTATTGTACTTTTAAGATGGGATACAATATTTTACTTTTTATAGCAACCTTTTGGATTATTATTATTGTCTCTTCCATGATAAAATTTTAGTTTTTTCTTTGCAGAACCATATCTTAGTAATGCATTTGCATGATTACAATTACCAACATACATATTTCCTAAGTATTGAACTTTGACTCCAGGGATTTTTACATAGCGGCCTGCTTCGCTCGCTTCAACACAGGTTTTTCTTGTGCCGATCTTATGTGCCCGACTTGGCATTGTTTGATCCATCTGGTCAGTGACTCTAGTGGGAAGAATATGTTTGTATGGTAAGATCCAAATAGGCAAGGTGAGGCAAGGCACATTTCACTAATCTTTGACCGTGTAGGGTGAGGCTAGGAGTTAGGGAAGGGGGCAATCCATCTGGCAAAGAGCAACATCGATAATGCTCTTAGTTCCTCATTGGCAGTTCTTGGCGGTGGAGGAAGGGAGGGCGATGATGATTTAGTGCGGAGTAGGTAAAAGAACGGGAAATGACGAGCTCTATTTTAGAGGCTCGCCTCGGTGTTTGAAAGACTCAAGCTCTCATTTTTGGAAGACAGTTTTTAGTTTTTATTTTGATTTTTTTATTATACCAAATTTGCTATTTTTCTTGTTTTGATGTTAACTGAGTTGGACTATGTGATTGGGACATTTGGGTGTTTTTATGTAGTAGTTAGCTGAGGTATTTGTGGGGATTTGATAGGCATTGTGGCTAATTCGGTCATTTGTAATGGGCATGCATTTTTGCCCTTTTATCCAGTATGTAACATGTTACTCTAAACTAGTATAGGTAAATGTTCTCCCGACATTTAACCCACCAGCCTTGGTGGCCTTCTCGGGTATTTAAAATAGAATGTTTGGAGTTTTATGTTTACCGAGTCAAGTTGTTTTTTCACGACTCTGTATCTATTTCTTGGTCTTGCGATCAAGTTAGTTATAGTTGTTAGTTGTAGTTGTCTGAACATCCTTTTACATGTTTTTTATATCTTTTTACATGTTCTTTTGCAAGTTATTGTTATCTTAATATAAGCTATTTACCATAAAAATACATATATATTTCATACTTACACTGTTTACATTGACCAAGTGCACATTTTGATATTCTACTATACACTCATACCATAAAATTCTTAACCTAAATATTGACCATTTTAAAATAATTGATCACTTATATTGCTCCACACTGCACATTTACACAACTTGCGCTTTTGTTCTACATATTTCATAGTTACAACATCCACTGCACGTGATTAAAATCTACACACAATTTTTGACAACAATGATGCTAAATTCACCATTCCAAACATTGTCTCTGTATTGTAATTTATATTTTTTTGTGAAGCATTATTAGTCCTAAAATTTACATTCTATCACAAAACATTTAACATCATTTGTGTTAGGAATCATTTTATCATGTGTAATTGCATTTGTTATCTTTGTATTTTGTGTAATAATAGAATAGTTATTTGATAGGATCAGCTAACATTCAGATATCATATATCTAAAGGTTTGTTTTCCATAACCTAACTTTTGCTAAGCCTGTAATCGCATCCAGACACTGTAATGAGAAGGCAAAGCGCCATTCAGTGTAACTTTGAATACATTGGTCACCCGCACGGGTAGCTCAGTTGGTCGAGTGGTGGGAAATTTGGAACAATGACCAAGGTTCGAATCCCCGCAGCGGCCGAGTGGAGGTCACAGAACCTGAAATAAGGCTGGGCCTCTGGTGCGCACGGGTGCACGGGCCTACTGCCACTCTACTGACTGAGTCACCGTGACTTACATCCTCCCAAAAGTCTTGTCGGGTCGGGGCGTGGGGGGCGCTTGGGGTTGGCGATTCAACCTTTTGGAACAATTGAATACATTGGTCTTCAATTAAATCATTCTCGTATTGAATAGCAATCAATTCTCTCATATACCTTCTGTTATGCCATTTATTACTTGATTTTTGGATCTCTTGGATTGTCAATTTGGAATCTATTTTAAAACAATCACTTATTATACAATACTACACATATAAGTCATAGTCCACACTTGTCTAATGCAGTTGCTCATTCCATAAACTATCAAACATTTTGACCATGAGACCTCTAACAAATACAATATAATGAATTAATCAACATATATTAACCTTGTTTTGTATACTATGCAAAATTTAAAGTCAGAATGCATTAAACATTATCGAAATGCACGCATGCATTACATAAAAGCATCGTTGACTATTCAAAAACTTTTCTACATTCATGTTAACATCTCATGCACATGGATGTCCTTAATCATAAGGGGTGCAAATTAAAACGCATAAAACATGCATGCATACTTTTAACCGTGAAACACCTACACATTCTAATTTGTATCTAATTTTTCTATTGACCTGAACATTGTTGAAATGCACTTACATTTCATAAACGCACGGTGACTGCAAAACTTTTTTTCATTTATTTTACTATCCCATGCTCAAGTACGTTTGAAATTATATAATCCAGTCCATACTCTTTTGAGACGGTCGAGTATCCAAGCTCGAGCTCATGTCAGCTTGTTTACACCCCTTAGGCCATCTCCAACCGTTAACACCATTTTTTACACTAAAATGGTGTAAACATCACATTAAACAGTATTTTATCTCCAACATTTTACACCATTTTCATCACCAAAAAGGAATATTCTCTTTTTATTCTTTTTACTAACTTTTTACCATTATTCTATTTAAGTATCTTACCATCTTATATTTATACATTAGCCCCTCATTTAATATTTTGACATTTCACACATTATTTCACACATACAAATTAAAATAGATCATTTTAATATGTATTTTCACGCATTTCACGGAAAAAGATCATGTCCATCCGGATGGACAGGAGCCTCCGTCCGGCCGAGGCCATCAGAGGCCCTTCCCGGTGGAATTTTTTGATGAAATTTTTTGAGCACGTTCTTCATGAAGTCTAGTTTATCCATACCAAATTGCAGCTAAATATTCAACCGGGAAGGCACTCAAATGATTTTTGGAAGATGGTCGTGTTTTATATGTATATAAAGTGCACAGTTAACTTCCAAAAATCATTTGACTGCCTTCCCGATTCAATGTTTAGCTGAAATTTGGTATGGATAAACTAGACTTCATGAAGAATGTGCTAACAAAATTTCATCAAAAAATTCCACCGGGAAGGGCCCCAAAAAGTAAAGTTCGGACAGAGCCTCCCGTCCCTCCAGATGGACCTGAGCATTCCTCAGATATTTCACAAATACAAGCTAAAACCACATAAAATTAAACATTACAGTAATATTACAATAATTTGTACGTCATTAGTAAAGTACTACTTAAACTTAAAGCAATAGATTAAATAGACATTCTTAGTTTAGTTATCAGAATTTGAGAATTGTTCCCGCAAATGATCAATTAAAGCATTGCGGAGCTCAATATGAGCGTCTTTGTCGTGAATTTGGTTATGTCGGCTAAGAAATTGAGTTAACCGTGCCGCCTGATCAACTGCCACTTCCACATCTGGAACTGGTGTATCTCTCACATCTTCAACTGGTGCATGTATATCACGTTCATTCTCTATTATCATATCATGCATAATAATACATGCACTCATTATGTCGTGTAAGACTTTTTTCTCCCAAAAATGTGAAGGTCCTGCGATAATTGCAAATCGGGATTGCAATACTCCAAAGGCACGTTCAACATCTTTTCTACATGCTTCTTGTCTCATGGCAAAATATTTCTTCTTTGTACCTTGTGGTTGATGAATTGTTTTAACAAGTGTTGACCACTTTGGATATATACCATCCGCTAAATAGTAACCGAAATTATACTCTTTTCCTTGAATAATATAATGAGCGGGAGGAGCAATTCCTTGTGCTAAATGGACGCCTCTAAAACATTAACATCATTGTTACTACCTGGTATTCCAAAATATGAGTGCCATATCCAAAGATCATAATCTGCCACAGCTTCAAGGATGATAGCTGGTGAGCCACTACGACCAGAATATTGTCCTGCCCATGCTGTTGGACAATTTATCCATTTCCAATGCATGCAATTAAGACTCTCCAACATTGCTGGAAATCCACGTTGTTTTCCAATGTCAAGAAGTCTCGCTATGTCATTGTCATTAGGTCTTCTTAGATACTGACCTCCATATATTTGGACAATAGATCGACAAAACCTTTTCATACTTTCAATTGTTATAGACTCGCCTATTTTAACGTACTCGTCTGTTGCATCCGCAGGCACACCATATGCCAACATACGAAATACAGCTGTTATTTTTTGTAAAGCTGATAATCCGAGTCTACCTGTTGCATTTCTTCGTTGGTGGAAATAGTTGTCATGAATTGTAACAGCACCAACTATTTGTAGGAACAAATCTCGCGACATACGATATCATGGCGAAATAATGCTTCTCCATAACGTGGATTTGGAGAGAAATAGTCTATGAACAAATTATGGTCTCCCATTTCTCGATCACAGTCTATCACCACATGACCATGAACAGATCCACCATGCCTAATAGGCGTATTCAGCTCACCAATACAATGACTTATTGTGATGTTGTTGTTTTTTAGTGCCACCATCATGATTTCTTCTTCTTCATCAAGTTGTGCTATAGTGTTCATCGCTAAAGCATCATCATCTGAAGAAGAAGACGATGATATGTAAGAGGACGCTCCAATATTGAAGTTCATTTTTTTATGTGGTGATCCATCTGATGTGTTAATTTGTTCATATGAATAGTAGTACGCTTATCCATCGGGTAACGTAATGATTCCCTACCCACTTGTGCCTGACATTATTGTAAGTAGTGCATGACAAGTAGTACGCTTATCTCAAAAGATAAGAATCCGATGGCTTTGAATAAAAGGAAATCCATCCATCGGGTAACGTAATGATTCCCTACCCACTTGTGCCTGACATTATTGTAAGTATTGTGTGACAAGTAGTACGCTTATCTCAAAAGATAAGAATCCGATGGCTTTGAATAAAAGGAAATCCATCCATCGGGTAACATAAAGATTCCTTATCAACCTATACATTCTATAAATACCGATGTCCTGGATTAGCACACTACATCAAAACCTCTATCTCACAATCTATATTCTATCTTTTTTCCTTTATGAGCAAAATGACTTCAAGATCAAGCAGTTACACCATAGCTGAAGACACATTATTGTGTCAAGTGTATTTAGACATAACTCAAGACCCAATCATCGGCAGATATCAATCTGCAAATGATTTTTGGTCACGAGTTGAAGCTAAGTACAATGAACTGCGTCAACAAAATCACGAGCAACGTAATACACGTTCACTGCATTCAAGAATGGATACAATAACTACTCAGGCACAGAAGCTAAATGGGTGCGTGAAGCAAGTGGAGAATTTAAATCCAAGTGGTGCTTCTGAAAAAGATATTGTAAGTATAATATAAATTTTATTTTCAATAATTTATTTACTTTTATGTAATACAAATTTATTTGTATGATTTGCAGCTGGATCGTGCTAAAGTTTTATTTATGCAAGATCCAAAATATTCCAAAGGTTTTAAATTTGATCACGTTTGGGATCAAATTAAAAAATTTGAAAAATTTAAAGATAATGTGTCAACTGCAAGACATGTTGCTCCAAAAAAAAGACAAGTTAATTATGAATCTTCCCAATCAGACTCCCATCCACCATCTCCAATTTCCTCATCACTTGGATTGTCATCTTCATTCAATAAAGAAGTTGATACTCATTCCGGGTCAAATTTTTCAAAACGACCAATAGGGGTAAAAAAAGCAAAATTGAAGAAGAAAAATGATGAAGACACTACTGATTTGCTTAAGTCAGTTAAGAGCGACAATGAGCAACTTATAGAGATGTTGAAGAAATCATAGTTAGATCGACAGGAACAATTGCAAATCCAGCGACAAAATATGGCACACAAAGAACAGAAAAGAGAAGATAAAATTATGTTCATGGATTTGAATTCTATTCACGATCCACAAACGCGAGCGTATATCATTGCAGAAAGATCAAGAATTTTACAAAAAAAAAATCTCAAGAAGGAGGATCATCACCTAAATTAGTATGTACTAAGTATGTTTTTAATTATGTTTTAATTTTTATTATAATGGTGTTATTAATTGTAATTTTAATTATGTTATTTTCTTAAGTACCATTTGTTTTCTGTCATTATGTTGTTTGGATTTGAAACTTTATTTATAATATTGTGTTATTTAAATGTTATTATATTTTTTTTTATCAAATTAATAGTTTTTATTGTTGTTGTATAAGGATGTTTTTACTTGGACTGTAATTTGTTTCAGATCAGATCAGACCGGACTAGACCAAACTTGGGTAGTTATAAAAATACAAAGAAATCAGACCAGACCACATCAATTCAGACCAGACCGGACCAACAAATTTCGGTCCAAGTAAAACATCCTAATTTGTTGTTTTAAAAATGGGTCAAAACTATAATAATCAAAACTTTGGGTCACATTTGAAAGAAAAAAAATTACAAAAAGTGAATGGTGCCACAAATGGCGTACGCCATATATGGCGTAAAGCCATCCCCTCCCCCATTTTGGTGTAATGGTGTAAAGTTTGGTGTCATTGTTGGAGCATTTTTTGCCAAATACACCATTTTGGTGTTGAAGATGGTGCTTGTTGGAGATAGCCTTATTCTTGGGTATTGATGTCTATTTTTCAAGATATACAATTCAGAAAATAAAACCCCATAAGAGGGTTATAAAAATACAAAGAAATCAGACCAGGCCACATCAATTCAGACCACACCGGACCAACAAATTTCGGTCCAAGTAAAACATCCTAATTTGTTGTTTTAAAAATGGGTCAAAACTATAATAATCAAAACTTTGGGTCACATTTGAAAGAAAAAAAATTACAAAAAGTGAATGGTGCCACAAATGGCGTACGCCATATATGGCGTAAAGCCATCCCCCCTCCCCCATTTTGGTGTAATGGTGTAAAGTTTGGTGTCATTGTTGGAGCATTTTTTTGCCAAATACTCCATTTTGGTGTTGAAGATGGTGCTTGTTGGAGATGGCCTTATTCTTGGGTATTGATGTCTATTTTTCAAGATATACAATTCAGAAAATAAAACCCCATAAGAGGTGATGGGTTATGTTAAAGACATACATGCCCTCCATTAACACACGCTTTAAAATATGGGAGATAGAAGCGGATACTACACGCGAAGAAGTGGACCACATATTTCAGCGCCATTAATTTAATTTGACGTCCATTTACTATGATTAGTTTATGACAGTCTTTTAGGAGGTGCATTGGGTGCTTAACACATGGGCTCACTTTTATGTGGGCCCCAAATTATTATGTAGTACCCTAAGCTACGTAATGTTTTTTACAAATGGTGAAATGAAGTATTTCTCATATTACAACCTTACAAAAGTAACTAGCTACCGGAATAAAAGCATGTTATAAGTAACTAGCTACCGGAATAAAAGCATGTTACAAGAGTAAATTTCAAAATAAGACTGTCATATTTTTATTTTCTAAATAGTTTTGTCATATTTTTATTTCCTAAATTCCAAATTTGGAAAATATTTTTCATGTTTAAAGTGTAGTAATTCCAAAACATGGCAGTAATGATATGTATTTAGGGAATAAAAGCATGGAAGTTCTATTTTGGAATACACCAACGTTTTATTAATCATATGCAAATAAAACGCGTGGAGGGAAATAATATTGATTCTTGTTGGAATAAAAAAACTGGATTAACATAACAAATATGTTTTTTTATGTATTTAGAGAGTAGATATTAGATTTAATTTAGACCAACCAAATGGGAATTATTTGTATATGAAATACTATATCCATACTACCCATGCATGCTAAATCAGTCAATCCTATATGAAATGAATTAGTGCCTTAATTAGTGGCCCCTGATGATGGCATTATGGCATGGGAAATAAAATTGCTTGAGTTGGAATGCGCATACCTTCCATATTAACACAGAGATATCGTACTGCGGTTTGTAATCATAAGTTGAAAACGGGGAAATGCTAGCACCCACTACTATCTCATTGTTTATCTGAATGAACCCAGAACAGAGAAGGTTATAGCAACCTGTGGTTTTGTATGTATCCATCTGCAAATTTTTAGGGTGAAAAAACATGTTAATTAATTTGTTCAGAGTATTTCTATATAAATCGATCTAATAAACTTGTTGTGTAACAATATTCTCATTTCACCATTCTTTTTTATTCATTTCCCCCCTCATTTCACCATTCTTAATACACATGTCATGTTGAATAAGTCTAGCTTTTTTGTGCGTTAGAGTAAAGTTGGTATATAGCTCGTATAGATATATACCAATAGTTTGTTTATACTAATACTGTGATTTTACATCATAATTACATGTAATAAATGAAATTTAGAAAGTCGTCCATAGCTAGTGAACATACAGTCCAATAAGTGAAGAGTCTTGGGTTGTTATCACCGTAGAGCTCTGGGCGAACCTGTAGAGGCCATCATTGTACATGAGGTCAGTGTTAGCACAAAAAATTAATGTTTTTATGTTTAATTTTCAAGTAATAACTTCTACTCAAATTACGGCATTAAGCATTCAAAGCTAAAAGTTGTGGGTGTTTTAGGCCCCGTTTGGATAGCAGTGGTTTGAGCAATCCGCTGATTGCTTTGAACTGCAAAACGCTGCAATTTGCAGTGGGTAGGCAAGAATCCGTCGAAAACAAACACTGCCTTAGTCTGTTTTTCATTCTTTCTATTATAAAAAACACTTATTTTCCAAGCACTACAAACTTTCACTTTTTGAAAGGTACAAAGTGTTGGGAAAATGTGTGAAAAATTGCATTAAATGGTAATTTTGGGGCAATTTTTTGAGTGGGGTCCACTTCCTATTTGGATCGGGTCAAAGTGGTTTCGGATTGTCCTTGTTAAGGGCTACAATTCGATATATGGTACGCTCAAAATGGATAACGGGTGAATGAGAAATCGCTTTTCGAAGTTTACCCGTTAGAATGGAAAAACTGGGAAGAAGGATGGGTTTCTAGTGTGTTAATTTCCCACACCGGAAAACCCAAGGGATTTGCAACCCTTTATAAAGGGACTCCCCCCCCTTATGGAGTTAAGATTCCTAAGGGTAAAGGCTCTCTCCACGCGCGCAGGGGGGGTGCAAATCAAATCCCGAAATCGGAGAAGAAAAACAGCGACTTGCGTGCCTAGCGTTTAATTTTTGTTTTCTTCCCGAAACGTTTATTTTTCCCCAATGACAGAAGTGCCTAGCGGCAGAAGGGCTCCGGACAGAAGGGCTCGACTAGAACACCTCGGTATGGTGTGCTGGTGGCTCCAGACAGAAACCCTCAACCAGGACACCTCGGTGTATGGTGTTCTGTTGGGAGGTCTTCTGGTCGCGTTCTGAACCGTTACAGCAATAAATGCCCAACGTTCTTATCTTTTAATGCAGCGTTAAATGGACAGTTCATGGACGATTCAATGCCCAACGGACTGGTCATTGATGTGCAACATTCAGGTCCATTAATTCACCATTTACACACAACAAATCCTTCTATATAAAGGCTGGCAGGTGGTTTGCAACAACACACGTTTTCACACGTTCTTGCTTACACGAGCTCACGTATTTCTTCAGCTAAAAACACCTCCAGTCTCTCTGAAAAATTCCTGAGTGTTCAGTCTTTGTTCACGTTCGCTGGAACTCTTGTTTGTGTGCTAAAACATTAGTTCGTAGTCATCGTATCCTGGGAAACTATTGTTGCAACGCTCCTAGCACCGTGGGAGGCAACAAATACGTTTTAAGGACATCGTGCGTAGCACGAGCTTTGACTAATTCTGCTTCATCTCCTTTCTTGTTTTTCTCTAGTCAATTTATTTAATTAATTTATTTTAATTAATTTTCTTTATTTTCCGAAACACACCCACCAATCTTAAAACGTATTTGTTCGATTGTTATACCGAGGTATACAATCTTAAAACGTATTTGTTGCTAAGCTTGTATCATACGGATACAATCTTAAAAACGTAGTTTGTCACTTCTGTGAATGAACTTAAACCTTTTTTGTGTTTTCGGAAAAACGTTAAGAAATCGAAAATGACTTCTCAAGAAAACGAGATTGGTGTTGGGCAGAATGTTCTGAACGACAATCACTCTGAAAGTGGAGCTCCGGTGAACAATAGTTCACAACGCGGTGCATCTGCTTTGGCCAACCAAAGGGATATCCCTATGGTGACCGTGCCAAGCAACTCTGTGGAGAAACCCGAGAAATTCAATGGGTTAAACTTCAAGAGGTGGCAACAAAAGATGCTATTTTATCTCACTACTCTCGGTCTTGCACGTTTCTTGACCGAGGAAGCTCCGGTTGTGACCGGGAGTGGGGTAGATGTGCAATCTCTCAATGCGGTTGAGGCATGGAAGCATTCTGACTTCCTATGCCGAAACTATGTGTTGAATGGGCTGCACGATGCTTTGTATGACGTTTATAGCAAATTAGATACGGCTAAGGAGCTATGGAATGCTTTGGACCACAAATATAAAAGCGAGGATGCCGGCGCAAAGAAATTTGTTGTTGGTCGATTCCTTGATTTTAAAATGGTGGATTCGAAGACGGTCTTGAGTCAAGTTGAGGAGATGCAAATGATCTTCAACAAAATTCGAGATGAAGGAATGACATTTAGTGAGTCGTTCCAAGTGGCGTCAATTATTCATTTGTTGCCGCCGGCTTGAAAGGATTTCAAGAACTACCTTAAGCATAAGCGAAAGGAAATGAACTTGGAGCAATTGATCCTCCGTCTGCAGATTGAAGAGGATAACCGGTGCAACCCGGCACATTTGCTCTAACCGGGAGTTATTCACAACTTTTGAGCCATCAAATGGTGAGAAGGTGTGGATGGGAAACTCGGCTCATTCCGCGGTGGAAGGCGTGGGCAAGGTGGTCCTGAAGATGACTTCGGGCAAGGAGCCGACTCTTAACCAAGTGCTGTTCGTTCCGGAGATACGCAAAAACCTGATTTCCGGTTCGTTGTTGAACAAGCATGGCTTTCGTATGGTTTTTGAGTCGGACAAATTAGTTTCGTCCAAGTCGGGAATGTATGTGGGCAAGGGGTATGCATGTGATGGGCTGTTTAAGCTCAATGTAATGACTATTATTAAAAATAATAATAAAGTCTCTTCTGCTTATTTGCTTGAGTCTTCCAATGTGTGGCATGGTAGACTAGGACGTGTTAATTTTAATTCTACACGTAGATTAATTAACATGGAACACATTCCTAAATTCAAAATTGATGTGAAGCACAAATGTGATATTTGTGTTGAGGCAAAACTAACGAAAACGTCTTTCAAATTGGTTGAAAGAAAAACGGAACCACTAGAATTAATTCATAGTGACGTTTGTGATTTTAAATCAATACAAACACGTGGCGGCAATAAATATTTTATTACTTTTATCGATGATAGCACTCGCTATAGCTATGTTTATTTATTGAAAAATAAACACGAAGCAATCGATAAATTCATTCTTTATAAGAATGAAGTGGAAAACCAACTTAATCGACGGATTAAAACGGTTAGGAGTGATCGAGGTGGTGAGTATGAAGCACCAATTGGTGACTTTTGCGCAAACTTGAGTATAGTACACGAACGTACCGCACCCTATTCACCTCAATCAAACGGTGTTGCCGAACGAAAGAATCGCACATTGAAAGATATGATGAATGCGATGCTAGTAAGTTCGGGCCTGCCACAAAATATGTGGGGCGAAGCAATCTTGACAAGCAATTACCTTTTAAATAAGGTTCCCCGGAAAAAATATGATAAAACTCCGTACGAGTTGTGGAAAGGCAGACGGCCTTCCTATCAATATTTAAAAGTGTGGGGGTGTCTTGCTAAGGTGCTTGTACCAACACCTAAGAAAATAAAAATAGGTCCAAAAATGGTGGATTGTATTTTTATTGGATATGCACAAAATAGTAGTGCTTATCGGTTTTTAGTGTATGATTCGAATAATCCGGATGTACATAAAAACACAATAATTGAGTCAAGGAATGCATCATTCTTTGAATACGTATTTCCATGCAAGTCCAACGATGGACCTAGCACGTCAAAACGAACGTTTGACGTAGCTATGGAAAATACTAGCGAGGGATCCGGTGAAGAACCCGAACCCCGACGTAGCAAACGTGCTAGAGTTGAAAAATCCTTTGGACCGGATTTTCTCACATACTTGGTAGAATTCGATTCGAATATTCTAACTTGTATGGTAGAAAATGAACCGGATTTTCTAACATGTTTGGTAGAAAAAGAGCCACGGACTTATACGGAAGCCGTAACGTCTACCGAAGGACCAATGTGGAAAGAAGCCATCAAAAGTGAGGTGGACTCTATCCTAAAAAATCACACATGGGAATTGGTTGATCTCCCTCCGGGATGTAAACCTTTGGGATCCAAGTGGATTTTTAAACGTAAAATGAAACCGGACGGTTCCATTTATAAGTATAAGGCCAGACTTGTAATAAAGAGATACAAGCAACGTGAAGGCCATGATTACTTTGACACGTATTCTCCGGTGACGAGAATAAATTCCATTAGGATGATACTGGCAATTGCCGCTTTGCGGAATTTGGAAGTTCATCAAATGGACGTAAAAACCGCTTTTCTAAACGGCGATATAGACGAAGAAATCTATATGGAACAACCTGAGGGTTTTCGTGTTCCAGGCCAAGAAAAGAAGGTTTGTAAATTAATTAAATCATTGTACGGATTGAAGCAAGCCCCTAAACAGTGGCACGAAAAGTTCGATCATGCAATGTTAATTAATGGGTTTAAAATAAACGAAAGTGACAAATGCGTCTATGTGAAAAGCACGGTAGACGGCTATGTCATTTTATGTTTATACGTGGATGATATACTCATCGTGGGTAGCAATAATATAATGATTAATTCTACCAAAAGCATGTTAAATTCTAAATTTGACATGAAGGATATGGGGCTGACCGATTTAATCCTTGGGATCAAAATAATTAGAGGACCTGACGGTCTGACGCTAAGCCAATCCCATTACGTGGATAAAATCCTTACTAAATTTAATAAGGATGATTATCAAGAGGCAAGGGCGCCAGTAGATAAAAACGTACATCTGACCAAAAATCGTGGAGAGTCTATTTCTCAAGTAGAATACGCTAGGATTATTGGCAGTTTAATGTATCTAATGAGTTGTACCAGGCTTGATATTGCCTTTGTGGTTAGTAAGCTTAGTAGATATACTAGCAACCCCGGTGATGAACACTGGAAGGCAATAGTAAGGGTTTTGAGGTATTTACGAAAAACCCAAAACCTTGGACTGCACTATGGACGATATCCAGCTGTACTTGAAGGGTATAGCGACGCTAGTTGGATATCGGACATTAAGGAATCAAAGTCCACAAGTGGATATGTTTTCACTTTGGGAGGTGCAGCCGTGTCGTGGAAATCCTCGAAACAAACGTTAATAGCTAGATATATGATGGAATCTGAGCTAATAGCCTTGGATAAGTGCACTGAAGAGGCTGAATGGCTACACCATTTTCTCGAGGATATTCCAAGTTGGGAGAAGCCTGTCCCTCCAATATGCATACATTGCTATTGTCAAGCGGCAATTGGAAGGGCACAGAGCAATCTCTATAATGGTAAGTCTAGACACGTTCGTCGTAGACATAACACCATTAAACAACTCCTCACAACGAGTGTTATCACTGTTGACTACGTGAAGTCAAAGGATAGCATAGCGGATCCGCTAACCAAGGCATTGGATAGAGAATTGTTGGAGAAGTTGTCACGAGGAATGGGACTAAATCCCGTGAGTTGAAAAGTTCTATAGTGGATACCCAACCTAGTTGGTCCTAGGTTCAAATGGGACAACTAAATTATAGAGCGAAGGATGGTCACTGTGGGGGTCCCGCACTCCTACCCACTCCTCGTTGAAACAGTGACTCCCGCACAAGGTTAGCAAAAACGTTTGCTTTAATGATTCTAAAATGTTGATCTACTCGATAACATTGGAAGAGTATGCGGGATACTCGTGAAAGAATCACCTATGTGAGAGAGAAGAGGGCCGCTTCAAAGGAGAACTGTAAAGGCTCAGTTCTTTAGAAACTCTAGCAGAACCAGGACGGTGACCCATGGCCAAAACGGGCACACCCATGAGAACGGAACAAAGTTGGAAGGTTCTTGTGTAAAGATAAGTCAATGTTTACACGACGGCAGTATAGTTCAAGGACATCAAGTCTACTAGACAGCCAGTAAATAAACGTGTCTTTACAGCGGAAGGTTCAAAGGATTAAACCTACCTCTCCGTATGCAAGGATCATCCGGTGAACACAATGTGTCCTCCTATCTTCGTGTCTTTTTAAGTCTCGAAAATCAATTTTCATTCATGTGGGGGATTGTTGGAAAAATGTGTGAAAAGTTGCATTAAATGGTAATTTTGGGGCAATTTTTTGAGTGGGATCCACTTCCGATTTGGGTCGGGTCAAAGTGGTTTCGGATTTTCCTTGTTAAGGGATACAATTCGATATATGGTATGCTCAAAACGGATAACGGGTGAATGAGAAATCGCTTTTCGAAGTTTACCCGTTAGAATGGAAAAACTGGGAAAAAGTATGAGTTTCTAGTGTGTTAATTTCCCACACCGGAAAACCCAAGGGATTTGCAACCCTTTATAAAGGGACTCCCCCCTTATGGAGTTAAGATTCCTAAGGGTAAAGGCTCTCTCCACGCGCGCAGGGGGGGTTCAAATCAAATCCCGAAATCGGAGAAGAAAAACAACGACTTGCGTGCGCGGGCAACCTGCGGACACGAATGTCGTCCAAAAATCTATCTCTCAAGAGATACAGTTAATTTTTGTTTTCTTCCTGAAATGTTTATTTTTTCCCAATGACAGAAGTGCCTAGCGGTAGAAGGGCTCCGGACAGAAGGGCTCGACCAGAACACCTCGGTATGGTGTTCTGGTGGCTCCGGACAGAAACCCTCGACCAGGACACCTCGGTGTATGGTGTTCTGTTGGGAGGTCTTCTGGTCGCGTTCTGAACCGTTACAGCAATAAATGCCCAACGTTCTTATCTTTTAATGCAGCGTTAAATGGATAGTTCATGGACGATTCAATGCCCAACGGACTGGTCATTGATGTCCAACGTTCAGGTCCATTAATTCACCATTTACACACAACAAATCCTCCTATATAAAGGTTGGCAGGTGGTTTGCAACAACACACGTTTTCACACGTTCTTTCTTACACGAGCTCACGTATTTCTTCAGCTAAAAACACCTCCAGTCTCTCTGAAAAATTCCTGAGTGTTCAGTCTTTGGTCACGTTCGCTGGAACTCTTGTTTGTGTGCTAAAACATTAGTTCGTAGTCATCGTATCCTGGGAAACTATTGTTGCAATGCTCCTAGCACCGTGGGAGACAACAAATACGTTTTAAGGACATCGTGCGTAGCACGAGCTTTGACTAATTCTGCTTCATCTCCTTTCTTGTTTTTCTCTAGTCAATTTATTTAATTAATTTATTTTAATTAATTTTCTTTATTTTCCGAAACACACCCAACACAAAGCACTTTTTGCAAATATTACTAACTTTTACTATTTGTTCTATTGACATTCGGACAAGAGAGAGTGCAGTGGTGTTACTAGAAAAAGTGGAATTGTATGGTTGATATTGAATTGATAAAATGTAAAGTAACAACAAATTGTAATCATCAAAATATTACTCGGTATCAAATATAGTATAAACAAACTCAGTAGGACATAAAAAGTTAAAATGGGACAAATATGAGGAGACAAAGTGGACAATACTAAACACTTTCTCTAAAGTCGTCACTAAAAATCATTTTTTTAAGCAGAAGGAATCACAAACATTTATTAAATTTCTTCTCGTACTTAAGAAGATATCAATATAATACTACGTACTAAAAATAATTTGAATGAGATGACTAATGAGTATATAACCAAAGCATACGTACATGCCAACCAGCTTCAATGCTTTCAAGGCGTCCATTTAACGAGCCACCCAATATCCACATCTGCGACGAGCTAAACTCGTTAGGCTCAACATGTGGTTCCCAAACATTAATAGTTACTTTTGATCCATGATACTTGTCGCTCTTCGCGTCCCCAACATATGCTATTGCATGCTGCACATACCCACCCAGTACATATGGCATCAAAGTTAGATTTTAACATAAGAGGATTAATAGTACTATTCATACCAATAATGTGCATCTCCTTTAAGTGCATTTGCTAAGAACTCCAAGTTAAACGTGCTTACAAAGTGCGCAAAAAAGGCTCTATCTTAAGACTTTGTTTCTACAGTTATACATATATGGTGAGAGATTAATTGACTTTTCTATCCGGATATTGTACAACATGCTACAAAGTCCATGTGAATGACATGTAAGTGTCTAGTAAGTTCAAATAATTGTGACTCACTGACTTGTGATGCGTAAAATGTGTAAATGTACGGTGCCTTAACAATTATTAGTACTTCCTTAATTTTATTACCTTAACTCTTAAATGAAGCAAATCAGTATCATAACTATATATAAATATTTCAACCAACATTTGGAATTTCATTTTTACCTCATAACGTGCACCTCTAGACCCGTCGTTGGGGTCATCTTCGAGCTTGATCGGAAAGCTACCGTGCTTCTTCATCCCATACATTTTCACCAAACTTCCACCCCTTAAAACATCCTCTTCTTTTGTTCTCCTTATAGGAATAGTGCCCAAAGGGCACTTCCCATTCTTATGCCACAACTGACTCACTATTGTTTTTGTATCATTTGTCACTTCTTTATTAGCGTAGACTCTTGTTGACTCTTTGTTTGCATCGAATTGCCCCTCAGCCGGATGGTAGCTTGGCCTCATCTAATGATGCATGATGTTCAAGTCATGTACCCGCCATTTTCATAAACAAAACCAATTAGATCGCACTTTTCAGATATAATCCATCTGTCTCACTCAACATTGTATACTTTGATTTGAATGTGGAATAAGAAAAGTAAAAATTGTGTGATTGACATTTGTACAGAGAAAAGAGAAATAAAAAAACACAAATTCAATACTGTAAAAGAAAAGTGGCAAAAATTTGTAGACATAAATAGAAAATTGTCAAAATCCGGGATGAAGTATATAAGAATAAGGATGCATGTAACATGGGTAGGAAAAGATGGAAGAAAGGACCTTTATTTTTTGGTCTTTCAGTAGTGGGTGATCAAAAGCAGGCTGTTTTGATATGTGCACACAATCGATGATATCTCCATCTGGACTCTGTTCATCGGTGCATAGTCATTACTCGTTAGAACTTAAAAAATATTAGAGTTATTTGGTATCCATCTCTGCTTCAATTCTCGATTATCTTATTAGTTCATTTAGGGATATATATTGTCCTAATTATAAAAATTAAGCCTTGAAATTTGTGCACAATTTTAACGTACAACGTTTTAAAAAAATCTCTTCGTGATAACATTAAAATACAAAAGGATGTTCAATGACAAATGAGCTTTCCCAAAAAATGACAAATGAGCTTTCCCAAAAAATGACAAATGAGCTTTAGTAGACTAGTGTATATATAAACAATATTTTCAAAATCTTAGATTTCTAAACTATGTATATAATTGTACGAGACTATAGTTTGTTATTTCTGTGCAAATATTATTGTATTTAATTCTTTCCTTATTATTTAATCAGGCTCCTATTGTATCTACGGAATGGAGTTATTTTAGGCTAAGTCTTAGGCCTTGTAGTTACCATATTTTTACCTTCTTGAGCTTGTATATATACGGACCTCTGTATTACGATTCATATGAAGAATATACTACTTTGATATTATTTCCTTTCTATTCTTCTGCGCTATTACTCTGCGCTAATATGGTATCAGAGCCGGCATCTTGATCCTACGTCGTGCGACTGAATATTGCGATTAAACAACCACGATGACGAATCCACAATCGTCGGAAGCACCAAAAACAGAAAGCAGGAGAATCAATGACCCTGGTTCTCCATATTACCTCCATAGCTCCGATATACCGGGCGTGAACATTTGTGGCATCACGCTCCGGGGAGAAGAGAATTACCGCGAATGGTCAATTGCCATGCGAAATGCGTTTCGGGCCAAGTGGAAGCTTGGTTTTCTTGATGGCTCCATCACCATACCAGAAGATAAAGCTGGGATAGAGGATTGGTACACAGTGAACTCAATGGCGGTGGGATGGCTTATGTCATCGATTGAACCCAACCTTCGTCATACCATTGCATACTTGGACACAGTCCAAGATTTGTGGAAGGATCTGCAGACTCGCTTTGAAGCGGGAGACGACATGAGGTTTCACGAATTGAAACAGGCTCTCCAAGAGTGTAAACAAGGTGGCGATAACGTCACAATGTATTTCGGAAGGCTGAAAACCATATGGGACGACTATGACGGGTATAGAAAAATCCCAAAGTGTACCTGCGGAGGATGCAAGTGTAACCTAGAAAAACAATTTCTGGAAAGTGTTGAGAAGGAAAAGATTCATGAGTTTCTTCTGGGGCTGGATAGTAGAGTTTATGGGACACTGCGTTCCAACCTTCTGAGTACGACTGAACTCCCAACACTTAATAAAGTGTATAACATCATTCTCCAAGAAGAGAGGCTTCAAAAGGTTACTCGAGGACAAGCAGATGTACAAGAAGCAGCGGCCTTTGCAATGCGAACGGGCGGCAAGTGGCAGTCAACTCCGGCGAAGGACAAGAGTAAGCTAATGTGCTCGTATTGCAAGAAGGGGGGACATGAACGAGATAGCTGCTTCAAACTCACGGGTCAGTATCCGGAGTGGTGGAAAGGAAACAAAGGCGGAAATGGAAAAGAAAAAATTGGGTCGTTGACAAAGGAGGGTGGACGTCGCACACCTGGAGTCCAGGCAAATGCTGTTGGCACAATTCCAGAGGGTGAAGGAAGCTCACATCCGGATCCCAAGGAGTTCCCAACTTTCACGGTAGACCAATGGAACTCACTGTTGGAGTTCATGAAAAAATATAAGGCAGGTGATAACCTTGAGAAACTGTCAGGTACGACTCGTTTTAAATGGCTTCTTGATACAGGGGCATCATACCATATGACGGGAGATAAAAATATGATGTGTGACTTAAGTGTTGTAAATTCTGTATCTGTGACCCTACCGAATGGAAATGTAACTTTTGCAAGTCATATTGGACGTGTGAAGTTAGGGGGAGGAGTGAATCTTGAAAGAGTACTTTTGGTCCCAAATCTGACGTGCCATTTGATTTCAGTCGGAAGACTTATTGATGATTTTTCATGTCATGTAATATTTACTGACAAGTTTTGTGTGATACAGGACCCCACTTTGAAGACGCTGATTGGAGTGGGTGAACGTCATGGGGGGGTCTATTATCTGTGTGGAGTGGGATCTGTGCAGGCCTCACATGTGACTAGCGAAGATTCAGAAGATTTATGGCATAAACGCATGGGTCATCCTTCACGACGGGTGATACGATTGCTTTCTATGTGTCGTAATAATCTTGGGAATGATACTGTTTTTAATAAGAATTGTGATATATGTGCTCGTGCTAAACAGACACGCGAAATATTTCCTTCTAGTTTGAACCGTGCTTTACATATTTTTGATCTCATTCATTGTGATGTATGGGGTCCTTATCGCGAACCTAGCACGTGTGGCGCTTATTATTTTCTTACTATTGTGGATGATTATTCGCGTGCAGTATGGGTTCATCTGATGGCAGGAAAGATGGAAGTGACTAAAATTATGGAACATTTTTTTTCAATGGTTAAAAATCAGTTTCAAACCACAGTTAAAGTTGTTCGGGCTGACAATGGAACTGAGTTTTTACCGATGAAAAATTATTTCCTTGATAATGGAATTTTGTTCCAAACATCATGTGTTGGGACGCCTCAGCAAAATGGGAGAGTTGAAAGAAAACATCGTCATATTCTTAATGTGGCCCGTGCTTTGCGGTTTCAGGCTAATCTACCCATTCGATATTGGGGAGAGTGTGTGTTAACTGCTTGCTATTTGATTAATAGAACACCGTCTATGGTGAATAATGGTAAAACTCCTTTTGAATGTTTGTATGGGACCGTGCCATCCTATGATCATATTAAAATGTTTGGTTGTTTGTGTTATGCTCATTGCAAAAGTTCTGATAAATTTGAGCAAATAAGTAGAAAATGTGTTTTTTTGGGGTATTCTTATACTCAACGAGGATGGAAAGTGATGGAGTTGGAATCACAAAAACAATTTATTTCGAGGGATGTACGTTTTGATGAATCCCAATTTCCTTTTAGTGCAAACTTGGCTTCTCTATCTCATGATCCAGATGATAATGTTCCTGTGCATCCACCACGTATTACGGATTGTTGGGATATATTATCCCGGCCTATTACTGTTCATGAGTCCAAGGCTTTACGTAGTACGGAGCCCGAGCAGCTAGGCCCATTTCGGCCCATCCGGCCCACTTTAGCCATTTGGGCCCACTCTAGCCCGTTTGGCCCATTAGGGTGGAGAGCCCCTTCTCCCCTTCCCCTATTTATAGGAGGTTTTCCCTCCATGTAAGGGGGTTCCTTCTTCCTTCTCCCTCTAGAATAGCTCAAATACTCCATGAATGGAGCTCAAAATGTACTATGTAATGGTGAGGAGAGCCTAATGAGAATTGAGAGGGCTTGGACATTAGCCTAAAAAGTCCCGTGGTTTTCTCCCTTTCGGGTTTCCACGTAAAAACTGAGTTGTTCATACACATTTATACATATATTTACTATATCGTGTTGGATTAAACTCAACACTGGCGCCGTTTGTGGGAATCAGTTTGTTGAATATGTTGTTTTGTTGATGACTAACCATGCAGGAACTAAGGATAGACCCGATCTTTAATCATATTTGAGCTACTTGATTAACTAACCATGCAGGAACAAAGGATAAGAACTGGTCTAGTACTTACGATAGTACCGTGCTATATTAAACTTGCCCATAATACTTTCCCATACGTGATTGTATATCCTATAGAATATATCTTTAATATTAATCATATTTGGCTGACCGGAGCTTATTAAAAGATACCAAATATTTGAGAAAGCTTTTCTTACCATGAGTATTCTTACTAATATTAAAGGTCTCGTTTTATGGAAAGGAATCTGTTACATCCGAATTGTGTGTGTGGAAGGAATCTTTACTTATAAATAAGTTATGACCGTTGCATGATAAGAAAGGAAAATTTCCTTTGATATACTTGCCATCTTTGCATTAGTTGATCGAGCCTGTAATATATTTATGCAAAAAGCTTTGTTGCCTTAGAGTGGAATCTTTTTGATAGCATACGCTTTGATTGACCATAAAAAGATATTTTCTAATAAATATTTTGAAAAGTATGTTGACCGTTGCATACAATAGATGCTTGCATTATTGCCTTGTTATGCTTCCTCATATCTCGTATATTATTGGAATGTCAATATAAATGATATATGCCTTTTGCTTGAACATTGAGACATATTGCATAAGGAAGGTAATTCAAAATATCAAGGCAAGTCTACCAAGCTTCTAAGGAAAAGAAGATCAACGGACATCTTCTACCAAACTATATATACTCGAGCAGTATAAACAAGAAGGTGTAGCTGAACTGAGAAAAATACTTAGAAGAATCATTCAAGAAAAGATCAAGTCCTTGGCGACTGAAACTGCCTGCTCGGAGTTCTAGATAGAGTTTCTTCTTTCCCTTTCATATTGTACTTAGACTAGTGAGGCTTAATTGGCTAGAGTAGCTGCCTCGGGTTAAGTGTGTGTGAGAGCTTTGTGACAAAGCTGAGAGGCTCTCTACCCGCAAGGTAGAGATGCATAACTCTTCCTAAGAGAGGATAGAGTTGGGGAGGCTCAAGGGTAGATTAGGAGAATCACTCTTGTAACTCTTTCAAAGGCTTGTTTAGTGAAGTTGTTTAAAATTCCTCCGAGGGAGGTCGAGGTTTTTTAATCCCTTTGAGCCAAGGGATTTTTCCTCGTTAAATTCTTGTGCACTTTACTATTTTGCAATTCCCTCTATCCCACACTAGAACTCGGCGAAAAACTGCCACGGTTCCACACACACACAATTCACCCCCCCCCCTCTTGTGTTGCTAACCGTTTTCATCAATTGGTATCAGAGCCGGTCTTCACCACATAAAGGCTAATACCTTGGGAAGAGATCCGGAAGAATGAATACGGTTGACCGACTAGAAGAAGGGTACTCGACTCAACGACCACCATTGTTCAATGGCAAATACTATCAATTTTGGAAGAGTCGGATGGAGAACTTTATCAAGGCCGATAACTATCAGGTTTGGAATGTTATAGAAAGTGGTGATAATACCATCACAAAGAGAAACGCCGAAGGTAATGTTGTTCCTAAACCTAAAACTGAATATACTTCTGAAGACTATGAGAAACTCGAACATAATGCCCAAGCCCTTAAATATTTAATTTGTGGTCTTGGTCCTGCCGAACACAATCGGGTTCTAGGATGCAAGACTGCAAAACAAATGTGGGATTTGCTCGAGGTCACTCATGAGGGAACCTCACGTGTAAAAAAATCTAAGATTGACATATTCATGCGTAATTACGAATTATTCGTAATGAAGCCAAAAGAGTCAATTAAGGATATGATTACACGTTTTACTAATATCATCAATGAGCTTTCAGCCCTTGGAAGAGAGATTACTGTAGAAGATCAAGTAAGAAAGATCTTGAGAAGCCTGCCCCCGGTATGGAAGCCTAAGACCACGGCCATTGAAGAAGCAAAAGATTTATCCACCATGACGCTTGAAGACCTAACTGGATCACTCTTAACATATGAACTGGGTCTTCAAGAAGAACAAGATGCCGAGAATGCTAGACGAGAAAGAGGAATAGCTCTAAAGGCACGAGAGGAAGAAGAAGAAACTGAAAGTGAATCGGATGACGAGATGAGCATGTTTGCAAAACAATTTGGAAGGATGTACCGGAAATTCAAGAACAACCGTACCAAACAAGGTAAAAAGAATACTCAATCCTTTAATAACCAAGGTTGTTTTGTTTGTGGTTCCTTTGAACACAGGGCTAAGGACTGCCCACAAAAGAAAAATGAGAAAACCTACGACAAGAACAAGTCCAGTTCCAACCGAAGGTTCAGTGAAGATAAAAGCTTCAATAGAGATCTCAAGAAGGCAATGATGGCCGCATGGGGAGACTCATCCGATGATGAAGAAGAAGAAAATGATAAGAACTCCAATCATGCGGGTCTATGTCTTATGGCACTCTCCGACGAGGAATCCGACCAAGAAAGCTTTGAGGTAAACTTTGAAAATTTTCTATCCAAGTTTGATTCTCTATCCAAAACCAAAACTCGGAAAATTTTCAAAAGGTTGACTATTGAGCTTAATGAAAGTCTTTCCGAAAATGATCATCTTAAATCACGTATCACTGAGCTTGAGTCTAAACTCGAGGAAGCCACGAGAGCCAAAGTAAGGCTTGAAACAAAAGTGGGAGAGTTAGTAGATGAAAGGCTTAAGTACAGTGAAGTGGTTCTAGAACAAGATCAAATTATTTGTTCTCTTAAGCTCGATAGTATGAACAAACAAGTTGATCATGATGAAAAGCTTCTCTCAAAAATACCGAGTGTTGGTTGTTTAATTGATCATCTTCATCGTCTTGTTGCCGAGTGCACTGATTTTAAAAATAGGCCGGAATATCAATCCTATAGTGCAACGAACAAAACCAGGTCTAGACATCATTTTGGAACTGGTCCTTCTCAGCACAATAAGAAAGTAAACGAGACTGCAGGTCTCGGATATGTTCCAAAGGATGTCCGATCTAATCAAAAATCAAATTTTCAGAACCAACCCTTTAAGGATAAAAGAACCCAAGGACAATCCAGTTCTAGACCATATCAACAGCCACCTAGAACTGGACCAAACTGGTTCGATAGACTGGTTCAGAAGCACAAAAACGGTTATGGACAAACGCCTAACCGGACTTTTTACAAAAGAACTAGAGGATTTCATGGTAAATGGAAACCCAAATACGTTGATACTTATGATAACCGAGTTTGCATGCATTGTGGCAAAATCGGTCATCTTCGGTATCAATGTCACTCTCGGCAAGAGACCCTTGATAGATGTTATGATTATGTTAGATCTTCCTCAAATATATACAAAATGGAACCCAAGCAGGTCTGGGTTCCACGCACTAAACCTTAAACCTGGAACAGCGCCGAGTGAGGGGGAACAATCACTGGTTCCTTGATAGTGGTTGTTCTAAGCACATGACGGGAGACAAATCTTTATTCCTCTCACTTCGGCCATTTAACGGTGGAAAGGTGACATTTGGAGACAACGGCAAAGGAGAGATCATAGCCGTGGGTAAAGTTGGAAAGTCACCTAGCCATGCTATTGATAATGTATTTTTAGTCAAGGGCTTGAAATTTAATTTACTCAGTATTTCTCAATTTTGCGATCGAGGTAATAGTGTTGTTTTTGATCATAACGTTTGTCGCATTGTTAGTAACAAATCACAACAAGTTATACTTGAAGGCAAGAGGCTCGAAAATACATATAAAGTAGATCTTGACTCATTGCCTAATATTAGTATGACTTGTTTGAGTGTTATTGATAATGATCCTTTGCTATGGCATAAAAGGCTTGGACACGCTAGTTTTTCACTAATAAATAAACTTAAAAATAATGATTTAGTCATTGGACTGCCCAATATGAAATTTTCACTTGACCATGTTTGCTCGGCTTGTGCCACCGGAAAACAATCCCGATCATCCTTTAAAACGAAGAATTTGGTGAGCACAAGCAAGCCCATAGAACTGATTCACATGGATTTGTGTGGTCCAATGTCAGTCCGTAGCCGAGGAAATAAAGAATATGTTCTAGTTATTGTTGATGACTTTTCAAGGTTTACATGGACTATCTTTCTTGCTAGCAAGAAAGATACGTTTAATGAGTTTGCTATTTTTGTAAGGAAAATTGAGCATCAAACAGGTCTACAACTAATCAAGATCCGATCGGATCATGGAACTGAATTTGACAATTCTCTCTTCGATGCCTTCTGCAAAGAACGAGGGATAGACCACAACTTCTCCGCACCTAGAACTCCACAACAGAACGGAGTGGTAGAACGAAAGAATAGAACTCTGGAGGACATGACTAGAACTATGCTTATTTCCAGCGGTCTAGCTAGGAGCTTCTGGGCCGAGGCTCTAAACACAGCATGTTACATCATTAATCGAGCCATGATCCGCCCACTCCTAGGGAAAACACCCTACGAACTACTCAAAGGAAGGAAGCCCAACATTAGTCATCTAAGAACTTTTGGATGCAAATGTTTCGTCCACAACAATGGAAAAGATAACATCGGCAAATTTGATGCTAGAAGTGACGAGGCAGTCTTCCTCGGATATTCTCCTCATAGCAAGGCTTACAAAGTTCTAAACAAACGCACACAATGTGTGGAAGAAAGCATTCATGTAATCTTTGATGAAGCACTTGTCTCAAATACAATCCAAGTCGATGATGGTGAGCTAGGGATTACTCGCAAGAAGTCACAATCTCAAGGAGATGAAGGAACTGCCTATCAAACTAATGAAGTACCTCCAACAAATGAAAATGAACAATCTGGAACTGAAGAAGAACCTGGACAGAACACTGACACTGGACCTATAGAACCAATAGAACCAGTTTCAGATACTCTTTACAACTTGGTGGACCAACCCAACGCTCCTAGGGGTTGGAAGCTTCATAGATCGCATCCGCTGGATAACCTCCTCACCGATCTAAATCAGGGAGTAACAACTAGATCTAAACTTAAGAACTTTTGTGCTTTCTCTGCTTATTTATCACTTATAGAACCGGAGAACCATGAAGTGGCTCTCTCCGACACTGACTGGGTTCTAGCTATGCAGGAGGAACTAAATCAGTTTGAAAGAAACCAGGTGTGGCATCTAGAACCGAGGCCCAAGAACAAAACCGTCATAGGTCTCAAATGGGTATTTAAGAACAAACTTGACGAACATGGTCAAATCACAAGGAACAAGGCAAGACTTGTTGTCAAGGGCTATAACCAACAAGAAGGAATAGATTTCAACGAAACATTTGCACCGGTGGCAAGACTAGAAGCAATCCGAATGCTCATAGCATTTGCGGCTCATATGGGTTTCACCCTCCACCAAATGGATGTCAAGACGGCCTTCTTGAATGGATATCTAAAGGAAGAGGTATATGTAGAACAACCACCGGGCTTTGAAAATCAAGATTTTCCTAATCATGTCTTCAAATTAGATAAAGCACTTTATGGCCTCAAACAAGCACCTCGTGCTTGGTATGAACGCCTATCTAAATTTCTTTTGGAAAATAATTTTGAAAGAGGAAAAATAGATAAAACTCTTTTTCTAAAAATAAAAGATCAAGCCCTATTGGTTGTTCAAGTCTACGTAGATGATATTATTTTTGGTGCTACTAATGATTCTCTTTGTGATGAATTCTCTAATCTTATGAGTTCCGAATTTGAGATGAGTATGATGGGGGAACTCAATTTCTTCCTTGGCCTACAAATCAAGCAATCTAACAAAGGAACTCAAATATCTCAACAAAAGTACCTCAAGGAGCTCCTAAAGAAGTACGGAATGAGTGAAGGCAAAACTATGACTACACCTATGGGAACAAATGATAGGCTGGATGCGGATGAACAAGGAAAGAGCATAGACCAAAAGATGTATCGTGGAATGATTGGGTCCCTACTGTACCTCACTGCCAGTAGACCTGACATTGTTTTCAGCGTAGGTCTATGTGCTCGGTTCCAGGCCAATCCCAAAGAATCTCACCTCAAGGCTGTGAAAAGGATCCTCAAATACCTCAAGGGAACTGCTGATTTATGCCTATGGTACCCTCGTAATGAGAATTTTGAATTAATTGCATATTCAGATTCTGACTTTGCAGGTGACTTATTACATAGAAAAAGTACGTCTGGAACTGCTCATTTCCTGGGTCCATGTCTAGTTTCATGGAGTTCTAAGAAACAAAACTCAATAGCACTCTCAACAGCGGAGGCCGAGTACGTAGCTGCTGCATCATGCTGCTCCCAATCGTTATGGATCATGCAACAATTAAGTGACTATGGAGTGGAATTAAAATGCACACCAATTATGTGTGATAATACAAGTGCCATCAGCATCTCCAAAGATCCAGTCATGCACTCTCGGACCAAGCATATTCATATCCGACACCACTTTTTAAGGGATTGCGTGGAAAAGGGGCTAGTTCGACTGGACTACTGCAACACTGATAAGCAAATTGCTGATATCTTCACCAAACCTTTGGGAAGAGAAAGGTTTGAAATCATCAGACTTGAACTTGGGTTAATTAATTCCTAAGGCTCATTTATTATTTCCTTCTCATGCATGTCATAAGTTATTTGTCTAAGGCCGAAACCTTGATCAATTTTTTATTCTTATATCTATCCATATTTCCTAAAAGAAATATTACTTATCAAGATCACCCTTTTAAATTTTGAAATCTTGTAAGGCCGACACCATAATCAAACAAGGGGAAGAAAAAAAGGAATCTAATTAATACACAATCATCATGATTATCTCCTTCCAAGAAATTACCTTTTCAAAATTTCAATTCCCCATACACTCAATTCGGCCGCCCCACTATCTCCTTTCTTAATTACCAAATCTTTCCTCTCCATAATCCACCACCATGGTTAAAATCAAGGGGAACCCTCAACCTTCTCCACTTCGCCGATCCAACCGCATCAAAACTATAAAGAAACCACCATCTTCCTCCACTCCCTCACAAATCAACCTTGCCTCTTCCTCCTCGATGGACTCTGGGAGTCAAGAAGTCAACATGCCAGAGACTCCTCTCTCTCCTGCCTCATCTCAGGGGGAACTCGAGTCGAGCCCCAAAGCTTCTCCAACACCTGCTCCCTCTACTCTGGCAAAATCCAAGAGGAAACCAATGAGCAAGGATGGGAAGGTGCTCCCGCGGAAAGTTCCCAGAAGCAAAGCCATAACCATGGGACGGATTCAAGACGACACTAGGGCAAAGAAATATCCGAAGCTGGGGAAAATTGCAGAAGAAGACGCCACTAAACAACTGACTGACTTCCAATCCAGAAACTACTGCAAGGTACTCACCTTACCCTTTGAGGATCTTTCCATACTAACAACCGACTTCATTGATCTGATTTCCTTCCAAAAATGGGATGTTCTTTTCAACTCAAAATCGTGTCCTCCTGTCTATAGCGAATGTGTGGCTGAGTTTCTAGCAAAATTGATCATTGAAAACAATATTCTGTCTTCTAGAGTTAGAGACACTAAAATACTGCTTGATGTTGAGGATTTGGGGAACCTACTTAAAGTTCCCAGTTCTGGAACCTGTCCTTATGCCAAAACCGAATGGCCTTTACCCGAGGTTGAACTCTCCACTGCTCTTCATTATTTTGACCCTACTCTGACTGGCACAGCCCTACACGTTGCCTCTCTTTCTCCCATCCACAAACTATTGTTCTACTTTGTTCATCATAATCTCGTCCCTCGACTTGAAGGTCGCTCTTCTCCTTCCCGTGTTGAGCTAGCCTACATGTATCTTCTAGCAAACCGAGTCCCTGTCAATCTACCTGGCCTGATGTTAGCCCATCTCAAGTTCACTATCAGCACCAATTCTCGAAAGATTGGAATTCCATATGGACCCTGGCTCACATTTCTCTTCCAAGCCCGAAACATCCCTTTACAAGATCTGACTCCTAAATGCCTTAACAAAGTCATGGATCTCAAAGGACTTCAAAACATGAACATTGAAATCCAAAATTCCAAACTCGTTAAAATAGCCTCTAAGGAACTCTCTGCCTCCTCTGATCATAAGCCTCCTAAATCCTGCCCCACACCTGCATCTGGTCTCTCCTCTGATAAAATTATCCCCCTCATAAAGGAGCTCTTGGATTCTGCTACCAACTCTCTTAAGGAGCAGTTTTCCGAATCCATCTCATCTCTGGTAGGGAAGCTGGATGCCCTTAGCAGCGAGTTCCAGGAGTTCAAGAAGGAAGTTCTCATCAAGCTGGATGAACCTGATACTGTTCTACGCAGAATTGTTCCTGCCTCTGATGACGAGGATGATTAAGTGGTCTTAAAACTCTTTAATGTATGTTGGGAGGGTCACATTTTGAACATATTTTTGCTACTTTGCCCACTTCATTACTCATACTTTTATGGCGCTGTTTTGGTTGGTTCCTGTTTCCTTTTGGTTGATGCCAAAAGGGGGAAACAACCAGGTGCCTTTGGTTGCTGCGAACGAACTTATGTACCTATACGAATATGTTTTGCCATCTTCTAACAATGCAGGCACCTATGGTTTGTCATCAACAAAAAGGGGGAATTTGTTGAATATGTTGTTTTGTTGATGACTAACCATGCAGGAACTAAGGATAGACCCGATCTTTAATCATATTTGAGCTACTTGATTAACTAACCATGCAGGAACAAAGGATAAGAACTGGTCTAGTACTTACGATAGTACCGTGCTATATTAAACTTGCCCATAATACTTTCCCATACGTGATTGTATATCCTATAGAATATATCTTTAATATTAATCATATTTGGCTGACCGGAGCTTATTAAAAGATACCAAATATTTGAGAAAGCTTTTCTTACCATGAGTATTCTTACTAATATTAAAGGTCTCGTTTTATGGAAAGGAATCTGTTACATCCGAATTGTGTGTGTGGAAGGAATCTTTACTTATAAATAAGTTATGACCGTTGCATGATAAGAAAGGAAAATTTCCTTTGATATACTTGCCATCTTTGCATTAGTTGATCGAGCCTGTAATATATTTATGCAAAAAGCTTTGTTGCCTTAGAGTGGAATCTTTTTGATAGCATACGCTTTGATTGACCATAAAAAGATATTTTCTAATAAATATTTTGAAAAGTATGTTGACCGTTGCATACAATAGATGCTTGCATTATTGCCTTGTTATGCTTCCTCATATCTCGTATATTATTGGAATGTCAATATAAATGATATATGCCTTTTGCTTGAACATTGAGACATATTGCATAAGGAAGGTAATTCAAAATATCAAGGCAAGTCTACCAAGCTTCTAAGGAAAAGAAGATCAACGGACATCTTCTACCAAACTATATATACTCGAGCAGTATAAACAAGAAGGTGTAGCTGAACTGAGAAAAATACTTAGAAGAATCATTCAAGAAAAGATCAAGTCCTTGGCGACTGAAACTGCCTGCTCGGAGTTCTAGATAGAGTTTCTTCTTTCCCTTTCATATTGTACTTAGACTAGTGAGGCTTAATTGGCTAGAGTAGCTGCCTCGGGTTAAGTGTGTGTGAGAGCTTTGTGACAAAGCTGAGAGGCTCTCTACCCGCAAGGTAGAGATGCATAACTCTTCCTAAGAGAGGATAGAGTTGGGGAGGCTCAAGGGTAGATTAGGAGAATCACTCTTGTAACTCTTTCAAAGGCTTGTTTAGTGAAGTTGTTTAAAATTCCTCCGAGGGAGGTCGAGGTTTTTTAATCCCTTTGAGCCAAGGGATTTTTCCTCGTTAAATTCTTGTGCACTTTACTATTTTGCAATTCCCTCTATCCCACACTAGAACTCGGCGAAAAACTGCCACGGTTCCACACACACACAATTCACCCCCCCTCTTGTGTTGCTAACCGTTTTCATCACAGTTCGAAAAGTTTAGCGTGTTCTTGATTTTTCTACGAAAAATCTGAGACGGGAGAACTGATTTTCAACAAAAAAAAAAATTGATACGAAAAAGCTACTGATTTGAAGAAAAAGAAAGGAGGTTGGAAACGCCCAGATCTGAAAAGAATCGGAAGAAGCCACCAGAGCCTAACCAGCCCGGCGGCGACGCTGCACCGAGCCGGAGGTGGAGTACGAACTCCGGCCTGCCTCAAATTTCATCACCCTAGTTGCGGCTCTTTCATCAGGCCAGAGCACCGGCGAGCGTCGTAGCAGTGGACTCATCCACCTCGCCGGTTAGTATGGCTTTTCTCTGCTTCCGTTGCAGCTCAACCTCGAGCCAGGGGTGTTTCCGCCATTAATGGCGGTTGGGAGCTTAGAATAGTGTGTATCTCGAAGTCCAGCTGATTTTCCGCCGGAGACAAGCTTTTCGGGCCGCCCTTGCTCCGCTGCAGCAGCCATCTCCACCGTCGCTGAGCTGCACATACTAACCGCTCTGGGTCGGTGAGCTTGTAAGCAGATCCTTCAACAATCTATCCAAAAGATACGGAGCACTACGTGCCAGTCAAATACCTTGGTTCTCATAAGGCCACGTTCGAAGGACGAATGGTAGCAAACGAGTAAAGCTGGAGTACTTTTGACCAAAGTCAAAAGTTGGCAAGGCTGACTCCACAAATCCTGATGGCCGAAGCTCCCATCTCCAAGAAGCTAAGTACCTATAACTTCTAAATTGGTACATTAATTATTAAATGTTTAAAATGTTAGAAGCATGGCTACTATTATTCTTTATCACCATTATTTATTAGGGAATAAAATCTCCCGAAATTAAATAATGTCGAGCGATGCTCTAGTGATAATTAATTCCACCATCATTTTAATTAATGACTGGTTGTATGTGCTGTCGGCCCGCTCCTGATCGGCTTTAATTAGCGAACGGAGTATACTTGAATGGCCTTTGATAGGGAAGTATCATTGCTATTGCCGGTTATGTCACTATTATTTATTAGGGATAAAATGTCCCGAATTAAATAATGCTGAGCGAGGCTCAAGTGATGGTTAGTTCAGCTAACATTTTATTAAGTATTTGATTTCTTGTGGGCCTGATGGCCCACTCTCGATCAGCTTGATTAAGCGGTCTGAGCGTCTCCAAAAGGGCGACGCCCCGACGACGCATTTTAATTTGAGGGTTGCACGTTAGTCTGCACGGCACTACGTGCCCGATCGACGATCGTACCCCAGTATCATCTACGCCATTAGGCGCGAAGTGACTATTGCCAGACGCGGCCTGTGGGGCCCCGAGGGCACCAAAGCGCTCGGCCTCGTGTTTCCGAGGGCGGTGCGACCAACTTGGGTCTGAGTTTGAAAACTCACAGACCGATGAATATCTCTATGTGACGTTCGGCGGGCTGCTAATTGGCCCCGCCGCGAGCTGCTACGTCCATTAACCCCGCACGATGAGCCGGGCCGAAGGTCACGATAACCCATAGGCCGGTAATCGTGGATATTAGAAAGAAAGCCATGCAGATGATTGCGTGTGTATACATATTGTCGGGCCGTGCGGCCCGTTACCATGCTTATTGCGCAGCTGAAGCCGCTCGACGCGCTCGAGTGAAATGATTAGAAGACGCTCGGCCCGAGTCTTGAATACGTGCAGGGCCGGCTAAAGAGGAGAGCATGACGGTTGAGGACCGTGAGACGAGCATCTCCACCTAGGGTCCGAGGGCCTAGAGGAGACCACCACGGTTGAGAACCGTGGGACGAGCATCTCCACCCCAGAGACCGATGGCCTAGGAAGAACACCTAGAGGCCGAGGATCTAGAGGCGAATGCCATGACAGAGAATCGTGAGACGATCATCCATCATCCAGAGGCCGAGGGCCAAGAGGAAACCATCACGGCTGAGAGCCGTGATACGAGCATCTCCACACCAGGAGCCGGTGGCCTAGAGGAGACCACTACGGCCGAGGGTCGGGGGACCATCCTTACATCACGACCGACCTCGCGGTACGGCGTATTTATCACCTGAAGACCGGTATCATCCCCGCGCTGCGCGGATGAGAGCCGTTGCACGGATACACTTGATCGGCCTCTCATTGCCGACATCATTATACCACGACCGGCCTCTCGGCTCGGCGTGCCTATCTTTTGAATACCGGCCTCGTCCCCGCCCTCGCGGACGAGGACCGTTGCTTGATTTGTGGGATCGGCCTCTCATTGCCGACACTGTCATATCACGTTCGGCCCCCCCGGCCTGGCGTGATTATCATCTTTGAAGACCGGCCTCGTCCCCGCCCTCGCGGACGAGGACCGTTGCTTGATTTTCTCAGATCGGCCGCTCATTGCCGACACTGTCATATCATGTTCGGCCCCCCGGCCTGGAGTGATTATCATCTTTGAAGACCGGCCTCGTCCCCGCCACCCCGCGGACGAGGACCGTTGTTTGATTCTTTCAGATCGGCCGCTCATTGCCGACACCATTATACCACGACCGGCCCCTCGGCTTGGCGTGCTTATCTTTTGAAGACCGGCCTTGTCCCCGCCCCTCGCGGACGAGGACCATTGCTTGATTCTTTCAGGTCGGCCTCTGACTGCCGACACTATCATGTTATGATCGGCCTCTCGGCACGACATATTTATCTTTTGAAGACCGGTTTCATCCCCGCGCTGCGTGGATGAGAGCCGTTGCTTGGATATATCGGCCTGATCGGACACTATTTTCATCTCCTTATCAGGACCGACTGCTCAGCGACATGATGATCATTATCGGCTCCCAACGCCGACCTTCTTGGGTTAGCGATCAGGCTCACCCCTCCCTTCGGGAGGGTGACCATCGCCTTCGCATGACGACCAGCATTTCCATCGCCTCGTCATTCTGTTCATTTTGATATCCCACCACCATTATGTGTGACATCACTTGTGGTCATTCTTAGAACCGACGAACGTATTTTCCTCCCTCAAAAAAAAAAAAAAAAGAGAGAGAGAGAGAGAGAGAGAGAGAGAGAGAGAGAAAAGATGGGGAGAAGGGGAGAGAGAAGCTCCTATGAGAGAGGGAGTCTTGACGAGGTATGCCTGATCTTCCTTCGCCGCGTATGACGAACGTCTCCCGACGCGGAGGTTAGTAGGATCGTGGGGGAGGCTAGACGTACCAAAGGGAACCTCGGCAGGATAAACCAGTTCCTCCCATTTCCCGTGGGTCGATGAACACCTTCTGCCAAAGCAGAAGGCTAGTAGGGCCACGAGCATGGGACGACGAAGCAGGGAATCCCGACGTGGATAAACCAGTGACCTCCTTGCGATCGTTGGATGACCGAACGTCTTCTTCGAAGTAAGAAGATTAGTAGGACCACAACAGGGACGAACGAAGAATAGGGAATCCCGACGTGGATAAACCTGTTCCTCCTTGCGATCGTTGGATGACCAAACGTCTTCTTCGAAGTAAGAAGATTAGTAGGACCACGACAGGGACGAACGAAGAATAGGGAATCCCGACGTGGATAAACCTGTTCCTTCTCATAGTTGGGATGACGAACGTCTCCTGCGAAACCAGGAGACCAGTACTCACGAGACTTGGGAAGAACGAAGAACCAGTTCTTTACCGGAGTCTGTTGCGTACCGAGTGTACACTGCTTAGCGGTCCGTACATAGGACCACGGATACGGTAGACGAACGAAGACCAGCTCCATGGATCAGACACGATGGACCAGCTCTTTACCGGAGTCTGTGCGTGCCGAGTGTACACTGCTTAGCGGTCCGTACATAGGACCACGGATACGGTAGACGAACGAAGACCAGCTTCATGGATCAGACACGATGGACCAGTTCTTTACCGGAGTCTGTGCGTGCCGAGTGTACACTGCTTAGCGGTCCGTACATAGGACCACAGATACGGTAGACGAACGAAGACCAGCTCCATGGATCAGACACGATGGACCAGCTCTTTACCGGAGTCTGTGCGTGCCGAGTGTACACTGCTTAGCGGTCCGTACATAGGACCACGGATACGGTAGACGAACGAAGACTAGCTCCTCAGGTCAGATAGGAGGGACATCACCCAGATTTATTTCAGGCTCACCATTCCTTCCCGGATGGAGTCCTGGCAGACGATCGGCTTCTCACAGCCAATCAGGAGAGAGACTTGACACATCACCAGCACGGCCGAGGGCCGTGAGACGATTATCACTCACCGACAGGCCGAGGGCCATGAGATGATCATCACCATTTTTATGCAGCACGATCGGCCTCTCAGCGCCATCGTGTCTCTTTCACGTTCGGATCGCGCATTCCCTCCAGGATGGCGACGACCGTCTTATGCAGTACGATCGGCCCCTCAGCGCCATCGTACCCAGCTCACGTTCGGCTCGTCCATCCCTTCCAGGGTGGCGACGAACGTCTTATGCATCACGATCGGCCCCTCAGCGCCATCGTGTCCTGATTCACGGTTCGGATCGCCCATTCCCTCCAGGATGGCGACGACCGTCTTATGCAGTACGATCGGCCCCCTCAGCGCCATCGTACCCAGTTCACGGTTCAGATCGCCCATTCCCTCTAGGATGGCGACGACCGTCTTATGCAGTACGAACGGCCTCTCAGCGCCATCGTACCCGGCTCACGTTCAGCTCGTCCATCCCTTCCAGGGTGGCGACGAACGTCTTGTGCATCACGATCGGCCCCTCAGCGCCATCGTGTCCAGTTCACGGTTCGGTGCGCCCATTCCCTCCAGGATGGCGACGACCGTCTTATGCAGTATGATCGGCCCCCCAGCGCCATCATACCCATCTCGCGTTCAGCTCGTCCATCCCTTCCAGGGTGGCGACGAACGTCTTGTGCATCACGATCGGCCCCTCAGCGCCATCGTGTCCAGTTCACGGTTCGGTGCGCCCATTCCCTCCAGGATGGCGACGACCGTCTTATGCAGTATGATCGGCCCCCCAGCGCCATCATACCCATCTCGCGTTCAGCTCGTCCATCCCTTCCAGGGTGGCGACGAACGTCTTGTGCATCACGATCGGCCCCTCAGCGCCATCGTGTCCAGTTCACGGTTCGGTGCGCCCATTCCCTCCAGGATGGCGACGACCGTCTTATGCAGTATGATCGGCCCCCCCAGCGCCATCATACCCATCTCGCGTTCAGCTCGTCCATCCCTTCCAGGGTGGCGACGAACGTCTTGTGCATCACGATCGGCCCCTCAGCGCCATCGTGTCCTGATTCACGGTTCGGTGCGCACATTCCCTCCAGGATGGCGACGACCGTCTTATGCAGTATGATCGGCCCCTCAGCGCCATCATACCCATCTCGCGTTCAGCTCATCAATCCCTTTCAGGGTGGCGACGAACGTCTTGTGCATCACGATCGGCCCCTCAGCGCCATCGTGTCCTGATTCACGGTTCGGATCGCCCATTCCCTCCAGGATGGCGACGACCGTCTTATGCAGTACGATCGGCCCCTCAGCGCCATCGTACCCAGCTCACGTTCAGCTCGTCCATCCCCCCAGGGTGGCGACGACCGTCTTATGCAGTACGATCGGCCCCTCAGCGCCATCGTACCCAGCTCACGTTCAGCTCGTCCATCCCCCCAGGGTGGCGACGAACGTCTTATGCACCACGATCGGCCCCTCAGCGCCATCGTGTCCAGATTCACGGTTCGGCTCGCACATTCCCTCCAGGATGGCGACGACCGTCTTATGCAGTACGATCGGCCCCTCAGCGCCATCGTACCCAGTTCACGTTCAGCTCGTCCATTCCCTCCAGGATGGCGACGAACGTCTTATGCACCACGATCGGCCCCCTCAGCGCCATCGTGTCTCTTTCACGTTCGGATCGCGCATCTCTTCCAGGATGGCGACGAACGTCTTATGCAGTGCGATCGGCCCCTCAGCGCCATCGTACCTGGCTTCACGGTTCGGCTTGCGCATTCCCTCCAGGATGGCGACGACCATCTTATGCAGCACGATCGGCCTCTCAGCGCCATCGTGTCTCTTTCACGTTCGGATCGCGCATCTCTTCCAGGATGGCGACGAACGTCTTATGCAGTGCGATCGGCCCCTCAGCGCCATCGTACCTGGCTTCACGGTTCGGCTTGCGCATTCCCTCCAAGATGGCGACGACCGTCTTATGCAGCACGATCGGCCTCTCAGCGCCATCGTGTCTCTTTCACGTTCGGATCGCGCATCTCTTCCAGGATGGCGACGAACGTCTTATGCAGTGCGATCGGCCCCTCAGCGCCATCGTACCTGGCTTCACGGTTCGGCTCGCACATTCCCTTCAGGATGGCGACGACCGTCTTATGCAGCACGATCGGTCCCTCAGCGCCATCGTGTCTCTTTCACGTTCGGATCACGTATCCCCTCCAGGATGGCGACGAACGTCTCATATGCAGCACGATCAGCGCCCCAGCGCCATCGTGTCTGGCTCGTGTTCGGCTCGCCCATCCCTTCCAGGATGGCGACGAACATCTCTTATACAACTCGATTGGCCCCTCGGCGGCATCATGTCTAGTTCACCTCCGGCTCCGCCCATGCCATCTCGGATGGGGGACCCGTCGTATGCAGCATGATTGGCCCCTCGGCGGCATCATGTCTAGTCCACCTTCGGCTCCGCCCATGCCATCTCGGATGGGGGACCCGTCTTATGCAGCACGTCTGCTTCTCGGCGCTGACATGCCCGGGTTATCGATGAGAGCTACTGCTTCTATCACATCTTGCATTCCCTCTCTCATACATTACATACACACATTACATGCATACATACATTCATGCATCATACCTCATACATTCATACATACACACGTGCATCATGTTTTGATAGTACCGCGACGTCGGGTTATAGATGATGGACCTCTAAGCTTCTCCGATTGGAAAGCTCGAGTCAGAGTCCTTTACTCCCGCCTGATGCATTCAGGGGGAGTGTGCCCGTGGAGGAACACCCTTCGCCCGACCCTGTCGGGAAGGGGGGTGCCTCACTGGTAGATTACGTTCAGGAGTGCAGACACTCACTCATATATGATGGTTATGTGAAGACACAGTTTCCAGCAAGACAGAGGAAGAGCGCAGGCAGAGTATATTTTCTCGAGCAGATTCGCGAGCTCACTACTCAAGAAACTGGGGGACTTGTGTTGGGATATATTATCCCGGCCTATTACTGTTCATGAGTCCAAGGCTTTACGTAGTACGGAGCCCGAGCAGCTAGGCCCATTTCGGCCCATCCGGCCCACTTTAGCCATTTGGGCCCACTCTGGCCCGTTTGGCCCATTAGGGTGGAGAGCCCCTTCTCCCCTTCCCCTATTTATAGGAGGTTTTCCCTCCATGTAAGGGGGTTCCTTCTTCCTTCTCCCTCTAGAATAGCTCAAATACTCCATGAATGGAGCTCAAAATGTACTATGTAATGGTGAGGAGAGCCTAATGAGAATTGAGAGGGCTTGGACATTAGCCTAAAAAGTCCCGTGGTTTTCTCCCTTTCGGGTTTCCACGTAAAAACTGAGTTGTTCATACACATTTATACATATATTTACTATATCGTGTTGGATTAAACTCAACACGGATGATAAGTTATCAGTAGTTGAATCTTTATATCCAAGTGCGCCACATCATCTTCCACTAAGCACTACGCATGCAACTCCCACAGGCATGCAGGCTCCTTTTCACACGTCAGAGGGAGTAATTGATCCCATGGAATATGCTGGAGAGACATCTCGTGTGGAGCCAAATGACATGCATACGTCCAACATGGACATGCAATCTACTTCGGAGGCCAGTGTACCACTGGGACGTGGCTTGAGACGAAAAATTCCCTCAGTGCGTCTACAGGACTATGTGCAGACCCATGCCGCGACTACGGACCCCCATGACCATCCCATCCAGTCTGCGTCTTCAGGTACTCTGTATCCCTTGACTTGTTATATAAATTATGATGCTTACTCCGTACGCCATCAAGCATTTCTTGCAGCTATTTCTCATGAGAAGGAACCTGTTTCTTATAACGAGGCTGTCCGAGATCCACGATGGAGGGAGTCCATGCGTCGTGAGATTGATGCTTTGGAAGCTACTGGAACGTGGACCATGGTGCCAATGCCTGCACACAAGAAACCTATTCACTGTAAATGGGTATACAAAATCAAATATAATAGTAATGGTACTATTGAACGGTTTAAAGCCCGGCTTGTGGTGTGTGGTAATAGGCAGGTTGAGGGCATTGACTATTGATAGAGTATATAGACTCGGACCCCCGGGCCTCACGATTGTTGGGCCCGGACAGCGGCCCACATACGCTCAGTAGATAGCATTTATCTCATTGTACACTCTATTTTATTCATGTATATCCATTAGAATAGATTAGATACCATTTATTAGCCATTTATTGGCCTTTTATTGTAACTGGGCCAGGCAGGCCCAAGCCTGGAAGCCCAACCCTCTTTTCTTTTATAAATACTCCCTATGGGAGCCATGTAAGGGATGGTTGAATGGTTGATTGGATTTATACATATCACTTTATCTCTCTAGTTCTCCCTTCTCTCTAGAATTAATAATCTATCATTTGGTGCTTTCATTGAGAGCTAGAATATATCAAGTGAGATCCTCCCCGCCAAATATCACAACACGTAAACTATGCATGTGGTATCACTTCGGCCCTAGTAGAGGCAATATGAACTCCTCGGCCAAAAGTGAACCACTCCTCCCATCTGCCAAACAAAAGGAAAAGCCAGCAAGTTTGTGGGACCCTAAGCCCATGACCCTCATTAAAATTCACGATTAACCAAAGGGGTACTCTTCGGCTATGTCACCTCTTCTTGCACGTGGTGTACGCTCCTTGGCTCAAGGGAAGAACTCCCAAATAGCACGTCGGCCAAGAACAACTAAAACAAGAGGAAAAGCCAAACAAAGAGATGGTGGGACCTCCGGCAAACTGCACCGGCCCCATCAACACTACGGCCGGGACACATCGGCCAAACAACGACGAAGACACCCCACCGGTCGGCAACGGCACCGGTCAGCAACTGCATTAGCCATCAAACACCGCCGGCTTGCAGCGCATCGGCCACACATAACGGCCAAGCAAAGCTTCGCTATATTCTGTCAGCCAAGAAAGGGTCACCTCGTCCGAGAGATCACCTTCGGCCACAAAACCTCGTTGGCTTGCTCGCATCGGCCTCACATCGGCCGGCACACCACACCGGCCAAAAAGAAGGACGCCGTATCGGCCGGCACCCCATCTGCTGGCAACGTCGTCAACCTGCTTACCTGCTTACCAGAGAGCTGCGCTTCCTCCCCCAGCGCGCATCAGCCGGCTCCACCTCGGCCGGACCGCACCGTCCAAAACAGGATTACCTCGTCAAGCAACCGCATCGGCCATAGTGCACCACCGACTGGGACACCATCAGCCTGCACGCATTGGCCAGCGGCCCAGGGCACATCGGCACACCGCACCTGCTAAAAAGGGGCACCGCATCGTCTGGCTTGGCATCGCCCGGCACCGCATCATCCGGTACCACATCGCCGGCTCCGCATCGTCCGGTACCACATCGCCGGTACCGCATCGGCCACAACAGAGCCACCCCGTCAAGCGACCGCATCGTCCGGACTGAACCGCATCGGCCAAAACAGGGCCACCTCACCTGGCGACCCGCATCGGCCAGTCTACTCCTCGGCCAGTGCAGCATTTCTTGCCGTCCCTTGGTCAACAGATCGCACGGGGTAAAACTCGAAGGAAAACAGGGCCACCTCAGCCAAACACCACCTTCGTCCGGCATGGGGATTGGGACCACCTCGGCCTTGCATGGCATCAACCGGCATCCCCCTCGACGTCCACCTTCGTCCCTGTGTTCCTTCGGCACCAAATTGAGGGAACCGCGGTCAGTAAAAGCCTCTCGGCTAGGTGACGGGAGAATGACAGCAGGATCGGCAGACTTCTCCCTTGCTCCGACCCTTAGAACCGACTTTTCCCCTGCATTCCTGCGGATGAAATTGACAGGCGGACAGGGTCTGAGGCCTACTATAACCTCAAATGAAGTGATGGGCTGATGAAATGTGGCCCGACTATTAAGCTCCAAGGATTCGGAGTTTGCCCAATCTTATATTTCCCTGCTTGAATTCTAAGCAGGGCAGGCTTCGGCCCAAATACAAGTAAGTCACAAACTTTTCCTCCTATTTTATGCATTAAATATGGAGCAAAATAGTTTTACCACTATTCAAAAGAAAATATAGTTTTACTACTATTCCGAAAAATAGTTTTACTACTATTCCAAAGAGAAAAAGAAAAATATAGTTTTACTACTAATAAAAAAGGAAAACAATAATAATAATTGCTACTATTATTATTATCTTCACCACCATTGCTAGTGGATTGAAATCCCCAATTGGTGTGGGTCAAAGCCTTAACCTTCCGAACATCTTTATTTGATGATTCAGATCATATTTGGGTCCATTGACCTACCATGGTCATCTTTATTTGATGACCCGGGCATCTAGAATGAGAGCCATCAACGGCCGCACACGACATTATGCCTAGAAGCGGTACACCTCATTCCCCTACACGCTAATTGCGTCATCCAAAAGCCGTTGCAATAAACAACGCACCTAAAGCCGTCGCAATAAACGACGCACCCAAAGCCGTTGCAATAAACAACGCACCTAAAGCCGTCGCAATAAACGACGCACCCAAAGCCGTTGCAATAAACAACGCACTCAAAGCCGTTGCAATAAACAACGCACCTAAAGCCGTCGCAATAAACGACGCACCCAAAGCCGTTGCAATACACAACGCACCTAAGGCCGTTGCGATCCACAACGCGCCTACAAAGCCGTTGCAATAAACAACGCACCTAAATATCGTATCGGCACAAGCGGTGAAACACCCAAATCGGCCGGCGATATGCAGGACGAAGGACCTGTGTGCATGGTCCAACGTCTTCAAACGGAGAAGCATACCGCGTCGTCCGCGCGGAAACCGCAGGACGACAGGCCTGAATTAAGGCTGAGGTTACAAAAACTCCACCCGTCAGTAAAATTTCGCTCAGGACCACAAAGGGCGGCCGTCAAAGGACGATGCCTAGTCCGGTCCCTCGTCGCCGATAGACGTGGAAAGGCAAAAAAGGATGCCACTGACACACCAAGACGAGGGCGTATTTACTCCCTCGCACTAACACACGCGAAAAGCGTAGCGGACAAAATACCGCACATGGACGAAGGGACAGTAACCCTTCGGCCATCCAAAAAAAAAACAAAAAAAAAAGAGGGAAGCCGACGGACCGCGCACTTGCCGGCCTCGAGCAATAAAAATAAATAAATTCCCCAAACTTATTATTCATCTCAAGACCGGCTCCCAATGCCGAAGCTCTTGCTCCATCATCTCATGAACGGCCTCCCCAACGCCGTCATACTTTTATATGACGATCGGCTTCATCATCGCCTCGTCATCATTATCCGGATCGGCTCATCATCATCGCCATCCGCACATCACGACCGGCCTCCCAGCCTTGGCGTGATTATTTCTCCTCAAGACCGGCTTCTCATTGCCAAGTGTCTTGAGTTGGCAATCGGGCTCGCCGTCCCTTCCTGGATGGTGACCGTTGCCTCTACATGACGATCGGCTTCATCATCGCCTCGTCATCATTATCCGGATCGGCTCATCATCATCGCCATCCGCACATCACGACCGGCCTCCCAGCCTTGGCGTGATTATTTCTCCTCAAGACCGGCTTCTCATTGCCAAGTGTCTTGAGTTGGCAATCGGGCTCGCCGTCCCTTCCTGGATGGTGACCGTTGCCTCTATATGACGATCGGCTTCATCATCGCCTCGTCATCATTATCCGGATCGGCTCCTCATCGCCATCCGCACATCACGACCGGCCTCCCAGCCTTGGCGTGATTATTTCTCCTCAAGACCGGCTTCTCATTGCCAAGTGTCTTGAGTTGGCAATCGGGCTCGCCGTCCCTTCCTGGATGGTGACCGTTGCCTCTATATGACGATCGGCTTCATCATCGCCTCGTCATCATTATCCGGATCGACTCCTCATCGCCATCCGTTCTTCACGATCGGCCCCTCGGCCACGACGTGATGCTTTATCTCAAGACCGGCCTCCTTAGCGCCAAGTGTCTTGAGCTAGCGACCGGGCTCGCCATTCCCCTCCTGGATGGCGACCGTCGCTTCCATATGACGATCGGCTCATCATCGCCTCGTCATCATTATTCGGATCGGCTCATCATCATCGCCATCCGCACATCATGACCGGCCTCCCAGCCTTGGCGTGATTATTTCTTCTCAGAGACCGGCTTCTCATCGCCAAGTGTCCTGAGCTAGCGACAGGGCTCATCATCCCTTCCTGGATGGTGACCGTCGCCTTTATATGACGATCGACTCATCTCCGCCTCGTCATCATTATTCGGATTGGCTCATCATCATCGCCATCCGCACATCACGGTCGGCCCCCCGGCCTCGACGTGATGATTTAGCTCAAGACCGGCTCCCTCAGCACCAAGTGTCTTGAGCTAGCGACCGGGCTTGCTGTTCCCTTCCGGGATAGCAACCGTCGCCTTTATATGACGATCGGCCTTCACATCGCCTCGTCATCATATGTTGGACAGGCTCATTATCGCCGTCGTCCTTACATCGCGTCCGTCCTCTCGGCTAAGGCGTGATACCTTATCTCAAGACCGGTCTTAGTCATCCCTTCCCGGATGGCGACCGTTGCTTGGATCTTCGGATCGGCTCATCATCATCGCCATCCGCACATCACGATCGGCCCCCCGGCCTCGACGTGATGATCTCGCTCAAGACCGGCTCCCTTAGCGCCAAGTGTCTTGAGCTAGCGACTGGGCTTGCTATTCCCTTCCGGGATAGCAACCGTCGCCTCTACATGACGATCGGCTCATCTTCGCCTCGTCATCATCATTATTCAGATCGGCTCATCATCATCGCCATCCGCACATCACGACCGGCCTCCCAGCCTTGTTGTGATTATTCCTTCTCAAGACCGGCTTCTCATCGCCAAGTGTCTTGAGTTGGCAATCGGGCTCGCCGTCCCTTCCTGGATGGTGACCGTGGCCTCTACATGACGATCGGCCTTATCATTACCTCGTCATCATATCTTGGACATGCTCCTCAGCATCTTCGTCCTCACATCACGATCGGGCCCTTCGGCCACGACGTAATGCTTTATCTCAAGACCGGCTCCCTCAGCGCCGAGTGTCTTGATCTAGCGATTGGGCTTGCTATTCCCTTCCGGGATAGCAACCGTCGCCTCTACATGGCGATTGGCCTATCATTGCCTCGTCATCATACATTGGACCGGCTTATCATAGTCGTCATCCTCGCATCGCGGCCGGCCTCTCGGCCAAGGCGCGGTACCTTATATCAAGACTGGTCTTAGCCATTCCTTTACTGGGTGGCGACCATTGCATGGATTTTGGGGTCGGCCCCTCAGTGCCGATACCCTCACATCACGGCAGGCCCTCGGCCTCGACGTGATCATATTCCCCAAGACCGGTCTCAGTCATTCCTTCATCGGATAGTGACCGTTGCTTGGACGCAGGGGCGGAACTACGTTGGGCGCTGGAGGTGCCCGTGCCCCTGCGGATTTTTATTTGCTTAACATATATATGTTACTCCTAGATCGATCATAAGCCCGCTGTGTCAGTGTGCCCCTGCGCCTGGGCTGCCCCTGCGGATCACAGCTAATTGCTAAGCAATACTCCGTATTTCCCAAAAAAGAAGCACCGCTGAAAATTGAACCCACTGACCTAGCATATGTGGCAACAATTAACTTAGGGAAAAGATCGACCATTGGATCAACATGTCCAGTGGTTACTATGACTCTTAATATAATTTATTACAAATAGAGTTTATGCTAGTTTGACTTGTGTATACTTCCTCCGTTCTCTAATAGATGGGAGTATAGCCTTTGACACAAGATTTAAGAAAAAATTAATAGGGGTAAGATAAAAGGTGTAGTGAGTTGTGTGTAAAGGAAAAAGTAGGAAAGAGAATGAGGGTATACAGATATATTTATTGGAAAAAACTTTCTAAAAATGGAAAGAGAGACATGTGATAGAGAACATCCCAAAATGGAAAGAAAGACATGTATTAGAGAACGGAGGGAGTATACAAAATTAATTTCTTTTTGTTTTCTTTTTATATACATCGTGTATGATATCCTTCTGATTCCTTTAGTTGTAACATTGAAAATTTTACACTATTCCCATATTCTATTTTAATTACATTTATTAATACATGATAACTATTTTTTTGTAAAATATTGCTTAATTCGTAACATTACAAATTTCATAATTGTTTTTAAATTTTTTAGTAATAGAGAATTAAATATATTGATGGCTTTGGTGGTAAAACTTGTGCATTTACAAACATTAAAGTGAAAATGTTGCAATTAGAAAAGATTGAAGGTAGTATGATTTATGTGTTAATGTGCCCCTCCAACTGATCCGTGCTGGTTCCGCCACTGCTTGGACGTTTGGCTCAGCCTCATAGTGTTGATGACCTCGCATCACGATCGGCCCCCTGGCCTCGACGTGATGCCCTATCTCAACACCGGCTTCATCAGCGCCAAGTGTGTTGAGCTAGCGATCGGGCTCCCCATCCCTTCCTGGATGGCGACCATCGCCTCTACATGACGACCGGCTCATCTCTGCCTCGTCATCATTATTCGGATCGGCTACCCATTATCGCCATCCTTATATCACGACCGCCGCCCCGGCCTCGGCGTGATGATCTATCTCAACACCGGCTTCATCAGCGCCGAGTGTGTTGAGCTAGCGATCAGGCTCGCCATCCCTTCCTGGATGGTGACTATCGCCCCTACATGGCGACCGGCTTATCATCGCCTCGTCATTGTTATTTTGGATCGGCTCCTTATCACGGCCGTCCTCACATCACGATCGGCCCCTAGGCCACGATGTGATGTCCTATCTCCGAGACCGGCCTCTCATTGCCGAATGTCTTGGGTTAGCGATCGGGCTCGCCATCCCCTCCTGGATTGCGACCGTCGCCTATATATGATGATCGGCTCAGCATTGCCTCGTCATCGTATCATCAGACAGGCGTCCCACGCCCCGTCCTCATGTTCAGACAGGCGTCCAATGCCTCGTCCTCATATTCAGACAGGCGTCCAACGCCTCGTCCTCATATTCAGACAGGCGTCCAACGCCTCGTCCGCATATATCCAGACAGGCGTCCAACGCCTCGTCCTCATGTTCGGATCTAGCAAACATCTTGCGGTCTCCGGCTCAGAGACTAAAGGATCTCAGATCTCATCTATAGGCCCCTCGGCCACATCTTGCTCTAGCATCTTTATTTGATGACGAAGGGCTCTCATACAGGCCCATCGGCCATATATCTTGCTCCGTCATCTTTATTTGATAACGAGAAGCTCATCTATAGGCCCCTCGGCCATATACTGCTCTGCCATCTTTATTTGATGACGAAGAGCTCATCTACAGGCCCATCGGCCATATACCGCTCTGTCATCTTTATTTGATGACGAAGAGCTCATCTACAGGCCCATTCGGCCATATATTATTCTGTCATCTTTATTTGATGACGAAGAGCTCATCTACAGGCCCATCGGCGATATATTATTCTGTCATCTTTGTTTGATGACGAAGAGCTCATCTACAGGCCCATCGGCCACATATCGTTCTATCATCTTTATTTGATGACGAGGAACTCATCTATAGGCCTCTGAGCCATCTCGCCCCGTCGTCTTTATTTGACGACGTGGAGCTCTTATGCAGGCCCCTCGGCCATACATCGCCCCGTCATCTTTATTTGACGATGTGGAGCTCTTATCCAGGCCCCTCGGCCACACATCGCCCCTTCGTCTTTATTTGACGACGTGGAGCTCTCATATATGCCTCTCGGCCACTACTCCCAGTCATCTTTATTTGATGACGTGGAGCTCACATCGGCCCATCGGCCTCATATTCTGGTCATCTTTATTTGATGAACCAGACATCATATTATGGACGGTCGCTCGACCCATCCCTTAGTCATCTTTATTTGATGACTAGGACTACTGATCATGACGAGCTACCCACATCTATGGATCGGCCTCTGCCATCCCCTCGGCAGACGGACACCGCTGCAGCTCCACCTCTAGGCCGAAGGGCTCGCACCTTTTATTTCGTTCTGGGGGCATCCGATGTACTCTTTTTCCCTCATTAGGATTTTTTCCCACAGGGTTTTTCCTAATGAGGTTTTTAACGAGGCATCTCCCCATTGTGGATCAAAAGGTGTCAACCCTCGGCCCCCTGTTGCAGACATCATCAGACATGCACTACTCTACTCCTCTTCACCTCGTTACACTCGCCTCAAGGAGTGGGGGACTGGGAGAGCGGGGGACTTAGCGCCTTCGCTACCAAAGAAGCAGAAATTCAAAATTTTTGCAAGGATTGCCACACGCACCGACGACATCATCATATCACATACATATTCAGCTGCCACATCGGCCAGCACATATACATAGCTCCCCGACCTCAAGACCGGTGGTGATGAGGCCTTCGGCTGAGGATTCTCCCACAGGGTTGCCTCGGTCAGGGCTCGCCAATGGGAACGGATCATCGGATTGGGAATTCGGGCGAGGCGCTTCGGCGACGACAGCGGTTTACTCACCAGACGATGACAGATCAGCACACAGTTCTACTCTCTTTCGCCTCGAGTACTCTCGACTCAGAGAGTGGGGGACTCCTGATAGAGTATATAGACTCGGACCCCCGGGCCTCACGACTGTTGGGCCCGGACAGCGGCCCACATACGCTCAGTAGATAGCATTTATCTCATTGTACACTCTATTTTATTCATGTATATCCATTAGAATAGATTAGATACCATTTATTAGCCATTTATTGGCCTTTTATTGTAACTGGGCCAGCCAGGCCCAAGCCTGGAAGCCCAGCCCTCTTTTCTTTTATAAATACTCCCTATGGGAGCCATGTAAGGGATGGTTGAATGGTTGATTGGATTTATACATATCACTTTATCTCTCTAGTTCTCCCTTCTCTCTAGAATTAATAATCTATCAACTATCATGAAACGTTTGCTCCGGTTGCCAAAATGACAACCGTCAGGACTCTTCTTGCTATTGCTGCCGCCAAAAATTGGGAGTTGCACCAAATGGATGTCGATAATGCTTTTTTGCATGGGCAATTAGATGAAGAGGTCTATATGTATCCACCCCCTGGATTCTCTACCTCACGGCCTAAGCAGGTTTGTCGCCTGCAACGCTCACTTTATGGGCTCCGCCAAGCCCCGCGTTGCTGGTTCTCACGTCTTAGTGCTGCCCTTATTTCTTATGGTTTTGTTCGATCATATGCTGATTATTCTTTATTTACCCTACGTAAGGGGGATCAGTTTGTTACTGTTCTTGTTTATGTTGATGATCTACTTATTGCCGGTAATAATTCCTCTCTTATTGGGGCGATCAAGTCCCATCTGGCTAGCTGTTTTCCGATCAAGGATCTTGGACGTCTCAAATATTTTTTAGGCCTTGAGGTAGCTCGCAATCACACTGGCATATTTTTATGTCAACGAAAATACACATTGGATTTGCTTGATGAGCTTGGGCTGTCTGGATGTAAACCTTCGGATTTTCCCATGGAACAACATCACCGGTTGGCGGTATCTGATAGTCCGTTATTCTCTCAACCAGAACGTTATCGGCGAGTTATTGGTAAATTGATCTATTTAACCTTGACACGCCCAGAACTGAGCTATAGTGTGCATATACTTGCACAATTTATGCAATCACCGCGGATGGAACACTGGGATGCAGTTATTCGGGTTCTTCGCTATCTTAAAGGACAACCTGGTCAAGGTATTTTACTTCGTGCTGATTCTGATCTACATCTCCGCGGGTTTTGTGACTCGGATTGGGCTGCGTGTCCGATTAGTCGACGTTCTCTCACCGGTTATCTAGTTATGTTGGGTGGCTCCCCGATCTCCTGGAAGACCAAAAAACAACCTACTGTATCCCGCTCATCTGCTGAGGCAGAATACCGATCCATGGCTACTGTAGGATGTGAATTACTTTGGCTTAAAAATCTCCTTTTTTCTCTTGGGGTTTCTCTTACACGTCCCATGGATGTATTTTGTGACAATCAAGCAGCTCTCCACATTGCATCAAATCCGGTATTTCATGAACGAACGAAACATATAGAGATTGACTGTCATTTTGTTCGTGATCTTATTCAGCGTGGCATCATCTCTACTCAACATATTAGTTCTTCTTCACAGTTGGCGGACATTTTCACCAAGTCTCTTGGCTCGCAGCAGTTTCATTTTCTCATGTCCAAGTTGGGCGTTCTAAACCCGCCCGCTCCAACTTGAGGGGGGGTGTACGAGACTATAGTTTGTTATTTCTGTGCAAATATTATTGTATTTAATTCTTTCCTTATTATTTAATCAGGCTCCTATTGTATCTACGGAATGGAGTTATTTTAGGCTAAGTCTTAGGCCTTGTAGTTACCATATTTTTACCTTCTTGAGCTTGTATATATACGGACCTCTGTATTACGATTCATATGAAGAATATACTACTTTGATATTATTTCCTTTCTATTCTTCTGCGCTATTACTCTGCGCTAATAATAATGCTATAAACTCACGTTGTGTGTTCTTTTACACACTATTCCACGTGATCTTTTTCTTGTGAGATACACGTGGAAAAAAATTGTCTTCTTATAAACTTATTAGTGGCGGGGGTGATTGCAGTACCGGCGGCGGCAACAATATGCGGAGGCGGCAATCTGTGGCGGCAGTAGAGGAGCGCAACTCTTAGCACAGAGAGGAGAGAATGATGAATGTTAGGATTTGGGTGTTTCAAGGGTACCTTTGTCTCTTTAAATTTAGTTGGTCTCTTTTTTTCTTAATTTAAAATGAATCGTTTTTTTGTCTTTTAAGAGTGTATAAGTAATATTTATGTCATTCTTTCTAATAATAAGTAATATTATTGCACTACAAGAAAAGTGCACAACTGCACATAGACCGCACATGGACCAATATTTTTTTTGCGATGGCCGCATAACTGTCGTTAAAAACACTATTAACCACACATTTTTTTTATTTACCACATACAAAACTGTGGCAAAAGGTCAGAGACGACAGTTTTTAATCGTGGCCAATGTTTTTACCTTGGCTGTTGTTGCGATGCACGTAAAACTGACGCAAAACTGTCGTAAATGTTCCTCATGTTTTTACGACAGTTTTGCGACAGTTTTAGGTGCGTCAGCACAACAGCCGTGGTAAAAACATTGGCCACGGTTAAAAACTGTCGTCTCTAAGCTTTTACCACATTTTTGTGTGTGGTAAATAAAAAAAATGTGGTTAATGGTGTTTTTAACGACAGTTATGCTGCCATCGCAAAAAAAAATGTGGTCCATGTGCAGTCTATGTGCACTTTTTTTGTAGTGTTGTAATACTTTTTCTTTAGTTTCATAAATGCATGTCTATTGTTCTTTCAGCAACAACAAAAGTTTCATAAATGCATGTCTATTGTTCTTTCAGCAACAACAAAACTGCACGTCTATTGTAATAATAATAATAATAATAATAATAATAATAATAATAATAATAATAATAATAATAATAATAATAATAATAATAATAATAATAATAATAATAATAATAATAATAATAATAATAATAATAATAATAATAATAATAATAATAATAATAATAATAATAATGATAATAGTAAAAAATGAAATTATATAAAAGTAATTTTCAAAATTATAATCATGCAAAAGTTATATTATAATTCGTAATAATATGTGCCATATTTTTATTTAATTTTATTTCTAATATTTTCATTCTTTGTAAGTGTACAACTTCCCTCCGATCCTTTGACGTCCCACCTAAATATTTTTATTTCTATTTTAGAAAATAAGTAAGAATGACCTCATTATATTATACATCATTCAAAACTATTTTCTCAAAATATACTTGAATTAACACATTTAATTAGTGTCTAAATAGTTGTGTCATTTTTCAATGGAAACCTTAAGTCGGGGACGGAGATAATATATTTTTTATGTGGGTAATGAGTTTGGTTTCTTTGAATTAGAATATGTTCTTATTTCATGGCACCTTAAATTATCCAAAGAGGGCATATTCAAGTCATATTTTGTTTGGGGTATGACACGTTCTCAGTTGTTTGTCTGGTGTGTTATAATAATTATATGGATTAAATAATACCCCTCCAGATTTGATGTAAACAGTACATTTTTGACTTTGTACTTAGAAAGTCATGTTGTGTGATTATTGTTTATGTTCATCAAATAAATCAGCACTCATCAGTTAGATTTAGAAACCAATTATCACTTGTATCTTAATCTTGAGATGATTGAGATCAATTTTTTTACAATTGGACTATCTCCGGGGAATCGGCATAAATGATGGTGATGCATCAATTATTCCTTTGCTTATGTATGCCTTTAATTCTATCTCACAATAGCAATGAATCAATACCCCACCCCCACCCCCACCCCCACCCCCACCCACACACACACAGATATATGCACACATTTGGTTTGGTGCATAAGAGACAATTTAGTCCCTAACTAGAGGTATCGATAAAGTTATCAACAAAAGATAGCAGACTTTAGTTACAAAGCATGATTTCAACACGAAAAAAACTTTATGCTGAAAAAGCATATCCTTTTTGAAGGAGAAAGAGTTATTTATACATAGGACCCGAGTGCGTGACAGGCGAGTCCAATAAAGTACTTTTTGAAAGGAAAAAATCGCCACTTCTTCAACAACTTGAAAACAAATTCATCCAACTGAACAAATATTCGTCCTTAATAAACCTAATGAGTTGTTCGCTAAATCCAATAACTACCAAAACAGATTTGAAACAAAGGCATCAATATATATATATACAAAGAGTGGATAAAATCGATGAAGAGTTACCATAATTGTTTTAATTGCCGGTTTGTTAAGCTTTTTCAGGTGTTGCTCAACCTCATAACGTTGCTTATTTGATGATAACCGGGTGGTGGCACAAGACACCGAGATTAAGCTACCGCAAATGGAGATTATGAAGAAAGCTACTCCAAATACTCCTCTCATCTTCTTCTTCTCAAGGTCAGGCCACCGCCAACTGCTAAAACGTGTCATTCTCACGTACTCGATCAGCCGAATGAAACAACCTAGAGTTTGATGGAAATGATAAATATCCAATATAAATAAAAATAACAAGAATATGCACATTAGCACATGGAGATCGCAAAGAAGTTTATCCTAAGTAGTACCTTGGTGTATGTAGAGAAGATCGAGAAATTAAGCCCTTGTTAGCAAGACTTCTTATTACAATCGCGTGAGTTATATTAGTGTTATTTTACTTGCCAATTTACTGTTGAATTCACTTTCATGAATTGAAAACAAGTACCATTGAACTTTAATCATGACACACTTCCCCACGGTCTAATATAGTAGTAATAACAAATATAATTATAATTATATTATAATTACAATAACAACAACAATATATAGCAAAAACAACATGACTTTGGGATGGACCGGAAGACAACCGCCTTTCCGATCGGACTTCAGGACGCCCTCGAATTATTGGATTTTCTACATGAAATCTTTTGCATGCAACAAAAGATTTCATGGCAATGAGAAAAGTGGGGGACATTCTTTATTTCGGATTTATTACGGTCTTCTGAATCCATATTTATGTAACTGTCCAGTTTATAATTTAAAATTTCATTGTATCTTTACTAACATTTTGAGTTTTTTTTAAGATGACCAGGTATTTGTTCACACTTTTAAGTGCTTTACACCCTCTTCGCTTGATAATCTGATTTTTTCTTATTTCAAGTTTGCTGCTAGGTTAGAGTCCAGTTAAGAAAAGAATCAATTATGGAAAAAAAATGTGAATTAAAATCTCACTATCACACAATGCTCTTAAATTATTTTCCCTTCTATAGCACATCTTCCTCATATTCATGCATTTGTTGAATCTGAAAGAAATGTTCTACTAGATTTTGCTTCTTCTGTTACACATGTCAAAAAACTTAGTTTGACTTAGTTTCTTTGCTTTTCACTAAAAATATTGCACTCTAAAATTAACCTAAAGCAGATGTGCAAGTGTTAGCTTCTGTTGAAGGTATCATTGTAGGTATTATTTGCCAACTGAGTCCTTTTTGTTTAATATATGTGATTTTACACTAGAGCAGATCTTATGGCCATTTCTGTTGCCAATTCTGTGCTAAATTTTAAATAAATAACCTGCTATTACTCGATTCAAATTATTTTCTGGTGATTATTTTTAAGTTCTTCAGTTAATTGAATACCTATTAATGATTGATTATTGTTGATATTAAATTTTAGTTACCCAGTTTTAACTAAATTTGCTCTTTCTTAATTGCAGCATGTTTTTGTATGTAAATTAATTGACGAGTACAACTAAAAAGTTGCATTCTCGGTGATTTATACAATATTTAATGAAAGGTACGAAATTATATTGACTCTTTCTATGTTTTATTCATGTTTATACTCGTGCTTTCTTTCTGATCGAGGCGAAAAATAACACTAATATAACTCACGCGATTGTAATAAGAAGGCTTGCTAACAAGGGCTTAATTTCTCGATCTTCTCTACATATACCAAGGTACTACTTAGGATAAACTTCTTTGTGATTTCCATGTGCTAATGTGCATATTCGTGTTATTTTTATTTATACTAGTTACTCCACCCGTGCGTTGCACGCGAGTGAAGTCCTTATGTACTCCCTCCGTCCCTATATAAAGATTCTCATTCATTTTACACTCATTTTAAGAAAGTGGAATTGTTGGCACTGTTTGGACTTTGGACACTAATTAACATTTTCTGGCACTGTTTTATTTATAAAGGGAAAGGGGATTTTTATTTGGGGACGGCCTGAAAAAGAAAGATGAGCTTTTATTTTTGGACCGGAAGACAAGCACCTTTCCGATCGGACTTCAGGACGCCCTCGAATTATTGGATTTTCTACATGAAATCTTTTGCATGCAACAAAATAATGGAAGGCGGTTGACAGTGGTCGGAAGGCGCCCGCCTTCAGCATGACACGATTCTGAAGCTGCTAGCAGTAGTTGGGACAACACGGAGGGTAGCCACCCACCTGAGTTAGTAACCTACGGCAGATTTGACGCATGTATATTACTTATTCTGAGACACAGGGCCGGCTCCAGCGGTTTGGAGGCCCTAGGCGGAAAAGCTTCACAAAAGCTTTAAAAAAACATATCATAATATCATATGAATGTAATTTGTATTAAAGACATACAATCAAGAAGGGAAAAAAAAGGATAAAATAAGTACAAAAACAACATATATTGTGAATTTCAAAATAATAAAGTTTTAAATTTAACATACATAAGATACACTAATAATGTACTTTTTAATTAATACCCAGTCCTTTCTCAAGTACGTGTACGTCTGAGGAAGAAGGAATTGTCTTTATATACTGATCCATAGACCCGACAAATGATTTAATAACCGGATCCTTTCTCAACTTATTCTTTCTCTTTGTAGAACCGGAATCAAATTTTCGCTTACCTGGCCCGTCATGACAAATGACAATACTTACATATTTAAAATATTTATAAAAGTATAAAAATACATATTAATAATTAAGAGAAACACTAGTCCTAAACTTACTATTGCAAACTATTAGTGCACCAATCCTAAACCTCTGTCCTCACTGGTCCATAACTTACTAGTGCAAACGAGCAGTTTTAACTTTTAAAAAAGACTAAAATGAAAGTCTAAAGACATACTTCCTCAGTATTAATATGTTCCCTACGCCCTACATTTGCTTTTGGAACAAAATTTTAGGATAGAATAGTAAGTATAGTGAATAGTGTAGAAAGTGTAGGAGAGTGCGTAAAAGTATATATGAAAGAGAAGATAAAACGTAGATAAAGTAGGGTAGTTGATGAGTATTTTATAAAAGATAAACTTACCAAAAATGGAAGTGTAGGGAATTTTTAAGTACATCCCAAAAAGAAAAGTGTAGGAAACTTTAAAATACGGATATTTTATAAAGTTTAAACTTACCAAAAATGGAAGTATATGGAACTTTTAAGTACATCCCAAAAAGAAAAGTGTAGGAAACTTTAAAATACGGAGTAAGTAAAAAATTTTAACTTTTAAACATTTAAACTAGCCGTCCTTAGTCCCTCGCTCCCCTGCCAGTTTATTTACTTCTTAATTATTTTAAGAGTCCCCTGTCAGTTTCTTAAATACGGAGTATAAGAGTAAAAATTAAAAAAACTACGCCATAAAAGCTACATCGATAAAGAGCAATTGAGCAAAGCTGTAACAAATTAATTTAGACAAGTAATTGACGGAAGATCGATAGAATATACAGAATTGCTCGACCTGCGTACTGCGTTTTCACTTCTGCGTGAGCTCAACCCAATTATTTTATTCAAAGATTATTTTTAATTATAATAGTAATAGGCAAACAAAAAAATGGAGGCCCCTAAAATTTTGGAGGCCCTAGGCACAAGCCTGTCCTAAATGGCCATAAAGCCGGCTCTGCTGAGACACAATAGAGGGTGGCCAGATCTGCCTCGATTGCATCCATCCTTCCCACCCACCGCCTCCACAAAACTTTGGCTATAAAAGTCATCTTTTATCCCCAACTCAAAACACAAAAAATCACACTCAAATCAGATACAAGTTGTTGGTCCCTATAAACTGTAGACAAAGTAATATCTAGATGGAATCTATCGATAAACAGATAACAAGAAGATCAGATAATGATGAACAGAGTATCGAGAACAGAGAAATTCTTCTTTATATTATGTTGAGAAGTATACAGAGTGAGTGCTGAGAAATAGAATGTTCGACCTTAGGACCTGTACACTAACGCCCCTATTTATAGGCGCAGTGCAGGTTCCTAAATAGGTAACCTAGGAGTTTGGGCCTAAAGCTTTTTTGGGCCTTATTCCCTTACTACCTATTTATTACATCATAATAAATACTACTAAAGGTAAACCTATATATACTATTTATTTAACAAGACATAAAGACAAGCTTGATTCACAATAAATATTCCCAACAATCTTCCCCTTTGTGATCAAGTGCCATCTTGCTTCAACATCTCTTTATTTCTGAGCTCTGTAGTAATGTTTGTGGAGATTAAGTGCATGCTCGTAGCTTTTAATGAACTCGTGGTAACTATTGTCCCAGCATCAGTGAAGATAGCTGATGTGTGGCTGAGTTGAATGATGGAGTCATTGTTGGCGTAACAGAGCTTCCGGCCATCATAGTTTGCACTCGGGTCGTTGCTTACAGGGTGTGTGCACCTGTATGTGCAATGAATAGTGTAGGTGTTCTATAAAATTTGAAAATGTTGGTAAGGTGACACCTAAACTCGATGTGCTCAAATGAGATGGGGTAGTGGTCCGGGGTTGTTGACCACTAAGTCTCTCAACTGATCTAGAAGGGACCAGCAAGGTCGGTATGAATCCCCCTTGGCTTATTGAAACTCTAGCCTGTTCGGAGGCTGAAGAGTGGATGGGAGATAGCTGTGCATGCGCAGTTGAACCGGTTGAACCGGATGCTGCAACTTCTACCCAGGAACTGACAAGGTCAGCTCCTGAACCTATGGGCGAGGTGCGGCCTATGTTTAGGAAAGTGTCACACTCATCAAACAGGTCTATCTCCTCTTCCACTGTACTCTTCTTCCTTAAACTCTTCTTAGGTTTTGATGACACGAGATTTTCATTCTGGTGCTTGGGGCGCTGCTCACTGATGATAATGCCTTTGGCAGATTTGCGTGAGTGGGCAGCCTCGTCATAGTCCGATGAGGTGGCACAGTTGACTAGGATAAGCTCTTTTCTAGCTCGTTTTGTCCTTCTGATCATAGCTTGTGTGGCACCCTCATCATCTGCATCATCATCATTGTCACCCTCATTCCTTGCAACCATGTTATCGGATGCCTCACCATCAGCCTTATTGGTGGTAGTGTCTTGGCTTGGTGGTTCATCGACGACGTCCTCAGCATCATTGAGGTGGCCCTCAGCAGTCTGAGTCCTCTCGGAAGAGTTGTCAGGCTGATCATCCTCAGGTTAGGTTGCCACTGGTTTCTGTGGCGGGTTCACTTTCTTCTTACCCTTACCCTCACTCGGCGTAGTCCCTTGGGAAGGTCCAATTGGTCTTTTCTGAACCATTGGGGCTGTTCACTTAAGCTCCTTCTTGTAGTCAACCACTGCCTTATCCCTCTGGTTGGCGAGTCGAAGTAGTGAGTCTGGAATGGCCATGGCAGGAGCAGTGTTCTCATCCCTTTGGAAGTATCTAAGCTTGGGAGCCACAAACTGCTTGTCACCCTTACGCTTCGGGATGGTCGGGGTGCCTCCATAATATTGTGGATCATAATGGCTAACCACCGAGCATAAGGTATGGTGTTCCCCTTTTCTTTCTCCTTCGCCTTCACCTGATCCATCAACTCTATCCAGAAGAGCTGGGCCATGTAGTACTTGATGTCGAAGACGATTCCATGGATGATTTGCAAAATCTACTTGTTACACTTGTCATGTCCGGCGTGCTTTGGAGAGAGGCACTTGTTATTCAGGCCGAACAGATTCTTCCACGGATGAGGAAGATTGAAGATGGTGAAATTTGAAAGCAGGGGCAGTGGATTGTTATACCCTAGCTTTTTGATCCCTTCGATCAGTTCTTCATTTGTCGGGAGTGGTGCGTAGTTGTTGAGCACCGGCAGGGCTAGATTCTCCCGAAGTGTAGAGGGTGTGAGCACCACTCTAACGTCGTTTAGCTTTGTCATGATTTTTGATCTGTCCCGCTTGGAGGTACACCTTTGGTACTGGTTTGGCTTTGCTGAATGCGGTCCAGAGGTAGTGCTTTTGGAGAATGGACAGAATGACTGGATCCTGGAATTTGAACAGCTTTAGGTCCAGTTGAAAGTTATTGTCTATCAAGTTGATCCATTTCTCCCTTGGGTGAAATTGGTTGCTGGGCTGTGCACTTTTATGTGTTCCTGACATGATTAGCTGAAAGAATTGGGTTAACACATTATTCATTTGAAAATTTATTTTTGCTGTTTTTCAGATTTATTGTGTACAGGTGAGACCTCAAAAACAAACTAAGTATAAACCACGAGAACCCTTTTCTCAAGGTTGGAACTTCGAGAGATAGGTTCTCGAAGTTTTAATACCGAGAAGTCCTTCTCGAGGTTTAAACATCGAAAACCCTTTCTCGAGGTTTAAATGTCGAGAAGCCTTTCTCGAGATTTCAACTTCGAGAAGCAAGTCCTTGGTACTTAAACATCGAAAAGTCCTTTTCAAGGTTTAAATATCCAAATCCGGTTTTCGAATTTGAAATATCGAGAAAACCATTCTCGAGTTTAAACTTCGAGAAATTGAATTCTTGAACTCAGTATAATGTCAAGAAACCACCTGCAAATTCACAAAACATAATGATAATATCAATTTGAAACTTTGTGAGTTCATGGTTCATAGTTCGAGAAAGATAGTTTTTGAACTTCAAATTCGAGAAGGCTTTCTCGATTTGAGTTCGAGAACTAGATTTGTAGTGCGAAAACCAGTTTGTTGTTGTTGTTGAAGATCGAAAACTTGATTACTACCATTAGATAATGGATTCGAGAAGATTTTGAGAAGGAGGGAGGGTTTATCTAGAAAGGACTGCTCTGGACTTCGAGAAATATAAACGCGAGAAGTGAAAACACGAGAAATCCTTTCTCGAAGTCTCCTTTTATATGCGAAAACTTTCGGTTAGGCCTTGCGGGCAAGTTTTGGGCCCAAAAGATTATGTTGGGCCCAGTTTAGTTTAAAAATGATTTTGGGCCCAAAACAACTGTTATTTATGTTGAGTTCTTTTCACAGATAAAACTCCCCCTCAAATGATACATGAGGGAAAAAACAAAAACACACACACACTTTTTCTTTCATTTTCTCCCTTTTCTTCCTTCCTTTTTGGTTATTTTCTGAATTTTCTTCCCCTCAACACATGCAACGCACACAACACACACGCTTTTTATTCCGACCAGTTGAGACACAAAATTAAATTGGCTCGAGGTTCAACATGCCTAACTCGGATACTAGGAACTGGAATCTCTTTGCATCTAGTGCCTTAGTAAACAGGTCAGCCAATTGAAGCTTAGAGCTTACAAAATATATATGGATCAACGTCTCCTTTCTCCACATGGTCCTTGATGAAATGATAGCGCAAGTCAATGTGTTTGGTGCGTGAGTGATGAACGGGGTTGCTGGTTATGACAATTGCGCTCTGGAAGTCATTGTAGATCGAGATATGATTGAATGTGAAGCCATATATAGTCCTTGAGTTGAGTCCTCATCCATATGATTTGTGAACAACTAGCAGCCGCAACGTATTCTGCCTCGACTGTAGATGTTGACACACAGTTCTGCTTTTTGGAGGACCAACAGACTAGCTTTTCTCCTAGAAATTGAGCGCTTCCCGATATACTCGTCCGGTCCATTCAGAAACCAGAAAAATCCGCATCAGAGTACGCAACGAATCCGAATCAAATTGAACATGACTATGCTTGAATATGGTTTGACTAACTATTCAAACTCAAAATTTAACCCATGTTAGAGTTCGAATCTCGAACCATTAAATTAATTTTGAAATCACTCTCGAACTCGAGTAATTAAAAATAAGCTCAATTGAATAACAATATAAGCTAAACTTTTGTAGGAAGTAACAAAAGTCTTTACTACTGAGTCCAGCCCACCCTTGATCCGCCCTGTGAACATTATCACAAGAAATATTGAGCCCGTTTGGCAGCACTAAAATTGGCTGAATTGGTTGATTCTGCTGAAATTTATGAAGTTCTGACTGAAGTGACTATATTGGCTGATTCTGCTGATTCATGAAAAAATTATGAAAGAATGGCAAAAACATCACCTATAGACTTTGACTAGATAAAAATACGACCATTTTTCCTTTGGGCAAAAAAGTGACCGAAATAAACAGCTCGGCCCGTCAACTACAAATTTCCTTAGCTTCTTCGCATAGCAAGCAACATCGATCTGGACCCTCTGCGTCTTCTCTTTGCACCGAACGTATCTGGAGAGTCTGGAGGGTACAACGCGAACGTGTCTGGAGAGCACAACGATGGCCATCCATCTCCAACGCCGGACTCCTTCCAGTTCCGCAACTACCTCCGCCGCAACCTCTTTCTTCTCCTACTTTCTTATTGTACGCCTAATCTCGTCACCGTCTACCTTGGAGCTCACTGTGGTTGGTAGATCTGATGTTTCCGCAAGAAGATCTCTTCAATCGGCAACATCAATTTCCTCTAGCGTAGATCGAAGGATGGCGATGGATCTGTAAAAAAAATAGAGCTTGGTATGGGGCGGTGGCCGGCGGCATCACGTTGCGGCGGCAAGGGGGATGCGGGAGCTGTGGGTCGAGGATTAGGATGGTGGAGCTGGAGGTCGGAATAGGATGGGGGAGCCGGGCTCAGAGACTGGGGAATTGAAGATGAGATGGGGGCCAGGGAACTGGGGGTCGGGGATGGTGGTTGGGGGTGTTGGAAAATGTGTGAAAATTGCATTAAATGGCTATTTTGGGGTAATTTTTTGAGTGGGGTCCACTTGCGATTTGGGTCGGGTCAAAGTGGTTTCGGATTGTCCTTGTTAAGGGCTACAATTCGATATATGGTACGCTCAAAACGGATAACGGGTGAATGAGAAATCGCTTTTCGAAGTTTACTCGTTAGAATGGAAAAACTGGGGAAAAGGATGGGTTTCTAGTGTTAATTTCCCACACCGGAAAACCCAAGGGATTTGCAACCCTTTATAAAGGGACTCCCCCCCTTATGGAGTTAAGATTCCTAAGGGTAAAGGCTCTCTCCACGCGCGCAGGGGGGGTGCAAATCAAATCCCAAAATCGAAGAAGAAAAACCGCGACTTGCGTGCGCGGGCGACCTGCGGACATGAATGTCGTCCAAAAATTTATCTCTCAAGAGATACGATTAATTTTTGTTTTCTTCCCAAAACGTTTAATTTTTTCCCAGCGGCAGAAGTGCTCAGACAGAAGCCTACGGATCAGAACACCTCGTTGGTCCTCTGATGGCAGAACCCCTCTGGGGGTCTTCTGATGGCAAAACCCCTCTGGGGGTCTTCTGATTGGCCTCTGGCCTCCGATCAGAACCCCTCCGGGGGTGTTCTGGTGGAGGTCTTCTGTCGCACTTCTGAAACGTTACAACAATTAATGCCCAACGTTCTTATCTTTTAATGCAGCGTTAAATGGACAGTTCATGGACGATTCAACGGACTGGTCATTGATGTCCAACGTTCAGGTCCATCAATTCACCATTTACACACAACAAATCCTCCTATATAAAGGCTGGCAGGTGGTTTGCAACAACACACATTCTTACACGAATTGATACACTCCATGCACGTTTTGCACCTCTAAAAACACACTGCTAGCAATCTGAAAATTCCTTTTGTGTTCAGCCTGTGTTCTCGTTCGCTGGAACTCTTGTTTGTGTGCTCAAACATTAGTTCGTAGTCATCGTATCCTGGGAAACTATTGTTGCAACGCTCCTAGCACCGTGGGAGGCAACAAATACGTTTTAAGGACATCGTGCGTAGCACGAGCTTTGACTAATTCTGCTTCATCTCCTTTCTTGTTTTTCTCTAGTCATTTTATTTAATTAATTAATTTTAATTAATTTTCTTTACTTTCCGAAACACACCCAACAATCTTAAAACGTATTTGTTTGCTTAAGCTTGTACCATACGGGTACAATCTTAAAACGTATTTTGTTGCTAAGTTTGTATCATACGGATACATTCTTCAACTGTAGTTTGTCACTTCTGTGAACGAACTTAAATCCTTTTTGTGTTGTCGGAAAAACGTTAAGAAATCGAAAATGACTTCTCAAGAAAACGAGATTGGTGTTGGGCAGAATGTTCTGAACGACAATCACTCTGAAAGCGGAGCTCCGGTGAACAATAGTTCACAACGCGGTGCATCTGCTTTGAACCAAAGGGCTATCCCTATGGTTACCGTGCCAAGCAACTCTGTGGAGAAACCCGAGAAATTAAATGGGTTAAACTTCAAGAGGTGGCAGCAAAAGAGCTCTTCTATCTCATTACTCTCGGTCTTGCACGTTTCTTAACCGAGGACGCGCCGGTTGTAACCGGGAGTGAGGTAGATGTGCAATCTCTCAATGCGGTTGAGGCTTGGAAGCATTCTGACTTCCTTTGCCAAAACTATGTGTTGAACGGGCTGCATGATGCTTTGTACGACGTATATAGCAAATTAGCTACGGCTAAGGAGCTATGGAATGCTTTGGACCACAAATATAAAAGCGAGGATCCGCTAACCAAGGCATTGGATAGAGAATTGTTGGAGAAGTTGTCACGAGGAATGGGATTAAAGCCCGTGAATTGAAAAGTTCTATAGTGGATACCCAACCTAGTTGGTCCTAGGTTCAAATGGGACAACTAAATTATAGAGCGAAGGATGGTCACTGTGGGGGTCCCGGACTCCTACCCACTCATCGTTAAAAGAGTGACTCCCGCACGAGGTTAGCAAAAACGTTTGCTTTAATGATTCTGAAGTGTTGATCTATTTGATAACATTGGAAGAGTATGCGGGATACTCGTGAAAGAATCACCTATGTGAGAGAGAAGAGGGCCTCTTCAAAGGAGAACTGTAATGGCTCAGTTCTTTAGAAACTCTTGCAGAACCAGGACGGTGACCCATGGCCAAAACGGGCACACCCATGAGAACGGAACAAAGTTGGAAGGTTCTTGTGTAAAGATAAGTCAATGTTTACACGACGGCAGTATAGTTCAAAGACATCGAGTCTACTAGACAGCCAGTAAATAAACGAGTCTTTACAGCGGAAGGTTCAAAGGATTAAACCTACCTCTCCGTATACAAGGATCATCCGGTGAACACAACGTGTCCTCCTATCTTCGTGTCTTTTGAAGTCTCGAAAATCAATTTTCATTCATGTGGGGGATTGTTGGAAAAATGTGTGAAAATTGCATTAAATGGCTATTTTGGGGCAATTTTTTGAGTGGTGTCCACTTCCTATTTGGGTCGGGTCAAAGTGGTTTCGGATTGTCCTTGTTAAGGGCTACAATTCGATATATGGTAGGCTCAAAACGGATAACGGGTGAATGAGAAATCGCTTTTCGAAGTTTACCCGTTAGAATGGAAAAACTAGGGAAAAGGATGGGTTTCTAGTGTTAATTTCCCACACCGGAAAACCCAAGGGATTTGCAACCCTTTATAAAGGGACTCCCCCCTTATGGAGTTAAGATTCCTAAGGGTAAAGGCTCTCTCCACGCGCGCAGGGGGTTTGCATATCAAATCCCGAAATCGGAGAAGAAAAACCGCGACTTGCGTGCGCTGGCGACCTGCGGACACGAATGTTGTCCAAAAATCTATCTCTCAAGAGATACGATTAATTTTTGTTTTCTTCCCGAAACGTTTAATTTTTTCCCAGCGGCAGAAGTGCTCGGACAGAAGCCTACGGATCAGAACACCTCGTTGGTCCTCTGATGGCAGAACCCCTCTGGGGGTCTTCTGATTGGCCTCCGATCAGAACCCCTCCAGGTGTGTTCTGGTGGAGGTCTTCTGTCGCACTTCTGAAACGTTACAACAATTAATGCCCAACGTTCTTATCTTTTAATGCAGCGTTAAATGGACAGTTCATGGACGATTCAACGGACTGGTCATTGATGTCCAACGTTCAGGTCCATCAATTCACCATTTACACACAACAAATCCTCCTATATAAAGGTTGGCAGGTGGTTTGCAACAACACACGTTCTTACACGAATTGATACACTCCATGCACGTTTTGCACCTCTAAAAACACACTGTTAGCAATCTGAAAATTCCTTTTGTGTTCAGCCTGTGTTCTCGTTCGCTGGAACTCTTGTTTGTGTGCTCAAACATTAGTTCGTAGTCATCGTATCCTGGGAAACTATTGTTGCAACGCTCCTAGCACCGTGGGAGGCAACAAATACGTTTTTAAAGACATCGTGCGTAGCACGAGCTTTGACTAATTCTACTTCATCTCCTTTCTTGTTTTTCTCTAGTCATTTTATTTAATTAATTAATTTTAATTAATTTTCTTTACTTTCCGAAACACACCCAACAGGGGGATCGCAGGGGGTTAGGGCTAAGGAGGGGGAGAAGGTGACTGAGGGCTGGGGAGTCAAACCGGTGGCGAGGTCGTGGTCGACGGTTATGGCCAGCGGCGGCGGTCCGATGTGGTGGTTGAAAGCGCTAGGGTGAGGTAGGCTGGGACGGGACTGAGGGGCTGTTAGTAAGGGAGGGGTAGGGATACAACATGTCACTATGGTCGTAACCGGCGTGTCACTATTGCCGAAGTCAGCGTGTCACTGTGGCGGTGTCACCGGTGGCGGTATCACTGTGGCCGGTGGGCGGGTAGTTACCACTATGGAATGGAGTCACTATGGTGTTGTCACTGTAAAATCGTCACTACAACATTATCACTGTAGAATTGTCACTGTAGCATTGTCACTATAAAACGTCACTGTAGCAGTTATAATTGAACGGTTAGTACTTTCACTCACATTTTTGTAAATTTGAATAAAAGGTCGCTTTTTTTGTAAATCACTCATTTATTAGTAATATTTTAAATTATATTTAAAATATTTGTTATTAATAAAAAAAATTATATGAAAAATAGCTAAAATGACTGTAACTTCAGCCAATACCGTCACAAAACTAATTCCAAACTTACTTATTATCCAAACCAAAAATGATTGTTGTACACACTTGTCTACACACTCTCTACAGACGTTAAAAAGGAAAAAAATTACTCCCTAAAATTTCGAAAATACTCTTTGTACACACACTTATACACACATATGCACACACTATAAAAAGCCTCTATAAAAAGCCTCTATTTCTCTTACCTTCTCTACTTTTTTTTTACCCTTTCTCTTCTCATCTCCTCTCTCACGTCTCTTTTCCTACGCATCTCACCCCCTCTTCTCTCTTTCTTCTTTTTCCTCTCTGCCTATTTCATCTGTTCGATTCTGCCATCAGCCATGGTTGTCACCATAATCGGTGCAGACGGCTAGGATGAAATGGTCCGCTCAAAGAACAGGCTCTGCTCAACCATCCCATAAATTGAGGTTATAATTTCTTCGATTTTTCTATATACACTTTAGGGTTTTGTTTGTTTAAAATTTCTGATTATTTGTGTATAATGTGTGGTATAACACTAAGTAATTGAATATTTTGTATTATTGTAAGAGAATGTAGTGTTAATTATTGAACTTTCAATTCAATTATTCTATTTCACATTTATGCTGATAACATGTTTGTTGAAATGACTCAATGATTTCTTTTTGTTTGAATCCAAGACTTTTACTCTCCCTTTTCATTCTTTTCAGTTGTGTTCAAATATGGAACTGGTTTAATTACTATAATTGTATATATTTTTCGGAAATTGTCCTGAATAGGACTATTGAGTTCCTAAAAAGCACAAATAGGACTACTACTTTTTAAATTCCCTAAATAGGACTAAACATTGATTTTCTACCCTAAATACCCCTAAGAGTATTAATTCATAATGAAATGCTTTTTTTGAGGGAAAACCAGCAAAAATATATTAGTGAAAATAATGTTTAATACATGGAGGAATCACAAATAACCAGACATGAGGACCAGCCTGTGAAGAAGCTGCCCGGGCTAATGAATGGGCCAGCAAGTTCGCTGATCTACGAATAAAATGGAAAGACACTGAATTAAATTGTCTTGCTAAAGATCTGCATCTGGAAATGATGGCACCTGCGTAAGAAAAATCCTGAGTCGGAATATTCAGAAGATTACACACATTGAGACAATCCATCTCCACCCGAATATTTGTCCAAGCTTCATTCTGCATCCACGAGAGAGCTTCTTTTACTGCCATTGCTTCAGCCGTGTGTGGGTCTATAGTATACCGAAGAGGACCATTTTTAGCTGCAATAAAGTCGTTAGTAATAGAACAAATAACTACTCCAAAGTAAGCTTTCCCTGACTGTGGGTCAACGGCAGCATCCACTCGACTTCAACTAATGAAATGCTTTAATTCATAATAAAATCATAAAAAACGTAAAAAATGTTTAAAAAACGTAAAAAAATTATAAAAATTTATAAAATATTTATAAAATAAAAAATTTAATTTATTTTCTTTTTTTTAAAAAAAAATAATAAAAAATAGTAAAAACCCATAAAAAATGAAAAAAAATTATGGATACCTTTCCCGCCGCCTCCCGCCGCCTCCCAGCACCAAACACCTCCGATTGGTGAAATTTCTTCCACTTTTGGTAAAAAATGCCATCTTTTTCTGAAAATGCCAAAAATGTGGCATAATTACTCTTCAATATGCCAACATTTTCATTGAATATGCCGTCATTATGGCATTATTTAAAATGTTGGCATATTTTTCTCCGGTGATGGGATCTGGTGGTGCTGGGGGTGGCAGGCGTGGTAATGTTTTTTTTTTAAATTTTACGATTTTTTTTATTTTTTTTAAATTTTTTAAAAAAATTTATTTTTTTTAATTTTTTTAAAAAATATTTTTATTTATTTTCTATTATTTTTTTTTATGATTTTTAGTATTTTTTTCGATTCTTATTATGTTTTTATGATTTTATTATTAATTAAAACATTTCACAAGTTACAAGGGTATATTTGTCCAAACACACATAAATAGTCCTATTAAGGGAATTTAAAAATTTTAGTCCTACTTGTGCAATTTTGCCACTTTTTAGTCCTATTTAGGGAATTGACTCTATATTTTTCTTAAACCATGCATTGCAGAACATAAAGCCAACGGCCTAGTAGACATTAAAGAGAATTAACTCATGTGCGGACTATGGGGATGCAGGCTTGCTACACAATCTAATACCACTTGCAGTAATTATTTGGGGTGTTAATTATTTGGGGTGGTGATTGGGGAAATGAAACTTGATGAGTGCAGGGAGTTCAGCCAGATCCACCTTCGACTTACCAAGCTTCATGTAGTATGAATGTGTAACTGTTAATGACTATACAATCTCTTTTATTACTTTTATCTTGTGAGTTTTCTTACACTTTTATGTGTATTTGCTAGATGGAGTTTGTAGTTGGTGCTAGATTTGGCCCAACACTGGAGTCAAAAGAGACGCCGCCAACAAAATAAGATTAGCTACTGCTTAACCTTCTTATTTGTGTAGCAAACTGAAGAATACTCAGAGTCCAAAAAAGAGAGTCTTGGCTTGTCCAGATTTGGCCCAACCTTGGAGTCAAAAGAGAAGCTGCCAACAAAATAAGACTTGTTACTGCTTAACCTCCTGATTTGTGTTGCAAACTGAAAAATACTCAAAGTCCCAAAAATAGAGTATTGGCTTATACAGGGTTGGGCGTAGTGCGAACTGGTCTGAGCATTAATAAATAAAAGCTCGCCCAAGCTCATCCCTCAAAATTCTCCTTTCGTTTCTTTCATTTCTCCAATTGTAGTAAACTTAAAGTGAGCTTTATGCTAAATTGTAGTAAGACGCTTCATGTGAAAGTCATTTCCAACCTTTAATACTTGTATAAACTTGGAAGTTAGTCTTCGTGAATATGTATTTGGTAATTATATCTGGAATGTCCATATGAGTTGCTTGGGTGTGGTTATGACTTATGAATGATTATCGTCTGTGTGGTTGAAACATCGTTATATGTTTGTTTATTTTGTTTGAGTGAAGTCGAAGCATCGTCTATATCTTTTCTATATTGTCTGTGCATGATAAAAACATTATCTGTGTTTCATTTATTTTGTCCGTGTGTAGATAATAATTGTTTGTGTGTACGTTTATTTTGTCGAAGCATAATCGAAAAAATGTGTATGTCTTCACTTATTATATATATGTGTGTATTAAGCCATAGTCAGGCATCGTCTATGTCTTCACTTATAGGTGTCGTCTGTGTGAATGATTAAAGTAATGTTTGTTTAGTACTTTATTTGTAGGGAAAAGTACAGAAAACGTACCTGTGGTTTGGACCATTTTCAGATAGGGGCATGTGTTTCATTTTCTGACAAAGTGGGGCATGTGTTTCAATTCCGTTATCATAGCAGGGGCACGGCGTCTAACGCCGTTAGAAAAATTAACTCCGATTTTAAAAAGTCATCGCAAAGTTAAAAGAAAAATACTGGGAGGTGCGCCTCGTAAAGGAGATCAACAAACTATCTTTCTCTTTGGATTTTTCGGCTCTATTTGGATTATTTTTTAAAAACAAATTCGTTAATATCAATTTTATGGTGGACTTTCTGGAGATATGGTGGCTGGAAACAAAAAAATAAAGATAGTTTGTTGATCTCCTTGACGAGGCGCATCTCCCGGTATTTTTCTTTTAATTTTTCGGAGACTTTTTAAAATTGGGGTTAATTTTTCTAACGGCGTTAGAGGTCATGCCCCTGCTATGATAACGGAATTGAAACACATGCCCCACTTTGTTAGAAAATGAAACACATGCCCCTATCTGAAAATGGCCCAAACCACAGGTACGTTTTATGTACTTTTCCCTTATTTGTATGTGCATAGATAACAATTTTCCATGCTCATTTAAATTACATATAACAAGTCACCAAATAACATATTACCTGTACAAATTTACAAATACATTAAAATTAATTGTTTTTCATATTCCATACATATGTAATTATAAATTATAATTACAAATTTACAAACAAATTACTATGAACATATTAATTAATAAAGGTAACAATAATGAATACAAGACCATTACAAGACTTAAATTTTATGATCTTATACTTCGGATCTCACAAAGCTGATGTAACAGGGAAAAGGTTCGTTGCTATGTCCCTCATTCATCTTCTTCTCGGTTCTCGGCTAATTAGAGTTTCCTGCCATTATGTTCATCTGATCTTTTGTTTGTGCCTTGAAAGTAGATATATAGTAATGACAAGAATATATATAATCTTAATGTCATTGTCTGGCCATTGGTTCCTCTTCCAAAATCCTGATCAAACTGTAAGGAATCAATGCATATTAAAACAAATAGCATTTCATAATTTTGATAATTACAAAGAAAGAAAATATGGAACGAACTATATAGCAAGACTTAAATTACAAAGACTTAAACAATGGAGTAGTTAGACTAACAATGTGAAATATGTACATCATAAAATGGTAAATCCTTCAATCTCAAACAACACAATACATTGCTCAGCAAACTAAACATCACTCAAGTACACAAAAGCCTTATTGAATCTTGATCAAATAGTACAAAATTAATCGGACAGCTTTGCACATTAGCCTTGTTCATTTATATTGCTTTAGAAACGTTTTAACCATGCTAAATGGTGTGTTTAGATCCTTCCTAAAATTCAACCAATGTTAACATAGAATGTTGAACTACTTAACATAAAATTTTAATACAAGTTAAGAGTTAGTAAAAAAAATGATTGAGTCATTTCAACACACATGGTATGAGCATAAATGAGAACTAGAGTGATTGAATTAAAATTTCAATAAATAACACCACATTCTCTTACAATAAACATACTCAATTACTCAGTGTTATACCATACATAATATACAAATTACAAATCTAAAGTCGTAAACTAAATGATAATGATACGTGGATTTCACTTGCTGCACAATGAGCCTCCCAGAAAATTTTTTAGGACAAAAAAAACGACTTCTATAAATGCAAAAAAAATAACTTGAACACATGGAGGTAAATTAACTCATAGAACAAAATAGAATTCATAAAATTATGTTAAAAGTCTTTCACAGGAACAAACATCAACGGAGAGTGTAAAATAATAAGCAAATGAGTAAAGCCCCTTCCCCCAACTCCCCACACGCACAAAGTAATAAAAATAACCAAATATACGCACCAATGTAATTGAGTTCAGTCCAGAAGGTGCCACAGTTCGAGCGGAATAAATCGACCGTCAGCCTCGTCGTCTACATCCATTCCAGCTGCAACCACACCCTTCACTGGACTCAAACTTGAAGGCGGATTCCACTCTGAAGGAGTTGGACTCGATTCCTGCTTGAAGACAAGTGATGACCAGAAAATATCTTGGGGAATTAGGGATTTGGGAAGGGAGAGACAAAAAAAAAAGATAAAGAAGGGTGCGGACGAATGAAGCGGGGGGAAAGGCGGATGGTGAAACGAGGTGAAAGGGGGGTAATTTCTTTGGGTATATATAGTGGGTATAAGAGGTGTACAAATGTGTGTACAACTAGCAATTCTCCTAAAATTTACTCCTCTTTTACCTCTTCTCTCTCCCTCTGATCTACAGTTCTACATCCTATCTCCCTGCCTTACGCTCTTACCCCTCTCTCTTTCATTTTCTTTTGTTTCTTCTTCAAATACCTTCCTCCAAATCTACATTTTTACGGAAGGCTTACCATCCCTTGGTTTGGCTATCATCTATTTTTCCATTTTTCAAGCCATAGCTCAAGCCTTGGGGTTTTGCTGCTCTGCTAACTATTCCGTATCATTTTTCCATTTTCCAATAATTTTACATTTGTTATGTATTTAGGGTCATAATAATTGTTTCCATTTTTCGATTATATATATAATATATAATATCGAGTATGTTCTAACGTTGAATGCTTGATGACATTGTTATAGATTTGAGATTGGTATGAATTAATTTTAATTCAACTACTCTATTTAACTTTTATGCTCATAAGGTGTTTGTTGAAATGCTTCAATGATCTTTTTATTCATATTCACTATTTTTGTGTGTTAATTCACCTTTTTTATTATGGGTGATGGAAATGATGGATTATGGACATTATTTTCTATTTTTTAGTTGAAATTGGGCTTGAATGACCTTTAATTTGTTTGACTATTTTATTTGATTATTACTAGTATTTGTTTGTTAGTCCACTTCACTCAATGTATTTTAAAATTTGATAATATTAATTTTAAACTCACTAGTAAATATTCATTTTCATGTGGTTTTGCCATACCACTCAATCGAACTTAATTGGTGTTATGAATCTTACTAAATTACATGTATATATAACTCGTTTTCTGTGTGGTGTATTGGCATAGCCCTTGGAGTATCAAACATTCCCTAAATCTGTCCGGAAATTAAGCTTCCCATTGTGATGTTTAGAACGTGCTTCACACTAAATTGGAATAATTTTTGTACTTGTTCTATTCCATGATTATTGTATCATATTTAGCAAGTGTATGGACCTGGTGGAGAAGTGTTTGAGAGATGCCAATATGAATAAGAGCAACGTGCAGTGTGTTGTCCTTGTGGGTGGATCCCCAAAGGTTCAACAAATGCCACATGATTTCTTCAATGGCAAAGAGCTTTGCAAGGGCATTCCCTATGAAGCTATGGCCTATGGAGCTGCTGACCAGGCTGCCGTTCTGTGTGGAGAAGGAAACCAAAAAGTTGAAGACATGTTGTTGGATATCACTCCCCTCTCCCTCGGCCTGAAGACTTTGTGTTGCATTATGATCGTTTTGATCCCAAGAAAAACAACCATCCCCACCAAGAAAGATCAAACCTTTTCCACTTCGTCAATAAATCAGTTGTGTGTCTTTTTTGGGCTCTCATGTCATATTTTCATGTGTCTTTTGATACTTTCGTTTCTAAATATTATGGAGTACTTGACATCTTTTTGTAGTTTTTTCTCTTCTAGTTAGGGTAATTCTATTCACAGTTACAAAATTGCTAATTACAGCCCCTAACCATTCGAAATATCTATTTTACCCTTGAATCCATCTACTACAGAGTACAGACCATGAGTAATGCATCCCCAGAGTTGTAGCCGTTCTCTAATTTTGACTTGTCCACAAAAAGGATTTATATGCTTTCTCCAAGAGGATTATTTCGCCGTGCTAAACTTGTCTTTTGTCGCAGTTCTCATGGAAGTACTCGTCAGCAGTGCTTCACCGCCGGTGTTCATGGCTACGTTAATTTGTAGCTGGTAAGTATCAATAGAGGAGGGTGTATAAATGAACCAGAGATCGTAATCGCGGACATTGATTTTCTTCTTCTACTTTGACATTATTTCGAATAAAGTTCTTGATCGATCTAGATTTTCTCGAACAAGAGAGGAATGTCGCCGATTTCTAATCTTTACCATTTATATTTACTTGCGACTCCCACCTCTTTGTTCTTTCTCCATATTTAATTTAATTTCAGTTTCTATTGTTAATCAATTGGTGTATTCTAGCAATTCAATAAATTGAGATTCAATTTCTGCAATGAAATCAAAACAAGATACAGTTGGGATGAACATGGCGGCACTTTCCATAGCGTTGTCCGGATTAAATCTGTCACGATGGGGATGGAGGTGTGCTTAATTTCGGAGCTAATGATCCTCACATCTTGATTTTCACGCATATAAAACTCCAACAATAGTTTCGACTTGCTGGAAAGGCAAACAAATCAGAGAGAGATAAGATCTTCATCCACTTTTTCCTTGGTTCTGAAACTTCAAACATCATCCGTTGTAGCCATATGTGATTAACAGGATATAATTGGAAATATAGAAAAGAAACGTAAATAAGTGTGTGTGATTAGTAAATGGGTGAGTGTATATAGAATTCCCCTCTAGTTATTAATACTGCATCTTATCCGTACTTAATTATTACTCCGTACTCTTATTAGTGTGAAAGACATGGATTGTCACACAAAATATACAATGTTTGTTTGTGTTCTTCACATGAAATGGACTTGTTTTTTTATTAACATGGAAAATAGTTGTTTGAGTTTGAGTACATAATAAGACTATTATCTGAATACACACAAAAATAGTTTGGTTGTAAGTATATTTGGTAAAATAAATTTTTATCGTCACATATAATTGCTTGTGACCAGAAAACTATTGTTATTATTGTATGTGTTAGCAACAAAAAAACACAAACAATATTGTCTGTGTGTAGTTGAATCATCATCTATTTCTTATTTTATATTGTCTATGTGTGGTTAAAACATTGGATGTGTGTTCATTTATTTTGTCTGTACGTAGTTGAAGCATCGTCTATGTCTTTATTTATATTGTCTGTGCGTGGTTAAAGTAATATTTGTGTTTTCATAATGTCATAAAAGAAAAGAAAACATAAGAAGTAATATTAACTTCCATAATTCCTATCCATTTTCTGCAAATCGAATAATTATGTTCAATGCAAATTACCTATAACAAGTCACCAAAATAAGTTTAAGACTAACCATTTAGTTTTTCGATCAATAAAACATGTATGAATAGCACTTATATACACTTCAACAACAACATCCAAGTATTTTACAACAACACTCCAACTGATTTTGGGGTCAGTAACATGAATCGATACCTGATTTTGGAGTCAAAATTTAATTTTCACAACAAACCTACATAAAATTATATTCAAAATTTATTAACATCAAAGTAACATTTATTTCATAAAAGTTACAAGTGACTACAATTACATTCTAAATACAAGCACATCTACCTCTATATAAAAAGAGGTGGAATTGGAGGTGGTTTTCACGCTCAAAATCTCGGGTCATTAATGGGTCGGTTCAAGTCACACAATCAGGTTGAATTTTTTTGCTACTGTTGCCTGTTGGGCCAATGAAATTAAAATGTTCATTGGGTAACCAAATGAAGCATGTGTCAGGTTGAATCACAGCTAGCTCATTGGGGGAGTCATAATTCGTAAACCTATAGTCTACCGGCCTATGGTGTTGGAAGGCGTAAAGCAACATATGAAATCAATTGATTGTTTCGGTCGACATGACAACTCATATTGAGAGCATTTAATGTATAATGCAGGAGTTAAAAAATATCTATGGAGATCTAATAAACAATTTTACCGTCGGAAAAGGAGTCTTCCCAACAAATAATTTTACCGTCCGCATTAGTATATGCTAAGCCAACACGTCGGGATAAAAAAAAAAAAAAAGAAAGAAAGAAAGCTAAGCCAACACGTCAATTTGCTATTTTAAATAGCACTGTGTATTACTTCGCCAATTTTTTTTTTTTTGCCAATTTGTCCATCTTTCTCGTGAGAGAGCTGGAGCCTGGAGAGATAATCAGATAAAGCAAGTCAAAGAAAATTATGATGAAGCTACAGTATTTAAGATGAACAATGCAAGTGTCCTAATTTGGTGTCCAGAATCGTGAAGAGATACACAGAAAAAGGTTAGAAATCAATTTTTGTTCTCATCCAAAGGCTATTGATTTCCATTGAAACACAGAATGCTATTTCCTTTAAAGAGTTATGCATACCAACATAACGAGAATGAAGTCAAGGAACATACGGAGTGCAAATCTATCAAAACATCTCCTTACACGGAAGAAATCTTTGCTTTTCTTCGCCTGAAGTGAGCCGGGAACCGTTGGGAAGGGTGACCAGACTTGGCTGGGACGGGATCATCCGCCAACGCCTGAGTGGACAGGACAGGCGGCCGGGCTCCGACACCCACTCGCTACTGGCTTCGCTGAATGGGTTGTCGCTTTCCAGAATACGCGTTTCTCTCTCCAGCGACCTTAACAGACAACGGCATGATGACGGGTCGGACCCTCTTGAGGATGGAGATGAATGAACCTATGTTCGTGGGTTGGAACAAGCTTTTTGGAGTTTGGTGATGACGGGTCAATTCTCTTGCAGATGGAGACATCGGTGGAGTTTGTGCACTTTTTTTTTTTGTTATCATTGTAGCCTCATGATGAGCAGTTGTTATACCGTATGACCGGTATACGGTGAGCACCGTATACCGGCATACGGTTTTTGGCAAGCAGCGTATTTAATTTGGCAAGCACCAGATCTTTATTTTTTATTTCTCTTTTTTTTAAAAAATGGTAATAACTTTTTTATTTTTGATCCGATTTTTATAAAATTTATACCAACATTTTTAATTTTTCATGATCTTTCAAATGAGACCAATATTGCCTATGTAATTTTAATCTATGTAAAATATGTAATTTTACGTGTAGAAATATGTAACTCACGTCCAGTCAGTCCAAATGCAACTCGTGTGTATAAATATGTAAATCTACGTGTAAAAATATGTAACTTTACTTAAAAAAATATGTAACTCGCGTTCAGACAGGTCAAATGCAACTTGTGTGTATAAATATGTAACTCGCGTGTATAAATATGTAACTTTGCGTGTAAAAATATGTAACTCTATGTGTAAATATATGTAACTCGCGTTCAGGCAAGTCAAATGCAACTCGTGTGTGTATATATATGTAACTCGCGTGTAGAAATATGTAACTTTACGTGTAAAAATATGTAACTTCACTTATAAAAATATGTAAATCACATGTATAAATACTTAATACAATAAATTTTTTATATACACAATTTTAAGATAATTTGTGATTTACACAATTATTTTTCTGTATTAAATTTAGTTTGGTTTTCCTTATAATCCAATACACATTAATATAATAGTTCGATAATTTCTTAAAATTACATAAGCAATATTGGTTTCATTTGAAAGATCATGAAAAATAAAAAATGTTGATATAAATTTTATAAAAATCGGATCAAAAATAAAAAAGTTATTACCATTTTTTAAAAACAAAAGGATAAAAAATAAAGAAATCAGGTCTCAATACTCCGTCGTTTTGCAACGGGGCGCACCATCTTCATAGTGCGCCGGTTGCACGATATAATTTGCGCATGATGAGTCTTTTTTTAATTGTTATACCACGTATTATGGAGTACAACTTTTTGATAGGGTGTTGATATTTTTACTTTTTATTTCAAAAACGATGTAACCGGTGTGTGTAAGGGTCTGTTTGCAACAGCTTCTGCTTTTAAAAAAGTGCTTTTTTTAATGAAATGGGGAGAAGTGATTAAATAAAAGTTGATAGTGTTTGAGAAAAAAATGATTTTGAAAAGTAAAAGTGGGTAGTGTTTGGTAAAATAAGTGTTTTTTGTGTATTAGAAAAAGTAAAAGCACTTTTGACGCGGAAGCCGAGAAAAATAAAAGTTGTAGTGTTTGGGAAAATAAGTGCTTTTTTAAAGCCAAAAGTTGAGAAGTGCTTTTTTAAAAGCGGTTGCAAACCAACCCTAAATCTGCTTCCGTTTCAAGTAGAATTCTTCATTTCTAGATTGTCTTATTTTAACTTATAATAATTTAGTAAAGCTTGAATGAGTAGGTTTTCATGGGTTTGGAAACTCTGCCGTACTTCAAAGCAACTGTTCTTTGGAACCATCTGATCAAAAAAATGGATCGTCGAGATATTGATGTGCAGATCCCGAGGCCTTTCTCCTCCCATTCGACGCTCCCATGCGCGCAAGGCACTCTATCGTGTGGCAAAGGATCCCAATACGGTTTTTACTTCATACAATACTCCCTCCGTCCCCCAATTAAGTTTCCGGTTTGATTTCACACATATTAAGAAAATAAATTTGACTTTACTGTGGAATGCACTGTTTTGCATGGTTCAAACACTGTTTGGACACTGTTTTGCACTGTTTGACGCTGTTTTGATGGAGATAATTTGTCAAATAAGGAATGTATTGAAGTGTGGACTTAATTTAAGAACTGTCCCAAAAGGAAAGTGAGAACTTAATTGGGGGACAGAGGAAGTATTAAATATAGATAAAGATGCAGGTACCTTGCTGCGAACACTTGCTACATCTATATGCAACATATGGCTACATTGGTTGACTATGCTAATTTAAGAAAAAAATTATTTTTAAAATATACTTCTTATTTTATGAGTAAAATAATGATGTTTTTTGTGAAATAGCTAAAATGTTTCTCTACGGTAACTTCTGCCGATACAGTCACAAAAGTTACTTTAACCTTATTTTTTCTTATTATTACACAAGTCAGCGTGCGAAAACAAAAATTACATGTTTAATGAAAAAGTTGGCTGATAAGCTTGATAAGCCGAAACATATATAGTGTTATCAAACGATCACTTATTAAGAAAGTCAAAGTAAAGTGAAAATATATGATTGTTATTGAGTAAGAAAAAGATAAATGAATGTTATTCATACAAAATTTTCTAAAAATTGTAAGCGGGAAATTTTTTTGGGACATCACAAAATGGTAATTTAAAAGATTTTTATGGGACGAAGGAAATATATGAAGTATTAAATTTGTTTTGTATAGTCAAAATAAATTAAAAAGGAAACTAAAAAGTTCTTTTGTGGAATAGAGAATATAGGGTGTGTTTGGATCTGATTCTTAAAACTGCTTCTTCTCCTTCAGGGAGCAGAAACAGAAGCTGGAGTGTTTGGGTGAAAGTGTAGAAGTGATTCTGGTGCTCTAATTTACTCCTATAATCAATTTTTTAAAAGCTGGGGGAGACCAACTTTTGAAAACTGATTCGGATTCTACTTCTACTTTAAAAAAGAAGCAGAAGTAGAATCAGTTCCAAACACCCCATAGTAAGATTGGTACTCCGTATTATACATAATTTAACGAACTAGATCAATGCAGCTCAGACAAAAATTAAGCAAATCAACTTAGACGAAATCAAATCTTAATGGCCATTAAAGTCCTAATCAAAATGTAAAAATTCAACATCAAATAAAAGTATCATGAGTGCCACATACAACACACCTCACTTTTCTATAGACGTTGTTACTCTGCGGAACATTTATTTTAACATTTATTTTGTTGTGTCCACTTCATGTTACAAATAATATGAATTTTATACAACTCGATTTTATTTCGATTACTACTTTTTACAGTGTTATGTGTTCTACTCCCACAGTATTCAAAGTTTCCTACACTTTTTCTTTTGGGATGTATTTAAAATTTTACTACACTTTCTCTTTTTGGTAAGTTTTTCCTTTTAAAATACTCAAGTATCCTTACTTTTTCTACTTTTTATCTTCTTTTTCCTACTTTTTCACATTCTCTCTTACTGTTTCTACGCTATTCATTACCCTTACTATTTCCTCCTTAAATATTATGTCAAAGCCTATTGTAGTGATCTTTACAATACGGAGGGAGTATAATTTATTACATTTGAAATCAAAATTTCCCAACAATACATAAATATTGTGTTTCAAAAAGTGAATAATAATTTGATTTCTTTTGCTGTGCGATGCACGAGACATAAGTATAATTTTTGTACCACTCCATCTTATTTTGATTACTGCATTTTTGAATTGGTCATGTGTTCTATATTTTATTAATTTTGAAATTGAACTTTTCCAACAATACATAAATATTGTATTTCAAAAAGTGAATAATAATTTGATATTTTTTATCCCGTGCATCGCACGGGTGATATTCTAGTTAATTTAAAAAACTGACTAGTTATAAAAGTTAAATATTCTTGCATTACGACATTTACACATTCATAAACAATGACATGCTCGATTTCGTACACTAACGACCCTTCTCTTTCTGTGTTATAGTTTTGTCACAACTTAATTCAAAACCAATTGGTGATAATCTGCATGTTGAAGTAATGGCGTGAGATCCAGAGCACCAAGAAAACAAGTTGTTAATAATGTTGAAGACAAGTTATTATCCGAGGAAACATAATTAAGAAGCATAAATATATAAGGATGAGTTACCATCTGTTAGCATACATTATAGGGATGAGAATCCACACTAGTGAAACAAAGATCAGAACAAGCATATTGTCCTCTACATATTATATACCGGAGTACTGTATTAACTTCTACTTTTGGATGAGCAGCAAGGAATAACTTTATCCATAATGCCCTTCAATTGGTGTCACTTTCATCATGGGAGGTCGTTGGCCGGGTTTCCCTACCAACTCCAAAATGACAGGTCTTCTCATGGTATCACTTTGTAGTGTAGAATGAGCCCCCAAGACAATCTTTCAGGACTTAAAAGTTTAATTTCAATAAATTCAAAACAATTAACTTTTACACATGCACGTGATATAATTCTTAAAACAAATATAAATCACCAAAATATACTACGAAGGTTCTCCACATGAACAAAACATCAAATGGGTATAATCAAATCTCTAAAGAGAAATAAGCAATTTACTAAAGAAATCTTCCCAAAAACCTTAGATATGAACACGAAATTCATTGAATCATTTCAACAAACATGTAATGGGCAATAAAATAAAATACAATAGTTAGACTAAAAGTTCAATAACTAACATCACAACCCTATATTAATGAAATAAAGTGTAGTCAAGAACTAAGATCATAAAATCGGAAAACACAAATAACTGAAATAAGTATAATAATTAAAATTATTATAGTTAGGCCTATTAATTCATTCGCAACTAGAACCGAAATTCAGAAAAAGTAAGACACTAAGATCTATTGAAACTCTAAATAGCATTTACAGAAAAGAAGAAAAATCTGCATCTTTTTTATAAAAAAAGCTTAGAAATTAAAAACAAAACCTAAAATTAAGTGCAACACTAAGGCAGTGGTTTTCTACCTAGGGAGGAACTTTACGTTTTACTTTCTGGTAGAGGGTAGTCATCAAGGAATTAAAGGATTATGTAATCCAAAGATAATTTGATAGAGAGGATCGGAGCCTCGAAGGAGAAAGAAACGAAAGAGGGAAAAGAAGGGAGAAAGGGGCAAAAAAACCCTTGAACTTGCCTAAAGAGCATCCATGCCCTTAAACTCTTTTTGAGTGCAAAAATCTTTAAAATCTCTTGTTGGAGGGCAATTGCACCCTTAAGTCACGACACCTGAAGTAACTTAACGGAACAAGCTAGCAGCGACTGTCAAACTTGCTCCTTTTGAGTTAATTTTATTCATTTATGAACTACGGAGTAATTTTTTAAATTAGTTGAAATACATGAAATATAAATAGAGAAATTTACCTTTTTTTTTTATCCCGGAAGGCAAACCACCAAAATCAGTGGGGCAAGTGCCGAGAGTCAAATGCTGTTATTTTATTAGACTGGAGATGAGTACAAAAGAGAGAGGGACCGAACCAAACCTCTCACAGAGGCATACCTCTGGCAATATAAAACAAAATAAACAAAAATCTCGGATAAAGCCTGAATCTAAAGGAGAGCAGCATGAATCAAAGAACATAGGGAGTAGAATCCATATCCAATCTAATAGCACCCGCAACTTCTCTAGGAACGATATCCCCTATCCTCCATGAAAATGGATGCTGAAGGCCCAACCTTGCCACGGCTCGAGCTGCCTGATTCATAACGTCCTGAATAAATGACAGGCCCATTCCTTGGCCTAATATGGAACGGCCTGCCTCATCATAAAGATAAAAAGAGGAAACCTCTACCACCGAATTAGGAAACCCCAGCCTCTCGGACCACTCCACTGCCTTGCGCAGAATATCATCTTCCCTAACCGACGAGCCACTCAATGGGAAGCCATCAGCTGCAACCATCGCCCCAGAGTGATCCCTGATCAAGAAACCTGCAACCGATTTACCAAACTGACGAAATATTGCCCAACTAAGCTTCACCTTATATATATCCGGTTTATTCCATCTGAAACTTTGAGGAGTTCTTCGATTAAAGAAACGAGGTAACAGTCCCAGCTCTTTCAGTCTATCGCTACCAGTAAGATATGAATTAGCACAGCTCCAATCGGTCATAAACTTGCAGATTTGGTTTATAATCAGTCCCCTGTCCGGCTCAATTTCTTTCCATATGACATCCCAATAATTTTTCCAGAGATGCCATACAATTACTCCAGGTAAAATCAATGTGTAGACCTTGTCTAACGTGTTTCCAGAAACACCAATCCACCATTTCATTAATTGAGTTTTAATATTAGTAACTCTACCCCCTCCAACTTGCAGCATGTGAGAAAAGAAACTCCAAACTGGTTCAGCAAAAGGACATTGCAACAAAATATGGTCCCGACCAGCATTGTCTTTTTTACAAATAGGGCACATGGATGGATAAGCCGCTGAGAAAGCTGCTAACCTCTCTGGGAATGGTAGCCCATTATTCCACAATTTCCATAAAAATACCTTTATTTTTGTTGCCTGCTTAGGGTGCCAAATATGGTCTGTTGAAAGTGCTCTTCCCCCTTGATTCCATAAAGCTTTATAGGCTGAGAGAGATGTAAATTTTCCATCCATTGTATGTTTCCAAACCATTGTCTGAGAGTCCCTATCTACCATGCTTTCAGCCTCCTCATGAATGAGGCAGATCCGCCTCCAAGTTGGAGAGTCAAATGGCTTACTCTCACCCAGAGCTCTCTTACCATATTTACTCCTCATTAAATTTGCCCATATGGAGTCTCCTTGCTGGAACTCCCACCAGAGTTTCATCCCAGAAATTCTCTGAATATCATATAAGGACCTAATGCCCACCCCTCCACATTCAATCGGTTTACAAAGGTCCCTATATTTTATCCAATGGTGCTTAGGCATGTTATTTTTGCTCCCCCAAAAGAAATTGGACACCTTTCTTTTGATCATGGTAAGAACAGATTTAGGCAAGCTAGTAACTGCAAGAATATGAATTGGGATAGAATTTAGCACATGTTTAATTAGAGTAAGTCTACCTCCCTGTGAAAGCCATTTATTGCTCCATGCACCCAATTTTCTGTCAAACAGGTCAAGAAGATCTTTACAATGAGCTAAGCGAGTGATACCTTTATGTATCTGTACCCCCAGATATTTAAGAGGAAGTTTAGACACCTTCATACCCAATATATTTTCTATATGCAAAATTCTGTCAACCGTAGAATGCTTCCCAGCAACAAAGCATGATTTATCTTTGTTAACTAACTGACCTGATGCTTGCTGATAAAACTGTAGGAAGTCATTAAATTTATTGACCGATCTAGATGAGCCATTTAGGAATATCATTAGGTCATCAGCGAACGCCAAATGGGAAATATGGATAGTCCTGCCCATGTTATATGGTTCAATACTTCCAGTCCTGACCAAATGGTTTAGGCCTCTAGAAAAGGCTTCCGACATAATAATGAAAAGCAATGGGGACAGTGGGTCCCCTTGCTTAACTCCCCTATATGGCTTAAAGAAACCATAGGGAACCCCATTTACCAGAACTGAGATAAATGTAGCCTTCAAATTACCCATAATCAAGTCCTGTACCTTCTGCCCAAAACCAAACCTGCTCAATACAGCCTGCAAAAATCCCAAGCCACCCTATCAAAAGCCTTAGCCATATCCAACTTTATCACAATGTTTGAGGCCCTAACTTTTTTGTCTAGATTATGTAGCATTTCCAACGCCACCAACACTTGATGTTTGATTTCTCTCCCTTCCATAAAACCGGACTGTTCAGGGGATATTATCTTAGGCAGGCACTTTGTCATTCTTGTAGCTAAAATACGGGTGTTCACTTTGCTAATAAATGTTGAGAGACAGATAGGCCTGAAATCACCAAACGTAACCGGATTTTTCTTTTTAGGAATAAGCACCATATTAACACTCCCTACCCCTTTGGAATCGGTAGACCTAAAAAGAATTCTTGGACTGCCAACACTACATCTTTTTTAATAATATCCCAGCACCGTTTGTAGAAAATGCCTCCAAAACCATCAGGACCTGGCGCTGCATTCTGACTTAAACACCAAATAGCCTCCCTGACCTCCGCCTCTCCTGGCAGAGCATGTAAAACCTCATTATCCGCCTCATCCATAAGACTAGGAATATTATTAAGCACTCTTTCATAGGAGTGTGTTGTTTCATGTTTATACAGATTGGTGAAAAAATCCACCGCCTCAGCCCCAATGGCCTTCTTATCATAAATCCAATCTCCAGCATGATTTTTAATCGCCATAATATGCTGCCTTCTCTCTTTCTCTTTGACAGACGAATGGAAGAAATTCGAATTAACATCTCCCTCTTTTATCCATTTAACGTTTGCCTTTTGTTTCCAGAACCTTTCTTGTTGTTTCACCCTCAACAATAATTCAGCCTGCTTTTTATAGCACTTCGCTCGATTTTCTTCCGAGTCATTAACCTCAAAATCCTTTTCAGCTATTAAGGTTTCTAGCTCCAGTTTTTCACTTCTTTATTCCACTTCTTTAGGTCAATCTTCAGGCGCCGTAGTTTATCACATAAACCTCTCATGCCACCCATTGTAGGATATTCAGTCCACTTGTTCTCAACAAATGGTATGAATTCCCTGTTAGAAAACCACATCTCTTGAAACCGAAATTGCTTTGGTCCCCCCACCACATCTTCCTCACAAATTAAAAGAATGGGACAATGATCAGAACTTGATTTATTCAAGTGTTGTGTACAGACCGCACTAAATTTAGAGAGAAAGCCTTGATTCACCAAATACCGATCAAGTTTTTCCCAAATTCTACCATTGGACCTCATCCCAGTCCAAGTATAAGCGGACCCAAATGACGGAGGGTGAATCAGATCACAATTATCAATACAACTACTAAAATCCAATATTTCATTTAAAGGAGGATTTGAAGGTCCTTTGTACTCCGAGACCGTAGATACAACATTGAAATCACCTCCTAAAATCCAATCTGACTTATCCTGTTGCACAAAGTCAACCATACCAGCCCATAATCTTGCCCTGTCAGTCCTTGTATGCAGTCCATACACGGGAGAAAAAACGAAAGTAAGATTCATAGGAATAAACCGAACTCTTACCACCAAAAATTGATCTTTTTCCTGTACTGATTGAACTTCAAAGGTAGTAGTATTCCACATCAACCAAATTTTATTAGAAGCCGACAGATAGAGCTTTGAAAAACCCAAACTGTGCATAAAATGATCCCCCCTATTTTGATTCACAAGAGGTTCAATGATAGTAATAAAGTCAACAGAGTGGTGCCTAACAATTTCACGTAACCTCGGGCACGACGAAGCGAGGCCACGTACATTCCAAGTGAGAAGCTTCATAAAGAAACATCAAGAGAAGGATCATTTGAATTCCTCTTGGCCGCCAACCTGGTAGTGACCGCCCGAGGTGGAACCTCTTTGATTTTCTTTCTTGTGACACAATCCAACGCATCTGGTTGACCCTTCTCTATTAAGGCTACCTTACGTTGTAATTCACCACAAACCGAGTTCCAAAATTCCTTGGTATGATCTTCTAAATCAACTATTTCGCCTTCAGAACTGAAACCTTCCCTTTCAACCAAAACCCTCTCCCCATCTAAGCCACAACTGCCTTCTTCAAAAGAAATTAATTTTGTAACATCTGTAACAGAATGGTTAATCTCATTAACCTGATCCATAACCACTGTAACATCAGCCACATCTTCCACGTCTTCTTGAATCACAGACTTCTCCATATTGGCTTCCTCAGCCTGCATAGTATCTTTCTTGTTCACATCATTATTTGTCTCACTTGTTTCATGACTCTCCACTATTACGGGCTCACCTTGAGACACCTCTTTAGGAACTAATGATCCTCCCTCTTGTTCAATATTATTAAAAGGTTCTGGGTCCTTAACCACAAGGTTGTCCACAACATCATTCTGTTTTGAACACTCCGCTTTATCCTCCTCAGCAACTATCTTGTCTTTGCCCTTTGATTTTCTATTTACTTCAATCCATCTATCTGGTGCCTTTCGGGGTGCCTTTTGGGGTGCCTTTTGTGGTGCATTTCGTACAATCTGACCGTTGTTTCCAGGCGCACTTCCTCCATTTTCAATCCTCAACCTAGGAATGCCGCACTCCTCCTTGCAATGTCCTAAACGTTTGCATTTTACATAGTACTTGGGCAGTTCTTCATATGTTACTGGTTGAATAATTTCCTTATTCCCACTAATAATCATCACCTTTGATGGAATATCCTGCAGCAAGTCTAACTCCACACATACTTTAGCAGTAGACGATCTAGATAGATTTGCCGTTGCAGCGTCGACTTTGAGAGGCTTACCAATCATTCCTGCAATGGAAAATAATGCTCTTTTATCTTGAAAATGCAACAGCAACCCATCAAGAGTGGTCCAAACAGGTACTATGGGGGACTCAACATCCGGATGGAAGTCTGGAGTCCAACGAGTCACACGCATTTTGAATCCTTTGATAATCCAATACTGTCTCATCCAGCATCTCTGGGAGTCTTCCTCGGAAGCAAACTGTAAGAGAACATGGCGTTGATCAAGCAACCCCAATGATAAGGAGCCATTAAACCCTATTTTTTCAAACTCCTGCCAAAGTATTGCCATGGTAGGTCTTCCTCTAACAAAGGACCCTACCAGAGCATACTTGTGTTGGACCGCAAGCTCGGAAACCTCTTCATCCGAAAATTTAATCGCTGTGAAACCTTTGTGCCGAAACGGGACCTTTAAGGGAATCTCTTTATTCGCAGCAAGCACCTCAGCAAACGATCTGGTAGCTGCCCTTGACCCGCCAGCCGGAGCAGCCCAAGCAGCTGCTATCGTCATGATTGCACCAGTCTTCTAGAGAAATTTACCTTAATAGGACCACAACACGATTTTTTTCCCCAAAATAGGAGCACCTAGTTAACCCCCTGAAATATAATAGTTTTTTTATCAGTTGAATTAAACCATAAAAGCCACTAAGAAGTTTTTTTATTCTCTGAATGTTTTTTATCTCAATTTTTTAAGATCTGATCTGAATTTTCTTATTTAAAATTTTGCTGATCTAATTTTTGTGATCCGATCTGATCTGAATTGTAACACCGTCCCCAAGTATATTTACTTTTGTGTAAATTATGTATTGAACCTTATGAAATGGTTAATGAATTTACGAGGTTGTAATTTTTTGTTAATTCTTTTGCGTGAATAGTAAATTGCACGTGGGACCCACACCGGGAGCGGGGGTCACCCGATATTACTGAGACCACATATTTTATTCATCTTGGTATAGATAATAGTTATATGGTGGTGGACATTCATTTTGGGCCATAAGGAAGGCATTGGGTTGACCGATTGGTCAAACGAGGCCCAATTACCGGTTTTGGGTAATTTATCGGATAACAGTCTGAAATGAATTTTGGAGACTTCCAAATTAGAGTTGGGGAAAGTATACTCATTATAAAGGCCCGTAGTGATTGATAACATACTATACATTTTATTTGACCCGATAAAATAAAATATAGTTAAAACAGTCCAAGAAATACAACTTTCGGAGCTGAATGTACACTTTGGGACATAATGGGATGACCTCCCACATGAGTGGGGGCCACCCCACGTTTTTGAGAGATCATGGTTGACAAAGGGAGCTTCATAACATGGGTTGGGAGGTGTGTGTAGGCTGAGGGTGATGGTTGGGTAAGAGTTGACCCAAGGTGGACCTCCCCCCTCACTTATTTGCCATTTGAGACAAAAGGAGTCTCCTCACCCCTTCCCTCTTGGTTTGTGCGTCCAAGCTACCCCAATCAAAGAGGAGAGCTCTTCAAACTTCCATCGCCATAGCCAAGAGAGGTCAAGAAAGCAAGGAGCTCAAGGAAGAAGAAAAAGGTTGCAAAAGTAGAGAAAAACCTTAAAAATAAAGGTGAGAAGCTCCTTAACAACTTTTCTCCCATCTTTTGATTTCATATTACTTATATATCATATGAAATACCCTTAAGGATGTTCTACATGGTTATAAGTGTGGAACAAGGAGTCGAAAGTAGCTCTAAGTCCAAGAACGGACTTAGAGGTCAAAGAGACCGGTTCGCCAGAAAATAACCTTTTAAAGGTTATTTGTATTGATATGGGTTTTGTGATGATAAAATGACGTGCACTTGTCGCGAGTGCACTCAAAATAAATTCAATACTAACACTAATACGTAGTATAGCGTAGTGGAGTTCGTATCCACAGGGAAAGGAAGTAATTCTCTTTTTATGAAACTAGTAATTAAAAAGGGGGGTTTTGGGTTTGAATGATTTAATTTAATTAAGAACTAAGATGAACAACCTAAATGTGTTTAATTCAAAGATAAAAGGACTTGGCATTGCTACTTTCCACTTGTTGATATATTTTAGTCGATCATTGTTATATCTATAACTTATCCCCTCTCGAATACTCAACTCGAGGAGTATATCCAATTCATCGAGGGTAGTTATTAACAACGACCGTTCATTAATAACCCTTACTATTAGTCAAGTATAGAACACCTCCATATACTGACTTGATAGTAGCATTTAATCTCTTAACTCCTTGATGAAATCAATTGAGATTGATAACCTCAATACAACGGTTTCGGTTTAACCAACAAAATTAATCCCTCTTAAGTTTATTAACCACGACCGTGCATTAATAAACCGAAGTTACTTACTTGTGAAAACATCAACGATTAACCATCGGTTCGTTGAACGTTTCTAGTAGTAATTAATGTTGAGATGTTAACTAATTGTCATCTTAGCAACACTCCCCAACATTAATATAGAGATAGATTAAGGGAAGAATTAATATTCAAGGAAGAAGATTAAATATGAATAATCCTACCATAACTAATGTCAAGATGTTATCTAATTGTCATCTTAGCAACACTCCCCAACATTAATATATAGAGGAAGAAAATAAATACTACCATAATTAATGTCGAGATGTTAACTAATTGTCATCTTAGCAACACTCCCCAACATTAATATATAGATAGATTAAGAGAATAATTAATATTCAAGGGAAGAAGATAAGAAAATAACTCACAACTTTAATAATCAACAAGCTTCAAGAACAACACCAAGAAATGAAAGTTTAGCTCCTCATTTGGAGACTAAACATACTATAAAAATATAAAAGAAATACTATTCTAAACTGAGCTTAAGAGTATGGAAGAAGGGATGATTTTTTGTGAAGAAAAAGTGTGCTATTTATAGGTGTTTTTCAACACCTTTGGCCGGGTACCCGACCGGGTATAGGTACATACCCGACCGGGTACCGGTCAAAATCAGATTATCTCCCACGTTTATGTGTTTTCAGCACGTTAAATTGTCCGGGTCAAGTCAGACCCGACCGGGTCAAGTAAGGGACCCGACCGGGTTTGACCAAAATCAGATTTTTTCCAAATCTTTGTGATCTGCAGCATGTTCTGGTGCTCCGGGTCAAATCTGACCCGACCGGGTCGAGTAAGGGACCCGACCGGGTCTTACTCTTTCCTCTTAGATCCTGATCTTTGACTGACCCGACCGGGTTCAAGGTCTGACCCGGTCGGGTTTGTGTTCCTGAGCATTTTTGTCTTCAGCTTTTCTCCCCTTTTGCTTGCTAACAACTCTATCACTATTCTATAGCTAGAATTAGAAGGTAAAAACAATTACAACTAAAATAAAACAAAAACTTACAAACTAACTAAAAGTGATGGAAAGTCCACACAAGATCAATATAAATAACATACACTTATGCACTATAAACTAGTGCATATCATAAAACCTTGTTAGGAACTTGTCAAAGGTGATTTAAGAGCTTTCATGAAGTTTAAAGAGTCGTCGGAGTTATCGCCGAAGTTCGTCAAAGTTCGCCGGAGTTTGGCCGGAGTTCAACCGAGAAGGGTAGAACTTCATCACGATCATTTGAGGTGAGTGGACGGCTTACTGTCTTATAACTCTTGGGTTAATTATGAGATTACCTAAGTGAATGTTATATGTGTTCATAATGATGTTTAAAAGATGCTTAAACATGTGATTAGCCAAAGTGATTAGGCTTATATGTATGACCCATTGATATCATAAATGAAGTATGATATGAAAATATTTATAAAAACATACATGATGTTTTAAGGGATAAAAAGGGGCATAAAATGCTTGGTTATAACTTAATACACGTTTGGATTAAGTTTGACACGAATCGGGTTTGAAATGGCGAGTCAACGAAATTGTTGACTACGTTGCCCAAGGGGGTAACCGGCGCCGGTTATGGATCCGCATGACCGGTTTAATTAATTTAATTAATAACCGGCGCCGGTTATGTCAAAACTGGCACCGGTTTAGTGCTGTTTTGCCTATATGTTGATTTTTAATGCATGAATTGCATGGATGATTATGCTTAGGCCTTAAGACTTGGTTTAGTCTTGAGTATTGATTATGACATAGACCTTATCTAGGATGATATGTGGTAGATCATATGTCGGGTGGAGTACCCAATGATCGGGCGTGTATCCTCAAAACTCGGTTATAGGGTGGAGTACCCAAGGATCAGGCGTGTATCCTCAAAACTCGGTTATAGGGTGGAGTACCCAAGGATCAGGCGGTTATCCTCAAAACTCGGTTATATAGGGTGGAGTACCAAAGGATCGGGCGTGTATCTACAAAACTCATAGATTACTATTGAATTACTATTGGTAATTTAGGACCGAGCGGTGTCCTCAAGTTAAGATGATTTGAACCAGGAGGAGTTCTATACACTCATAGGTATATGGGTGGGTTGAGGTTTAAGTCAAGGATATTGACTATACTATTTTCCCAAATAAACAATGACCTACGGGTCGGGTATTTCCAAGTGTATATATATTGATATGCATTTTGTAACTTGGGGAAAGAACTATATGTATATGTATCACCCTATGTTTGGGCCTTGTACTTGAAACGTTAGTTATTCTACATTTAGCCTGCTACTCGCTCGGTACTTGTACTGACCCCTTCGAGGTAGGGGTGGGTTCGTAGAACCGAAAACCGAATCAAATCAAATCAAATCAAATCAAACCGCGACCAAATAAACCGAACCGGTGAAAAACCTAAACCGAACATAAAAAACTGTACCGAACTGAACATGTTTGGTTTCGAATCGAACCAAAACCGAAAAAAACCGAAATATTTATAAATATAAAAAAATCATTTATTTTATATGGAGTATATGGTCGTTCATGTGGTCAACGCTCAAGACCGAAAGCGTAAGAGGCTTTTTACGAGTCCAGTAGTCCAGTAGTACTCCACTACTCCATAATCTTTTAACCTAAAACGTAAGAGGATTAGCTCTCGAAAAAATGAGCCGTCGTCGAAGACATGGTAGATCGATTCAAGATGTGAAGCAGACATGAACTATTGATTCTATTCTCTAGAGTTTACAGCAGGTCTCTAGCTCAGCTCGTCCAATCGGTATTTTACTGATTTTAATTCTGTTTTACTTCTCGATGTAAAATTGAAGATGGGAATGGGAGAAGCCTGCAATTAGAAACATTTGGGAATTGTACGGTGTATGATAAGGTCCTATAGAAATGAAAATCGAGAGAAATCATTATGATGATGATGTTTTGGGTAGACATACCTTACCATCCATTGAGTAATTCACATTTTATTTGCTCTGTTTACACTTTTGGTCCTGCTTATTTTTGTTTGGGTGTGTTGTTTTGTTTGCAACTGACTGAATTTTATTATAGTTCTTTGGGAGTGATTTTCTCAACCATGTATTTCGTCCAGTTAGGATTATGATTCCATGCTCTTGGTTGTTCAAGTATGGAGCCAGTGTTAAATTAATAGGTCAATGGATAATATAATTGTTTTTATAGTTTTTTATTAGACATTTCATTTCAATAATGATACATACAGTAAGCATTATTGATAAAAAGAGGAATAAGTTGTATTGCTCAAAGTGTGTTTATAGCTTGGTGGAGTATACTCCTAGTCTCTATACCTTGCTGAAAATCTGTAAACTCATGCCTTATATGTGTATTGCTAATGGTAGAATGTACTTCTAATCTCCTACTATTGGGGTTATTACTTTATACTGAAAGTGATTCATCATTTCATTGTGCATCCAACACTACGAAAGCAAAAACATCACATCTTCAGGTCAGTTGGGACTGCATTTTATTTTGCTGCACTATTTCCAAGTTTACTGCACTTAGCTTTTAGGTGTCATGTACTAATGTTTAGTGCACTATATTTAAATTGTAAGGCGGGGATTGACATTCTTCAGTACTTAGGAGGCGTTTACTTCACCGGTTATTAAACGGTGCTTATTAAGACCCGTGTTAATAAGCGGTGCATAAAATAAACAATGTTGTAAGACTGTGTTTACTTCAAACGGTTTAAAACACCGCTTAACATTAAAATGTCCAAAATAACCCTATACATATATACACACACAAACATTCATGAACACAAGTATATAATATAAATGTGTACCCATACCCCCTAACCCCTTACCCACCCTACCTTACTCTGACCCCACCTACCCCCTACCCCTACCCCTACCTACCCGACCCTACCCCTACCCGATCCCACCCTACCGCGACCCTACCCCCAACCCCATAGGCCCCTACCCCCATACCCCCTTACCGCATCGACCCCACCCTGACCCCACCTTACCCTACCTTACCCCAACCCCGCCCCTACCCTACCTTACCCCGATTACCACTACCCTACCCAATCCCACCCTACCCCTACCCTACCTGACCCCACCCTACCCCGACCCCACCGCACCTACTCTGCCCCTAGCGCCTCTATCACATTGGCCCCACCCCGACCCCACCACCCCAACCCCACCACCCTAGGTATAGGGTGGGGGTAAAGGGTGGGGTCGGGGTATATGGTGGGATGGGGTAGGTGGGGTAAGAGTATGGTGGGGTGACTGCGGTCAGGTAGTGGTAGGGTGGGTCGGGTAGGTAGGGTGGGGTTGGGTAGGTGGGGTAGTGGTAGGGTGGGTTCGGGTAGGTAGGGTGGGTTCAGGCGGGGTATGGGGTAGGGTCAGGGTAGGGGTAGGGTGAGGTCGGATAGGGTAGGGGTAGGGTGGGGTTGGGTAGGTGGGTAATGGGTGGGGTAGGTTTGTGGTCTGGTAGGTAGGGTAGGGGTGGGGTCTGGTAGGTAGGGTAGTGGTAGGGTGGGGTCGGGTATAGGGTAGGGGTAAGGTGGGGTCAGGTAGGTGGGGTAAGGGTAGGGTGGGGGTCAGTTAGGTAGGGTAGGGGTGGGGTAGGTAAGGTAGGGGGTAGGGGTGGGGTAAGGGTAAGGGTAGGGTGGGGTCAGGATAGGGTAGGGGTAGGGTGGGGTTGGGTAGGTGGGTAAGGGGTGGGTAGGTAGGGTAGGGGTGGGGTCTGGTAGGTAGGGTAGTGGTAGGGTGGGGTCGGGTAGGGGTAGGATGGGGGTAGGGTAGGGGTAAGGTGGGGTCAGGTAGGTGGGGTAAGGGTAGGGTGGGGGTCGGTTAGGTAGGGTAGGGGTGGGGTAGGTAAGGTAGGGGGTAGGGGTGGGGTAAGGGTAGGGTGGGGTCGGGATAGAATGTGTAGGGTAGGGGTGGGGTAGGTGGGGTCGATAGGTAGGTGGGTCAGGGGTAACAATAGGGTAAGGGCAAGGGGTAAATTCGGAAACTGAAAAAGCTTAAAGTGCCGCTTAATTAATACATGGGGGTGTGGTAGGCTTAGTAAGCGGCACTTTAAGCACCTATTTCGGTTAGTAAGCGGCTTTTTAAGGAGCGTGCGTGTTTACTTCACCTGTCTTACTAACCTAACTGTGACTTTAGCAGCGAAGTAAACGTCTCCTTAGTGTTTTATTTTCCTGCACTTTGGTTATTTTGCATCTCATTTCTTTTTTCAGAAAGTATGTGTCTTTTTGGTTTAAAACCGAAAAAACCGGAGTCAAACCGAACAAAACCGAACCGATTCAACCGTGGTTGGACAAAAAAGTATGAACAAACCGAACTGAACCGAAGTTTTTAGTTTGATTCTACATTTGATTTTAGGTCAAAACCGAACCGCATAAACCGAACCCACCCCTACTTCGAGGGGGGCCACCATTTCAGGTTGAAACTCAAGCTTGCTATTCTCACCTTGCTCGATGAAGTGATCTAAAGGGAGACGTGGTTCGTGCTTCCTTTACTGTTTTAAACTATAAACTATGCTCATAGATATTTTGTAATAAGTACATTTGTTTTGGGCCTGCGAGTCCACATTTTGGCCATGTGTGGCCCATGATTGAATATTGAATATTTCCGCGGTTCGTTCAATCCAAATATGTGATGTTGTTATGTATGTTTACTTACTGAGTATGGTATGAACTATGTTCATGGACGCCTTGTATGATTAAGTCACGTTGACTTGCGAGTGACGTCATTTAGTCATACGGCGGTTGAACACGCGCTTGGATGCGGTCCGGGCGCGTGACATGAATGTTTCTGATACGAAATAATAATTACACAAAAAAGTTATTAGTAATTAGAAAAATCTGTAAAAAAAAGTTATTAGCAATTAAGATTGAATTACTCTGAATAATGATTAGAGCTCGTTTGGTAACACTGAAATTGATTTAACGGCTGAATGTATTGAAATTTATCAAATTATGACTAAAGTTACTCAATTAATTGAATCTCTTGAATTACAAAGAAATTAAATTTAGAATATATTTTTATTAATCCTCACTACACTCCTTAGCGCGGTTCCATTTTACATTTTCCGCCTATCCCGTTAAATTTGCTGCATACCATATTTGCGAATATTTGGACGATTATAACTGTTTCTTATTTTATTCACAATTTAACAATTCAATATTACTAGTCACACAATCACAATTTTCTTCACAAACACATGTACTACTCCCTCTTATCTCAATTTTAGGGGGGTGAAGTATCATGAAGAAAAAGTTAGATGAAAATGCTAAAATAGCTGGATTTAAACAATTTGAGTCAATTTTATCAGAAAATAATCTCAACCTCACTTATTTTAATTATTAAACAATAAGTGATATCAAAATAATTTAATTTTGATTTCAACCTCACTTAAATTTAAAAATAATTTATTTTGACTAATATTAAAATAGAAAGTGCTATAAAGGACCCTTGTTTTATTTTACCGTATCAAATGACGTGTAATCCTAATATGGAGCTTTTCTAATAGGTTTATTTTTAAGTTTTTTGCACTCAAAAAGAGTTTAAGGGCATGGATGATGCTCTTTAGACACAACTTCGAAGGGATTTTTGTCCCTTTTCCCAAAGAAAAAAGGAAGACACTGACGTATGCGAAGGGAGGGGAGTGAGAACTGAGACGAGAACAGGGATTACAGGGTAAAAGAAAAGAAGGTAAAAAATAAAGGTGACAACTCCGGTATCTTTCTAAAATATAGGGTATCGTACCTATCATTCATTTGATTGGACTACATCACTTTATCATTTTTAATTTAGATTTAAATAATTCAACTTCTACATTCTCATTGATTCATATAGACAAAGGTATGGTACCTTATGGGTATCATAGAATCTACCAAAAATAAATCTTTTTATAGTGTGTACACAAGTGTGGAGAACAATCATTTTTGTTATCCAAACATAGGGGTGTTTGGAACTGCTTCTGCTTCTTTTTTAAAAATAGAAGCAGAATCAGAATCAGTTTTCAGAAGTTGGTACCCCTCAGCTTCTAAAAAAACTGATTCTGAGAGTAAATTAGAGCTTCAGAAGTGCTTCTGAAATTTCACCCAAACACTCCAGCTTCTGCTTCTGCTCCCTGAAGGAGCAGAATCAGTTTTGAGAATCAGATCCAAACACCCCCATACTTATGACATACTCCACTCCCGTACTGAGTTCTTCAAAGCCGGCAAAATCAAAATTCTACGTAGTACTCCCGTACCTTTGTGTGGAAGAGGGAGTTCCAACTGATCGCTCTCACGTGGTAAAATACATGGTACAACCGGCTGTACCGTGCGCACAGTACAGCCGGCCCTTTTTTGGCTTTTACGCTTCCTTGCCTCGCACCAGAAGAAGATCCGGCTTCACACCTGAAGCCTCGCACAAGAAGAAGAAGATCCGGCTCCGCTTCATCGTTCGATCCAGATAGCAAAGCCCTGCCCAAAAACCTTTTCTTGATTTCAATTTGTTTGAATTTCGATCTGTAGTGCTTGGAGTTGTGAACAACGACTTTATATTGGGTTGTGCCTGGTATGAAGCATCTGAGAATTGAGTAATTGGGGGTGTTGACTCAGGTGTTGTAAGAATACAGTGTTGCTGAAGTGGGAAATTAACCTATGTGTGTAATACTGATTTTCAATGAAAAGGGGTCAAACACATTACAACTGAGTTTTATGTTAAACTCAAATGAGTATAAGGCTTAAAATCAATGAGCACACACAAATGAGTATAAAGCTTAAAATCAATGAGCACACATAAATAAACTTTTGAATTTTTTATACTCATTTTGTGGGTTATGTATGCTCATTCAATCTCAAATGAGTTTTATATTAAACTCAAATGAGTATACTCCTAAAAGAAATGAACTCACACAAATTAATATTGAGCACATTGAAAATGAGTTTTTATGAATGTAACGCCCAAAATCAATGAGCATACACATATGAACTTTTGAATTTTTTGATACTCATTTTGTAAGTTATGTATGCTCACTAGGTACTACTTTATGCTCATTTTGAAATGTTTCACATTTCAAACGTAAAAATACTATATTAGATTCACATATTGAAATTAATTGAAATTGATTATAAACATAATTTAAGAATTTGTTATTAACGAAATATAATAAAAAGAAACTGAATTAGAAGATATGATGCAGATATCACTGGTGATCATTGTTAGGCTCCTAATAATCAGAAAAACAGACTCAATGCTCATCCAAATTACGTCAATGGTCATCCAAATTACGTCAATGCTCATTTAATAGAACCGATGAACTTATCAAAATTACAAAATGACACCTCGGATATGTATACTCTTTCCTCTCACGTAGGATACTGCCGATAATTTTGTTGGAAGAGGCTGTTTTTTGTGTGGTTAGGTTCAACTATTCCATGGCTTTGCTCACAGAGGAGTGAGCGTTGGTTATAGGAAGGGCAGTTCCGAAACGCATCACAATTCACAAGTCTGTTATATTACACAGTTCGCGGAGTGCGTTGGAAGAAAATGGAGGCTCTACAACCGTTCAAAAATCTCATCCACTTTGCTTCCTTGAGGTCTAGCCGAGCTATACAAACCCGAAACCCTTCTTGTTGTTTTATTGTCCGTTGCTGCTCTTCTCAATCTGGCGTTCCGCCCTCTACCATCCCCCACAGAGCAGCTAGCAGTAACCGGCGGTACTCGTCAAACCCCAACCCATCCACCTCCGACAAAGAAGCCATTCGCTCCATTCGCATAAAAAAGGTAAACGAAGCTTGCAAAATTGTTACATTTCCACATTGGTTGGGATTTGGGAGAAATTGCAAAGTTTTCATTAGTCTATGTAAATGCAATAGTTCCTTAATAGTTGCAAACTCTTAACCTGTTCAAAACAAATTAGTTATTAATGTATTGATTAAAAAGTATGATCATTTTATTTTATTTTATAATTTTCCACCTTCAAGGTAGAAAATTACAAAAAGCGCACTTTAAAGGATAAAAACAATCATACATGGACGTTTTTGCATCTTTAGATTTTTACACATCACTAAAATGTGACAACTTTATATTTTATCTGTTATGTAGAATTTGAGATATTGAGTTATGGGTTTGGACATGATGAATTTGTGTCTTTACTTTCATGAATCAAAAGACGAATAAGAGTTCAGGATTTAAGAAGTTGGATTGACTGATAGAGTTTGGTCAAGTGCAATTTGACACTTGGACTATGGCTTGGATGGCTTTTGTATAAGACATTAAGACTAAAGGCTAATATTATTTCCATGTGTAGCTCATGCATTTTTAATTTTACTAATACAAGATGGAGTTTAGACAAGTGCAATTTAACACTTAGACAATGATTTGGATGGCTCTTTATTTATGAGACTAAAGGCCAACATTATTTCTATCTGCAGCTGATATTTTATTTTGTTTTACTAGTAAAAGAAAGAGTAGTTAATGTACTCCCAAGTAATATGCTCTTATTAATTATTATGCAATTGAACAAGTAGCTATCTAGTAATGATATTACAACTTAGTTCTCAAAGTGAATGTTTCTGGATTTTGCTCCTTTGCAGGTGCAGGAATTAAGAAATAAGGGGTTAGAACCCTATGCTTACAAGTGGGATCGAACTCACACTGCTAATCAGTTGCAAGAAATTTATAGAGATCTAGTGAATGGTGAAGAGTCAAACAGTGAGAACGATTTTGTCTCAATATCAGGAAAAATTGTGGCCCGGAGAACTTTTGGAAAGCTTGCTTTTTTTACTATGCGAGATTACTCTGGGACAATTCAGGTATGAGCGGTAACTAAGTTTGTACTGACAAAGTTGGTACATGTGACATGAGTTTTCTTGAAATTCTCATGTCCAAGATCTTTAGGTTTATCTGGATAAGGGATTAATTGATATCGATGTGCTACATCTGTGTGTATAAATTATAAAGTAGATTACAGTTCTTTCACTTACATTTGTATTGACAATTTGAAATTCATTCTGTGATGCTTAAGTGAGTTATTATTGGCTTTAGCTCTACTGTGAGAAGGAAAGGCTCAACGATGATCAATTTGACAAGTTGAAGACACTCGTTGATGTAGGAGATATTTTGGGTGCTTGTGGTTCAATTAAACGGACTGAGAAAGGTAACTATTCAATTTGCATCGCTGTTTCCTACTCTTTTGTCTGCATGTTTAACCTAATATTTGTAGTCACTCTATACAAATATTTCACACTGTCAATGGCTACTGAATATTGGACAAGCATCATGAAACTATGGGAGTCTGTTAGGAACTTTATAAACGATTAAGTTACCTGCAATTTATTTCCTTCACTGTGCGTTTCAGTGTTTCACACTGTTACCCTTATGAATTATTTCACTGGAAGGTTAACATGGACGCCAATCATTTTACGTAGCAAATTAAAGAAACAGACATTGCAAAAAATCTAGAACTTAAAATTCAAGAAAATTATTAAAATTACAATGGAACAAACATTGCATTCATAATCCAGTCCTTAAGATTACATGGAAAGTAGTTAAGTTACAACAAAACAAATGGGCTCTAGAGGGCTCCAAATGATTAATTTACTTGTTTCCTTTCCAGGGGAGCTATCAGTTTGTGTGAATTCATTCTCAATTCTTACAAAGTCCCTACTTCCATTGCCCGACAAGTATCATGGCCTAACAGATGTAGATAAGCGCTATCGGCAGAGGTGACAACTTTAGATATATGTTCATAATGTTGTAGTACCTACAAGTGTGTGGGGGTAATGAAGTACTATACTGAGTCTAGTGTAGGTGTTTACAACCTATGTGGTTGGGCATTTTGCTAGTAGTATAGCGTACCTATATACTATACTTTTGTTGTCATTAACATGTCCATACCATGAGCCAATGATGTATGCTTGTAGATATGCTGATTATATGATTTTTCTTATTAATTAAATGATTAATTAGAAAGTAGGCGTAGAAAGAGTACTATGTATTACATATTCACGTTCAGTAAAAATTACCACTGCATGCCTAGTTTCAATTAATGTACTAACTGCATTGGCATGGAAGTTTCCCTCTTAGGAATCATTTGCCTTGATTTTGCTCATCTTTCGAAGTTGTTAGTTTTTTGTTAATACTTGTTAGGAATATACTTGTATAGTTGAGCTGATAGAGTCGGTTAGACCTATTGTTAGACTTGTTAAACAGTACAACTGTATTCGGTTATAGACTTATAGCTACCATGTATAAATACTATTGTAACCTTCTGTCATTGAATACGATTGATTCATTTCCATTCTATCTGTTCCTCTCTCTCTTCAGTTTCTATTATGGTATCAGAGCCTGTGTTCGTAATTTCTGGCCATGGCGATTGACAGTACCACTTCATCATCTTCCGCATCTACTGAAAAACTGTTTTTCCAGTTGCCTTTGCTCATCCGCTTCACCTGAAGCTTGATTCGAAGAATTTTCTGTTCTGGACACAAAATTTGTTGTCCGTGCACACAAACTTCTCTATTTTCTTGTTGATCCTAAAATTCCACCGAAGTTCGCTAATCAAAATGATGAACGTGATAAAATCATCAACGGAGACTATCTCACCTGGGATCAACAAGACCAGATGCTCTTCGCCTGGCTTCTAGCATCATTATCCGAGTCGCTTCACGCACGCGTAATCCATTGCTGTCACTCATATCAGATCTGGAATGAAATTAAGAAATTCTTCACTGCTAACGTTGTCGCGCGAGCTCATCAGCTCAAATCTGAGCTTTATTCAACCACCAAAGGTGAGCGTACTATCTTTGAATATCTGCTTCAGATTCAGAATGTCATTGATATGCTAGTTGGCATCTGTGAGTCAATTTCTACGAAGGATCATATTAATATAATACTCGAAGGCCTTCCTGAGGAATACGAGTCTCTAGTTTCCTCAATTTCTAGTCGAAGTATTCTTGATCCTGTTACATTTTATGAGGATGAATCCTTACTTTTGGCCAAGGAATTAAGGATTCGTAAACTGCGAGAAGCATCTCAAATCCTCAATCAACTCTGTTCTCTGCAAATGTGGCTAAACTTGAAGAATCTCAGATTACTAATGATTCCGATTCTCATAAATCTCATGATAATACATCTGCTCATCTTGTTCAAGTCAACCCTACAAATTCTCGTGGTGGTAGTGTATCATACAGAGGCCGAGGCCGTGGAAATTCAAGAGGCAATTTCAGAGGTGGAGTTTGCTCTGGCCCTCGTTCATCTGTTGTCTGCCAAGTCTACAACAAACCAGGTCATCATGCTCTGATTTGCTACCATCGTTTTAACCCTAGCTATGCCTCTCAGCAAGCTACACATCAAGGGAACTGGTCCAGACCTCCAACATCAATGCCCAATTTTCCTCCTCCAACATCAATGCCTAATTTTCCTCCAACTCAATTTCCTCACCAATCAGCCTATCAAGTATCAACCTTCTCAACCTCTTCTCAACCTGCTCAACCTCCAGGATTTCACAATTCTATTTTAGGACCAGTGTCACAGCCTCAAGCTTGGTTTCCAGATTCAGGGGTAACTCATCATGTTACTGCTGATCCTCGCAATTTGCAGCATAGTGAAGTTCCTGCTAACTCTGATAAACTCTTTATGGGCAATGGCCAAGGTTTGCACATTAAGTTTGTTGGTTCAACTTCCTTTTCCTCACCCTATAATCCCTCTCACTCACTATCTTTAAACAATATTCTTCATGTTCCATCTATCACAAAGAATCTTATAAGATTCAGTCAGTTTACTAAAGACAATCAAGTCTTCTTTGAGTTTTATCGTAATGAATGTTTTGTTAAATCTCAGGTTTCTAAACAAGTTCTCTTATATGGTACACTTGGCACTGATGGTCTTTACAGATTCCAGTCTTTTCCAGACCTTCATCAGTCCAGTGATACCTTGTTACAGTCTCCTAGTGTTTCATCAACAATTAAGTCATCTCATTCTTATTGTAATAGTCATTTCTCAAGTTGTGATACAATAAATAGTAGTGTACCTAGCTTGAACTCTACTGATTCTTGTTCATCTGATGTGTTTTCTACTTGTAAACTTTGGCATCTTAGGCTTGGTCATCCTCATGTTGAGGCTCTTAAGTCTGTACTCAAAGTTTCAAACAATGTAAAGTTCAATATCAGAATAAAACTACTCTTGATTTCTGTTCAGCTTGTTTGGGAAAAGCAAAACGCTTACCATCTCATTCTTCTGTTACTGAATACTCAGCTCCTTTTCAACTAATCTTTACTGATTTATGGGGACCAGCACCTGTAACCAAGGTTGTTAAAATCACGATTTAGATCGTAAAATCGTACGATTTTACGATTCTAAATCACTCTACCGATTTGAATCGTTGGCAAAATCGGAATTAATAAAAATCGCAAAAAAATCGTTTTGAAATCGTTAAAATCGCTTGAAATCGTGATTACAAACGATTTCTCGATTTTAAAATTTTACTTGAGCGCACTCGAAAGTCAAAACCCAGCCGAATCACTCAGGCCAGCTGGCGAGGCAGGCATGAAATAGTGCTTGCGGCGTGCTTAGAGTGATTCAGGATTGACAACTATATATGCGAGGGGAGAGGGGGATTTCGTTAGCTCTTCCGGTGTGGGAAGAGTGAATAAAAAGAACAAATTTTTAAAAATAAAAGCCATCGACAACCCCAACTTTATACATGATGTTATAGTGCTATTGCACATTGCTTCACCCACTCACCAATGACAATCTTGTTATTTTATCTAACAAACAATGAGTATTCCACAAAACAAATACACTTATACTTTTATTTTCTTGCTATTCATATACAGAGTTTTCATTGTGAAATTTATTTAAAACATCATTTTTACTTTTGTGTGACTTTATTCTTTGATCACATACTATTATTTTGTTATTAAATACAGAGTATTTTTTTACACCTTAATTAATAGGGAGAATTTGACTTTGCACCCCATATTTTGCGTGGTATTTGACTTTGCACCCCATTTTTAAAATCATTAATGTATGCACCCCATCAACTCAAAAATTGTGAAGGAGTGGGGTGCAAAGTCAAATGATTTTATTGTGAATTGGGGTGCATACATTAATGATTTTAAAAATAGGGTGCAAACTCAGATTATCCCTAATTAATACTACGTACATCATTGTACAAATTACACTCATAATAATCTGAAATAATAATGTTACATACTCAGTTTTCTTTTGATTAATATTTTTAATAATTTTTATTTAACTATTTTGTAAAATCTTACGATTTACGATTCGATTCTACGATTCGATTTTTAAATCTCCGTACCGATTCGATCAAAAAATACGATTTTAACAACCTTGCCTGTAACCTCATTTGATGGTTATTCTTACTATATTTCTTTTATTGATGCATTCAGTAGATACACCCGGATATATTTTCTCAAAGCCAAGTCAAATGCTTTTACAGCTTTCAAAAATTTCTATGAATATGTCAACACACAGTTTTCTCTACAAATCAAATCTGTCCAATCTGATTGGGGAGGGGAGTTCAGACCATTTACTAAGTTCCTAACTGAAAAAGGGGTCACTCACAGACTAGCTTGTCCTCATACACACCATCAAAATGGTGTTGTAGAACGAAAGCATCGCACAATTGTAGAAAAAGGTCTGACCTTACTTGCTCATTCATCTTTACCCTTCAAGTATTGGGATGCAGCCTTTGCTACCTCAGTTCAATCTCTCATTCCATTCCTTACACCAAATTGTACAAATCTGATCCAGACTACTCCTTTTTGAGATTTTTTGGATGCTCTTGTTTTCCTTTTATCAGACCTTACACAGTCCTTACTATAGAAGTCTTGCAGACACAACAGCAGATATTCATTGGGTTCAGTCTTTACTGAAAGAAGTCCAAGTTCCATACTATGTTCTCAGAGTTTATTTTGATAATCTCAGTACAGTGCATCTTGCTCATAATCCTGTTTTACACAGTCGTATTAAGCACATGGTGACTTGTATTTTGTCAGAGAGAAGGTTCAATTAAAGCAACTGGAAGTCTTTCATTACCCAGCTCAGTTTCAGATAGCAGATGTTCTTACAAAACCTCTCTCAAGTTCAAGATTTGTTGAACTAAGTTCAAGATTTGTTGACTACACAATCAACCTCAGTTTGAGGGGGGAATGTTAGGAATATACTTGTATAGTTGAGCTGATAGAGTCACTTAGACCTATTGTTAGACTTGTTAAACAGTACAACTGTATTCGGTTATAGCTACCATGTATAAATACTCTTGTAACCTTCTCTCATTGAATAAGATTGATTCATTTCCATTCTATCTGTTTCTCTCTCTTCAGTTTCTAATAATACTTGACCACATAATTTTAGGTATGTAGATATGATTGCAAACCCTGAGGTAGCTGATACCCTTCGCAAGAGGGCAAAGGTAGGATGTAAAGTTGATGCATCACTTCATTTACTTTTCAGCATCACCAAATTGACACATCCTTTTGTAGTACATCTTTTGCCTCAGCAGCTGTACATTTTTGGTCAATAAGAACTAAATATGGAAGTACACTGTGTTCAAATTTCATTATCCCATCTTAAAAGATATGTCTGTATCTTATTGATGCATGAATTCATGAAAACCTGTGCCTCTTGATTGTTCTCAGCCTTTTGTTTTTTATTCCTGGATTGATTATTGATGCCACCTTATAAAACTCTTACTTTCAGCCATGAGTTTCCTGTTTGTAGTTCAGAAAAACACTGTTTCCTCAAGTAAAGATTTAAAGACCTTATCCTTGTTTGCTAATTATCCTTTAGGTTTCTGGCATGCTTAGTATGTAGTAGTTGAATGTAGCAGAAGCATTGCCGTTCGTAGAACTTGTCAACCTTCATCCTTTCCTGCATGTTTTCTTAGTTGATGATGGATTAACCTTTACACAATTGCCTTAGGGTGGAATAGAGATCTCACTGTTGCCTATTTTCAGTAGATTGTTTCGGAAATTCGAAAAACAGTTGAATCTTTTGGCTTTGTTGAAGTCGAAACACCAGTTCTCCAGGTGTGTGGTTTTTCTTCTTGCATTGCTTCATGGGTTCGAAATTTCCAATTTCCATTTCTGATATGATATTTCAATATGGAGATACTAATTAATTATGTGCACATATCGCTAAATAACGTATACATCTCTTTACTAGGACCATTCAAAATATAATTTTTAAAGAACTCAACATAGTTTGGATTTTGGAATCTTTCTATTTTAGTTGCAAAATGTTTTGTGATTGATTGACTTCATCTACTAGGGTGCAGCTGGTGGAGCTGATGCTAGGCCGTTTATTACGTACAACAATTCTCTTGGAAGGGATCTTTATTTGAGAATTGCGACTGAGCTCCATTTGAAGCGAATGTTGGTTAGTTTTGTTTTGAGTCATCATGTCTTATGTAATGTTTTTGGCAATGTTTTACAAGTCACAAAAGAGAAGTTTAGTTTCCACCAATTGTACAACATTCATAATATGATAAAAAACTTTCATAATTGTACATGTGGGCACACGTAGCAAGGTGCACATGGTTGCATGATGTACATATTGAGCAAATTTTCACAAATATAGTTTTACTTTTAGCTTTGTGTAATCATGATTACATGCACATGCTCACATGCGCAAACACATTTAAATGAATATATATTATGAAATTTTATTTGTGCACATTTTTATACATGCGCCCTGTTAGGCACAGACACAAATCAAAGCTAAAACAGTAAACGAACACACAGATTTGATGAACAGAGATGGAAATAGATGTTTATTGATGAAATAGGTAATCCGTAGGCAGTACAGGGACTTCTTAGGCAACCGGGACTCTTAGGCAACAAGGCAACAGTTCTCAAAATAACAGTCTGCCCTAATTAGCTTCCTCCCACTTCTATTTATAGTAAAAGTCCACGCAGGGACCAAACTGACAACTCCTTAGCTAATTTACCCCCCAAACCCCTTATTTCTCCCTTCTATCAATACTACTACAAGTACCTTTACATTATTATTATTTCTTATTAATAGCCTACTAAACCCAGATTCCTAACATTACTCCCCCCCTAAACAACCACCTTGTCCTCAAGGTGGGTGATAGGAATCAGCCATGATCTTCCACTTGCACTTCATTCTTGCACCTCTCCCTTCCCAATATTTGACGGTTTCTGGGCTTTCAGCTTCTGTGCTTGGAACTCTATCATTACTTCCTCAGACCAGCAATTCTCCAAGGTCTTCACAGCCTTTTAATAGATCTCATTGTTGTCCTGAATCTGGAAATAAGCACTCTTATCTAGTCCTTCATAATCGTCAACCATCTGCACATATAACCTTGGTTTAAAAAAGCGCGCCTGAGGCGCGCAAAGGCACTAGGCACCCTAAGGCGATGGGTTCATCGCATCTTAACCCCCTAGGCGTAGCAGATTCCAAGAGGCGCGCCTTCTTTCACTCCTTTTGCCGCTTTTTGCGCGTCTGAGAGGCGTCCGCCTCTCACGCCTCTTGGAAGTGTCCGATAGTATCTCTTTAAAACCTTGGCGATTAACGTTTGAAGCCTTTTAGTGATTCAGTCATTCAGATATTACTTCCAGAATTTCGTAGGTCTTATATATCGTTAAGTTAAAGTCCATCAAACTCTATGTCTATCTATTATCTTCTGCCTTCTGCTTTTGCTTCTCTTCTTCTGCCTTCTATCTTCCGCTTCTTTCTCGCGTCCCAGGTATGCTTTTTTATTTTTTTTGTTCTCTTCTCCTCTTAATTCTCTTTTATCTTAATTTTTTAAATTTATAAAATAATAAAAATTATTAAAATATATAAAACTATAACAATCTGCCCTAAACCCTTATCCCAATCAGAATGTTTATCAATTTAAAATAATAATAAAGATGGTTTGTCCTATCGGACATGTTATCAATTTACCTGTTTATATGACAGCTTGTTATATTATTAATATTTTTATGTAAAAGTTCATTTATATTATTAATATTATTATTACTATTTTTCTATTAATACGTGTAGATTATTGCAGAGATTATTCTAAGTAATCACCCGATTGAGCAGTTATGGGAAGATATCCTGGAGATCTCGGAATCTCTAAATATCCCCATGTATCTTTTCTTTATTAGAGAGCCTTAATTAGGAGGATTCCTTGATTTCCTTCCTTATTTTACTTTCTTCTCTGGCTATATATTGTGTAGTCTTCTCCTTGTATTACACAGAACAACAATAATAATATACATTCTGAACATTCAGAGGCTGTCCCAACTAGAGATGGCAGCCACCAGAATATCAATGGAAGCCCAGTCACCATCCCTAATCAATCAGATTCGATTATTACTTGCCATAAACTCAATGGTAGTAATTATCTACAATGGTCCCAGTCCGTTATGATGTACGTGTGTGGAAAAGACAAGGAGGACTATTTGACAGGTGATGCACCTGCTCCGGATCAAAGAGATTCAGGCTACAAGAAGTGGAAAAAGGAGAACTATACTGTGATGTCATGGCTCATCAATTCCATGACAACCAGTATAGGGGAAAATTTTCTACTCTACAAAACGGCTCAAGAGATTTGGGAGGCTGTGAAAGAAACCTACTCAACCTCAGATAACACTTCTGAATTATTTGAGGTTGAATCAATGATATATAACCTTCAGCAGGGAGAATTGAGTGTAACTCAATACTTTAACAACCTTATGAGACTCTGGCAGCACCTTGATGTGTTTGAGACATACAGCTGGTCATGTTCTAAGGAGCTGGTCATGTTCTAAGGATAAGAAGTTATATCAGGAAATCTGCGAGAGGAAGAGAGTCTTCAAATTCCTGTCAGGCTTGGACAAGAGTCTAGATGAGGTTAGGGGCAGAATAATGGGAAAGAAATTCACCCTTAGAGAAGCTTTCTCAGAAGTCAGAAGAGAAGAAAGCAGAAAGAAGGTAATGATGGCCCTGAAATCTCAAGCCCAACAACCAAGCATTGAAGGTTCAGCCTTATATACTTCTTCCAGACAGAATGACAACAAGAAAAAGGGGAGGCCATGGTGTGATCACTGTAAGAAACCAGGCCATACTAAAGAAACATGCTGGATTCTGCATGGTAAACCCAAAGATTTCAAACTAGGCAAAGGGAAAGGAGCCTATGTAGCTACTGGAGATAAAGAAGATATGGGCACTTCTAACTCTGCTGCATTTACCAATGAGCAGATTGAGGTTCTTCAACACCTAATAAATCAGAACAAAGGGTCTACACCACCAACTAGCTTTACTGCCCAGACAGGTAATGCCTTAACAACCCTAGTTGCTCAAAGTTAGCCCCATTGGATTGTTGATTCAGGGGCATAAGACCATATAAGACCATATGACTGGAGACAGTAAATTTTTTGCTGATTTGATCCCTATGAAGAATAATGTGACTGTGAAGATTGCTGATGGAACTACTTCAGCAATAAAAGGGATTGGAAGAGTCAAAATTTCTGATATGATAGTGCTTAAAAATGTGTTATATGTTCCAGATTTAAAGTTTAACCTCTTATCAGTCAGTAAATTGAACAATGATTCCCATTGCCTAACTAAATTCTCTTCCCAATTGTGTGAATTTCAGGATTTGGATTCGGGGAGGATGATTGACAGTGCTAAGCAAAGTGGTGGACTCTATCTTCTGGAACATTCACCACATTCACCAAATTCTTCCAACAAGACAACTTCCAGTGAGAGTCAATTCAACCATAAATTCTTAGGGAGTCTTAGTAGAAGTCAATTTGATGATCAAATTCAGCTATGGCATTATCGTCTTGGTCATCCTAATGTCTTGTACTTGAAAAAAATATTTCCTTCATTATTCATCAATAAAAGTTCTACTTTTGATTGTGAATTTTGTCAACTTGCTAAACATACAAGAAGTCATTATCCCAGTCTATCTTACAAACCATCCAAACCATTTTCTCTCATCCACAGTGATGTTTGGGGGCCATCCAAGGTAAAAAATCTCTCTGGTTCAAATTAGTTTGTTCTGTTTATTGATGATCATACACGCTTAACCTGGGTCTTCCTCATGAAAGAAAAGTCAGAAGTCAATAGTATCTTTCAAAGATTCTATTCTATGATCAAAACTCAATTTCAAACCAAGATTCAAGTTCTTAAAACTGATAATGCCAAAGAATATTTCTCATCCAACTTAGGAGATTTTCTGTCAAAAAGAGGGATTATACACATTAGCTCCTGTGTTGACACCCCACAACAGAATAGGGTAGCAGAAAGGAAGAATAGACACTTACTGGAAGTTGCTCGAGCCCTTATGTTCACCACTCACACTCCTAAACACTACTGGGGAGAGGCTGTCCTAACTACAACTTATCTAATAAATAGGATGCCCTCCAAAATTCATCAGTTTAAAACTCCATACCAAATCCTATCTAATATACACCCTCACATCCCTCTTACCAATCTCCCACCAAAGGTCTTTGGTTGCAAAGCATTTGTTCACAACCATTCTCCACTTAGGTCAAAACTGGATCCCAAATCCTTACCTTGTGTGTTCATAGGGTATGGTGCCAACCAGAAAGGATATAAATGTTATTCTCCTACCACAAAAAAGGTCTACATCACAATGGATGTAACCTTTTTTGAAAATCAGCCTTTCTATGTCAAAACTGAATTTCAGGGGGAGAATCACAATGAAATCCAGTCTTTGAACCCTATTTCAGACACTATTCCAGACCTCCAAGAATATGACTTTAACCACATTGAACCCATAATCCCAGACAAGCCTGAATCAATCCCTCCAGACAATATAGTCTCTCCATTAACCTCACCATTTCAGCCACCACCTTCATCCCCTCAAAACCTTACACTGAATCAAAATTCCACATTCTACAAAAATACCTACAAGAGGAAACCTAGAACCAAAGTTCCAAAAGATGAGCACATCACTCCAATTAGCACCACCCAATCATCTGACTCAAATCTGAATCCTGATGACAAAGAGGTTGAGGCTATAGAAGGAGATGAGGAGGAAGAGGACCTGCCTATTGCTATTACAAAGGGAGTAAGAGAGTGTACCAAGCATCCTATCTATAATTTTCTTTGTCATAAGAAATTATCAGCAAACTATCAAACCTTTATTTCAAAGATTGATAGTATTCAGGTTCCTAGCAACATCAAGGAAGCTCTTGAACATCCAGGGTGGAGGAAGGCTGTCCATGATGAACTGGCAGCATTGAAGAAGAATGGAACTTGAGTGCTTACAGATTTGCCAGTAGGGTTGAGGACTGTTGGCTGCAAGTGGGTATTTACAGTGAAATATCAGGCTGATGGCAAGATTGAGAGACTTAAGGCAAGACTGGTTGCTAAGGAGTTCACCCAAGCTTATGACATTGATTATTCAGAAACATTTGCACCAGTGGCAAAGTTGAACACCATTAGAGTATTGCTTTCACTCGCAGTGAACTTAGACTGGCCATTACATCAACTAGATGTTAAGAATGCTTTTCTTAATGGAGACCTAGAACCTAGAAGAGGAAGTATTCATGGATGTACCACCAGGGTTAGAAGACTTGGTGAAATCTGGCCAAGTTTGCAGACTGAAAAAGTCCTGGTATGGACTAAAGCAGTCTCCTAGAGCATGGTTTGATAGATTCACAAGATCAGTGATTAAACAAGGGTTCGTGCAATGTCAAGCAGACCATACATTGTTTATAAAGAGGGCAGACTCTGGTAAAATGGCTATTCTTATAGTATATGTTGATGATATTATCATGACTGGGGACTTTAAAGCTGAATTGGACAGATTGAAGGCCCATCTAGCAAGAGAATTTGAAATCAAGGAGCTAGGCGAGTTGAAGTACTTCTTGGGAATGGAAGTGGCAAGATCTAAGAAGGGCATTTTCATTTCACAAAGGAAATATGTCCTAGACTTGCTAAGTGAAACTGGAATGCTTGGGTGTAAACCTCTAGACACTCCTATGGATATATCAAAGAAGTTAGGTAGTGAGTGTGAAAGTCCACCAGTTGATAAGGGTAGATATCAAAGGCTGGTGGGAAAGCTAATCTATCTATCTCATACACGGCCAGACATTGCTTTCTCAGTAAGTGTGGTAAGTCAATTCATGAATGACCCAACTGAGGAACACTTAACTGCAGTCTACAGAATTCTGAAGTACCTGAAAATGACTCCTTGAAAAGGATTGTTGTTTCAGAAACAGGGGACTAGAAAGATTGAAGTATTTACTGATGCTGACTGGGCTGGTAGCCTCTTAGACAGAAGGTCAACTACTGGTTACCGTACTTATGTATGGGGTAACTTAGTCACCTGGAGGAGCAAAAAACAATCTGTAGTTTCGAGAAGTAGTGCAGAATCTGAGCTTAGGGCTTTAGCACAAGGAATTTGTGAAGGGTTATGGTTAAGAAGATTGATGAATGAGCTCAAACTTCCATTTGAAAGTTCCGTCCAGATTTCATGTGATAATCAGTCTGCTATCAGTATTGCTAAGAATCCTGTCCATCATGACAGGACCAAACACATTGAGATAGATAGAAGATTTTTGTCTGAGAAGATTGCAGCTAAGGATATCCAACTAATCTATGTTCCAACCAGGCAACAAATAGCTGATATACTCACCAAGGCATTTCCCAGAATTCAGTTTGAAGACTTATCTAGCATGCTGTGCATGGATGATATCCATCACCCAGCTTGAGGGGGAGTGTAGATTATTGCAGAGATTATTCTAAGTAATCACCCGATTGAGCAGTTATGGGAAGAGTTATGGGAAGATATCCTGGAGATCTCAGAATCTCTAAATATCCCCATATATCTTTTCTTAATTAGAGAGCCTTAATTAGGAGGATTCCTTGATTTCCTTCCTTATTTTACTTTCTTCTCTGGCTATATATTATGTAGTCTTCTCCTTGTATTACACAAACAACAATAATAATATACATTCTACTTTTCACGAGTTCTTTCTACAATACGAGTATATACTTCTTGCTATTTTGTCTGAATAAATATTATATTTTCTTCTCTTGAGGTGTTTATTAAGATTGTTTAATAATTTGAAGTATTTTTTGATTTATCACTTTTTGGGAAGAGTTCTTCATGCAGAAGTAGTATAAATATATTTTTCCAAAGCTACAAGGTTAAGGTCCGTGAGGCGAGCGCATTATCGCCTAGCGCCTCGTGCGCCTCGGGTAAGTCAATGAAATCGCCTCAAGCCGCCTCATGCCTTTTAAAACTAAGCATATAACTTGATCCCCCTATTCAACCCAACTTCTTTGTCCCCTTTGCCTACTTTCAGAATGTTCTCCAGCCCTTCAAGGTATGCAGTAACAATTTTTGGATCTTGACAGAACAAGAGATCAGAGAGCATCTTAATGCATCCCTTACTTGCCAGGCACATAATCTGATTATAAGAGCCTCCTGATGTGGCCTTAGAGATAGCCCCTGCAGCTTCTTCCTTGATGTCAACTTCTACATTTTGAAGGAGATGTACCACGGGAATAATGATATATGTCTCAATCCTTGCCTTTATATGATTTCTATTTCCAGTAGTGATATTCCATATTATCCAGCAATCTTCACTCCAAACTTCTTCTTCTCTCATATGGATGAATGACTGAAGGACTGGCAATACAGCTTTGATCAGGGCAAATGGTGTTGGTGGCTTGCCTTGACAGAAGTTTAACGAAGTCCATGTAGTGTTTCTCATCATGGAAAGCTTTTCAGGCTCATTCAACTGTCCTAGCATTGGTAAGAGTGAATCATGACCAATATCCAGGTCCCTACCGTTTGAATCATCACCAGCAGAGCCAACTAATCTTGTAGAGGATGCAAGAGCTGCATGCCTTGCTTCAGCACTAACCTGCCAATTGCCTCCCAAACACCTTTCACCAATTTCAGTAACATTCCCGAAGGCTATAGCCTATAGCCGGTTTATGCATAATATCAAGCTCAATAGATGCAGTACGTTCATCTTCAAGGGAAACCTGTCCAATAAGAGCAATGGTTTTTGCTACCCCACACAATCTTCCCCTCTCACAATCCCTGCGTAATAGACTTAGGATCATACTGGCTGAATCAATATCAGTTGATAACACAGTTCCATCTGAAGTTTTAAGACCTGTAATGATCAGATCAACTAACAGGAACACCCTGCCACCAACCAGTACACATGTCACTTTGTTGGATGCAGCCTTCATCAATACCTCACTTAGGCCCAGTGCAGCTTCAGCAACTGTCTCTTCGAGCAAAGCAAGCTGTGAAAGAGAGCTGGCATTGTCCTCAACATTTCCTGCACCCTCCCTTTGAACTAGTATACAACCTATCAGCCTTCTCCTTACATTCTCACCAATTATCAAGGTCACTTGTAGGATAGCCGAATTGAATTCATTGTCTAGCACCAGGAAGATGTCAATGAATCCACCAGTAATATAACCAACCCTTTCCTTCCAAGTTCCAGTAACTCTTACCCCCACACCTTTTTGGACATACTTCACAGGAATTTCATCATCAAATCTGAAGCCATCTAACTTATGCAGCCTTTCCAAAATTCTCTTTGATGAATGAAGGTGTATCATATCCCTTTCTAAATCTGCCTCATAACCACAGTGTATCATAGCCGCTCTAGAGCTGCACCTCACAAGATGAACAAATATTATCAACAATGGCCAACTATTAGCATTTGCATCCATATTTTGTTTTGACGAAATTGGATTAGGTGAACTTTGCATGAATGGAACAGTACCATCCTGCTCGGAAACTAAATTTTGAATACCACCAGGTTCTTCCACCTTCCAAACTTGGAAACCATACTGACAGCATGATAGGAACCTCCAGATTCCAGAACAGTTACAAGAAGAGTAACAAGAAATCAGATGAAGAATTTTATTCAAGAAGATATCGATTACAGAAAAGAAACAATGAACAAAGCCGAAGCCCCCAAAGCCGAAGCCCCAAAAGATCGAGATGTTCAGTCTCGTATCCTTCCCAGTCCCAAGACCAAATGTCTAAAAGCCTTTTTCTAACTCCTCCCAGCTCTCTTCTATTTATACTAACTAATACACTTATTGGTTTATACTCTAATAGGCCCGGTCCCTTATTATTATTATTATTAGTCTATTAGGCCCGGGTTCCTATCACAGCATAAAAACAAGACTTGGCGGTTTGTACCTCCCTCAACATTACTGGTAAGTGTCCTTCCTTTCAATCCTTCCACCCCATACTTTGGAACTCTCTCAAAGTAGAAAAGGTTAGAATCTCCCAATTTCAGCAGATAGAAATTCTCAAAGATAATTACATCTGGCACAGAAACTGGCCCCCACCAAGCATCTCCAATTAAAACGACAAAGTCATGTTCAGCATTGATTTTGACTGATATGAATTTGGTTAGCTCACCCCTATCCACGCTTTCAGAAACCTTATGTGCTGCAGCAATAATCTCTTCCCATTGATTGATCTTGTTCCATTCTATCATCCTTCTAGGATCAACATAAGCAAGAGGTCCATCCTTAACAGCAAACTCGGGAGGTTTCATATCTCCCCTACACAAGTAAACTGCCTGTCCCATGCCTACATCTTGATCATATCTCAAACTATCAAACTTGTTCAGTCCTTCCGAATTAATGTTTGATGAATGATGGTACACCATTTCAGACCTTAAGACACTTGGCCAATTCATATTTTGTTCAAACTGAGGAAAATGTGAATTTCTCAATACCAACAATACCACATTCCAGAATAAACTTGAACTTGTTGGTTTCCAGGTCTGGTTTGACGAGCTTGTACTTGGAGAAGGTTTCAGGCCCCGCAACCACTGCTACTCGTTTCTCAAGTTTGTCATCTCCATCTGTGAGAAGCGATGGAACTTGTGCACTGGGAGCATCTGCTCGCTGCGGCTGGGAACTGGGATAAACCGCTAGCGATGCCCTCTTCAAAGAAGAGTATTCCGCTTGCGACGAAGATGGCGTACCTGTAAAAATGGCTTGCGTCGAATTTTGAGAACAAGGAAACTCAGCTAGCGATGGACTGGGAGACGTGGTTGGCGACTGAGAGCTGGGCGAGGTTAGAGATGAAGTTAGAGAACATGAAGATGAAGTTCGCGATTGCGAACTGGAACAATATGGGAGCGTCGATCTCTGCGACTGATGAGAAGATGTACGTGACCGAGAACTGGAACAGTGACGAGCGACTGGTGAAGGCGTCTTCGACCCTGTAGTAACCACTCGCGATCTCTCTGTCGCCTGACTTTGTTCGTTCATCACTGCCATAGCAGTCGCGATGCTGTTCTGAATTTGTTCCTTCATTGTTGTCGCGAAGTCTGCCATAGCCGTCTTCATCTCCAGTTCGAACTTATCCAAGCGAGCCTCCATTTATGGTGTCTAGTCTTCTTCCATCTCTCCAGATTGTTGATGCTGTTGATCGATCGATTCAGATGCCAGGAAGGAGTGCTCTGATACCAATGTTAGCACAAACACAAATCAAAGCTAAAACAGTAAACGAACACACAGATCTGATGAACAGAGATGGAAATAGATGTTTATTGATGAAATAGGTAATCCGTAGGCAGTACAGGGACTTCTTAGGCAACCGGGACTCTTAGGCAACAAGGCAACAGTTCTCAAAATAACAGTCTGCCCTAATTAGCTTCCTCCCACTTCTATCTATAGTAAAAGTCCACGCAGGGACCAAACTGACAACTCCTTAGCTAATTTACCCCCCAAACCCCTTATTTCTCCCTTCTATCAATACTACTACAAGTACCTTTACATTATTATTATTTCTTATTAATAGCCTACTAAACCCAGATTCCTAACACGCCCCTACAATTTGAAAGTAATTTATCTAAAAGAATGAAGTAATTTTGGAAGTGGTATGTGTACATAGAAAAAATGTACAAAATGTGTACCAAAAACTTGTACACCAAGCATTGTTGTATATATTAGGAATTTTATCAATCCAGAAACTGAACGTTAAGTTGACTATCAATAAGGAACCTAAAAGATAAAGTATCTCGAAATAGGATCCATGATTGAAAACTATCAATCCAAGACCTAAAGTACCATGATTTTTTTTTTAAATTAAATATATTTCAAATCTTATTAAACTAATAAACTTTTGGGAAGAAAAAATCACCAAGAATTAGCAATGGAATTAATAAAAATTCAAATAAATCAAAATCTATGATGTTTTAGGTCTTTGATTGATAGTTTGCGTTCATTCGGACCCTATATCGACACACTTTATCTTTCAGGTCTTTTATTGATAGTGAACCTATTTACATGCCATTGTCATAGTCTAAAGTATTTCATCTGGGTGCCATGATGTGTATCATGATATTATGTAGTAGCTACATTGATTTTGACTTATCTGATGTCAAAGGCTTGATTTGGGAAGAGCTTTGGCAATGCTGGTTGGACATTCACAACCTTTAACATGTGGCATTGCTTATGGAACTAATTTCTTTGCACTTAGCCATACGTTGTTGGCCACATCACCATATGTATGCTCAAACAATACTAAGCAAAAATATCACTATTTCCTAATGACAGGTTGGTGGATTCGAAAAAGTTTATGAATTGGGCCGGATATTTAGGAATGAAGGCATCTCGACACGTCATAACCCTGAATTTACTACTATAGAGGTAAATTTTACAATTACGTTGCTTGTATGTTTTAGCCTGGAATTGCTTTGATGTTTTGTACTATACCCGTTTGCATTTGGAATTGTAAGAAGTGCTTTTTGTGTGTTTAAACTATAGATTTAAATTGTTTGTATAATTAAAGAGTTTTTAACACAACAGAAACACTACTTTTGTGTCCCTATCTAGAAAATGCATTTTTGCTTCGAGTAAAAACACTGACCGTGAGACCGCGTGTTTTTCCTAAAACGCCTTTATAATAGCGTTTTGTCAGACCAAGTTACTTACCTATTTTTTACTTACTTGGGCAATGCATAAGTTACTTACCTATTTTATTATCCAAACCATTCTTTAGATGTATGAAGCATATTCAGACTATCAAAGCATGATGAATATGGCGGAAGAGATTGTAACAAGATGTGCTCGTGCAGTTCTGGGAGAACTCACTGTATATTATCAGGTTTTGCTAGTTTCTTCTTTGATTTGTCTGGAATGATATGCTTATATTATATCCTTGAGGATTGGTCGAGGGTTATTGCATGACATGAACAAGACAGAGGAGGGAGATGTTTGCATAGTTTGAAGCTTGCCATGGGAGAAGTTAATATGAAAGTTAAGATAATAGCATTGTGACCCACAAGAGATTTAGGCATATTGGGCATTCGGGTTTTATAGATTGAGAGGAAGAAGGTTTTGTGTTTCACTCTATGGACTTGGATTATAGTAGTATTCTCTGTCTCAACACTCATGCACCCTGACAATCTAACACAACCTGACATCCTGAAAAAAAAAAGGATGACATCCCAGCCCTAAGGGCCCCAGAACCAGCCAGGCAGTTATATGGTAGGATGTAAATTGAGCTTTGATCACACACCAGTGGAAAGAGAGGGGTTCCAGCCCAAGTCTCCTACTCTCCTGACATCCTTACATTTTAAATGATGTGAACCCCTTTATTCCTCCAATAGAAAATACATCCCCTATCATAGCCTGGCGGTCTTACTTTTCTTGTGAGCCTGTGAAAACAATGTATGCTTTTCTAATTTAAACACTTCTGACTTCATACTTATTCTAATTTACCAGATGGACCCCTAGGCCTTTGATTTTTAGACTTCCTTCCGACCCAGCGTGAGTGTAGCAGCCTCAGCCTTGGCTCCAGATAAGGAAGTCGTGTGAAATGCTTGCTAGTAAAGGAAAGGCTGATGTCATCCGTGTCACAAGAAACTCTCCCGTCCTGGTTTGAAGCGTGAGTGTAGCAGCCTCAGCCTTGGCTCCAGATAAGGAAGTCGTGTGAAATGCTTTCTAGTAAAGGAAAGGCTGATGTCATCCGTGTCACAAGAAACTCTCCCGCCCTGGTTTGGATACATGGCACTGATTGCCAGACTCTCCACTAGGGAGGGACACGTTTTGTGAGGGACATACACTTGTTGTTCTGGTAGTGAGCCGAAGGATGCACATCATTCATGCAGGTGGCCAGGGACACGTGTAAACATGCAAGTAGCCTAGCTCACTCACTATTCACTGACAAATACCTCATATCTAGACTATGGAAGGAGTTGATTACTTGATATTTGAGTTATACCCTCTCTCTCTTGGATTAGGGTTTTAATAACCACCGTGTGCTGCTATAGTTGAGAGCTAGAACAATTAATTTAAAACCTCTCCACAAATGCAAGATTCGAATATCTGAAACCCAAAAACTCGGAATAACACGGAATTTGATGGAAAACCCCCAAAACATATACAATTTCAGAAGAAATAAGCTTGAATAAACAAAAGATTGAATTTGAAGATGTGAAGATGAACTACAGCAGGAAGCTGGGAAAACCTTGAGCTTTAAGCAAGAAGACCTAGAATTGTGCCTAATTTGATGATTAGAGTGTAAGGACATATGATATGGAGCAAAGGGAAGGAGATTAAAAAGCGAAACTGACCTTCAGAAACGACGGCTGGAATCTGGGATGGGCGAAGGCGTGTTATTGGTTTAACAGAGCTTCACTAAAATTTCAGACGGCGTGAGTTCCCAGAGGGAAGGGATGTTTATAAGATAAGACAAGGAGTGAATGCTTTGGGCTGAAACCCTAACTTGGCCAGTTGTGTAATCAAATTCAGAACAAAGTCAACGTGGCCACACCATGGTGGTGCATGCCACAGATTGTTTGAAGAGAACTTTGAACTCTAGGCTCCATGATTTTGAATTTGACTTGACATCCACGTGGATGTACCATAGCCACATGCACTATCTCAAGATGGCACATTGCGACAGCTGTCAGAAACCTTTACAACCACAGATAATGCCTCAAAGAATCTGTTTTAGGAACTCAAACACCAAGTATCCAACAGCGAGGGTGGCGTTGGGCACAGGCTCGCCCCCATCAGGAATAATTACTATTTTTCACGTCGACAATCCTCAACTCAAAGGAGTGATAGATTCAGGAGAGGGGGACTCACATTTCAAGGAAGAAGTGCGGATTTAGAAGGAGAAATTATGGTTTCCAAAGAATCCTGGGATTCAACAGCTGTACAGACAGCAGATGATGGCCACAATATCTAATCCCTTGAGCTTCGTGCCCTTCTGCCATATGGTGTATTGCCAGACTTTCCACCTGAGAGGGACACGTGTTGTTCTCGTAGCTAGTTGAAGTCACTGATGTGTCACACATACAAGAGCTCATCCACTATTCACCTATAAACATCCCATATCCGGACTGTGGAAGGGGTTGCTACTTGATATTTGAGGGAGAAAATGGAAAGTAACAATTCCTTTTTTGGCAAGTACTTTTTGGTTAAAATTCCCATATTATCCCTATTTCCTTTTTGAGTCTTCCTTTACCGTTTTCCTCCTGGTCCTTTACCCAAAAGTAATCATTAAGGGTAAAGTTGCCATTTTATCACACTTTTTAAATTTTTAAGCCCAAAAAGTTAAACAGTTTCATTTTGGGACAAATAGAGTATATATTTTGAACATATTTTAATCACTAAACAGTTTCATTTTGGGACAAATAGAGTATATATTTTGATTATCTTTTTTAACTTTATTTTCTTTCTTTTCCTTTTGGTGATATCATGTATCGATTCATGTTAGCCGACCCCAATATCGTTTGGGACTAAGGCTTGGATGTTGTTTGTACTAAACAATATATGTGTTTCTTTGTATGTATTTGCATATATACTAATTTCAAATCTCTCCGTGCATGTGTACTATTTGTAGTATTTTATTTATTTAAATAATTAAAGGGGTTGATGGTTTATGTTTTGGGTAACTATATTCAAAATAAACAGGTGGTTACGAGGCGGGTATTGAGCGATTATGTATAAAACAATAAACGCCCTTTAGCCATAAAACATAACAGTAGTTCCTTGTCTAGTACCCTTACCCGTTCCGATCAATGCAATTTCCCCATTTGACTGGAACAGTTCTGTGCGGTATCCAACAGATTGGATATAATTTCCATCCGTAGAGTTTAGTTTTGTCTGAGACTCGGCGGATGCATATTGATAGAAGCAGAAGAAAAACCTAGCAAACGATATTAACGTCTGCCCCAGCCGTAGGCTTAAACCAAATCCTTATTCTCGATAATGAATAATACAAGTAGTTCATAAGACCTCCTTCAATACTCTTAACCTAATAATCCAAAAATAACTCCAATAAAAATAAACTATGCCCAGTCCAGTTTAAAAATAAATAATTAAATGTAATAAACTCCAGCAGTCAACCCAGCCCAACTAGGCCCGCTGACGGCGCCGTTAGACTAATAACGGGCGAGGCCCGTCCTCCTGAAGCAGCGGCCCAACTGCCTCCCGCTCTAACACATATGCATTATAGTTCGATTCTCTACCCCTCATCATGGACTGGATTCCAGTTCTTACATGGTATTACAGTACCCGACACAAGCCATGCTGTGGCCTAACTTTGAGGGCTGTTGATAAGTGTCTCATCGACATAATGTAAATGTTTGAAGCCCTTAATAAGGATAAGACAATTTTTCTTTTTGAAAGCTCCTTTGACCTTGAAGGAGAAAGAGAGAAATTATAGGAGTGATTTTTCAATAGTTGCAGCTTGCTCTAGGAGAAAGAGAAAACATAGGAGTGTTTTTTCTCGTACTGGGATCATTTTCTACTGCAGGTGTTGTGGCTGAGCTCAGGGTTTCGTTACATATATAAATGTATGAAGTCTTTTGGTTGGAGTTTTTTTTACCTATCTTTGTATTTTTAACTTTTCAATTGCTGACTGACCGATTTTAACCATATCTATCTTGCAGGGTTTAGAGATTTGCTTAGAAAGACCTTGGAGAAGAGAGACAATGCATAATCTTGTGAAAGAAGCTACAGGAATTGATTTTAACCAGTTTGGGGATGATCTCACAGTTGCTAAAGAACATGTTCTTCAGTTAGTCAATGTTTTTGGGGGAGACCAACAGAAAAGCTGCATTGAAGCATGTCAAACTGTTGGCCATTTGCTTAATGAGGTTAATCTTGGCAAGCTCGAATATCTTATTTTTAAATTGTGAGTGTAATGGGCCGGTGTCCTTTATCACAAAAAATAAAATAAAACTGTTATCAGTGTAATTGGTGTTCCACTTAGAGATCTGAAAAGAGAATACAATGCAGAGAAGTGTTTCACCTCAAATCCTCCTGTTTCAGGTCTTTGAGATGGCAGTGGAACCAAAGCTTCTACAGCCTACGTTTGTTTTGGATTATCCCATAGAAGTATCACCATTTGCCAAGCCCCATAGAAGGTAGAATTATCAACTTTTCTTCACTATCACATGCCCACTTGTTCACATTTTGCATTTTAATAATTCCAACACTTGATGATTATTTAAATATAAATTTCACTAATTTTGGGATAACGTATTCTGCCTCAATGGCTTATTCCATAGCTTACGCACATACTTCTTCCATTCCAAATTTAGATTTTTTGCTGTGTGAATTACACTTGTTCAACAACAACATCCAAGTCTTATTCCCAAAAGATTTTGGGGTCGGCTAACTTGAATCAATCCATGGTATCAGAGCCAAAAAGAGAAGAAAGATAAAAAGAATAAAAGGATAAAGTAAGATATAATGGATAAGATAAAGGTAGTTATAAGATTAAATTAACATAAGAACATAAGAAAGATAAAATATAAAAAGATAAAAGAGCACAATTATTATATATCAGAATGATGAGATGCATTATTATACGTAGTACTGTAGTAGTATATTACAGGACATTAAATATTACTCCCTCTGTTTTCCTAACTTTGTCTCGTTTTTCCTTTTTCATCCGTCCCATTAAGTTTGTCCCATACCATATTTGGTAATATTTGGGTGGTTATCATTCATTCTTACTTTATTTACACTATCAACTCAATACCAACCACACAATTCCACTTTTCTTAAAACCCCGCACCACACCCTCTTGTCCCAATCTTGGTGGGACGGAGGTAATAAAATATATCAGATGTGGAAAAGCCCAATTTTCCTCTTCTTCAAGAAATGAATTTGTTCCTTCTTAGATGGGCGGATGGCTTATATAACAAATTTTATCCAATGTCAGAAATGGAACAGAAAAATTATAGTTTTCTTATTTTGTCTTTTTCCAGATATTCAGGGTTAACAGAAAGATTTGAACTTTTCATTTGTGGTCGTGAGCTGGCGAACGCTTTCTCTGAACTAACCGATCCTCTAGACCAGGTTTTATTCATTTCTCTTTTGGATTTGGTTTCTTCCAACAGACTTTAGTCCATCTTGTATGTAGAGAGAACTTAATTAGCCTAAAATGCTTTTGGGGTGATACAAGAGAATGGAATTAATATGTATGATGCTTGAAGTGGTATGATGGTATAACATTACTGAAGTCTCACCTTCTGCGTCATATTTCACCATTAAGGTGGATGTGCTTCTTTTGTATCTTCTATTTTGATTATATAATGGTTCTTACGACTGTAATAGCATTAATTTACTTCAATGGATGTAGCTCTGTGGTTGCATAAACTTTTTAATCTCGCAAAAGGTCTGATAAATTTATCATTATTAATTTGAATAGCAAATGATCCCCGGCTCAACAGGGCAAGTAAAAGGCCCCACAGGCTTGCAGTTAGGTGTTCTAGTCTTGACCCACTAATACCAACTTAATGAATAGGTAAAGGAGTTTCTTATGCTCCATTTCAATTTTTTGTGTATTTATTTAATACAACAGGCCTTGAATACCAAAGAGTGTGGGGTCAGGTGGTAAGCTACATGAGCCAATAGAAAATCTCCTGAAGTTTTCCAGTAATATCATCATTATATCTTTATTGTTCACTTACTTTTATGTGTCATTTTAAGTCTACCATACCAACTCTTGGTAGTTGGTACTCGCTTACCTCTTCATCAATGATTGCTGCAACTCAAGAAAGTGTGCTGTTGTATGGACTAATTCTCCTAGTCACTTGCATGGGTGCAGAAAAGCTTGATAGTTGCAGTACTGACTACTGAGCATAACTACACTCTTGTTGGTGGAGCGCAGTTCTACACTTTATGCTGAATTCCTTGATTGTTTCTCTGTGGTTGTTTCAGAGAGGACGATTGGAAGAACAAGTGAGGCAGCATAATGAGAAAAGAGCTGTTGAAGGAAAGGAGAACAAGAAACCTGATGACTCCTATGAAATTACTCTTGATGAAGACTTTCTAACGGCTCTAGAGTACGGGATGCCTCCTGCTTCTGGAATGGTATCTTTTACCAATTACTTTTCTTTTTTCTTATAAATCCCTAGCTCGCTACTCGCTAGCATCTTTATTGACCATTCTTCAATCTTCACACTAATTACAGTCATTACAAGAACACATCATGGTCATTATGCTAAAGATAGATAAAATACCACCTTCTCAATAATGACTATTTAGGGAAAGAAATGTAGTACTCTATTTTGGAATTTCAAATTATTTTGAATCTTATTTTGTTATGCTTGGATGCCGAAATAATAGTCTCTCCTGAGATTGTCTCATTTTTCCTTTTCAATCCGTCCCATTAAGATTGTCTCATACCAAATTTTATAAAGTTTGTGTGATTCTAAATCATTCTTACTTAATTTTTACTTTATCAATTCAATAGCGACCACATAAACCCACTTATATTAATAACCGCACCATCTCCTCATGCCCCAATATTAGTGGAAGTGTGGAACGGTGGCCGTAATAATAATAATGATGATGCTTGTTGTTATTGTTGTTAGCAGTGTTAGTGTCCTTACTAGAAGTTGTTTCCTATTAGTTTAGGCATTCTATTTTAGTTAATAATCTTTATCAATCTAATGTAATTTTACAGTTGTGTTCTATAACTAACAAGATCATCAATATTTTGAAGTAATAAATAGACACAGGTGTGGTAGAGGCTAGAGAGAGTTACGGGTGTTGGTTCCACCAAGTGCACAAGAATTGTTACTCCAAAAGATTGATGGTGTTATTAATGAATAAAACACCTCTCTATATAGTGTGTGTGTGTAGGTCCCAAGAGTTTTAGTGGCCCAGTATGAGAGTAACTTGTGACCTATTACAATACTTTTATTAAGAATAGCAACTAAAATTTAATATCTAAACTAATAGGAAACTGCTAATAGTATAAAAAATAATAGGACAATAACACTAATAATATTAATAATAATAGCAATAACAAGTATTAATATTAAAAAAAAAAACTACAATAATAATAGCAATATTACTACGTATTAATAATAGTAATAATATAAGACCTCTTTTGCCCATATCAATTTGTTTGTATAACATTAAGTTTTATGAAAGATAAGTCATTTATTAGTAATCAGCTGACCCTTGAATCTCTATTGAGAAATTGCCCAATATAGAAGTAAACATAAACATAATTGCACAAATAGGAGTGAAAATTAAAACTTCCTTCAATAGGAGTAAACATTAATTTTGTACCCTTAATACCCCTAACCTAGTTAATTCTAAAATATGACTTATTTGATCCTAATAAAATATAAAAAAAATCTAAAATATTTGAAAAAATATATTGAAATAATAGAAATTTAAAAAAACATTTTTTTAATTAAAAAAAAAATTGAAAATAAATAAAAAATAAATAAACCACATTAAAAAATATAAAAAAAATTATGCAGGCCTTTGCCGCAACCTCGGCCATCACCCAGCAATGTCACCTCCGATCGGCGGGAAAAATGCCATCTTATGTTAAAACTTCCATTTTTCTTTGAAAATGCCGTAAAGATGGCAGTTTTGCTCTTTGAAAATGCCAAATTTTCTCAAAATCTGCGATCATGATGGCATTTCGGTAAAATGTTGGCATTTTTTTCGGTAGTCGGAGCTGGTGGTGCTGGGAGGTTGTTGAGGCGGCGGCGGCAAACACCTACATATTTTTTTTTAGTTTTTTTTTTTTTAGTTTTTTTTAATATTTTTTATTTTAATAATTTTTTTATTAATTTTATTTAATACGAAGTATGTTTTATTTGATATATTTTTGTGTTTTTTCATTTTTTTACAATTTAATTATAAATTAATGTTATTCCTTTTATGTTTTAATTATTATTGAAAGTTGTTGGCACTTGGATAGGGATATACTTGTCTAAACACTAAAGTTACTCCTATTCAAAACATGGTACTCCTATTTTTGCATTTTGCCTATCTTTTACTCCTATTTGGGGAATTCTCTCATCTCTATTCCTTGCTGCCTGTGTTATTCATTAAGCTGGATCGAAATAATAATAACATAATGGAAACTCTCTTGGTTTAACGAATACTGTGAGCCCGTTTGGAGACCTTGTTTTTCGGTTTATCAGCCAAGTATTTCACCAAACACGTAAGTTTTGATTCAAACGCTGAATTGTGTAATAATAAGAAAAAATAAGGTTGGATATACCTTCCTGTATTGGCTGAAGCTACTGTAGCGGATCATTTTAGTTATTTTGTCATGTAATATTTTCTTTATTTTATTCATAAAAAATATTTTACATATAATTTTATTTTTACATAAATTAGTAGAATCACCCACTTGAGCCAGAACTTCATAAGTTCACCCGAATCAGCCGATTTTGGTATTACGAATTAGTGATGGCCCGGTTCTGGTTGGCCCGGGAACCGGCCCGGCCCACCAATGTGCGGGCCCGGACCGGCCCGGGGAATCGGGACCGGTTCCGGGCCTAGGCCCGGCCCGGGGGGTTGGGCGGGGCAGTTCCGGGCTACCCTATCCTTTGGTACCGGCCAGGCCGGGCCCGGGCCTTTTTTTTTAAGTTTTTTCAATGTTTTTTGTTTTGCCCGGGTTGGGCTGGGTGTTTTGTGGAAAGAAGTTGCAGTTGGTCGAGTAGTTCTCCTGATCTCCCTCTTCATTTTAGATTCACCGATTAATTTGAATAAGGGCATTTTGGTATTTTGATAATATATTCCAATCGATAATCACTTTTTTAACAAACACTCCAACTTTTACCTTTTGATGAAAATCACTTCTATTTTCAAACACTATCTATTTTTTTCTTTAAATCACTTTTAAAAAGTACAAGCAATCTCAAACACTCCCTATGTCTTGTCATTAAGTTCTGGGTTTCTATAAAGTCAAGAGTCGTATATGCATATTTGGTCTCATAATCACCACTCATTCTCAGAATGGGGTCAACCCACTATGATAGTCAAATAATTGCAAGACGAGAGTATTGCTTGATGCTCATAGAGAAGGGGTGTTTCTTTTCTTTTTTTTTTTTTGGATGAAGGGGTGTTTAATTGATACGGAGTATTTGTTTTTCTATTCTAAAACATGAATTAGCAAATGGGAAACTAAAACCAGGACATTATTAATACAATGGTGAATTAATTTAGTGCATATATTGTAAAATCTAAAGATGACTGGTTTTCAGGGACTGGGCGTTGACAGGCTGGTAATGCTTTTGACAAACTCTGCCAGCATCCGTGATGTTATTGCTTTCCCCGTCCTCAAGATCCAACAGTAATTTATTGAATATTAATTGAAAGTTCCCTTGTTGAAGGGAATATTTTGTTGAAATCATAGAACTGTATGCTTTCGTTTTCTTCATAGGATCTATGGGTACATTATCTTCTTATGGACGCAACGAAATTGACTTTGAATAATGATTTGCATTCTTCTGTCCATTATACTGTTTTTTATTATTATAACAGATCAACTTTTCTGATTATTTCCATTATTCTGTCCATTATAATGATTTCCATTATTTACACTACTGCACACATAAGCCTTCCCACAGTAGATGCGAAAGGGTTGGTGCCGAGCTTACATTGTTTAATCATTATTGCCTTGTTTGCAAGTTGTTTATGTTCAAAAAATGTTTTTAAACAATATAAGCACCCAAATTATCATCTATTTTCATGAGAAAAGTTCAAGAGGCACTGACTACTGGTACTGAATAATGCAAGTAAAAGTAGGCATGGACCGGGCCCCAAGCCGGGCTCCGGGACAGGTCGGGGCGGGACTGGGGGTTCGGGATGAAGGCCCGGTACGGGCAAAGGTTGGGTTTATTTTTTATGTTTTAAATTTGTTTATTCAATTTTATTCCTCCCCCCACCCCTAGACCCCCCACCCCATACCCCCCCAAACCACCCAGCCCCAACTGGCTAGTAGCCAATGAATGGAAAAAAATTTAAAAATATATAAATTCGGCCTGGTCCAGTCATGGACTGGCCGGGCTGGTCCTCAGATTTTGCAGGCCGTAGCCTGCCCCTCTTCCACCTGGTTCGGGCCCCCAGTCCCGGTCTTGGTACTGTCGGGCCAGGTCGAGCCAGCACAGTACTGGGCTAGGTCCCGGGTCGGGCTGACCCGTCCCAATCCATCCCAAAGTAAAAGGCATGTTTGTATTTCTTCAATACCCATTATGGCATTATTAGTGGTGGACTATTCCGCTCCCCATACTAGTTGGTCCTTGCGAAATAATACTAGGGACAGGGACCTATAATACTAGTTCCGGGCTGGTCCCGAACTTGTGAGTTCCATTCAGGGATAGACTCGGGTTGGGCCAACCGGCTCGAACCGGTACTGTTTAGGCCCGGCCCGGTAACCGGTCTGGGTGCCGGTTCGGGCCACCTGACCTGGTCAGCTAGCAGTGTGGGCTCAAGCCTGCTTATTAGTGAACCGGCCAGGCCGGGCCCGGTCCGGGCCTCAACGGTCACATTTTTTTAATTTTTTTAAATAATTAAAGGCTATAGCCGTTGGGACTATTCCCAAAAGGCTCTATAGCCGTTGGGAGCATAGGAGGGGGGGTTAAGGGTGGGGTGGGGGTGGGGTATACAAAAAAAACCTATTTATACTCCTATTTTCTATACATTTTTTACACCTCTTCTTCTACAACTCTTCCTACCCTCTAATTCTATATTCTCTCAATCTCTCATATTCAATCATCTTCATTCTTCATTCTTCATCTTCTCCAAATTCTTTCTACATACATATAATTTATATAATTATTATATCTACTTATATATTAATTATCTACTTATAAATATATACTTATATATACTTATACACATTCATATTATAATTCTTTACACATTATATATACTATATATACTTATACACATCCATATTTACTTGATATTTAGTTATTATCCATACTATTGTTATATACTTTTATATATATATATATATATATATATATATATATATATATATATATATATATATATATATATATATATATATATATATATATATATATAAAAGTATTAAGTATAAGTGTATTACTCATCTTATAGTAATATACTTATATATTATATACTATAAACATTATATTATATATTACTTATAATATATTTACACATTATATATACTATATATATACTTATACACATTTATATTTACTTATTATCCATACTATTGTTATTTACTTATATTTACATATTACATTTAGTTAATATATACTTATATTAGTTATATATATATATATATATATATATATATATATATATATATATATATATATATATATATATATATATATATATATATTATAGTCTTAAGTGTATTACTCCATTTATAGTAATATACTTATAAATTATATACTATAAACATTATATTATATATTACTTATAATACATTTACACATTATATAAACTATATAGACTTATACAAATTCATACATTTTATAAAAGTAGTTAATTATTAGACTTCTAATTTATCTATTAAATTAGTTAATTGTTACATTTGTCTACATTTCTCTTCAAAGAAAAAAAAATATTAGTTACTTGTTACATATCATTTTTCATTTAATATTAGTTAAACTAGTTACTTAGTTAATTGCTACATTTCTCATTAAAGTAAAAAAACTAGTTAATTTTTACATTTGTCATATTAATATTAGTTAAACTAGTTAATTGTTACATTTCTCATATTAATATTAGTTAATTGCTACATTGCTCATTAAAGTAAAAAAAATAGTTAATTTTTACATTTGTCATATTAATATTAGTTAAACTAGTTGATTGTTACCTTTCTCATATTAATATTAGTTAATTGCTACATTTCTCATTAAAGTAAAAAAATAGTTAATTTTTACATTTGTCATATTAATATTAGTTTTTTTTTTTTTGATAAAGTCATATTAATATTAGTTAAACTAGTTAATTGTTACATTTCTCATATTAATATTAGTTAATTGCTACATTGCTCATTAAAGTAAAACAAAAAAAACTAGTAGATTTTTACATTTGTCATATTAATATTAGTTAAACTAGTTGATTGTTACCTTTCTCATATTAATATTAGTTAATTGCTACATTTCTCATTAAAGTAAAAAAAAAAACTAGTTAATTTTTACATTTGTCATATTAATATTAGTTAAACTAGTTAATTGTTACCTTTCTCATATTAATATTAGTTAATTGCTACATTGCTCATTAAAGTAAAAAAAACTAGTTAATTTTTACATGTGTCATATTATTATTAGTTAAACTAGTTGATTGTTATCTTTCTCATATTAATATTAGTTAATTGCTACATTTCTCATTAAAGTAAAAAAAATAGTTAGTTTTTACATTTGTCATATTAATATTAGTTAAACTAGTTAATTGTTACCTTTCTCATATTAATATTAGTTAATTGCTACATTTCTCATTAAAGTAAAAAACACTATTTAATTTTTACATTTGTCATATTAATATTAGTTAAACTAGTTAATTGTTACCTTTCTCATATATTTTATTATTACTATTGTACTCATATAAAATATTTGGTATCATTTAATATTTGTTCAATTTTAAAGATGGACCGTGGTAGACATTCTGACATTCTGTAGATATAGGTAATCTCCAACGCAACCGCAAGAAGGAGATTGCGGCGACTCGTCCTACTTCACACAAAGGCAAAGGTAAAGCGTAGGCCGAGTCTTCTTTTCAAAGTCGAGATGATTTTGAAACGGATTACCAACGAATAGATGGAATGACGATGTTCGACGAACAACTACAAAACCTATTGTCCCAAAATGATGGGCGCTTTTTCCATCAACAAAACATCCCGGAGTCCATTGATGAAGAGGAGCTCGAGGATGACGATGCAGAGGGGGACGAGGGGGGCGACGGGACTCACGGCACCCCGGATGATGAGCAAGAGTTGGAGGAGAGGGTGGTTCATCCCAAGTTGGTAAGAAATCTAAATCTCCTATTATTGAAAACAATTTTACAAAAAGGAAAGACAAAAATACCGATAAATGGTACGCAAGTTGCAATCATTGCAACAAAGAGTATTAACTTGGGAACTTCTGGCGGATACGGGAGTCTGACAAGGCATCTTAAGTCCACCCACTTTGTGTAGTATGCGAAAATAGACAAAGGCAAGGGGAAGCAAACACAAATATCGAGGTTTGCAAATTCTCAACCCTTTGGTAATTTCTCCTATGATGATCAAAAACATCTGACTGGTATGTCTCATTTAATTGTTGAAGAAAATTTACCATATATTTTTTCTGAAAGTCTTGCTTTAAGAGATTATGCTCAAGGTACTTTAAATCCTCAATTTAGAAATTATAGTCGCAAAACGATTAAAAAAGAAGTTATAAGGCAATATAACTTGGAAAAAGAAAAATTACAAACATTTTTCGCAAACTTTGATGGACGTGTTAGTATTTGTAGCGATATATGGGAGGATACTTATCATCATTTATATTATTTGGGTCTTACTGCACATTATATTGATGATGATTGGAATATGCATAAACATGTTCTTGCTTTTCGTGAATTCAATGATCGTCACACTGTTGATAATATTTATATTCTCATTGAGCGTATTTTAATTGAGTATAATTTGATTGATAAGGTGTTTGCTGTAGGTTTTGATAATGCTAGTAATAATACTGCTGCTATACCTAGATTGCGTGAATTGTGCGGTGCTTCTACATTGATGGGTAGGTTTTTTCATCAACGTTGTGCATGTCATATTCTAAATTTGTGTGTACAAGATGGGTTAGCGGCATTAGGAGATGCTTTGGAGGTAGTGAAGAGGGGAATTAAATTGATTTGGGCTAACACTCCACTAAAAATGCAATGGCGGCAATATTTGAAGGATAGACGTGTCAATTATTGTGCTTTTCCTAAAGATTTGTGTATTCGTTGGAATAGTAATTATAACTTAATTCAAGTACTTATTAGATATAAAGATCATTTTCCTGCTTTTTTAAGACAAACTTGTAATTGTATTATAAACCCGGCTGACATTGACACTTGTGAAAAAATTGTTAATGTTTTGGTATATTTTAATAACGCAACTCAAACTTTTAGTCATGTTTATAAACCTACCGCAAACGAATTTTTTGTTGAAGCTGTTAATCTCGCCGGTGCTTTTTGTGAATTTTCCGATGCCGCTTACGTTAGTTATTTTTGTGATTTCATGAAACAAAAGTTTTTAAAATATTATTCACATATTCCGCATATATGGTAATGCATTTGTTCTTGATCCTCGTTATAAACTTGCTTACTTGGGAACTTGTATAGATTACTATTATGCTTCTTTTTTCCAACTCAAGAGTTCAATGATAATCCCATCGACCCTAAACAAGAATACAACGAAGTTAGTAATTTATTTCATCAATTGTATAATGAATTTCATGCACAATATGGTAATGCACCCCCTCCCATGCCGCGAACATCTTCTTCATCTAAAGGAAAATCACTTTTAAAATCTGCATTTGGTTCTCTTTTGAAAAAAAGTAGAGCAACTCCCGCTACTGAACAAAGTTCAGTTAACGAGCTTTCTTTGTATGAAGTTGGGGATGACTTTGACGTTCTTAAGTGGTGGAAGGAAAATGAAAGAACGTTCCCGGTTTTATCAAAGATGGCTAAGCAAGTGCTAGCAATGCCGATATCAACAGTTGCCGTGGAACAAGAATTTAGTGCGGCCGGCAACGTCCTAACCGATTATAGAACGAGGTTGAGCCCGAGCTCTCTTGAGACGCTAGTTTGCTTCCACGATTGGTTGAAGGCCCAACGAAGAACTCAAGAAATGACCATCGCTCCCACTCGCCACTTTATGGAGGAAACAACCACCGAAGGCGGAGATTCCGATTGATTTTTTATTACAAAATGTATTACATTTATTAAATTCATCCTAATTCTCAATTGTACTTCTTGTTTGAAATAAATATACTTGAATTATTTTATATTATTGTGTACATCAATTCAATAATCAACAAAAAAATTATTCAATAATCAATTCAATAAAATTAATTTGTGAACTTGTACTTCATATTTCAAATAAATATGTGTTCATTTTTTCATATGTAGCACTTCTCATTTTCTCAAATTAATTAATTGGTTACAAACTTACAAATTACAACTTAAAATTATTTTTCTAAAATCTAAAGGTTGTTTTTAAATTAAAAAAACATTTACAATATGTAATTTGTTTAAATACTTATACACTTATTTTGTAACATTTGTAAATTATAAATCAAACCACTTTTTTAAGTAAAAATAGTTTTACTTCCTATTTCAATTTTTTTTACTCCGGGGGGTTTGGGGGAGGGGGGCTGGGGGGAGCCTGGAGTAATCAGGGCTGAAACTCATTCCATTGAGTTTCACACCCTTGTGTGCCTAGCGGGAATCGAACAGGAGACCTCTCGCTATGCACGGTAACCTCGCAACCAGCTAGGCTGGAGTGCTTGGTTTAATTCCTATTTCAAATAAATGCACTTGAACTTTGTTTTTAATAAGAATTTGTATAATAATATAATAATATCTAATAAAAAAATTAAAGGCCCGGACCGGCGGGTGGCCCGGCCCGTGACCCGGGCGGGTGACCCGGCCTGAACCGGATCCGGGGGTTACCTCGGTTCCGGGCCTCCCTTTTCTCGAGGGCGCCATCCTCTTCTAGATGAGTCGCCATTGCTGTGCAAACGCCGGTCGCTGGAAATCGCGAGCTTTACCCATAACTAGATATCCACGCGTGCGATGCACGACAAAAATTTAGTTTTTATTTTTAGAGTATAAATTCTATCAATACCGTTTTTCCCTACACCTCAACACCGTCAATAAAATGCACTATTAGTTTTTACACATCAGTTTAATAAAAAGTAATTGAATTGTTATAAGCAATGTTTTCCATTGATATTTTTTCCTAAATAATTATGAAAAAATACACATTTCAATGTTGAGAAATAAAAAATGCTATTTTTTTTTACTTTTAATGATTAATTAAAAATAAAATGAATTCAAGTAAATTTTAGTTATTTTTGTAGAATGATGTTTTGTATTAGATGTGTTTTTTAGTCCAAAAACCACCGCAATTGAACTTCAATTCCTTTCTTAAATTTATATATGCAGTATTTGTGTCATATGGAATTGAAGGTTATAAACGATTATGATATACGATTAATAAGTTATACCCCATAATACTCAAAAAAGGGGTTTTCTAGAGGCCACTTCCTATCTCACATCTCCATCTGCCTTTTCTTTTGACAAAATAGCCGTCTTGGGAGTCCATCAGCTCGCTAAAAGAGGACTACTTCCTCTCCATTGTCATCTTCATTAAATCCTTTGCACCTTGTTGGGTGTTCACTTCTCCGGCTCAGATCACACTCAACGATCACACAAAGTACCACCTTTAGCACCAATGGAAGGTAACTCGCCTTAGCCAGCCTTAACCGTCTCAACGCCCACCAGACTCAGAGACAAAAGGACGAGGAAAGAGATCGCACAGAGGAACGAGGAGCAGGGGTTCAGAGAACCCTAGTTCTTCCTCTCTTCTCACACACTAACTCTCTCACTAAGTCAAACACACGCAACAAAGTCTCAATCGGGCAAGAACCACAAAGAGGCCTTATATACTAGGGTATCCGAATAAGCCCTAGTAGATGGCTCAAGAGACAGGCTGGTGACGGAGGAGCTGGGCTGGCTAATGCTCAAGTGGGCCAAACTATGTTGGACCGAATCAGAGGGAGATGGGTTGCTTTAGCCCATGGGCCAATACCTCCACACACCTCAATGTGAACATTTAGTACAGTTTTTTTTTATATTTTTGACTCGTAATACCTTTGTACTATAAATGGTCTAAGAGGTTTAGGTGGAAGAGCATGTTTTTTTGGGCTTGTTTTAGTATGCAATCAATGACCAATCATAATACGTAGTAGCTTTTATAAATAAAATTTGCAAAGTTGGACTATTGGAGTCCAAACGTTAAGATATTCTAAAATAAGAATACCATATTTTTTATTTTCTATGGAGTGAATAGGATTAAATACTCTCAAACTTGAAAGTATTGTCACAAATGATTGTATGATAAATTTGACAATAATTACTGTTATTTAAAGAATAAAAACATACTTTGTAGTATTTCTACTCTAGTATCTACCAACATTTTTACTTGTAATTGAAATAATTGTTGTTCGTACTACATATTGTATATTTTGATGATTAATAATACATAAATAAAAATACATATATATACGAACATCTTCGGAGAAAACAGTTTTCACTTTCAAGTATTACATGTTTCATCTAATTGGCTCACTACGTGTTTCAGGCCCAATCTAGAAATACCAATGAGTTCATTCACCAGAATATGAGCGCGAAGGATACTACCAGTTTTTTTAAGACTATCGCCACGGATGGATTTGGGGGGGGCGACCGTTTTTATCATATATTAATATTTTCATAAAAATTTCATAATTTAATTAGATTCGCCCCCTTAGCTTTTAATTTTCAAAATTAATATATATAATCTTACATAATGTAATACTTAATTGGAGATTTAAAAGAAGAAACATCTAAAATAATTTACATAACTTAAACAAATAAACAATAGAGTAACTCGTTATTTAAGATTTAGGATACTTATTATATAAGAATTCCTAGTTTTGTAATGTTTAATTATCTTTATTAGATAACAAGTACTGGATTTCGTAAAACATATATCAAACAATATTACATACCAGACACACTAATTACACAATTTTTAGATCACGTGAAATGAATCCAAATATAAATATTTATAATCATTAAATTACATAATTCATTTACTTCTTGCTTTCTAAAAATAATTTATTGCATGGATAATAAACTCTAAATTATTATAGAATTAATAAAAATATTAAAATATAATATGCACCATATACATATATGTGTGTGTGTGTATGTGGTGCATATTATTCTAAAAATAACAATCTCATACATATTAGTATACTACTATTGTAATATTAAGAAAACTTCTCATGAGTCATGACTCACGAACACCCTCCTTGGTGGACAAAAATTACAATTCAATAACCGATTCATGAGGTTAAACAATGTAGAAGTTATTAAAAATGTATTGGTTGATGTCTTTGTCATCGCCTAAACTTAGAATGTAATAGATTTAAATGTCGTTCAGGATGTGCATGAATTAATGCCATTTTTTGAATAAAAATAGCCGCATAGCCCTAAAGTAGCGAAAAAATTTCGCCCCGCTATATTAGGGAAAAAAAATTCACCTCGCTACACTAACAAAAAAAATTCACCCCCTACACTAACGAAAAATTTCGCCCCCCTTGACTCAGAATCCTGGATCCGTCCCTGACTATCGCAATATATGTTTATTTAATTTAGAATGTAATGTAGACCAGAGACGGAGCCAGGACACTGGGCCAGACTGGCCCGATACAAATACTCTCTCCGGTTTTATTTAATCTTCACACTTTGACTTCACACAAAATAAGGAAAGAAATTTGACTTTACTGTTGAGTACACTGTTGAGGCACTGTTTGACACTGTTTGACACTGTTTGGCACTGTTGAGACATTGTTTGGCACTGTTTGACACTGTTTTGATGTAGATTTCTTTGCCAAAAAAGGAAATAAGAAGGTGTGAAGTTTATTTTAGACCGTCCCAAAAAGAAAAATGTGTAGTTTATTAAAAACCGGAGGGAGTAATATTTTTTTAAAAAAAATTACACGGATTTTTTTACACTCCAAGTTTAGACATTTTTAAAATTTAGACTGGGTCAGGGTTGGCCCTTCCTTAGCTCCGCCCCTATATTATAGTTGCTCATTATAATCGTATAATATTATTATTATTATTATTATTATTATTATTATTATTATTATTATTTGAAAGAATCGTATAGGGAAAACTGTCAAATGAGCCCCACTACTACTTCAAAAAAGTCAATTAAACCCTTCAACCAAAAGAACATTCAATTACACCCACGAACCAATGAAAATTTCTCAAATTGGATTTTTAGCCGGTGAACTTCGAGCTCCCGGTAAAATGCTCACGTGGCATATGATATGTCTTTTAGAAAACTATTCCTCTTTCTTTTTCTATTTCTTTCCCATCCGCATTTGTTTTTCCTTCACTTCCTCTCAACTCCACTTCGTTTCCTCTGTAAGTGTTCATCTTCTTTCCTCGCATCTGGTCAGTAGGTGTTCATTCTTACTGGCACCTTCAATTCTTTCCTCTGCAGAGGAGCTCCCGTTTGGCCTTCCACCTCCACCGAAGCCGGGGAAAGATGACCACAGATCTGGTCCGCCACCGGCCGGTGCCATCTTAACACCCGTTGTTCGTCGGTGGTCTTCGTCAATGGGGAAAAAGAAAGAGACAGAAAGAAAGACACTAGCCGGAGATGAATTGTGCGTTGGGCGGCAGGGGCACAGATTTGGTCACCGACTGGCCGAGTGGCCGGTGCCATCTTCATAACCGCTAGTCACTAATTGTCTTCTTCAATGGCGAAAGAGAAAGAAAAATTGTCGCCGCAGTCCGCAGATGAGTTGTGCGTTGGGCAGCAGGGGCACGGATTTGGTCACCAAGTGGCTCGTGCCATGCCATCTTCATAGTTGCCGGTCACCTGTGATCTTCCATGGAGAAAGAGAAAGACTCAAAAAAAAAAAAAAAGAAAAATCAAAATTAAAAGCCACATAGGCAGAACTCACCAGAGAACCGGAAGGTTACAGGCTAAAAACCCTATTTGAAAATTTTATTTGAGTTCATGGGTTTGATTGGATAGTCTTTTAATTGAGGGGTTTAATTGACTAATTTGGGGTTGTAGGGGGCTTATTTGACAGTTTTCCCAATCGTATATTATTATTAGCAGGGGCGGATGTACAGCTATATGATGGGGGCAGCTGCCCCCAATAAACAGGCACTAACTTCTTATAATTCATTAAGAAAAATCTCATCCCATATAAATGCCCCCAATAAAAATAAATAAATGCCCCCAATTAAAAACATAAATGCCTCCTAATCTGTAGTCCAGTAAGCTCAAATAGCCCCATATATGCCCAAATTCATTCAGATTTGTTTTAATCGTGAAGGCTATTGATCCCTAAATTTAGAGCAATTCAGTTGACCACAAGTTGGAGTAGTTCTCTCGCTAGAACCTGGTTTGAAAAAAAATGAAGAACGAGTGTAGGTTTCTCTCAAAACCCATTAAGTATTAATTAACTATTTCACTATTGTATAATGTGTATTTATGTAATTTGTTTGTTGTTTAAACCTGATGTGTAAAATTTATTTGAATTTATAAAAATGATAGGGGTGTACATACTGTATTAAGAATTAATGGTAAAATTTAAAAATCCCCCTGTACTTTATTACGAGTATTTTCGATTGAAATAATTACATAGTTATGACTAAAATGAAGATTGTTTACAAAAATGTGATTAGTGAGTTGAGTAGTAATGAAATCATAGTAATTTATGTTTAAATTTTAAACTTGAGTTATTATGACACTACATTGTAGTAACTACTAATCATATCTGTGTAAATAAGTTTTACTTTAGTAAAAAAACCACTTCGATTTGGATATATTTGATTGTCGTTTTGTTTTGTACTGCCTTTATGTATATGTCACCTTACTCTTCCTTAGGCATGGGACCAGGTCGGTCCTGGGCTCAGGTCCGACCGGTCCAGATTCTAAATAATTGAAGCCTGGTACCGACCCGGTTTGGTTCCGGTCTGGGTCCAAACAGTAACGGTCCCAGGTGAGTACCCACCCTCTAATTAAAAAATTAAAAATATATCCGTAGGGACCGGAACTGGGCCCGGGATCAGCCGGTCCCGTCCCAAAAAATCAAACCCGAGCCTGTCCCGTTTCTACGTTGGTACCGAAAAACCGGTCCCGGGCCAGTCATAACACTACTGGTCTCGGATCGGTCTTGGGTCGGGCCGCCCGGACCCGGTCCATCTCTATCTGTCCCCAATAACTTTGAATCCTGGATCCGCCACTGATTATTAGTACTATAATAACAATAATAATAATAATGTAATACCACTAATACCATTATGAATATTCCATATAGATAAACATTTCATATGTTAGATCTAATATACATGCTGGATCCCAAAGTAGATTGAATTAAGATACTTATTTTCAAACTTTTTTATCATGTTTTTTAAAGGAACTTTTTCATTTATCATGTTTAATAAATTTGATGTTAGCTTGTCTTGTGTATCGAGCCGCAATGGTGTATCCAATATTGACGATATACAGATACAGATACTTATGTACGAGTACTTTTTATGAGAAACGGGTACGCTACAACTTGGTATTTTCTCAAAGTCATATCTGATAATGATCAAATGATGTATTCATTGCCGCCAGGAATACAAATGGCATATCCAATCTTTTCAATATAATCGTCAATAAGGAGGCGCTATACCGTGGTATCATCCCACGATGAGGACCATACTCCTGCTCTTAAAACGATGTAGTTTTGCACAACTTTTAATTAAAAAATTTCACGCGTGAACAGTAACACGCGTGAACAGTAACACGCGTGAACAGTAGGTTTTAATTTTTTATTTTTTGTCCCAGTAATATCGTGATGTAACTCGCGTGTAAAGAAGTGTAACTCTCGTTGATAAGAAATGTAACTGGAGGTCAGTTGAAATGTAACTTATCCAATACGATGCCTAAGAGATGAAACATTGATTTCAATGTAAATAATGAAAAAAAAGAGTAACTACACAATTACTTTACATAAATTGTGAATATGTTTTGTTTTTAATATCATGACCATCACAAGGATTTTAAAAAATCAAATTTTTTGTTTCATGTAACTCAATACATGATTTATTTATGTAACTCATGTTATTACAAGTGTAACTCGCGTTGATGACAAATGTAACTTGCGCTTTAGAAGATGTAACTCGCTTATAAAATAATGTAACTTAAGCATAAAAATATGTATATGTAACTCACACAAATGAATATGTAACTTCATACCATTAGAAATGTAAATATTTTTAACAAAAATGTAACTTTTTAACCCAAATCTACTTTTCAAGAAACTAGCAGGGCTGCCCAAAAAAAGAGAATCAGAGAGCATTCTTTAAAAAAAAAACAGAGAACTACGGAGCACTTGAAACGGGCCAACAAGAGAGCAAAATAGAGGTGACCGGGCTGGAGCTCCTCGCCGGTGCTGATGGAGGAAACGTCGTCGGAGTTGCAGATGAGAACCGTGGGGTCCTGAAGGAGATTGGAGGCTTTGATGGGGAAGGGAAACTGTTGTAGCTCCCATCTTCAAGAATCAACTTCGCCATGGGAGGTGACTCAGTTTGGTGTAGTGAGTTGAACTCCTTTCTGGTAGCGATTCCAACAATGAAGGGAAGAGGAGAAGCGATCTAATTGTGTGGTTTAGCAAAATCCGAATCTGATAGGGCACGAATATGCAAATCTGAAGAAAGTCGGTCATTTTTAATAATCAAACGGCACCGTTTGGAATCGGGAGCACCATGCTCACCGTGGGATGATCCCACGGTATAATTTGCGGTCAATAAGCGTTCCATATCAAACCCAAAAAATATTGAATATATATATTTATATTTTATCATGAATGGACAGTGGTGTATCCACTATGGCCTATGGGGTAGCGGGGCAGCTGCCCCCACTCAACCCCAACCCAAGCCTTATATAAAGCATATATGTAAAATTTTATAAGAAATTATTCAAAATAAGTGTTAAATGTAGGGGGAATCTAAAATAGGATCAAGAATGTTTTCTTTCATATTAAGTGAATGAAATACTACAAAAATTCACTAAATTTTGTTATGTTTAACTTATATTTGGGTAATTTTCTCAAATTTTATACGCAATTGCATCTTTACACACCAGTAATATAAATTAATCTTCTTTTTATTCATACTTGTACATATATATTTGGGAAAAGAGACAAATAAGCCCTCGAACTAATCAAAAAAGTGCAAATAAGCCCTTTTGTAGGAGGTTCTGTCCGATCATCGTCATTTGAGGAGGTTCTCGGTGGATTTTTTTGATGAATTTTTTTGAGCATCTTCTTCATTAAGTGTAGTTTAGCCATACCGAATTTCAGCTAAAAATTCAACCGGGAAGGCACTCAAATGATTTTCGGAAATATACTGCGTTGTTTAACTGCGCAGTTATCTTCAAAAATTCATTTGACTGTCTTCCCAGTTGAATTTTTAGCTGAAATTCAGTAGGATTAAACTAGACTTAATGAATAAGATACTCAAAACATTTCATCAAAAAATTCCACCGTGAACCTCCCCAAATGACGATGACCGGACGGAACGTCCTACAAAAGGGCTTATTTGCACTTTTTTATTAGTTCGAGGGCTTATTTGCCCCTTTTCCCTATATATTTTAAACTAAACTTAATCAAACAATATTAATAATGTGATTTGCTATTTGTGAAATATCATACTAAATTGTAGTGCAAGTTCGCCCCCACTCATCAAATTTCTTGAATAGGCCAGTATGAGCGGATATATAGTTATTTAACTAAAATAATTAATGCCTATTTCTTCCAACAAAAAAGCGAAATTAATTAATATGCACTCCAAACAGATACTTTAAAGTGAAGCACTTCAACGATGCCTAGCAATTAAAAATCGAACAGTTAGGGCATCCCTATTGGTAGGATTATTAAGAGATTAAATAAGTGACGTGACAGATTTTTTATAGAAGCATCATTGAGAGACATAAATTATTTAATGAGATTATTTGCTACAATAATCTGGGATCAAAATATGAATCCAGATTATTTTAAGATTATTTAAATTGTATATGTAATAGAAGTTAATGCAGGACCAAAAAAATCGGATTATATAAAGATGATGGTTGGGAGACATAAACGAATATTGAGATTATTTAAAACTTAATTATATAACAATATTTAAAAGGTAAGAATCATAGAAAAAATTGATTATTAGAGATCATGAATGGAGATGCTCTTATAAATATTTATAAGTAGCTAGGAACGGAAAAAATAAGAGACTATATAAAAATACTAAACCGACCTTAGCTTTGACCCAAATATAAATCCTGAAACTTTGATCTTTATAACATGACATCTCGATCTGCCTCAACCAATACTGGGAAACCAACATGCTTCTTTATATTTTCAGCACATAATCTTCTATATTGTAAAACAGAAATAACACAATAAGCACATATGATCTTGGATTAATAAATATACACAGCACACCTATCACCTGATTCTCTCATTAGCCTGCTATCACCAGTCAACTTGCATAATATAGTTTCCAGAATCTTCTAGTATTTTCTATAGTTAGTTAGTCTTGTTAGTTTTCAGCTGCAGATATTTTATTCCCATTCATCTTGTATATATATACTGTACTTGCTACGTTCATTGAGATAGAGAAAATTATTGCAAAGTTCAGATCATCGTTCTTCTTCATTTCATGAAGCTATGCTTCTTTCAATTTGTAGTTCGCATTTCTGATTTCCACATGGTATCAGAGCAATCTTAACAACACAATCTGTGCATATCAATTCCTCGATTCACGTTTTCTACATCATCATCATCGCCATCATGCCAAAACCTGCCATCGAAGATATTTCCAGTCCGTATTATGTGGGATCAGGAGATAATCCAAATGCGGTCCTTGTTAATCCGCAATTGAATGGAAACAACTTCCATTCATGGAGTAAAACAATGAAGAAATCACTGGGAGCCAAAAACAAAATGAAAATGGTGAATGGATCTCTTCCGAAACCAAATGAAAGTGATGAAGGATTTGAAGTCTGGGAAAGGAATGACCTAATGGTGCAGTCATGGATACTCAATTCATGCACAAAGGAGATTGCTCAATGCATTTCATATGAGGAGATTGCAGCTAGAATGTGGAGCACTCTGAATGAACGATTTTCACAAAGTAACCTTCCTAGGATCTTCGATTTGCAAAAGCAAATTTATGCTACAGTTCAAGGAAATTTGAGTGTAACAGACTATTATAACAAGCTTGATTCTCTTTGGAGGGAACTAAATCAGTATAATCCTGTGATAAGTTGCACTTGTGGAGCCGTCAAAACTTGCAAATGTGATTTTATGAAGACTGCTTTGGAACGAGAGGAAAGAAATATGTCTATGAAGTTTCTCATGAGCCTGAATGATGTTTTTACTGGAATTAGAGGTCAAATTCTAGCTATAAAACCATTTCCTAAACTTAATCAGGTTTTCAGTTATGTGTTACAAGAAGAAATGCAAAGAAACTTAGGGAGCAATTTGAATGTTGAGCCCATGGTGATGATGAGCAAAAACTCTGCTACTGAGGAAGAAGAACTGGACTATGCTGCAAATTATACATATAATAAAGGATACAAGTCATATCAAAAGAAAGACAACAGAATGGTTTGCACTCACTGTGGTTTCACTAATCACACAGTTGACAAATGCTACAAGCTTCATGGATATCCTCCTGGATACAAACTAAAAGGAAAACAAATAAACAATAATGCTTCAGTGAGTGGCAACAATTCAGGACACAATAGAGCTTATCTTACTCAAATGGAAGAACATCCTCAGGCTGTTGATGATAAGGCAGGTTCCCATGTGACTCAAGAGCAGTATCAACACCTTCTTAGCTTAATCCAAAATTTGGCACAATCCCAGAATAATAAACTCGCTCCCCTATCCTCAAACCAAGTTTCTACCTCAGGTAAATACTCCAACTTTTGTACTATTGTCACAAAGGCCAATGTTGTGATACCTTCTTGTCATTCCTGGATATTAGATACAGACGAGGGGCCACTGATCACATGATCAGTGATATCTCCCTTTTTGATAACTTCACTCTTGCTGTAAATGTCTCAGTCCATATTCCAACAGGTTCCAAGGCCATTGTCACTCATATTGGATCTTTTACACTTCTACCAAATGTCACCTTAACCAAAGTTTTACATATTCCAAACTTCAATGTCAATCTTTTATCTTTCAGTAAACTTCTATCTGAAACCTCACTAACCCTCACTTTCTATGATAATAAATGTGTCATACAGGACAAGGCTTTGAAGGAGAGGATTGGCATTGCTGATTTAGTTCAAGGACTGTACATTCTTCATCCCCAGAAGAACTTCCACAACCCCAATTCCACACATGAATCTCACAACACTGTTTCCAGCTTGTGGCATAAAGACTAGGCAAAATTTCTGATTCTAAGCTTCATTTTCTTAAAGATGTATTACATATTTCCAGTCTTGACAATAAAGGTTGTAATATTTGTCCTTTGGCTAAACAACACAGGTTGTCTTTTCCCAAAAGTTCAATAAAAACTGAGGAACCTTTTGATCTCATTCATTGTGACATTTGGGGACCATTTTCTGTCCCAACTTATGATGGTTTTTCATACTTCCTTACCATTGTAGATGATTTTTCTAGATTAGTTTGGTGTTGCCTCATGAAACACAAATATGACACTCGTAACCATCTCATTTCATTCCATAAAATGGTCCTGGCTCAATATTCTTCTCACATCAAAGCCATAAGATCTGACAATGGTTCAGAATTCATGTTGTCTGATTTTTACTCTCAAGAAGGTATCATACATCAAACCACCTGTCCATAGACCCCACAACAAAATGGAGTTGTGGAAAGAAGACATCAAACTCTGTTAAACATTGCTAGGGCCTTAAAATTCCAAGCACATCTTCCTCTACGCTTCTGGGGAGACTGCATTCTCACTACAGTACATCTTGTTAACAGAATACACACTCTTGTTCTAAACAACAAATCACCTTTCCAAACATTCCATAACAAACTTCCTGATTACTCTTCACTAAAAACTTTTGGATGCCTTTGCTTTGCTTCAAATTTGATTGGTCACAAAGACAAATTTTAACCAAGAGCAAGAAGATGCATTCTTTTAGGTTATCTTTCACACACCAAAGGATACAAATTATATGACCTTGACACTCATCAAACTCTCTTATCAAGAGATGTTGTCTTTCATGAATTCACATATCCCTTTAAATCAACACCATCCAACAATAATGACACTGTTATTCCCAATCCCATTTCCGAACACCATATCTCACCCAATCCTTCATCTGTCATCAATAATGACTCTTCCCATACCCTTCATATTCATCCTGACTCTACTGTAAACACTAATCACACTTCAACCCAACCTCCTACTACTACCAGATCTTCTAGACCAAGAAAGCCACCATCACATCTTCAAGACTACATATGTACCACAGTCCAAACCAAATCTTCAGCAAACACTTCCTCTCCTTCTCAACACAAAACAGGTAAAGTTTCTCATCCCTCACACAAATACATTTCTTTTGATAAATTCTCTTCATCACATCAAGCTTTTTCTGCCTCCATTTCTCATATCGTTGAACCCACCACATACAAACAAGCCTCTTGTGATGCCAAATGGAGGAAAGCTATGCAAGATGAGATAACTGCCCTAGAATCCAATGGAACCTGGATTATCACTGACTTGCCTCCAGGAAAAGTTCCTATCAAATGCAAATGGATATATAAAGTCAAATATTATGCTGATGGTTCTATTGAAAGGTATAAAGCTCGGCTTGTTGCAAAAGGGTTCGCTCAGATTGAAGGACTGGATTTCATAGACACTTATTCACCTGTAGCAAAACTGACAACTGTCAAAGTTCTCCTTGCTCTAGTGGCCTCAAAAGGATGGTTCCTTGAACAATTAGATGTCAATAATGCATTCCTTCATGGAGATCTCCATGAAGAGGTGTATATGCAAGTCCCACAAGGATTCAATCATACTGGAAAGAACAAAGTTTGTCGCCTACTCAAAAGCTTGTATGGACTTAAACAAGCTAGCCGACAATGGTTCTCCAAACTGTCTTCCTCCTTGAAAACCTATGGATTTCAGCAATCTCATGTTGACTATTCTCTCTTCACCTTACACACAGCAACATACACTATGATTTTACTGGTTTATGTAGATGACATTTTAGTTGCTTGCTCAGACATGAATCAAATCACCAAGATCAAACAATATTTGGACACCAACTTCAAAATCAAAGATTTGGGTGCTGTCAAATACTTTCCGGGATTGGAAGTTGCTAGATCATCAAAGCTTCAATTATCATAATTGTGGAACTCCTACAAAGCTTCAATTATCATAATTGTAAACCTGTTGCTTTTCCCATGGATAGCAAACTTCGCTTCAGCTCTATTGATGATCACTATCTTAATGATCCATCTATTTACAGATCATTGGTGGGCAAACTCCTCTACTTGACAATAACTAGACCTGACATAAGCTTTGCACTCAACACCTGTAACATTTGAGATTTAATATAAATGGATTAATAGTACTACTCATACCAACAGAGGTGCATCTCCTTTTAAGGGAGCTCATCACCCAAGAACTCCAAAGTTAAACGTGCTTGCACGGGAGTAGTCTTGGGATGGGTGACCCCCTGGGAAGTCTCTCAGGGCGCGCATGAGTGAGGATAAAGTGCGCGGTAAAGGCTCGTGGTGGTTTGTGAGGACAGTACTAGTGGTTCAGAGTAACTACCTCGGGTCTCACAGGGCCGGGGTGTTACAGGTGGTATTAGAGCAACCCTACGACAGTGTGCTGATCAGTTGGATATCGGGCAGACACCTAGCGGGGGAAAAGATTTTGGGGTTTGATTGAGATTGGTTTAAAGGCGCAACGGGGACGTTGCGTTCCTAAGTGGGAGTGATTGTAACACTTGAGATTTAATATAAGCGGATTAATAGTACTACTCATACCAACAGAGGTGCATCTCCTTTTAAGGGAGCTCATCACCCAAGAACTCTAAAGTTAAACGTGCTTGCACGGGAGTAGTCTTGGGATGGGTGACCCCCTGGGAAGTTTCTCAGGGCGCGCATGAGTGAGGACAAAGTGCGCGGTAAAGGCTCGTGGTGGTTTGTGAGGACAGTACTAGTGGTTCAGAGTAACTACCTCGAGTCTCACAGGGCCGGGGTGTTACAACACCCTTGTTCAATTCATGCAGAAACCAGGTTACTCACACCTATTTGCTGCCCACAGAGTCTTGAGATACCTTAAAGGAACTGTAATCTCCAACTCACAGGATTTTCTGACTCTGACTGGGCTAGCTGCATTGACACTAAAAGATCCATCTCAGGATACTGCATGTTCCTAGGCAACTCACTTATATCATGGAAATCCAAGAAACAGAATACTGTATCTAGAAGTTCTGCAGAAGCGGAATACCGAGCTCTTGTTTTCTCAGCTACAGAAATACTTGGTCTCCTACAACTTTTTAAAGATTTCAAGCCCCCAATCTCCAATGCAACCATATTTTGTGATAGCAAATCTGCCTTGGCTCTTGCAGCTAATCCCATTCACCATGAGAGAACCAAACATGTTCAAATAGACTGCCATTTCATAAGGGAATGGATTCAGTCGGGCATCATTCAAACATTATATGTACTTACTGAACATCAGTTGGCTGATCTTTTCACAAAGCCTTTAGGGCGTGCTACTTTTCATTTTCTTTTATCCAAGATGAGTGTACAAAACATGTACTCTCCTCTTGAGGGGGGATCTTGGATTAATAAGCATACTCACGTCAGCAGCACACCTATCACCTGATTCTCTCATTAGCCTGTTATCACCAGTCAACTTGCAGAATATAGTTTCCAGAATCTTCTAGTATTTTCTATAGTTAGTTAGTCTTGTTAGTTTTCAGTTGCAGATATTTTATTCCCATTCATCTTGTATATATATATTGTACTTGTTACGTTCATTGAGATAGAGAAAATTATTGCAAAGTTCAGATCATTGTTCTTCTTCATTTCATGAAGTTGTGCTTCTTTCAATTTGTAGTTCGTGTTTCTGATTTCCACATATGAAACTTAGAATTGAAGAGCAATAATGAATGCAAGAATACATTTACAAAAATGATATGTGATTCATAAAAATCCATTATATTCTAGATTAGGCTTTGTGGTCATCCATGTCGTCGTCTTGCTTTCAGGCCGGAAACAAATTTAAACACGAATTGATTTTTCCTCTTTAATTTGCAATTGTTTGATACTATATTGCTACGTATTAGAAGTTTTGGTGTTTCATATGCGTTATTTATAAGCGTCGTTGCACAATCGTTAATAGTGCTTAGCTTGTTTTTTGTGCAGGCAAATGAAAAGGCTCATCTTGCAGCTTGTGAGTAAACTCTTCCAGCTTGTTCTTTCCCCTGTCACGCGCGAAAGCGTCGCGATTTCGGAGATCTGTTGTCACAAGATCATGTTGCCAGTCACTGCCCCTCCATTGATGCTCTACCAGTTGGAAAATTGGACACACTTGTGGTTCTCATCCATGGAATCACAAAAACCAATGAAAAACTCAAGAACAAACGACCCCATCCATGAAATTGCAAATCGTAAGAGTGTATGTTTGTTTGTCATTCTAAGTGTATTGATTTATCATGCTCCCATTTTGCAATTTGTCGAGTTGTACGGAGTAATCCAACAAATTTATACGAAGTAGCTGCTTGCATATGTGAAGGAAGTGGTGAACTAGGGGTGGACTGGGACGGGTCCGGGCCGGGCTCCGGGTCCAAAAATTGCAGGCCTGATACTGGTCCGGGTATGTACCGGTACCGAGTTGGGCTATTTTTTTTTTGAATTAAATCACAAGTGCTGCAAAAAAATGTACATTTATTGAAATATGAAGTGCAATTGATAATTGAAAATAATTTCAACATTAAATACATTTGATTAAAATCAGTCGGAATCTCCACCAGCGTCAGTTGTTGTTTCCTCCATGAAGTGGTGGTCGGGGCGATGCAAACTTCTTGAATTCTACGTCGTGCCTTCAATCAATCCTGAAAGCAAATAAGCGTCTCAAGAAATTGGACATTCAATCTTGTTCTATAATCGGTGAGTATGTTGCCGGTTTCGCTAAATTCTTGTTCCAAGACTACCTTTACACCGACATTGATATTCAAAAAGTGCAACTAGGAACTTAATTGTGGGACGTAGGGAATGTATTCATTTTTATCTCTTATATACTCCATTGTAGAGGTTTTTAAGGCACTGAATTTGTTTATTTTGATTCATGGAACTACATTTAATAATATATGAAGTTAAATTTTCTTATGCGCAAGTTACATTTTTTATGAGAGGGTTACATCTTATTATGCGCGAATTACATCTTGTTGTGTGCGAGTTAAATCTTCCTATGCGCAAATTATATGAATTTTCAAATGTGTAAGTTACATTTTAACTTGCCTCAACATGTCCAAATGTAATTAACTAATTACAATTAGACTAATTCAATTACAACTGAATTAACTTTTTTTCTTCACCAATTTATTGCAAAATTTTATTAATCTACATAAGATAAATATTGTATTTCATTATTATACACTGCCTTTTTACTTTTTTTTTCTTCAACTGAAATTACTACGAATTAATTTTGTTTGTAATATTGTTTTTTCATATTTATACACTATTTTGTAATATATTTTTCATATCCATACACTTTTTCTATAATATACTCGATATTTCGTATATTTTTTTTATAAGTTTTTAGTGTTTTTAAGACATTAAGTTTGTTTATTTCGATTTAAATTTGATGAAACACGAGATTACATTTTTCATATGTGCGGTTGACATTTTCATGTATAAATTATGTTTATAAACAATTTCTGGAGTTACATTTAATAGTATATAAAGTTACATCTGATCTACTTATATGCGATTTACATTTTCTTGCGCGTGAGTTACTATCTTATTATGCGCGAGTTACGTCTTCTTATGTGCAAGTTACAACTTCTGATTCGGAAGTTACATTTGGACTTGACTCAACAAATTACCTTTTAGATACACGTAAATTATATATATTTTTAAGTAGTGCAAGTACATCATAGAATACACCGTTCTTATTGAAATTTAAAAAATGATTTTTAAAACCATTTATAATTAATTTTTAAAATCATTAAAAAAATTGTTTTGAAAAAAAAAATTCAATCATTTTTTATAGTCTTGATATTAAATACAAAACATATGCAATATTTCTGTAAGGTAATTGAGCAATTAGACTCCTTTTTTCATTGTTTACATTGAAATCAGATTTTTTATTCTTATACTCCGTATTAGACAAGTACATTTTAACTTGCATGCAATTATATTTTTTATGAACGTGTGTTTACATTTATTTACATGTGAGTTACATCATCTTGCTACTGAGACAAAAAAAAGCTGATGTTCACTCGTATATAGTAGTGAGAGCAGTCCATACTCACCATGGACTGCTCCCACAATCTAACAACTGAAATTTTCTAGGGATAAACCAACGTGGAAATATTTTGTTGTCAAGTGGATTTATTCATTAACCTTTAATTCAGACATACTTTGAGGGGAAGTAATTGGGCCGCTCATCATTTGGCCCAACTTATGGTGGACAGCCCAAAAATTTATACTCAGATTGATCAGCTTCCTATTTTTGTTAAACGCTCTTATTGGATGGACTTTTATGGCATTCCGTCTTTTAGATACTGATTTTTGTTTCGGAAATTGTCCTAAATAGGACTAAAAAGTTCCTAAAAAGCACAAATAGGACTACTATTTTTAAAATTCCCTAAATAGGACTAAACATTGATTTTCTACCCTAAATACCCCTAAGAGTATTAATTCATAATGAAATGCTTTAATTCATAATAAAATCACAAAAAACGTAAAAAAATATTTAAAAAACGTAAACAAATTAAAAAAAATTTATAAAACATTTATAAAATAAAAAATTTAATTTTTTATTTTTTTAATTTTTTTAAAAAAATAATAAAAAATAGTAAAAACCCATAAAAAATGAAAAAAATTATGGATACCTTTCTCACCGCCTCCCGCCGCCTCCCAGCACCACCACCTCCGATTGGTGAAATTTCTTCCACTTTTGGTAAAAAAATGCCATATTTTTCTGAAAATGCCAAAAAGATGGCATAATTACTCTTCAATATGCCAACATTTTCATTGATTATGCCATCATTATGGCATTATTTAAAATGTTGGCATATTTTTGTCCGGTGATGGGAGATGGTGGTGTTGGGGGTGGCAGGGGTGGTAATGTGTTTTTTTTTAATTTTATGATTTTTTTTATTTATTTTTTTATTTTTTTTAAAAAAAATATTTTTTATTTTTTTAAAAAAAATATTTTTATTAATTTTCTATTATTTTTTTTACGATTTTTAGTATTTTTTTCGATTTTTATTAATTTTTTTATGATTTTATTATTAATTAAAACATTTCACAAGTTACAAGGGTATATTTGTCCAAACACACATAAATAGTCCTATTAAGGGAATTTAAAAAATGTAGTCCTATTTGTGCAATTTTTCCACTTTTTAGTCCTATTTAGGGAATTCACTCTTTTTGTTTTTATGCTGTTGTCGGGTAACTGGGTAAGGTTTGGTCCCCTCGATATTCTATGTACTCTCTTCTCATTAATAAAATCTGGTAAATGTTCCCTGCATTTACCCCACTGATTTTGGTGGTTGACCTTCCGAAAAAAAAAAGGGTTACCAATCATTGAAATTGGAATAGAGGGAAACGTTTTTAAAGCTATAAAAGTGACAAGTATAGAAAGGGGAAATCATATTTATGCAAAGTTGAGACAAATTTTACATAATATTTATTTTCCCTAGCACCAAAGACTAGGAACCCATTTGGTGATCTTATTTTTCTTCTTATTAGGTTCAAGTCTTTAATCAAATATGTAACTTTTGATTTTGCGCGTTGAGATAGATGCTGATAATCAAAATAAATTAGTTTGGAGTTATTTTTCTGTTTGGATTGACTAAAGTTACTATGGATGACATTTTTAATCATTTTTCATATAATTTTTTCTTTGTTTTATTAATAAATATATTCTGAATATATTCAACAGAATCAACTCATTCAAGTGCTTTAGTCAGAATTTCATAAATTTCAGTAAAATTAACAGAGTTTCATAAATTTCAGCAGAATCACCCGTCGACACTAATTTATGTGTTACAAAAGAGGCTCTACATGTAATTTTGAATGAAGTTAATTGTTTACTGCCACTTTACTGACTGAGTCACGATGCCTACCTTTTCCACCATCCTGTCAGGTCAGGGTGGGGGCTCCTGGGGTGGGAGAATCCATCTTTTGGATCAATTGGATTGGATGAAGTTAACTGTAAATAGTAATACTACCTCCGGTCCCTATTAAAGTTCTCACTTTCCTTTTCGGGATGTCCCTTATTTAAGTTCACACTTCCATTTTAGGAAACAAAACAGTGCAAAATAATGCCAAACAGTGCCAAACAATGCACTCCACAGTAAAGTCAAATTTATTTTCTAATCTGTGTGAAATCAAAGTGTGAACTTTTTAATAGGAACTGGAGGGAGCAAATGTTTTTACTAGGGCTGGGCACAGGCCGGATCGGGGCGGGTAATACAAAATAAAATGGAACCGCCGGTTCTATTATACGGTCTGGTTCGGTGCGGTCCGTGTATTGCAATTTTCAAAATAGGAACCGGACTTTACTCGGCCCGTTTGGAATGGGTCGGTCCGGTCCGGGTTTTACAGTTTCTATTCCCATGTCTTAAAATTAGTAAAAAAACTCACAAAGTTCCAAAAAATAATGATCAATAATATAGGGAGATTTCAACAAGTAGAACCAAATCATACTAGTTTTTCAAAATTAAGACTATAAATTAGTTTAAGACTTAAGTGCACTTCTTTTGACCTTTATACCCTTACTTTAAATTCAATTAGCAGACCACAATAAAAGATCGCAAGACACAGGAATGGCCCAGACAGATCGGCATCCTCGTGAAGAAATGCTTTGACGCGGATCTGCAAATTTGCTTGGAGTTGATCCCCAACTCCTCCAGAAGTGGTGGTTCGTCCTCGAAACTAGTGCCGCCGCCGCCGATAATGGTGAGAGCGAACTGGGGAGTGGAAAACGAGGTTGAGGCGGCCGCAGCAAACCAGCTTCCAAATCGACTTCACCGTCACCGACGCACCAGATCTATCGGTTTCAAATTCACACTGCTCCGATTGACTTCATCCCACCGCCGAAGGTTTGCTCTTCTTCTTCTTCTCCTTCTCCTTCTCCTTCTCCTTCTCCTTCTCCTTCTCCTTCTCCTTCTCCTTCTCCTTCTCCTTCTCCTTCTCCTTCTTCTTCTTTTCTGATTTTGGACATTGATTTCTTCCTACTCTGCAAAACTTTTGAAGAAACCAGATCCAAAATCAAACTTGAAAACACTAGACAATACTTAGACATTAAGTAGTCAGTAACCAGACAATAAGTTCTAATAATAGCTCAATAGCACGCAATATATAGACAGTAAGTAGTCATTAAACAGACAATAAATTCTGATAATAGCTCAACAGCACAGCAAGTAACGTGAAACAATATATATGTACAATTCACTATATCTAATGATTGATCCACATCGAGAGGTTGTTGAAAACTCCACAATGAAGCAATATAGGTAATCTAGCACTCTGTAAAATTGTCAACAGCCATTAATGGTTCCCTAGAATGCTTCTATTTGGATTCTGGAAATTGGAGTCTCGATAGAGCTGAATTTGTTGATTCCCAAGCAGTACACTCCGAATTCATATGCAGGTGTCGAGTGTGGAACCATGAAAACATTCCACGAGAATGTTGAAGGAAGAAGGCTCGAGCGTAAATCTTCCGATCGTTAGCGTTGCGTCGTTTTAATTTGGGGGAGATCTAATAAATAGCTGAAGGGGTAAAAATGGAAATTTAAAATCAAGTTTCCCCAAATACTACTGAATAAGTCACACGTACTGAAGAAACAATTATATGTCTTATTTTTGTAAAATCCGTATGAATTGATCCTACACGGAGCAATTTTCTCTCCAATAATATATTACATTAGCAAGTTTCAAAATAACAACATAGTGGTGTACATTTAACACAAATGCCAAGTCCAATACTCCATTATTTCATGTATATAAGTTTCAAACAATTAAAAATGTTCCAAAAATCAGCAACATAGCAAAAATACATATTTTCTAACATTTCACTACAAGAAAAGAGCACATAGACCGCACATAGACCAATTTGTTTTTTGCGATGGCCGCATAACTGTCGTTAAAAACACTATTAACCACACATTTTTTTTATTTACCACATACAAAATTGTGGTAAAAGGTTAGAGATGGCAGTTTTTAACCGCTGCCAATGTTTTTACCACGGCTGTTGTGGCGACACACGTAAAACTGACGCAAAACTATCGTAAGTGTTCCTCCTTATGTTTTTACGATAGTTTTGCGACAGTTTTACGTGCGTCGGCACAACAGACGTGGTAAAAACATTGGCAACGGTTAAAAACTGTCGTCTCTAAGCTTTTACCACATTTTTGTGTGTGCTAAATAAAAAATGTGTGGTTAATGGTGTTTTTAACGACAGTTATACTGTCATCGCAAAAGAAATTGTGGTCCATGTGCAGTCTATGTGCACTTTTCTTGTAGTGTTTGAATTGAAGCACACCATATTAAGGTGATTGTTCTTTTAATTAAATTTTCACTATTAGCCAAAGTTGACACATACATGGGGTGGCAAGCACAATTTATATTAGTATATTTTAAAAACAATATTATAAAAACAAATACTAGTATTACAAAATCATTTTTAACAAATAATTAAATTCCATAGAAAGGAATAATTCAATAACAATAAAAAGTAATAAGAAATTTATGTAAAACTTAATCAGTAATTTGAAAACAAAAGTATGTTACTGCAACCAATTTAAAATCCTATTTCTAGCTAAGGAAAACAAAACTATTTCAAAATCGATTATCACAAAACTATTAATAAATTAATATATAATATATAACGGGCTGGGCCGGGTACCCGGTATTTTTTATTTTGGAACCGGTCCGGGCCTTTAAAAAAAATTACCCGACCCTATTCAGACTATTTTATGGCAACAAAAATGGAACCGGCCCGTTTTAGACCCGAACTGCCGTTACCCGGACCGGACCGACCTTGTTACAATTCTATTTGAGTGTCATTTGTCAACTTCATAATTTGACCCAGAACCATTGACCATATTGCTCTCCTTGCCTGACCGAGTGACCCCATCTCATGCTACACCTTCGGAATGTTTTCTCCATCCTTCAGTCAGTCCAGTCAGACTGCTAGCTTGATCCCGCGTAATTCAGCTATTCGTCGGAAGGACTGATCCCGCGCAATTCAAAGCTCTTAAAGTTTGCATTTTTTTAGACGATGGAAGTGCGATTACTGTTTGTCTTGTTATTGGTTCATTACGCTTCTTCCTTGGGCAGATCGGCAGCCTCTCCGGTTTGTGGTGATGTTGTCGGAATCTCTCCTCAAGGTCCTGGTCATCTTCATTCCCCTTTCCTCATTTTGCTTCTTTTTATTTTATTTTCTTTTATCGATTGAAGTTTTTCCATGTTTATTTTACTGCAGACGAGGAGTACTACAAAGCGCTATCAATGGGGGCGTCCATAAAATGCAAAGACGGATCCAACAAGTTCACGAAGTCTCAACTCAATGACGATTTCTGTGACTGCACAGATGGCTCAGATGAGCCAGGTCCTCAATCTATTACCATCCAATTTCATAAAATTACATCTATGTTTACTTCGCTGTACTTGTAGTAACTTCTGGAATAGCTGAAAATACTTACTGGAGAATCTTGAGTTGTCTTGGTGGTTGATTTCCAGGCACATCAGCTTGTCCGGAAGGAAAGTTCTTTTGCAAGAATGCTGGGCATTCTCCGATATTTATTTATTCATCAAGGGTGAACGATGGCATCTGCGGTACGAATTCCTGCATTCTAATGTATCAGCTTGTCTTTATTAGCCTCTTGTGAATCATTGAAGCCCCAACTCTGGTATTAGTGTTTCACTGTTTCTTACTACCTCCATCCCATCGAAGAATTGTGCGGTTGAGATTTATTTTTATCTTTCTTATGTTCTTATGCTATTTTTATCTTATCTATTTTATCTTACCTTATCTTTTTTGTTTTTCTTATCTTTGTTCTTTTTTTGGCTCTGATATCTTGAATCGATTCATGCTAGAGCATCCACATTGATGATCTTCAACTTTACGGTTTTTCATGGCTTATTATTGTCATGTCACCTCCACATAAGATAATCTCAAACAATCTCCAAACCAATAAATTTCTCCTTGGATAGGAGCATGAACATGCACGAACTACAAAGCTAGTCATCACCATAATTATGAGTATATGCCTAGAAGTTAGAAATAATCTCAAAATAATCCAGCTTTAGAATTTGATACCGGATTATTTTATCAAATAATCTCAAAGGAAAGTTGTCAAAGTCATGGAGGGAGTACCATTTTTATTACCATATTTGCCATGTATACTCCCTCCCTCCCTCTCTTCCCTTGTGACTTGACAGGCTTATATAAAAAGTGAAATTGTATGGATCTGATTGATGTCAAAAGAAAGAGAAACAATACCATCCTCACAAACCTTTACATAAAAGGAAATTGGAAGAAAAATTTGAAGCATCTCAAAAAGCAAAATTTTAAGAAAATTATGGGATGGAGAGACTATAACTGTATAAGGAATCAAAAGTAATACTCCGTATCTTGTGCAGTTGTTTGACTCTCTTAGTGTATACAACTTGTTTCTTGAACATCAATTATTGCAGTTATCTGTTAAAGTACATGCATACATACAAACTAAGGAACTTCGAAGTTTATATGATGGTTGATAATGTATAAATATGCATTTTCATACTGCAAAATAAATACTTGCATTTCAGTGTATATTTGGATGCTAATAACTCAAGTGGAATTGATGGTCAAGTATGTCTTTAAAAAATATATCTAAATGGTGATATATTAATTGCTTATGCTGTTATGCAAAGCAGTTGGTCCCTTTCAATGATGACCATGATAATGTGTGATCATTAACTTCTTCTTCCTTTCCGGCTTATGTGAATGTGTGTTGACTGATGATTCAATGAGTATCCTTTCATGCTACCATTATACTCCTCCATCCTAAGATAAGGTTCTTGTTTTCACTACAACAAAACAAGCCTTTAGCAACAGCTTAAAAATGTTACATTACATCATTAAAATGTTACAAAAGGCTAATGCAACACTTTTATGGGCGTTACTTCAGGTCCCGTTGCATAAAGTAATACGCAACATTTTTTCTCTTATTATGCAACACTGAACGGAAGTGTTGCATAAATATCTCATATGCAACACTTTTTTTGCAACACTTTAATGGGCATTTTATGCAACACTTTTTTAAATAAAATGCAACACTTAAGAAATGACTTTAGGCAACACTGTTTAATATATATGTAACATATGTGCTATACTATTTTGCAACACTTATTATATTTCGCAACAGTTTAATGAATGCTTTATGCAACATTTTATTCAAAATTGGCAACACGTCACTAGAATTATAAGCAACACGTATAGATATAGAACAACATGCTTGTAATATGAAATTTTATAAAATTATAATATTACAATATTAAAATATCTGGAATACATCTCAAAGAATCTATCATAAACTAAAAAGTAACATGCCCAGTTTGAATACATCTCAAAGAATGTATCATAAACTAAAAACTAACGTGCCCAGTTTAACAAAAAATTCAAAATATCATAGAATACTTCTAATAGCAACTAAAAATCTTCTAACTGGCCGGAAATCGAATAAATAGAAAATTAAACATGCAACTTCATTTCTTCAACTCTTTTCCTTTAGCAATGTCTTCTTTCTCATTTTCCACATCAAAGTGCTCGTAATTGTATCCACATTATTTGATGTCATTGAATACGAATGTTATGCCTCTTTTGCCTTAGCAATGTTTTCTTTCTCATTTTCTCTTCACATTTGCCTGTATTATGTGCCTCATGGTCCTGCATTTCAATGTACAATATAAAATAATACACCATATAAATAGGACATTGTGGCAACATCATAGAGTTTTATAAGCCCTACATCCCATTCTTGTTATTACACATTTTTTTCTAATTAACTTGTCTCTTCATATGACTATTCCTTGTTCCAGTAAGTCACATGTCAAGGAAACTGACTGTTTTGATTTGATGATTTGCAACTGGGATGAAAACTGAAATTTTGAAACACCATTCACAAATAACATATATAGAGCTTTGCACACTACTGTAATCAATATGCAATATTAATTAATAAACTGAAATAAAGAAGCATCTCTCAACCTCTTAATCTCTTCAATTTTCAGTTATTAATTATTAGGGTTTTCATACTTAAAAAAGCAACACCCCTGACCTGGGCTGAATAGTCGCTAAAAGTTGGACTTCTTTTGAAGTAAAATAAGATGATAAGGTTTTGGTACTCATCCTTACCCTCGGCGAATCCACTCCCTCATCCTAATGGTGTGGGTTGAATAGAAACCTGCAGTAAAAAACTTTGATCAGTACACAATTTGAGTTTTACAATGTGAAAGCCCATCGAATTAATTTTTCTGAATTAACACTAACAAATTATTCTTCTTCTGAATTATTATTCAGACCCCAATACCAGTATCCACAAAGTGTCTGATACCATCAAACATATAGGATTCACAGATGGCAGAATACATCTATCAAAGTATTACGAAAACCGAGTGAAAGAACTCACTTTTTTGTTGATCATAGCAATTGAAGTAACTCCATGAGATACTACTCTCAGTTTTATAATCTCCCAGTAATCCTTTAAAAGCGCCTGAAGCTGATTTAGAAATATCAATTCCATTGCGAGATATCTAGAATCCTCATGAGGAGAATCCGCAGCCTTTAAATGCAATAGTTCTGTTAATTGGTCAATTTCATTTCTGCATATTAAGTATTGCATGTTATTGGCAAGCATATACATGCAAAGATTAAATCGATACACATCAAAATCAAAGAAAATGATCAAAGAAACTAATCATAACAAAACATATACAATGCCTTAAAAGATATTATGAAGCCAATCACAAAGGGAGGCTCCAAGGACAAAGATAGAGATAAACCAGAATGAGGATAAAGTTATCATAATGCAATATGTATAAAACACATAGGTAGAATAACTAGGTCAAAGGCCAAAGGGATGTAGCAGGATTAGCGTCACTGCTATATATTAGAATCTCTATTTCATAAACATAAAATCCTAGGGATTGAAAAAGAAGAAGACAGTAGTTCACCTGCTGAAAGTTTTCTGTATCAACAATAGTTCAAGTTCAGAGAATGCACTGCCATCCAAATTATTAGCAGCATCCCCATATTTTTGTATTTTGACATTGAGAACTCTAGCATGACTCTGCAATCAGGACAACGGGAAACAAATTATATCTTCAAAGTCACAGAAATTTATGAGATAGAATCGTTAATGAAGAAATAAAGTACTTCTGATCGAATGTAGACTGTAGGCTGCCAGTCTCATATGAAGTGACCAATCTAAAAGCCTACCAAAGCGTTAGCTGTAATAGTCTAAAAGCCTTCTAAGAAATTGGAACACCAATCTAAAATTCTAAATAGCCTTGTAGGAGTAGTTATATGCAATCAGACTCACATTTGGACCTGAGGCCTGATGGACATTCCTTGAATCTGTTACCCAAGATCTAAGAGTTAACTTTTATGAATTAACACAAGCAAATTCTTCTTCTTCTTAATTATTATTCAGGCTCCAGTACTAGTATGTCTAAAGTTTCTTCCAAAAAGATTTTTTTTTATAAACGTACACAACGTATTGGCAATATTATTCAGGCTCCTAGACTAATATTCATTAACCTCTTTAGTAGGGTAGATAATTGTTTTATTCTTTATATGAGATTACATACTTATCAAAAAACACATCACTAGGTGGTGCTCTTTGAGTTATTCACAGGTTATTAGAGATTAATACATTAGTTGAAAGATTATCTCATAGAGACACTTTAACAAACACCTTATAGGCATTCCCGAAATTGAGATAATTTGAAATACACTTCTCCATGATTTATCTCGAACATAAAGAAACAAACTACACTATACACAAATCATACACCAGAATCAAACCTTGAAATTAAAAAAAAAATGAAGTGAAATATATAGCGTAAACTGGAATCCTTAACGAAATATGGTTCTTTCTCAAGTATTGGGTAATAGGGTTAATAGGTCGGTAATTGTCAAGCTATACATCAAATTTAAAGAAAATAAGGAAAATTTGATACGTAGTAAAACAATTACACAAGAATTGAACTTGAAGTATTAAATAATCAAATACTCCCTCAGTCCCAAATTGTATGATACATTTACTATTCACTTGGTCAACATAAATCAATCTTAATCTTTTATTTTATATATCAAAAGTTTATGAAATTTGAATTATTTTTTGCAGGTTTTGTAGCGGTTTTAATGTAGTTTATGAATATGTAAATTTTATTTTCTAGAACTAATTTGAGTGTTGTCAGGGATCAATTTGCTTTATCATCAGTCAAACATCGTAAACCGTAATGTATCTTACAAATTGGGACGGAGGGAGTATCAGATTTTTAACTTTAAAAAATCTTTACCTAAATATGGATGGAGAGCAGTGGCGAACGATGGGATATCCACAGTTGGTGAAGTGGGAGAAGTATTTGGCGCAGAAGAAGGCTCAGAAGCGATGATCGACTGTGAGCGGCGAAAGACGGTGAGAGGCGGTAGACGGTGAGAGGCGGTAGACGGTGGGCGGCTGTCAGCGTTCAGCGGGGTCTCCACCAGTTTTGCCCTCGCTCCGGAGTATGTGGTTTTCAATCTGTATAAAAATACTACGGGGTACCAAGTATGGAGTAATACGAAGTGTATGAATTTAAACAAGCGAAAGTTCCCGAAATGGGACAAAAAATATTTGTAAATTCTAAAAAAAGATTGTCATGTTTTTATTCTTAAAATCGGAGTAATTACTGTCAAGTTTGGAAAATATTGTCATGTTTAAAGTCCGGTACCGCCAAAAATGACAGTAATTAGTCCTATTTTGGGAATAAAAAACATAGCAGTCTTATTTTCGAATTTACTAACGTTTTTTGTCCTATTTTGGATAAATTCTCTTTAAACAAGTTTTATTTTACGGAGTATTGAATTTAGGATGTTTTCTTTTGGATTGGCATTTGTTGGTCTAGTCTGGTTTGGTCAGATCTGGTAAACATCTGGTCTCTATGTATTTTATAACTATGTAAGTCTGGTTTGGTCTGGTCTGATCTGATCTGGGACTGAAAACAATCCAAAAGATTACATCTTTAAATACGCGAACTAAGCAGATGTGCTTCATGCAGATCAAAATAGTCGAAATCCTAATGTTTTGATTTAGACTTATTTCAAATCACATCATACCAAATCAAACTTAAATAAATCAGATTAAACCATATCGGATTTAAATATTTATAAATTACATAGAGATTGGACATATCAGAACAAATCAGATCAGATTGAAACTGACAAGATCAGATCAGATCAGAAAATTTGAATCCTATTAAAAGTAAAAATATCCTTAATCCTACGTTAAAGAGTGTTAACTTAATATATTTATTGAATTAATTTAGAAACATGAAATATTACTTTTGGATATATTTCATATAATTGAGCGTAAAGTCGTTGGGCAGTATTAAAAGATGTAGTTTAAATTGTTTAATTATATATTTATTTTGTAAGCAACACTTAAAACGTAGATGTTACATAATACTCAATGGTATGTAACACTTTAGAATAGGTGTTGCATAATTAGATGATCTAGATGTTTTTGCAACACTTATAAATATATGTTACATTACTTTAACTTTAAACATTATATGTAACACAAATAAAGATGTTACAAATAAAGTGTTACAAAACGTCAGTTTTGTTGTAGTGTTTCTATCTTTGTCCGTCCAAAAATAAGGTTCACGTTTTTTAAAGAGTTGCACAATTCATACTCCGTATTATTTATCCCTTGAATTTAAAAGGTGTGCGGGGCTTACACAACTAAGGCACTAAGGTGAAAGGAGTGAAGAATTAGCCTCCAAAACTTAAGCCTAAATTGATTTAAATGAGCCTTATGCCTTATGGAGTTCTGGTGTCAGAGGTGCACTCGCATGACATGTGAGTGTTAAAGGCGCTCAGGCTTACCGGGGCTTAAGCCTCAATTGCACACATTAAAATATGGAGTCTTGCCCTCTCTTTTTGTTTATTTTTTATGTTTTTTCCATTCTACGCACAGATGAAAGAACCTCATTCTTCTTTTTTTTCATCTTCCCCTTCAGACTCAATACTGAGACCTACCTCTTTTTTCCGCCTTCAACAGTAACCGAGCAGTCCAGCATCCACCAGTTTCTCATCTCTCTATGAGTCTATGTATTTAAACGCCATTCTGTTTTCATCCCCTTTTACTAATTTCTGTTTTTTTCCTTCCCTCTACTACAGCCCTTATCACTCTATGTAGCTTGTTAACTTGTATAGAATGAAGGCATTGAAGGTGGTAATATGGAAGGAGTCAAGGAGGTGGAATATGGTGATGGAGTTACAAATATAAATAATAATGCAAAGAATGATGCTTTGTTTTTAATTTCAACTTATCAAGTTTGTTTGCTATCATAATGAATAATCTATTTTTCCCTATTTAATACTCTCTATTATTTTATGTATATGTTTTTGTGTCTTGCGCCTCATGCGGCAGAAGCTGACCGTCTCGAGGACTGATTTCACCTTTCAAAACATTGATTTATCCTATCCCTCCTTTAGATCCAGATATTTTTACTTGATAAGCATCCGAAGTCAAACCCAGAACATGGTCTTGGGATGGAGGGTATTTGTAATACGCATGCTATAAGGAGAAAAGGTTATGGCATATCCTATGCTTAAAGAAATACTAATTGAAGTCATGTGTACTAATGAGGCTGCTTGATCGAGAAAAGCTTGGCGTCACGAGTTACTCTCTTCTAGTGTTAGGACATTGTTGTTATTGTTGTTATTATAATATTACTATAATACTATTATACTCCCTATGGCCCATTTTGTAACATACACTTCCCTTTTTGAGTTGTCCCCAAAATATGAACACTTTCTTAAATTGAACTCCATTAACTTTTTACTTTCTCACTTTATCCTTTTATCTATCATTTAAACCTTTACATTTTGTAGACTCTTCGTACTTTTTCTTACTTTTTGGAGTTGAAATTGTAAAACAACCACTTTATCCTTTATTTTCTTAAAACTTGTGCCAAACCCACATATCTTACATTATGGGGCGGATAGAGTAATATTATTACTAATAGTTTTAGTTTAGGTGTTAGTGTTAGTTTTTATTATTAATATATGATTGTTATTAGTAGTAATTAGTAATACCCTATCTGTATTGAGATTCCATTTTAGTTGGTATTCCTAACAGCTGTATTGTAATAGGTTTATGGTTACTCTAATACCTGTTCACAAAGTCTCTTAGGGTTAGTACTTTAGTATAAATAGATGTGCTTTATTCATGAGGAAGCAGTCCAGCACAGCTGGTCGCCTACTCACTCTCCCATACGGGAGGTCTCGGGTTCGAAACTTTATGGAGGGAGTTTCAGCCCTGTTTCCCTGTTTGCTCTAGGCTCCCCCAGCCCCCTCCCCTTACCCCTAGGTAAAAAAAGTGCTTTATTCATTTATACTATCATCATTAATTTTGGAGTTATATCTTTGGAGTGTAGACTAGTTATGGCACCACCTTCATTTGCTTTATCTTTATTGATTTCAATGCTCTCTTCCCTTTCATCTCCCAACCATACCCGTTAAAATGACTTTGAAGTCTATTTGCTTATATATCTTTGAAATGCTAGTTGATCTATTTGTATGTTGTTTTGCTGGGATGAACTTCTTCTTCCCAAGGACTTCAATTTTGGCATTATGTGTATCCCCAGTAAATAACTTTTATGGTTGCAATCAAAAAATTCTCAGGAGATTGATGTTTACAGATTGCTGTGATGGAAGTGATGAGCATGCAAGTAAAACTAAGTGCTCAAATACATGCTGGGAAGCTGGCAAGGAGGCTAGAGATAAATTGAAGAAGAAAATTGAAACATATCGAGAAGGTGTTGTTATACGGAAGCAAGAAATCGCACAAGCAAAATTAGCAATAGTTAAGGAGGAAGAAGAATTATCCACACTGAAAAACAAGGAGAATACACTTAAAGATCTTGTTGAGGAGTTGAAAGGTACTCCCTCTATCCCATTTTACCTGTCATGCTTTCCTTTTTGGTTGTCCCAAAATAAGCGTCACATTTCCTTTTTTGGAAAGAAATATGTGGTCCACAACATTTCACTTTACTCAACCACAACTTTTACCTTTTCAACCACTTTATAAATATTTGTGCCAAACCAGAATTAGACATAAAATTGGACTGAGGTAGTATAATTTAGCAGTAGCTTTGTTGTACTTTTGTTGTACTAATGATAGAGTAGTGACATTGATATCTTCCATCAATTAAGAAGAAAGGGGTCCAAAAGAAATGAAACACAATTGCCTATGGGTTGTCTAAGAGTTTGTTATGTAGGTATTTATCTAGGAGTATTTTTGCTAAGATATGGTAAGTTCATAATTTGGTGTTCCATGTTTCCCTTTCTCTATATTGAACTCATCATTTATAATGTACTTTTTTTTTCTTGTATATCCATCTTGACCTTCCCCTTCTTAGTTTGGTCGACTATCTTATGGACATTTTGTTTTTTGATGTTTAACACCCGCTTCCATAAATAAACAACTTTTCAACACGATTTGTGCTCTTTACATATTTTTTAAGCATATTCATCTGATGAACCTGAATTCCCTAATTTACAATATGTTAAAGTTCTCGCGCTGATGCACTTCCTAATACATGTTGCATGATTAAAACAGCTTTGTTTTGTCTCAGTTCGTTAATAGTTTAGTCAATTCATTTTAGTCCATACTCCATATATCCCTAAATTATGTTCTGGTTTTCTTTGCCACACTTATTAAGTAAAACTATCTGATTGAGACCAGAGATTTATGTAGAATGGTAAAAAATTAGGAAGATGATTTTGAGGCAACCGGAAAGAAAAGTGAGAATCTAATTTGGGGGCAGAGTTAGAAGCTGTTCCGTTCGTCTTAATCTTATTACTTATTCCTTAATCTTATTTTATTCAGATCAGATCAGATCAGATCAGAAAGATTCAGATCAGATCAGATCAGAAAGATTCAGATCAGATCAGATCAGATCAGAAAGATTCAGATCAGATCAGCAACATTCAGATCAGATCAGAAAGATTCAGACCAGATCAGACCAGATCAGAAACATTCAGATCAGATCAGAAACATTCAGATCAGATCAGATCAGAAACATTCAGATCAGATCAGATCAGATCAAAAAATTCAAACATGATTTATCACTTTTATTATTATATTAATTATGATTATTATATTATAGTTATTGTTAATAATATTAATATATTAATATAATAATATTATTAATAATAATATAATAATAATGTTAATAATATAAAATTATTATTATATTATAATAATATAATATAATATAATATAATATAATATAATATAATATAATATAATATAATATAATATAATATAATATAATATAATATAATATAATATAATATAATATAATATAATATAATATAATATAATATAATATAATATAATATAATATAATATAATATAATATAATATAATATAATATAATATAATATAATATAATATAATATAATATAATATAATATAATATAATATAATATAATATAATATAATATAATATAATATAATATAATATAATATAATATAATATAATATAATATAATATAATATAATATAATATAATATAATATAATATAATATAATATAATATAATATAATATAATATAATATAATATAATATAATATAATATAATATAATATAATATAATATAATATAATATAATATAATATAATATAATATAATATAATATAATATAATATAATATAATATAATATAATATAATATAATATAATATAATATAATATAATATAATATAATATAATATAATATAATATAATATAATATAATATAATATAATATAATATAATATAATATAATATAATATAATATAATATAATATAATATAATATAATATAATATAATATAATATAATATAATATAATATAATATAATATAATATAATATAATATAATATAATATAATATAATATAATATAATATAATATAATATAATATAATATAATATAATATAATATAATATAATATAATATAATATAATATAATATAATATAATATAATATAATATAATATAATATAAAATAAAATAATATAATATAATATAATATAATATTATATAATATAATATTCAATTATAATTATAATTATAATTACAATTATAGAAATATTCAAATCAGATCAGAAAGATTCAGATCAGAAGAATTCAGATCAGATCAGAAACATTCAGATCAGATCAGATCAGATCAGCAACATTCAGATCAGTTCAGCAACGTTCAGATCAGATCAGAAACATTCAGATCAGATCAGATCAGATCAGCAACATTCAGATCAGTTCAGCAACGTTCAGATCAGATCAGAAAGATTCAGATCAGATCAGAAAGATTCAGATCAGATCAGAAAAATTCAGATCAGATCAGATCAGATCAGAAAAATTCAGATCAGATCAGATCAGAACTTAAAAAATTCAGATCAGAAACATTCAGATCAGGTGAACGGAACAGCTTCTTAGTATTAGTAGCTAGTTATTAAGTCAATTTGATGCTCTTAGTTATTGGAGTAGCATGTTCCATCATTTGAAATGGAGCCAAAGACTCACTACTTTTTGGCTTGGGAATATGATGGAATAAAGCAAAATGACTCACTAAACTGTCTGCGCTTCTTTGTTATGAAGCAACAGTCAGTCCATGTAATTTTCGACGCGATTTTCACTATGGTTCATCCGGGAACAGTCTCTCTGTGCTTGAGCATAGGGGTAAGAATGCGTACATACTACATCCAACCCTCCCTTACCCCAACCGTAGGTGGGGGAGCCTTTGCGGCACTGGGGAAATGATAATGATGGAGTTATAGAGTAGCACATTAGTCATAGTTAGCTATGTAATCAATTACATATTTGTAGGTATTTGGGCAGTTTAGGGTTCCTTGTATTTGCAAATTATAAAACGAATAACTAGTTTAAAGAGAGGTTGGAGAAACCATACATGCAAAAAAATCCTTATAAAGAAGCCAGGGAGTTGTGGGAACTAAACTCCCTGGCTTATTGGGAGTTGAACTTTTTTCTACAAATATTTTAATTTAATCTACTTCATTCTAGCACACAAGGAAGAGATAGAGAAGGCTGAGGAGAAAGAGAGGTTAGAGAAAGAAAAAGAAACACAAAGGAAAGAAGTAGAACAAACAAAGCTGGAGGAGACTAAAACACACGATGAATCTGAAAATCATTATGAAGCAGTGAAGCATAACATCAATGAAGAGATACAGAAGGCCGATGACAAAGAGAGGTTGGAGAAAGAAAAAGAAACACACGGGAAAGAAGTAGAACAAACAAAGCTGGAGGAGACTAAAACACACAATGAATCTGAAAATCATTATGAAGCAGTGAAGGATAACATCAATGAGGAGATTGGTCTTCTTGATAACTCTCTTGAAATACAGGTTTGGTTTAGTCACATATGCGTGAAAATGTGGATTAAATGATGCACAAGTTATGATGAATTGATGAGTATAAAATAATAAGATTTAATGCATGAATGGCCTTAATGCTAACCTAGGGTTTTCGATTCTTATAATTTAACACATTTATGAGTCTTTTAACTCTTTTTACTTTGGGGTAACATACTAACATCTAAGCTAGGGTATCTACTATCTAGTTCATACATTTCAGAACACCTTATACGTCTTTTTGTGGTGTATAATTTGTACAAGAAGCCCTTTAATGTTTTTTTTTGCCAATTAGTACTATGCTCGTTAAAGTCACATTTTATGATTCATACCTTAACTTTAATCTTATTGCTTCATAAGGTGTTCTCTCTCAAAATGCAGATTTTTTTTTTCACGCTTCTTCTAACCATATATAGATTGTTTTTCAAACTATAGGTTATAGGTCTTAATTTGTCACCAATAGTTTGAGAGAGAACATTGTTTTTCAATGTTTTCAAATCTATATTTTTTCTCCCTCCATAAGATTAATGTTTTTCAAATCTATATAGATTGTTTTTCAAACTGTTGTTTTTCTTGTGTTGTACACCAAGAAAATCATGCATAACTTTTTTCATCAATCATAACTACACCATATCACTTTTTCTCCACATTGAGTACAAGTGTACAACCAATACTTATTACTTGTAGCCATCTCCAGAACGAGGTCGAAGATCATGATGTTGCTTTGGATAAAGTTGAAATAAGTGATTCAACAATGGATGAGTTTCCCAGTGAGGAATCAGATCAGGTGCCAGATGATTTTCCCAAGGTGCATCAGTTTTTGAATTTGAAATGTAGTATCTTATAATCTTAGGCATATACTTTACATGAAAATAACTAGTGCTTCAATTGTTCAACAGTTGGTGGAAAAGCAAAAGCAGCCGTCCAATGATGGTGGTTGTGGTGGTAGGTGTGATGATGGAGGTGATGATAAATTTGGTCATATTACCAGTGAGGTAGTAAAACCTTGATTATATTTCTGATCAATCATCTATGTTTTGTATAGAAATAACAGAATAATGTATTATATCTGAAGTCTAGAATAGTTTCTTGTTTTTATCACTAAGATATATGAAACGAGTGAAGCCAACCATCACCAGGGTTAGAGTTATGATATTCAACGCCCCCCTCAAGGTTTAGAGTTATGAAAGTTTAGGACCACACTCTAATACTATATTCACTACAAAACTAACTTGGTCACTCATAAATGCCAACAGAACTTAAGACTTGACTATTATCAAGTGAAGAGCAAAAGGTCATCTTTGTACTGACCAAAATTGGCTTTCAATTATTGAAAATTTAACACAAATATGCTTTATAATAAAGTTATAGATTATAAAAGGTACGTAGTATATGAATCTTTGGACATGTAAGTAGCGGCCTTGCTTATGGCTGGCCAAAGTGTGAAATAATGGATCCCTAATAGGTATATTGTTACAAAGCTCCAGAAGCGTGAAGCTGTTGACAGAGGACTGGGGAGTTGGTTTGGTGGTTACCAATTTGAGCATGGTGAAAGGAGATCTATAGGAGTCAGTCAAGAAATAGGGAAAGGCAGTAAGGGAGTGAGAAGGGGATTTTTATCTAATATGTCAGATACTCAGATATGCGACTTAGTGAGAAGGTGTGAAGCATAATGTAAAGTTAGGCGCATGTGGGTAACCCAACAAAACACGTTCCTTTTTATTTGTATGGTAACTTTCAAGTTTGGAGTCAGATTCAAGCCCAAATCCTTGGATCTGTGGCCTGACCAAAACATGGTGTTTTTTGGCTGCTTGAAATGGCTGAACCAGAATTTTACAAATCTGACTTGAATCATGAACAATAAGCATCCCAATTTTTCCATTTTATGTCCACCCTTGATCTGTTTTTAGTAGCTGCACATCAGCGTGTTGGCATATGATATATTTTTAATGCCATTCTAAGTTTCTAACATTGTGGATAGAGTGTGTGTACCTAATGCATATAGAAGATTACCACGAACCTGGCCTTATGCTGCTTCTTATTGAGGCAAAACTGTTCTGGTTGTTATTTGGCATACTAATGTATGCTGGAGATTACCACGGAATAATAGTGCTTATTCCATGTTTATCTGCTTGTTTTTTTGTGTTGTCCAGGCTATACTTTTATACCTAACTTCTCAGATCATGTGAATCATAATGACTGGTATCTGGAACATGTTTTAACAGTTTTGTGCATGTGCTCTATATTAGATTTAAACAGTTTGCTTCCTATGAACTCGTATGTCTTATTCTTCTCTTGTTTCCCATTTTTCTGTGATGAGGAATTTTCTTGTCTTTGTTTCATTATTCAACCCTGTCATTTGTATAAAGTTATGTATTTAGTGGCTACAAAGTTTATAGATCTGTAGCATTTCCATCATTGCTAGTTTTTGCACTACTATGTTCATCCATATGATGGCAATTCTTGGACAAGGATAGCACTACTATGTCCATTTCACTTACTACTGTTTGGCATTTCTAGGAGAATGAAGAGATTCAAAATACAGAGTCCTTGTCAAGGGAAGAGTTGGGGCGCCTCGTTGGTTCACGTTGGACAGGAAAAATGTCTGAGCAGGGAATAGAAGTGAAAGAAGCTCCGAAAGGTAATGATCAAGATGAGCATGATGATCATCATGATGAAGTAACTAATGAAACTGATGAAGAATATGATGCATATGATTCTGAGGATGACCTTAAAAATGAAGATGACGATGCTGAGGCTGTAGACGACGTAGAAGAATATGGTGGGGAAGATAATCATGTCTCAAGTTCTTCATACAAGTCCGAGTCCGATGATGATTTCGATTTAGGAGGTCTGCAGAGAGTTTCTATAGGCTATTTCCATGCACTTTGATGACACCTGATATTTTCCATTTAACTGATACCTAATTTCTTTCAGATGCTACTAATCCATCTTGGATTGAAAAGATAAAGCAAAATGTCCGGAGGCTTTTTGTAGCTGTTAATTTGTTCCGAACTCCAGTAAACATTTCTGGTAGCAATTGAGGTTTATTTGGTTTGTTGTGCAATAATCCATGATGATTGCTAATGTGTCTGCATTTCACTATCTATAGATGCTACACGCGTGCGAAAAGACTATGACGAGTCAAGTGCCAAGTTGTCAAAAATACAATCAAGAATATCTAGTCTGACGCAAAAGCTAAAACACGATTTTGGTAGGTCCAAAGATGATTATTTTGAAATTGGTACGGGGTTAGGTAAATAGGAGGAAGAGGAGGATTGCTTACTTTTCAATCTTTTCATTCCACATAAATTTCACTATTTGCATGCCTTGAATTCACGCTTTTGTTGCAGGGCCTGACAAGGAATTCTATTCATATTATGACCAATGTTTTGAAAGCAAGCAGAATAAGTTAGAGCTTTTCATTTGCATTTTTCTTCTCACCTGCATTACTTTTGCTCAATCATTCTTTATTTTGCTATTTCAAAAAATGGTCTCAGGTATACGTACAAAATTTGCCCTTTCAAAGAAGCTAGCCAAGTCGAGGGCTACAGTACAACTCGTCTGGGGTATGTTTTTTACTTTTCTTATGGTATATGTTCTAAAAAAACAATACATAATTGCACCTCAGTTAACTGCAAAAACACTGATCAAAAGTTAGTAGGCTATTGGTTAATACTCCCCCCGGTCCTAAATAAACTTCATAGTTTGACTTTATGGTTTTTAAGAAAGTGAAATTTTTGTTTTTGACTTTCCAATCATACCCCTACAAAAAGTAGATAAAGTGTAGTGGGAGAGAGAAAGTGGGTGTAAAGTAGGTAATAAAGTAAGGGCAGAAGAGTAACTTTATATTAAAAACTTTCCAAAAGTAGAAGTGCGAAGTTTATTTTGGACCTACCCAAAAAGGAAAGTGTGAAGTTTATTTAGGACTGGAGGGAGTATTTTTTTTCCAGGAAATTGCATATTTAATTCACTTATGACTGCCCATTATTAATTATTAGTTCTTTGTTATGCAACTTTACTCACTTGTAAAAAACATTTGTTTGCATTAAGGACTTCCATCAGAATGTACTACTTCCAGCATAAAATTGCATGCAGGCAGCAGCTTTTCTGGTGAGATTTTTACTGGAATGGTACATTCGGATAAAGAAGTCTACAATGTTAACTAACCTATTAGTCACAAGACATTACACGGATTAATAAAGGCACATGCACAAGGAGACTAAATCAGCAAATATCCCTATATTTGCTGATTTGGTGGACTAGTGCACGTATTCGTCGAGGGTTGTATATCTAACTAGTGAAGTCTCGTGAGGGAATACCACTTCTGCTATGTTTTGTGACCTCTCTCATAATAGTTAGCTCATTGGAAATGTAAGAAAACCACTTCTCTTCATTTTTTTCCCATCTGACTAATCAAGTGATTGTGGGTTTGTGTCCCACTGGGTGTGCCTAAACTCTGCCATGAAATCATGTTTTGGTATCATGCCTGTCCCAAGCCAAGATAAAGGAGGAGGATGCCGTGGTAGGCGCGTGACGACCAACAATATCACTTAGTCACATCACATGCATGAATCAAAATAGGAAAAACGTTACAGCTAGGTCGTCGCCTGTAAGAGACACGTCATCCCTCTATCGGGGGGTGGTGTCAAATGAGCAAGGGCGCGCTACATTTCATAGGCCTATGTGTAGTGATAAAAATGTTAAGGCTGTTAGGTCGTCGCCCGGAAGTGACATGCCACTCCAATGCCCGGGGATGATGTCAAATATGCAAGAGGCCAAGAGCATAATGGGGGTCGATGTGGTGTGAAGAAGAGAAGGCAAGGTGCTAGATTGCGTTCTGGGACATAGAATGTTGGCTCTCTTATGGGAAGATCATCTGAGATAGCCGATGTTATGAAGAGGAAGAATATAAACATAATGTGCAAGCAAGAAACTAAGTGAGTTGGAGAAAAGACACATGAGATTAATCCTAAAAGTTTTAAGATGTGGTATTGGGGGAGGGAGAATAACAGAAATAGAGTAGGCATTATGGTGGCACATGATTATGTTGAGGGTGTGGTTGAAGTCTTTAGAAAGAACGATCGCATCATGAGCATTAATAAATATGTGTATTGGGCCCAATACTAACTATTCTGCATTTAACTTTTATGATCGCATCTGCATTTTCCTCTTTCCTTCCTCCTTATTCTTCACAAAAAAAGTTTCAAAATTCTTGTTCTCAATCGCGGAAGCAGTATCCATAATTTCTTCCAACGTTCTAGTACGATGTAACTTCAATTCGGCTCTTATATCTCTTTTCAATCCCTTAAGAAAGATTCCTCTCAAGACTTCTTCAGTTAAGTGGCCTTGGGACGCAATGGCAGTCTCAAATTTATCCCTGTATTCTTTCACCGTTCCTTTCTGCTTCAAACTGAGTAGTGGTTCCAAAGGATCTTGCACCAATTCTGGTTGAAATCGTTTGGACAGAGCAGTAGTAAAAGCATTCCAAGTTTGATGTTGAGCTTGTCTTTCCCAGCATTGGAACCAGCTCAAGGCCTGGTCCTCCATGGCCACGACTGCAACGTCAATCTTATCTTCTTTGTCTGTCCTGTTCAATCGGAAGTACCGGTCCATCCGTACTAACCATCCAAACACATCATCGCCGTTGAATTTTTCGACCTACCTGTTGATGGCGCCGCTGATTTCTGCGTGAGTCGCGATGGCTATGCGAAGCGGAGTGGTCTGATCCATCTGAACTATCGATGTTCTTCACATGTCTGTGGTGATGCGATGTCGTTGAATGATGCGACCGACTCGACCGACTCCTGGATCGATCGGAATGTCTGTTTTGGAGGTCCGCGATGCCAGCCTGCATCGTTGTCATCATCGCGATCAGGTTTTCATACTTCGTTTCTACTTCAGTTATTTGTCCCTCCATCGTCTTCCTTGTTCCCACCATTCACAGCATCGAAGGCTCTGATACCAATGATAGGATCCTCCAGAAATACAACAGAAATCATAGAAATTTATCAAGAACAATTTAAAGCTTTATTGAATCAAGAACATAACAAGAAACGATGGCCGAAGCCCCCAAAAGCCGAAGCTCCCAAAGAAAGAGATGATTAGTCTCAGTCTTCCCAAGTCCCAAGACAAATCGTCTAAAAGCATACCCGACTTCTCCCCAGTTTAGTCTATTTATACTAACTATTACACTTATTATTATTCTTGGTTTATTAGGCCCAATACCTAACAGTCCCTTAGGCCCAATCCCTAACAATCAATTGGTTTTATGCCTGAATGCTCAACAACTGAGGCCATTCACCATTTTAGAGAACTTGTGGAGAAGTATAGAGACACTAAATAGCATCTGCATTTGGTGTTCATTGACTTAGGAGGCATATGATAAAGTACCTCGAGAAGTCCTTTGGTGGACTTTAACTAGAAAAGACATATCACATAAGTATATCAACATCATCATGGATATGTATGATGCTTGTACTACAAGTGTCTGCACTAGCGTAAGGAGGACCGCAGAGTTCCCTATTACTATCGGAGTGCACCAAAGATATGCTCTCAGTCCTTTCTTATTTGTTATAGTCATGGATTATTAGAAATGTAATAGAATCAGAAATGAATACTTCTTATTGATATCAAGAGTACAGTACATGTATTTATAGTCTTTGAGACTTTAACAAACTGTAACCGACTTGAACTAATATAACAAACTAATTAGTACAAATCTGCTATAGTCTATGTACAGTATTCCTAACATTCCCCCCCTCAAAATTAGGGTGATTGATTGTGAAAATCAATCACACTAAGTTTGGCTTTCAAATCAAGAAAAGATGATGCTGATAGTGGCTTGGTCAGGATATCAGCAACTTGATGAAGTGCTGGAACGTGGTAAACTGCAAGCTGCTTGGTTTGGACCTTTTCTCTAACAAAAAAGAGGTCAATCTCCATATGTTTGATCCTAGAATGAAGTACAGGGTTGTGAGCTAGCTGAACTGTACCGAGGTTATCACAGTACACTCTGGGAGTTTGAAAAGGAACTTTAAGTTCCTGAAGTAAGAACTGAACCCATAGCAATTCAGAAGTGGTGTCTGCAAGACTTCTGTATTCAGCCTCTGTTGAGGATCTGGCAACACGTTGTTGTTTCTTTGACCACCAAGAGACTATGTTGGATCCAAGAAAAATACATGATCCAGATGTAGACCTTCTGTCAACAGGGTCAGAAGCCCAATCCGCATCACAAAATGCTGAGATAGGTAGATCAATACCTTTTGGAATAGGTTTGATAATGGTTCCATGAGTAATGGTTCCAGAAAGATATCTTAGAATATGTTTGACAGCTTTCCAATGATCTTGTAAGGGTGTAGCCATGAATTGACACACCTTGTTAACAGCATAGCTTATTTCAGGTCTTGTGAGGGTGGCATACTGTAAGGTTCCAACAACAGATCTGTATGTAGATGGATCAGGTAGGGGGTCACTACCTTGATGAGTAAGCTTGCAGTTACCAGCCATAGGGGTTTTAACTCCTTTAGAATCTGCCATCCCAACTTGGTGAAGTAAATCTCTGACATACTTAGCTTGAGAAAGATGTAGGCTTCCATCTGGGAGTTTCCTGACCTCAATTCCTAGGAAAAAATCAATGTTTCCTAAATTTTTAAGAGAGAAGGAGGAGTGTAGTTTAAGAATAAGTTGTTGAATAGCTGCAGAATTGTTGCCAATAACCAAGATATCATCTACATAGATGAGAATGTAGATCTGAATTCCAGAGTTCTGAAACATGAGCAAAGAAGGATCACATTTGCTCTGTTTAAAACCAGCTTTGTAAAGAACAGAGGTGAGCTTTTGAAACCAAGCTCTTGGAGCTTGTTTTAACCCATAGAGAGACTTGTGGAATCTGCATACAAGAGAAGTATCTTTAACCTGAAGTCCTGGAGGTTGGACCATGTAAACCTCTTCTTCTAATTCCCCATTTAGAAAGGCATTATTAACATCTAGCTGTTGAGACCAATTGTTGGAGACTGCAAGAGTGAGAAGTATTCTGATGGTAATTGGTTTGACAACTGGTGAGAATGTTTCACCAAAGTCAAAACCAAATCTCTGGTGAAACCCCTTTGCCACTAACCTGGCTTTATACTTATTTAGAGAGCCATCTGAGTTTTCCTTTACTCTGAACACCCATTTGCAGCCTACTGCCTGTTTATCAGGGGGTAGGGGAACCAAAGACCATGTGTTATTCTTGATTAGGGCATCATACTCAGCTTTCATGGCTGCAAACCAACTAGGAGATGAGAGAGCTTGCTTAACTGAGTTAGGCTCAGTATGAGCTAATAGCAAAGTAGGATTCAGTCTAGGTTTTACAATTCCAGATTTGGCTCTAGTGGTCATAGGATGGATGTTGGTTATAGGTGGAGGTGATGGGGAAGGAGTGAAAGAGGAGGATGTGTCAGAATGATGTGATGATGGAGAAGCAGTAAGTTGTGTTGGTTGATTTGAATGTGGAGAAAGATGAATAGAAGAATGATGTAAACTGTGAGTGTCAGAAGTTTGTGATGTAGTGTTTCCTGAAGAAGAAGAAGAAGACCTGGTAGGGATGTGTGAAGAGTGTGGAGGAATAATTGTGATAGGAACAGATGTTATGGCTGAGGATGGAGTAGATTGTTGTTTGGAAGATGGAAATAAAGTAGAGTATGGGAATTTAGACTCATGAAAAATGACATCCTTGGAGATAGAGATTTTTCCAGATGAAGAAAGACACTTATAGCCTTTATGTTGAGAAGAATAGCCTAGGAAAATGCATTCTTCAGAATGAAAATCCATTTTATGCTTGTTATAGGGTCTGATAAAGGGTTAACATGAGCAACCAAAGACTTTGAGAGAGAGATAATCTGGTTGTGATCCATAAAGTTGAAAATAAGGACAGGAGTTAGCAATAGATTTGGATGGTGTTCTGTTTATGAGGTGGACAGATGTTGCAAAGGCAGTGTCCCAGAATTTAAATGGCAAGGATGAATGAGCAAGAAGTGAAAGATTTTTCTCCACAATAGTGCGGTGTTTTCTTTCCACAACACCATTTTGATGGTGTGTGTGGGGACAAATAAGTCTATGTGTAATGCCTTTTTCTGTGAGAAATTGAGTGAATGGCCTAAATTCACCTCCCCAATCAGATTGGACAGATTTAATGGACACAGACAACTGGTTAAGAACATATTGATAAAAATTCTGAAAAGCTGTGAGTGCATCAGATTTCTTTTTAAGAAAGTAAATCCAGGTGTATCTTGTGAAGGCATCTATGAATGAGATATAATAAGAGTAGCCATCAAAAGACAATATGGGAGTTGGACCCCACAAATCAGTGAATATTAATTCAAAAGGTGAGTGAAATTGAGTGGTAGATGTATAAGAAGGTAATCTGTGTGCTTTGCCAAGACAACAAGCAGAACAAAACTCAACATGATTTTTATTAATTCCAGAAAGATTACAATGTTTGAGTACAGACTTTAGAGCCTCAAGATGAGGGTGTCCTAGTCTTAGGTGCCACACATTACAATCAACAGACTTATTACATGACTGAGAGTTACTGTTATTACAAGTAGCTAAACAGGATGACATGTTGACAAACTGAGAACTACTTGAAACTGGACTTGACTGAGATGAACCAAGAGCAGGGAGCATTTGAAACTGGTAAATGCCATCTTCACCAAGAGTGCCATGTAATAAAACCTTCTTAGAAACCTGAGATTTTACAAAACATTCATGAGGAAAGAACTCAAAGAAAACATTGTTGTCTTTGGCAAACTGACTAACACTTGAGAGATTCTTTGTTATGGAAGGAACATGCAGAATGTTATTTAATGAAAGAAGCTCAGAAGAATGATAAGGTGAAGGAAAGGAAGAGTAACCAATAGACTGTATATCCAAACCTTGACCATTGCCCATAAAGAGCTTATCAGTCATAGCAAATGGCTCACTATGTTGAAGATTGAGAGGGTCTGCAGTCACATGATGGGTAGCTCCTGAGTCTGGGAACCAATACTGAGGTGTGGAGGCTGAACCAAGCATAGAGGAGTGAGTTGTAGCTACTGCAGCAGTAGGAGCAGAGGTAGATTGTTGAGGATGATTCCAATTGAAGGTATCTGAGGCTGGGGCATTGGGGTTTTGAGAATGTGAATGCCATTGGTTATAGGGAAATAAGTTGGTGACAGGCTGTTGTTGGCTATTATGAAAAGGAGGAGGATATGGAAACTGTTGATTGGTGTGTGCTTGATGATAGCTATGGTTGGTGTGCTGGTTTCTGGGAAAAGAAGCAGTTGGAATAGGTGCAGCATAATTTGGAGCATTGTAGGCTGGAGTAACATATGAGGGATTGTAGCGATGGTAACAGTTCAGTGCATTGTGGCCAGGTTTACTACAGACTTGGCAAATCACAGAGTTCCTTCCTCCAAAGCGACCACCACGACCCCTGGCAAAACCCCCACGACCTCGTCCTCTGTAAGTATTATTGGCATTAGGGTTGTTAAACTGAGCAACATGTGATGAGGGATTATCAACAGTAATTTGATGAGTAGAGTCATTATTCTGTGTTGGTACTGCTGCAGAGGCTATATTAGCAGAAAATAATGTTTGCTGTGTGGATTCACGCAATTTCTTCAGACGTATTTCCTTCGCTAATAGTAGAGATTCAAGTTCAGTAATAGTTACCGGATCCAAGATGCTTCGTGAAGATACAGAGGAGACGAGAGATTCAAACTCTTCGGGAAGACCTTCAAGAACAACGTTGATGTGATCCTTTGTGGATATCGGCTCTCCGATGTTGGCAAGACTATCAACAATGTTTTGGATCCGCAGAAGATACTCCGAAATTGACCGATCACCTTTTCCAGTTGAATAGAGTTCGGACTTGAGTTGTCTTGCCCTAACGACAATATTCGATTGAAAGAACTTGCGTATTTCACTCCACAATTGGTGCGAGTGTTGACAATGAATGACGCGAGTATGAAGAGACTCAGAGAGAGGATAGAAGCCATGAAAACAACATCTGATCCTGCTGTTCCCAGACAGTGTAAGCTTCGTTCACAGTTTTTGTTCCGTCATCGCCACTGATTACGAATTGTTCAGGGATTTCAGGTTTCTAAACAAATTTGAGAAGTTTGTGAGCTCGAATGATTGACTCTACATGATGCTTCCACCGAAGAAAGTTGTTGGAATCAAGCTTGATCGGAAGAGGATGAGTGAACGTCGCCGGAATAGAGACATTTCCGGTGACTGGAGAAGAGGCGGAAGTAGAACTTGAGTTCGTCATGGAAGGAACGAGCTAGAGCTCTGATACCATATTAGAAATGTAATAGAATCAGAAATGAATACTTCTTATTGATATCAAGAGTACAGTACATGTATTTATAGTCTTTCAGACTTTAACAAACTGTAACCGACTTGAACTAATATAACAAACTAATTAGTACAAATCTGCTATAGTCTATGTACAGTATTCCTAACATGGATGAACTTGCGAAGTCAATTCAAGAAGATATACTGTGGTGCATGATGTTTGCCCACGCAATTCGGTGTTAAAGCAAAGTTAGAAGTATGGCGACAAACATTGGAGACCAAGAGTTTCAGACTAAGCCGAAGCAAGTCTGAGTATATGGAGTGCAAGTTTGATGGAGGTAGAAGTAGAAGCAACAGTGGATTACTCTTGATGGTAAGGAGATACCGGTGTGTAATATGTTCCGTTACTTGGGCTCCATAATTCAAAAAGATGGTGAATTAGATGAAGATGTATGCCATAGAATCAGAGCTGAGTCGAATAAATAGAAGAATGCATCAGGGTTTCTATGGGATCGAGGTATGCTGACTAAACTGAAAGGTAAATTTTATCGAACAACAATTAGGCCTGCATTAGTGTTTGGCGTAGAGTGTTAGGCAGTGAAGCAATGCCACATTCAAAAGATGAGTGTAGCAGAGATGCGTATGTTGCATACTTGCATTGGATGTGTGGACATACCAGAAAAGACCGCTTAAGGAATGAGATAATCAGACAAAAGGTGGGCGTAACACCTATAAAAGATAAGATGCAGGAGTCTCGTTTGCGGTGGTTTGGGCATGTGCGTAGAAGATCGAGTGATGCACCTGTTAGACAACTTGAGGGTAAGCATGGCAATGGGTCGGGGCGGGTACTGCAAGACCCGGACCCGCCCCGTGACTTGGCGGGGCGGGTCCGCCCCGCCCCGTGACCTGCACGGGTCCAAACTTGTTGACCCATGACCCGCCCCATGCGGGGCGGGTCCGCCCCGCCCCGCCCCGTCAAAACCTAATTTGCTATTATGTATTTTTATTTGTGGGAAGTTATTACCAATTGAATCTACATAAAGTTTATCTCTAAATAATAATTAAAATTAATATATTAAATCAAATTCATGATACGCTAAAAATTTCAAAAATTAAGGAAAAATTACTCAGACTTGAATAGTTAATCTATTTAATTATATTAATAATTGAATATATGTATTAAAATGCTATATATAAAGAAGACATTGATAATCCGTCGTTCATCTCATTCTAATATGTATATATTAATATATTATAAGATAAAAAAAAATATGATTTATTGTGTACACACATATGTATGTTGAAGTATATTTGTAGTATAATTTAAGAAAATGTATGTATACTTATATAATGAGCGGGTCGGGTCGGGGCGGGTCGGGCGGCACGGGTCAATACTAATACCCGGACCCGCCCCATTGTATAGGCGGGGCGGACCCGCCCCATTTGCAAGACGGGGCGGGTCGGACCCGCCCCAAATGTTTCAGGCCAGGGCGGGTCATTGCGGGTCGTTTTTTTTTTTACATCCCTATTTGAGGGTGGAGAGAATAGACAGAGAAGAGAGGAAGGGGAAGACCCAAACAGATTTGTGTTAGAGGAATCATAATTTATATGCGTCTTCTTGGGTTGAATGAGAATATGATTTTAGAGATGGCAAAGTGAACGACGCACATTCGTGTGGATGATTGATGTCTTTTATACTTTTCCTCTCTCTTTTCTTTTATCGTTTATCTACTTTATTTTTTTATATTCTTATGTTATTTTTACCTTCTATCTTATTTATGCTCTTTTATCTTTTTATCTTTTATCTTTTTTATATTGTTATGTTATTGTTATCTTATACTCCCTCCGTCCTGCTATGATTGTCCCATTTTACCTTTTCGATCCGTCCCACTGAGATTGTCTCATACCTTATTTGGTAAAGTTTGTGTGGTTCTAAATCATTCCTACTTTATTCTTACTTTATCAATTCAACATCAACCACATAAATCCACTTTTATTAATAACCGTGCCACCATCTCTTGTCCCAAACTTAGGGGGACAGAGGTAGTAATTATTTATCTTTATTTTATCCGTTTTATCTTATTTTTTCCCCCTTCTTGTCCGCCTTCTCTGTTTGACATCGATAATCATAGATTGATTCAGGTTACCCGACCCCAAATTCTTTTGGGATTAAGGCTTGGATATTGTTGTTGTTGTACTAAACTATCTCCTACATCCTTTTAGAGTAGGATTCTGTGTCTGATATTGTTTCTCTTTCTTCTAAACAAACATGAGACTACACAATTTTCAATTAAGAAAATTGTGCCAAGTCAAAATGAGGAGGAGATAATAAAAGGATGAGGGGAGTATAATTCATAGTCAGCTGATAGATCTATCTAGGTATTGAGAATATTTACAGAATATTATCAAAGAAACATTCAAGAACACGAACTGTAAATTGTATTGATGAAGAAGAATAGTAACAATGGCCGAAGCCCCAAGAGAGAGATAATTCTCAATCTTCCCAGAAAATACTAAACAGTCACAATCCTCCTCTCTATTCTCACTTTACATCTATTTATAGTATCCCACTAACCGAATGTAGTTATTATCTCAAACAGAATTATAACTACACTAAGAGGTCTGTCCCTAACAATTCTCCCCCCCTAAACATCCACCTTGCCCTCAAGGTGGGTGATAGGACAGCCACAATCTTCTTCATTTCCTTCATCCTAGCGCCTCTCCCCTTCCAATATTGGATTGATTTCTGGACCCTTAGCTTGGCTGCTTCCAACTTCTTCCCGAGGTATTTCACAGCAGAATTACACAATTGCCAGGATATTCTATCCAAAATTGACTTGCAAACTTCAGGATACTCCTTTATAAACTCATTCCTTCTGCCTTCAATTATCTGCTCTTGCTTCAGCTTATTACTTGGTCCCTCCTGGTGCCACAAATATCCATCACCTTGAATAATATGATTCAACCCTTGTTTCTTCCATTTTAAGATCTGGTTTTGGAAATTAACTTCCATATCACCTAGATCAATCAACCATTCCATACCCAACACCATGTCAGTCCCACCTAGCTCCAACATATAAAAATTCTGTTGAATTTCATTGCCCTGCACATTCAGTTTCATCCCTTCACATCTACCACAGTTATAAATCAAGTCTCCATTCCCTATTTGTACATTATATCCCTTGATACTTTGGAAAGGTATCTTCCATCTTTCTACAAATTGTTGGGATATAAAGTTGTGGGTAGCACCACTATCAATCAAGATATTCATCTGTGGCTCATTTTCTGACCATTTCAATTCCCCTATTACCTTGAAAGTATTCATAGAGGAGCTTCCTTCTTTACTTAAGACCATGGTTCTAAAAGTCGGATTAATCGGCCGTGTAGTCGGCGGAAACTCGCTGGGCGGACGGTTCCCGTACTGATTTCCATGTTATCGGCTCTGTAATCGTTCCTCCGACTAATCGGCCGCCGTGCCCGAGTAATCGCCCGCCCAGGTTAAACTCGGCCGCCTAGGAAAGACGACGCTCGCTCCAAACCTTTTCTAAAAAAAGTTTCGTTTGTGACTTTTTTACCGTCCAGATGATGAGGACAGCTCTTTCCTTCCTTCTCTCAGCCCACAAAATTGATGTGCGTTTCTTAAACAGTTAGACCTAATTCAAAGATTTCTTTTCTGCGATGGAACAGCCGCCATAGTCAAGAGTGCCGAGTCTTCTCTTCCATTTCCGGATTTTCTTCTTCTTTGTGTATTGAATCATCTTCTCCACTCTCCAGCAGTCCAGGTAAAGGTATTTTCATCGTATATTTGTATTATTAATTATTATAGTCATTAAGATAGTTCGAAAATATGTATTGGTTTTTTTGAGACACTTTTGAAATCCCAGTTGCTTTCCAGGTAAAGGTCATTGGATATTGTATCTTTTGGTGTGCTTGAAACCTTTCAAGATTAAGTATGTTTTGAAAATGAATATTGTATAGTCTGTTTGGTGATAATGATTGTCCTAACTTTCACATTTTCACCCTTAGACTCTTAGGATAGTCCAAAGCTTGAGTAGTTAAAACAGCCTTGTGGTGTCCTGTTACTTTCTCTCATTATGTTGGTGACTGGTGAGGAAGTAGGATGTGTGTGGTGTTTTGACAGGTCACCTCAAGTCTCCTAGAAGACAAAGTAAAAAGACACACAATTGATAGCTTCTCTATATTAAGTGTCACTTATGTTAGAAAAACAGAGTAATGGATAGACAAAGGCACACAAATAGGTCTGCAATATATTTCAGTTTGCTGCACTAAACCAAAATAAAGATTACATCCATGCTTTTATGAATATGGAAACCCAAGTTATATAGTATTAGCTCCAGCCTCCATCTCAAAGTTATGTTCTTCTTGTTCACTTTTCATAATTCTTTTTTCATAGTATGAATATTGAGTTCAATTTTCATAGTTCTTTTTTCATAGTATGATATCGAGTTCTTTTTTTTATAGTTCAATAGAACTTTACTGTCAAAGTGTAGTTTCTAACTTTCTAAGTATTCAAATATTAACCGCTAATACTAATTTGAGTATTGTCAGTCAAGAGCTAACTTTATTGTCAACCATGTATCATATAACGAAACTGTAACTTGTTTCTTGGACGGATGAGTACTATACTCCTATTTTTGGTATATAGAATGAATGAAAAATATTTGTAATGCTGAATGGGGACGCATATGGATTCAATTCGTTTTTCTGTCCAAATATATGTTTGCACATACTTGTGTTGGGGTGAAACTACTTCACTGTCAATCTGGCTTTTAGAAGAATGGAAGCAGATAGGGCTGATTTTTGGTTCAATTCCGGTTCATAATCGGGTCTTAGTCCACGCTTGGAGAGGGATTTATACCATTATATGTCTAAATGGAAGCGTTAGATGACAGATTTAGGATTAGTTTTATGGTCCTGGAATAGAGATCACTTCCACAACAGTATAGTCAAGGCTCAAACCTTGATTAGTTGGTTCAGAAGAGGAAATTGCAATACCTACTTCTAATCAAATATCCAATTTTACAAGGTTTACATCAACTTTCCCTGCGTACAAGGAAATAAACTTTCTTTCTAATTTTTATGACAGTTCAGGCTAGACAATTGCAAGGAAATAAGGAAATAAACTTTCTTTTTAATTTTTACTTCTAATCTAATATCCAATTGGAATACATACTAATATTCATTCATGACAGTTCAGTCTAGAATTCAGTAGCACATATTTTAATTTTTTCATACCCATACATATGGGCATATGGCTACTCGACTATCATGTACAATCTAATTCAATTTTTAAAACTCCATAGATGTACTGATGTTTTAAACTTTTAATTGTTGTAAACCTAGCTGTCCTAACTTATTAACTATTAAACTAGGTAGTATGTAACATGTTTATTATGTTTAAACTTTAAACTTTATTTGTTTAATGTAGTATTTTTTTGCCAAGAATATTTTAATTTGTGATATTATGTTGAAACCGAGTTGGCCGACTAATCGGCGCCTAGTCCGCCTAGGTGCTAGGCGGTGCTTGACCGCCCGACTAGCGCCTAGCGAATTTTATAACATTGCTAAAGACTGACAACTGCATAGTCTTGGATCCCATATGAACCCCTTCTCCTTCTTCTGAGTCACTAGTTGCAGTTTCAGATCCTTTTTCTCCTTCAGATTGTTCCATCAGCACCATCTTGAAGTTCTTCATCCTGCAATTGTGACCCCGGTTCCAGTTTTCACCACATTTAAAACATAATCCTCTTTTACTTCTTTCTTGCAGCTCATTCTGTGATAATCTGGGGCTTGTTTTCTTTTGAACCAAATTTGAAGATTCCTCTTTCTTCTTATCATCAACTGAATAGTCGCCAGATGAATTCTTGGTTGTACTAGAACTCCCTCTATAGCCATCTCCCCATTTATGGTAACTTTGTCCTGTTAGATTTGTCTTCCATACCTTCTTCCCTTCCTCCTTGTTTCTTCTAGACAATACTTCATGATTCTTGTGCTCAATCAATAGTGCTGTGTCCATAATCTCAGCCAGATTCCTCACATGATAAAGCTTCAACTCAGCTCTAATGTCCTTCTTCAATCCATTCAAGAAAATTCCCTTAGTTACCTTCCCGCTTAATTCACCATGAGAAGCCACAGCTATCTCGAACTGTTCTCTGTAATCTTGAACTGTTCCCTTCTGCTTAAGACTTAATAAAGGTCCCAAAGGGTTCTGAACCAATTCTGGTTGGAATCGACGAGTTAAGGCTGCTTTCAGATTTCCCCAGTTCCTCTCATGCGTCTGATTCTCCCATCCTTGGAACCAGCTAAGGGCTTTGTCCTCCATAGCTACCACTGCTACGTTTACTTTATCATCCTCTTCGACATGATTCAGTTGAAAGTAGCGATCGATCCTTATCAGCCAGCCGTAAGCATCTTCTCCGTTGAATAATGGCAGATCAATTTTTCTTCCAGTTCGGTGGTAATGACCATGTTCCCTGTGCCGATGATGATTGCGATGCGGTGATGAGTAATTATAAGCTCCGTCCGAATCATCAGAACTCGCAGAGTTTCGTACATGGTGATGGTGAGAAGTGCGATGCGAGGCGGAAGATGCGTTCGATCTACTTCGCGATCGGTGTTGGTCTCTCTCCAACAAGGTCGCAACAGTTGCTCGTAACTCAGCGATACTCGCCGCCATAAGCTGCGGCGGATTCCCGTTGACTTTTCTCCAGTTCGTTCAATCTTCCTTCCATCATAGCACGAGTAAAGATCATCCAGCGATCAACGTGCTCTGATACCACTGATAGATCTATCTAGGTATTGAGAATATTTACAGAATATTATCAAAGAAACATTCAAGAACACGAACTGTAAACTGTATTGATGAAGAAGAATAGTAACAATGGCCGAAGCCCCAAGAGAGAGATAATTCTCAATCTTCCCAGAAAATACTAAACAGTCAAAATCCTCCTCTCTATTCTCACTTTACATCTATTTATAGTATCCCACTAACCGAATGTAGTTATTATCTCAAACAGAATTAACTACACTAACTCTTTTATTTAATATCCTAAGAGGTCTGTCCCTAACATCAGCTCGTGTGACATTGAGTATTTTACAAATTAAACTTTGCTTTCAATACTATTTGCAATGAAATTCTCACATTTAATTATTTCATTTAAGGAACTGGGATAAATTTGAGGACTCCTACCGTACCATGCAATTTTCAAATGGAGACAAGTGCTGGAATGGGCCAAATAGAAGTTTAAAGGTAAACTGTTGCATTGTCCGTTACTCTGATCTCATTAATACTAAAATTTTCTCAAAATATTCATACACGGTAGATCTAAATTTTTGCAAGCTGGTTTAGATAAAAGAAGCAGAAGTAGTATGTACTGCTTACACAATCATCTCTCTGTTCATATCTTATGTGTTTAAAAGATGGATGAAGGAAATAGTACAAAAGTAAATGAAAAGAAGTGTTTGAATTGACATAGGCACTAAATCTGCAGTCTTGTTGAATTGAAGTGTTTGCATAATATAAGATGAAATATCCTCATCTGGAATAGTGTGCTGCTCATTGTAGCCATAAAAATTTCCCTTTTCACATTCCATCTCTTCTTTGAAGAATAAAAGGCTGATATCGAGACAATGAATTCAGAGATAATGGGTGTCGCAAGTGCCAACATATACTGTCCTTCGATTCCTGCCAGTTCTGAACATACGTATATACGAGCACTAACTTGTTAATCTCTTTTGGTTGGACAAACAAGTGAACTCTGTTTAAAAAAAGATTGATGAGAGAAATAGTACAAGAATAAAAAAGAAATTTGTGAAGTTGACATAGGTTTCATGTCCCCATAATCACATATCTATTATTAAATTTAAAAGGCCCCTTACATATAGCTACTACTGGTTTCTGAGAACAAGAAATTCAAGAATTGACTTTTTCTTTTTGGATTTCCACTAATGACTTCTTCAACCTGTGGCTCTTTAAAAGGTTTTATTTGGACCCTTTCATGAAATAGTGGTCTTATATATAAAAAAAAAAAGGGCAGCCCGGTGCACGAAGGCATCCCCGCAAAGCAAGGGTCTGGGGAGGGTGCCACCACAAGGGTGGATAAGGGGCAAACCTTCTCCTATCAAATTTTGACAAGTGGCCGCTCCCAAGACGTGAACCGGTGTGCCAAGGCTCCCCTTCAGTTTTTGTCTTATCTGGTCTTAAAATCCTTTAAGACCAATAAACATGAATATGAATTTCAACCATCAAAAATCATATCTCGTGGAAATACTTGTAGTAAGCAGCAACACCTTTGGTCATCATCATTACCCCAGTGCCACAAAGGCTCCCACCTACGGTGGGGTAAGGGCCTGTGGGGGTCAGATGTACGCAGTCTTACCTCTGTAATGAAGCACAGAGAGACTGTTTCCGGATGACTCATATTGAAAAACGCATCAAAAATTACATTGAGTGACTGTTTTTCATAATAAAGAAGTGCAGACAATTTAGTGGGTCATTTTGCTTTATTCCATCATTTTGCCAAGCTAAAAAATAGTGGGTCTTTGGCTCCATTGCAAATGATGGGAAAAAGCAATACCTTTGGTATTCAGGCATTTTACTATTCTCTATTTTCCCAAGGAAATCATTTCTTATGTGGTTCAGGCACTCATTGATGCCTGCATTGAAGTAATCTATTTGTGGGTAAATTATTATGTAGGTTAAATTAAGATGCGGCCTGAAAAATGAGGTAGTTGATGTAGATGAGCCCAGTCGGTGCGAGTAAGATTCTTAATCTCATAACTTCTCAATTTGAGATGGTCCTTTTGGTCTTATTTACTGTAACTGACATCGGTTTATCTGACTATATGAGCATGTAATGACAGATATTTAGCATTTTTATCCACACCAGCCCTGTGTCTGGAAGAAAAGCTGCAGGTGCTTTCCTCATTGCAACTTGCCCCCCCCCCCCCCCCAATCCCCAACCAAAAGATTCACCCCTACTTTTTTTTTTTCGCTTTCTGTCTTGTCAAATCACATAAATCATGGATACAATAGGAACTTCAAGAGAAACTAGAGATGATGATGAAGAATGAGGATCAACCTCAAGGTCACGATGAGTTGTGATAGCTCGAGATGGCATTTTTAGGATTGCCCGAGTATTGATGGACAATAGACTTATAGGGCTGTGGGGTTGCTAGAAGGTGATGAAGAATTTTGAACTAGACACAAAGAGGTCTCACGTAGGTTTTTGTCCTAAATATGTATCAGAGTTTTGGTTATAGTCTAACCCGAAGGTGAGTTTTATCAAATGGAGAACATTCCAAGCCGCGTGTTTTGGCATAGTAGACACTAATTACAAGAATGCTAGTAATAAATATCAGACATCCAAAGGTGTTGAACAGAGAGAGGCCTAAAGTAGCTTTCTACATTGCAGATCTTGGCAAAAATTCTTAATTTATCTATTTTTTACCAACTTTGGTAGAAGTTTCTTGATGATTGTTTCATGATTTTCATCAATAATGAACATACATTCCTCGACAATCACTATCTTTATTTTGTGTGGTTGTGTTGTTCTTCCCAAGCCATTGGGTGTGACACCAGGGGCGGACGTAGTGTATAACGAGGGTAAGCATAGGCTTCACCCAAAAAATGTTCTTAGCCTATATGGTTGTAGCATTGATATAAATTTTTTTCCTATGCTTCATGTCAATGGTTCGAAACTCCCCAACTGCTTTTTTTGCTTGTTACAATTTATTCTTACTTTATTCACACTTTATTAATTCAGTATCAACTACATAATTCCATTTTTTCTTAAAAGTTTTATCATACCCTCTTGTCCCAAACATACTGAGACAGGGGTGGTATAAGAATATAATTGTATACACTTGATAGAGTATATAGACTCGGACCCTGGGTATCACGACTATTGGGCCCAGACAGCGGCCCGGACAGCGGCCCACATATGTTCAGTAGATAGCATTTATTTCCTTGTACACTATATTTATTCATATGTACCCATTAGAATAGATTAGATACTATTTATTAGCCATTTATTGGCCTTTTATTGTAGTTGGGCCTCCCAGGCCCAAACCTGGAAGCCCAACCCTCTTTTCTCCTATAAATACTCCCTATGGGAGCCATGTAAAAGGATGGGAATGGGATGATTGATTGGAAAGTTGGAAGTTGGAATTTATTATACATATCACTTTATCTCTCTAACTCTCCCCTCTCTCTAGATTAAATAATCTATCAATTGGTGCTCTCGTTGAGAGCTGGAATATATCAAGTAAGATCCTCCCAAGTCCCAACCAATGACACTTCAAGTAGGTACCGTAGTGCCAACCACACGTCGGCCAAATGCTACGTGCAATGAAAAGTGGAAGTGTTATCTAAATGACAACACTTCGGCCCTAGCTTGGAGTAACACGGCCCATTTTTTACAAAACAAGCCATGGTGGTCAAACTGCCAGAGCATACCACTCTGGTCAAACCATATGTGAGTAAGCAACACCTCGGCCTGGAGTGGGGAACTCGGAAGCATGCCCCCTCGGTCAGGCTTCACTCTCGGCAAAGAAAGTGGACACCTCAAACCGTCCATAAGCCAGGCAGCAGTGCACCATCGGCCAAACTGCAAGAGTTGGGACAGCCTCGGCCAAACAAGTCGCACCTCTTCGGCCTACACAATTTAAGCAATGGAAACAAGAAACGGTGCTCCACATCGGCCAAGTAGTGTTGCACGCCCATCGGCCGGGCACCTATTGGCCGGAACCCATCGGCTGGGCACCTCATCGGTCAACCTACCACCAGGCGACTCCCTCTGCCAAGGCCCTGCATCAGCAAGCGCCGCCTCGGCCATTGAGGCGAGCTGAAGGAGGAACATCAGTCAGGCCAGAACACTTCTGCTGGCAACGTCATCAACCTGAAACATCATCGGCCAGTATCGCATCGGCCAAAGTAGGGCCACCTCGGCCAGGGAGCTGCACCTCCTTCGTCCAGCGAGCATCAGCCGGCACCACATCGGCCGGTGCCACGTCGGCCGGACCGCATCGCCCGCACCGTACCGGCCAAAAAGAGGGACACCGCATCGGCCGACAACACATCGGCACACCGCACCTGCTAAAGGGGGGCACCGCATCGTCTGGCTTCGCATCGCCGGCACCGCATCGTCCGGCACCACATCGCTGGCACCGTATCGGCCGGCACCGCATTGGCCGACACCGCATCGGCCACAACAGGACCATCTCGTCAAGCAACCACATCGTCCGGACCACAACGGCCAGAACTTATTGGCCAAACACGTCGCCCACCAGAAAGGCCTCCTCGGCCAGTTCGCATCGGCGCCAAATCGCCCGTCCCCCGGCCAATTGTGGTCTCTTTGCCCAGGCGGCGGAAGAGCAGCAGCACACCCCGGACTGGAAGCAGCCTCCCTTCTCTCCCTCGCGACGGCCGGGTCAGCGGGAATCTCCTCGTCGGTCGTCACGACTCTGGCTCCACTCCTTCGAACCCACTTCTCCGTGCGGGTAAAAACTAACAAAGTGGGCAGGATCCGCATCTCAACAGTCAATTAGGATAGCGGGCCAAGAGGAACATGGACCGGCTATTAATCTCAAAGGCTGGATTCTGAGCAGGCCCAATCTTGTATTTCCCTGCTTTAATACTAAGCAGGGCAGGCTTCGGCCCAAATACAAGTAAGTCTCACAAACTTTTCCTCCTATTTTATGCATTAAATATGGAGCAAAATAGTTTTACCACTATTCAAAAAAAAATATAGTTTTACTACTATTCCGAAAAAATAGTTTTACTACTATTCCAAAGAAAAAAAGAAAACAATAATAATTGCTACTATTATTATTATCTTCACCACCATTGCTAATGGATTGAAATCCCCAATTGGTGCGGGCCAAAGCCTTAACCTTCCGAACATCTTTATTTGATGATTCGGATCATATTTGGGTCCATTGACCTACCATGGTCATCTTTATTTGATGACCCGGGCATCTAGAATGAGAGCCATCAACGGCCGCACACGACATTATGCCTAGAAGCGGTACACCTCATTCCCCTACACGCTAATTGCGTCATCCAAAAGCCGTTGCAATAAACAACGCACCTAAAGCCGTCGCAATAAACGACGCACCCAAAGCCGTTGCAATACACAACGCACCTAAGGCCGTTGCGATCCACAACGCGCCTACAAAGCCGTTGCAATAAACAACGCACCTAAATATCGTATCGGCACAAGCGGTGAAACACCCAAATCGGCCGGCGATATGCAGGACGAAGGACCTGTGTGCATGGTCCAACGTCTTCAAACGGAGAAGCATATCGCGTCGTCCGCGCGGAAACCGCAGGTTGACAGGCCTGAATTAAGGCTGAGGTTACAAAAACTCCACCCGTCAGTAAAATTTCGCTCAGGACCACAAAGGGCGGCCGTCAAAAGACGATGCCTAGTCCGGTCCCTCGTCGCCGATAGACGTGGAAAGGCAAAAAAGGATGCCACTGACACACCAAGTCGAGGGCGTATTTACTCCCTCGCACTAACACACGCGAAAAGCGTAGCGGACAAAATACCGCACATGGACGAAGGGACAGTAACCCTTCGGCCATCCAAAAAAAAAAAAAGAGGGAAGCCGACAGACCGCGCACTTACCGGCCTCGAGCAATAAAAATAAATAAATTCCCCAAACTTATTATTCATCTCAAGACCGGCTCCCGATGCCGAAGCTCTTGCTCCATCAGCTTATGAACGGCCTCCCCAACGCCGTCATACTTTTATATGACGACCGGCTCATCATCGCCTCGTCATCATCCGGATCGGCTCATCATCATCGCCATCCGTTCTTCACGATCGGCCCCTCGGCCACGACGTGATGCTTTATCTCAAGACCGGCCTCCTTAGCGCCAAGTGTCTTGAGCTAGCGACCGGGCTCGCCATTCCCCTCCTGGATGGCGACCGTCGCTTCCTATGACGATCGGCTCATCATCGCCTCGTCATCATTATTCGGATCGGCTCATCATCATCGCCATCCGCACATCACGACCGGCCTCCCAGCCTTGGCGTGATTATTTCTTCTCAGAGACCGGCTTATCATCGCCAAGTGTCCTGAGCTAGTGACAGGGCTCATCATCCTTCCTGGATGGTGACCGTCGCCTTTATATGACGATCGGCCTTCACATCGCCTCGTCATCATATGTTGGACCGGCTCATTATCGCCGTCGTCCTCACATCGCGTCCGGCCTCTCGGCTAAGGCGTGATACCTTATCTCAAGACCGGTCTTAGTCATCCCTTCCCGGATGGCGACCGTTGCTTGGATCTTCGGATCGGCTCATCATCATCGCCATCCGCACATCACGATCAGCCCCCCGGCCTCGACGTGATGATCTAGCTCAAGACCGGCTCCCTTAGCGCCAAGTGTCTTGATCTAGCGACTGGGCTTGCTATTCCCTTCCAGGATAGCAACTGTCGCCTCTACATGACGATCGGCTCATCTCCGCCTCGTCATCATCATTATTCGGATCGGCTCATCATCATCGCCATCCGCACATCACGACCGGCCTCCCAGCCTTGGTGTGATTATTCCTTCTCAAGACCGGCTTCTCATCGCCAAACGTCTTGAGTTGGCAATCGGGCTCGCCGTCCCTTCCTGGATGGAGACCGTTGCCTCTACATGACAACCGGCCTTATCATTGCCTCGTCATCATATCTCGGACATGCTCCTCAGCATCTCCGTCCTCACATCACGATCGGGCCCTTCGGCCACGACGTAATGCTTTATCTCAAGACCGGCTCCCTCAGCGCCGAGTGTCTTGATCTAGCGATTGGGCTTGCTATTCCCTTCCGGGATAGCAACCGTCGCCTCTACATGGCGATTGGCCTATCATTGCCTCGTCATCATACATTGGACCGACTTATCATAGTCGTCATCCTCGCATCGCGGCCGGCCTCTTGGCCAAGGCGCGGTACCTTATATCAAGACTGGTCTTAGCCATTCCTTTACTGGGTGGCGACCATTGCATGGATTTTTGGGTCGGCCCCTCAGTGCCGATCATGGCAGGCCCTCGGCCTCGACGTGATCATATTCCCCAAGACCGGTCTCAGTCATTCCTTCATCGGATGGCGACCGTTGCTTGGACGTTTGGCTCAGCCTCATAGTGCTGACGACCTCGCATCACGATCGGCCCCCCGGCCTCGACGTGATGCCCTATCTCAACACCGGCTTTATCAGTGCCAAGTGTGTTGAGCTAGTGATCGGGCTCCCCATCCCTTCCTGGATGGTGACCGTCGCCTCTACATGACGACCGGCTCATCTCTGCCTCGTCATCATTATTCGGATCGGCTACCCGTTATCGCCACCCTTATATCACGACCGCCGCCCCGGCCTCGGCGTGACGATCTATCTCAACACTGGCTTCATCAGCGCCGAGTGTGTTGAGCTAGCGATCAGGCTCGCCATCCCTTCCTGGATGGTGACTATCGCCCCTACATGGCGACCGACTTATCATCGCCTCGTCATTGTTATTTTGGATCGGCTCCTTATCACGGCCGTCCTCACATCACGATCGGCCCCTAGGCCACGATGTGATGTCATATCTCCAAGACCGGCCTCTCATTGCCGAATGTCTTGGGTTAGCGATCGGGCTCGCCATCCCCTCCTGGATGGCGACCGTCGCCTATATATGATGATAGGCTCAGCATTGCCTCATCATCGTATCATCAGACAGGCGTCCCACGCCCCGTCCTCATGTTCAGACAGGCGTCCAACGCCTCGTCCTCATATTCAGACAGGCGTCCAACGCCTCGTCCTCATATTCAGACAGGCGTCCAACGCCTCGTCCGCATATATTCAGACAGGCGTCCAACGCCTCGTTCTCACATTCAGACAGGCGTCCAACGCCTCGTCCTCATATTCAGACAGGCGCCCAACGCCTCATCCTCATATTCAGACAGGCGTCCAACGCCTCGTCCTCATGTTCGGATCTAGCAAACATCTTGCGGTCTCCGGCTCAGAGACTAAAGGATCTCAGATCTCATCTATAGGCCCCTCGGCCACATCTTACTCTAGCATCTTTATTTGACGACGTGGAGCTCTCATATATGCCTCTTGGCCACTACTCCCAGTCATCTTTATTTGATGATGTGGAGCTTATATCGGCCCGTCGGCCTTATATTCTGGTCATCTTTATTTGATGAACCAGACGTCACATTATGGACGGTCGCTCGACCCATCCCTTAGTCATCTTTATTTGATGACTAGGACTACTGATCATGACGAGCTACCCACATCTAGAGATCGGCCTCGGCCATCCCCTCAGCAGACGGACACCGCTGCAGCTCCATCTCTAGGCCGAAGGGCTCACACCTTTTGCTTCGTTTTGGGGGCATCCGGTGTACTCTTTTTCCCTCATTAGGATTTTTTCCCACAAGGTTTTTCCTAATGAGGTTTTTAACGAGGCATCTCCCCATTGTGGATCAAAAGGTGTCAACCCTCGGCCCCCTGTTGCAGACATCATCAGACATGCACTACTCTACTCCTCTTCACCTCGTTACACTCGCCTCAAGGAGTGGGGGACTGGGAGAGCGGGGGACTTCGCTACCAAAGAAGCAGAAATTCAAATTTTTTTTGCAAGGATTGCCACTCGCACCGACGACATCATCATATCACATACATATTCAGCTGCCACATCGGCCAGTACATATACATAGCTCCCCGGCCTCAGGACCGGTGGTGATGGTCTCTGGCCTGCGACCTTCGGTTGAGGATTTTCCCACAGGGTTGCCTCAGCCAGGGCTCACCAGTGGGATCGGATCATCGGCTTGGGAATCCGGGCGAGGCGCTTCGACGACGACAGCAGTTTACTCACCGGACGACGACAGATCAGCACACAGTTCTACTCTCTTTCGCCTCGAGTACTCTCGACTCAGAGAGTGGGGGACTCCTGATAGAGTATATAGACTCGGACCCTGGGTATCACGACTATTGGGCCCAGACAGCGGCCCGGACAGCGGCCCACATATGTTCAGTAGATAGCATTTATTTCCTTGTACACTATATTTATTCATATGTACCCATTAGAATAGATTAGATACTATTTATTAGCCATTTATTGGCCTTTTATTGTAGTTGGGCCTCCCAGGCCCAAACCTGGAAGCCCAACCCTCTTTTCTGCTATAAATACTCCCTATGGGAGCCATGTAAAAGGATGGGAATGGGATGATTGATTGGAAAGTTGGAAGTTGGAATTTATTATACATATCACTTTATCTCTCTAACTCTCCCCTCTCTCTAGATTAAATAATCTATCAACACTTATACATATATTTTTGTCAAATAAGTTAATTTGGTTGACATGAAATTACATAGCAATAAATAATTACAAATTTAATGTTTTTTACGGTGTACATTACATTTTTTATTCTTGAAATTTTATGTACATATAATGTTCATGTATGATGGAATAAAGCAAAATGGCTCACTAAATTGTCTGTGTTTCTTTGCTATGAAGCAGCAGTCAGTCCATGCACTTTTGGATGCGATTTTCACTATGGGTCATCCGGAAACAGTCTCTCTGTGCTTTAGTAAAGGGGTAAGACTGCGTACATCCGACCCCCCTTACCCCACCGTAGGTGGGAGCCTTTGCGGCACTGGGGTAAATGAAAATGAAATAATGTTCATGTATATTTTTGTGCACGCACTGACCCCCGATGCTTAGATCCGCCACTGTGTGACACCATTGTTTTTGGAGTTTGTCATCAAGTCCTTTTATCTACTCTAGCATTGACGATTCGGCGCCTGCCTCAACTGCTGCAATTTTTTGTGCTCGGGTGGATTGTTTATCGTTTTTTCATTCATCAAGATAATAGATGGACTGGTGGGTGCACCATCATGGTATATTGACGCTTTTCTGCTGAGTGAAATTTGTCGACGAGATGCATGAGGGTAATTTGCATTCAACACTTCATCTTTTTTATTGTTTACTTTACTACTGTTTTGGTGTAGTTTGTTTACAGATTTTATTCTCTATTTCTGTGTATAGTTGGGAGTGTTGTTTAGAAGTATGAGAGCCTTTACAAAATGATCTTTGTACCCACTCTTATACCCAATTTTGTACCCACCTATGTTTGTGAAGTGTTTTTTTTGTATGTGAGCCGGGGTTCACAGACAATATTTTGCACAAACAAGATATTGTCTATGAACCGGGTTCACAGACAAAAAACAACCTCCACAAACATTGTGGGTATAAGGTGGGTATAAGAGTGTGTACATCAAGCATTGTTGGAGCCTTTATAGTCAAGTATAACTTCAAATCGAGGCACTAGGGTGATCGTCTCTATGAGGGTGTTTGGAGGCGCTATATTGGGTTGATCAGCCTGAAATCCCAAAAAAAAACACCAAACAATCACGGAGAAGTTTGGCAACACATTTTTTCAGTTTATCAGGCTTATCAGTCAACTTTTGCATCAAACACGTAACCTTTGCTTTAGCGTGCTGAATTCTGTAATAAGCAGAAAAAGTAAGGTTGGGGTTAATTTTCTGGCTATATTAGCTGAAGTTACTGCAGATGACCATTTTAGCTATTTTTACATGTAATTTTTTCTTTATTTTATCAATAAAATATATTTTAAAAATATTTTTTTCATAAATCAGTAGAATCAGCCAATGTGGCCACTTCAGCCAGAACTTCATAAATTTCAGCAGAATCAGCCAAAACAACTGATTTTCATGCTACTAAATGGGCTCTGAATGAGTTTATTTGGCTGAAAAACAGAACCAAACGACATACAATTCGACAGAAAAACACAAATTAAATAAAACGAAATTAAAATAGAATTCACCCATCTTCTTCCAAACCCTAGATGTGCTTGCACTCCATGGCGGCGGCTCAGGAGGAGGACGCGCCCGTCGTTCATCCGTCACAACTTCAACATCAGCTATATTCAGATCCAGTTCTTCTTCCTCTGCGCCAATTGCCAACGTCTTGCACTTGTCCATAAAGCTTTTCAAACCGAAAAGAGAAAACTCAAACGAATATCCGAAACTCGTTTCCACCTCCATATCCGCCGACGAAGCGGGGCTGCCGCGAGAGAACTTTTCTCGGCACAACCGTCGACACTCCCTCGACCTCGAGCCCTAATCAAGAAACTCTAATCCAAAAGTCATCGACGATCTACGCCTATAACAGCAATACGCAGACGCAAATCCAAAGGAATCAATAGGAAATATGCAGAACAAATTATTTTAAAACACCATGGTTAGTAAGTTGTAATGTAAAATGAGTGGTTGTTGTGCAATTATAGATTAAGCAAATGTATTTTTTAAGAAAATTTTTAAGAACACATATATCGGTAAAACGAGCTGCTGCTAACATACATATATTAAAATACAAAGAAAGTTCTATCCAAAATATTAAAATACAAAGAAAGTACTATCCTTTTTGGTAATTATACATCCAATAAGCCAATTCAGTCAAAATATTACCAAACACTTTCACTTTAGAAATGTCAGCCATTAAAACACTTTCAGCCGTTGCAGCCATTATCTAACATGCCCTATATGACTATATATGGTTGTTGAACAATGGTAACAATTGTGCATCATATTTTTCTATTGCACTTACATATTTCTTATTTGAATTAATATAAATTTGGTGTTTTACCATTAAAGAAAACTATCCATGTCATCGTATCAAATTGCTATGTTGGTTGTTGGCCGTCCATCTTATGATCTCTTTTGCTAAGTTGTAATATTTTCTCTTTCTCCCTTCTCCTTTTTCCTTTTTTCTTTGTTTTTCTTTTTTATTTTTATTTTTCAATGTCTTCGTTTTATCTTCCTTTAGTCTGTCATATACCACCTGGATACCAAAATTTTCCGGCTCCCAAAATATCTAAGGGAGTGTTTGCAACTGCTTCTGCTTAAAAAAAAGCACTTTTGGAGATGTAAGGAAAAAGTGATTAGTAGGAAAAGTTGATATTGTTTGAGAAATAAGTGATTTTGAGAAGTAAAAGTTGATAGTGTTTGGTAAAATAAGTGTTTTTTATGTAATAGAAAGGGGAAAAGCACTTTTCACACGCAAGCCGAGAAAAAATAAAAATTGGTAATGTTTGATAAATAAGTGCTTTTTTAAGGCAAAAGCTGAGAAGTGCTTTTTTTTAAGTGATTGCAAACACTCCCTAATGTGATCACTTAGACTTTCGTCCAACAGAATTGAAGCTAGATGTGGCGCGCTTTAGTATCAACTGTTAGGATTGGAAAATTCTTCTATCAATATCAAGAACAGAATTACAATAGGAGGAGCAAACTCTCACACTCAACTATTACAAAAAACCAATCCTCACCAATACACTTCTACTCTAAGTGTATTTCACTCTTCACACACTTTTCTCACTTTCTAAACTGATGATATGAACAACAATAGAACACTCTATTTATAGGGCTATTTGGAGACAAGGGGAAGTTGCATCCAAGCTTCCATAGTTATCTCCATATCTTCTCCCATGCTCATATGTTGGAGAGCTCCTTCCTAGAAGGTGTGAGATGCCTCTTGGCAACTTCCAAGAAAGAAGGTGGAAGAATCCTACAAATCTCCCCCTCCACCTTTTTCTTTATTTCTCTCGTTCCTGCGATGCTCGTTGGCTCCCCTCGCTGGCAACAAGTATCCATTCGGATGTGGAATACTTTCTCTGTGGAACTATGCCTCGCATAGAACGTCGAACATGAGTACCTCCAGCTTCGTCTTCAGATGAAGGCTCCCCCTGCTGAGGAATATCATCACTGTGAGTATCATCATCACCTACTGAACCATCACTCTCTTGTTCAGTAGAATCATACATCTCCTCGTTGCTAAGAGGAATGTTTGATGATACTTGCACTTCGTCTTCTGGAGTATGTTGTTGGCGGATTATTGGAGCACACCCATGAAACTCGTTTTCATGAAATACAACATCTCTACTTCGTACAACTTTCTTCACTTCGGGATCCCACAACCGGTATCCCAATTCTTCATCACCATACCCGATGAAGATGCATGGGTTTGACTTGAGATCAAGCTTCTGTCTCAACTCCTTCGACACATGTGCAAATGCCTTGCACCCGAACACTTTCAAATTAGAGTAAGAAACATTTCGTTCTGACCATTTCTTCTCTGGCACTTCAAAGTTTAAAGGAACAGAAGGTGACCTGTTTATAAGATAACAAGCTGTCAGCACAGCTTCACCCCAGAATGGCTTAGGTAGTTTAGCCATACTCAGCATGCAACGAACTTTCTCCATAATGGTCTGATTCATTCTTTCGGCCACACCATTGTGTTGCGGAGTTCGTGGAACCGCCTTCTCATGTCGGATTCCGTATGCAGCGCAATATGCTGAGAACTCTCGGGAAGTGTACTCTCCTCCATTGTCTGAACGTAGACACTTCACCTTCTTCCCTGTTTCTCTTTCTACCATGGCATGAAATAATCTGAAGCGATCAAACACTTGATCCTTACTCTTTAAACAGTAAGCCCATACCTTTCGTGATGCATCATCAATGAATGTCACGAAATATCTGCTTCCTCCAAGTGACTCCTCTTCAATGGGTCCGCATACATCAGAGTGTACAAGACTGAGTAACTCTGAATGGTTCTTCCTGGTAGAACTGAAGGAAACCCTGTGTTGTTTCCCGAATATACAGTGTTCGCATGGATCTAGGGCAACACCTTTGCCCATGGAAATGACTTCCTTCTTTGCAAGAGTTGTCAATCCCTTCACGCTCAAGTGGCCTAGCCTCCAGTGCCACAAGTTTGGTGATATCTCTTCTTCAACAGCATTAAGACTTGGATGACACAACTTTGCATGAGTTTTATAAAGAGTACCACAAATATGGCCTCTTGCAACAACCAAGGAACCTTTAGATAACTTCCATGTACCTTCTTTGAATCGGTTAAGATATCCTTGCTGATCCAGAGCTGTACCGGAGATAAGATTCAATCTAAGATCCGGAACATGTCGAACATCTTTCAACACAAGTGCGCATCCGACATTGGTTGTTATGTGCACATCACCAATGCCAACAATCTTCGAGAAACTCGTGTTTCCCATCTTCACAGCTCTAAAGTCTCCTGACTTATAAGATGTGAATAAGTTCTGGTGTGGAGTAGCGTGAAATGATGCGGCTGTATCAATCAGCCACTCAACATCATGAGTACCTACGTGTAAACATTCTTGTTCACCATGTGTAACAAGACACACGTCTGATGACAAACTAACCATGGTCTCACCATCTTCGTGGCTAGTATTTTGACTCGTCTGTGGCTGCTCTCGTAGAAACTTTCTACAATCTCTTTTTCTATGCCCATAATTACCACAATGGTTGCAATATCCTTCAAACCAAGTATTGTTTTCACAGGACATACCTCGTTCTTGTGATCGGCCGCGAACTTGAGAATTTCCCCTGTTTTGACTTTGACCTCTACCTCGACCTCGACTTCTTCCTCCATTTCTGCCTCCCCCTCGCCTGTTGGTTTCTGACACGAAGGCATATGATTGTTCAGTCCCGGCTTCTTTTCTTTGGGCTTCTTCATTCATAAGGGCATCTGTGACCATATGCATAGTCACCTTGCCATTGGGAGCAGAATTGCTGAGAGTGACAACAAGAGTCTCCCAGCTGTCAGGTAGAGAGCTCAAGAGTAGTATCGTCTGTTCTTCATCTTTGAGAACCCATCCGGTGGTGCTCAACTGATTCTCAAGATCCTGGAATTGACTGGTGTGTTCTGACACCGAAATACCTCCTCATAACTTGTGGTTTACTAATCTCCTCATTAGTAACGTCTTATTTCGGGCGGTTTTTGCTTGATACATGCTACCAAGCTTCTCCCATAGTGTGTAAGCACTTTGTTCTTGCGCAACATGATGGAACACACTATGATCTATCCACTGTCGAATTTGTGCGACAGTTTTTCGATTCATTTTTGTCCATTTTCATCCGTCTTTTTATCCGGTTTCACGCCATTATTATCAAGAGGATCAGCTAAATCCCTCAAATTTAGCAAATCCTCCATCCGAGGCTTCCACATATTGTAATTTGTGGAACTGAGCGCAATCATGGTGTCCGATGATGATTTATCCATAATAAAACGCTCAAAATATCTCGTACCTTATTTTCGGAGCCGAATTTGGACAAACGGAGCTCACCGTTGGATCCGGAATGGCCGAAAATGGTAGGAACCGGTCTGACCTCGTCCAAAACCGGTCTGGAAATGGGTGAACCGGCCTCCACAACTTCGAACCGGTTCGGTCCGGTTCAAGCAGCAAACCAGTGGGCAGACCGGCAGGCGGATGACGTGGCAACAGCTGGACTGCGCTGGCGCTGACGTGGCGCCACGTGTCACTGACGTGGCGCTGACGTGGCACCCAGAGGATGGCTTGCACGGCTGACGTGGCACTTACGTGGACTGACGTGGCACTGACGTGGCGGCTGACGTGGCGGTTGACGTGGCTCGTCTTCTTCCTCTGGACTGCGTGATGACGCAGGCAGTTTTCCGGCGCGTTTGGGCGGCGCGTACGGCCTCTTCCGGTGGCCAAAAAATTCCCTAAAAATACCATATTTCTCGTCTCGACGAGACGAATCTAACGTTATGATCAGATCGTGATTCCGAGCAACTTGAAAAATCACGATTTTCTAACCTGTAGAAATTTATCTGAAAATGAGAAAAGAGTGTATGAAAACTCAACCTCGCTCTGATACCACTTGTTGGGATTGGAAAATTCTTCTATTCAATATCAAGAACAGAATTACAATAGGAGGAGCAAACTCTCACACTCAACTATTACAAAAAACCAATCCTCACCAATACACTTCTACTCTAAGTGTATTTCACTCTTCACACACTTTTCTCACTTTCTAAACTGATGATATGAACAACAATAAAACACTCTATTTATAGGGCTATTTGGAGACAAGGGGAAGTTGCATCCAAGCTTCCATAGTTATCTCCATATCTTCTCCCATGCTCATATGTTGGAGAGCTCCTTCCTAGAAAGTGTGAGATGCCTCTTGGCAACTTCCAAGAAAGAAGGTGGAAGAATCCTACATCAACTACTACGTATCAAGTACTCCATGTCTCCATTAAGTATGAGAGAAAAAAGCTTTGCGCCACCGAGTCCACAAAGAGTATATCTATATTGAAATGAATCACTTTAGTAAAAAAAATCACTAAATTACCTTTTTTTTTAGTATTTTTTTAAAAAATAAATCACTTTAGTGATTGTATTAACAATTAACACAAAACAAATAATAAGGGAGTTATGATAAGAAAAGTGACATTCAGACATATGTAGTGTTCTTAATTTAAGTGTTGCATGCGTTACACTAGTCTCGAAACTTTCTTCCAATTGTCTTTCAAAGAATGCTTTGTGTTTTGTGTGTCAACTAGAATATACAATTTAGAAAGACATTTTTAGGATGGAGATAATATAATAATTCTATTACGGGTATAATATTTTCTAGAATAGAAATTAATGTTAGTCATAGCTTCGCAAAAGATGATGTTAATCGTGATTCTAAATGATTTGTGTTTTAGTGTTTTCAAAATAATGTAGCTAGTGTTCTCGAAAGGAGCTTTGTGTCAGGGGTGGCCCTAGGGGTGCAACAGGGGCGACCGCCCTAGACCCAACAAAATAGGGGGGAAAATAGGCCCAAAAAATATATCTTTGTATTGTAGTGTGAGTAGGCTTCCTTTTTTTAAATTTTTAACTCAATTAATTGGCCCAAGGTTTAATTTTTAAAATAAATTTAAAGTGGCACGCCTTTCTTAATTCTCTTCAGATATCTAAGTGTTATAATCCTTTTTTTTATCCCAGAAGGCAAACCACCAAATTCAGTGGGGCAAATGCCGGGAGTCAGGTGCCGATAATTTTATTAATAGATAGATGAGTACAACGAGAGGGGGTCCGAACCAATGCCTTCCCATAAGAACAAACAATTTTGACAAAAAGATGAGTAGAATGAATATAAAAACCATAAAAGGGAATAGAGTCAAAACACTAATGAATCACCAAATATACGGAAAGGACCTAGAGTCTAAATCCATAGCCCCTTGGATCTCCTTAGGCATAAACAAGCCCGGGCGCCATACGAAATCAGCCTTCCAGCCCGATTTAGCCACCAAAAATGCTGCCTTATTTACTTGGGAATAAGGCAAAAGTCCACCTCCACCTGCTGAATCCAAGGTTGTTAAAATCTCGATTTAAATCGTAAAATCGTACGATTTTACGATTCTACATTAATAAAGCGATTCAAATCGCAGGTAAAATCGTAAAATCATAAAATCGTACAAAATCGTAAAAAAATCGTCCTAAAATCGTGTAGAATCGTATAAAATCGTAGCAAAATCGTAATAAGTTGTTTTTGGTGAAAATGGCTCAAATTTATTAAAATTAACAACTACAAATTGATACATAATTCCAATAATAATAATATGAATAGTTTATTTATAAAAGTAATGGATTCTTGTGTTACTTAATTATTTTTATGTTTTACATATGTTTAATGTTATTATTCAATACATTTACATTATAAAAACAGTTTATAAATCTTGCTTTTGACATTTTAGATATAGTTTTATGTAATGAAATGATATAATATCATTAACTTGCAACTTAATTTTAATATTTATTTATTTTATAATTATTAAAATATGTTTGGTAAAATCTTACGATTTGCGATTCGATTTTACGATTAGATTTTTAAAAACATCTACCGATTCGATTCAAAAATACGATTTTAACAACCTTGGCTGAATCTGAAAGGTCTCCACCCACTCCACCGCTTGCCTGAAAGCCTCGTCTTCTTCGCCTTCCATTCTCGATGAAGCACTTACCTGCCGCCGCCCCCATATGGTCTCTGAGCAGATAACCTGCCGCCGTCTTTCCATTACGACGAAAGACCGCCCAGTTAAGCTTAAGCTTTCCGGGAGCCGGCTTCTTCCACACACCTACCTGCGGTTTATTCATTTTGAAAGCACCAGGTAACAATCCACAATTCTTCAGATTATCTCCTCCTTTAAGACTCGAATTAGCATAGCTCCAATTAACCATGAAATTGATAATTTGTTTTATAATATGCTCCTTGTCCGGAGGTTTATCCTTCCAAAACGCTTCCCAGTATTCCTTCCAAATATGCCAAGCGATTACTCCCGGAATAATCACACTGCAAGTAGCATCCAAAGACTTATTCTTTCCTGAAGCCCACCACTTAAGTAGTTGAAGCTTTACCTTCGTAACAATTCTCCCCTGTATGTGCAGCGCTTTTTCAAAAAAAAAATCCATATGTCTCTGGCAAAATTACACTGAAGGAGTACATGGTCTTGAAAAGCTGACTGAGATAATCAAGTTATGTTAGGCCTCCCCAGTCCAAAACTCTCAACTCGCAAAACTCATCGAAATTGATTTGTTGTTTAGAAATTCCAATATCAACAAGAGTAAAGAACGTTGCAAAGCGGTGAGTGCCTTAGCGGTTTGTTTAGAATTGAAGCCAATCAATCGAGGAGCCCAAACGGTGGCCGGTGACCAAAAAACTTCTTTCAAGGCTTCAAACAATCCATCCATGATCAATAAATTATTCTTGATAAAATTGGTGAATGAGGTTGGGATAAATAGAGAAAAAGAAGAAGATTAGAAAAGATAGGGCTAAGTTAGAAGGGTTCGATGGAAAATTCTGTTTGTTAAGAAATTAAATCTTTAAAATTCCGTGAGAAACGTTTTTAAGTAATGTTTTTCTTTTTATGTGATAGTTGTGTTGTTACTTTTCACCAAATATGTAATTTAAATAATAATAATAAAATGAGTTTCGTTTTTATTTAATGACCTTTATTAAACAATTTTATTATAATTATTTTTTTAAATATATATAGTTTATTATTTGTCTTGAATTAGTTGAATATAAGCCCAAAATAATATCTCGCCCATAGGCCCGAAAATTGACAGGACCGGCCGTGCTTTGTGTGAGATAATAATTGAATGAAAGAGTGGACTACACATATGAGTGCCCTAGCATTGTATTTATAATGATAAATATTAAGAGTATTTACACACAAATCCCTATAATACATTATTACACCCCTCAATCTGTGCAATGAAAATCACGTGCAGATTGAAACGTAAGAACTCAAATCTCGATTTTTAGTAATAATATCTGCTAACTAATACTGAGTGGGATATATTAAACCACAAGTTTCCCGTGAGCCACCCGTTCACGAACAAAATGATCTATCTGAATATGATTCACGGCTAGGTAAGAGGCAGAGAGTCATTAACATCTCAGTTATTCTGATTACATGTGAGAGACACATGTTAATCTCAATCTCAGTCTAATCTACGGCGTCTTCGCGGATGAGTCCAACTCGACCGATAGATACTCATCTTAGCCGGTATACTTCTTGTGTGTTCCAGTAGTAGGCCGACTCTTGCCAACGATTGTGGTATTATTCACGACTTGATTTTCAGTGTATATATCTTTCATTTATAAATTACAATGTCTCTATATTTAGTTTTTCTAATTTGTGTATGCGTTTGAAACATCTAATTTTTTTGTTAATGTAAATTGCTTTTCATGCATAACCCTGATGATTTTTTAAAAACATAAAAAATGATGCTAGTTTAATACTTCGTATATCTGCTTAGTTATGTCTCTTTAATTATGTATCATTTCTTATTTGTTTGATTGACATAAATTGGACATTTTGATTTATATGGCCTGAATAGTAACATGCATAGCATAAGTGACGAATCTATACTGATATTTTTCAAAATGAAATTTCAAGTACCTCTAGAACAATTTTTATATACCCCACTCGAACGCAAATTATACCGTACGACCGGCATACCATGCGCATGGTATGCCCGGTCAAATACGGCGTCGTTTTGCTAATTAAAGTAATGATCGATGGAAGAACTCGGCGAATCCCAATTGAAAGTCGTATGACGGTGAATCATCTCCTACAATACCTGAGTCGCAGAGAGAAGAAAGTCAGGGTTGGATTCACTCATCCACAATTGAAAAGATGATTTGGCCGGACAAAGGATAATCTAGAACTCAATTGTGAAGGGAAACATGGCAAGATTAAAGACTGCCATCAATGTCCTCTGGTGCGATTTGGAGTGGAAAAAGCAGAGTGTCATGGTTAATGTCCATTGTGCTGCTTACTGACAGACACAGTGATTCACCGGCAAAGAGATGCTTTACATATATGGATTTTCACTGATTATATATATAATAGTAATGAATATGAAACTTCAGATCCTAATAAAGAAGACTCATCTTTGTCACATGTTGAAGATGACTAGGATGAATTATTTTAGACATTTCTCAAATTACATTTTGCGCATACTCAAGTTACACCAAGATTTGCCTAAAATTACATATGTATTAGCGTGAGTTACATGGCAAATTTTATCAACAAGTTACATCTTTTTATTCGTGAGCTACATCTGTTTATGCATGAGTTACATCTTATTGTACGCGAGTTACATCCTGTTTACATATGATTTACATTTTCATAATTTGAGTTGCACAACAATATAGTGCGAGTTACACAACTCAATAAGCCTCTGCTACTCAAAGAAAAATTAATTTAAAAAAAATCATTTTTATAGCCTTGATATATTAGAAACAAAACATATACACTATTTTGTAAAATAATTGGGCAATTAGACTCCTTTTTCATTATTTACATTGAAATCAATGTTTTATTTCTTATACTAAGTATTGGGCAAGTTACATTTGGACTGGACTTGAGTTACATTGATTAATAACGTGAGTTACATTTTTTTACACGTGAGTTACATCACTCTGCTACTGGAACAAAGGAAAAAACAAAAAAAATTACTGTACACGCGCGTGTACTGTTCATGCACGAAATTTTTTATTAAAAAAGTGCAAGACTGTGTCGTTTTGATTGCAGGAGTACGGTGCTCAAGGTGGGCAGGTTGCACCGTATAGGGACTGCCACTCGAACAACTCTGAGCAATACAATATTCAATATATTATTTGATTAATATTAAAAATAAAAATTAAATTAAACTATATTTCTATAATTATTCTATTAGAGTATTATTTTTAAACTATATCTACATGTTTTTATTTATATACCTTTAAGAATATTAGTATTTAAACTTATACAGATTTGTATGTATACAATATATTTTACCAAAAAATTAGATTATTTCAACATTATTGAACTGCAGTTCAATGTATATACAAATTCTAATTACTTATATATAAATCTAAGTTTATATAGTGAGAGCAAAAATGGGGAAGTTCTTCTTTTCTCATTAACAAGTAAAAGAGTATTTATACACGTACAAGGCCCATAAAGATAAAACCCTAATCTGACTATTAGGTGAAAAGGAGAAAATAAAATAAACTGAATACATGATGTACAATATTACACACGGAATTTAACACTCCCCCTCAAGTTGGTGCAAAGATATCTATCATTCCCAACTTGCTTATGAAGTCTTCAAATATCTGTTTATAAAGCCCTTTGGTGAGAACATCTGCAAGTTGTTCTGATGTTGGGACGAAAGGCATGCAGATTTCTCCCTTCTCTAGCTTCTCTTTGATGAAGTGACGATCGATCTCCACGTGCTTGGTCCGGTCGTGTTGAACCGGATTGTTGGCAATGCTGATGGCAGACTTATTATTACAAAATAACTTCATAGGAGCTATAGCTCATTCAAGATGCTCCTGATCCAGATAATTTCACAAATACCCTGAGCCATAGCTCGGAATTCAGCCTCTGCACTACTCCGAGACACAACAACTTGTTTCTTACTCCTCCATGTTACTAGATTGCCCCACACGAAGGTACAATATGCTGAGGTTGATCGCCGGTCGTCAGAGCACCCGGCATAGTCAGCATCCGTGAACACTTCAATCTGCCTACCATTGTTCTTCTTGAAGACAACTCCTTTTCCCAGGCTCCCTTTGAGGTAGTGCAGAATGCGATACACGGCCTCTAGATGACTTTTGGATGGACTGTGCATGTGCTGACTCACCAGGCTCACTGCTTATGCAATGTCTGGCCGTGTATGAGCTAAGTAAATCAACTTTCCAACCAACCTTTGATACCTCGCCTTGTCTGCCAGATCCTCACCATCTGACTTTGTAAGCTTATGAATTTGATCAATCGGAGTAGAAGCGGGTTTGCAGCTGAGTAAACCTGTCTCCATGAGTAGGTTAAGCACGTACTTCCTTTGTGAGATGGCAATTCCCTTCGATGACCCGGCAACCTCCATTCCCAAGAAGTATTTAAGGCTTCCTAGATCTTTCACCTCAAATTGTTGAGCTAGGAATCACGTCAACTTTTTGAGTTCAGTCTCATCATCTCCTGTCATTACAATGTCATCCACATAAACAATCAATATGGCTAGTTTACCATTTAGAGAGTGTTTGCAGAACATGGTATGATCACTGTGAGCTTGTGTGTATTGCTGATCCTTCATTGCCTTTGAAAATCTTCCAAACCAAGCTCGTGGAGATTGCTTGAGCCCATACAACGCCTTCTTCAGGAGGCATACTTTCCCATTGGAGTCTTGGTCAAATCCCGGGGAAGCTGCATAAGGACCTCTTCTTCTAATTCTCCGTTGAGGAAGGCATTCTTGACGTCGAATTGTCGTAGTGGCCAGTCAAGATTCATGGCAAGGGAGAGTATGACTCGGACTGTGTTAAGTTTGGCAACCGGTGCAAAAGTCTCCTCATAATCAATCCCATAGGTTTGAGTAAACCCACGAGCAACCAGCCTTGCTTTGTACCTGTCAATTATTCCCTCAGCATTATACTTGATCGTAAAAATCCACTTGCAATCAACCGTCCGTTTTCCCTTAGGTAACTCTTTTATCTCCCAAGTCTCATTCTTCTTTAGAGCTCTCATTTCCTCTAAAACAGCCTCCTTCCACTTGGGACTACTTAGAGCTTCATGTATAGAACTAGGGACCTCATCAGCCATAAGATTAGTGGTAAAGGCTCTAAAGGTAGGAGAAAGGTTTTGATATGAGACATAATTAGACAAAGGGTACATGGGAAACTTATCGGCTTTTCTGGTAGTGCACTTTCTGGCACCTTTTCTAAGGGCAATAGGCTCATCTTGGCTTTCGGTTGCATCTAGGCTTTCTGCTGACTCATCACTAATTTCAGTGGTTATGGGTGAGTTAGAGGTGATAGGAGATGTGTTACCTTGACCCGAGTCCGGTTCCGATGATGACACTGCTGAGGTTTCAACTTCATTCTCTGATTGCACTCTTGAGTTAACACGAAAATCAGTACTTGGTTCCTCAATTGAATCAGTTTCATTTTCATTATATGATGAAATATCATTTTGCACACGATCAGATGTAGGCAAAGACAAAGAAATAGGCAGAGTATGATTTAATTCCCAAAAACACTCTTCATTATCATTTTTCTCCCCCTGAAGAGAGTTTTTGTCATAGAAAGGTTTGTTTTCAAAAAATGTGACATCCATACTTACAAAGAATTTACCCGAGCTGGGATCATAGCATTTAAAACCTTTTTGTGTAGGGGAAAAGCCAAGAAAAATGCATTTAATTGCTTTTGGATCCAATTTTCCTCTATCATGATTATGAATGTGAACAAAAGCAGTACATCCAAAAATTTTCGGAGAAAGATGTGTGAAACATTTATTTTCAGGAAAATATTTTTTTAGTGTTTTAATGGGAGTATTATAGCTAAGAATTTTGCTTGGCATTCTATTAATTAGATATGAAGCAGTTAATAAAGCATCTCCCCAAACACGTTTTGGAACATTCATCGAAAACATTAGAGCTCGAGTAACTTCAAGTAAGTGTCTATTTTTTCTTTCGGCAATTCCATTTTGTTGAGGTGTATAAACACAAGAACTTTGATGGATTATGCCTTTTTCAATTAAAAACTCACCAAGAATTTTATTAAAATACTCTCTGCGCTTCTTTGTTATGAAGTAACAGTCAATCCATGCAATTTGGACACGATTTTCACTATGGGTCATCCGGAAACAGTCTCTCTGTACTTTAGTACAGGGGTAAGACTGCGTACATCCGACCCCCCCTTACCCCACCGTAGGTGGGAGCCTTTGCGGCACTGGGGTAAATGAAAATGAAAAATGACTCTCTGCCATTATCAGTTCTTAAAATCTGTATTCTGCTGTTAAATTGGGTTTCAACCATTTTATAAAACATTTTAAATGTATTTTCAGCCTCATATTTATCCTTTAGTAGATATATCCATGTGTTTCTAGTATGATCATCAATGAAAGTAATGAACCACCGTGTATTTGTTATATTTTTTACACGTGATGGTCCCCAAATATCACTGTGAATTAAAGCAAAAGGTTTCGATGGAGTATATTTCAAAGTAGGAAAACTAGACCTTTTGTGTTTTGCTAATTGACAAATTTCACATTGCAAAAGATCAATGTTCTCATTTTGAAACATAGAAGGAAACAAATGCTTCAAATAACTAAAACTTGGATGACCTAAACGAAAGTGCCATAACATTATTTTATCAGATACTGAAAATAAACTAGAACAATGAGGTTTCTGAATTTGTTTATTCAAGGTTGCCTCGGATTTGAAGTAGTATAGCCCTCCATATTCTTTAGCACTGCCAATCATCTTCCCCGAGCATAGGTCCTGAAATTCACAACCAGAAGGTACAAAAGTGAGCTTGCATTGTGAATCAATTGTCAATTTATGGACAGATAACAGGTTATAGGCAAGTTTAGGAACATGAAGGACATTTGATAAGGTAATGGATGGGGATAAAATTATTGAACCTTTCCCAGCAATAGCAGAAAGAGATCCATCTGCAATTTTCACTTTTTCATGACCAGAACAAGGGTAATATGTGTGAAAAAGATAGGACGAATCAGTCATATGATTTGTGGCAGCTGAATCTAGGACCCATGGATTGAAATTATCTAAGGTTGTTTTAAGGGCTGTCACATGGATACCTTTCAGTGCTAGGGATGATGATGACTGATGAGTGGTCCATAGCTTGAACAATTGCTCTAAATTGTCTTTAGAGAAGAAAGACTGTTCTGGAGTCGATGGTGAAGCTCTGGGGCTGCTTGGTGTCGGCTGGGAGACTTGAAGAGCACTTTTGTTGTCGTCGAAGGGTCGTGGGAGATCAGCTGGCTTGCCATGGAGTTTCCAGCACTTAGCTTTGATGTGTCCAACCTTGTTGCAGTGTTCACAGGTTGGCCGGTCAGATTTCTTTGGGAACCGGTTGTTGAAATCAGGTTTGGAAGTCACCATAGCACTCATCTCTGGACGTGTTGGTGCAGCATCACTAACCCCGGGTCCCAACATGACTTGACGGCGGCTTTCTTCTCTCCGGACTTCTGAAAAAACCTCACGTGTGCTTGGAAGTGGATCTTGGCCAAGAATTCTGCCTCTGACTTCATCAAGATCTGCATTCAAGCCAACTAGAAAGTCAAATACTCTCCCTTTCTCGACAATCTTCTGGTACAAGGCGCTATCTCTTGAGCAGCTCCACTTGTAATCACAGTAGAGGTCCATCTCCTGCCAAAGCATCTGGAGGTCGGTGTAGTACTTTGTCACGGACTTCTCGCCTTGCCTAGCCTTACTCAATTGGGTTTTGATATCATAGAGTTGGCCAGAATTGCCGAGGTCTGAGTATGTCTCCCTCACTGCCATCCAGATGTCATTCGCTGTGGGAAGGAAGAGATAAGTTCTTCCTAGACCTGTATCCATGGAATTCACAAGCCAGGACATTATCATCGCGTTTTCAGCCTCCCAAGTGTTGTAGTTGACGGGATCCTTCGTAGGGTCTGGTCTGATCGTGGTTCCAGATAAATAGCCAAATTTACCTCTCCCTTGAATGAAGAGTTTGACCGATTGTGACCACTCCATGAAATTACTTCCATTCAATTTATGAGAAGTAATTGAATTAATGGAATGGGATTGAGCATTGTCGGCTGGGGTCATTCCACCAGACCGAGAGGAGTTTCCAGTAGAACTGGTATTGTCAAAGTTTGGATCGGCCATGAGAATTGGCGAAAATCCTATAGGTGTTTAGGGTTTGTATTTTTTGGCTCTGATACCATGAGAGCAAAAATGGGGAAGTTCTTCTTTTCTCATTAACAAGTAAAAGAGTATTTATACACGTACAAGGCCCATAAAGATAAAAACCCTAATCTGACTATTAGGTGAAAAGGAGAAAATAAAATAAACTGAATACATGATGTACCATATTACACACGGAATTTAACATATAGTGAAGCTTTTCACTTGTATTACTTACGTGTATCATATATACACAATCAAACCAAAGTGTTCTCTTAAACAACATTATATGCATTAGCCCAATTCATGGAGAATGAACAAAGACTCACTTATATATAGTCATCAAAACTGAGCATAGAACCGGTGAAACTTTTCTGGGGAAAGCATAGATTTACATATATCACTCAAGAGGGGTGAAAAAACTTTGAATTCTATAATTCTGGAGGGGAGCAAAAACTTTGTTAATTCTGGAGCTCTTTCTGCAAGATCTTTGTGACTGGAAATATGACATTACACTTAGAGGGGAGTAAAAACTATGAATTCATTCAATTTGAAACAATTTGTACAAACTTTTAATCCTTTAAATTCCGGAGTGTTGGATTTAAGGAGCGATGATAATGTCCTGGCTTGCGGGTGGTCAAAAGAATTGGATCTAAGGAGCAACTCCAACACTCCGGAATTTAAAGGATTAAAAGTTTGTACAAATTGTTTCAAATTGAATGAATTCAAAGTTTTTACTCCCCTCTAAGTGTAATGTCATATTTCCTGTCACAAAGATCTTGCAGAAAGAGCTCCAGAATTAACAAAGTTTTTGCTCCCCTCCAGAATTATAGAATTCAAAGTTTTTTCACCCCTCTTGAGTGATATATGTAAATCTATGCTTTCCCCAGAAAAGTTTCACCGGTTCTATGATCAGTTTTGATGACTATATATAAGTGAGTCTTTGTTCATTCTCCATGAATTGTTTTTCCACCCTTTTCTTTCTCTTTTCACATCTTAAGGAGTGATCAAATGATAGCCACAAGTTCAGTGATCATGTCGATTTCGGGCTGCTTCATCTATATTGCTTTAATGAATTCTATGCTATAATTGCATTTAAATATGTACTTTATGTCGGAATCAATGTGCTTTGACATTTTAAATTTGCATAGCCTTGATTCTCTTGAAGCCCATGATTCTTGAATAAATGATTATAAGTTTATAATATTTTGTGTTTAAAAATTGAGCATTCAGTTAATCAGTAGTTATACATTAGTTATTATTGGTATTTATTGCATGTTTTTGTTAATAATTTTTGAATTTATGTGAGATTTTACTTTGGCAAGTTATTAGATTTTCTGTATATCAATACTTTGCTTGAATTTCGGTATACCGAATATTCGGTATGTCATTTGGGCTTACCAAAATTTCGGTATACCGAAACATCGGTATACCGAAGTTTCGGTACGGCAACGGTATGTCATTTTCATATACCAGTATTTCGGTATGGTATACAGTATGGCACAAAATTTTCGGTATGCCATACCGAACCAGCCCTACACTTGAAAACTCTGTCCACTCTCCCACGAATTTTGACATCTGACGAAAGATCTCAATTATCCGCTGCTCATTTACCAATTTTAAGGTATTTTATGAATAGTGACAAAGAATATGAGCATTTATACCTATAAGCGTTAGTGCTGCTTCATATTTCTCTGGTTTCAATATATTTTAATGATCAATTTTTTTGGGTATTGTGTTATGCTTATGTATGCCTAGGCAAGTACTTAATATCTAAATGTTGCTTCGTTTTTTTTATTTGCTGATAAAGTGTTACTGCCCTGGTTTTCTTTTCACATCTAAATGCAATTCCAAATTTTGTGTGGTTTGAAAACCCAATTATTCCATTATATCCAAATCCTGTGCATATGCTTCTATATATATTGACCCATACTCTACAAATCTACCGATTTTTTTTATATTTAGAATGTTGGACTTGATCTCTTCAGCTCATTTTCATCGTGTTCCTTGATCTGTACGCATGTTAGTAAAATGATTTTTATAATGCTTCTGCAGAGAGTTTGTATTCATATATTTGCTAATCAGTTTTTAACTGGACAGGCCTATTTCTTAACATGCAACTAATTTTTTAGTAGCAGGTTACTCATGAAATCATTTCAGCCTTGCCTTTTTTATTAATCAAAGTTATTCCCATGCCACTAACTAAGGATGGCAATGGGGGCGGGGGCCCGTGGGGAACCGCCCCGTGGGGGGGAGTTGGGGCGGGTGGTGGGGTGGGGCGGGTGGTGGGGTGGGGGAGATATTTTCTCCCCGCATAAATATGGGGCGGGTGATGGGTTATGCACCCCCCGCACCGTCCCCGCCCCGTCCCCCGTAATAATTAATAATAATAATAATCTCAATAATAATACTAATAATAATAGTAATACTAATACAAAGTAATTAAAATAGCATGGTGGCCCGGTGGGTTTAGTGGTTTCCTATCTAATGGATTGTGCCTAATTGGTCTATCTAATTCTTGTTTAATAACTAAGCTATCTTGTAAAATTGCTTATCAAAATCATAAAGTAAAATGATTTGTTTAGGGATAAAGTAAAATGAATTTGGGAAAGTTATAAAGTGATATTAGCTTAAACGCCCTAGGCACGATGCGAAAGTTTTTTTCCTTTACTATTACAATGCATTAATTCTTTTCTTTTGAATGTCATCTTTATGATTGTAGTTAGGGCTCTTAAAATTTTGTGATCATATGCCGTCCTAGATGCCATCAAATGACCATGATTGATTGAATGCAGGGTTTAAGAAAATATTATAGAGCTAATCAATGCTAATTTAGAGTTTGATAAAAATGACTAAATTAGGACGTGTATAATGTGTTCTAGATTTGAAATGGGATGTAAGATTACATTGACACTTAGGGTCTGTTTGCAACAACTTCTGCTTTTAAAAAAGTGCCTTTTTTAATGAAATGGGGAGAAGTGATTAAATAAAAGTTGATAGTGTTTGAGAAAAAAGTGATTTTGAAAAGTAAAAGTGGGTAATGTTTGGTAAAATAAGTGCTTTTTGTGTAATAGAAAAAGTAAAAGCACTTTTGACGCGAAAGCCGAGAAAAATAAAAGTTGTAGTGTTTGGAAAAATAAGTGTTTTTTTAAAGCCAAAAGCTGAGAAGTGCTTTTTTTAAAAAGAGTTGCAAACCAACCCTTAAAAAGTAAAAAAAATTGGCTACTAGAAGTGTTGTTTAATTTTTGAAAAATTGTCAGTCTAAAATGATGTTAATTTTTGACGAGTACTTCCCCCGTTGGGTACCCGTGGGTCTAGCGGGTCGGGGCGGGGATGGGGCGGGTCGAATAGTAGTGGGGGATGGGGCGGGGGTGGGGGCGATTTTTTAGACACGGGGCGGGGGATGGGGGAGTGAACCCCCGCCCCAACCCCGCCCCATTGCCATCCCTACCACTAACCATTAAAATGTATGATTTGAGTAGATTTAATCATCCCTTAATTTATTAGCATATAAGCATATTATATGATACCGACACGCCGTATATGAGGAAAAGAGAGTATTGTGTGTGTGGAATTCGTTTTCTGAAATGACATTGTATATTATTCCAAAATAGGATTATTATTTTTAGTTGTTTGACAATCAAACATGTTTTTGACCGCAAAGTCAGATTGTTTTTAGATCAACACAATTATAAACCACTTTCAAAATCTTACAATAAAAATAATCATTAAAATGTCATTTTCAGATTGTGATGTCAACTCTATTGACCCAAACCCTAACCTTTATTTTATACCTCTTTTCTGAATTCATACTCTGCCAGGTTTTCTCTTACTCGGATTTCAACCATGGAAATCGAGAATGTAACCTCTGATGTGACGATGGACCCACCTCCTGCTAGCAATCCAGGCAGCCTTCCAGTTAAGCCAAACTTCAAGCCACTTACAGCGCATGAAATATCCGATGGCCAGGTGCAGTTCCGAAAAATTCCTGTGCCGTCGCATAGATACACACCTTTGAAGAAAGCCTGGATGGACATCTACACCCCAATCTTTGAGCAGATGAAAGTTGACATACGTATGAATCTCAAGGCCCGTAGGGTGGAGCTAAAGACCCGACCTGACACCCCTGACATCAGCAACATCCAGAAGTCCGCTGACTTTGTGCACGCCTTTATGCTGGGCTTTGACATCTGCGACGCTGTTGCTCTCCTCCGGGTGGACGAGCTATATGTTGATTCATTTGAGATCAAGGATGTGAAAACACTCCGAGGGGAGCATTTGTCCAGGGCGATTGGAAGGTTATCTGGTAAAGGAGGAAAGACCAAGTTTGCTATTGAGAACTCGACGAAAACACGCATTGTGATTGCTGATACTAAGATTCATATACTAGGTTCATTTACAAATATAAAGGTTGCAAGAGATTCACTTTGCAGTCTGATTATGGGGTCTCCTGCTGGGAAGGTGTATTCCAAGCTTAGAGCAGTCACTGCCCGTTTGGCTGAGAGGTTTTGATTAAATTATGGTGAATTTAACACATAAGTATTTTCTGAAATTTTGCAAGGGTTCTCTAGGTGACATTCCTGCTTGTCTTGATATTGTATTCATTACAAAAGTGTAGCTGAATTGAGTGCCTTTTATCAGAGTTGTGTTGGCCCTGCCTGTGCTCAGCTTGTTCTTTCATGTTAAAACATGATTTCCCAATTTCTTGTTTAAAAGAGATTTTCTAGGTTTACTTACAATGTCGATATCTGCTATTCAAAAATGAAAGACTATTATACTAGCAGCACCATAAAAAATTCTACTCCGTAGTACTCTAGCCTTTCCAAATAGTATGAGTAGAAGTGTAGAACTGCAAAAGGTTAAAAGGACTGCCTTAATTACTCTAAGTTTAGCATCTTTAACTTTAAACTACACCAGCAAGTGTTGAATTACATCTCTCAAGGTTAGGGATGGCAATGGGGCGGGGTTGGGGCGGGGGTTCACTCCCCCATCCCCCGCCCCGTGTCTAAAAAATCGCCCCCACCCCCGCCCCATCCCCCACTACTATTCGACCCGCCCCATCCCCGCCCCGACCCGCTAGACCCACGGGTACCCAACGGGGGAAGTACTCGTCAAAAATTAACATCATTTTAGACTGACAATTTTTCAAAAATTAAACAACACTTCTAGTAGCCAATTTTTTTTACTTTTTAAGGGTTGGTTTGCAACTCTTTTTAAAAAAAAGCACTTCTCAGCTTTTGGCTTTAAAAAAACACTTATTTTTCCAAACACTACAACTTTTATTTTTCTCGGCTTTCGCGTCAAAAGTGCTTTTACTTTTTCTATTACACAAAAAGCACTTATTTTACCAAACATTACCCACTTTTACTTTTCAAAATCACTTTTTTCTCAAACACTATCAACTTTTATTTAATCACTTCTCCCCATTTCATTAAAAAAGGCACTTTTTTAAAAGCAGAAGTTGTTGCAAACAGACCCTAAGTGTCAATGTAATCTTACATCCCATTTCAAATCTAGAACACATTATACACGTCCTAATTTAGTCATTTTTATCAAACTCTAAATTAGCATTGATTAGCTCTATAATATTTTCTTAAACCCTGCATTCAATCAATCATGGTCATTTGATGGCATCTAGGACGGCATATGATCACAAAATTTTAAGAGCCCTAACTACAATCATAAAGATGACATTCAAAAGAAAAGAATTAATGCATTGTAATAGTAAAGGAAAAAAACTTTCGCATCGTGCCTAGGGCGTTTAAGCTAATATCACTTTATAACTTTCCCAAATTCATTTTACTTTATCCCTAAACAAATCATTTTACTTTATGATTTTGATAAGCAATTTTACAAGATAGCTTAGTTATTAAACAAGAATTAGATAGACCAATTAGGCACAATCCATTAGATAGGAAACCACTAAACCCACCGGGCCACCATGCTATTTTAATTACTTTGTATTAGTATTACTATTATTATTAGTATTATTATTGAGATTATTATTATTATTAATTATTACGGGGGACGGGGCGGGGACGGTGCGGGGGGTGCATAACCCATCACCCGCCCCATATTTATGCGGGGAGAAAATATCTCCCCCACCCCACCACCCGCCCCACCCCACCACCCGCCCCAACTCCCCCCCACGGGGCGGTTCCCCACGGGCCCCCCGCCCCCATTGCCATCCTTACTCAAGGTAAAATTGCACTAAATAGTACAAAAACATGGTCCTATTCCTTGAATAGTTCATGTTTTTATGTTCTTTAAGTAATTGCCTCCTAGTTCCCTAACATAACGAGGGTTCTTAATCTTCAATCACAAATAAGTCCTAAAGGAAACTATGGTCATCTAGGGATGGACTAGACTATGACGGGTCGGCCCGAGCCGGCACCTGGACCGGTACTGTGCAGTACCGGGACTGGGGGCCTGAATCGGGTGGTAGAGGGGCGGGCTACGGGCCTTGCAAAATGTGAACTGGCCCGGCTGATCCTTTTTTTTTTTTTTTTGATTTTTTCCCATTAATTGGCTGCTAGGCGGGTGGGGCTGGGTGGTTTGGGGGTAGGAATAAATTCGGAAAAACAAATTTAAAAAAAAAAACTTAGACCCAACATGACCCGGGCCCGGCCCGGTCTCGGTACCAACTCGGGCCGGTACCAGGCCTTCATCCCAAAACCCCAGTCCCACCCCGACCCGTCCCGGAACCCGTGCCGACCCGGGCCATGTCCATGCCTAGGGACATCCACTCCTATTTCTGGACTTTGAGCATGTTTTACTTTGAGAATTCTCTCATTTCTTAACCCCTAGCCACGACCAACCCCTAAAATTACTTAATGCAACCGTGATAAGACTACTTTGACCTTAATAAAAATTACTCCGGTTCAGATTTGGTGTGATGTGAGAACAAAATTAAACACGAAAATACTCATAAACCTTATAAGTTTAAACATGACTAAACTATTTTTTATGGCTATTCTTATGAACAAGTAGCCAAACGGACACAAAAAAAAAGATGCTCAAACACTCCAAATCAGAATGACAGGCTCTAGTCTT